>CM050413.1:23357969-24758253 GCA_027564155.1 Gymnocypris eckloni scoliostomus | reverse complement strand
AATGACGACTGCTATGTTCATTATCACTAGGGCTGCACGATATTGGGAAAATATGCGATATGCGATAGCGTTTTTTAATATTGCGATAACGATATTTCTTGCGCTATAACATTTCCCCAGAGAAATGCTATTTTGTTTATAATTTATATATGTAATGATCATACTAAAATAAACAGGTAATAGATATTCCTCTAATCTAATTAAATCTAATACAGGCTAAAAAAACTGTCAAAGAAGGTGCAAACATTTAGATTTTAAAACACTATGAATGACTGAAAACCTTGGCTGATATTATAATTTCTGTTGTTGTATAACCAGCATAAGATCAGTGATGTGTGAAGTGAATTTGATGAGACTACAGTGTGTTACAGTAAAGTTATTACCTATTATGTCCAATAACAGTGAAGTTAATAACTATTTTTCATAATAAAGGTTCATAAAAAATGTGTAAAAGCAATTATTTTCAAAATAAATGTTGTAGTATAACCAGCAGGAGAGCAGTGATTTTGGTGAATGTACAGTGTGTTGCAGTAAAGTTATTAGCTTTATTTCATTATAAATAATCATAAAAAATATGTCAAAGGAATTGTTTTCAAAATGAATGTTGTAGTATAACCAGCAGGAGAGCAGTGACGTGTGGACTAAATTTGGTGACACTACAATGTGTTACTGTGAAGGTATTGAGTATTTTATTAGTAATGTTTTTCGCGTTTCGCACTTTGCAGACGGTCCCTTAGGACTTGTCTCTCAGACGGCAGCGCATTGAGATCAATGTATAATTGTACAGAGCGGAGGAAAGCTTGTTTTGAGGAAAACACGCTTGTAGCTTGTTTACTACATCACTACGAATGAAAAGAGGCATCATTTGTGCCGTAAAAAACGTTTTGCTCGCGAGTTATTGATCCGGAAAGGGCAAATCTGTGAATATCTTGCCAACTTTACCGAACTCCCATGGGCTATGTTTTCACTGGTGTGGGATTCGGGGAAATACACAACACCCAGACAGCGTGTTTTTAATTCAAAGTCTTGAGTAAGAAAGTGAACGGTGTAGCTCATAGGGCTCAGTGGTAAGTGTCATACATCTGTGGAATTGCGACATGAGAAAAATAATTTCTCGATGGCAGCTGATATCTTCGGTCCAATTTGTTAATTAGACCCACAAAGCCTTCTTTGCTCACAGTGTTAACAGCCATCATGTCTTTAGCTAAAAAGCGTGTGACAGCATCTGTTAATTCCTTGTGGCATTTCAAAATTTTTCCGTAAGACGTTGCATTTGTAAAACTTTGATTGATAGTTGTCTGTACGGCTCCCTTATTGTTACTTGGCTTTTCGTTAGCAGTTTTGGTGGATATTGCCTTACACTTTCGAAAGTCTTCAAATAGCTCCATGTGGTTGTGTTCCAGATGACTGTGGAGATTAGTTGCATTTCCTCTCGACGTAACCACAGTTTTTCGGCACGACTTACACAGTACCTGCATTTGCGACGCGTCTTTTCTCTTGAATTTGAATTCTCTCTTGCCGTATTTCAGACGTACATTTTTTTTAGGCACAAGTTTTTCGCTGCTGTCATTTTCCTCGCTTGTCTCTACTCCTGCCATATTTATTTTCCACTCTATGCTCTGAGCCGCTAGGTTCAACTTTCGACCCTCTAGCCAATAGCATATAGCACCTTAACTACTTGGAGGCGGGTATAAAGATAGTAAAGCGGCAAGCCCCATCTGATTGGTCAAATTTGGACAACCTATGCATGCAACACACAAATGCTTGGCACAATAAATTACACTTATCGCAACTCGCTGCGATACGTATATCGCATATAGTATTATCGCGAGAACGATAATTTTTCGATATATCGTGCAGCCCTAATTATTACATCCAACAATAATACACATCAATCGCTTAGGAGTCATTCTTGTCTACTCCTGCTTCTGTGTTGAAACAATGGTGGACTGTTTACAGCTCACTCAGGGCGGGTCTAAGGTAAAACACCAGTGTCAATCAACAATCGTGGGAGGGGCTTGTGCAGAACATGCGTCACTCTGCCAAGAATCTGAGAACATCTTGATCTAGACAGTGGTTATGATTTATTGGGATAAAAAAAAAAAAAAACTGTTTGGATTTGTATCATTATAGGGTGGGGGTGTAAACACACTGCCAAAACACATTTCAGTTTAAACAACATGTAAAAGTGAATTTTGCATCAGATGATCCCTTTAATATATTTATAAAATGTAATTTACTCCTGTACTGACAGAAACTGTTACTCCAGTCTTCATTTATCACATGATCCTTGAAATTCTAAATAACTCTTATTATCAATGTATAATTATAATCATGTATGTACTTTATATGTGTGTATATGTTTATGGTATATTTGTATATTAGTTGCTACTTATACCTAATTTACATGGACTAATACTACACCAACCAACTGTTGCACCCTGCTTGTATTTAGACCGAATAACTATGGAGAAGTTATTATTGTTTGTCTCCGAGCATTCATGTCTTCAACAGATGGTATTCCCCGGACTACCACAAAATTATGAAAATAATGCTTGGAGAAACATTTAATTCGCGATGCATCTGCCATATTGCTTTAGCAGATATTCCGTAATACCATAGCAAGCAAAGCACCTCAGCTGAAAACGGAGAAGCACTCTCACAGCTAGGCTTTTTCAGCAGTAAAAGCTTTGTCCGTCTTCAGAACACAATTTAAGATATTTTGGATGAGAAGCGGGAGTCTTGTGACTGTCCCATTGACTGCCAAACAATTAATACTGTCAAGGCCCAGAAAAGTATGAAAGACATTTCCAAAATGGTCCATCTGCCATCAGTGGTTCAACCGTAATGTTATGAAGCTATGAGAATACTTTTTGTAAGCAAAGAAAACTAAAATAATGACTTTACATTATTTTGCGTCAGCGTAGCACCATTTTGGAGAGTATCCGCTGGACGCAAACTGTATATGCTGTTCTGTGTTAGCTGCGCCACACAGATAAAAACAACGCATTTTCGCAAATTGACAACAAAAAAAAATGTTTTCTTTACGTATAAAAAACTCTTATCGTAGCTTCATAACATTATGATTGAACCACTGATGGCAGAAGGACTATCCTGACGATATTTTTCATACTTTTCTGGGCCTTTACAATGTTAATTGCTTGGCAGTCAGTGGGACAGACACAAGCCTCCCGGTTTGCATCCAAAATATCTTAAATTGTGTTCCGAAGACGAACAAAGGTTTTCTGGGTTTGGAACGACATGGGGGTGATTAATGACAAAATGTTCATTTGAGGTGGAGTAACCCTTTAAGGTGGTGCTTAGTGAAGGTAAAATTAATAATAAAAAAGAAAGTCGCATGTGTGAGTTTCTCCACATTTTACACTAGCTTACCCAACCTAGTTTTTAAATGACTCTTTCTTCACATTCCTTCCCACTCATAACTTCACTTTTACTCCCTTTGACACCCTTTCTCCAGCTTTCCATCAGAATATCTGACATTTTTGGAGTTTAGCTGTTATAAAGTATCTCTCTTTCTCTCTCTGTAGACGTTTGGCTGGTAATGACCTTGCATTCATCCACCCAGAGGCTCTGTCTGGCCTCCATCAGCTTAAAGTCCTGTAAGTATTAAACACACACACACACACACACACACACACACACACACACCTATATTTGATACAGGCTTACTCGTTCACCCAGTTAGATCTTGTACAGTGCAGTGAGAGAGCAGTAGATCCTGCTGTGAGTTTTGTTGAGTTGTTAAGTGGTGTTGTGTAACTAACAGGAATTTCGCTGCTACTGGATCAGCAAGTTTGTCAGTGTCTGATGGAGTACCTTTCATCATGATGCAGCATGGAGCTTTCTCTCTCTCCCCCTCTGTCTCTTTGCTGTAACTCATATTTTGTCCTTCAGGTGTTTGTGAGCCAATTCAAATGCAGCTTATCAGCTGCCTGGTCCCCTCAGCCATACTTTACATAAAGCTCATTTTTCCTCTTCCTGCCCTCATCCAGGGCTGTTTCAAAGCCCCGTGGTGCTGTTACAGCTCATCCAGACACTCTTGTGGGAATTGATTTAGGGAAACTGGTTGTGCACCAAAAGCCGAGGGCTTTGGAACTATAGATGTTGGAGATGATTTGAGAGCAGTTTTTATTTACTGTGGTCATGTGTTTGTGAATGCCTCTTGGCTGGGCTGCGTATGTAATTGTATGTGTATGTTAGTGTGTAGTTGTGTGTGCTGTGGCCTGGCTCTGAGTGGGAAAAGCTGTCCTCGCAGCCTATGCCATTTGAGTGACGCCAGAGAGCTGATAGGGTAGAGGAAGCAAGATATGCACCGTGATTAGCTCGGAACGAGACACCCATATTAAATCAATAATAGAGATTATATTTGTGCAGAAATCTTGAAGTGTATATGTATTATGTTGTACTGTTATATAAAGGTGAACACAGTATATAATGGTGGTGTTTATACTTCTTTTTCAGAATGCTTCAGAACAATCAGTTGAAGACTGTCCCAAGCGCAGCTCTCAAGAATCTCCATGCCCTGCAGTCTTTGTAAGTATCTCATTCCTTTTCTTTCTCCCACTCAGGAACAAATACTTCAGCATAAACTATCGTTCAAAACAATTGGGGTCAGTAAGGTATAGTAAGATGGAAATTATTGCTTTTATTTAGAAATTATGGTCACACTATTAACAAACCATTAATTACAAATTTTGCCTCAATAAACTCCTAATTTGCTGCTTATTAATAGTTAAGTTTAGGTATTGTGTATGATTATAAATGTAGAATAGGGTCATGTAGAAAATGTGCTTTATAAATGTGCTGTTTATACTAATAAACAGACAATGTGCTAATAATAGAAATGCTAATAAACAACTAGTTAATAGTGAAAATTTATGTATTTAAACTGTTTAAAAGTGACAGTAAAAGCATTTATAATTTTCAAAATATTCCTATTTTAAATAAATGCTATTCTTTTGAAGATTCCGTTTATTAAATACACTGAAAAAAGTATTATGGTTTCCACAAAAAAATATTAAGCAGCATAACTGTTTACAACATTGATAATAATAAGAAATGTTTCTTAAGTGCCAAATAAGCATATTCGAATGATTTCTAAAGGATCATGTGACACTGAAGTTTGGAGTAATGGCTCTTGCCAATTCAGATTTACCTTAAAAATTTAATTTTAAAATATACTTAAAAAAAACAGGTTCAATTGTTATAATATTACACAGTTGTCAGACCTGTCCCCCCATGTCTAGTGTTTCCCTCCCTCTTGTGCCCATATATGGTCCTTCCTGTTTCCTGTTCCTGTCTTCGTTATTAGTTCACCTGTTTCAGTTCTTCTTTGTTTGATTTCCTAGTGTTCTTTAGCCCTGTGTTTCCCTGTCTCCCACATCCAGTATTGTTTGTCTTACCCCCGTGCTCTGTTTCTCCGTGCTACTCTAATCATTAAAGGAATTATTGATTGTATTCCTCGACTCCTTGTTCCTCTGCTCCAGCCGAACGTGACAACAGTATTACTTTTTTACTGTATTTTTAAATCATATAAATGCAGCCTTGGTAAACAATAAGACACTTCTCTCAAAAATATTAGTCTTACTGATCCCAAATTGCTCTTGTGGTGGCAAAAGGGTTATTATAATGGTGAATATAAATGGTATATTTTAGGCCAGTTACCTAAAATATGTTTTCCCTTATTACACTTTAGTTTTTCATGGATAAAAAAGACAACTCAACTGTCTTTTTTTACTCAAGCCTGTCCAATGCGTTTTTCCAGACCCTTCTGATTGACAAGCTATAACTGGCTCAGATCATTGGCTGTTTGGCTGATCATTGCTGCCAATTTCAATGTCAATTTATTGGCCAATACAAATGATCGGCTTATAATGTACATTGGTGCATTGCTTTAAAAACAAACTGCAAACAGTAATGATCTTATGTATTTCATCAAGAAATATTTACATGGTAATGTCTCGGATGCATTAGTGTTTCTGTGCATTGTTTGTTTGTGTCTGTCCTCCAAATTTGTCTCAACGAGACTTAGTCCAGCTGCTGTTTCTGCTGTGGGACAATGTATGTTTAAAAAATCAGCTCTCAACCATTATCACCTCTCCAGATCTCTTCTTCTCTCTCTATCTCACCCACTCGTGTTGTGTGTTTTTCCTTTCCTTTTTCCCTGTGGTGCTGAAGTAATGTGTTTTGGCACAAGTCCGCCAGCTTTTGGATAAGACCTTAGAGAATGATCTGTCAATCAGCGTGCCTTCTGCCCCTCAGGATGGATGATGAGAGAAAGAGTGGGAATATAGTCAGAGCAAAGGCCAAGGACGAGAGACACATGAGAGAGAGGGAAGGGGGCAGTCCTCCGGGAATGTGTTCACCCTGCAGGCTTTCTGCACAGGTTCTTCAGCTGCACTAATAAGGCTACCAAAAAAACCTCCTAATTACAGTAACATTGCTGTGGGGAACAAGGTGGAGACAAAGCCTGTAGAAAACACCACAAAGAAAACCTTTACTTCACCACTTACAGCAATTCTGCTCTGACAAGTGTTTGATAGATCGACTAATTAATTTTTGGTTGTTGCTAGTAATGCACAGAGTATTTTGGTGAAAGCTGATACTGAAAACCCCCTAAAATCCCCATTTTAAATTAGCATATTATGTTCAAATAAATCTTTGTATTCATATTTTACTACTTTTGTGCTTTTATATATACACTCCCATTCAAAGTTTTTTGTTTTTGAAAAAAGTCTCTAATGCTTACCGAGGCTGAATTTATTTGATCAAAAATATGGGTATATACAATAATATTCCCAAATATTCAAATATTTTTGTTCCATTTAAATATATATATATTTTTTATGTAATATATTCCTGTGATGGCAAAAATGTCTGCATCAGTTACATTTAATCTTATTATTATTAATGTTGAAGACAATTTTCCTGCTTAATATTTTAATTTAAACTGTGATACGCTTTTTATGATTGTTTTGCTAAATAGAAAGTTCTAAGAACAGCATTTATTTAAAAAAGATATAGACAAATTATAAATGTCATTACTGTCACTTTCGATCAACTGAATTAATCCTATTCATTAAAAAATATTGAGCCTAAGCTTTCCAATAGTATATCTGTCTGTCAGCTCTTATCTGTTGTGAATACTCTGCTAAACAGAGAAGTGTGCATGTCTCAACAACTCAACCTCTTTCCTATCAATATATCACCCATTAACAGCCCGTGTTTACATTCAATCTCATTAAACCTGGATCATTTCATGTGCACACTGCTTTTTCCTCCATGCCAATGATTCTGTTATTGACTTTAATTTGAAAGGATTGTTTCCATTCCTTCTTTAATTTTAAAACATTTTAGCTGGCCAACATTCTTTGCATCCCTAGTTAGAGCAGTTGATGCTATGGATATACTCTGAAAATATGACTGCCTCTTCTCACTCAAACAGTTTCCAAAACCACAATTATAATCTTAGGTCCATCTATATTTTTAAGTGGCTGCCTGTGCCACAGTTTGCAGTGATCCGGTAAAGATCTGTGCCTTGTAACCTCCAAAGCCGATTCTGTGGTTTCCTAGCCAACAGACCAAAGAGCAATTCATTATCATGAACAATTATCCTTCATCCTTTTTGAGTTTTAAAACTATGATCTGAACATGCTTACAAAGTAATAAATCGTCACAATCGTGGAGCTACTAATGTTTTACGTTACAACAGCTCCTGTGGCCAAATGTTTCCTTGGAGATATACATCTTAAATGAATATCCTCTCTGTCTCTCGTCTGTGCCCCTCAACCCTTTTGAGTCTCTAGTCAATCTAGTACTATATGTGTTTGTTAGCATGTGCACGCTCAGGTTTGGCAGTGGCTGATGTGGACATGCCCAGATCTGTATGTTCAAAACAAGCAGCATGCATAGCCTTCAGCTGCAGATGGCAGATCCGTATCGCTATAGATAAGAGCCACCTGAGTCGACTCCTGAATTGTGATTCAGTTCAATTCACAAATTAACCATTCGTTTTGGGATGGATCTATAAGGAACTGTAGATGCCAGATTGTGTCATTCATTCACTGATTTCAGTTTACTTATAACTCACCGGCCCCACATTATGCACATTGTGTGAGCTTTATGTCTGTGTAGAGCGGAGAATAAAACATTCTCAAATGTGCCAAAGCCGAAAGTGAGCTAGAGTTCATATCCAAAGCACACGTCAGTTTAGATGATCTCTCACTGTAGTTCACAAATGCCTCACAGTGCTGAAAAGTTTTCCTAAAGACGCATTCAGACAAAAAAGGGGAACAGTACATGCATGAAAACTGCTTTTCACTCGCCATGTGCAATCTTTAGTCCTCCTTCCTCAGAATGGCCTGAAAGAGCATTAAAAGTTTATTACTAGTGAGACTAAGTCTAAAGTACACTGTACACACATTATTCCACACAAGGCTATTGTGAACAATTATGAGCTGTTTATATTTTCATTTGGTAGATCCACAAGACCTCTGTAATATATTTCCATTACACAAAGGCATTCATAATCTCTTCACTGTTTGTTTCTGTTCCCAAATAGTGAGCTGACTATAGTATGGAAGATTTTAAGATGTCATATGTATGTTCCTGATTTGTTGTACATTAATCTTTTGCATAGAATGCAGTTGAGACAAGCTCAGTGAAAATGTGTCAATAGACATAGCTGTCTAATTAAAAATAGAACAAAATTAGGTGAACAAGTATGGACTTGTTATGCTCATGGAGAATCGTGATTAGCTTAGCAATCACTAATCAAATGCTAATCAATTGAAAGGACCATGTGCTTTGCAAGAGGAATGCTTTTTGTATGGTATATAGAGTTGACTATACAACAGATAAATGACTGATTATCCAAATAGCCAATCTGTCACTGCGCTGAGAAGCTTTGTTGTTATCCACCATTTTAGCAGTTAAACTTCTGTTTGTATGTTTGCGACAAACCTCCTTTCTTTGGCTAATTCCTAAGATTATGGTGTTGGTGTGGTACATTTCATTTGGATTCTAGGTATTCCAAGAGGCTAGTGAATAAAGAGTTGTTCGGTCTGTTTCCCAACAGCCAGCCAGTAATCTCAAAAACTTTAAGTGCTGGATCAGTTTCAGTACAAATGAACAACTAATTTAGCAAATTCTATAAACAAAACATCTTTACATTTGTAAAAAGGAATTTATTTTACTCGTTAGTGTTAGCTACACATTTATCCTTTGTGTTAATTTCAGTGTTTATGACATGTTGACTGTCCGACTTATTCGGTTATATTTAGTGTTTCAACTTAACAACCTGGTACAAAAAGTAGCTTTTTTCATAATGATACATTTGAAGTCATTTATTCCTAAATCATCAGACACATCACCAAACAAGTACACTGTAAAAAGAATAATAAAGTTAGCAAACTTAAATGTTTAAGGCAACCAGATTTTTGAGTTTTATCAACTTATTTTTAGGAAATAGTGTTCTCAACTTTTTGGTGTATAAACTTAAAACAAGAAGTTATGAAAACGCAAAAAATCTGCTGAAGCTGGTTGCCTTAAACTTTGTTTAGTTTTTTACAGTGTAGACTTGTGACGTTATTTTGTTCGATGGACAAAGATAAAGACTTAAAAAAATTAAGTGATTGTTGTCGTGAGGTCAGTTCAGTCATTTTTGAAGTTTGAGTTAAATCCTAACTGTTTGAGTTAGGATATCTAGGTAGGCATTAGACAGCTCAGCTAAGTCTGGTAATGGTGTGTGTGTGTGTGTGTGTGTGTGTGTGTTTGTGTGTGCGTGTGTGTGTGTGTGTGTGTTATAAAGCTTAGTTCTTGTTCTAACTGAGATCTACACCTACGCATGCTCTACCCTTTTGTGTTTCTAATTGTACAATCTTCTTCAGGGAAGGGAGAGTATAGCTTAGTCAGTGTCTACCATTCATAAACAGGAAGTCACCACCCCACCAGTATTACCCATCAAACCCTTCCTCCCTATGATTAGCTCCCATTCCAAATCTCAGTGCCCCTAATTTAGAATAGAAATTTGAAATAGAAAATTCTCCATGTGACTTGTGCGCTTTATTAATAGTCTTCTGAGGTCATGTGCAACTCACACTTGTTGATAAGTATATCCATACTGAGTCAGATCTTTTAAGCATCCACAGAATTTGACACAGCACTGTTTATTTCGGTAATTAGCCCTCAGGCCTGATAGGTGTGGTCCTCTTTTCTCATAAGGGGCCCCTTAGTGGAGCCAGATTTGAGGTTCCCACCTGGGCTGTGTGAAAAAAGGAGGCCAGTGCAGTGAGATCATGAAATGGCTTGTGTTTCTTTAACAGCACAGTGTTCGGAGACTGAGAGCTAACTGATGTTTTAGCACCTACTTGATAGCACACTGTTATTCCCAATATGCACGCTCACTCAGTGGCGTGTTTGCCGAAGCATCTGTTTCATTAAGTAAAACATTTTCAACTCATTTATGCTCTGTCCACATCAAGTTTAGTGAATCTCTTCTACGGTCTGTGCAGGCGGTTGGATGCTAACCACATTACGTCAGTGCCTGAGGACAGTTTTGAGGGTCTGCAGCAGCTCAGGCACCTCTGGTTGGATGACAACAGCCTGACTGAGGTTCCCATCGGTCCCCTTCGACACCAGAGTAACCTGCAGGCCCTGACGTTGGCCCTCAACAGGATCACACACATCCCTGACAACGCCTTTGCCAACCTCTCCAGCCTGGTTGTTCTGTGAGTACTTTGCCATTTTGGTCCCACACGCTAGAGGAATTCATAAGATCCTGCTTTTAACACTGATACATTTACCTTCCCTTGTTGCTCTTAACACACGTCAGTTAAATCCATCAATGCGCTATACTAACCATAGTCCTAGGCGGCTCGTAAAACACTCATACGAATGCACTTGCACATGGTTAAGTACACATGCAAGTAAACAGTGGCGTGTATGTGCGATTTTAGAGAGAGAAAACAGGGGAAAGCAAAATGGACCCTTGTGTCTTGCAAAGTCAAACAGAGTCTTTAGACTTTAGACTCTCTCTCTCTCTCTCTCTCTCTCTCTCTCTGTGTGCCTTACTTCTGGAAGCTTCTATGTGGGTCTGATTTACCAATTACATTCCAGCTGCTGGAAAATATTTGTTTTAGGAGTGGAGGCCAATTAATCCGTTGAGTAGACTGAACAAATACACAGACCTGTGCGGTGAAGTGCTCAGCAAAACGGCTGAAGAGTTATCTTCCAGGGACAGAATTTTTGCGTTGGTGTTCTGCTGAGAAGTGTATCTTTTTAATGACTGGAAAATTCAAGCAAAATAGACATCCCTTGTCATCTGAACAGTTATAAATTGACAAATTGATTCTGCGTAGATAAGATGCTATTATTTTACAGGGTTTCTGCTGGTCTTAATGTCCTAATTCACCCTTTTATAAATTATGTCCCAAAAAGGTCTTACGTTTATAAAGTCATGGCACTAAATCTTTCATTCACTGCAAAACGTGAATGTCTTCCTGGGTATTTTTGTTTTGTTTCCCAATACAAATATCTAAACATCGTTAAATAAAGATACATTTACTTGAGAGGGAACTTGAACATATGAAGTCTTTTTGTTCTGAGAAATTGAAGTTAATTCCTATAGAAACATCTGTCAATGGGATATGAAATAAGGTAATTTAATTTGATTTAGATTTGAATTAAGTTGTTTTAGTCATTAATTCACTTCATTTTAATCAGTTTCTCAAAAAAACCAAAGACTTCTTATTTTATGACATTTTGCTTTTCGAGTAAATTAATCTTGATTCTTGAGTTAAGAATATTGTTGCACATCAAAACAAAACCACAGAGGAAGACACTTTTTTGCCGTGTGATCAGAAGGAAGTATTCTGCTGTTGTAGCAGAGCTTTTCAAGCCATGCCTGTTTTTTAATTAATAAAAAATAATGATTATTTGTTGTATTATAATCAATTTATTTTATGTGGTTGTGCTCCGTTCAATTTATTGCTTAAATTTTTTTACTTGCTCATAAAATGTCTTAAATTTACTTTCATAAAACCTGCAGAAATGAGTTTTGCCTCTCAGATTATATTCACAATAGCATTATTGATGTGTGTTATATTGGTACCTTATTGATTATTGACAATAACAACTTTTTAATGTTGTGTTTTATATTGATATTTGATATGTAATAGTGCATGCTAATTTCCCTTATTTTGATATTTAGTTTACCTTTACAATCATCCAATGCACACCTAAAGTTATTCTTTAAAATCGCTAATAATTTAATAACATCGTTAAATGTAATCCTTAGCAAAACTCGAAACGAATATCCTCTTTTTCATATATTCTAACGTTATTATATATTCTAACGTTATACCTGATTAATATTTTATTTTGAATTCATTTACACAAAAAACATAGATCGTAAATTTTTGTCCATTGGTTGTGTGTACGTTAATGGGTGTCTAAATTATTGCTTCTGAAATATTGTTTGTCCATGTTGTTCAGGCATCTACACAACAATCGAATCCAAGAGATTGGAAAAAACTGCTTTAATGGGCTGGACAACCTGGAGACATTGTGAGTTCCCTTCACCTACACGTGTAGCCACACTTCCTGTCATTAAACAGATTGTAACCGCATGCAATGTTACATTTATATCTGCTGCAGTGGGTCTGTCATCAATAGCATCATGCTACATAATTTTACAAGAGATTGTGCGTGAGTACAAGTATAGTTATGCAGTGTTTGGTTAGGATTGTTATCTGTTGCTCTAGCGCCCTCTTCTGCAAGACTCAGGGTTGCAGAGAGTTTTGGGAGCTTTCTGTAAGGATGCTTTATCTGACAGTTATTGAAATACCTGTATACAGTGTAGAGCAGAGGTCAAGGCCGAGGGTGTAATCCTTGAACCTTGAGCTTGAAATGAAATTGAATTATGAATAAAAGCATGTGTTATGCAAGAAGTGTCAAAACATGGTCATGTAGAGGTTTATGACTTGAGAGCATTTGTAAGCATTTTATTACATTGCATAGCCAAGTCCCTCTTGGACACTCAGTATGTGCAAGTTGTTATTCTGAAAGTCATTTTAGAGTGTAAAACAAAGTAGTTGACTTATAAAAGTTAGTTCAAATAAATATCAATATGCATTTTCTCAGTGTATTTTGATGTGATCAGAGATCAACCCAAAGCCCGGCAACACTGAGTCATTACTGCTTCACTTGAATTGAGTTAAGCAGGATTTACAGTATACCGATAAAGGACAAAGGAGTCTTTTCAAGACCTTCGGCTTTACCTTATTGCCTCCGTTCTCTCTCTCCACTTACCACAGTTCGTTTAGCAAGCATCCACCGCGTCAGGGAGGAAGAGGCGAGGGGAAGGGGAAGGCAGATAGCCATCGCTGACTCTGCTTTATTTACTTATTCTGTACATAATTAGGACAGGATGAGGACACGCCAGAGTCCTGCGCCCCTAGGGAGGAGAGTGGGACACCGGACAGGGTCATTAGGGGGTAGAGAGGAAGTATCATGCCAGGTTGTGTATCGTGTGGCAGCTGAGACAAACAATAACACACTGAAGAAACCAGCAGACTGGCTGTCCGGATTGGCCTCTGTAAACAGCACAGTCGATTTGTCTAAACACATTTTCTTTCAGGTTTTCGTTTTTTTGTATTTTTTTAGCCAAAGAATATCTTCAGTTATGGCTCTCTTGTCTTTTTAAACGTATAGCAGCAATAGAAATAGCCCTCATTATACAGCTTTATTAAATATACAGTACAAAGAAAGTATAAAGAACAATAAAAGTTGCTTTAGCATACGTGTTTAGTTTCCACAAGGGAGGTTGTGTCCTAATGTGAATAACTTTTATCTGTGCTGTCTCCTTTTAGGGATCTAAACTTCAATAATCTGAAGACCTTCCCAGAAGCCATTCAGACGCTGCCCAAGCTGAAAGAACTGTGAGTATCTCCAAACACACACACTCCAACACTCATTTACAGTCATTCCAATCGTTCCTCTCAGACACTTGGCTTTTTATGTGGATGGCTGGTGTTGTTATCATAGTTTGAAATGTCGGATTGCTTGAACCTTTATTTCAGAGAAGAAAGAACATTGAATTGGTGCAAAGTTTCAGGTGCTTCTTTTGTCATTTTAAAGTTGTTCTAAAAAAGAAGTCCTTTTAAAAGTCTAGAATAGTGTAAAAATCAAGGATCCCAAACAGGTGTCTGTTAACCTCTTCACCATTGTGTTTTGAAACCCAGAGAGCTTTAAAAAATAATCACTTGTGCCAAGCTGCCATCTAGTGTTGAGGATTATAACTGCTTCATCATTTCAAGCTGTGTTTAGTGATGTAGCAGTTATGAATCCTGAGGGAAAATATCTTATCTCACAGAGCTTCATAAAGATTTCTAGCTCAATGATCTCATAATGCCTTTAATTTTTCCCTGTTTGCCAGTGGATTTCATAGCAACAACATTGCATCTATTCCTGAGGGTGCTTTCCGTAGAAATTCCCTGCTCCGTACAATGTAAGCAAACGCTGATCCCACTGTCACGGAACACACACACACAGTCTAGTTGAAATATTGTGATTTATTTATTTATTTTGTTGGCTATAAACATCCATTATATCTGTGTCTGCAGCCATCTTTTTGACAACCCGCTTTCCTTCGTGGGAACCACTGCTTTCCAGAACCTGTCAGACTTGCACTCTTTGTAAGTAGAACCATTATTCAGTCACTGTTCTGGAACTGAATTAATTACACTCACACTGAACATGTCAGTCACTCACAGTGACGCCTGTCCGTTAATTGCTCTTTTGCATATTACAGTGTTTACTTGCTTTCATATGTTAATATCTGTTTATTCAACCTTATAGCAATTAGTCACATCAAAATTACAATGTTGTTGTTCCAAACTAGTATGATTATTTTTCTTTCCATGAAACGATAAAGAAGGTTTTTAATTATGTGTTTTTGTATATTGCACTTTTCCATTTAATAAACTATATATCATACTTTAACAGTGTTTTTCCCCTTTGTTTGTAGCTTTACATAATTCCAATTTACTTGCATTATATGGAAAAGAGCAAGTCAAAGTTTCTGCTAAGCTTTCCTTTTTATGTTGAATTAATGAACACAGGGTTTTCATTTTCTTTAATTTGTTATATATTTCAGAATGCTGCGTGGTGCCAGTATGATGCAAGATTTCCCCAGCCTGACTGGAACAATAAATCTAGAAAGCCTGTGAGTTTGTTTTACACGGCATAAACAAAAAACTGTGTCAGTTACAATAAAAGCATTTATTTTAAGTGTCCTAATATGGAAATGTCACACAGCACAGGCTGAAATTATAATAAATGACTAAATTAAAGGCCAGTCATTTAATAAAGTTTGAAATATAGCATAAATTAAGCAAAATTCACATTTCATGTCTTTTGTGTTGCTCAGGACTTTAACAGGAACTAAAATTAGAAGCATCCCAGCAGACCTGTGTGAGGATCTGACTGTGCTGCGTACACTGTAAGTCATACTTAACACATGAACACAGTTTCTATACTTCTACTGCTGACACAACAGTGTCATACATCAGAGACACACACAAAGATAATAGCACCAAATAGCACATTGTAACCACACACATTAGCATGTTTTTAAGCAGTGGCATACTACTCATAATAGTTCGTAACACATGTCAGTCAAATGTCCATGAGCGCCCAATGATGTGCCAGTTACAGCCTTGAGCGCTCGTTAATTAATCATCAGACACAGGCCCCCTAACACACAAAGGTTAGCCGTCAATCAGAACACTGAGTGTCACGGAAAAGCCTTCAAACCGGTTCTGTCATTCAAGAGAATAACATATGCTGGGCATGCCAGTCATAACCATACACTCCCCTTTCCGTCTCCACTTCAAATACACACAGACACACTCCATCGCACACAATGCAGTGTGCGTCAGTCAGGCGTCATCCACCTCACAGGCCCGTGCGCAGTGGCCTGTCAGAGGCACAGCTGCAGGGGGACGTTTTAAAGTGATGTCTAATGACCTCCCGGAGGAGAGCGAGTCAGAGGCAGGCCTGCTCCCAGCCTGACTGCTGTAACACATCACAGATCCTTTAGTTCCTGTCTAAACTTCATCAAAACAGTTCCATTCCTCACAAGCTCAGTGTCTCAAAATGTGTGTTTGTGTGTGCGTGTTCTGACAGAGACCTTTCCTATAATGAGATTGAAGACCTGCCGTCCTTTCAGGGCTGTGTTAGACTGCAGGATATGTAAGTTTGTTTATCATGCGACATACACAATTTTAAGTTCTTGAAGATTTAATTCATTATATGTATGAGTAGACACTGACGTTTTTTCTGTTTTTTAATTATGTGTTCTGCAGAAGTCTACAGCATAACCAAATCCAGCAGATAGACAGAGGAACTTTCCAGGGCATGTCCAGCCTTAGAGTGCTGTAAGTAATCACAATTTTCATAAATGAGCCATAAATGTATGTGCAAATTATAATGTGAAGTCAGTAGGTCATTATCATGAAATTACGCCAGACAGGGTGATCAGTCCTGTTTTAGATGATCCTACATTTTTTCATTTATTACTTGGCTACTTGCCACATAAATAAATAAATGGGCATGAAATATTGACCTGAAACTAGCACAGTGTAGGAAACTGTTTGCCAGTGCTACATTTACTTTGTTGTATACTGCTTTTATCGCTGTTTTATTAAAGCAATAAGTTACAGGAGGCCCTATATTACAGTAATTTTTACCATGGTTTAGAGGGCTTCAAGACTATAAAATGACCAGTTTATGACTTTTTTAATTGAATAAACAGCAGTTCAGTAATCACACTCCTCAAAGTGAGCTCGCACAAGGCTTGTCCTGATTTCTGAATCTTTACTCAGAGCCATCTGTATATGTTTGTTTTCTTACCACTCTACAGAGAGCTGAGCAGAAACCAGATCAAGTTCATCCACAGAGATGCTTTCCTTTCTCTCAGTGCTCTCACCAACCTGTGAGTGTTATTATGTATTCTTATGAGTGTCATATTTATTCACATTCATTGCATTTTAGTGGAAGAAATGCTGGGGAATTGAAATATAATTGTCATGATTTAATTTATCATACATTGCTGTTGAATTATTTAAAGATATCAAAAGTAATTTGATGCAGTTTCTCCTCCAGAGCGCCTCTGATTAAACAACAAAGCCATATGGGGCTTTCTTGCGCGCGTGTGTGTGTGTGTGTGAATATAATTGCCTTTTTCCATCATGCCATTAGGGATCTCAGTCTGAACTCCCTAGCCAGTGTTCCTACCGCAGGACTGAGTACACTAAACCAGCTTAAACTGACTGGAAACGTGGAGCTGAGGAACGGCCTAATGTCTAAGAGTCTGCCTAAACTCAGGTTAGAGCTCTTCACAGCTCTACTCATGAGCCGTGACTGATTACAGGTCATTAAGGTTGCTCCTGTGTCCCAGTTCAGTTTATATGAATAATAATGTGATGTCCCTACCTTCACCCATTCTCCGTAATCACACTCACAGTGTACTCAAGAAATCAGAGAGACCTTGAGCCTTTCTTTGATCAAAACCCAGATAATTAAGTAACACTTTGGGTCTTCCAAAGCAGTTTGTCTCTCACTCGCTCTCTCTTTGTCCCCACAGGTCTATAACGGTTCCCTATGCATACCAGTGTTGTGCTTTTGTGGCTTGTGACAGTGCGGTTAACTCAGCGGAGGATGACGAGCGGAGAAATGCATTTGGTATGACATTTTGGTGTGCATTATAATGCAGTTCTGCTCAGCTGCTTGCTGCTTTGGTGTTTGTGGCTGCATGTGATTGAATGAAGTGGTCTGGCTGGCTTTATGTGTGGAATTATGTTTCTCTTAGCTGACATGCACATAAATATATATCTTAGGTGGCGAAGAGGAGATGGAAAGGATTCCACTGGTCATGCACTGCTCACCATCGCCCGGTAAATACCAAAAAATCTATTTTTCTCTTCTTTTGCTATAGCCAGAGAACTCTGGGCAATGAAATGTTACGAGATACAGATTAATGGTACATAACTCATGCACACTATGTAATAGGGATGCACAACATCTATACCATATTATGCTTTGTTTTTAATTTGTATTAAAATACTGGATATTTAATTGGTATTCAAATACTGGATATTTAAATTCCAATTTCCACTATTTAAACATTTAAATTACATTCGCTGTCATCTAACAATTACATAAATATATTTTAAAACACTAATAAATTAATAATCCTCATAATCTCAAAGTGAATATCCATTTTTTTGTAATACTGTACATTATAATGTTTTAATTCTTAAATTCACTCACACCATTTAATATATTTTTTTTTATTATTATTCAGACATAACATTTCCATATCTGGCATTACATGAAATCAGGTTATTGGTCGTTACATGAAAATAATTACCTGCTTATCGTAGTTGTAACTAATAATAATATCTGTGCATAACTAATGTGTACAGTGGCTTTCAAAGGTTTTGGATCAGTAACATAAATTAAATTGATCAAAAGTGACATTAGAGACATTTATAATGTTAAAAAATGTTATTATTTTAAATAAATGTTGAACTTCCCATTCAGCAAAGAGGCAGCACAACTGTTTTAAACATGTTTTATTATTATAAAATCAGCATATTAGAATGATTTCAGAAGGATCAGGTGACAGAAGACAGGAGTAATGATTCTGAAAATTCAGCTTTGCATCACAGGAATAAATTACATTTTACAATATATTACATTGTAATATTATTTCCCAATATTACTGTTTTACTGTATTTTTTATCAAATAAATGCAGCCTTGCTAAGTATATAAGAGACTTCTTTCAAAAACATTAAATCCTAAAACCTTTGAATGTTAGTGTAAATTATTATTTTATTTTTTTCCACAAACTTTTTTTAACATTGCGAAATATTGATTTAGCCTCTTATGCACCTCTCATACTCAGGTCTCACCTCTCATTCTCTGTGGTTTTCCTCTTGCAGGGGCATTTAAACCTTGTGAACACTTGTTGGGAAGCTGGATGATCCGATTGACCGTGTGGTTCATCTGCCTGGTGGCGCTCCTCTTCAACTGCCTGGTCCTCGCCACCACCTTCTCCCCACGCACCTCGCCTCTCTCCCCGGCCCGCCTCCTGGTGGCTCTCCTGGCCTCCTCTAACCTGCTGACAGGGGTCTACGTGGCAGCACTGACACTCCTGGACGCGGTCACCTGGGGCTCATTTGCCGAGTACGGCGTGTGGTGGGAAACAGGCACAGGGTGTCAGGTGGTGGGCTTCCTCGCTGTGTTCTCCTCCGAGTGGGCCATCCTATTGCTGGCTTTAGCTGCGGTGGAGCGTTGCTTGGCTGTGAGGGCTCTAATGGGGAAGGCAGGGGCTCTGCGGTCCAGTGGCGAAAGGAGGAAAAGACGAAGGAGGTTCGGTATTGCAGCGCTTTTGTTGGGACTGGTATCTGTTGCAGCTGCCTGCCTCAGTCTGTATCACGGATCAGCCATGGGCTCTCCTCTCTGCCTGCCTTTCTCTGGAGGTCCCGGACTGGGCCTGGGGTTCACAGTGGCCCTGGTGCTAATGAACACACTAGCGTACCTGCTGAGCGCGGTGGTCTATACACGGTTATACTGCAGGTTGGGCCGTGCCCAGCTGGCTGACCCTGAGCAGGCCGGGTCTGTGAGGCACATTGCCTGGCTCATTTTCACCAACTGCGTCTTCTTCTGTCCGGTGGCGGCTTTCTCTTTTGCTCCCCTGCTGGTCGGGACCAGTACTGCAGTGGGTGGACCAGAGATGGCCAAATCCGTGACGCTTATATTCTTTCCTCTCTCTGCCTGCTTGAACCCTGTGCTCTACGTCTGCTTCAGTCCCTCCTTCAGATACGACTGGCTTCGCCTTAGAGGACGGGGGCGGGCCGGAGGTTGCGGCAGGCTGGTCGGTAAAGCGGTTACCAAAGGAACGATAGCAGGGGGTTCGGCGGCATCTGACAATGGCGAAGGCCTGTCAAGCGACTGCGGAATGTACACGAAGCTCCACGGGGACATTCGGGGAATGTGCAAACACTGTGATGCCGCCCTTCACATCAGCACGTCTTCCTCTTCCGCTTCCTCCTCTTCCTCAGCCTGCAGACATTTAGTGAAGTCCCACAGTTGCCCGGCCTTGATGGCAAGCGCACCCCAGTGCTCGAGCTCAGAGGGGTACTGGCCTGACACCGGGACGCTTTCCGCTCATTCGGAATATGGGGACGAGGGCGATTCATTCGTGTCAGACAGTTCGGAGCAGGTGCAGGCGTGTGGTAGAGCCTGTTTCTGTCAGAGCCGTGGCCTCCCTTTAGTACACTACTCTTATAACGTCCCCCGCATGACAGACTGAGCTCACAGCCCCGAGCGCTCACACACTCACTTCCTCACAGTCCTCCAGGGTGTGGAGTGTCCCTGCTCCTCAAGGACAGAGAACAGGGTGGGGCTGGACACATGGCTGCAGAGCCGTGGAAACGCTAACAGACCGGAAGCACTTTCTCTCTTTTCACATTTGTGTGTATGAGTGAATGTAGACCGAATCCATGAAAAGGGAATCTAACGATACAGAAAGACTCACTGAGCCAAATGTTGTCAGCAAACAACATGTCTTGTTTTCTGTTTCCTGTCCCCCTCTGGCATCTGCACCCAGGGCTGATTGACGGCTGATGGACACAGTGATCTTATCTCCCAGTGCCTGCCTTTCAGTTTGCAAGAGAGTAGATCTTGTCTGTTTATTTTCTTAGGGCATTTTTTAGAAAAGAAAAATACATGTTCCCTTTTATTCGTACAAATGTTTGTCCTTTTGATTTAAAACAGGGATATATGTGCCACTGTTTTTAGTGATGTTGATTCTTTTTCTCTTATTTCTTGTTGTCATCATAAGTCCTGACTGTGGCGGGGGATCCCGTTCTATGTAGCAAAGTTGCTCCTTATACTGGAGTTCCATTATGCCGATGAGAATGTAATCTACAAGTTTATGTTCACGCTGTCTTGTGTTCCTTCACAGTTCATGGTGGCTGTTATTTTTGGAAAGCATTCATTCCTTTCTTGTTGATTATTCTAAAAGTGATCCTAAAATCACAATCCTTTCCTTCAGCTAACTGAGTGATCCAGTAATGCCAGTACAGAACTGTTAATTGAAAGATATTGTCTTTAATTTATGTTCTAAAATGACATTTGGATGTCTTGCCCAGAGCACTACCTTAATCACTAGTAAGTTTCTAATAATTTATTGTAAGACAAGGAAATGCTTTGATGAATGCATGGCAAACTACACATTTTATTCTGCTTTTATTCCTGACAATTATGTCACTAGATCATTTCAATGTGTATTTTGTACACTGGGTAGATTAAAAATGAGTTTTTGTATATTAAGAGTTCCTTCCTGTCCAGATCTGACTATACAGCCTAGCTTACTACTTAATTCACAAAAAGGGATTCACTAGTATTAATATTCTGGCCAATATGATAAGACAATGGTTATTTTATGTTATGGTTGATAAAACCATAAATGGCTGAAATTAATATTTATACTATTATGACTAAATTAAAATAACATGCTAAAAGCCACAAAATCGATTGTTTTAAAAAACTTTACAATACAACATTTTAAGATTTGCTAAATATTACATTTAACAGTGTTACTAAATGATTAGTGTTTTTAAAGATAAACTTTAAGTGAACGTTTAAAGCCGGCAAAAGTAATCTAAATGTAAAAATAGGAAGAATTAAATATCCAATAATGTTCAATCCAAACGTAATACATTTTTCTTTCGTTTTTTACTGAAAATTGTGCATCCTTGCACAAAAGTTGGAATTACATACATCGTACCAAGGTCTTCAATACTTAAAGCCTGTCCTTAAGAAAACCCTTTTTTCTCTCTGCACTTTACTTCCATACAGTCTTTTTTGATCAGCTCTATGATATATTGATGTTCAAGTTGCCAGTAAGCTATGTCACGTGGGATGGACAAGGGAATATAGAACAACGTTTCATCATTATGATTCCATTTGTACACCTTTGTCCATGTATGTTCAGGAATTCAAGTGAACAGAAATGTGTGTTTGTTTGCCTTAGATACCGAATGTCAACAACTTCCTTTGGTCTTCTAATGTGTTTGCAAAGTGGATGCCATTATGCCAGTCATATAAGCTCTGGCATTAACTGACAAGCCTTTCAGGTCGTAGCTAATAGAACTGACAGAATTCCAAATCACGTGTCTATGCATGTGTGTGTGAGAGAGAGATCTGAATGTGTGTGACGTTTAGAGATGTGAGCGTGTTGTAAATTATTTTTGTAGGACACATCTAATCAAGAATGGGATGCATTGTCTAACTGTCCAAGCTACCTCTTCAACCGTAGCGGGTGGCTGCCAGTAGTGAGTAGTTCATGTGGTAATGTTTTCATGTTTATTTCGTTGGAATGATTGCTTGCGCTGTAAATACATCTAGTTGTACGTTCTCACTGAATGAGTCAGTTTGTACTGGGAGAAAATGGCATACTGTAAACAGACATTTTTTGTAAACCAAACTATATAAACTGATTCGCTTTAAAAGACGGCAGTGCTTGTCCTTTGTTATTAAGTTTCCCTCATGATAGTCCTCTTCTGTTTGACGGGTTACATCTGCTTTTTATTCCAATGGAGCTGAAAGGCCCTGACACTGTTCCTCTCACTGATAGATTTAACCTTGCAATCGCAATATTAAGACTGTCAGGCTCATCTTCTTTATACTACTAACTGCAGCTCCTAAAACCTCTGTGTCATAACAATAAACATTAGCTCTTTCAAAAATAGCAGCTATCTTCTATATCAAAACATTTAATGTGGTTAATGCATTTATTATTTAAACATGTCGTGCCATTTAAATACTTACAAGATTTGTAATTCAATTAATGGAGCATTAGTACGTTTTTATAAAGAGAAGAGTGTCTACAAAACAATCGTCTACTCAACCCAAGGGAATTATCTGTTCTCTAAAAGGAAAAACATCACAGCCGGTGCTGTGGAAAATGGCTCCGCCAATCAAGCAGGCCGGGCTGGAGAGTGTGGAACCACCAGACACTGCCAGAAGGCACGGGGAGGGATTCTTAATAAAGGCCAGTCAATTCTTTTTTTTTTTTTACCTTCCTTCTAATTTCCCTGTTATCAGTCTCCAAATGCTTAACTGGAAGGGCGGAATAAGAGAATTTCAAGTAGACCCCCTGGAGCTCATCGTTGAGTTGCGAAAACATCTCAGTGGGAATCTTTCCTAAGGTGGCCATAATTGTACCAACCACTTAAGCGTGCACGCTTTTCTGCAATAACCCTTATTACAGTCATGCTGGTTAACACTTGATAAACTGCCATCTTTCTCCAAACTTATGTAATATTAGTTGTACAGATCTGCGCAAACCTTCATCTGAACAGGGCTGATGTTATCTGACTTACGGTCCACAGTCTGGTGTTTGAGGAGATCTATGGTGTTTATTGCAGACCTCACTGGGTGTGTGGAATGAATAGCTTTGATTAGGCAGTGAGAAGGAGTAGCCTGCCAGGATTTGTTATTACCTTAATGTTCCTGGTGATCGACTAAAACCATCCAGGCTGAGAAAAAGACTCATTACTAAGACTAATATCACCGTCAGTACTAAATATACGGCTTGTGACAGGTAATTCAACATGTAATTAGTGATTCTGACAGAAGGGAGGACATATTCCCCGGCTGGTTGTGGCTTGTGCTTGCCTCTAGATGGCAGTGCCGTTTAGCTGGTTTCTAACAGCGACGCTTTCTTATCTCAGTGCGAATTCAGCTTTACGTTAAACGCAGGAGATTTCCCCCAGCTGCTGAGAGCCTCTGATCTTTCCAAATGTCCTCCTGTAACCTTCATATGTAAGTGCACACTGCATGTGGACCTGCTTAGCCATCACATTAGCCTAGCAGAGAAACCACCTGCTGCTAACATGTCAACTTGAGGTGGGCTAATGTAAAGCGCCCACTTTGCGTTTTAGCATTAACGTTAGGCTGATATCGCTCAGCCTAATAGCGTTAATGTTTAAAAATGTCTCAAAAAGTATTTACGGCTCTGTATATGCCACCATCTAGCTTCAAATGTCATGTAAATGTGCTCCAAATTTATGAGCTGTTGTGTAGTTCTGTCATCTCCAGTATTTATTTTACGATGTCCAATATCTGGTACTGCTGAATCAATCGATCTACCATATAAATATGTATGACTTCCATTTATTAAAATGTGTTTAGTCTCCAGATTTGCTATGGTGATACTATGAACTGGAAAGGCTAATATAGCTTCACCTGGTCTCTTGGATCCATTTTCAGTGTAAGTTACATCTTTAAAAATCGCAGTACTTACTGTACCTAATGATCTAGTGTTCATACTCATTTGAGGGAGATTAAATCCAAAATGGGCTGTGATATATTTCCATACAGAAATTTGTAATGTTTCCACATAATCTGTTTATCAGATATCTGTCTTGCCACGCACACTGGAAAGCTTGAATCATTAAGAAAGTATGGAGAAATGCCCGATCGGAGCCATCAGTTCTGCAATTTAGTGAGCTAGAAATCTCCAAGCCTTTAAATTAGGCTTCCTTCACCATGTGCAGAATTTTACAAGGTGTCATTAAACAGAGTCATTAGCACATAAAAGTCATTCAGAGCGCAGTACCAGCAGAGCAGCTGAGCCACAAATCTCTTCTAGTGCAGTTTCTGGATAAAGGACAAACTGGGAGGGAGAGACACTGGACCGGAACCAGAGAAAAGAGAAAGTAGCTAAAAGAAAAAACATCAATCAGCGTTCAGAATGTTGATTCTTTCTGGCATGAAATTAATAAGCAAGGGTAGCAGTAGAGCTGTCCGTCTTGACCTGGAAGAGACAGAGTTTGTCAAGAAACTTAAGCTGTTAAAAATCCCCCCCCAAGTCTGTCGGCTACAAATTCATTCAGCTGTGGCACATGGACGAAAATCTCATACACCAAATATAGCTCCACCTTACCTTCCACCTTTAACCCACTAACATTGTGCAAATGTAATATAAGCTGTGTTGTTTTAGTATTGTTTATATGCTATTTTTAGCATTGATATTTATAAATAGCTTTTGTGTTTGTATTTTCAGTTGTCATTTTAAGTTTTAGTCATTTTATGTTATTTTGTCATTTTGATTAGCTTTGTAGGTAACACTTCACTTAAATGAATTATAAAGGGTTATTAAAGGGTATAATGCATTATAATTATTCATAATGTGCATTACATTATACCTTGTCATAAATAATTCTAACTGAATGCATAGTGTAACAATGAATTGATAAGTGTTATGTATCAACTGTGATTACAATTATTCATGAGATTGTACAATGCTTTATAAGGTGCATTGCAAGGTATAATTAATGCATTAAAAGTACTTTTATAATGCATTATACATAAAGGCTTTAAGAAAAGTGTTACCTATTTAGTTTTTATAACAAAATATATGTATTTATTTTAGTTAGTTGCCAAGGCATCATTTCTAATTTTAAGTTGTTTTTTTTGTTTTTGGTTATTACGTTTGTTTATTTATATTTTATTTTAATAAATCAAACAAGTGTTTAATGGTTTTACTTTTAGTTAACGACAACACAATGTAATCCAAATAAAACAAATATCTAAAAAGTCCAAATAAATACAAATAAAACATAATCAGTCATGGCATCATCATATTACTTTAAAGCAGAAAAAACAATCACATTAAAGACAATCTGTCTATCATGAAGCGCTTCGGGCGTCCCGAGTTCAAATCCCGGCTCGTGGACCTTTCTTGATCCCACGCCCCTCTCTCTCCCACTTCGCTTCCTGTCGACCTATACTTTCTAAATAAAGACATAAAACGCCAACAAAATAAATCTTAAAAAAGACAATCTGTCCAATCTTTTTTAAACAGCCATTTGCTCAACAACAACTGCCCATAATCTAAGCAGTTACTCCAATACCAATCTATCAGATGCTGACATGCTTAAAATCATTTTGAACAAACTAGTATGAAGGTTTCCACAAACAGTCAATACATAACCACACCAGAATATATATTTGTCTGTATATTTAGATATGTTTGCTGAATGGAGCCAAGTGTGTTTACTCAAAGTTTAGAATAAATATAGTCAGACAGCATGTAAACTGCAAGTTAGTTCCAGTTGAATTTTAATGTCACCACTATAACAATCTTCCAGTACAAAGTTAGCATGATTTCTCTCCACTCAAGAGGCTGCTAATAGCACAGTTCATCTCCCTATGGCCTTGTATGTGGTATCTCTGACAACACGCTCTGCTCCTATCAGCAGACATTATTTGATAAAGGAGCAAAGGGCACGAATGTGCTGAGGGATTAGCAATCGCTAACATTACAAGGTAATTCACAGTGGCACATCTGCCATCTTGATTGTTTGTAGAGAAAGCACACACCTAATCACACTGAGTTGCCCGTTTTCATCTCCCCCTGGCTTTCCTCTCTCAACGGCTGAAGGTGATCACCGCCTCATTGGGGAACGGCTTCAGCTTAGCCACATCCTGCTTATGCAAGCTTATCTCTCGCTGTCAAACATCTCACACAGATGCACCGTGGCAAGGCTCGTTTTTAAGCCCCTGAGTTGATGAGGACAGCTTACTTTAAAGTGTGGCATGTAATGTTTTCCCATTTTAAGTTGTATCCTTATCATTTTGCTAGTGACTTTATCCTACGCCATCATATTAGAGCATATTGTGCAAAATATTTGTAGATTCAAATAGAAATGTACAACTATTGGGAGCTTATTGGGGATACTTGATTATGTTTGACCCATCGCTTGCTTCAGCAGGCGGATAGTTCTTTATATTCATTATCACCTGTTGGAAATGCTGTCTATCAGACTGGTAAGTGAAACCAGTGTCGTGAACTCGGTCTGCCTAGGGATTCCATTGGCTGAAATGCCATTTAATGTCAAATCAGTCCCTGATTAGAAAACCTACGTACTTGGCTTATGTCATTTTATTTATGTAAATACATACATTAGCTAGGCTATATTAATTGCCTTTTATATTTATATTACTTATAGTGGTAAATAAAGCTGTGAAAATCAAAATAAAACAAAATCTAGCCTTTTAGCCTGCTAGCTTATTAACTCAGTATGTTTTTTTTGTACCATTTTTATTTTAAATTTAATTTTGTATAATATTCAAAGGCGATTGCAGACCCATAGACCTTTTCACATTTCTGGGTTTCTCAGCAGCAGAAGTTGTCATAGATAGGGTTAACTTTGAAAACTGATTGGGAGAGGAACACAACAAATATTTTTGCATTCCCATTTGATCAAATAGCAAAAGAAAAACTCCAAGATAGTGTTTTCACGACATTCAAAACAAGGAAAACGGCAGTCACAAGAAAGAACAATGTCAAATTTGCTGTCCCTCCCAAACACGCTGCATTAGAAACACCCTCGCATTAGCATTAACAATTTTTTTGTAAGCCTGATATAAAGTATAGATTTAGAAATGTACATACATTTTTTTAAGTCAAAATGTAAAAAACTTTCAAGGATTTCCTATGCTGCTGTCCGTTGAAATGCGTCATCACAGTCTTGTGAAAAGGGTCCATTTGTGACAGGGACCAGATTGTTGTCCAGCCTGGTGTTGTGAGAAATTGAGTCCTCCATTTGGGTCTCCATTAGGACCCCAAGCAATCACGTTGGCTCAAATAAATTTTAATGGCTACTCTTGCCTGATTACAATTGACTACAAAATCACATTATATGTCGTTTGAACTATAATGACCATTAATGTCTGTTTCAGTTAACTTATGTTCTAGGATAAGCTAGCATAAGCCTGATAGCTAAGCTTATAGACTATTGACAAGTACCCTACAACAATCTTCACAACAATCTTTAATGTACTGCAATTATGTATGCGTTAAGTGTCCAGATATCCCAGTTATTAAAATAGCATTATAATGATGATTACATGGCATAATTTTATTATGAACTGTAATGGAAGCAAATTTATACATATTTTAAATGAATGTCGTTTATGTAATCAGTAGACCTAGAACTAGTTGCAGGAGACAATTTCAGAGGCGGAAAATGTTTTTGTTCTCGTAATCAACTCTCTTTTTCATACAAACACAAATAGCATTATAGTGTCTCAGTGATTTTTGTAAATAATTATTGACTTCTATATGCCAATTGTTTTGTAAATAACAATATATTTTCTTACATAGAGGTAAGAGTACTTACCGCAAATCAATATTTCATGTCTACATATTTATTAGTTGAGTAGCTGTGTAATAAATAAATGGGACATTTATAGTTAGCTGCTTAGTAAATTGTATGTTATAAATATGAAAGAGCATGAAGTCAACACTTTAAACTCCTTGTCATGGTCTTTAGGTCCAGTTGAAAGTCTCACCGTGATCATATGATCTCACATCGACCGAGCAGGTGGTTTGTTGTGATGTTATGAAATGAGTGTCAGACAATCCATTACTACCCCTCACTCTGTCATTCACACATATCATCCATGCCTTCCCACAGGGCTGCTCTAATTCACTCTGACACTGCAGAGTTCCTTGCAGTAGGTGGATGGTTTAAGATAGCTGGGCCCTATAGTGCCCACTTGTCCTCTTCATCACAACCACAACTGTATCTCTCAGCAGCTGCTTTCCCCAGCCACTGATTTAAGCATCCATTTCAATAGGATGTAAAACACAAACAACACGGCCTCGCTGAAACATTCATGACTCTAAACTCCTGTTCTCGATGCACTTTTATCCTCTGGCTCAGTCTTCAGTATTTATCCGCTGTGATAGGCAGAACACTGGTTGGAATGCTGCAGTGTGTGTCATAATTGAACAAGTTTAAGCCTGATTGTACTTTATGTTCTGTTAAACGTAGTATGTTTTCAAATGCTACACCATCTTAGGCTGTCGAGCCGCTGTCCCTGCTGGAAACAAACCGAGGCTGTAAAATAAATGAGATGTTGAATATGAAGGAGGGAAGGAAGGAAGTGGAATGAAGGGAAACAAGCTGCACGCTGCTTGATTCTGGAGGGGGGAAAAAACGTGATTTTCAGTGTTGTTCTAGAGAACTTCAGTGTTATTCTGTAGGATCTTATTATAACATATTTTGGGTGGCACTTCACAACAACGTTCTGTTTGTTAATATTAGTTAAGTACAGTACATTAGTTAACATGAACTAAATAATTATAACGCATTTATTAATCTTAATAATAGAGTACAATACTAAAATGTACATTACTCTTAACATTATTGAATAAACCTGAGCTGACATGAACTAACAATGAACAGTTGTATTTTTATTAATAGTGTCAACAGAGATGAATGAGTACTGTATTATTGGTTCATTTTAGTTAATGCATTAACAAACACTAACTATTGGAGCCTTGATGTAAAGTGTTACCAATATTTTTACTGAGTTCTCAAAGGTGTTATAAATTGCTGTTTTAATTTAGTCTCATTATGTAAGTAAATTATGTAACTAGGTTTTACATTAATCTCAAACATTGTGCTTGCATGGATGAGTTCGGGCACAGTAATAGATCCATAAAGAAATGAGATTGCTCTTGGATTATAAAACAGGACTTGATGGAGAGTTACACTAGAACAGACACCGGTCGCTGATTCAACTCAAGTCTGGCTACATTAACAGGCAAGGGTTTTGTAAGCATGAGAGTCCATTGCCTTCATGGAATCACTTGAGGCAATTTTTAGGGAATTATTTTTCCCTCTTTGCAGCTACTCTAGTACCTGCAAAGACACTTTACTGGCTATAAACCGCAGGTACTTGATTGATTAATCATGGAAAAATTTCATGGAAAGGATAGCATATATCAAGTAGTCACAAAAAAATTGCAGCGAACTAAATTTATCGATGCTACTGAGACAGAAGCTCCAAAGTCAAGTTGTACCGCAGAGGAGATATCCAGCCAAATATCCTGACTGGCCGGTCCCTTATTCCCAATCACCTGATCATCAGGGCACTTTCACAGCTCTCCAAATGGGAATATGACTGTTTATAGAAATACGAGGTAGATAAAGTGCTGCTTTTTTCTCTCTCTGCAGACGTTGTTTAGATTATGAATGCTAAGTAAGAGTTGTTTGTTTCTTTTATATTATTTTATCTGAATAAATCTGAGTTGTCCCCCTCTCCGGTGTATGTCATTGCAGGAGGATGTGACAGGAGGGCCAGCGGGGCAGAACACGTCTGCTTCCATTTGTCATAACGAAGCACTGTCATCCACGGTGTGTGTGTGTTGAAATACTTTTACATCAGCATGTGTTTGTCACCCTGGGACGGATCCATGCCCATCCTCGGCATTCCGTAAGGAAGTCGTGCACAGTCGTGTTACACATGCATAATTATGTCTAAATCACATGAGCGCTTAAATGAACATGTTCATGCTACATGCATGTCTAGCTAGGCGTAGAAATATGACATTTTGCTCAGCCACACATTCATACATGATTATGCATGCTAACTTCACCCACATATTTCACATTCTGAATTTCATTGGCTCAGACATCTCCCCCCCACCCTTGACGTGGCCACACACACAGGCACATAAACAGGCTCGTGCGGTAAACACAGCGAGATAAGGCTGTGAGGGTTGGCTGAGCCCCTCCAGGCCAGATCTTCCTTTCCACATGAGTGTGTCCAGTCTCCAGTCCTCACCCCCTCCTATCTCCTTCACTCTCCTCTTGGGCCACGGGCTGCAACATAGCTCTGAGTACTCCGAAGACACACTAAATCAAATCCTCATCGCAAGCTGTGCCTTTTATTAGAGTTATATAAGTGTGTATGACGGATAGAAAGAGAGCGAGGAAGTCGCTCCTGTTTTTTAGCTTCGTGCTGAGGGATGCCGGGTAGAAAATAGAGAGTTCAAAACGTTTTCAGTTTTATTGGCATGATTTAATTCACTAGTCTATAAAATTGTGTTTTAAGATTGTTTTGCCATTGTTTTACCTGTTCAGAATTCTAATTGATTCCCGCTGACCTTTGGCATAAATGTGTAGTTATGGGTTAATACTGCACAGATACATAGGGATTTGGATAGGGAAGGCAGGGATTTCAGAGCCTGAAGGCTTCAAGGAGCTGTCACACATATCTGATGTAATGTGGAGGCCAGATGCACAGTGGTACCCCAATCAGATGCTCGGTAGCTCCGCTCATGCTGTCTCATACAGACACTGACACACACACACGCAGAGCGCCTCCCACAGCCATTAGAGGGTTGTTTTGAACAAAAGCAGTGACATTTTATGAATGCATCAGACTCGAGTACTATAGTGTTTTCTTTAGACAGGCAAGCTCCTACATACACAAAGAAGCTCTTCAAAAAAATATAAAGAGAAAGTAAATAAATAAAGATTTTGTGTAAAGTACAAAAGTGGTGCTTTGATTTGCTGATCATACTGTCAATGTGGTAATGGCAGCCTATCATATTTACTTTCGTAAGATTGGCTGATTACGTCACACAATAATGCCCAAATCTCTTCCTCACAACATGTCTGTAAATCAGCCTGAATCCAATGAAAATGGTGGACTAATTGCAGAGTGAACCACACACTCACTCGAATAGCATCGCTTTTGGTGAAGATGACCTTGAAGAAGTGAACTTGAAATTCTCATCTGTGAGTGAGCTGGTTTTAAGCAAATAAAAGGGAACACCATTGTTCCATCAGTACATTTGCAATGTTTATCAAGAATTCCAACAGCTATTGTTATAAAAGCCAAAAGACTGAAAATATGTGTATGTGAATTATTGTAGTTACTTTAGAATTGATGTTTAAAATAAATACACTTTTTAGAATTTAATAATAGTGTATTTAATGTATTTTGTATGTATGTGTAATACATGCACGCTATATTCAAAATTATAAAAATAAATGATTTTTTCACTTTTTTAAAGAAATTAATGTTTTATTCAGAAGGGACACAATAAATTGATCAAAAATGACAGTGAAAATCATTGGAATATTGAGTTAAGATGTTCCATGAAGATATTTATTAAATTTCCTACCGTAAATATATTAAAACCTAATTTTTGATTAGTAATATGCATTGCTAAGAACTTCATTTGGACAACTTTTGATTTTTTGCACCCTCAGATTCCAGATTTTCAAATAATTGTATCTCAGCCAAATATTGTCCTATCCTAACAAACCATGTATCAATGGAAAGCTTATTTATTAAAGAAATTGACCCGTATAACTGGTTTTGTTGTCCAGGGTCACAAATGATAATGGTTTCAACAAACATATTAAGCATCACAACTGTTTTCAACATTGATAATTTCAATAGGAAATGTTTCCTGAGCACGAAATAAGCAAATTTGAGTGATTTTTGAAGGGCCATGGGAGACCGAAGACTTTAACAAAAATGTAACTTTTTTTAAATGAGCTTCAATTTAAAAAAAAATATTTATGTAAATAAAATGTAATTAAACTTATACTTTCAGAGCCATCACATCACAATAAATTACTTTTTTTTATTATTAAAACATAAAACAGGTTTACTTTTTACTACAGGCTTTTTATAATTTTTATTATTTCATATATATATATATATATACAGTGAATTCCACTACATGCAATTTAATAACATAAATCAGTTAAATGTAATCATTCATCCAGCTTTCAACAAAGCATGTTTTAAGACTCTTCTCACAATTGCGAACATAGTAGCCAGCATTTGTTTTTGTCTGGTATATCTGTGCTCAATAACTCATTGCGATATCTTAGGTTGCAGATGGAGGTTGATTTACCGACTTGCAAGGGTTTGCATCATGGCAGTGTCTCAGTCAGACATCCCCGAAACCCCTCCTAAGCGCAAAGCATAACTGGTGCTCATTTAAAAGTCTAATGTGCTAATATGTCGGTTAAACATGAGTTTATCTATTTAGTAAGGAATATGCAATGAAAACCACTAAATCAGACTTATTCCGCTGTTTTAGTAAAAAGCCTGTGTTTGTGTCTGTGTATGAGAATATTGCGCGGCCAACTGCGTTTGTAATTGCCTGCACTTATTTGTGTTTGTGCATTATTTTGAGCGTTTGCTCGTGCTGAGTGAGTGTTCTGCTATGACAGTGTTGGTGACACACGCTGTCCTGTTGCAGGGGAGCATGCCTGATGAAAACAGTGGACTAGCAAACGCGTGACTAGCTCTACCCTTCTCCCTGCACTGTTGCATCATCTGCCTCCAGGACATCTCACAGCAAACGGATTCTCTCGGACTGAAACGTCTCCATGTGATTGTTCCACCCAACGCTAACAGGGCCGTAGATCACTCTCATTATCATTACATCTTAAATGTTGATGGACGCTGATGATATTCAAATCTAAAGCACAAAGAAGCAATTGGGAAAATTACTTAAATTACTTTTCATCATTGTGTTGCAGTTGATTGACAGTCAGTGACAGTGATATGTGGTGGAAAGATGAGTGAAAGGACGAGTCCTTTGGTACCAAACATTTCTCCAGCTCTCATTTAAACCCATTTAAAGCAAATGCATCATGGGACTTCAGACAGGCTTTCTGTACTTTGTGCCTGCTTGCCTGTTGGTTGATTTCCAGGACTTCATTTCATTTCAAAGCTTTCCAACTTAAATACTACCAACGTCCAAGGCCACAGAATCTGACGTCCATGGAAAACAACAACAAAAACAATGGAAGTGAAGAAATTAGTCCTTGGATATCCTCTTTTCAGTTTGCTTTTAAATCAAACCTTGTATGGTTCACGTTTTCGTGAAGTCCAGGTCTTGCTGAAGCGTCTTTGATAACTTTGTCAGGACTAATATAGTTTACAGAGTGTCATTGTAGTGACCAATGGGTGAATAAAGACACAGTTTTCCTTCTTTTCTCTTGTTTCGGGCAGATTGTGGTTGTCACTATTCAGATGAAGATGAGGGCAGACTGGTTTGTGACCAACTCTGTCAGACCCCATTATGTCAAGTGCACGTATGGTATCTGTTTGTACCCCAAGTATACCAATGACATCATCTGCATGCTGCAGAGTATGGAAAATGAGTCAGTGGTGCGGCACACTTGGAGATAATCATGCAGAGATTTACACATGGATGCAGGCCAGAGCGGGAGTTTGTTTATTTCTTGATTTGGTAAAAAAAATGTGTTCCTTTTCTTTTGTTTCTCTCACTTTCTCCCCTCTGTGCCACTTCTCTTTCTGTTTTTCTTTAACCATTCTCTTTTTCTCCACCAAACCCAACATCAGCTTTTGATGACTCAGTTCTTTTACAAATTGTTTGCTCGGTTTAGGCCGGGGTATGTCAGTCTTTAAGGGGAGAACAGAAGCACTTGCAAGGGTGTGGGAACATTCTGCTGCTTTTCTAGTTTCAGCATTTTGATTTGGCTTGTTGAAAATGAGCAATGTACAGGTTACTCTGCAAGGGCAAAAGTATTTTTAAATCGGTCAATTTATATAGATTCACCAGTTTTGTCTGCACAATGAAATTGCCTGTTGCATCTGATCAGGTGTTCTTGTTTAGAAAGAGTATTAATATATGTCCACTTTTGTACAATGAAGACAAAATGTCCAAAAAATAGACTGAAATTTAATGTGTCGTTCAAGAAAACCGATGCTTTTTGGATCCCTTGTACTATGTGCATGAATAAAGACTTCAACAATAAAGTGATGACAGCAAATTGTACACTCTTAAAAATAAAGCTGCTTTATTGGCATTCATGATTATATGAAGAAACTGTAATATATATGGAAATACAATTTAGTTTACAGTGAAAAATAGATCATTCATATGTAATTTTGAATTAGTCAGTGATCTGGACTGTAACTAACATCTTGTTTGTTCTATGTTCTTTGACATAGTGACAAGCTTTACAAGAACGGGCCTCCAATACAAACTTTTCATCTAAGCACCCTTTTATTCATACTATAGACAAATGAACACATAAAAATGTGGAATTTCCGTGCATAAAAAAGTATGTGCCTAAAAGGTGTGTTGACATTTTATTTATCATAGACCAGCTCAAAAGCATTCTTAACATTATCTTGCTGTCGTTTGTTTCATCATTTCCTAGTCTCAAATCAGTTTGAAAGTGTGAGTGTTAAATGCCCACAGAAGAGCACATTTGTGATGAATATATAAGGGCAACTCTTCCGCTGAATGGAGTCGAGCCTGGTTGCCCTGACTCTCTTATCCTTTCCTAGAAAACACTAGCTCTGGAGGGATTTGCACCGGGCCATGATTTTTTTCCAGTCCTCTGAGGGAAGCTCTATCTATTTTTGGCATCACATGACAGACTACCACAGCATACCAAAGAGCCAAAAATCACACAATATCCTCCAGGCCTACAGCCAGGTGACATAAGGACCCACTGTGAACAAAACAACAGGCTGTTGTTGTCAAACACTTTTGGATTTCGGAAAACCTGATGCTATTATTCCATGTCTTTCGAAAACCCACTCTTATGCCACGTGATGCAGTTTAGGGAGACAATTTGGTCTGAGAGCCAGACTTCAGAAATTAAAGAATTAAGGATGATCGAAAGCGAGAAAGTCCATTTTGATGAGCTTAAGCTCAGTCTGTGAACCCACAGCGAGATTCAACCTGAGATTCAATCAACAGAGTTTCAGCTTTAAACCTCTTATCAGCAGAACGAATCACTGGAATTAATGCTGATTATTGACTAAATTCATTCAAATCTAAGTCAAGAATTACGTTCTTCAGTCAAGTGAAAGTGAGCCTTAAGATTAGTCCAGACTTCTATGGAAAAGCTCTGAAAGTTGTTCTTGACAGCTCTACTTTTTGACCTCAACTGAAAAGTACAGTGAATATTACAGCCTGAGGTATCATTGCAGATTTATAAAAACACATGTACTCATTCTGTCACATTTTTGGAATCATTTTTAAATAAAATGAAGTTGATGTATGAAGCTAAACATCAAGTCATCTCGTTTTTTATAAAAATGTTTATCATTACTGTCGTTAATTACACTCAAAATCATGCACTAGTAAAATGTTTTAAACTGTATATTGGTTTGTGAGTTTAACCTCTCTAAGAAGAGGTTGTAACTTTCCCACAATTCTCTGTGAATGCAGGCCTTTCTTGGCATTTACTGTATGCAACAACTGGGTATTCTCAGCAAGGATATGGCAGCTAGGAAACTAGCCAGGAAACATTTACAGAGATTCTGCACCTTACTAAAGCCTAGCAATCGAGCATGATCCTCAGTCATCACTGCTCTTAACAACACACATTCACAGAGGAAAAGGAGAACACATCTGGTCCTTATTGGAACCAGAGAATAAACGAGTCCAAGCCAAACTAATTATTCAGCACCACAGAGAGGTATTAATACAAAAAATATTTACTTGCGTCATTGAAAGGTTACGTGTGATAGTCTCGTCTAGCCAGATCTTTGGCAATAATCTGGTCCACATTGCAGCTTATTCTGGCCAAGAACCATCTGCTTACACAGGACGAGCTGCCTGTCTGACACGTTTGACCTCTTGAGGTAACCAGAGAAATGAACTACATCCGCCATGCTGGCATTGTCCTTTTGACCTCTTATGTTCTTTTTAACTGTTTTTCTAACATTCATTTCATTATTTTATATAATAATATTTTGAATAAGTCTGTACATCTCTATTATTCTATATATTTGAGTGTCTTTTCCTTTCTCTAAATCAGTAATTTATATGATTCATAATGTCACTAGGCCCAGACTTCATCTTAGTTTTGGTTGTATTATTGTAAATCAAAGTGGTAGTGCTCAAAAGTATATATATGTATATATATATATATATATATATAGGGGTCTATATATGAAAAGTGACAGTAGAGAAATGTATGAAGTTTTTCCAGATATTTTAAATAAATCGCCAAGAAATCTTCACAATATTAATGCGATTTTGATCAAATGCATGCACCCTTGGTGAGCGCAAGAGACTTCTTTCAAATAAATATATATATATATATATATATATATAAAATATTACCAACAAGCCTTTGAACAGTACTTTATGCTAAATGAAAATGACAGATAAGAATTTAGTCAACAAACTGCCAGTTAATGTATTGCCTGCCAGTCATGTGAAATTATACTCCATCAGCCTCACAAACAGAGTCTTGTATCATACTCAAGCACAGCTTCAGTTTATTCAGGCACCTTTAAAGGTACATAATTGTTTGTGTACACTTTCAATAGACATGACTACTACTATTATAGTGAGCGACCTACTTATTTTGTGATACTGCACCTTAATAGCTTTTAGATGCATTTATGCATTTAGCAAACGCTTTTATCCAAAGAGACTTACTTTTTATCAGTTCATGCATTCCCTGAAAACCAAACCCGTTTGCTAGTGCCATGCTTTATTGGCCAATATATAATACATTTAGTGCAAACTGCAATGATCAACAGATGATGCACAACAGCTCTGCTGATGAGAACTGAAACAATCTCATTTTCATTCCACGATTTTAAATGTGGTCATTTAACATCTCCCAAAGAGCTGTTTACTCTCAGCCGAACAACTGTGATGAATTTATTCAGCACACTTTGGAGAGCTGTATGAAAACTGTGATGTCATGCCACATATTGGCAGGAAAACGATGACTCATGTGCGTTGAAGAGTTGGTGTTCAGCTGAAGTGACTCAGGGGCTCTTTACGGTGTTTCATTGGCAGCTTTCAGAGCCTGTAGTTGCAGAGCGAGGTTGTAGTATGGATAATGTGCAAAGCTGCAACAGAGCTAATTTGCAATAGACTGAATGAATCTGCTCTTTAAACAGGCTAGAAGCTTTTCCTTTGAATTCACAATATTTATCAAGTGATCAACAGCGATTTTGTGCATAAGTCGGTGCTAAAATGAACGCGAGGGAGCGATAAAGAGATAGGTTTGTGGTGGGCGTTTGACTGCTCTTGAGGAGCCAACGTTGTGGGAGGGATCCCAAAGTGCACACACGCTCCTTGAACGCTGGCAAAAACATTTACCCAATATCCAAGCAATGTCTATGATGATTTCTTAAGATTAAGCTAGCTAGATTTTGCTGGCTAAAATGTTAGATACACACAATTTTTTTAGTCTTACAATATGAGACACATACACTCAAGCCCTTTCTTTTAATCAGATTGGTTAGATCGTGTCTCCGCTGCTGCTTTGAACCACTTGAATATCAGACATGAATACAACCAAGCTAAGTGCTGCCTAAGGCTTAACCTAACCTGTGACGGACTACTGGATCTCAACAGAGAGGAAGAGCGACCCGGTCATTTAAACAAAGTGAAGTGGACCAGTAAAAGAGTACCCGATACACATTAGAGGGCCGCTGTACTGACAAAACCTTCTCCAGGCTGGAGGTTTCTTTAACGCTGTCTTCAATAAATAAAACTTACTATGATACATTACACTATGTGGATCATACAACAGCATCTTATATATATATATATATATATATATATATTTCTATAATGACAACTCTCGGAGGGATTGGCATGGTAATGTACATGACAATGTTAATGTATTTGGTCCTGACGGAATAGATCTGCTACGCTGCTGCTGCTGTGGTAGAGCAAGTACAGAGACTTGCTACTGCCAATACATCCACATGCTGTGAGCATGTAAGATATACTGCTGCTGCAGATATAACATATATGAATAACCCCCATATTTAACGTACATGGAATCACCCTGTAACAGATCTATACAGGTGGAGCTGGGGAGGTAAAGGGTTTCTGAAGCATGCTGCAAAGGCTACAGAAAGCACTAGCCAAGTATTTGAATGTTGCGCAGCAAGCTCATTGCCTGCTGGACTAAATCCACAAGAACTGTGGCAATGTCTCAAGATGCTACCTGCAAAGCTGCCTGAACAACTCCTGCACAGCCGCGCCCTCACAGCTTTCAAAATAGACTCTCTGCGAATGAGTGCGGATGGACACGGACGAGCTCCACATTCACCTCGCACATTTGCTGTTGTACGCTCACCGTCCGCGCGTTCTAAAAAATTGCCTGCACGTGGACCCCGGGCACGGCTGTCTTTTATTTTATTTTAATATGCTTTAAATCAAAACAAGACAATGAGAATCGTTCAAATGTAAAAATATATATATATATATATATATATGAACAACATTAATATAATGAAATGGTACCAGAGGAAAGTAACAAAATATAATAGACCAAAAAAAAAAACACACATATTTTTGGTGCGTCACTATACAATAGCATACCTGGTTACAATATTATGAGTTCTAATAGCCTTTTTACTTGTGCAATTACACAGGACCTTACACCGCTTGAAATCGTTTATAAAATTTGAAAAGTTTGGTTTGTAACCTGACCACTTCATTTTATGAATATGAAGCTTAAAATGAACTGTATGAAGTATGCTTTATCTTTATCAAATCCATGATCGATGAAGTATATTATTACATCAAATCCACTCAGCTGCAAATAAATGTCCAACAGTTTCTTAATAAATAACTCCACATCAATCCAAAATATCTAAACGAAAAATAGTTTTCTTTTCACCTTTAAAGAAATCACAAGAGTAATATTTTTTTTTATTTAAAGCGTTCCAGCACATGTTAAACTGGGTATATTCTATGCATTATTTTAAAAGAAACCTCCTTTACTTTGTTATTTATATAGAATTTGTCTGTTCGTCAAGCTTTACGCCAATTCACATCTCCAAATACAGAAGACCAGGAAAAGCGAGCTGGAGGATAAACAATGTTATTAAGTATATTCCTAATATAGATATTTGAGAGTCTATTTTGTATAATATTTGTATTACCAATAAATATTTTAGTCTTGATCTCTTCAAAATTAAAATCTTTCTCATGTGATGCACTTTTGAGAAGGGTCAAAACGTTTTGAGGGACTGCATCCATTACAACTGCAAATTCCTTCGTTCTAACTGGTATTTTACAATTATAAATAAAAATCCTTATACATTAATAAAACTCCATCATTGTTCAAGAGCTGGCTAACTACTATAATATTGTTTTCAAACCAGTAATCAAAATTTAAAGATGTATGTTTGTATAAGATGTCTTTGTTGTTCCAAATATAGTACCTCTTTGATGATAAATTATGTTTGTAGGCCAACGTCCATGCCATACAAGCTTGTTTATTACATTTTGCAAGCTTAACCGGTATTTTTTTCAATTAAATAATTGCACTTCAACAAAAATTTGAGGTCACCCAATTGCTTAAATAAACATTTGGGAAAGGAGTTCCAAATACTCTCTTTATTTTTTAAGTATTGGTAAAAAATTACCAATTTATTTGAAATACATTGTTTAAAGTATTATAACTCAACACCTCTTTTGAAATACATTGTTTAAAGTATTATAACTCAACACCTCTAACTTGATCCCACCATGATCTTTTGAGTTGCATAAAAATAATTTTCTCAGGTAATGAGGCTTATTTTTCCAGATAAAATCAATAAGCATTTATCCAATTGCTTAGGGTGCACGGCTATCCGCGAGCCCTCTTGATGACAAAAATTATTTTGCTTTGATTCGCACAACTTATCTATGTTGGCTTTTGCTTGAATAAGAATGTGTCATCTTCGCTTTTTTCCATGATTTTCCTTGCGATGGTTGTCCAAGTAGGTGTAGATGCAGAGATTTCAAAATCGTGATTCCCCCCCCTCCTGTAAAATAAATGTACATTTTACAGTATTGCGGGCATCAGGGAGCCGCTATTATACCTGGCATTGAAACTGCTTTTGAATGCACAATCCTTTTTAGTTTCACTTTCTCTTTCGAGATTTCCGATGGCAAGTACTGGAGCTGCAGTAGGCCTACTTACCACACATTTTACAAGACAGGATGCTTGTCAGTGCAAAATATGCCTTGGAGACGTTGCCACAGTTCTTCTGGATTTAGTCTGTCTCAGTTTGTTCTGTTCTTCATGCCATTCCAGACAAACTGGATGAGGATGATGATGAGATCAGATCTCTGTGTGGAGCACTGGCTGTTTTCAGACTTCTTGTGCAAACTAAATTCTCACTGGATTAGTAATGTTCTTTTAACCATTAACAGACCGATAATAATTTTGACCGTTTAACTGATTGTATTAATTGGTCAAAATTCTTATCGGTCGGTTTTCTGCATGGTTAGAATAAGCTTCTTGTATAAAATATATGTTTTTGAGAGAGAGAGAGAGAGAGAGAGAGAGAGAGAGAGAGAGAGAGAGAGAGAGAGCATTTTATTATTTCATCCAGAAATAGGCAGACACGAATTACAAACATTATAATAAACACTGTAAACATAGCTAGGCTATTTTAGTTCCCCTCAATCCACAACAAATCTAAGACTGTTATAACAAATCTAAGACAACAAAGGCTATTTAGAAAAGAACAAGAATTAAAAATGAACAAAATGTTGGGTCTCTCGTTCATCACAAAATCAAATGTTTCTGTATTCACCATTTGAATGCCAAAATAGTAGGTTATTTACTGTTTATGAAGGCTCACTCATGTTCCAATATCCATGTAAAACAATTTTTTGGCATAACTTCACGGCGGTATGGTGATAACGCTTAACAGCACAGATTTTATTACATATTTAAACTGAGCAGTGTGTTTTTTCTCCCCATATGTTTGACTGATTGTTTTTAATAATGATAAATGAACAGGCAGCATTGTCAAGGTAATGCTTAAATGTTGCGTGCATGCAGCGCTGGAGCAATCGCTTGATTTTTCCCCTTCTAACAGTGGAAGCAAATACTCCTCTTAGTCATGAAGATAATCAGAATTGTAAAAGGTTTGCTTTTATTTGTGTACATACACAATAAAAACTAACATTTGCGCTTTTGTGAAATAAGCCTAAAAAAATAGGATGCCACATTCTGCCATCTGATTTCCTTTCGCGCAGCACAAAAATGAACCGAAACTCTGCATAGACTACTTGTTGCACAGTTTTTCTTTTGTTTTCTTAAGTAAACATACATTTCTCGTATAGGCCTACTTATTTATATATATATATACATTTATATATATATATATATATATATATATATATATATATATAGCGGTGGTGAAAAACATAATAAAGCTAGGCGCTATATGAGAAAAAAATAATAAAGCTGAAACATAATAAATGTAGGCGTATATATATAGCTCCTAGCGTGTTATGTTTTTCTGCGCTCGCAGAAGCGCTGCAGGCACGTGATGTGATATGAAATAATCATGTGAATCCTCATTCTAATTTAAAATAATCTTGTCGGTTAACGGTTAATAATCGGTTAATGAGCATCGGTTGTCGGTTAGGAAAAATAACCGTAATGAACATCCCTACACAGGATTATTACAACTAATGGTAAAATGAATATTTGGAAATGTAAACCGATATCTCCTACTGACACACTACAGCAAAAGATAGAAATAACTTAATTAAACCATTTTTAGCTGGTGAAAATACAAGTGTTCTAATACCACTGTATAAGAACAAAGAACATATTATTTGCTTCATGTTCATTCTGGAAGTTTTTCTGAATTATAAATCAGCACAGGTGTATTCATCTTCACAGAGCGATACGGGAGAAGGTCAGAATACACCTCTGCTATATGTCATTATTTAGTCAGCCAAAGAGTTCATCGCCCACAAACTAACCACATCTCACTGATGACTGTGATGTTATGAACTGTAGCTGTGGCACTCATGTGCTTTGACAGGTGGCTGCAGGGAGTGAAGGATTCCTGGCTCTGACTATCTTTGTAGAACAATGCCAAAATATTACAAAAAACATAATAAAACAAAAGAATAATGTGGAATATGTCCATACAGAGAAGTCAGATAAACGTATTATTCAGACATGGGACATTAAGACATGTAACGCCAGACATCAATGATGACTGGTCACGCCAAACTGGCACAACACAAATTGTCATATTTAAATGAATGCCAATGAATAATATTTACACTATTATTTAAAGGATTGGGGTCAGATTTGTTTAAATAAGCCTTATTTTCACCTAGGGCTACAAACAGTAAAAAACAGTAATATTGTGAAATATTATTAATTAAAATGTAATTTATTTCTATGATGGTAAAACTGAATTTTCAGCAATCATTACTTTAGTCTTCAGTATCATGATCCTTCAGAAATCATTCTGTTTTGATTTGGTCTTATAATAAAAAAAAATCTTCTTTATTATCATTAATTATTTTAATCTTACGGATTATCATTTTAATTATAGCATAAATTAAGAATATTTTCATGTAAAATGTCTGTATGTTCTGCACTCAAAGCTACTTTATGACTTTGCAAGACGTAGAATTGTGTGGTTGAGTCATATGGACTAAACTTATTTTTTGTCACAAGGGTAAGTAAAAAAAATGACACAGGTTTGATTTTCGAGTGAACTAACCTTTAATAAGACCTTTATGAGCTTTGAATCCGGGTTCCACTCAGAGATGAGGTGATGAACGAGAAAGGCCAAGCTGGATATCTATGTCACCGCGGGTCTGAAGTGGGTAAGACGAGGATGCTGGCTTTTATTCAGATACTGGCTGGGATGTGGCCTGGATTTGGATGTGCTTTGATTCAGACGACTGATGGGGGATCAGTTTATCACAAAGAGCAGAAGCATTGGCAGTATTCTGGAAAGAGCAAGTAAATGGTAAACTTGCTTTTGGGCCGCTGCATTACATTTTCAGAAAATAATTCATTGTAATTTTGCACTCTCAGAAACCAGCCAGGGATTTTACAATACAATTAGAGCTATTTTGACTGTGCCAAGATGGCTAAAGTTTAGCCAACTACACTAAAAGACAAGCATTATGTTTGAAAGTCAACACATTCCAGAGAGTTTTTCGACAGTTACCCTTTTAGGATTCACTGGAGGCCGATCAGATACATTTTGTCCAGGTGTGATGCAATGACAGTGTAGCATCACCTGCCTTGGCCAAAGAATAAAGCCCTCTATTTAAACAAAACAAGCTGCTGCATACACTTTATTTAGTTAAAATAGGTTAATGATAAAAATGTGAGAAGCATCTCTGAGGACAAATGTGCCATCTGTTTGCAGCATGTGTGAGTTTGTCCTTTGCCACCCAGTACAATGTCAGGACACCACTCGCTGTTTACTTGTCTCCTGGAAATCACCGGACATAACGTTATTCCACATTTATTTTCATTAATTAAAATAAAGCAGTGTTATTTTAGTATGACTGAGATACTATTATAGTTTTCATTAATATTTTTATTAATTTTATTTTTATATTGTACTGTTTTCTTTATATTTGTTGTTAAAGTTTTAGTAATTTTGTTGTTTCTGGTGTTTTATTCGTTTTTAGTACATCGAGTTGCTGAAATAGAATTTGAAAAAAAATTATTTTATAAAATTTTAATTTTATTTCAGGTTCATTTTTTTTATTTCAAGTAAAAAAATTCATGGATTTAGTTTTTAGTTTTAACTATAAAACTATAATAACCTTGATACTATGTGTTAGTATGTCAAATAGAAAATAATAATAATAAAATGTTTCTTTAGCACCAACTCAGCACAGATTGATTTCTGAAGGATCACATGACACTGAAGACTGGAGTAATGGCTGCTGAAAATTCATATATATATAATTATACTATTTTCAAATATTTCCTGGTTTTAATGTATTTATATCAAATAAATGCACCCTTTGCAAGCCAAAGAGACTCACAAAAACATTCCAAAATCTTGCTGACTCCTAACTTCAAACTAAATTTGAGGAGTAGTGTACAGTCCTGCATGTGACTCGGCCCTATATGAATGCAGAATGGAAATGCACAGCTGGTTGTGGTATTCTCATGTGTCATGATTGTGAAACTTCTGTTTTAGTGTCCGTGGTGAAGCCGTTGGCATCTTTGTGTTGTCCTGGCAGCCTCCTGAGGAAAGACCACTGGGTACGAGACAACTCTCCATCTGTCTCCTGTGCCAAAGCTTGCAGGGCCTCTCCGTCTTGTTCGGCCCCGCAGAGTTTACAGTCTTGGTGACTGGCACCAAGCAGCAGTCTCACGCTGCTGCTGAATCATGAAGCCGTTTCGCACTGAAGCAAAAGAGTGTCTGTGAGACTGAAGACAGATTGAATGATAGTAGCCGTATACAGTCATGCCGGTTCATGACTGCTAAAGACTGGAGAAATGAGGAAAGGAGATTTCCTTTCCTCATTTATTTTTAAATGAGTGCTTGAAGGAGTTTTGCCGTCTTTACTTATAACCTGGGACCTGTACCATGATGGTAGATGAACAAAATTCAGAGTTACAGGATTAGTTTTGATTTGACAAAACCAAACCACTCCAATCCAGCTTTGTTGGTACCATGATGCTGATCATCACCTTGCTTTGTCAACTCAGGCTTTGATCTTGAGTTTGTGGAGCACGTGCACATGAATGTGTGACATCACTGGCGAACAGCCAATCATGAGCCTTGGTTAAAGGTTTTGCTAAAGGTTAAGAGATTGAAGAACATGGTGAATTTAAATGCATTTACAATGAAAAAAGTACTTGTTCATGAAAGAGGACAAATACAAGAAATGTTCTTGCTTTCTCAGTGCATTCACAAGTGAAACTTAAGTTACTTTATATAGTTGGAAATATACAGCGATAGAGACTCGAACATGTAAGGTCACATAGTAGTTTTTAAAGCTTTATTTGTTGATTCTACAGCTTATTTGTATTATAGTGGAACTGTATATATTAACATTCAATTTAAATAAATTATGATTTATAATAACTGTTAAACTAAAATTGCATTGTGTGTAATGGATGAATAATTATATAAATCATATCATTATATAAATCTTATAAAATAGCAAAAAATATATATTGTACTAGTGACCTTTAATTTGGAGCAAGAGAAACTGGGGGAGTGACTTTTTTGTGTTAGACGTGTCATTTTGCTCACATCTGATTGGTCCAAATTCAGTTTGAGATCTCTAACCCAGAACATATCCTGCCCCGGAGCAGGTTAGCCGTGGAGTTTAAGTTACTATGGCAATGAACGCAGCTAAAACCCAAGCCACTTTCATGGTACCTAAAACCCAGGATTGGTGCAAACTAAACTGAAACTGACCTGGCTAGCCAGCTAAACCGGCTACGTGGTGCAGGCTCCTGGTCATTTGGGCTCTGTTTTGTTTCAAATGAAAATCATTTAAACAAAAATAAAGCAACAAAATAGAGGTCTACAAAAAATGCATATAAAGATCATATTTTGAATACATGGATAGCATTACAGTTTTTTACAATCATTGTTGCACTAATAACAGAACCTCATGTCATTTTTCAAAACTCTAGACACATAATTCACAACCAATGATCAAAATGCATTTTTCAAAACACTTAACATTTCTTCCAAATGCTTGGATACAATACACATGAGCCAAAGATCTTTTGTTCATTGAACTAAAATCACAGGTTCAAAATAACACGACTTAACATCAAAGTATTACTATTTCAAAATGCAGCTCACACATTACATCTGAATTGTGTGTTTAGTCATTTCATTATAATGATCTAACTATCAATTGATAGATTGCAATACATTACAATCATGGTTGCAGGCCCACCCACAATTTATCACCTTGTATTTACCCCAAACTCCCCTTTCCTTACTGTAACCCGACTGAAGAGTTTTTCTCCACATGGAGGTGGAGGGTTCACAACAGCTCCTCACAAACAAGTCCCTCTTCTCCAGGCCATAGATGATGTGTGCAATAACATCACAGGAGACCAATCTCAGGCCTGGATTTGCCATACCAGAAGATTGTTTTCCAAGATGTTTAACTAATAAAAACATCCATTATGATGTGGATGAGAGGCTGCATGTGGCCAAACCCACAAGACAGGGTTGAAAAAAACATAGAAGAGCAGTGAGGAACCATGTCTTTTCTAATCAATTTTTGTTTTAAGTTTTTTTTAACCTGTATAGTGGAACTGATATATTATTCATAAATAATTTCCAGTGTTATAATAACTTTTCTCTAAACTATTACTTGTGATGTAAATGGAATAACCAATGAAAGCAGCATCATGTGTTTTATCTGTTAACTATATTTAACGATTGTACTAACAACTAAACAGGGAAACTATGGGTATTTTGTGTGTGGGTGATCTAAAGTAATGTTCCTATGATATTTCATAATAAATTAGTATTTTGAACCAATGCTTCTGCAAACACACAGCTTCTTTAAAGATATGAACGCAATATGCAAAGTTTTGACCATTGGACAGCCTGTGTTACATATAATGACTGTTTTATGAAATGGCATGAAGGTCTGTTATTAGTGCAAAAATGATTGTAAAAAAACTGTAATAAATACAATAAAGTAAATCCCAGTGAAGAATAAATATACTAAATGTACTTATATGTATAAATGTAACTGTATTTAGCATTAATTTCATGCTATTTTCAAGTACAAATAGATCTACAAATTTAAATGCTTAATAAAAATACCCTGCAATTGTATTTTTGGTATACTAAACAAAAAATTGGAACAAATCATGTTATACTTAATGCCCTTTAATTGTGTGAAAGTAAAGATATAGTGAATTATATTTGATTGAACTAAAATCACAGGTTCTGGTGCACTTTAAATATCTTGCATTTAAAGACCAATGTTATTCAAAGATCATACAATCGCCATCAGTAGTGACATTAAAGCTGCCCGATCTCACGGAAATTCGTACATATTTTACGAGGTGGCTAAATCATCAAATTGATAATGAATGCAATACATTAAATTCACTGGGGTTTAGGCCAATCCACAGTGAGGTTGTATTTACAAATTAGCCACCTCGTAAAATATGTACAAGTTGCCCGAGACAGCATTTTTTAAGCTAGAGGTGGATAGCAATGCTTAAATATGTCAGATTCTCCAGGCCAGTAGATGATGTCTGCAATAACATATGGAGACCAATCTCAGGCTATTTGCCAAGTCTTTAGATTGTTTCTCAAGATGTTTAACTCATTCCTGTTTAAAATGCATCCAGGATGAGAGGCTGCATGTCCCAAACCCACAAGACTGGGCTGAAAAAAGAAGAGCAGTGAGGAATGACTCTATTCTAATCTATTTTTATTTTAAGTTTTTTAACCCGATAGAGTGTCAATTATTATTTCAGTAAATAATGTACAGATCCAGTGTCTGTACTTTTCTCTGATTACAATGATGTCGGTTATTAAGCACTGAAAGCAGCATCATGATTAACTGTTAACTATATTTAAATTGTACTAACAACTAAACAGGGACACTATTTCTATTGTGTGGGTGATCTAAAGTAATGTTCCTATGATATTTATAATAAATTAATAGTATTATTCTTGTACTGCAAACACACAGCTTCTTTAAAGATATATTATATGCAAAGTTTTGACCATTGGACAGCCTGAGATATAATGACTGTTTGTAAAAATGGCATGAAGGTCTGTTGTTATTAGTGCAAAAATATTGTAATAAATTTTACAGTAAATCAGTGAAGAATAAATATACTACTTTTATTGTATGACCAGAAATGAATTGTATTTAGCATTAATTTCAATGTCAATTACAAATAGTGCTAAATTTAAATGCTTAATAAAAATACCCTGCAATTGTATTTTTGGTATACTAAACAAAAATTGGAACAAATCATTTTATACTTAATGCCCTTTAATTGTGTGAAAGTAAAGATATAGTGAATTATATTTGATTGGAACTATTGTACGTACTTCTGGTGCACTTTAAATATCTTGCATTTAAAGACCAATGTTATTCAAAGATCATACAATCGCCATCAGTAGTGACATTAAAAGCTGCCCGATCTCACGGAAATTCGTACATATTTTACGAGGTGGCTAAATCATACGAATTTTACGAATGACCTACACCAAACCCGCCCCTAAACTACCCGTCACTGGGGTTTAGACCAATCGTACGAGTGAGGTTGTACGAATTCTGACAAATTAGCCACCTCGTAAAATATGTACAAGTTGCCGCGAGACAGCATTGATTAAAACACATTTTAAGCTTAATATTAAGAAATGTGCAATGTGCTCAAATATGTCAGAATGTGTTAGTAGATTGCAGCCTCTCCAAGAGATGTGTTAGTAGTATGTTTATAATATATAATCAAATATATAACTAGAGAACATACAGTCTTTATTCTTTTAGATTTTCTTTCCTGTTCCATTTTCCATCCTGCTGTTACTTTGCACTGTAATAAAACATTTTGCATCAAATACAGTATCCATAGTGCTATTCATGCCTTTATCTTTATCTGAATTTATTTTGGTCTTATCTGCTTCTACAGTAGTTTCCTTATTCCTGCCCTATAAGTGCCAGACACTGTGATCTTGGGTTTGCCATGCCTTGATTTGAAGTGTCGGATTAACCTTGACTTTTCTCAGGGTCTGCCGCTCTTCTGAATCAAACAAACACAGGAGGATGACAAAAAGCCTCACAGAAAAACGATATACACTAAGACCATTAAAACAACAGGAAAACAACATAGGCCAATTCACTTAAGCAGCTGAAGGGAATCAATTGATTATAAGCTGTATTATAGTGTAGTATTATAGTATTTATTAATGTAATTAGGTTTTTGTATCAAAAACAGTTCTATATATTTATATTTTTAATGTATATAGATGGCACTTTGCTTAACTTGCTGGTTTATTTGTTCTCTGTAATTAGCTGATTTGTACATATATCAAGTTGGTAAGTACCAGAATATATTCTTGCTGGGCTAAAAGGTACTTTATTCCCCTATATTTTATAATGTATTAAAAACAGGGCTGCTATGCAATCTATTACAGTTATTATTGTTTTGGCTCATGATAACACAGGCGCACTTTATCGCCACATGTCAACTGTTCTTACATTCCTAAGTTTTAGATATACGAGGCATCGGAGGCAGTGTGACAGAATAGCTGAAGAGCACATTAAGATCACATATTATGTTCCTGGGAGTGACGGCTGCAGAGAGAGTGAGTTATGCACACACACACCTTGTACACATTCATAAGATAAGTAGTCCCTGGAGCAACTCTGGGCGAGTAGCCCCAGAATGGATGTTTTAGAGGGATTTACGGCAGTGATGGCTTGTAAACATTTTTAGGCACGATGCCAATAAGAAATAGATGTAGCTGTGGCGAAGATGGAGAGAGAGTTCCTCTGATCTAACCTCACCGTGCTCTTCTCGCTTCACCCGAGGAGTCGCTAACATCAGAGTATTTTTAGCCAGCCATTACCTAGAATTAGGCGCTCGTTTACAAATTTCTGCAAATCTGAGACAATAAACAGATGTTCAGGCGGCATTTTAGTGTGTGCGCCGCATGTTACCTTGCTCGTCGCTGAATAGCTTTCACACTCAAGTATTCCAGATGGAGTTAAAACTCAGCACTTCAACTGAGACAAAATGTTTGTAGCCAAAACCGTGAATGCAGATCTCAACCCAGCATGTACGAGCTTTTTATATGAATTTATTTATTTATTTCCATGAGTGTTCCACGGCCAAGCGGCAGACCCTCTGCAGGTATCCTGTTCATCACAGAGACAGCATGTGGATCTGAGCTTCGCCAAGTCCAATCCCAGCCCGTCTCCGCCTGTCACTTAGCCAGCACAGTGTGACACATTCAAAGCCTCTCCACTATTCATTAGCATAGAAGCTCTGTAGAATGAAATAAATATCTTTCCCTGCCTCATCAGTTTGAATTTGAGGAAGGAATGGTTACGTAAGTCTGCTAAATTTATCAATGCTCATTTTATGCAAAGCCCAAGCTTACAGGCGGAGCCTGAGCAGTATTTCAACAGGAGGATGCTTTTCGTTTCCCCCCAAGCCATTCTTTTCTATTTCTGTCCATGAAAAGGGAGGAAAAGATGCAAGTGCACGATTTTTAAAAGTCGAGCCATTTTACCAAGGACTTCTTGGTTCAGGGGGCCAAAATGAGCTTGTCTTTGCAGTCCATCAAATTAAGCATCCATGAGAAATTCATTTGTGACTTGACTCACTGTTTGGGGGCAAAGCACTGCAAAAGAAAATATAACATATATAGTCTGTGTCATTGAAATGCTTTGTACATGGCAAAACGAAAGAGTCTTGTAGTGTGTGTGTGGTTTGAGTTTTTGATGAATGAATTGGTATTCTAACAGTGTGAGGCTGGAAGTGAACTGCTCTGCTCCCACAGGAAACTGTTAGTGTCCTTCTTTCTTTCGGTCTCTCACTTCTCTGTCACTTACTCTCTTCTGTGAGGCTGAATGATATGCCCCATGCCTGTGCCATATACAGGGCTGGCTGACAGCTCCTTCAGAGCAGCTACAGTGTACAGTTCAACATAGCTCAGCTGAACACACTGTATACCACTTACCTGCACACTCCAAAATTAGATCAACAAAACGCAGGACAAGTCCAAAGTTACACCTTTGGGTAGCGTTTTTCTAACTGTCAGAGTGGAAATAACTGGTGTAAAGTTTAAGAATGTTTTCTTGCCTTGCCAGAAATGTGAAAAACCTCTCAAATTAAATTAATAATTTTTTGGTGGGCATATTAACTTGTCTTTTAACATTATTTCTGACAAGACTGATCAGTGTTTCATGAACTGCTTTTCACCTGCACTTCTCACATTCAAAAGATAAACATACAGAACAACCAGTCTAGTCCAATTCACAAACAAATTACACTTATGAGATAGTTTGTTTAATTAGGTTACCGGTTTGAATATGTCTGTCAAATCCTGCTGACGAATATATTCGGCATGTGGGCCATTCTAAAGAATTGGTCCAAAGTCAGAGTTGGAAACATCTTGAAAAAAAGTGTCTGATATCCAAGGTTCTAGTAATTACACAGTCAATTCTCATGTTGTATTTTCAGAAAGTTTTGTAATATTTGTCCTCTCCTCAAATTTGTCACTACCGAAACACAGTAATAATAATTTAATAAGAAGGGTTATATTGACCTATTAAGATTTTGCTTACATCTACAGTTTAAATATATTTTTTGCCATTTTATTAAACATTTTCAGGGGTAAATCAATAAGAATTTTAAAAAAAGTACAATATTTCAAATGTATTTTATGATATTTGTTGTATTTTTAATCAAATTTTTCTTTGTAAAAGGCAAAATGTTAATCATATTGATTTTAAAGTTAAGGATTCATTAGTTTGAATATATATTGGACCAAAAAACCATCATAACATCTTAGTTGATAATTCATTATACTTTATTTTTTGACCAAACATCCCATGTTTCGGTAGTGACTGCACATTTGTGACAGTAATGCTTTGGTAGCAACCACATCACATTACAGAATTTTAACTCACATACTAAAACCTTCTAAAATACAAAAAAAAAAGCATAACTGTACTAAAATTGTGTTTATTTCCCCCAAATATGAGGATTATGTGTTCCCTTTTGTCACTACTGAAACGATGATATGTTTCAGTTGTGACTGTTTCGGTAGTAACAGTTCTAGGGATAATCATTTCCAAATCATCAGTCCTCATTCTGCTGGATCTCTCTGCCGCTTTTGACACTGTCAATCATCAGATCCTCCTGTCCACCCTCTCATCACTGGATATCACTGGGATTCCACTTCTGGTTTGAATCCTATCTCACTGGTCGGTCTTTCAGGGTGGCCTGGGAGGAGGTATCCAAAGCACATAAATTGGTCACTGGGGTTCCCCCAGGGATCGGTTCTTGGACCCTCCTCTTCTCCACATACACTACATCACTGGCTCCCATCATACAGGCACATGGCTTCTCCTACCACTTCTATGCTGATGACACACAGCTCTATCTCTCATTTCGACCAGATGATCCAACGGTAGCTGCACGGATCTCAGGCTGCCTGGCGGACATCTCGCATGGATGAAAGAAAACCATCTACAGCTCAACCTGGCAAAGACTGAGCTTCTTGTCTTCCTGCAACTCCAACTCTACAGCATGATTTCACGATTCAGTTAGGTTCAACAATTACCCCATCAGCTTCGGTCAGAAATCTTGGTGTAATCTTCGATGACCAGCTGACCTTCAAAGAGCACATTGCAAAGACTGTCGATCTTGCAGGTTTGCACACACACAACATCAGAAAGATCAGGCCCTTTCTGACAGAGCATGCTGCACAACTTCTTGTCCAGGCCCTTGTCATTTCTAGACTGGACTACTGCAATGCTCTTCTAGCTGGACTTCCATCAAACACAATCAAACCTTTACAAATGATTCAGAATGCAGCGGCACGACTGGTCTTCAACGAGCCCAAGAGAGCCCATGTTACACCTCTCTCCTTGCACTGGTTACCAGTTGCAGCTCGCATCCAGTTCAAGACACTGATGCTTGCATATAGAACAATCACAGGCTCAGCACCCACCTACTTCCACTCACTATTACGAACTTACATCCCCTCCAGAAGCCTGAGATCTGCTAGTGAGCGACGCCGTGGTACCATCACAGAGAGGCTCAAAATCACTCTCCAGAACATTCTCTTTTCACTGCTCCTGGCTGGTGGAATGATCTTCCATCCGGAATGCTGGATCCTGTCAATTTTCAAGCAACAACTGAAAACTCATCTCTTTCAACTCTACTTGACTATATAAAAAAAAAAAAAAAAAAAAAAACTTTCACTTTTTCAAAATCTTCATCTCTCTTTATCTTTTCTCCTTCCCTTGCTAGCTTGTACTTATTTGAACAAGGCCTGAGACTTGGTGTTATTGGCACTTCCTCTGTATGTTTGCCTCTTCAAGATTAATCGCTTTATGTACTCCCCAATTGTAAGTCGCTTTGGATAAAAGCGCTGCCTGCTAAATGACTAAATGTAAATGTAAATGTAAATGTAATACCCAAAAACCCCCCCCAAAAAAAAGACACTGCCGAAACTCCTCCAAATGTTTTGGTAGTGACAATTTTAGATACTTTTGAACCTAGCTCAAAGATGCTAATCAGCACATGGTTAGCTAGCACAGTTCAGTGGTACACATATAAAAGCTTAATGTTATGGAATAACTCCCAAAAAAGTGAGCTTAATTGCAGAAAAAAAATCAGATTTTTAAACACATTTACCCCAAAATGATGGGACCTATCTACTCACACCTTGTAGCTATGAGAGAGTGGGTCATGGGAATATTTCCTGATCATAAATTTAGGGGTGTAGTTAAAATCAGTCTCGGCCAATGGACTAAAACACTGTTTCGGTAGTGACATGAAAAATGTGGGACATTTCTTTGTATTCAGTTTCATAATTTACAAAGAAAATATGAAATAATTTTTTTAAAGAAAAAATAATCAAAAATAGACTTTTAAAAACAACAATGGAAAAAAAACCTATTGAAAATATCAATATTATTTTCATAAGTTGAAATTTAGGGGTTAGGGTTCGGGACAGCCACCTCCCAATTGAAAGTACCCAATACATGATGATTAAATATATATATTAAACTCACTAATATTTTAAACATTATTGTGGGTTTCAATGGATAATAGAATGATCTTAGTAAACATCTAAGATTTGAATACTTATATGCTTTTAAAATATGTATTTTGTTGTTGTGGGACAGCAGATTGCACAAATTCTGTAGAATGGCCCAAATATTCTATCTTTATCTGTATCTTTTATAGCTTATCATAACCCCTATACAATTAAATTGAAAAAATAGTCATACCCAATTTACTAATATGACAAGTAAAAGTAAAAAAGTGAACTATAACAGAACAAATGCATCTATTCTCATATTTCACTCTGAGAAGTCTTTGGTGGGCCTTAAGATTCATTACCTCTCTAGGTACAGTAGGTCGTAGCATAAAATAGTTTAGGAATCTCTGTTATGCTACACACTTCATCACTGAGTGCTGCAGTTATATGCAGATTATGCACCATAAATGCTAAAGAGGAATTCAAAAAAATGAGCCTCAATACAGGGGGCAAATCTCAACATGGCATAACTTCAATAGGAAACTATGACACTTATTCAGATAATCCTAAAACTGTCCTGTCAATCAAACCACACGCCTGCATAAAACCCTCATGTCATTTGCATTTGCAGCCTCCCCAAGAGATGTTCTCTGCATGCAGTCTCTGTCGCTTCGTTGCTATTTCATCCCAAATTACCACACTCTTCTGTCCTCATTGAAATCAGATAGTGACTCACTGTAGGATCAAAACACAGCACTTGCAAAAATTCCCATTTTCTCCACATCACACCCATGCATTATCTCAACCTCCTCCGAACATTCCTTGTTGAAATCCGAATCCAAAGCTGACCCCCTTCAACATTAAATGTTTATGCTGCAGCTCTTATAAATGTCAGCCCATCGTTAATCGTGCGTGTACATGTGAGGATGTTTTTACAATGAATGAATGAAATAATGAATGAATGAATGAATGATTTATATAGTGCTTTTATTGTGTATTGTTGTACACCCAAAGCGCTTTACAATCATGTGGCAGGTCTCTCCTCAGCCACCACCAGCGTGCAGCATCCACCACATGGCAATGCTTGAAAGTCACAATGCTTGAAAGTCATCACATGACCACTGCTCAACTTAGCATGGCTGTAAACAAGACTTGAATTTGATATCTATGTTTTTAAATGAGCACATTTTTATCCACATGTATTTGTCTTTCTGTGGCTCAGTGGTAGAGCATTGCGTTAGCAGCGCAAAAGGTTGTGGGTTCAATTCCCAGGGAACACACACACTGACAAAAATGTATAGTCTGAATTCATTTTAAGTCGCTTTGGATAAAAGCATCTGGTAAATGCATAAATGTAAATGTATTTTAAATTGACTTGGAGTGCATTTAAGGAAGGCAAGACAGCGAATGGTTGTAATGACTGTTTTGTGCTATTAATCTCAAACTTTTCATTTAATGTTCGCTCAAAACAAGTTATAATTCATTCTTTATCTGTATAAATTAATGTTTTTTATATAATTTAATATAAAGAGTACTCTAGTAAAAATCCACTGCATTTTATTTCAAAAAGCATTATATTTTACATCAAAACAGAAAAAGAGTACAATGATACTTTTTCATTAATTGTATTTATATAATTATATTAATGTGCAAATTTTATGTTTAAAAATACATCAAATGAATGTATAAAGAATACTTTTGATAGAGATCCTCTGCATTTTTAAGCATAAAAAAGTATTCAAAAATATCTACATTTCTGAATTATTATGTAATGTATTTGGATTATATAAATATCTAATATTAGGTATTAAATATTTTTAACATGTAGGTGAAAGGTTTGAGATCTACTGTTATAACCAACAAGCTGCCACTGTTATGGCCGACCAACATGATTTGGGAATTCTGTGGCATTGTTTTAAGGTTACTAATTCCCAGTCTCACGCACACACATGCATACATACATGCGTGACCACCATGGAAGATGAGGGCACTGGCAGGTCAGGGGTGTCACAGCAGAAAATATCAGTCCAACTCCTGCTGCTCAGGTTCAGCCCAGGCCCCCGATGAGTGGCAGAAGCCTTTGAAAGTATGTGCGAGCATGTGTCTGTGATGCGTCTGTGCGTCAGTCAGAGGAGTTTCCAAAAGAACCCGGCGCATTGTGTGCTCCGAAAGGTTGAGCGGTGAATGGAAATATCCATTGTAGATGATTGACAATGCCTGACACCCTTATATATCACTCTGCCGAACGCTCATTGGAAATATACATCCCAGCCCCCCAGTCTAAATCCTCATAGATAGAGCCGCTTAAGCACATCACTTCTGCACGACTGTGTTCGTGCACTGTTCAGAGGCATGAATGTACCATTCAGTCGCTCACAATCAGAATAAATGTAACCCGACATCTATTCTGCTGTAAAAAGAAGAATGCCTCGGAATATACAGCCTATATGAATATCTGCAGCTAGACATGAGTAATATATCATATCAACTTCAGAAACTCGACATATCCAATTATTCATGTTTGTAGTGGCTGTTTGAAAGCTTTGGCTTTGAGCAAAAGAGGGAGTTTTTGCTATAACAGTTTATATGTAATACTGGAAGAGTGCACCTCAGCCCTAAGGCTGCATTCGTTTCTAAAAGGAAAACAATCGTAAAATCTCAATGAAAGAAAATGTCTCCCCTAAATAGATCTACCATGTGACTTCATCTCCTCTCTCTCTCTCTCCTCTCCTCTCCTCTCTCTCTCTCTCTCTCTCTCCTCTCTCTCTCTCTCTCTCCTCTCTCTTCTCTTCTCTCTCTCTCTCTCTCTCTCTCTCATTCCATCTCCTCTACTCTCCTCCACTTGTATCTTTGCTCCAGACAATTCACACTGGCAGTTTCCATGACGACAAATAGAAATTTCCCTTCACACCTCATGCGGGTGCATTTCACCGCCAGTGCATCGAAGACAGCGCCCGCCTCTCGTGTCACAAACTGTCTGTGCCATGCTCTTGTGCTCCAACCTCCATTTCTCCCAACCAAAAGCCCTCCTCCCTCCTCCTCTACCCATGTCACTAAGCCTTTGCTCCAAGCTACAGCCCACTAGCTTCTTCAAGGCCTCACGCTGGCCGCGAGGGCCTGAGTGTCATATAGAATCACGCTCTCTGGTCCTCATTTGCCTATCTCTCGGAGGCTGGTTTGGTATTATGGATGGGTTAAGATGAGTCCCGAGAATAGAGTTCTCAGAGCTGAGAATGATGTCAGTAATTGCACAGAGCGGCTGAGGATGTGCCTCGTGCCCGTGGCGGTGTGTGTATGTGTGCGTGTGTGTGTGTCATGGATGGCTGGGTACGTGCGGTCTTATGTGTTCTGTTCTCTTACAATTCAATCGTTTCTGCATCAACAGCCTTCTCTCTCTCTGCCAGAGCATTACTTCCATTCACTCTGTCATGCTCCTATTCTTGTTCATACATTTTTTCTTCTGCACTCGTTCACAATTTTATCTCTTCCTCTCATTCCCGTGGAACTGTCCCTCGACTGTTATTCTGCTCTGTCATCCATTGTCCTACTCATTTATTTGAGTCTTTTTTCACTCTCTGCACCTCTCCTGCTCTCTTATCTCACTCACTTTGTTTCACATAGTCCTGTAGAGCTACCAGACTGGTCTAACATATATTCATACCTGCCGAAGGGACCCATTTCAAAAGAGGCTTCTGTTGCCAAGACAGCAGATTTTCTCCCTGCAAATATTACAGGGTGTAGTTACGGCACATTTAAGGGTGAAGTGTTGTTGTCAGCCCTTTGTACGCCTTAATGTGAAGTAACTCAATTTGATTGCTATCATCCATCAACATAAGTCAAAGTTTGGGAAAATCGGCTGCCTTCAAACTCATGAGTTGGAATTGAACTAAATTGGCCACACCCCAGAGGAAGTTGAATTGAATGTCAGGGAGAGGAATTTACTGAATTGTAGTTCAAAGAGATTCCTGGTAATGCATTCTGAGAGTGTTTCTGCACTGGTCCGTTCCTTTCCTTTCCATTTCCATAAAATAAAATAATTTTTGTTGTTGTTTATGAAATTGCCTAACATTAAATTATAATAATAAAAAAAAAAAATTATCTATTCATCCACATATCTTTTCACGCCAATGAAAATGTTGCCATGCCGTCTATACACTTTTAAAATAAAAAATAATAAAACTAAGAACGTTTTCCTTGATAAACTTCTAGTTGAAATTAGTTTCAACTTCAGATTGAAATTCTGCATCTTGTTTTTTAAATCAATTCAAAAGAAAAGACCATGATTGGAATTTGCATTGTCAATTTAGTTCTGACAGGTGCACAAGCCTGACGTCAACACGTTATCAAACACTGAACTTGACATTACACCATAAAGTAACAAGGAAGCCGTGACCTTTGAACTCAACCTGTCAAAAAGAAAGATTCAGAGCTTTCCAATTAAAAGACAAGCATCATGATGATCATTTAACAGTTGAGTAGGTACTGATCACAGACCAAATGTCATTTATTACATACATATCTCATAAATGATGTAAAGACACAACTGATCTCTTCCTCGATTGCTGTCCAAAAGGGGAAATAATTTGCCTAAATCTTCCTCGGCCCATGACCGGCAATCATTTTTGGGCAAATTAAAATTTTGATTATCACTTGATTGCTTTAATTGGTTGAGAATCAAATGCCGTCTGAAGAGGCCCTGGGAAAAGAGCTGGTAATTAGGGTACAGACTTGTGATGAGGAAGAGGGCACAATAGTATAGCAAGAGAGAGATTGAACATTATCTGAGGATGAGTTGGGGGAACCTAAAATGGGGCTATTAGAGTGAAAAGAGAGAGGGACCAAGGGTACGGCGCAGAGAGAGTCAGGTTAAAGGAAACTGTTGGAGCGTAAAACACTGTAGAATTTCTAGGAACAGTAACGGGCCAGGCATTATGTTTCCAGCAGTGTAAGGCATAAGGCTAGCTGCTTACTGCCATGTTCCCTGGTAGTGTGAATGCTTCAGAATACCCACCATGTGCTAGGCTTTTGTCCTGTGTCAGGTTTAATGTTACACCTTTGAGTGATGTGTACTATTCCTGGAAGACAGCCACAAGCCCCAACTCAAAGCCAGCAAGAAGGACATTCATGGCCTGTTTCATTCAATGACCTTGCATGTGGGTGATGCTTAAAGTATCGCTCTCCTCAGACCAAACGGGACTAGCTCATTGGCAAGCCAGTCGCCATAAATGAGCCTATGCACCCTGCAGCGGCCAATGGTAACAAACATGCTCGGACACAGCTAATGCGAATGTGACAGCTGACATTCCACATTGGTAACATTACGTAAGTGTGCCGAAGCAGACCCACAGAGCGTTTGCGAGCTGGAGTGAAAGTGAAGACAAGAAGACCTCACAGATTGTTTCAGGGTCCTCTGACAAGTTCACCCCAGTTTTACAGACAGCAATGATGGGCGCTCATCTATAAATATCAGCACCCAGCGCTGATTTACACCCTGTGGCCGTAGCCTTGAATCCACAGGCACTGACCTTCAAGGTGGAATGCAAACACACAAAGACAAATCTGTCCCTTTCCATGTCAGCTTCTGCAGTTTACAGTAAATAAAGAAGCCCACAGAGAGCGAGGCGATCTATAATTAAAGTAGAAAGGTCACCTGTACACTAGTACCTGTTGACTCTCGTCCTCCAGCCACTGGTTACTTTTCCCTGAAGTCAAACAACAGCAGCAGGTAAGACTGGGACTAATTAACACCTCATTTATTTTGGTGCACTGATGTGGACAAGTGAATGTGTGTAAAAGGGGAAGGACCACATCAGCATTCAAGTGTTATTGTGTTTACATCGCCGCATTTGAGCATATGTGTGTGACCCCTGGATGGATATTTTCTTTGCAGGGTGTGAGCTCGGGCACAATGTCTTCAGTGGGAGTTCAGCTACTGCGTCTGGAGCAAATCCAAGAGACTAGTAATTGCTTCCATGCAGCTTCCATGTTAATTATTTAAATGCTGCCGTACATGAATGACTGGAGGATCAGGTGTCAAAAACAAGTCTGTGGGCTCTTGCAGCATAAAATGTCCCTTAATTGCAAAACTCTTTGTCCTTGGTCACAGGCCTCAGTCAAAGACGGCACGAACACATAGCGAGGGACTTGTTAGACTCGTGCCACATCAGCTGCCACACACACAAATGGAGATTTGAGTCTCAGAAGTGGAGCAGGATGACTTCTAACATAATGAAGAGTTAGATACAAAACCATTCATTCAAAAATGCACACACAGAGGAAAGATTAAAAATGGCCTTCTTTGTTTTTATTTAATATATTATGTTTTGTTTTTCTAATTTTCAACATTGCACATAATTTCATTTCCATCACATCTCATATTGCTGCCTACAAAATGATATGCATCTAGAAAAATCCAGAAGATTGATGAATTAACCCCCGAAAAAGAAACAAGAAAGAAAGAAAAAAGAAAGGAAGAAAAATAAAGAAATGATACATATACAAACAAAACAGTTATAAATAAATAACACAAAAACATCGTCAACCAGGATGCAAGTTTTCAAAACCAAAGCATCATGCAGAAAGGGCCAGCCCATCCAAAACTCACATGAATAGAAGAACATCTGGTTATGTATTTACTTCTTTGAGGGGGGTGATTCTATACACTTAAGAACACAGACTCACCGAGCGCATCTCCCACTGCATGCTTGTTAGGAGGCACAAAAGCTGACCCAACACACACCAACACACCTCTCATCGAAGCAGAAATACACAGAGGTACGCCTGTGATTACCAAAATGATCTGACATTAGATTAATATTTCTGACGTGCGATTGCCTGTTTTTGTGTTAGTGGCCTGTAGCTGCATACATTGCTGTAGAACGGACACTAGAAGTAAGGTGATCTGGTAATTGAAAGATATCTCTTCTAGTCAGCAAAGTTCTCCTGCGGTTTTGTTACTGTGTGGAGACAAGGGTGAGCAGCCAAGCGTTACACAGGTAACTCTGTCCATTACGACACTTTACAAAAGTGATAAAAATGCCTAACGATTCTGAAGAACTTACGTAAGCTCACTGAAATCCATTAACTATGAGCAGACAAAGTACAATATATTCCATGCTGTAATGAAAGCCACAATAATTTTAGTTTTTTATTGTTCTTTATTGTTGTTGTTTTTTGACGTAACATTCACCATACGGTACATCAAAAATCACATTGGTGTGCTAAGGTTTCAGGTATTCTATGATTGCTATATTTCAAGTTGCATTTCTAAGGATTCTCTTCATTTTGTCTCAATATCTCTCACACAGTAGCAGGGATTCTGGCTGTTTTGCAATCAAATACGGATGCACAATATATTGGTCAATATTAGAGATTTTTTTATTCATCGGGTGTCGAATCCCACTCCTGGAAGGCAACTGTCCTGCAGAGTTTAGTTCCAACCCCAATTAATCACACCTGGATTCCAGGAAGGTATGCTGGAACAAGCTGGACCTAAACTCTGCAGGACGTTGGCCTTCCAGGACCAGGATTGGACACCCCTGTATTGGATAAATATCGGCCGATATTGAAAATATATTTGTGCATGCTTTTTCCACCATTTTTACATTTATATACTCTTAGCCATATTCTAACACTCGCTTGAAGTTTTTAAAAACACTAATTCAATAACACTGTTAAACGTCACCTTTAATACATCTTAAAATGAATATTCTCTACATTACAATTTTGTGAGGCCTAAAATATTTGAATTTAGTTTTTCATTTTCAAATTTATAGAGAAAATAGCATAGAATTTTAATAGGAGCCATTTATTTTCTATAAGCCATGACATAAAAAACAATTATTGTTATGATTTTATTTTTAGTGCATCCCTAACAATCAAACAGAATTCAGAATGGTAATATTGTGCATATAATAAGTGAGCTTTTAGATTTCTCTCCATTGCATTGCATATTCCTGTCTAAATCCGTCCACATAAGCCACTGTTTAATCACAGTAAAATAATCGATCTAATCAATGAGAGGATGTGCTGATATGGTCTCGTTTAGCAGGTAATTCTCCTGTTTATTTCACAGGGCAAAGCTTTCTTTTCCTCCAAAGCCAGCTGACCAGTCAGCACTGGCAGAGTATCTCCATGGTAACAAAGTCTCCTCACGGTTGGCTGGTAATTCTTGGCTGTTGACTCAGTGTGTAATGAAAACCATGCGCATCGCATCATGGATGTTAAGGAATTATTTTGTTCTCCAATGTAAACCATTCCGATCCACTGCGTCGAGCACAGAGCGACATGTCGTGGTGACATCATAATAGCACTAACACATATTTACATATCAAAGCCACTTGTAGATCTACAACATGTGACGTGACACAATGCTCCATGTTTAGTTGCTTCATGGCGCTGATCCACCTGATGATCTCGGCTTCAGTTTATGAAAAGCACTCAGCAAGTGGTCCTCTGCTAGAGAGTCCAGTCAACTAACTAACACACACTCTAAAAAAAGAGAGAGCTGAGGAGAGAGAGTCTGCAACCGGCAGGATCTGCTTCCACGAGGTGCACAAAACCATTAAGAATTAAGAGAACGAGAGAAAAACAGGGCCCGGGACTCGAGAAGGCTAACAGTCAAAAAGTAGATCTGCCTAAAATGACGTGTGACCTTGAGGACACAATAAAATAGACATCTGCTTATGTACATAGGTCGTGTTTCATGTGCATCTATTTTTACTAGGTCTAAATCTCTTCAAGAAATAAAAATAGGTCCAAACATAGAACATAGATTTTCAGGGTTCGACTTTGGTTATATAATATTCAAGGCTAGATTTAAAAAAATAGATAGTACACTTCCATAGAACTTTGCATACAGATTACTTAAATGTATTTCCATGACAACGAAGCAGCTGGTTTATTCTATAAAATTCTATAAGTTAATATTCTATAAGATCAGAACACGTTTATCCTAAAATTCTGACACGTCATCTATTTGGAGTACTTCCGACAGGACAGACAGAAAGAGAGGGACAGAGAAAGAGAAGACAACTGTGTGCATAAGTCTGCATGCTTGGCTGCATGTCAGATAGGCAAGGAGGGAAAGCAAAAGACAAAGAACGAGAAAGGAGTGGGAGATGAAAAGAGAGACAGAGACAGAGAGGATTGCGATATCGTCTGCTCTTTCTGTTGCTGTGTCTCCCAAAAGAGAGCGTGTTAGTTAACTGGGAATATGACTTGTAGATCTGTTTATATGTGGCTTTATTGTCATGCTGTCAGTGTGTGGCACTGTAATTTGCAGTCTTCTGTTTGAGGGCACTATTTATAGGGGGTATTGCAAAAGGGGCGAATTGAGCTGTAATACCAAAATTCCCAGTTCACAACAGCAGAGTAGTGTTATTCCTGTTTGCGATGAACTGATCGGTAATATTTATATACCAAAGTCTGAATTTAAAGTGGATGCAGGCAGAGAGAAGCAGACTCAGCTCACCATCTGAGCGCTGGGCATCAGTCCAGTAATGCACCAACTCAAATGAATAACCAGCTGTTCACCAAACCTGATGGCATCCACATTTCAACTTTTATCATTTATCTGCACGTTAGAGTACATCAAGGCCATCAAAAATAGGTCTATTATTCAAAGGGGTATTTGTGATTTTTTTTACGCCTCTGGGTGTTCAAGGGACTGTTTACATAAAAATGAAAGTGCTATTCTTTACTCAGCCTCATGTTGCTCCAAACCTGAATGACTAACTTTCTTCTGTGAAGCAACTGAAATAATTTCAGCCAAAGCTCTGTTTATATGAACCCTAAATGTTGCGATCCAATTCACATATTGAAAAGGTGGACATATATGTCAGAAGAGCTTTTTAGCAAATATTTAGTATATCAAATTAGTCTCCTCCATTGACCAAGAAGACGTGACACTTAAAAATATGCATAATCATAAGATGTAAAACATATGTAAACATTCGCTTGTTCACAAGTTATTTTTGAATCCGATTGAGAAAATAGTTGTATTTAAATGTTTATGTGCTTATTTTATCCTGTTCATTGATTTATTTCAGGTCTACATCATACCTTGCACTCTAATTAAAAATGTATTATTTGGACAAAAACAAACACTAATCTATTTTTCAGAGAAAGGAAAGTCACATGGTTTTGGAATAAAATGATGAGGGTGAATAAATGATCAGCATATTTTCTGAAATTTGGGGTTAACCGTCCATTAAAATACATTTAGGGTTTCAATGGCAGACACAGCTCTTCTAATCTAAAAGCGGATTTTTCTTGATTGTTGAAGCTTTGAACGAAAGCAATGAGTCTGGTGCTGAGGGGAATGTGATTTGACTCTGCATTCATACTGTAAATGTGTGACCCGTCCAGACTGACATCATTAAACACTGCCGCTGAATTTCTCCATTCCAGCAGGCAGTCTTTTGGTTTAAGAAATGAAAAGAGATAAAAGTAGATGGAAGAAGCTGCCACAGACAGACAGTAGACTTTCCCTTCACTTACATTTAACAGCTTTCACCAGACCTACCACAAAAAAAACAAGTGGCAATATTACACCCAAACAAATATTTCTCTATTATAAGAAAATATTCACATCTGTTCTTGCAAGACACTGACTCACCCATAAAGAGGGAAATTAAAACATGTCAAGCTTTTTTAAGAAGTCTCCTGCTGCAGGTTCCTCTAGATAAAGATGTAGTGTACTGTCTTTAAGGCATTTATTGGGGCGGGTCTTAAACTGTTTGACACCTGGCTTGATGATAGACTTCCTGTCGTACTGCTCGTCGAAGAGGCTGCAGTGCCCGCTCTCTATCTGATGTCCAGCAGGATCTTCAGGGACACCTGCGTCGATGGGTCCGTCCCGTCCACTTGCCGTCCGGTGACTAGCAGTCATGGTCGTTCCCCTCTGTAGGAGTCCAAAGGCTGACAGAAAAGTCTCTCGTAGGCAAGACTCACAGCACTGCAACAGAAGGGAAACAACAAAAATGTTGACTACCGACACAGCTTTTATCATCTAAATTCTCTATCATCAGATTTTAGTATAGCTGGCTCAGAAGCAAATTAAAGTAAGAGTTTCCTCAGTCATGTCATCACAGTGTTAGTATTTACAGTGACAAAGAAGTGCAGTGTCAAGTGACACACAAAATATCGTCCTGTCCGGCACATTAACAGACAGCCTTCACCTGTAAAGAGCATACTTCACCATTACTCAACAACAGTTACAAGCTAATGAGATTAGGGATGAATTCATTCAAAAGTGCCCTACTCACTCCGAAGGAAAGAGCACTTGAAGTGAGCGTTCTAAGGGCACAGAGCATTATTGTCTCATATGTTGCATTACCGTTGTTTGGGGTTGCAAGATTTCGGGGTAGACCATGATACATTTTATTTTTCACAATTCTTTGATGAATAGAATATTTAAAAACAGCATTTATTTAAAATAGAAATCATTTGTAACAAGTCTTTACTGTCAACTTTGATCAATTGAATGCATCCTTGCTGAGCAAAAGCTTTAGTTTAATCTTACAGATACCAAACGTTTGAACGGTAGTGTACATTACTACCATTTTATTTCAAACCAGAATGTAATCTTCATTATATCAGAATAAAATTCATACAGCTGTTGGGACTGTTGTACAAACTAAATAATTTTTATACTATGTGCATCTTTCAAAGTAATGTCTTTTCATTTGGCATTTGGTTAAAACAAACCAACATAAAAATTGCAAACACGCACATAATTATTAATAAATAGGTAAAATATTCAGATAATTTGTCAACTAAATTACCTCAGGGTTCACACTTACTCAGGAGAAAGCACTACTCTGGATCACATGATTATAACAGTAAAATGATTTCTTCCATCACATGTACCCATCTCTGCACTTTGCTATTTGCCTTAGCTAAAATCATCCAGAGATCTGCCCTTCAACAGAAAAGCATACAAATACACATATAAACATAAATAGAATGAGAAAAAACACTTTTGAGAATGTACCTCAACAGAAGATGTTAGGCAGAATGACAGCCTCAGTCACCATTTACTTTCACTGTATGGAAAAAGACGCTATGGAAAAAGATGTCAGTCTTCCTAACATCTCCTTTTGAGCTCCATGGAGGAAAGAAAGTCATTCAGGCTTGGAAAGACATGAGTGTGAGACAGAATTTCAGTTTTGTGAAAATCACTTAAGTCATTTACAATACAGCTTGAATTACAACAGGACAGCTTGCCAGTTACATGTACTTTAAACCACCGATATCCATACAAAACAATGCCTGTTAAGATAATACCATGAAAGCATACGTCTCAGCAAGAAAGTCCACAATAATCACTTTCAGTGCATTCCATAATGCCTAAAATGCCAGCTGCAGAACAAGAGTCATTGGTTGACGTGCTAGTGGCCATGTCACGTACCAAAGTGGTAAGACACTGCAGAGGCTGCTCATCCATCCGAGAAGATAGCCAACAGAACAGATGAACAATCCATCCTCCAATGTAGACTGATTACACCAGAACAGCGCCAACACATCACTCAGAAGCGTAAGCTTTTGCCAGCCAGTGAACATTGTGAGGCCATTTTGCAAAAACTTGTGGGAAAACATCCTATAAATTATGCTTCAGAGCCTCTTTTGCATTAAACAATCAGACATTATACAGAAAGCTCTACAAAATAATGACAGTTGCTGGCATGTTCACTTTTCTTTTTGCAAATAAATAAGATTTAAGTGAAGGGAAAGTGAAAAATGTTCTCATTCTCTAAAGAGAGGAAATAACAAATTTGATAATATTTGATATCAGCTAGCCAATATGATAGTGAGTTAACATTGTACACTTATATTTTGTAAATTGACATTTAAAAAAGTACAAAAATAATACAAATAAATTCTACAATAATGCATTAAATTGGCCAAATGTGACAGACATGTATAATTTTTCAAAAAGTTTCCTAATGAACATAAATGCGTTATATTCTTAGAAGGATCCTGAGAAAAATGTAACTAAGTTTACACAAAAATATTAAGAAGCAAAACTGTTTTCACAACTGTTTTCTGAACACTAAATCAGCATTTTGGAATGAGTTCTGAAGCATGATGTGACACTGAAAAAAATCAGCTTTGCAATCACAGTAATCATATATTTAATATATATTAAAATAAATACAAAATATTTACTGTAATAATACTTAACAATATTCCTGTTTTTTACTGTGTTTTTGAATAAATACATGCAGCCAGAGGCATTTCAAAATCATAAAAAAATGAACCGTGTACCTGTATTTTAATAATAATATAATCTAATAGAATACTCTCAATAGAACTGAAAAAGGACTGAAGATAATTAGCATTCTGTACAGTTGTGTAGTTGAATAGTGCATTACTGTAACTGTGTGCGCAATAGACTTATTTATTTTGGAGAACAGTCTTCGGCAAGCATGTCTAAGCTACTTGAAATGCCTGTTTGTTTTTCTAATTCTTCTCTTACAGCTGAAATTCTAATAAACACTATGAAGTAATAAATAAACACTGATAAAAACTGGCACAGCGTTGGGCTGGCAAGCCATCGAATGTGTGAAATCTGATTCTTTGCTGAGAAGTCAAATGTATAAAAACAGCCAAGCATATGGTCTAATCAATCCATAATATTTTGAGTCGATTCATCCCACTGGAAACAAGCGTACCCCTCAGAGCCCCCGACTAACATACACATTCTCCTTCTCACTCTCTCCTTGCTGCTCTCCTCTTTTTCCTCTCTCCGCTACTAAACGACGTTCATATTTTCCTGGCACAGGAGAGGTCAAAACATGACTGAATAAGGAATTCTCCAGTAATTGAGTCCAATTTTCCTTTTTCTGAGACATTTTATTCCGTAGCTAATTTTAGCGCTCCTACACACAGTCTTTTCTGTGCTGTGAACAGTGATCCAACAACAACCACAAATCCCATGAACTCTGACGAGGCTGAAGCTGCACCGCTGGGATCAACAGCTGCAAAAACATTGAAGGTAACAAAAAATAACATTTAGATTCAGAATTTAGTATACTATTTTATATATACACACACCACTCTTCTTGTTTGTAACCAAAATCAAACTTCATAATTATTTATGAATGTTAGCTACTCTCCAATCTGACTGAACGAGCAGCCTTCCAAGACTGTTAATATACAGTCCAACAGTTCTAGGACATTTTACTGCTTGTTTCACTTAACATGTGTGTTAGTGGTGGGAATCTTTCTGCAGATTTCTTCATTACACCAGTAGGTGACAAGTGAATCATTTATTGACTAATTTGTTGAAAAAAAACTGATTAATTTAAGAAGGAATTAAGTTACTGTCTTTATAAGAAGGACACTAAATCATTAATTCAACCTCTTCTTTTCAGACACATATTCATTTAGCAAAAAACTATTTATGAGTAAGTAATTGAATCATTTACTAAACTGATTCATTCAAACACAACGTTTCCTTTAGCCATTCAGTAACTATGTTGAACAAATAATTACAGTGGTTTTATTTGGAACTTTTGTGAGTGGAGGAAAAACAGACAAAGACACTAACAGTACTGTGTCTAAAACCAAATTAATGTTTGGTTTATTTAACTATATAAAAGCAATATCACACCAGCAATCGCATTACTGGTCTAAACCTCAACGCAGCCACGATAAAAAAAAACTATCTTGCTTGTGTGATATTGTTCAAATATATTATATAATGTAGCCCACACCTGTTGGTTTTTCTACCAAAAAATAAAAAAATTCTTAAAGGTATAGTTCACCCAAAATGAAAACTATTTTATTAATTACTTAACTTTATGTCATTCCAAACCCGTAAGCCCTTTATTCATCTTCAGAACACAAATTAAGATACTGATGAAATCCCAGAGCTTTCTGACCGTGTATAGACAGCAACACAACTGAAACATTTTATAGCCCAGAAGGATAGTAAGGACATCATTAAAATAGTCTGTTTGACATCAATGGTTCAACCTTAATTTCATAAAGCTACGAGAATACTTTTTGTGCACAAAGAACTGTAGACTTAATTCTACTGTAGACTGTACAAAGACTGTATTCAACAGTTTCTTCTCCTCTGTGTCAGTCTTCGCCAAGTGTTCACAAGAGTACGACAAAAGTTTTTTTTGTGCACAACAAAACCCAAAAACACAACCCTTTTGGGCCTTGAACGTGTCACTGGCGTTGATGTCTATGCAGGGTCAAAGAAAAAAACTCTTGAATTTCATCTGTATCTTAACTTGTGTTCCGAAGATGAATGAAGGTCTTATGGGTTTGGAATGACATAAAGTTGAGTAATTAATAAAATAGTTTTCATTTTTGGGTGAACTATCCCTTTAATACATACTATTCACAACAAGGTCATCATACACTTTCAGTCAAAAACTAAATGTCCACAGCAGAAATCCACATCATTTATCACAGCAAATCTATCCTGAGCAATGAACATGTATCTCTCTTTGGCTTGCCTGAATGCCTACATAGCTGCTGTTGTTTTTCCCTAAGTCTCTCTCTTCTTATCCCTCTCTTGGCTGGCATCCCGGTAGCAGGCAGAGCATGTAGTAAGTATGTGACAGAGTGTAACGCTGGAACCCTCGGCATTATGATTTCGGGGTGGGGGTTGCACAATGGAGGCACATGTGCCTGATGTGCCTCTGAGTCATCTGACTCTATGACAGACCGTCAGTGCGAATTAGCAGCATCCCGTTCACAGGGGCGGGGGCTATGGAACATCATTAAAGCAAAGACGTCCTCCGCCCCCTCAAAACAAGGCACAAACACAACCACGTACAACCAAGGCATCTATACAGAATGCCTTCTTCTTTATCAAATGGCTCTGATCAAGAGCACGGGAATGAGAATCGATCCCTGACGAAGTCAGTGGTAGATCAGGGGTCTCTGCGAGACAATGAAGACGGCAACATGAGGTGCTACGCTCTGTCGAGCAATTATTGATTTTTAATCAGAGGAAGTTTCGTTCTCTCTATGGACAGCCTTGAGTTTGACAGCAAAACATTTACAATTAGAGATCGCTTTCTTGATTCATCCATCACAGACATCTCTAATTTTGTAAACTAAGTTGGTTGACAGTCGGAGAGCTAAAATATGACACATGTAAAACCATTTGTAGATAAATGTGTACGCTTAATTTGCACTGTACAACCTGTAATGTGACAAGACTTTGTATTAAGCTCCTAAAACCCTTTCACTAATTCAGTTGCACAATGAAGCGTGACCTTGAATATTAGTGTGCATTTACCAGGGTAAAAATAAGACCGAAGCACACACACACTTGCCATGTCAAACACACACTAAGCTTGCTGAATACTGAAAATGAGAAGAACACAAATTTAGCTAATACATTTAGCCCAAAAAAAAGAAAGAATGTAGCTAAGACAATGGATAAATTATTCAGGAATACAAACACAATTAAATTTCCTATTTTCCTTCCACATAAACTAAAGCACAAATCAAAGGGAATATACAGAGAGCTGTTATTAGAGGTTATTTGCCATTATACCCTTCTAACATTCGCATCATTTCAGGAATACGAAATAGTGCATTCCCAAGTGGATGAGCAACCAATTTTGCAACAGTGCATGGACGTTTTAGCTTGTACAGGGTTATTAAACTCCATTTTTAGCTGATGCTTCTGGCAGTGTTAACAAACATGTTCTTGTAGCAGCATGGTGACTAAAAAGGGCAATGTTCAGAATGACGTTAAAAAAGATTTGTGAGTGGTGTTGCTTTGAGGCAGTGTTTATTAATAGATTTAAATTAGGGGAATAGTAAAAATGGATAAAGTCTAACAGATTTAATTGTACACTCACCCTCTAGCAAGAAAAGGATAAAATGTACAAACAGATGTGTGCATGAAATTTACATAAACACTTGAGAGTTACATGTCCAAATAAGGACATCACTGTCTGACTAATTCCTCTGTAAAATGATGTTTCTATTAAATCATCAAGCTTCAGTTCTCTCTTGGCACTGGACTCAACTTCAAATACCTGAATAAAAAAAATCAAGAAACAATTAAGCTGTTTTCATTTAGTATACATTTCCGTAAGCTGGTATGTGGTTTGCATTCACCTCAGTTTATGTCAAAGCCATATCAGAATATATGTCAATATTTTATTTGTTTTAAAATGTCAATTATTCCTGTAGTGACAAAGCTGGTTTCTTTTAGCAGCCATTACTTGCATATTCAGTGTCACATGATCATTCAGATATTATTCTAATATGCTGATTTGGTGCTCAAAAAACATTTCTTATCACCTTTATTGTTATAAATAGTTGTGCAATTCAATATTCTTGTGGAAACAGTGACCATTTTTTTTCATGATGCTTTCCTGAATGGCAAAACAGCACTTATTTGAAATATATATAAAACACACATTTTACTTCGCCCTACTTCCATTTAATTAATGTGATCGTGTAACTGATCTCCACCCAGGTTAGGTCAGAGCTTTGTGAGCCAACATGGGTGGTGCTGCTGTGTGTCACGTTCTAGGATATTTATTGCATGTCTGTAAGGAAGATCAATGTAAGTCATTGGTGCTGGGTGATCTATGACACAGTGATTACATAGTGTCTCTTACAGACCATGTAATCATTACCAATAAATCCATTAACCAATGAACATGCAGATGCCGACAGAGATTATGAAGCCAAGAGTGTCTGCTTTTGATTCACACCTCTCTCTATCCGTGATATAGTCGAATGCCAATATGTCTGATCATTCAGAGCCGAAATGGATAGCAGGTGATCTAAAGGAGGGACACAAGTGTGCCAGTTGCCTTGCTGCTTCTCCTCACCTGAGAGGAGATTTATTGTTTGCTTTCAGCCTCATCAATCACACAGACCTATCTGAAACAGAAATGATATCATATCAGCAGTCATCCCGTGCCCGTTTTCATCTCTTTTCATGTGCTAGATTTGTGCTGCCAATGACCTTTATTCCTTATTGGAAGACAGATCTAGTGCCTCAGACGGGCTCTGCCTAATGCCAATTATGAGTCGCTGTACAGCCATGAGAAACACGTCTGGCCTTCCAGCAAGTGGGGGTACAATGCAAGACCATCACAATGTCACAGACCACTAGATTAAATATACCCCGTACTACTGCTGTCCTAATAAAACAAATGCTGGTAAGTTAGCGTGTGCATGTTAACAAGCAAGTTAACGATTTTTATTAATTTGTATTAATGTTTTCAGTACATGGTTTAAAACAAAACATAGCTGCCAAATCTGAGCCTTTTCTGTGAATATATGCTTAATTGAGGGCCAGTAATTATACAAAATATTTTGTATTGATTTAAAAGATTTAATAATGAAAACATAGTCAACAAAAGTCATACGGGCTACTTTTATTGTATTTTTTGAGTCCAATGACCCAGTTGTTAAAAAAAATGCAGCCTGGACATTTTGCCCAAAACACTTATTTTGTGTTCAACTGAAAATAAGTTATACAGTGTCAAGTAAACATGAATGCGTAGTTACTGAGGTAGGGTAAAGTGCTTTGCTCAAGGGCAAAATGATGATAGCAAATGCAATGTGAAAGTGGGATTTGATCTTAAGATTAAATGCTTTCATGTCGCATCTTAAACATAGCCTCACCCAAACTGATATGTTTTGTGAAATCAACAAGAGATCAGGTTCTATTGAAAAGCTAGTGGATGATTAAAGCAGATAAACTGCAGAACACAACAGAAGGTGTCACTAACAGAAAGACAATGCCAACACCCAACTGTTTCTCATATTTTTAACCATATGTAATCACTCCAAAACAAACGCTTAAAAGAGAAGTGCATCATTTATGCACTACTCGCATCACCAAACAGAATTGGAAAAGTAAAGACAGTTGTAAAAGAAGGTTTTCTGAACAGTCCACCCATCAAACACATAGATAGTTCTGCCCCAAAACGTATACCGTGTAAAACTAAAAATAAATATATAAGATGTAATATTAAAATATTTCAATTGTGAGGGATAAAATCAACAACAATGAATCCACCATCAACTGCACCATATTAGCATTCTAATCCAACGAAACAACAATATTGTCTGCTGATGGGTTGTCAGCTTGAGATTTCAAGCTGTTGCAGCTGATTGACATTTTTCAGCATTTAGTGAAGGTGAGTGGGAGGTCTTGAGAGAGTTTTTTATCAGCGAAAGGCATCTTAATCATGCTGTTGCTCAGTGCATGCTGAAAACACCCTCTACATAACACTTCATTCCCTTCACACGGCCCCTGCATTACACCTGCACACAGCCATATACTTATTTGTGGTTCAACAGTCACTGCCTTTGATATTACCTCACAAAGTGAATTTAAAAGCCATTGATTTATCTCCTTCTGCCCTAGCAGCCTATATGATTCCGCTGTCAGCGTCTAAGCTGCAACGTCGTTGGACTTAAAATGCTTTCTCTGCCTCTCCAAAAACAAACTCACAGACATGCATGCACATAAACATGCATACGCATGCACCAATCAATAATGCTTTACCTGACACTATCTGTTGCAGGGATACTCGGTTCTGTCATCTGCATTGAGGCATAGCATTATGCATTTCTTGTTTGGTTATTGCAATTTGTGACAGATGAATGAATACTGCAGGGCTCAAGATGCCATTTTCATTTGCAGTCAAGCTAATCAAAATGAATAAATCAACGGCAGTCGGATCACATGCAGCTGCATATATTGTGGCTTTACAGATAAAGAAAAACAAATTAAAGCAATTTTTACATTTTCAATAAAACAAGGAGAAGAATCTGTAAAAAAATTCTCATCTTTGAGAAATTAACGAATCAAAACTCTGCAATTAAGACGATACAGATATATGTATATTATGTATACCAACTCACAGATTTTGACTCTATTGTCACATTAGTGCTGCTCACACTGCTCTTTTAGCTTACTATTCAGCAGCAATGTCACTTTTCCAGTGTGTCAACATCATTTTATGAAACGTCTTGCTTGAAAGTGTCATGTGTTTGCTTTACTGTTTGGACAATCCACTTCTTATACAGCCTGCTTCATCTACGATGGCATTTGAAGCATAAGAGTATTTCTAGACTGAGACAAATCTCCATAACAAGCTCACAATGAGCACTGCGGTCTATTGCCATTTTTCAAGCCTCATTTAAATGAAATCAGGGCAGCTAGGTGGTGGGAGACACAAGCAAGATGTAAAGTGCAATGTCACCAAAGAGAGAACGAATGTTGTCAGACAAGAACTAAACTAGAATATACTGGAAAGATGTGAGGGAAAAGGAATCCAGTGCTGTCTAAAAGTGAGGGATTAACAATTACAAAGGTAGAAAACCATTTGAAATCATACCACTTTAAACGAGGATTATTTGTTAAATAATTGTTGATTTAACTGTTTGTTTTGTTCTTGTCAATTACAGTGTATTGCACATTCATCATAAGAAGACTCATATAATAAAATGTATGATTTCCTTTAAGGCTTTGTAAACAAATATTACATTGCACCAGGGTAGAATAATATGAAAACAATTTTATTTATTTAAAATGATTTAAATTGTCTTCTTAACCTTTAATCGTCAGATTCTCTGTCTCTGAAATGACTTTCGCTTTCGGCTGATATCACAAATCCCTCATACTCCAACTACTGGCTCCATTCTGATTTGTAACACTCACTTTTAATGATCCAATCAATTCCTGAAGAACAAGATCAAGTCTCGTACAACATTTTTTTTCTTGAGTATTCTGTTTCTGATTAGAAAAGTGAAATGGGCTGCAAACAGCCCATGATGCATTGTGCAGGGTGCTTGAAACTGCTCCTTTGGAGTGCACACATTAACGCACTACTGAAGCCTAAAGAAAGGTGTTTTAACACAATTCTATGATTTACTTTAACGGATAGCTATTTCACCCAAAACTGACAATTCTGTCATAATTTACATTTGTTGTCATTCCAAACCTGTAGATGTTCTTTCTTCTGTGGAACATAAAATATTTGAGGAATGTCTGAAAAAAAATATATAATGAAAACCAATGGGAGCTGAAACTATTTGGTTGCCAACATTCTTCAAATATTTTATATTACACACAAGCAAGAACATCATAAGTGTTTGGAAGAACATGAATCTGGGTAAATGATGAGTAAATGATGATTAAACTTTCCTATTGGCAATAATATTAAGCTACAATTAGCGTTGGAAATTACATCAGCGCAGGGTAAAATTATTTCCGTCTCAGGTTTGCACCTAATATATCAGTGTGCCCTTTTCTCAAATAATGCGTCTTACCTTTTCTGTTTTGTATGTTTTAAAATTGTTGTTAAATAATCTATAAAGAAATTAAATTGTACTTATATGGCCACTCAAACCACTGACTCGTGAGATAATGCGCTCAACATAGCGCTGGATGGTTTCTATTCTCCAACTCTGGCAAAGTCCCTTTTTTTAAATAGTCTATGATCTCCGGTACATTTGAGTTTATTATCTCAATTTATACTCAGTAATTTCCCTCGAATCACCACATCATGATAAATTACCTCAAAATGACAACATTTATGACCAGATGCACATTTTTCCAAGAATACATTAACAATTCTCAGTTCGGTTGAAGCATCGGAATGAGAAATGCAAACAAATAAGATGAGCGTTCTGTGTGTTCCCTCGTGACATCGTCGTTTACTTACTTCGTCACTTTCGGGGGTTTTCGCACACTGGTTCACCAGCTGAATACCGAATCAGAATGATCAGACTGACCGACGAGCTCCGACGCCGATTCGACATGTCGACCAACTTCAGCCAACGGTGCGGAACACACTGAGAAAACTTAGTCGGTTTCTCACAGAATGAGAAAGCTAACTGAATTATAACTGCCACCATTTTGAAATAAACAAACTTGTATTTGCGATGATCCGAGCTGACCAAACAGTTAATTGTGAAATGTTTGTGCTTTGTAGATTACAGTCCTGGCAGTTCAAGTATTTTCATAGGATCAATTTAGTAAAAAAACACTTTGATTCTCGAATTCATTCTTGTTCAGTACAGCAGCTGATGTCACCGGAAAAAACTTTTACCCTGCAATCGCCAATCCAGAAGCCATGAATACAGGAAGTGTGAAAAAGGCTAATTATCTGCATTACACAGCTAATTAAGTAATGCTGTATCGCTACAGGTGAAAGCCAGAACATACAGAACAAAAGATGCAGTCACAAATCGCACACACACAGTGTCCCTGTGGTTAACTGTGCTACACACACACAGTGTCCCTGTGGTTAACTGTGCTAAGCTGAGGCAAGAGAGTTTGCATTATTTAAGCGACAGGGAGAAACTTGTCAAAATCCATGTGGAAAGAGGGCAGCAGCTGCCATGATGAGCTGTGCTTGGGGATCTAGCCTTCTCTCCAGCAGTAAGGAGCAGGAAAGCACTTAAGTGCTCCACATGTTGCATGCAGCAAAGCCTGAGGGAGCGGCAGAGATATCATGAGCCGAGTCGTGGCGTCTGCCACACTGCAATGAATATGGAATCACTATAAACAATACCCAGGTAACTGAGCAAGAGAACACAGCATGAGAGATGGAGGGTGAGTGATGGAGGAGAAAAAGACCTGCATCTCGTAGGCATTTAAGAAGAGCCAGGGGGCATGGCTCCTCCAGTGGCAAGGGCTGAAAATGTTTGATTGTTGTTTGAGCATGTGAAGAAAATGAATGGCTTTTGTTAAAATGACCATTGTAGATAGAACGGTGTAGAAATCTACCCTTCTCCTTCTGTGTCTTAAACTTTGCTGTTGCCATGACAACCAGTATGTTTTTCCCACTATATTTTCTCATAACAATTCTTCATGTGATGTTTCCTGTAATTGTAAAAATTGCAAATATATTTATGTCCCCTCTGCTCATTAAACAGTTCAGTGTAAACATACCTTTCGTATATTTGCGCCCAGAAATCTAAATTTATACTTGATATGTGCTAAAAATCCGACTTTGGCAAGAAATAAATGGATTTTCTTGGCATTTGACTGGTAGCTTTATTAGGAGCTGTAACATAATCCACTGTTTCAGTGCCAAGAATGATAGTTAAACTCTGGCTGATTTCTGCTTGATGTAAGTGACATGAGGGAATCAAATGAGACATACAAGCACTCTCCTAAAGTGACTGTCTAATAATGATGGAAGTGTGATCTTTCCAAACACGACCATAAAAAGATAAGCTCAGTAAGTGACTTACTTGTCCTGCACATCTAACAACTAAGCTTTTCTACTGATCCGCATGATGTGATGCATTTGTGACATTACTTGCATTAAGCCACAAGATGTCTGTTTTATGAGAGACAGAATTTCACAGAGAGAGTAGAGATTGGCCAGTACCGATGCTGTGAGTGAAACGACGACCTTCATTGTTTGCCATAAATATGAATAGAAAACAACTAATTAAATCATATTAAAGGGGTCATATGATGCTTTTTTAAAGATCATTATTTTGCTTATTTTGTGTAACAGAATATGTTGGCATGCTTTAATGTTAAAAAAACACATAATTGTTCAAATATTGTACATTATTGTAGGTCCTCAATGCCCCGCCTTTCTCAAACACTTAATTTTCTACAAAGTCCATCCTTCCGACAACTGACCCAGAGCATTGTGATTGGCCAAACACCACAAGCATGAGTCGGACATGTAAAGCCCCATTCCATAATCGCAAGCTTTAGCTTTCAAAATAAATGTAAAGTCAGTGAATAATGTCCTTAGTTTTACCATCAGTTCAAGCCCGAGAGGGGAACAGAGTTGTGTGACAATGATGATGCTCGTATGTATTTGCACACAAGCCGCAGTTGTGTGACCGTGTCTCCCTCTCACACATGAGAGCACGCACACACACACACAGCATGCAAAACTCCGCATTTGAACAGTCAACAGCAAATACTCAAACTAATAACAAAAGATACAGTTGCTGATTCAGAAGTGCCAGATTATCATACCAAAGTCAGAATTACCTCCTCTCCTAGGTTCACGAAACGATTGTCCATAAAATGCTTTGTGATACATCTGGGTTGTGCTGTTCTGTTATAAGTAATCTTAATGCTTCCTAAATAAAGTGCTTTTGCTTTCGCCTAGAAACACACAGCGTCTCCCTGACCCGGCTGCTTCAACACTACTACAGTTACTGAAACTACGCCTTACACAAATATTTCCACATCGTGACGTAGACATGTGGGGCGTGTTTGAATGAGCAATTTTAGAGGGGCGAGTCTTAACTTTGATAAAGAATATCTCTTTGGTTTTGTGACTTTAGTCTTTGCAACTTCGGGAATCTTATCTATGCACAATCAGCTTGTAACACTCCAAAGAGAAAGCTAAACTTGAAATCGCATCATATGACCCCTTTAAGACTCTATAGTCTTCTAAATCCACTATCTATCTATTGGCAGTTGGCAAGATGTTATTTTGTATTTTGGACACAGTATATGTCGCTTCAGATATAACTTGTGGCTCCTCACAACTCCTCTTTCATTTACAAGGAGTGGCACTTTTGGTAACACTTTGCTTAAAGGGATAGTTCACCCAAAAATGAAAATTATGTAATTAATTACTCACCCTCATGTGTTCCAATTCCAAACCTGCAAGACCTCCGTTCATCTTCGGAACATAAATGTAAATATTCTTTTCATATTTTGAGAGCTCTCAGACCCTCCATAGACAGCAAGGGTCGGTACACGATCAAGGTCCAGAAACTTAGCAAGGATCGGTAAAATAATCCGTGACATCAGGGGTTCAACCGTAATTTTACGAAGCTACGAGAATACTTTTTGTATGCAAAGAAAACAAAAATAACAACTTTATTCAACAGTTGTCTTCTCTACGTCAGCGTAGCACTATTTGAAGAGCATTCGCTGGATGGAAACTGCGAATGCTCTTCTGTGTCAGCCACACCGCGCGGAAGCGTCTTCTACATATATTTACGCTTTGATTTAAACGACAACAGCAAATCTGTTATAAGGCTAACACAGAAGTGCGTGTAGTTTCTGTTCTGTGGATATTCTCCAAAATGATGCTAGGGTGACGCAGAGGTAACAAATTTTAATATTTTTTTTCTCCTTTTGCACACAAAAAGTATTCTCATAGCTTCGTAAAATTAGGGTAAAATTAGGGTAAAATTTGCTCTCAGATTCCATCAAAAATATCTTAATTTGTGTTCCGAAGATGAACAGAGGTCTCACGGGTTTGAAACGACATGAGAGTGAGTAATAATGATATAATTTTCATTTTTGGGTGAACTAACCCTTTAAAGCCTTTATGTATAATGCATTATAAAAGTAGTTAGTCTCATGAATAATTGTAACCACAGTTAATACATTATAACACTTATCGATTAATTGTTACACTATGCATTTTAAATTCAGTTATAATGATTTGAGACAAGATATGATGTATTACAACTCACATCATGGATAATTATAATGCTTTATACTCTTTAATAACCCTTCAATGATACATTATTCATAAAGGCTTCAAGTAAAGTGTTAACGCACTTTTTTCTAATGTAAATTCATTCTTAATTTCTATTTGACGTTTTATCACTATTACACTATTAACAAGAAACCAATACTACAATATTTATATCTTATTTTTAAGAACATTCAACTATTTATAAAATTTGAGTCACATCAAAAGTGATGCCTTTTTTAACTCACTGCCTTCAAAATAAACATTCACAGCCTGCTTCAGTGAAAACACCACTGCACAAAAGTGACTCTGCCAATGCTGAATCATCAAACACGAATCATCTAGTTAGAGCAAAATTTAACAACAACAAAAAAAAAGAATAAAGAAAACATTGTTTCAATCAAGCAACAAGCAAGTCATATCTCTCCTTCTCTCACACATACACACGTTTAACTCTGGAGCTAGTACCATACAATAGATTTTAGCTAAGGTTTCCATGGCAACATTAACATTTCTGCCCCCCAAACTAAGACAGCTCTATAGCTGTACAGAGGCTGAGAGAGAGAGAATGGAAAGGAAAGAAAACTCTCCCTCATTCCTGCAGACAGAACAACAAGGGGAAGTCAATCATCTTGCTAGGCCTCATCCATCTGTCTGTATGTAACTCCTAGATTGGAAATAGATTTATGTGAATTGATATGTAAAGTTTTCAGAGACAGTTTGACAGAGACTGTATACAAGCAATCAAGACAAAATACAATACAGTCATTCTAATACATTGATTATTTGATTTGATTTGATTTGATTTAATGTATTGCATTTCTCATTTGAGCGTTGATTGATCTAGAGTTGTTACTTTATATTTCAAATTACTGTAAACACATCTTGCATTTATAATCCAAAAGAATCCAAAACAGCTTCAATATAAACATCATTGCAGGTGAATGGTTTATAGTTTCACCATATTACATCCACTGTGTAAAGCTGGATGGGATTTTCATAACATTATCATATATCATTGTAACCTCATTTTGCCAGTGCCTCAGCCATTATACTACATTTCGTAAAGCAAAATGTGTTTCATAACAGTTTTTCATTGAGGACTACATCAACAGAGCAACAAATACATTTTTATAGTGTTACAAGAAATAATTTTGTCGCTAAAACAGATTTATATGTGATGGTCCTCCACAAGCAAATCTACATTAAACATTTGGTTAGCAGAACAACTAAATGAAGCGAATATAAAGCTCTCGAACAAAGCAGTAGATACTCTTGTACCCTCCACAACATTGCTATAAATAAGAATACAACAACACATTAGTCTACGTTTATACTAACAGCAGTGTGTCCATCCCATAGAGAGACAGGAAGTGCTGGCTAATTCCAAAGGCCTAAACTGCAGTTTCTCTGCCTGCTCTCTGGAGGCAGCATGACAAGCCAATTAAAGCACAGGAAACCCACCAAGATAAACATTCAGACCAGAATTATCACAACAATTAAGATTTCCTTGCTCAGCACAGAGGAGAAATGTAAATAGCTGTAAAACGGGCTAGGATGCGAGGCAAATGCTAGAAATTGATAAGCTATTTCAGCTGCTATATCATAAGACCCATAGACAACATGCAGGAAATGATGGGACTGCTTGTGCAGCATACTGCATTTACAGCTCAGCAGTTTCCATGCTGCATTTCTGAGTGCATGAATGTCAGAAGGTCACTGACTAACGCTTGGCTTTGCTGTCCTCCTATAACCACCAAACAGAGCAGGAATTACATCAGGGCACAGTTGGTCCCATTTGTAATTCCTTTCTCCTGATGAGTGTATGTGTGTGTGTGTTCTGTGGATTGAAGACTAATATAATATAATGCAGAGCAAGACCACAGTACCTCCCCAGGACACTAAAATGTCACGTCTTGAAAGATGGTGTAATTTGGAGGGAATGGATGGTTGAATAACTTGACAAGGAAGGACAAGAAACTGAATCATTGTATGTTTCGATCTTATGCATTTGAGAAATGTGTATTTGCTGTGATGCAACTAATAACTAGGGCTGAAACAAATCATTTGTTTTGCCAATACGCCGCCACCTGTAACTGCAACAGGTGTGTTCAAACCACTGATTCAGTTGGTAAACCAACTAATTGCGATGGCCACTACAGAAAAATAATGAATTTAATTGTGCACTCAGAATTGCCCTATTCTAGTCAGTGACATATCATTTATTCCACACGTGTCAAAGCAGAGTTACCTGGGTAAAGTGAATAATATTTGGCCGGTCATATAATCTTAATAAGTCTACCCCATAAAGTAACCCACTGTATATCAAATATATCAGCTTTTATAAAAGCTATCTCATATGAATGTACATGAATTTGAACATATGCATGAATTTCTTCACATCTATTAACTTTTTAAAAGCAGAAAAAAATAACTAAATCATTATATGTAAAATACAAACAGTGCAACTGCTATGAAGTGACTTAGAGGTAAACCAAGCAACTAAAATAACTAACATTATTTTACATTAATGTTATGTATATTTTATTATTTATTGATTGATATTTTACTCCATCTCCGGCCTTACTGCTTTTATTAAATTATTTGATGTGTTCTAAGTAGCCTATGTGTTTAGTATAAAATGCTTTTACTTTCAAGTTACTTTTGCTGCAATAAATAGTCTAAAAAGAAAATCTGTCCATCTCTGTCTTGCTTGAAATACATTAGGGGAAGTCTTTTAAGATCCTATAAAAGAACTGTGTATCAAATCGACTTGCTGTCAACTCTAATAACTACATACATATAAATGATGATATAATGTTAAGTGTGCTAGAGATGTCTTTGTTAGGGAGTGTCTTCAATCTTTACTCTTTTTTTAATTTCTAATTACAGTGTTTTATTCTTATTTGAAACTGGCAACAAATGTAGCCCTTGGAAACATCTAGTGGCATCTAGTTATATTCAGATTGTACTGTTTATCATATTTAGCAGTCCTGAAGCATCAGTCATTTTATTCTACAATATCTGGAGAACAGGATTTACTCTGAGCAGAATTCACTTGGATTGCACGTCCTATTTATTCAGCATTATTGAAGTGTCTTCTCAAGCATATGTCGGTCAGATGAAAACCAACTCAACTAACCATCGGTCACAGTACTATGTTAAAGAACTGCACATATTCAATAGTACACATATAATTCAACATTATTTGACAGATCAGCTGAAGAGGAACACCTGTTTAATTTCCAATGGAAATGTTTTCAGTAATTGCATGTTCGCACGCTACACTAATAACGGAGGTTGTCTTTTGAATCGTTTCCTAAATAGCTTCAGGAGCTTTTGGAATTGTCTTTTGATTGCTTTTTTCAATCACTTGCTCTTCTTCACTTTGTATGTGAATGCAGATGATGTGCTGACCTCTGCTAAGGTCATGAAGTTTGTTAGAGCGTCACATTGCGTGTGTCCCATCTTGGGTCTCTCATCATCAGGGTCAGTCCTATTAGTACAGACAATGCACCCTGACCCTCCGGGCACAAGCCGTCACATAAGAGAAACACAATCCAACAAGACAGAACTGCTCAGCAACACACACGTCCTGACCTCCAGTGCCCTGCCCTACGGGAGTGTTATTAAACCCTGAAGGGAAGTGTTTTTGTCTATGTGTGTGTGTGTTTGTGCGTGCCCATGTCAAGTCAAGAACACAAACAAACACATAAAGGAGGGATATGTTGACAACAACAAAACTAACTTTAATCTTACTCATGAAATATAAGCAGAAGAACATGAATATGTGTTCTACCACACACCCAGGTGCAGAGTCACTCTGTCTGTATTCCAGGAAAGTATGAGTGTACAAGCTTCAGCAAACCCCTTCTGTTAGAAGCACTAAATATTTTACTGAATTAGCTCATGGGTCCAGGAAGTGTAACTTTTTCCTGTCCTATCAAATTATTTATTTAAAAAGCACATTAAAATGCAATTTACACATACAGTGTCTTGAATACATATATTCTATGATTGGCACTTTTTTTCTGTAATCAAATGAATTTATTTATTTTGCTGGGGGGGATTTTTTTTCCCTTATAAAATCTGAATTATAGGGGTAAAAACAACTGTACTGATCAAAGTCATGTGGTGCAACTATGCAGAAACATGCTGAGGAACAACATAAAACAGTTAATGATATAATAGAGACCCCTGCAGACCCTCAGCACTGCGTGTCAAGGTCAATAAGTCTCTTAAAATATCAGATGATTTGACCTTTGCATTGCGAGGCAAGGTTAGTTCAGGTTGTAAAACGTCATGTGATGCAACTCAAAAACAAACTTTATGATATTTATGAATACATATTCACTCCCATAACAATGCAATGTACATATCTTGAGAAATATATTTAAAACAGTTTTTAAATACATGAGTCATTAAACTGAAGCTTTTTTTAAATATGACCATGGACCACAAAACAGTCATAAGTGTAATTTTTGTTCAATTGAGATTTAATGTATCAACTTTAATTTAGATTTATGCATCATCTGAAAGCTGAATAAATAAGATTTCCATTGATGTGTGGTTTGTTAGGATAGGAAAATATTTGGCTGAGATACAATATTATACAATAATATATTAGCAAATCTGGAGTCTGAGGTTGCAAAAAAAATCTAAATACTGAGAAAATTGCTTTTAAAGTTGTCCAAATGAAGTTCTTAGCAATGCATATTACCAATCAAAAATTAAGTTTTAATATATTTACGGTAGGAAATTGACCAAATATTTTCATGGAACATGATCTTTACCTAATGATGTTTGGCATAAAATATATTTTTTTAATTTTGACCCATACAATGTATTTTTGGATATTGCTATAAATATATCCCAGCAACTTAAGACTGGTTTTGTGGTCCAGGGTGACAAATGGTTTAGAAATATTTTAAAACCAACAGAAATACAAAGAGTTTTATTTCCTTTTATACTGTACATCACTGACACTCTTACTGAACTTTTTCTTAGCTGAGGGACTCAAAATAATAAACTACTAAAAAAGAAATAAACTACTGGACAACATCCAAATAAAACTCTGTGCAAGCCCTGTGATCCTAAAAACCCAGTTTGCACCCCTCCGAGCATGAACATGTACCTCTGTGTCATGAAGATGTTAAACATTGCTTTACAGAGAACAAGGAGTAATGCTAATTTGTCAGCTGCATCACACCACCTGTGCTTGGGGTCACACAATGCACTTGACACTAACTGCGGTTTAGAGGACAACACTTAGCAGAAATAAAATTGTTAATTTTAAGGGTTATAAGGGTAACTAGCTGTTATTCTGCCCAACTAATTTTAACACATGCAACACTGTTGTGAAAAATCTACCATGACAACTCAGTTTCTAATCTATATCCCATGCATCATCCACTAAGCCCCAATGTATGTGTGGGTATGGTGATCAACCATACAGCTACACATCTGTGTCATACACACATCACACACAGCAGCTAATTAATGCCCTGAGTGGAGTGATGCTGATTGCTTTCGGTTGGACTAATGCCACATTATTCTGGCTCTCCACACAGCTCAAATGCCAGTCTTGATATTTACAGAGAGTCAGTGTTATGGGAATGAGTTATGTTACACTGATCTATCAATATGGCAAAATGTCTTTCATAGTCATGGGTGATTGATATTAGGAAATCTAGTTTAATACACATTTACTGTGGCATTGAGCCTGATATTTATGAAGGTGATGTGGGTGGAGGGTTTTATTGATTTATTACACTCTCGCAGACAAGTGAGCGCATACATAAGGACCTACACTATAAACAAATAGCATGCATTGTAAACTGTACAGTCCACTGATCTCACAGGAATTACGTTCTGTTTTTCAGTCTCTGACACGCTTGTGATTCTGTAAGTTATTTTAAAGAGAAGTGAAGGAGGTTGCCACAAGTGGAGGGATACGCTTCTGCCTTGTAGAAGAAGAGGCAAATGGAAGGAACCGAGAAAGAAAAATGAAAGACAGATTGAAAGAAAGATACCAAATAATAAATCTGAGAAAGAAGCCAGCTTTTAGTTTGCTATCCATTTTACAAATGCCCGGACTGCAGCACAACAGATTGTTTTCAGAAAATATCCTCTGAAGCTGAAGCAAATTCATCTTTTGGACGCAATAAATCATTAACAACAACGTTTAAGACCAGAGAAACTTAAAAGAGCTCAAGACGGGCAACAGCCATTACTTCACAGCCAGCTCCAAACGCTTTAAAAATGTTCAGCACAGCATATAACTAGTGCTGTGAAGTATTGGTGCAATCCAATATGAGCTACAGCAGAAAATGAAGACACAGAGCTAGCGTAACACCTCTACACAGGCTATGCAACATTAACCTGTAAACGAGTGCTTAATAGCCTGGGTTATCATTAATATGAGTGCCTACACGTATATGTGCAAAATAACTGCATGACTCAGCAAGCAGGATCTCATAATGTTTAACGACTATCAATATATCCTCATTTAAACATTAAACAGTAAACATAAAGGTTTAGTACAGAAACTATGCACTACCACTTCTTATTTGCAGTGCAGTTGGACAGCCAATAAACCCTTAACATTGCAAACAAGAAGACGAGATATTTGTGTGGAAAAGTAAATCACATAGACCATATAAACTAAAGGATAAGCACTTTGCATCCTTGTCCTATGTTTTTTTGTTGCATGTTATGATGTTTTGTTGCATGTTATGATGTATTACTGTTTTATTTTTATTTTTTTGTGTCATTGCTGTTTTTAGTTTTTCTATTGTAAAGCACATTGGTCAACTCTGGTTGAAGTAAATTGTGCTATATATAAAATTGCCATTGCCAAAAAAGAAAACAATCAGTCAATTACAGTCTATTATAAACAATAATTATGAAAAGAAGAATCAAAGAATATTGTATGCGACAGACAGACGATAGATAGATAGATAGATAGATAGATAGATAGATAGATAGATAGATAGATAGATAGATAGATAGATAGATAGATAGATAGATAGATAGATAGATAGATAGATAGATAGATAGATGGATGAAATGAAATGTTCATAATAAGGAATGTACATTAAGAAACTAAATATGTTTTAGAGTTAAAATATTTTCATATCCTCTGTTAAACTATATTGATCAAATCATGAAGACAGTAATAATACGCTTAAAATCTTGTATTTCTTTTTTTTACTTAAAGGCAGAACAGTTTGCCTGCAATGTAATGCCATTATACTGATACCTCGTTATCAGTAGTGCATCTACTACAAGCTGTAAGAGGATCACTACTTAAAACAGACACTGTACATAGTGTGTGTAGAGGTGACAGAATTAACAGCTGATAAATGCCAGTTGTTGGTTACTTTTCCATCAACTTACACAACCATTTTTCTTGTAACAAGCCCAGAAGGCACTAGATTGACATGACACCGAAGGCACTTATGATAATCTAATATCGAGTGTGCATATTTTACACAAGAACATGTTGGCCAAGTAATAGTGAGAGATGAGCAGACCGAGAGAGGCCATAGTTATCTCCCTGTAGTGTGTACTAAGAGTATGTCTTATTAATGACAAAATATCGGTTTACTGGAGATTAAATGGTAATTATTGTGTCTACAAAAAACGGCAACAGCTATTATGACATTAGAGAATGAAGCTTTTTGGATTCCAAGGGAACACAGCACAGTTAGTTGTCTCTTTGACAATGAGCCCTTTGTTGCTAATCAATTCAAGACATTGTTGATATATTATTATAAAACGAGAAAACATGAAAGTTGAAATCGCATACATGCTGAGATCACGTGGAACACCTGTTCCTAGCCATAACAGACAACTAGTAGGTCCACGCAGATGTGTAAACACCTGGATGCTGCGTAAAAACTGAGCGTGTGTAATGACAACATGATTGCTGTGTGACTAAGCAAATTCTTAACGCAGAAACTGCTTACCTGGGTTCTGCAAAGCACTGCGCATGCTCAGAGGTCATCGTGCACTCCAAAAGGACGAGAAACCGCTGTGCATGAAGTCCACCAATTTCATGTTCCCTTCCGTGCTGTACATTTCCGCCAGCATTTTTATAAAGGGATGCATTGTCATTTGGTAAAGGGCTGAAGACAAATAGTTGCATGAAGCATTCCCTTGAAATATACTCCCATGACGGTTACTTGAAAATTGTGGCCAAACTGATTCTTCAAGCCATGGAGTCGTTGACTCTGTTGATCAAGGTGTTTACTTAGTGAGACAATGCGAACTGGATATTTTGGCCTCGGTATGCCATAATGTGATGCTTAAAAAGAATGAATCCTTGCAACATGTGATGGATGAATTATGGTGTTTGTTTCAAATATTGTGCTAATGAACAAAAACTAACATGACTGATTTGTTTTTCAGTACTCACAAAAGGGACTGACTATAAATGACTTCTCAGTCACTGTGGACAATGCACAAAAAACTACACAGGGTGTGCTAAAAGGGGTTTTACATGAGTGTAGAACATACTGAATACTGCCATGCGGACACATGTTTGACATAATGGGATTCAAGATAACATTGCATTAAGTTACGCAGCATGCTGCTTTCCAATTAGTCATAATAATTCAAATACACTAAAATAATTCATTACTATTAGCTTAATTGGTTTTCATCAGAGAAGACTGCAGTGTATGTTTGCTAGTATTTCGAATTAATTAATTATGCAAGTCATAGTATGATTACTGGGTTGTGTTTCAATGTCCTCTCTGTTTCTTTCCTCTGCATTAAACTGGGAGACTATAACATAATTAATGATAGTGCAAACGATTTAAACGTTATTGCATAATAGCATTAGATAAGAACTCGCCTCTTTTCCCTACAATTACTGACAAATATAACTCATAAAGTGCCTATGCAAGTTCTTTTTGTTGCCTTCGTTAATGAACCGGGAGTCGTGGGCAGATAGAGACACCTCTCCACGTCACGAAAAGCTGGTGGTTTTTGTGTTGCCTGTCACGTGATTACAGGGTATGTATCACTACAAAAGTAACCACATTGCCAAAAAATGTTTCAGCTCAGGTCCAGAACTTGATGAGTGCGTTTATGTATGTATGTTTTGTTTACGCACGCTAGTACTGTATATGTCTTCAAGTTGTGCATGTGTGCTGTTAACTGATTCGTTTGTGCAGTCATCTTTATGAAAACCTCCCGAGGAGGTTATCGTTCGTCCATAATCATACATCTGTCTGTAGGGTTCGTGAATGTGAACTGTTTTTTCCGCCTATGTCAGTCCCGTTCCCTCTGCTCGGGCTCTGCGTGTCAGCCCCGCACAGAGATTCTGTCACGCCCTCCTCCATCTCCATGTACTCTGCCGCCTTGTCACCCAAAGACGACCCCGATGGGGACCCTTTGAATTTTCTCAGGAAATCCAGAAAGTACGGGCAGCCCGACGGGGACTGTTCCACAACGGGCACCTGGTCCTCGTTATCAGCCTGCCGGTGGTAGAAGTAGTTGAAGTTGGAGACGATGACAGGGACAGGAAGCGCAATGGTCAGGACACCGGCGATGGCGCACAACGAGCCCACGATTTTTCCCCCGACCGTGATGGGCTTCATGTCCCCGTAGCCCACCGTGGTCATGGTCACAACAGCCCACCAGAACGCGTCTGGGATGCTGGTGAACTGAGACAAGGGCTCGTCTGCCTCCGCGAAGTACACCGCGCTGGAGAACAGGATGACGCCGATGACGAGGAAGAAGATGAGCAGCGCCAGCTCTCGCATGCTCGCGCGCAAAGTGTGCCCCAGAATCTGGAGACCCTTCGAGTGTCGAGACAGTTTGAAAATCCTGAACACGCGGACGAGTCGTATTATCCTCAGGATAGCGAAACTCATCGCATGTTGCCCGTTGCCTTGCTGGTGAGCGAGGTCTGTGCCGAGAGTTATGAAGTAAGGCAAAATAGAGACGATGTCTATGGAGTTCATCGCGTTTTTAAAGAAATCAGCTTTACTGGGGCTCGCGAAGAAGCGCACGATGATCTCAAACGAGAACCAAATGATGCACACCGTCTCAACGATGAAAAAGGGGTCGTTGAATGGCGTAAATCCATTGTCCGCCTGCGAGGAGTTTTTACCTGGGCTGAGGAATTCTTTGTCGTCCCTGAATTCTGGCAATGTTTCCAAACAAAAGATGACAATGGATATGACGATGACCAGCACTGACACGACCGCGATCCCTCTGGCTGGACTTGAACTCTCCGGATACTCGAAGAGCAGCCAGATCTGGCGTTTGAACTCGTCCTCGGGCAGCGGCTTCTCCTCCTCCTTCACGAAGCCCTCATCCTCGCGAAACTTGAGCATCGCCTCTTCCCCGAGTTCATAGAACTTGACCTCTTCTGAAAAGATGTCAAACGGCACGTTGGCGGGTCTCTTCAAGCGACCCCCTGACTGATAGAAGTACAGAATGGCGTCAAAGCTCGGTCGATTCCTGTCAAAGAAGTATTCGTTACGCAGAGGGTCGAAGTACCTGATTCGCTTCTCAGGGTCCCCCAGGAGAGTGTCTGGGAACTGCGCGAGAGTCTTCAGCTGGGTTTCAAACTTCAAGCCCGACACATTGATGAAAACTCTCTCGCAGCAGCCGTACTCGTTGTAAACATTTCCGTATTCTGACTGAGGACGCCTGTCCGTTAACGAAACCGTCTCCTCTTCATAATCCATGGTATAGACAAAGCTCGACCTCTTGGTGCCCCTGTACTCCTCTTCCTCCTCACCCTCCGCCTCGTCCTCCTCGATCATGATGTCCTCCTCGGATCCTAAAAGCGCCAACTCTGAGTTGCGTAGATCCCCACCGAGTGCCGCGCGGTTCCGTCTCCAGCGCGCGACACCTCGTTGCTTTTTTCGCTCTCGGAGAAGTTGCTGTAGCGGCTCGTGGTGTTGCTGCTGCTGTTGCGTCTGTTGGGAGGAGGAGGAGGAGGGGGCGGTCCCGGTGCTACTGTTGTTGGCATTCGTTGAAGAGGCGGTGCGACTCTGATGCGGATGGTTGTGGGGATGGCCGCTGGACCCACCCCCCTCTCCGACCATTTCGGCTTCTGCTGCCGCATCCGATGCGCGAGACTGCCGCTCCCGCTCGCGCTCTCTCTCCTTGGCGCGAGCCTGGCCATATACATAAGGCAGGTGGGTGTTGCAGCCCGCGCTGTCCGCGCCCACCATAACAAACTCCATCTTCTCAAACTACGAAGCGTTCAGAATGATGGAAAATGGGCTGAAGAACCAGGCTGAGCAAAAGACGGCCTCAGCAAGTTCATAAATGTACTTGACTGGCACTGTAGGTCCGCTGCCTTCGGGTGTGCTTTAAGCTCTTTCAGTGCACTTTTACTTATTGTAATTAGACTTTTCAACTGTAGCGAAGCGACGCAGTTCTGGTGACATCATCATCATCATCATAACCATCATCATTATGAGAAAAAGGTGTCCAACAGTTCTAGAATCCATGTGCGCGGCGCGCGCCTGCGTTATCCAAAAGGAAACCGAATCCAGGAAGAGAGCTCCGTTATCTGAGGTGCTCGGTAGAGGCTTTATTCGCAATCACTGGTTCCCATCTTCGCTGCGAGGGATGGGTGTAATTTTGTTCCGTCCTCTGCCCCTTCAGTGGCTTGAATGAATCACTGAATCCGCTTGACACCAGCAACAGCTGCAAAGAAAAGAAAAGCGTGTAGTAGAATGCAAACTGCTCATCGTAATGTATCCCAAGCACACTATGATGGATAGCCTAGATGTACACCACCATGAGCAGAACATTTGGAAAAAGTAATCAGTAACAAATGCATAAGTCACTATTCCTGCGCTACATATTGATAATAATATTAACAACAATACTACTGTGGCACATCCTTATTGTAACAGGCCAGCCCAGCAAGGAAACAGGAAACAGCGCGTGATATTACTGATCCAAAATCCCTTGACAATTAATTATAAACAGTCGTCGCACGCAATTTATCAGCCCTCTCATGCACTCCGGCTTCCATTATTCGAGCCACTTACGTGGGAAATGATATGAGGATGTCTTCTCAGCTTCCACCTTCAATATAACAAGCTAGAGATGGCTGAGGATGTAAATCCCAGGTTTGTCCAAATTTTACTCTCGCTCAGATATTCCTCGACGTAGCCAAACGCAGAACATGACACCTCAACAGTCAGGTGTGATCGCATTCGAGGGATGAGAGTTTTGGCCACGGCTCGCCGTCGGGTCTTTATTCAACAGGATCTCTCATCACCTGCCCATCTCCCCCTCCCCAAAAAAACATGCACCGCTGCATAAGCCTGGACTCGCACTCACCAAAAAGCAGGTGCTGCTACCGAGAGCATGCTGCGTGGCTCCATAAATCACATGAGCGGCGTCAGAATCGAGATGTATCAAAGTTTCAAGATGCCATGTGAAATAGCCTTAGGTAAGTATACGCAGCGTGCATCTGTCTGCCGCTCAGTCTCGCCCGTTGACCGTTGTGCTCGTGTTTGGGGAGCTGCGCTCCGCCGCGAGAGGCACGTTTGCGCAGCGCGGAAAGACCTTGATCGCCCCCCCGTGGTCGTGGTAGGCGCACACCGGTGTGCTGCAGTTCTCAAACTTCGACAGCCTCTTATGCATCTGTTGACATCCAGTACATCGCAACTGCCTACCCGAGGAACTGCTGCAGAGCACGAGCTGCACACACTAAGCAGCCTGTGTGTGTCTCTGTCAAAAAGCCACATACACTTTCTGTCACGGCCTGTTTGTGTATAGTCATCGTTTGGAAAAAGTTAAGAATGTAAACACAACATAAAAAAGATGAATGTGATTGTTTCGTGAGAGCTCTGCACTTCACTCTTCTACGCTCCATTAAACAAGCAAGCGTTTATACAAAGAGCATAAATAAAAGATTCACCTCTTTAAGCTTAGCATAGAGGGTTCGAAACTGGGGCCCGGGGGCCTCGAAGAGAAGAAAAGTGGGTGCTAGGATACGCTGAAAACCTGAGGAGAAAAAGAAAGACTTTAAAACATGTAAAGTTTAAATGTTGATGTAATTAAATATGTTTAACACGGTAGTTTTCAAAACACATTTATCAGAATTTGAAAGCATTACTGTTCTTTCTAAACACAAGGAAACAGATTCATCACAGTTTTCAATTTATTTTGTTGTAAAATAGAACCTAACTTAAACATTTATTATGTTATGAAAGAAGCTGTCATGTTGTTGGAACAAGTTGTATCTTTTTTTCCAAATAATATTTTGTATCAGTTTAGTTTGCCTTCATGACAATGATAGTATAGGGCAAATGATTTAATTTGGTCTATAATATGATCCTATGTGAGTTTCTTGGCATTAGCCCTCAGTCATACAGACTATAGTGGCACTGTAAAAAAACAGACAATCAAGATAATTTGAACTCATTTTAAACTGAAAATTGGTTTTCTGAGATTATTAATGCTTTAAACTCATATGATGCTACATGAAAGCAAAATGCAAATTATTTCTCCCACTACGCCACCTGCCTGTTTTTCCTGGCACTCTATTTTACAACAGAAAGCTTTTGAAAACCAGTTTCATCAGCGGCACTGTGAATGCTTTATATTTATCACCTTGAAAATAAACATTATATTTTGCAAGACAGAGAAACACTCAACAAGACTCAAGTCTTACTCTGTTGTAGGGGGGGAAATGTGTGTGTGCTATCAGAATGATTGTGCTGTTTAATTAAGCTCATTAGTTATGCAGCAGACATTGTGTTTGCTCTTGTTAAAACAGTTTGCATTGACCAACATTTACTATCTTGACAAATGGACTTCTTGCTGTTTTATAACTCAAATACCCCGCCTTAGTAGCTCGTTTTGGACTTAGCTTATGTTTTTTCTACGCTTGTCTATTCTGTGAAGCATCTGCAGCTGGCACATATACAGAATAAAAGGGGGCAGTATTTCACAAGACAACATTTAGTCATTGTGGGCAAGCACACAGGATGGCTGCTTTATATGTGTAGAGAGTAAAGATTCTGAATGTAGTGTGAAGGTTGTGGGTGTGCGATTGGATAAAGGCTTATAGTTATAAGAATAAAAGTGCTGACTGCATTGTAGGACAGGAATGGGGTCCTGAATATGACCATGGCAGCGTTGATAAGTACATTGAGACCTGAATAAATGTGAGAATTACTGGATATACAGAGTCAGACTGAAGCAATTTGGATGCACTGATGGGAGTGAAAAGGCAGATTTTCTCTACATTAAAAGCCTTATTCGGATAGGGCACTTGTCGCAGCGTGATAAATGAAGGTCAGTGGGTCATCTTGGACAATTTCCAAGATTTGTACACATCAGGAGTCAATGAGTGTACAACCTTCAAAAGCGATGGAAAGAGACTGAAATAAAAATAGCTTTGTTTTGTCAGGTTTAGCTGGAGATGAAAAGCTGTATAGAGCCAGACTGAGATCTGTTAAAGAAAATGAACACAATCAAAATGAAAATCTAGGGCACTGTATAACTTTAAAACAGATAATGGTCAAGGCAATAATGGCTAGGCATTCTGTTAAATGGAATGAATGCTAGAATGGTTATTTTACAGAGGACAGTTTTGAAGACTATATACTGTACATTAAATGTTCAGAAGTTTGGGGCCAGTAAGACTTTTATTGTTTGAAATAAGTCTTTATGTACACTGCTAGATATATATTTTGACATTTGTATTTTAAAATTAAATGGAGATTAAAATGCTCACGAGCGTTGAAAAGAGTTATGATTTCATGCATTAATTTGGTAATGGATGCTTTAAACTGATCAAATGCGACAGTAAACATTTAGAATTTTTTAATATCATTTTTAATTGATGAGATTTCAGTTTCAAATAAATGCTGTTGTTGATGGAACAGCGGCAGCCATCACTCTTCAGTGTCTTCAGTGACATGCGATTCATCAGAAATTATTTCAATCAAAACTGAAAAACGTTTTACCACATAATATTCTTGTGAAAATCATAATACATGTTTTTCAGGATTATTTAAAAGAATAATAATTGAAATTGTAAATTAACAGCTTTCATTTGAAACAGAGATTTCTTAAATTAAAAAGATTATTAACATCTAAAAATCTAAATGTCTTTGATCTGTCAAAGACATCTGAACAAACTGTCACGTTTGATCGATTTACTGCATCCTTTATCAATTGAATGCATCAAATTACCCATAACACTTTTCAAAGCCCATGAACATCTCAATCCCAATATCATTTTCAAATATCAATACATAGATCTAGTGGTAAAAAAACATCACCTCCATCTGTTATGAGCGACTGTTTCAAAAGTTAGCCAGGTAAAAACTGAACAGATGCTGTGGAGACTAAAAACTGATTGACTTTTGTGAAATATTCTTCAGAAGTATATCCTGCAGAAATAAATTGTTGAAGCAGCCAAGTGTGGCTCTCTTAGAGATGACAAGCTGTTGTAACAGTGATTTTCAATCCATGAATCGTGCTGCAGAACACTGACCTTGAACACTGACCTTTCCATGGATCCTGTTCTGTCTAAGCCTCTTCCAGACTGAATGCCATGGCCACAGGGCTTTGGGGGATTTGTGCCACCTCCACAAAAGCAAACGCAGTTGTATGATAAGACATGACTGTTCTCAACTAGATGTAGGCGTCACATCTGACAGGAGGGTATAAGTGTCCACATGAACTGAGGTGAAAGGATATTGTCTCAGCAAAACTCCAGCAGGTAGGACTGACATTAAATTTATATTAGTATTTTAGCAATTATGTTTATATCAGCGTGAACTTTATATCAGTAATTTGACTTCAATTTCAATGTGTTTGTTACTTGTTTTTCCCAAACCAAATCTAAATGTATTTATCTTATTTGCTTAACTAAGAATATTTTAGCCTTTTTGTAGCCTTTAGCCTTTTAGCCTTTTGTTGGTCTAGTGTTGTCCTTTTAGTGATTTACAAAAATGCATTAATTATGCAATAAAGCCCAAGATGGAATGCTAATGCTCTACCCACTGCAGTACCTGTGTTTGATTAGCTGCACACTTTCGCATTGATTTCCAGATGAGGATGCACTTCGTTGTTATTGTGATGCTGTTGCCAGCGCTAATGAGGGCAGGATCCGCATCCAGGTCCAGCTGTCGGCTCACCAATATCTCCATCACCATGGAAAGTGAGGAATGTGGAAGCTGCATCACAATCGACACCACTGCCTGTGCCGGGCTTTGCAAAACACAGGTAGGATGAAGTTATATTCTTCTAACAACTCTTTTAAATTAATTTGTGCATATTTGACATCTATGTGAATTTATGTATATGAAATTTCTGCAGCTATTACTCCAGTCTTTGGTGTCACGTGATCTTTCAAAAATCTGTCCAATATACTGATTGTAGTGTGGTTATTATAAATGTTAAAAAATATTTATTTGCTGCTTGATATGTTTGTGGAAATCATGATTTTTTTTTCAAGATTCTTTGATTAATACAAAATTCAAAACAACATTATATTTAAAATAAACTTGTATTTGTAACATAAACATAGTTTCTGATCAACTGAACGTATCCTTGCTGAATAAAAGTAAAACTTTTGAATAGTTGTGTCACGGCTTCCACAAAAACATTAAATGCCACAAATGTTTTCAACATTGAAATTTCTCGGTTTCTTGTGCACCAAATCAGTAAATTAGAAGGATTTCTGAAGGATCATGTGACACTGAAGACTGAATAATGATGCTGAACGTTAAGCTCTGCCATTGCAAGAATAAATTACACTTTAAAAATATAGTAAAATAGCGAACGGTTCTTTTAAATAATAATATTTCACAATATTACTGTTTTTACTGTATTTTTAATCAAATAAATGTAGCCTTAGTATGCATGAGACTTATTTTAACAACATTATCTAATATATAAGTAATATATGTCTGTCTATAATCTCTCTCTCTCTCTCAAGTATATATGCAGAGCTTTTTTATTTATTAACACAACATTAATTCTTGCTCTTGCACTAGATAAAAGGAAACTAAAATACTTTAGTTTTTTTGACAGGAAAGTGCTTACCGTAGCCCACTGATGCTGTCCTACCAGAACACCTGTAACTTCAGAGAATGGACCTACGAGACCTATGAGTTTAAAGGCTGTCCTGCCAGGGCTGAGTCCGTTTTCACTTACCCCGTGGCCCTCAGCTGTGAATGCAGCAAGTGTAACTCTGACATCACAGACTGTGGAGTTCTCAGCCAGCAGACTCTCGGCTGCAATACACATTAGACTCTGCAACCATTTAAAAGCCTTTTGTACAATTCTGAATATTTCATAATACCATGTAAATTGCATAATGGAATAAAACAAAATGAAAAAATAAATGTATTATTTGCAAGCATCAATAAATATAACATACTGCAAGGACCCAAAGGCTAAATAGAATTCATTTGTAAATCAGTATAAAAGATGCTTTGGCTCAAAGCTCCTGACAGGTCATCTGTGAGGTGTTGTTTCATCCTGTTGTGTTTCTGGAATCTTCTGTGGGCTCTGGTGTCAATAAGCAAGGCACAAACTGCACCATAAAACAGCTCTCATATACTGTAGCGTAAACAGAACTCATTTCCCGTGATAAACCATCTGTTCCCAAGCGCTTACACACACAGACACGTTCATTTAGCTTGTGAAATTGGTGCGTTTTTACCAGAGCTTATAATTGTCCTTCTGAGACCAACTGTAAAAATGTATCTCTGTGAAGATGATCACTGAGCAAAATCACTGAAACCATACTACATTTACATAAGCAAATTAGTAATTAATTAACATGAATTTCAAAGAGTTTTCGGGAAACGGGGTAATGTCTTACATATAAATAGAGAAATATGTTAGAGCACATCACAAAGAGCCTTTAATACTCCTGTACAGTAATAAAATGAGCAGATGATAAAAACAAGAGACACTACATCATCATAACAGATGCTCTTTAATGTGTCATCTAAACGAGAACATGCATGGCTTAGTTGCTTAGGAGTTCAAACTTTACAAGTTTAATGAGAAACCAATCATCTGTGTGCACTTATGCATAAATCTTATGTTGGCACACTGCAAACACTTTTCAATATTTTAATGGTTACTCCAAATTTTATTTGACTAATTGATTTAAAACTGGCAGAAATGCCCTACTATAACTCAATGCCTCCAATTATGGCAATAAAATGTTTACTCTCACCTTACATTGCAAGTATTGTTATATTTAAATAACTATCGCTTCATCTTTAAAATTGCTATTCCAATTATTTGCACTGGAAAAAGCTTCACCCAGGCAGTTTTCTTAGATAAACTGCCTGTCTAGGGAATGTTTTGAAAATCATCAAAATCTGCCTCAATTGAGCGCTTTTGCAATACATTATCCCTGCTTCAAGTCAACTTTCTTGCTGTTTGTACATTCTTATCGTTGTGCAGCTACAAGGCAAACGGCCTGACAGATTGTTCTTCATCTTGACGTTCCTGGCTCCTAGCACTGCAATGCGAGGTGGAGCGCACTGAATGTGCATCCTGAGACAAATGAGCCAATTAGAAAAACATCTTAGACAATATCTAATAGATGAGATCACCAAACAAATACTAAAGTGCCCTGCAGTAAACCAACAGGTTTCTGGATATCATCATAGTCGCTATACTGAGCAAATCAACAAGCTACAAATGTTTTTTTTACTTAAATTAAAAACAAGCTAAATTATAATAAAATAAAAACAAATTAAAACAAGTGGCTATATATTGTTTGGTCTTTAAAATAAAATATAGTGTAGATAAAGTGAATCACGTAAAGATACATTTTCCCAAATGTTCACAGCATTTGAAATTAGGTTAACATTTTTCGTATTTATAAAACCTATAAATCAGCACTGCGCTCTCTGATTATAAGCAGATTTTATTTTTGCAAGTGTAAAAACAAATTTCAAGGGAGAGAAACAGCTACAGAATAACTAAAGGAGTGGAAAGATTGACGAAATGAACACAGCTGTAATAGAAGCAAAAACAGAAAAACAAAAGACAACATTTTTTATTTAACTTTTACTTTAAAAAAATAAACAATATAGCAAATGAAGCAAGCATTTCTGCAATGTCCATGTACCAAGCCAGTGGCAGTCTTCTTTGCTCAGAAGCAGAAGTAGTGTCGTCTTCTTGGTCTTCCAACAAGTAAGCTAATTTGCAAACTTGTTGCGAATGATCTCTCCGCCCTCTACCTCCACCTGCTCATACAACCATTTCCGGTCACACCGGCACTCCACACCGCACTTCCGCGATCCACACTCGGGACATGGGTAAAAGCAACCCATGCAGTCTGCATCCAAACAGTCACAGAGATCCCTTCCACATGAGATCAACAGACCTTTGCTGTCATACACTTTACTCTTGAGAGACATGTTCTGTCTGCAGGGACAAGAAAGATGGCAAAAAATAAGTTCATCCAAACCTTTTTTTCTCTCCATTGCTTAAGACACCATTTAAAACACTTTGAATACAACTGCAATTCAAATAACTGAAATCGTGATTTATATGCTAATCTTCAGTGATGTGAGGTGATGTGTACCAGGTACCTGTCACCTGTCGAGACCTTCCCTGCACGTCTCCGGTCATTCACACCTCTGGTCTGCAATAAAGAAAAACAATGTCTGATGGACAAAGGGAAAGGTAGTCCGCTGAACTATATCTGTTCCTTTTTAAATGGCACCAAATATTTTAGGAAGCAATTCTTTGACTATTTGTGGCCAAGCACATTTCAGATTTTCTAAAAAGATTTAGGCACTTTCTATGGAAGTTTGTTTCTGACAAAAAAAAAAAAAGGCAATTGTGACTTTTTTCCCCTTTGCAATTCTGAGTTTATATATTACTTTTTTCCACAATTGCAAGATATACAACTTAAACTTTTGAGAAAAAAATTCTGAATTGTGAGATAAGTCAAATTAACTTTATTATATATATATTCAATTCAATTTAAATTCAATATTATTTGTATAGCACTTTTTACGATACAATCGTTGCAAAGCAAGTTCACAGGAAATTAAGTTTCTGAAAAAAGATTTATATTGTAGAAACTCAATATAATTCACTTATGGCAAAATTTGGTTAATTCAGTATAAATCGCTGATGGTTGGCTTCCTCTGAGGTCCTCCGAAGGGTTGGCATCATCTCTTCTCAGGTGTATATGTATATGTATAATGTATATATATATATATGTGTATATGTATGTATATATATGTATGTATGTATATATTTTTTTTTTATGTTGTGGCGAAACAACAACAAAAAACTGAATTGTGAAAAATAAACTCAGAAATTACTAAATAAAAAACATTCGAAGAGCAAGATGTAAATTCAGAATTGTAAAAAAACATTTTTTTATTGTGAGACAAGTCTGCATTACCTTTTTTATTTCATATTTTTTATAATGAAATTGTTACATTTACATTTATGTATTTAGCTGACGCTTTTATCCAAAGCGACTTACAGTGCATTCAGTCTATACATTTTTTTTGTCAGAATGTGTGTTCCCTGGGAATCGAACCCACAACCTTTGCGCTGCTAATGCAATGTTCTAACCACTGAGCCACAGGAACACAAAATTGTTATTTAGAATTCAAATGTATTAATCATTTAAAAAATGCCTGAAAAACTCCTATAACTTAAGGCCTTAAGTAATGACAAAAAAGGTTTAGTCTAGTCTTACACTGCAATTGTAATACAAAAATTATATGCAGCTTCATCTATACAATGCTTTACCAGTTATTTCCACTGGAAAAAGATTCATGCAAGCTTAGTTTTCTTTAGATAAACTGCCTGTTTAGAATGTTTTGAAAATATGCCTCTTGATTTTTTATTGCAATACATTATCCATGCTTCAATTTCCATGCGGTTTTACACGCTATTGCTGTACTGTGAAATCAACATATCTAAAGACTTTATATCTTTGACACACTTTGTGGCCTAGATTTGCTCAATTCACATACAGCAAATCTGAAAATGAGATTTTTCTCCATGAGATTGAACACCAAAAAGTGTGAGATGTGTTAATGACCTGCAGAGAAGCTAAAACAGACTAAAGAAAGTGTTAGTAATTGCACATTCAGCAGTGTATGCGTTACCTTCAGGCTAGAGTCTCTTATAGGCTGTCTTCTGTCTTTTGTGATTAGTTTGGCTCGGTCTTTATCAGAAAGTGAACCAAACCGACTGGAATCATTCACATCCTTTGCCACTAGACCTCCTCTGTTTTTCCGTAACTCAATCTATAAGCAATAAATAAACACCATGAATAAATCAATGAGTGGGATTGCATTACAGAAGCAGTTACATTGATGTGTTTGAGCTGGATAAAGAGAATAACTTTACTAAGTGCAAAGACACACACCTTTGTGCCATCACCTCCAGAGTTTGCGAAAATAGTTGGCACGGCATCCTCTCTGAGAAACAGTTTTCCATTATAGTCACGGAAGCAGTCAGGCTGGAAATGCTCCGAGCACAAACAGGAGTTCTGAGTGGGAACAAAGTTCTTTCTCCCAAGGTTTCGTACCCATTGCTCGGCTAGCTGAGGCTTGCTGATTGGAAACCTGAACAGAGAGAAAGAAAAGGCGGCTGTAACTCTATTGGTTACTAACGTTAATACTTCCAAAAAAGTTTATCTAGACATGCATATTGTATTCTGGAATCAGCAACCTGTGCATATCACTTAGATTTAAATGACCAGATAAATATCAGCTGTTACAAGTCTTTTTTCCTTTAGTGGCAACATAACACAAAATATATTATAATATTATCCATATTTGCTGCCATCACTAATAGACTAACGTTACATATTAAAAGTGAAAAGAGGAGCTCAGACAAACACGACGCGCAACAACAAGCAAGAAGGGAAAATATTGTGTTGCCTCTTGTCTAAAAGATAGAACGTTTTATTTTAGGTATTTTACACATTTACGACAAGTTACATGTTAACTATGAAACCTCTATCTGGATGTACAGCATCTCGTGCACATGTAAACAGTGATGCTTAACACAAAGCTAAAAGAAAAATCACATTATGTTCGTTACCTGTAGAATCTGATCTCTGACCCTTTGGCAAACCGGTTTGAGCAATCAATAGCTGAACAAGAGATAGGCATGATTCCGTGTTCGTGTTAAAACTTAGAAAAATATGTTATTGTTCCACACGAACTACAATCATTTTCACAAGCAGCACAGAGGGAGCGTCAAAACGCGTAACGTTACCTTGTTAACTGCGCATGCGCTGTTATTTGTTTGGCGGCCACCGGACATCTACACAGCGAGATCCATCTAGTTTCATTGGAGATCATTGGTGCCACGTTTATTGCTTCAATATTTGATAGTCAAAACAACAATTTTTAAAGAGCACTTGCTTCAAAATAAGCTAATGAAAAAAAGAAAAAGGAAAAATACGTAAACTTGTAACCTTTATTTTGAAATAAGTTGTAACCGGAAGCTTAATAAACATTTCCGTCGGTGTTTATAGTAGCCACACACACAGATCTGGAGAAATAATGAAACAGATGTAAGGAGATTCTGAATGGATCACTTCGAGAAGGATTTAGTTGATGCGCTTAAAGACATCGTCGAGGCTGGAAACTGGCAGTGTGTGGGAGACAAATCTAAGTTTAAGTCACTATGCACGAAGTAAGCAACTGTCATCATATATTTATATGATGCTCTTGAACTGCTACAAGATGTTCAGTAAAACATAACTTTTTGGAAAGGAGATTTTAAAAACGTGTAAATGTATTAATTTTTTTAAATGGAATTAGATAAGGAACATGTTAAAATGTATCTGTTTTGAATGTCTGTTATACTGAAACATAATTTACATTGGGGAAAATGTTCTTAAATAAGAGAAATACAGTGGGGTCCAAAAGTGAGACCACTTGCATGTATTAAATAATCAATATATATAGAGAAAGAGAGAGAGAGATTTGTATTTTCAATAAGAAAATTCATGTCTGTGTAATATTTCTTCATACATACACATTTACTTTTTTATGAAAATATATAAAAAATATCAACAATATTTTTAAGGTTTTACTCTGATGATGGAGAGCACATAGTCCTGGTGCATACAAAGGATGATAAATTCTGGGCTATGGATTCATCTTGCCCACATGAAGGTTTGTTTTAACGCTAGTAATATATAAAGAACCATTGTGCATTATGTAGGCAAGGGAAGGCATGTGACTTTTCTTAGATGGACCGGTTTAAGTTTTAGATTCAGTTTGTCATCCGACCATTGCAACTACTTAACTGTTAAGTTTTTATGCTTTCATTTAGTTCCTTATTAATTACAATTTATGTTGTGCCCTCCCATACAATACAATGTTATTCAAATCTTTATATAGTTGTGTCTTTATTCCATTATCACCATCTTGGCCTTATTCTGACTTCCCTCATAAGCCTTGTTTGCACAGAGTTTTGAGGCTAACGATGCAGGACAACATTTTTGGACCAATGCTGCTTGGCCACTTTCCCATTGAGAATGGGTAACACATTTTATCTAGATATTTTAGATCGGACGTGGGCCCTGTGTCTCACCTGGTGTCTCGCCCTGCCCATTGATGGCAACATTGCCCAAAGTATCAGTTGCCCTGTGTATCATCAGCCTGATAGAAAACTCTTTCTAAATGGTTTGATGTAACTTCCACTTCCTAGGTGAAACATTAGTGATTCATTAGATATTTGCTTGGATATTGTTTATATTTGCTTTATCTCTAATTGAATATATTTATCCATATTTTGAAATACATGTAAGTTTAATGCATTTTTAGTGATGTAAGTTAATTATGGGTCTTTATGGAAATATTGTAATACAGTGAAATGAAATAATTGTGTTAATATCTGAATATAATGACTATTGCTTAACAGGGGGCCCACTTGAGCAAGGTGATATTGAGGATCTGGGCAATGGGAAACTGGCTGATTTGCCCATGGCATTTCTTCGATTTCAGCCTTGAAACTGGTTCCTCTTCCACTGGACTGCAGGCAAGTTGTTACGATAGTCCAGGTTAAAGGAAAAGTGCACCCAAAAATAAATTCTGTCATTTACTCATCATTTACACACCCTGTACTTTAATTTCTGAGTGAACTATACCTTTAACGTACAGTGAGCAAACTGCTAGCATTCTTGATGTGTCTCATATTTCTGTCAACAGAACCAAGTGTATGATGTCCGCGTACTGGATGGAAAAGTCTATATAAATACCCAGAGCACATTGTCCCTCTGTCCCATCCCAACAACAAAAATAACCCACCAAGGTGAGCAATGACAGAATACAAAAATATGAATTGTGAGTATGACATGTCATGTACACAGTGCATGCTTGTGCTGGATTCTATTGCAGATAGTTTGCCCGTGGAAATAAATTCCTCTGAAAACATACTTTGCATGTGGGCCACCAAAATCCTTCACACCGCAGACCCTCAGGAAAAGGTTTGGAAATATCCTTTAACATGTAGTGATTGACTAAACCATATCATTCATATCATCTTTCTGATTGCCCAAAATAAATCATTGTACAACTTCTGCTCGTTTGTTTTTCTGTGTTGTGTAGGCTTCATTGACCAAGATGGTGCAAGAGAACTGGGACAGTGGGAAAATAACAGAGACTGGGGAGGCCAGCCCTCCCGCGCAGCCTAACAGAAAAGACAATCTGACTGTTGTGGAGCCTGGAAAAATCAAACGGGGCAAGGGTGGCACACTGGTAAAGTTTGTTTGGTTAGACACTAGTTTATGTTCTTCAGTAGAAAGCTAAATATTTAGGTAAAATGGTATAAAAATGGTTTCTGTTTCAACAGGCAAGCAGGGTTGCTTTACTGCACTCTCTTGCTAATATAGAGCAATGGGCCATAGACCTGTCCTGGGATGTGATAGCAAGATTCTCCACATTTAGATTGAGCAATGGTGAGCCATTACCTCGCCAGTTCTTTGATGACTTTGTCAAAGTAGCAGGAGATGAAGCCAAGGTTTGTACACGTTTACATCTTTTATTTAACTAGGCTAAATGCTAACTAAGTAACTTTGATTAATTTGACATCTGCAGCATTATCAGTTACTAGAGCAAAGAATTACGGAGCTTGGCAGCTTCTTTGGTGCTTTACCAGTACACAACGGTTAGTGTTTTCATGTGGGGTTTTTGTCTTAACATGGGTGTTTTTAGAGATTAAATATTAGTTTTTTTTTTTCAAAAAGGTTTGTGGCAATCGGCAACAGATACGTCTCATGATCTTTTGGCGAGGCTAGCTATAGTGCACATGGTCCACGAGGCCAGGTAAAACACATCTTATGTCTGTCAGATTCTGTTATTTTCATGTACTGTATGTACCTGAAAATATCAATTTAGTTGTATTTTTGCACAGAGGTTTAGATGTGCACCCTCAGACTCTGTCCCGCTTCGCTGCTCAGGGAGACACAAGCTCAGTGAAGGTGTTGGAGGTGATTTATGCGGATGAGATCACACATGTAGCTGCAGGGCTGAGATGGTTCACATACATCTGCTCAAAAGAAGGACGGGTAAGAGATCTAACAACTATGTAACAGTACAATTAAAATGGTGTTTAAAAGTAAAGTATTTAAGCATAAAAGCAGTTGTTTTTTATCATATCTTTGCGACTGCAAATAGGCTTGAAATGCTTAGATAGTAGTCTGTATCTTAACAAGAAAGTCTTAAGTCTGTTTCCTAGCCTGAACGCTGTTTTTTTCCTCAATATATTTCAGGATTCCTTGAAAACGTTCCATGAATTGGTGAAGTTGCATTTCAAAGGGTTTTTGAAGCCTCCATTCAACACAGAAGGAAGGAGGACAGCAGGGATGACAGAAGAGGTATACCTATCATTGTTGAATTGTGCTGCAGAATTGTTCTATTTTTTTGTTTTGTTGTTGTTATTTGTTTGACTGCATAACTTAAATGATATTCTTTTTGATCAACCTCTTTACCTACAGTGGTATGTTCCTCTTGTCAAGCCCTCCAGCTTACAGAAGACCTCCTGATTGGATTTATTTTTATTCACAAAGAGGAAACCTGTTTCTTTAAAAAGGACTTTTAATGTGGAGTATGCTTGCATGATCGTCAGATGAACTCTAAGGGTAAAGAAATCACAGAATTGATCTGTGAATATCCAGGAATATGTGCATACATTTTTCCCCACAGTAACTGTCTGGTATTTAATGGTTTCTTTAATCCTTGTGTAAGAAATGTAATGTAAACAGTTAACTTTAATTGTATGATATTTTATTTAAATATATAAAAAGACAAATAAACATTGTTAAATATCGTTTCAGCAGTTCAGTGTTCATGCTGGCAGGGGGCGCTCAGAGGTTGTTTTTGCTTTCAGCTGAGGTGTTCTGGGTAAGGGATGCGGTTCACACGGCTGAGAAGTTGCTTTTTGAGTAGGTTTTCATATTTAGTTAGATGGTATTATATCATCATTTAAATAGTTTTAAACTTAAACCAGATACAGAAATGCATGCACAATTGCACATCCAATAATAACAGATATGGCACATTCATTTTTAGGAATTTTTAATAGAATTAAAACAATTTAATAGAAAAACATGAAATCGGATTAAGTTTAAAACTAAATTGGCATACTGTCTGATGAAGGTATGTGGCCTGAAATGTCATGTGTTTGGTGAGAATACCATTAAAAATCCTTTGGGAACAACAGTATGCTGATTTGGTATTAAATTAAATCCAAGTCATTAAGAGTTCTGTATCAAATGGATAATGAATTATCACTTCACCTGGCCATAGATCCTTCAGTCTATACGTTCTTAGCATAGAGTTGAAAATTGGTCAGTCCTTGTAAAAAGGTCAATTTAAATATTGTTTTATGCGTTGGGTCTGTTTTGTTCACTCATATTTCCCCACAGATCTTAGGCTCTGATTCTTGTTATTTTTAAGGTTATATTTAAATGATTGCAATGAGTCATTACACTGCTGAGAAATTACCCTGAAATATGATACAGCCTCTTGAACAAATGGTTTACAGCAGTCACTTTTTCTATTGAAAATTAATGTTTATTTGTCATGGTTCTATAAAGATTTTTCATTGTCTTCAGATGTAATGTAATGTTGAGATAAAGACAGTGGAAACATGAGCATAGAATCTGCGTGTGTGTGTGTGTGTGTGTGTGTGTGTGTGTGTGTGTGTGTGTGTGTGTGTGTGTGTGTGTGTGTGTGTGTGTGTGTTACCCAGACGTGACAGAGTTTTCCGTGCTGTGTGAGCCTGTGTCATTGGTTTTCACTTCTGCTTTTTGTATTTTTGTGATTTTTTTTCCATCATGCGTGGTGGTGAAGTTAGCAACTGTCTTTAACTCGAGAATAGCTTTTTGTCTAATTTATAAAAACTACCCACTTTGGTCATTGTATCTGCTCTTTAAATGTGTCCTTTTCCCCATATATACACACTATACAGACGAGTAAATGTTGGTCCTGCATCACAAAAGCTACTGAAATTTAAAGGAATTAAAGTTAATGCAAAGGTGAATAATAAAAAAGGAATGAAAAATATAATCGTCAACTTTCGAACCATAGGGTCATCATAACAATGGTAAGAGGTCTGGTCCATTTGCTGTTTTCATAGAGGAAAAAGGCTCTCTCTCGTTTTCGCCAAGTCTTTTTCTCCCTCTTGCTTTTTTATGCATACGTTTACATGTAAATCTTCCTTTCTGTGTGGCTCTTCCCAAGCACCTCTCCACTGAACTGGTAGGTGAGCTTTTTCTTGATCTTCCTGACTTCTCCCGTCTTGCCATAGTTTCTCAGCGCTCTTGCCATCTTCTGGTAGGTCATCTTCTTGCGGTTTCCCTTCTGTACGCCCCAGCGGTGTGCTAAAGCCTCTTTGTGCTTGGAAGAGAACTGGAATATTCCTTTTTCTCGGTCAACCCACCAGATGCTGTCCTTCATGTCACCATTTCGCAGAAGGTCCAGCAGGAACTGATACAAGCGAATTTTCTTCTTGTTACCTTGAAAAACAAAGGAAATGAACACCTACATCTAGTTTCTAGAAGATCACAAAAGTCTACAGGATTGTTTCACTTATCCACTTTCCATAGATCACTATGGTTGTGTCCTTATGAGGCGAGATCTTAGCTTTTGTCCTTACCGTGCTCTCCTCCTGTTGTTGATGTAATGTGGTCTCTCATACACTCCTCATCAGACACCTCTAATGGAGGACTGCGACTGCTGGGGTCATCGTCATCCGAGCTGCGCTGGAGAGGAGACGGCTGTACACTGTGAGGGTAACATACAGATGGCCGTGGCAAATACGTCATCTGTGAAGACAAAGTATATAATCATCAGAGAGCTCATAGAAAAAATAGAGGTTCCAATTAGAATCAACTAATTTAGTGTAACATACTGGTGCCCAAGGATCCAATATGCTGATCAAAACTTCAAATGTACATCCTGGCAAAAAATGACCAGTATATAATCTGTGAAGTTTACAGACTTTTCTCCAGAAGAATATAGCAAACACAAACTCTTTATAGCAAAAAACATTTAAGAATCCTTATTTTAAAAGGGGATTTCTCTGTGAGGAAACCGTGTCTGTGCAATCAGGTGGCTTGAAATGTGTCAGCCTTCTTCAACATTAAGAAAGAGGAACTTTACATTTTTATATATTTCTGATATAGCAGTGCAGGGAAACTTTAATCTGCTGAATATTTTATTTGTTAACAGCAAGGGCATCTATAGAACAACGTGGACATATAGTATGTATAGAGGGAGAGAAGAATGAATTAAATATTAAGAAATGTATTTGAAGAAAAAATCTCACTTTTTTCAGTTAAACCGCTTCACTGTAAAAATCCTTTACAAAAACCCAAAGTGTCAAGGGTAGCAGTTTCATGCGATTGCACACGCAGTGCTGGGATGGCAATTTCTTGTGACACGACAGTTGAAAAGTCTGATGACTTGAGGAGAGTGTCCTCACAAACACAAGATAGTCATACTATTTTGGTAACAATTTAGTACAGAGACCAATTCTCACTATTAACTAGTTGCTTATTAGCATGCCTATTATTAACATATTGGCTGTTTATTAGTACTTATTAAGCACATATTCTGCGTTACCAAATTCTATATCCCTAATCCAATACCTAATCTTAACAACTACCTTACTAACTATTAATAAGCATCAAATTAGGAGTTTATTGAAACACAAGTCATAGTTAATGGTTTGTAAATAGCTAGCATTGGACCTTAAAATAAAGTGACTGAATTAAAAAAATAAATATATAAAAATAAATAAATACAAATTTATGTGGATTTGTTACACCCTTATTTTGTGCAGGGCCTCAGAAGTCAGATGGTAGTTGTTGTGCATTTAGGCCCTTAAAGATGTGCCTATTTTTTAATAATACTTACATCTGTAGTTAACACTTTTCAGCGTGATAAAGTGATATTCATCTACTCAGCCAAGAAAGCAGCATTTGCAATTCTCAGAGAGTTATATTTGTACATACAAGGCTTACAGGCAAAAAATAAAAGCTGTCATTGCTTAGGGTTTGAGGTGTAAATAACCAATCTACTGAATAACTGCTGCTGAATTCACAGAACAGCCCCTGTAGAAATTACCATGGTAACTGCAGTTTCCGCCAAAAATAACAGTTATTGTTGTGGCATTAAAAATGCGGTTGCTTGGTATTAGTCTCACATCAAAGTAATAATAAAAAACAGTTTACACTGTTTGAAAAAAAATGCATAGTAATGTATTATGGTTTTAGTAGCATCAATAACTTTAATAACTTAAATTGTGGCAGAACTGATTACCATGGTAAATTACTGCAGTCAATGTTTACAATATGTATGGTAAATAAGTAACAAGTAATTTAGGTTAGATAATGTTACTCTACCGTTCAAAATTATTAGTATTATTATGTTGTCTTAATGATTTATGGTTTGTGTTAATATTGTTACAAAGATGTATATTTCATTTTAACTTTCTATTCATTAAAGAATTCTGAGAAGAAAAAAAACTTTCCACAAATTATGAAGCAGCACAACTGTTTTCAACATTAATAATAAGTAGAAATGTTTCTTGAGCACTAAATCAGCATATACAAATGATATCTAAAGGATCATGTGACACTGACGACTGAAGTAATGGCAGCTGAAAAATCAGCTTTGCCGTCATAGAAATAAATAACCTTTTAAAATATAATAAAATAGAAAATAGTTATTCAAAATTGTAACAGTACTTCACAATATGAATGTTTTACTCTAGTTTTGATTAAATAAATGCAGCCTTGGTGAGCATGAGATACTTCTTTCAAAACCGTCAAAATTATTATTAATAAAGTTATTATAAAATGAATTAAAACCCAGAACTTTTTTTCTCCTAGCACCATGCACCTTCCAATGAGTCTGAGCCCGTATGACAGGCAGTATATCAGTCTGACGAGGACGGATCTCTGCTTCCTCCTACAAGGACGTCTACAAAGGAAAAGCTTTATTTTGTGATAGACTTTATGGTTAGAGTCTGCCTTCAAGAAGAAGTCCAACCAAAGGAAGGGAAATCAATCACTGCGTTATGCAAAATAAATCTTAAAAGATCTCTTTCAAGAACTTCTTTGATTTTCCACCCACAGAGCAGTCAATATACCGTACACACATATCCTCTTTTAGTTCAAATATCAGCAAAAGGTCAAACAAACAAACCTAGTTTTTGTTTTTTAAAGCCGGTGTAGAAGGTTTCTTGAATGCAACTATTTTCTAATTAACTGCTTAAAACAAACTAATAAAGGTTTAAAATACCTTCTAGTTTCTATATAAATGCTAACATCGTATGTCTTTTTGTGTGTGTGCAAAGTCCTGTTCTAACTGTCTTCAAGCTGTAACACTTGTGCGCTTGTAGGCTAGTGTCACAATAAAGAGTGGTTTTGTTTGTGTAAGTGGGGCTGTTCTGTGTAATGGCAGTTGATGAGTGTGCAGACTGCAGTTATGGTGACAGTGTCGAGTTTTGGTCAGGATAAGGTTTAGTTGAGCAATAGCTTGGGCACAGATGCTTTCAACAACCTCCTAACCAGCATCAACACCCACTTGTGTCACGAAGCACCAGATCAATTTAACCAAAAGTTGATGAACCCAGTTTTATAAAAATATAAGCAAGAATTATGTGTTCTAAAATGTCTCCTGCACGGTATTCAACAAAATGGTTATTCACATTACTAATAATGTGACCGGAGCTCACACAGAACTTGTGTGCGGACATAAAAACCTATAAGAAAGTGTTTGCACACGTAACGTGAAAGGCATGAAAGTGATGTCGTATTTATTAGCAGGTGTTTAATAGATAATGCGGGTCTCACCTGTGGAGGGGGCAGAGTGAGGTGATGCCCGGTCAGGCCTGGGTCGAGAAAATGGCCCGACTCAACTTCTGGGAAGCGATGCACATTCGATGCATGTAGTGGCTGTACACTCTGTAGCTCTGTGAAGTGGCTCTCCGGCAGGTTCTCGAAATCCACTGGATGGACATGATGTGTATTATAATCCCAAGCGTGATCTAGACAAGGACAGTGAAGTTGAAACGGAGGGTCGGCGGAAAGCATCTTTCAACAAGCAAAAGTAATATGACAATACGTCACATGCTCTTTGTGTAAGCTGGTACCAGCAACTGATAAATCAACCATGTCACTTAATTCTGTCCGTCAATTCAATCACATGCAAGAAATACATTTACTTTCTCACTGTATGCCCTGGGACTTTGAGTGTCGCCCTGCTTCCTGTTCACACCACCATTTCCTTTGCAGTTTTTGAATAGCCTCAAGCATGTTGTTTTTTTTATTGCCATTTAACAGTTAGATTTTTTATTTATCTGTTTGAAGTCTCATCACACAGAAACAGAAAATAATCCACAGCAAGCTTTTTGTGCATCTGTCACTTAAATGTGTTTTCATTTTCATACATTTTCCACACATCATCAATGTAAGCAATCCGATTTCACGAAATTTAAATTCCACTAGTGTTCATAAAAGCTGTAGTCGAGCCGTATATTACATTTTTTGCATTTTCTGGAGAAACATAAGTACATTCCTCCAGTGAACAGAAATAGCTGTTACATAAATTGTTTGACAAGTCAAATTTACTCGGCACTTCTTGACTGCTGTGTAACGAAACTCAGAACCATTTTCAGTTTCCCTGTAATTTAATTTCTTCGAATATCAGTACATAGCTGTCTGATTAAATAACACAAAGGTCTGACTCTAACCAAAGGTCACCATTAACTGTGTCAAAAACTACTTGCACAGTCCTATACAGTAACGAAACGAACACAATAACCCCCCTCAGCCTCAAAGTCAGAAACTGCTGCTACTGTTTAACACAATTTTTCAGACGCCTACATAGCTAAATTGCTATATTGTCTCATTTTGGACAGAAGCCCTTGGGGATATTTGTCGTTCTACGTCTGTAGTTTTCTTGCCTGTCAGAAAGAGGCATCTGTTTCCTGCTTTGTGCTAGGTCACTCGCCCGGTTCCACTCGCTCGCTCTCCTAACGTCCCCTTACAGTTCAGTCCCAGCTGCCCCTGTGTGTGATTTTGATCCGTTAGCTTAATATAACGAGATGCTGTTTACATGGGCCTCTTTAGGAGTTATAACACTCAAGTGTTTTATTTCCAGGGGGTCCGTAAATGTCTATGAAATTGATTATATATAAGAAAACATCTTCAGAAATGCAGGCCGTTTAGTCAAAACACTTTGCTTAACTGATGTTGAGGAGGAGGAGGAGGGGGAGGGGGAACATTTTGTGGTTAAAGAGAAATATCGAAGTTGTTCTGTTTAAATACATGTGTTCATCCAGTTAAACTAATTGTTTGTTCATCAGTTGATTGGTAAAATGTTGGATTATAAAATCTGATTTGTAGGTTTTTAATTTTGACCATTGTTTGATGATTATTATTATTTGACTGATTATTTCTGAATGACTTTTATTTTGGTATCACTTACCTGTTTATAATAATGACATTGGGAAGTGAATGGACAAGAGTGGAGACTCAGAGACAACAGCTATCTCTTACTTTTTAAAAAATACATATGTATTTTCTAAGTCTAACTTTGCATAATAATTTAGTTGCATTATTTTATTATCAATTAACAGAAACCATTTGTGGAATGTTTTTAGATTTTCTGAGTAAAAAAGAAACAAACACACCACCTTTTGATTGTGTGGATATCTCATCATTTTCAATTACAAGGAATAACGGATAAAATACAAACTCACCATTCTGACTGTCGTCAACGATATACTGATACTCCATTGGTGGTCGATAGATCTCTGATTCAAACATTTCCTCTGTTTGCTGCTAAGCAAATAGATAAGAGACAAAAGATGACCAGTTTGAATGACTGGAGCCAATACCAAAATAATAATACACTGTACCATATAGGAAAAGCCTCACATCTTTGGTTAAAACTGCCCAGTAATCTTTTTGTACAGACGGTGTCTGTGACATCCAGCCAGTCCAGGTTACTCTCTCTCTACTCTCTTCTTTCTATGTAGAAATTATGATTATTAAACATTTTGGAGAACACTTTATTTTTTCATTAATCATAGCCTGTTACAACAAACATACCACCACATGTTAGCTATAATTAAAGACATTTATTGATTAGTATTTTGTAATATCCAAAACCAAATGAATTAACTAAACTGGCAAAGGGTCTCTTATTGATCCACTGCAAATCAATAAAGATGTTTAGGTCCAATACGAGTAGCTGAATCTCAACAGACTGACATTTTGAAGTGGTTGGCACAACAATACATGCATATTGACACCGTTTTAAATATATATATATATACACCAGAAAATGTACAAATCTTGCTAAAGATATAAAAGACTGATGGATCTCAAACACAGATATTACAAAAGATAAAACAGATCCAGCTGTTCTTTCGGTTACTAGTTTCGATGGCATATCCTCGCAGTGTTGTTTGACACGCTGACAGCAATATAACAAACAGTGAATTGTGTATGCATCTATTAACAGCAGCGGCGCCATATCAAGGACCATTTAGTGAATAAAAAATACTTACGGGTGGGATGATGTACCCCTCCATTCTGTACGGATGCAGCATGGGTTCCTCGCCGCCTGACACTCGATCTGCAACTCTGATGTTTTCTCAAGGGCTTTCAAAACTGTCCCCGTACCATTGCTCAACTCTGCTAAATTTCCTCTTACCAAATGAAACCAATGATCTAACTCACGCACCTTATCACGCGGGGGGCCTCAAAGGTATCCAAAGGCCCAAAAAAGAAGCCAGCCAGAGATACACTGCAGAGGGCAACCTACCCAGGCAGTGGCCGTAGAAAAGGGACAGAGTTTCTGTTTGTTACTTCTTTATTTTTGGGGTGTGTGGGTAAGTGTGTGCGTATTCGCTGGAGGTTCCTGATTTTAGGTTAATGGCAGGTGGGGATTTTATCTTTGCAGTTAGAATAGGCGTAAAGTGTCACCTCCCCCAATGGCCAATCAGAGACAGCTCAGCTGACCGCTCTTCTTCCTGTCCACCTCCATGGTGCTTGTTGTATATAGAAAGTCCTTAAAGCGGGATGAAAATATACAAAAAATTGGTGCCATTTCAAGGTTCAAGGTTCAAGGTTCTTTATTATTTGTCACATACACAATCATACGGGGTATAATAAGTAGTGAAATTTTAGTCAGGACAGGTCCGCTCAATGGAAAGTGCAAAAAAAAAAAAAACATAATAAAATAAAAATAACATAAAAGCAATAAAAACTATGAAACAAAACACGAGAGAGTATATATATATACAAATATGGTGAGAATGAAATAAGAAACAAATAATGAAATAAAATAAGGGGTAAGATGTGCAATGAGATAAAGTGTGCAGTGCAAGAGAATGTGCAAATAGGTTGTACCGGGGATGTACATTTTGGGAAATGTAATGTTTTATGTAAAAACTTTCCAGACTTTTCTTAATTAAAAAAGGCTTCCTATTTTTTAGAGTATAGATGATTTTTGTCAGGTGAAACCATGAGTGAATAAAACAAATCTGAGGACAAATATATCACAAGTAAAAAGGAAGCCAACCCAAATGCACTTCAAATTAAATGAACAGATTAATGAATAAACGTAGGTTCAAATCTTGGAGTCTGGGCTTCAGCCTCATCATGGCTGCAGACAGAGGGCCTCCTAACAGATAAGATGGCTGATGATATTGCATTTCCTATCTGCATCAGTACATGCTGGGACAGGAGATACAACATCCTGAATGACAATGATGAAACATCTTCTATCTTTATCAAACTTTCCACCTGTCTCAAACCTGCTGTGTGCCTTTCTCCTGGTTATACAATTAACGATATTGTTACAATCCCTTACGGAAGAGAAAGTTGCATACATAGACAGTTGACCTAGTCTACAGCGAATGCTTTGAAAAATCAAAAATCTACAATGATCTGAATATAGTACAGTGTATGAAATGCCATTTAGTCTCCTCATCTACTATACCACATGCTTAACTTATCACAAAGCTAAGCTGCAGCATGGAGATAAAGATAAAAATGTTATATATATCAAAAGATTGTACCTTTTTGCTTTTATCTCGGTGGTGTTTGCATGCATGCTTCTTCATTCTATACACGGGTACATTTGAACTGCACAAGATAGCTTTGGTTCCTTTGAATATAAAAAGCGCACACAATAGTCAGGCAAATCATAAAAATCACCCTTTGAGTTTATGTACAATAGTATCTTTGTATGATTAATTTACTGATTCAGTTAATGTTACAACATCAAAATTGAGGTACGGTAACATGTCATCAAAAAGAAAAACAAAACACCTCAGAACCCTTCCTACTTTTTCAAGGTGATCCCAAATTACTTATTACTGATTTATTTACAACAATTAGATTGTATTATTATTATATATATATATTATATATATATATATATATATATATATATATATTGGGGTAAATAACCGCTAAACCCAGAGCAAACGGATTAATCAAATTGTAATATGAATTATAAAATTATATTGGATATATTGAGAATATATATTGGATATATTAATATAATTATAATTCATTACATTTATATAGTGCTTTTCTGGGTACTCAAAGCGCTTTACATTGAAGGGGGGAATCTCAACTACCACCAATGTGCAGCATCCAACTGGATGATGCAACGGCAGCCATATTGCGCCAGAACGCCCACCACACACCAGCTTATAGGTGGAGAGGAGACAATCGGTGTATGGGGATTATTAGGAGGCCATGATGGTCAGAGGCCAATTGGGAATTTTGGCCAGGATGCCGAGGTTACACCCCTACTCCTTTTCGATTTTTAATCGAAAAGGATTTTAATGACCACAGAGAGTCAGGACCTCGGTTTAACGTCTCATCTGAAGGACGGTGCTTTTACAGTATAGTGTCCCCGTCACTATACCGGGCGTTAGGACCCACACAGACTGTAGGGTGAGCACCCCCTGCTGGTCTCACTAACACCTCTTCCAGCAGCAACCTAGTTTTCTCAGGAGGTCTCCCATCCAGGTACTAACCAGGCTCAACCCTGCTTAGCTTCAGTGAGCAACCAGTCTTGGGCTGCAGAGTGATATGGCTGTTTATATTATATTATATATTGGGATATATTGGGAAGATGTGGCCTAATGGTTAGAGAGTCGGACTTGTAGTCGAAAGGTTGTGAGTTCGAGTCTCGGTCCGGCAAGATTTGTAGATGGGGGGGGAGTGAATGTACAGCGCTCTCTCCACCCTCAAAACAACAACTGAGGTACCCTTGAGCAAGGTAGCAAACCCCCAACTGCTCCCCGGGCGCTGCAGCATAAATGGCTGCCCACTGCTCCGGGTGTGTGTTCACAGTGTGTGTGTGTGTGTGTGTGTTCACTGCTGTGTGTTTGTGTGTACTTTGGATGGGTTAAACGCAGAACACAAATTCCGAGTATGGGTCAGGATACTTGGTAGTATGTCACTTCACGTCAATATATGTTTTGCCAGAATTTGTGCTTCTAAAAAGTGTATGTGTCTTTAAAAAAAATTGAGAAATTATTGCCAATCATTGTCTAGATGCAAACATGATCATCCTGTCAACTTTCTTGTGGTGACCTATAAGATGACTACTGATATGCTGTTATCACACAGACACTTGCACTTATTTTAATTACTTATTTTAATTACTGCATTTTTTTGCCTCCAAAAAAGGAGCAGTTTCTTTGTTACCTTTGGTCAAAGATTTAACCTTTGTCAGGTTACTGACTAATAAAAAAAATAATCTGTTTAACATTAGTTATGCAATAGCTAACATGACATTTTCAGTATTTAATACATTAAATACACATTTCCATAAATATGAAAACATTTATTGTAAAAGAAAATGAATGAATAACATTAACACAATAAATAAAATGCTTTAAAAAATGTTAATTGTTGATCAGTGATACCTAAATACTTGTAATGTTAAAATTTAGAACCTAATTGTAAAGTGTTACAAAGTGAGCACTGCATATTAATGCTGACTGGCTGAAGAAACATTTAATTTTAGTTAAATCATTTATTTTTTAATAACAGTTTTTCTCTCACTCACTGTCAAACATTAAAATTCATGGAATTGACTCTGGATGCTAGAGAACCAATTAAATTTTTCCTGCAACTTTTTGATTCTTGCTGCCATTATCTTGTTTGTTGAGTGTGCAAGAAGTTTTTGCATGCACATCAGATTTGAATGGCCAGTACAAGATTAGAACGCTTAATGAATGCATTTATGGTCTAATTTTCAAACAAAGTAAGCTTATGGCTTCAGAAGTATGATACAATTTATATTAACTAAAAGTATAGAACTTTTAAGTGCTTTTGATGCTTGATATTCACGATCATCATCGCTCATCTTTGTGTTTCACAGTTAAAAAGGTCATAAATGTGTTTCACGGATTTAAAAAAATGGTTTGGAACTGGAATTACAGAATTTCTGTTTCGGACATTTTTGTTCATGCAAAGCAGCATTATTTATTATTTATACATTAACTTTAGAATATTGTAGGAGTCCTTTTGTATACTTTGCGTTCCTGTGTGGCTCAGTGGTAGAGCATTGCGTCAGCAGTGCAAAAGGTTGTGGGTTTGATTCCCAGGGAACACACATACTAATGAAAATGTATAACCTGAATGCAATTGTAAGTCGCTTTGGATAAAAGCGTCTGCTAAATGCATAAATGTAAATGTACTTAACTTCCCAGATACAGACACTAATCGCAAAAACTTTCTTTCATCTGTTTAGCATGCAATAAACACTTTTTGGTATCTTGCATTCAACATATTGCTGTAATTAACTGGAATAAAGTTTCAATATTTTCAAACTGCTATTGTATTTGCGTCGTTTCACCACGATTCAAGCTGTCGAAACCACAGAGCTTACTCCGGCCCTGGTGCAACACACAGCTGCCTGCACACCCGGCTAAAACTGATGACTTTTGCTGTTTTCTTCATATATTAATACACACTGCATGTGTCGCAGCAACTTCAGCAGTCTATTTTCTCCAATGCTATTTCAAGAGTTGCACACAAATGTTTAAAGAATATGTGAATTTTATTTTTTTTTTTTATGAAAACTATGCAATCTTAACCAATTTGTATTTAAAGCCCCACAGATGTTTTCTTGTGAAGGAATTTATACTAATGTAGATATGATCGGCATTGCATTTTCAACAAATATTTCAACATGGACTAATTGTTTTTACATGCAGTATTTCACAGAAGTGAGTACACCCCTCACATTTTTGTAAATATTTGATTATACCTTTTCATGTGACAACACTGAAGAAATTAAATTTAGCTACAAAGTAAAGTAGTGAGTGCACAGCTTGTATAACAGTGTAAATTAGCTGTCCCCTCAAAATAACTCAACACACAGCCATTAATGTCTAAGCCGCTGGCCACAAAAATGAGTACACCCCTAAGTGAAAATGTCCAAATTGGGCCAAAAGTGTCAATATTTTGTGTGGCCACCAATATTTCCCAGCACTGCCTTAACCCTCTTGGGCATGGAGTTCACCAGAGCTTCACAGGTTGCCAATGAAGTCGTCTTCCACTCTTCCATGAAGACATCACGGAGCTGGTGGATGTTAGAGACCTTGTGTTGGACCTTGCCACCTTCCGTTTGAGGATGCCCCACAGATTACCTTTACCCTCAGCTTCATTATCAAGGCAGTGGTCATTATCATGTTGGAATACTGCCCTGCGGCCCAGTCTTCAAAGGGAGGGGATCATGCTCTGCTTCATTATGTCACAGTATATGTTGGCATTCATGGTTCCCTCAATGAACTGTAGCTCCCCAATGCCGGCAGCACTCATGCAGCCCCAGACCATGACACTCCCACCACCATGCTTGACTGTAGGCAAGACACACTTGTCTTTGTACTCCTCACACACGCTTGACACCATCTGAACCAAATAAGTTTATCTTGGTCTCATCAGACCAAAGGAAATGGTTCCAGTAAAGCATGTCCTTAGTCTGCTTGTCTTCAGCAAACTGTTTGCAGGCTTTCTTGTGCATCATCTTTAGAAGAGGCTTCCTTCTGGGATGACAGCCATGCAGACCAATTTGATGCAGTGTGCGGTGTATGGTCATTTTACTGCCATCTGACAAGCGCTTCCATAGCATGATTTCAAAAACTGAGACTTAGGAGGAGCTTCTTCCCCCAGGCCATAAGGCTCCTAAACTCAAACTCAGTCTCATAACATCAACATGACTCCATTTAATAATCAGTAAGATATTCATTATTCTCCACCATCCGTATTGCTGCTATGTATACACCCTGTTTGCAGATTCTTCTTGCACATTCCTGCTTATATTATTATTTATTAAGTCTACAGTATACTGTCCTGCACATTGTTTTATTGCACATTTTATTTTATATTTTAATCTTTTAAATGTTGTATTCTTCCTTTTTATTTTACATTTACATGTATGCATTTAGCAGACACTTTTATCCAAAGCGACTTATTAAGGCTATACATTTTTTTTTTGTATATGTGTTCCCTGGGAATTGAACCCACAACCTCTTGCACTGCTAACACAATGCTCTACCACTGAGCCACAGGAACACTTTTTTGCACTTCATTTTAATTTTCCATACCTATATTTATGTATATTCTCTTGTGTTTGTATTTCATATAATTGCACTGTCCATGGAGCGAACCTGACTAACATTGCATTCCTGATTATATTCTGTATAATTGTGTATGTGACGAATAAATATCTTGAATCTCTGAGCACTGACAGGCTGACTCCCCACCCCTTCAACCTCTGCAGCAATGCTGGCAGCACTCATACGTCTATTTCCCAAACACAACTTCTGGATATGATGCTGAGCATGTGCATTCAACTTCTTTGGTCGAACATGACAAGGCCTGTTCTGAGTGGAACCTGTCCTGTTAAACCGCTGTATTAGCCACCGTGTTGCAGCTCAGTTTCAGGGTCTTGGCAATTTTCTTATAGCCTATGCCATCTTTATGTAGAGCAACAATTTTTTTTTCATCCTCAGAGAGTTCTTTGCCATGAGGTGCCATGAAGAACTTCCAGTGACAAGTATGAAAGAGTGAGAGCGATAACACCAAATTTAACACCTGCTCCACATTCACACCTGAGACCTTGTAACACTAACGAGTCACATGACACCGGGGAGAGAAAATGGCTAATTGAGCCCAATGTACTCACTTTTGTGGCCAGCGGTTTAAACAATAATGGCTGTGTGTTGAGTTATTTTGAGGGGACAGCAAATGTACACTGTTATACAAGCTGTACACTCACTACTTTACATTGCAGCAAAGTGTAATTTCTTCAGTGTTGTCACATGAAAATATATAATAAAATATTTACAAAAATGTGAGGAGTGTACTCACTTCTGTGAGATACTGTAAAAGAAATTGAAATAATCTGGCTCATTCTCCAATATGTTGCTGGCTCTTCATTAGTGTTTGAGGTGTTTGACTATGTTTAGCTCTAGTGCCCTGTTCCACCCACACTGCCTTTCCTCATCCGCTCAACGTCAGCTCCTTTAGCTCTTGCTTCATTCTCCCTGCCAGTCTTAGCATGGCGCAACTGCGGGAAAGCTGCAAATGTGTTGCTTAAACCTGTACAATCTTTCCAGCATATTGTAATCGACTGAAAACTCAAAAGAGTGTTGCTCATTTAAAAAAGCTAACACAGGCTAACCTGACTAGTGGAGTTTCCTTGTAATAGTATTTGGGTTTACCCTTAAACAAAAACTCACTTTCACACTATTCAAAACCTACATGATTTATTTACTTCTAGCCATTTATTTTATTGTGTAAGCAAAATATCTTACTTTGTGTTCCACAGAAGAAAGAAAGAAAGTCATACAGGTTTGGAATAATGTGAAGATGAGAAATTATGACTATTCATATCTCATGAAATTTGCATTTACAGAATATTATGTCTGCTGGAAACATGCTTATGTAAGGCCTATTATATTCCTGACTGAAAAAAAACAGGTAGAAAGTGAGATAAATTTCACTTCTCAATTTCAGTGATCTGAATAAAGAAAAAATAGTTTTGCATCCTTCTCAGCGCTGGATGTAGATTTTGACCTATAAAACACAATATATTTAATTGGTGTATTTACTGCTAGACATATTATGTGTGCAACTCTTACAGAAATATCCAGGCAAGTCCCTTAATTTTAAATACAACAATTAACCTGAGATAGAGAATGGCGAACTGCAAATGGTTTCAGAGTCAACAAATGGAGCACAGTGTTATCAGTGGTAGATTATCAATCCCTTCTTATGAGAGATAATCCCACCATTTGTTGGAATTTGTTATTGGTTGGTAAAGGTCTTGTATGTCTTGACTTTAACCAAACATGTTGTTTTAAACAACACCCTCACATAGACCAACACAAATAAAGCAACCCACTTTGGGTATCAGAGAGAAAAGCAGAAGTAGGAGGCTTCTGTCAGATTCAGTTCCTGTAAAACGCAAGTGAATGGCTTGATGAGGACATTTAGAGCCTTAACAAAGTCACTGAGTGAAGCAGACGTCTACACAGAAGTATAACTACCTTACCAACTTATATTATTTGCATATACGCAATGTACAATGCATGACATCTTGAGAGGAGAATGAACTTTTGATCTCAGATGTTTGGATTCTCTGGAAATCTAGACAATTTAGTTAATAGAAGTTAGTTGATAAAGAAAATCTATTTATGACATGATTTTTGACAGCATCCTCATTTAAAGCATTTTTACACAAGTGCCTAAACTTTTAACAGTACTGTAGCTCTGCAGGAAGGTTTCTTGAAGCATCTTGGAGACGTTGTGTCACAGTCTGTCTCCCTCTGCCTTGTGTTTCCCTGCCCATATTTGGTTTTCCTGTTTTTCCTGTCATCATTAGTTAATTAGTCTCCATTTGTGTCTTGATTTCGTCCCAGGTGTTTCCAGTCATGTTCTTCATATAGTCTGTTCTGCCCCATGTTTGTGGATTATTGTTAATGTCTGATCGTCCTGAGTGTGTGTACCTGTCTCTGTCATCTCCAATGTTTCTACTGTACACAGTGTTTCAAAGAAGTTCAGTGTCTCCTCGTTCCGTGTTCCTGGCTCCTATTAAACCTCCTGGCCAAATCGTGACAGAATAATCCACCCAAAATAGCGGCTGATTTTGGTTCCCCTGAGGATGGCGGGAATCATCAGCCTGCTCCCGCCCGATGGATATGCCTCCGCTTTAATTACATCCTCACCCAAGATGAGGCGGTTGATTCTGGTTAAGGATGGCGGGAATCATCAGCCTGCTCCCGCCCGCAACAATGGAGATGCCTCCGCTGATCCCATCCAGCTCATCGATGCCTCCGCTGATCCCATCCAGCTCATCGATGCCTCCGCTGATCCCATCCAGCTCATCGATGCCTCCGCTGGTCCCATCCAGCTCATGATGCCTCCGCTATCCAGCTCACGATGCCTATATGGAGTGCCTGCTAATCTCAGCTCATTAATGCCTTTCATCCAGCTCAGCCATGCCTCCGCTGGTCCGTACCAGCTCAAAATGCCTCCGCTGGTCCGTCCAGCTTATGATGCAGAAGAACACCATCCAGCTCAAACATGGAGGTGGAGCTGGTCTTGTTAGCTCACGATGCCTGCTGTTGCAGGAAGCTCACCGATGTCTTGTAGCTAGGGCTATTCCTCGCATGCCCTAGCTCCTGCTGGAAAATCCGCTGATCCTGTTCAGCTCACATTCCTCGCATCTGCTGCAGCTTAGTTCAGGCATCGGTCGACGCCCCCTTGCCTGTTCAGTCTGGCCCAGAGAATCATTAGCAAATATTTGGTGAAATTTAAAACAGTTACAAGCTTGCCTTCGTCAGCTGGCCCGCCCAGTTCACCTTCATCTCCGCTGGCCCTTACTGGGTATTCCCGGCGGCGAGATTTCAGAAAATATTTGTTTGTGTGGTGCATATACCCGATCCGCCATGTGTGTGTGTGTGATCCGTGTGTGTGTGTGTGTGTGTGTGTGTGTGCGTGTGGCGCTGTGTGTCCCGGATCCGCCGCATGGCATAATAATAAAGACATTACACGCCGTGGCGCCTGAGTCCCGGATTGCGTGTGCCACCCATGAGTCTGCAGCATGTGGGCACCGCCCTGGACATTTGTCTGCTCTCCAGGTGCCTTTATGCTTCCAGAGCATACCCCCTCCCTTTCGATGTCAATTTTAGCAGCTAACGCGAACATTTAGCAAACAATGAGTCTGTCTCCCTCTGCCTTGTGTTTCCCTGCCCATATTTGTTTTCTGTTTTCCTGTCAATCATTAGTTAATTGAGTCTCCATTGTGTCTTGATTTCTGTCAGGTGTTTCCAGTCATGTTCCCCTTCATATAGTCTGTTCTGCCCCATGTTTTGGTGGATTATTGTTAAGGTCTCAACGTCAGTGAGTGTGTGTACCTGTCTCTGTCATCTCCGTGTTCTATTCATTAAATGTTCAAAAGAAGTTCCGTGTCTCCTCGTCCCATGTTTCCTGGCTCCTCCGTGCAACCTCCTGGACTCAAATCGTGACACGTTGAGTTCTTCTGGATTTAATCTGTCTCAGTTTGTTTCTTCTTACCATTCCAAACAAACTGGATGATGATGAGATCATATCTCTGCATGGAGCACTGGCTGTTGTCAGACTTCTTGTGCAAACAAAAATCTCACTGGATTATTAAAACTAACGGCAACATGAGTATTTGAAAATGTAAACCAATATCTCCTACTGACACACTACAGCAAAAGATAGAAATAACTGACTTAAAATACTAGTGTTCTAATAATTTTGAAACTCAATGTGTAAAAATAGTAAAGAAGTGCATGTTGTTAAATAATGACCTGCCTTGCCTGAAGTTTCACCAGATTGATGTCCACATGCTCATGTTGACATCAAGAAGCTGTATCAAAATCCGTTATGAGATCTCCACCTTAATCATACAGCACACTTCACAACTTGTTAATTCATGTTCGACAATAATTTAAACTTATAATGCCCAACACCTTGTTTTTTACTGCCTAAATAAATTAGTAGCTTCATTTGGGGAATGAGAAACTTTAGTTTCTGATTGAGGTCATGTAGTGTGTTATGTTATTTATATATCAAAATCAAAACATGTATAAGATGATATACAATTATAAGCACTTTGACAACAGCTTCTGCCAAAACAGTGTCCATGAGGTAGCAAGGGAAAACTCTATTCTCCTCCTTTCACTGTAAAAAATTAAAAGACAGTGCTTTAGGCAATAGGTAAAGACTTTGTATGCACAAAAACTCAGAAAAGGTCACAACAAGTTTTTTTGGCTACTACTTCATTGTTTATTTAGGTCCGATTGCTTAGAAATTTCAAGGAAAGTATTTTAAATCACAGAATTCTTTGAGGAACTTGAAACTTCTCCAATTATGCATGCAGTCTAGCACTTTGAGGTTCTTCTCCAGATTTTTCTCAGCTATTTTCTTTTCTTTTAATTGAATTACTGCCACAAAATGAGCTTTCTGGCATAGCATCTGGGCATGCAGGGTATGCAGATGCATATGGGCCCGGGCAGATTGGGGGCCTGCCGAGCCGAGGGGGAACTTTTAATTGAAAGGGAATGAATATAAGCCTTGCACGGGCCCAACCCTTGTCTTCCTACTGCTTATCAGAATTCTCCGACCCGAGTCCGACCCGAGTCCGATTGTGTCTTTTTTCTCTCTCTCTCTTCCCCTTTACTCTACGACAGCATTTTAGTGCCTCGTTAAAGATAAAAAAAATCTAAGATTACGAGATTAAAGTCATAATATTTTGAGAATCAAGTCAAAATACTACGAGAATAAAGTAGAAATACTAGGAGAATAAAGTCAAATGGCCTGGATTGGGAGCACCGGGAAATATTCCAAAGTATCAGCTTTCAAATCTGTCAGTTTTATAGCGAAATACAAACAATATGTAGGCTATATTGCAATAATCTGTTTGACACGCTCCAATGTGTTGTGACAGATAGCTGTATTAGCTTCAGTTGAAGCAGCATGCGAGTCAATCATCTTTCCGATTACAATAACAAACTTATTTTCATTATAATTAAATTAAACTTTTTTTTTCATGCCTTCTGATGTTCCTTCGCTTTTATGTCTTGCTATAATCTCGAAATAAAGAGGAAAAACATTTATAATTTGTAGTTTGTTATAAAACTAACAGAATTTGAAAGCTGAGCTGTGTTATATTAAAAGCAACAAAGCACACAATGATTGCGATTACTAGGTGGCTGGTGTGCAACAAATAATGAATGAAAGACGTTAAATATTATGACCAATCATTTACCATGAATAAAACAGTTTGTGAATAGTCACTTAACGTTTACAGCTTACCTCAGAAAAGACACAATAAATCATATGTTAACAAATTTGAGTCTACTTCAACCTTTAGAATGTTTATTGCTGTTTAATTAAACAGGCTATGTGAGGAATGACAGTTTGGATGCCACATATGTTTTTGTGGAGTAGGTGGTGGAATTTTCACAAACATTTAAATTGATTCACATATACAGCGATCTGTCACGCCACATTAAAGAGCTTGAAAAATACGTTTTTGTAATACATATAGTTTGTGTTTCGCTATAAAACTGATTTTGAGAATAAAGACAAAATTACTATAATACAATCGTGTTATATTGCGTGAAGTTCATGTGAAACACTCACATGTGAAAAAAAAGTATGTTGCGTTCAACCGGTCATTCTTAACTTGAAAAACAGCAATAAAACGTAGGCTTATAGATGTTTTTGAAACTTAATCGATTTCATGAGACATTCATTTGTATTAAATTGTTCAGATTTTCTTTCAATGTGCATTCAGATAATTATTCATGTTTATTTCGTGCTGCAAATATTAAAGAGGAAAATATAATTGATTCACATGCTGCTTGAACTGAGGCGAATGTAGTTACCTCACTACACATGAAAGAGCGTAAAACACATTTATTGTTTGTATCTGATCTTAAAATTTATAGAAAGATGAGACTTTGTGTTATAATAAAAAACCACAAAGCTCATTGAGATTATTGGGTGGCTTGCGTCAAGTTGCGTGCAATGAATGGACTTTAAAACGTTAAATATTATTTCCAAGCATTTATACCGTAATTAAAACAGCTTGTGAATAGTCCAACCCGATCTCACGGCAATTCGTACATATTTCACGAGGTGGCTAATTCTTGCGAATTTGTACGACCTCACTTATACAAATTCATAAGATTTTTGCTAAATTGTACGTATTTTACAAGTTGCCAATTCGTATAAATGAATTTGTACGAACGACCTAACGTTACACCTAACCCCGCCCCTAAACCTACCCGTCACTGGGGTTTAGACTGGGGTTTAGTACGAGTGAGGTTGTACGAATTAGCCACCTCGTAAAATATGTATGAATTGCCGTGAGATAACGTTGCATAGTCACGTAACGTTATTTACATCAGAATAATCAAGTTAATAGAGTTGGAACCCATATCATTTTACGCCACTGTTTCTAAGTATTTTTTTTTTTTTGGGCCCAGCCTCGCTGAATTCACAGAACTGAAAGTAGGCATATCAAACCGCCTGTGCCATACAGGGTCAAATGTATATATGTGTTGTGGGTACGGATGCCTAGGAACATAAATTCTCAGATCTCTAAAAACGTTTCTCGTAAAGGGAGCACCTGTTGGGAATGTAAAATATTTCTAACACTATGCAGTGGACCTGCCACATAGCCTTTATTTCCTGTCTGCAAGTAAGAGGAGGTTTTGGTGGCCTCCTCGTCTTTCACAATGACACAAACCAGGCCTCGGACCAGGCCAGCAGGGGAACATCCAACCCTCTCACTTCTTATTCCCAATTCCTCATTTTCCTCTTAACTTTGACTGCAGAACGAACAACCCACCAGCAGATTATGGTCAAACAACTATTTATAGATATTTATAAACACACATATACATTGTCAACCATTATCGTTCAGTTCTGCTCTGTAGTGTATGAGTTCATATGAATGATACAAATTTAATCAAAAGACTAAACAAATGTTAAATTTCTGTTTACATAAAAAACAGCCTCTTTTAAAGAGGAGAATTAATAATAGTTAATGCTGTTGGTGTTTTGATGACAAGTTTAATTTTGATGCAACCTTTGTATCAAGTATTTACTATTTTAATGGTGAAAAATAGTTAAACTAATTCATCATACAGCAAATATGACTAAAAGGGATTTGCCCATTCGAAAAAAGAAGTACATTCATGCATAAGATACTCCAACAAAAAAACAAGAAAAAAATGTATTGTATATTTGAGATGCACTATATGGACAAAAGACACACATCTTAAATACTGAATTGAGGTGATTGAGACCCATTACCACAGAAAATTACGCACCTAGCCACGCTATTAGCATTTACAAACATGTTAAGAAAGGGTCATTCTGAAGATATCAGTGAATTTATCTGTGGTGTTGTGATAGGTGATAGATGCCAACCTTTGTCAGTTCATGAAATTTCATCCCTGCTAGAAGTGGAAACGGAAGACTACGCAAACCCATACAATGGGGCTGACTCCAAAAGTTCCAAACTTCCACTGGCATTAATATCAGCACAGAAACTGTGCAGTGGGAGCTTCATTGAATGGATTTCCATGGCGCATGCAATTCTTACATCAATTAAAATGCCAAGTGTTGGATGGAGTGGTATAAAGAACACGCTACTGGACTCTGGAGCAGTGGAAATGTATTGTGTGAAGTGACAAATCACACTTCTGTTTGGTAGTCTGATGGGTGATTTGGCGGATTCTAGGAGAACATTACCTGTCTGAATGCATTGTGCCAAATGTAAAGTTTGGTGGTGGAGAGATAATGGTATGGTGCTGTTTTTCAGGGGTTGGACTAGGCCCCTTACATCCAGTGAACAACACAGTCTCATCCCAACTCGTCACATGTTGAAGCTTGGTCAGGACCGTTTTGGCACTTTTCAATGCTCAAGGTATCCTTTAGCGTCACTTTTTGACATGAAGGGTCCTCTGTTGTTTTAAATGGGAAACCCTTAGCGTCAATATGCTGACGTGATACTGGGAATTTTATCCTCATAATTAAATGATATATTGGGTAATAACATTGCCCTTGTTGCATATATGTAGGGGTGGGATTTTCAATGTAAACAGTCAAAACAGTTTTACTTATATTACATTATTTACACATTTATAAGCACATAACCCAACCCCTGCCCCTAAACCTATCTGTCAATAAAACACAATACATAGCAGGCAGATACAACTACCATCATAATTTATTTAAAAAGTATTAATATTCCAAATCTTCTAAGGCAAAACAATTGATTTGTGAGAGGAATAGACGCAATCGCCGTCTCCGTCCACTGTAAAGACTTCATGTGTGCTGCTGCAGTCTGTGCGCAAATTCAAAAAATGCCGCCAGAAGAAGCCTTACAGTCAGCTTTGGTTGTGAAATTGCGTGTCTCGTGATCAATTGTGTCATGCTACAGGACAGGAGTATCTTTTTGAATGATATGTGAGCGCGTTAACTGAGCGGGGCCATTTTCAGCGATTAAAACCTTGTGTTTTACTCTCTTCTTCGCATAAAGACTTCATATGGCTTCAGAACTCATTTGTAATGATTTTATACTGCTTGTGTATGGTCAGTTTTTGCGATAAATATCTATGACTTGCCTGTGTGTGTTTTATATTGTTCAGAGGTGTGTAGGTTTATGGTAGGGGTGGGGTTAGTTGCTCCAATGAAAGTAAAAATTTATTTACAATTATTTATATATTTTTTTAAATTGCATGCAAACCATTAAATTAAAACAAACAACTGAAAACAATGGAGGACCCTTCACGCCAAAAGTGACGTTAAAGGGTACCTTGAGCGTCAAAAAGCGACGCCAAAACGGTCCTGACCAAGCTTCAATATGTGACAAGTTGGGAGTGAGACTGGGTTGCGGTGAAGGGAAATCTTAATGCTTCAACATACCAAGACATTTTTGACAATGCTATGCTTCCAACTTTTTGTGGAAGGCCCTTTTCTATTCCAGCATGACTGTGCTCCAGTACGTTTTATTTGGAGTTTGTTGTGGACTAATTTGACTGGCCCGCACAGAACCCTGAGCTCAACCCATCGAACACCTTTGGGATAAACTAGAGGGACTAGAGTACAACAACAGAGCCTGACCTCACAAATGCTTAGCTGAATAAATAGATGGGCAAAAATTCCCACAGAAACACCCTAAAATCACGCAGAAAGCTTCCTAGAAGAGTGGAAGCTGTTTTAGCTTCAAAGTGGGAACTAAGTCAATATTAATATATTTAGAATGCAATGTCATTAAAAGCCCTGATAGTATAATGGTCATGTGTCCCAATACTTTTGTACATATAGTGTATATTATTCAAGGGGATCTCCATTTATTCATTTATAAGTCTTTTTTTTTCCATTCTCAAATATATCTTTGGAAAGTTCAACAGGTAAATAATAATAGGAATAAACTCTAACTTTACAGCAGCAGAGGGTTTCAAACACAGTGGATATACAAAATTGTCTGATCTTTATCTTTGTGGTTTTGGTGTGCAAAATTAGCCACATCAAACAGTAAGGTGTGTTTGAATTTGTGTCCATGCACTTGTTGTGGAGGGGGCGGTTGACCAGAGGGTGGCTTCATGTTTTTATCTTAACATAGCAGACTTCCTGTAAGGTTCAATACTTCCTGCCTGGGTCCAGCCTAAGTGGTCACACCTGCACTAACAGACACCTAGACCAACAAACTAACCAATGGCCACTGTAGGATGTGATCGAAAAAAAATCTTCAGAATACACTGTAGACACAGACATATGGTACATGGAACACTATTGTTGTTCATTACTACATAACCACAATATGAGATGTAGGAATGGAGTCCGGGATGAAATTAGCAGTGAGTTGAGTGGATTAATGCCGTGGAGCTGTACCATTTCTGCAGGGGTGGAAAGAGTACGAAAATATTCTTCTCAAGTAAAAGTACCATTACATTAATGAAAATGTACTTAAGTACAAGTAAAAGTACCAGTCTAAAAAGCTACTCAAGTAAAAGTAAAAAGTAGCTCATTTAAAATTCACTCGGAGTAAAAATTACTTAAGTTACATTTTAACAGTGGGAGGGATGAAAAAAATGGGATAGGCCAAGGATGTCAAACTCAGTTCCTGGGGGCCACATCCCTACACTGTTTATAACCCTAATTAAACCCATCTGATCCAGCTAAACTAATCATTTAGGCTTATTTGAAAACTACATGGTATGTGTATTGGAGCAGGGTTGGAACTAAATTCTTTAGGGCTGCGGCCCTCCAAGAACTGAGTTTGACACCCCTGGTATAGGCCTATACATCTCAAGCTAGTTGTTATTAATTAAAGGAATCGGTTATTTATAATAATAACACATTTGGGCTGTTACCAGGCAAGTTAAATCAGTATCAACTAAATTAATATTTGAATGCAGAGGAAACGCAGAAGCTTCATCTGATGTGGTATAGATGTATTTACACACTGACATGAATGCATTCTGCAGTTACAAATGCAGAAATAACGTTTTGATAAATAAGACATAAAATGTTGAATACTCGTTTGAAATTATTAAAACAATTTAAATAAATCAAAAGATTCTTTAAATGTGAAATTAAAACAGCCAGTAGGTGTCAGCAAGTCACTGTTAAGAGTCATTGCGATTGAACCTAATCATTTAAACAGTTGATTCATTCAAGAACGAAACACCGTCATGTTGCTCAGAGACGCAAAACTGTGTATGGTGGCTGTGTTTGGAATTATTTTTGTTGTCGAAACAGAGCAAAAACAGGCAATATGGTGTCTAAAACGCAAGTATCTTAATTAACTTCTTGTTTTTTGAAAAAACATCTACAGACCTATGTAATCATGCTGGTTTGTGGAGAAAAAACAGCACTCTTCGTGTGATGTTGATTTACTATATGAAATGACATAAATATATACATTTTCTGCCTCTATATCTTCAATTTTGTGATCATTCTAAACGCATTTTAACAGACCGAATCTCGCAGTGAAAGAAAGCACTCCAGATGCACACGGACTAGTCTAATCTACTAGATTTCACGGCACACTGTTCGGAGTGTTTTGTTTGGTTTTTGGCAAAATACTGATAATGTCAAATCACACATCGTTAAAACAACAATTACTATATTATCGCAGACGATATTGCACACCCTGCACCACTGTCTTTTTGGCTAATTTGTGCAAAACCTTTTGCTAAACTGTCAAAGCTTAATTTTAACCACCAATGCTATGATGCAAGTATTTACCTTACCTTACCTCTACATGCTTGCGAAGGGCGATGTCGAGGTTTTATAAGCTGCTAGTTTGGTCTCACAAGGCAAACACAGCTTACACTGCATAATAGAGCATAAATATGGCCAAGGGTTCACTTCATTTCCTTCGAGTTCAACTTCAGCAGAATAATATGACGGGGTTTGGTTTTCAGCTGGCTCTGCACCATAACGCCTGTCTTGTCCGTCAGCTTCTTTCTTGTGATTTTAGCGCCAGTTTGTTCTTCTGTCCATTATTTACTGCAGTAGTTTCCAGGGACCGAATTTTTTTTTTTTTACTCAGTAATGAATGTGTTTTAAAATGTAGCAACGTACAATACTTCAAACAAAATATACTTACGTCAAAGTAAAATTACAGATTTAAAAAATTATTACAAAAATTGAAGTACACAAAAAAGCTACTCAATTACAGTAACGCGAGTAAATGTAATTCGTTACTTTCCACCTCTGCATTTCTGGCAGAAAGATGTTGGTAAAGCCATGGATCACTATATGCCAGTGAAAAGGGAAAGGCCCATGGAAACTGCAGAAAACATGACTGAATACTCCTGCTTCAAACAATTGCTTAAGTCCATGATACTTGATAAGATTCTTGTTTGTTTTAAAACTGGTTTGCACAAACATAGCACATTCTAACAGGAAATGTGGAGATGGCAGTGCTATAGTTTTGGTCATGCTGTAAACAATTTTTTTAAATGATCAGTCATATCCTGCAAACAACAGCAAATGTAAAATTTGCATGACAATGAATTAAGTAATAGTGTCAGAGATGACGAAACTGGTTCTTTACAAAATACAACAGTCCAGTCTAAGCTTTTTGGGCTAGATAACCACTCCTAAAGTTGTACACCTAAATGTTTTAGCTATTCTTTTCAAGAGGAAACAATTGTACAGACAACATACCTACAGACAACCAGATAATCTAAAAGGCTTCCTCTTTTGAATGAATGAATGATGTATTTTATATAGTGCTTTATTTTGTATTGCTGTACACCCAAAGCGCTTTACAATCATGTGGGGTGTGGGGGGGTCTCTCCTCAACCACCACCAATGTGCAGCATCCACTTGGATGATGCAACGGCTGCCACAGGACAACGGCGCCAGTGCGCTCTCCACACACCAGCTACAGGTGGAGAGGAGAGAGAGTCAGAGCCAATCAAGTGGATGGGGATTATTAGGAGGCCATGATTGGCAAGGGCCAGTGGTGGGAATTTGGCCAGGACACCGGGGTTACACCCCTACTCTTTACAAGAAGTGCCATGGGATGTTTAATGACCACAGAGTGTCAGGACCTCGGTTTAATGTCTCATCCGAAAGATGATGCTTTTTAAAGTATAGTGTCCCCATCACTACACTGGGGCGTTAGGACCCACACAGACCACAGGGTGAGCACCCCCTGCTGGTCTCACTAACACCTCTTCCAGCAGCAACCTAGTTTTGCCAGGAGGTCTTCCATCCAGGTACTGACCAGGCTCAGCCCTGCTTAGCTTCAGTGGGCAACCGGTCTTGGGCTGCAGGGTGATATGGCTGCTGGCTGCTGGCAATTATTTTGAGGAAAGCCAGCTGGTAACTGAGATGAACCCCACTCCACCTCTGACAGACAGAGACAACTGAAGACCACAGACATTTAACAACATCATGAAGTCACAACTGACCCAATTTCAAGTTGACTAATGTCACCTATCCCCCATTTCATACTTCCTTTCCAAAAACTATCATTAAAAGTTAATTAAATCATAAAAAATTGTTACCTACATGTCCCCTCTCTTTGAATGTCCTATTTACTTGGGAAAAGTCACATTACAGAAGTAAAATGGATGTGGATGTGATGTCATGTTGACTCAACAGGACATCCAACTAACCACACTGATCTAAGGAGAGCACTGGAAACCATTCGTTCAACACTTTAAACCATAAATCTACAACTGTTACATTAGAACAATAGTTCACAGAAAACAAGTATGAAGCTACAGTTCATCTGCACTAATTTATAGTGAAAGTGACATGACATATGGCCAAGTACAGTGACCCATACTTGGAATTCATGCTCTGCAATTTTTTGAAGTGCACACACACACAGCAATGAACACACACACACACCGTGAACACACACCCAGAGCAGTGGACAGCCATTTATGCTGCAGCGCCCGGGGAGCAGTTGGGGCTCCGTTGCCTTGCTCAAGGGCTACTCAGTCGTGGTATTGAGGATGAGAGAGCGCTGTACATTCATCCCCACCTACAATTCTTGCAGGCTCGAGACTCGAACTCGCAACCTTTGGATTACGAGTCTGACTCTCTAACCATTGGGCCATGACTTGAAAGGAGAACTCAAATTCACTCAGGCTAAAGCTATATTGAAAAAGAAGCGTCTAAATAGGAAAAACATTAGTTTCTTGAGGGATACATTTTTAATACAATATCATAAAGAACTTTCAGCCAAAACTAATTGAGCAATGTTTATATTTACTGACAAAGTCATATGATACAATATGATGGTGTCTCATGGGCTGCCTGTCCACTCGCTCATCATGTGCTATGTCCTCACGTAAAATTCCCTGACTTTTATTTGGAGTGAACATATGCAATCTGCCTGTCTGCACGAATCATATTCAGGATTACTACACCAAAAGCTTAGATGCGTTTGTCTGTAGATGAATAAGAGTCTTGTGGCACTCATGGCACTGAATTCTTGTAGTTTCTGCAATGTAAGAGTGTATTTCTATATGAATGAATGAACAATAACAATGTAAAACCACACAATCACATAGAGGTGATTGCAAACATGTATATATGAATGGACAGAGAAACACATACAGCACAGACACAAGTGTTCCTGTCATTTTAGTTCTGTGGGCCCCATGGCTCCTAAACTGTTCCTCTTTCTAAATGTATTTCTTAAGTCAAGCCAGGATGACTCAGACACCATGTATCATCTGGAGCATGGAGTACTAACCCACTCTTAACTATAAAAAAATCAAAACACTATTACACTCATGAAAAAAATGACTTTTATAGCAATGTTTCAATAAGGGACACTCTGAATGATTAACCGCAGTGAGTTTGGGCATTAGTCAGTATTTGGTGGATATTTCCTATCTCAACATTTGCAACATTTCGTTGAGTCAAAGAGATGATGGTATTATTGATGTTTTTTTAATGTTATGTGTTATGTTATGTGACTTGCCAATGAATGATTGTTTGACAACTTTATTGGATGCTCGTTTCAATCTTATTTAAGTGTCTGAAATTGACGTATCAGAACTGTTCAACAATATTGGGTGGGGCAGGAGTTAGAATGGGCACTTTCATCATCTAATGTACAGACGTAGTTAGTTTTACATGTTTTTGGGAAGAGCATGGGGATAAGGCCTAATAAATATTGCGTTCTTTGTTCCAGACTTTACACATCAATCACCTGCGCCATCTTGTGGTCAGGAGTGGCATAAATGCCCAAACAGAGGGATAGTTCACCCAAAAATTAAAGATCTGTCATCATTTATTCAAACTCATGTTGTTACAAAATAATATATTTTGAAAAGGGTTTTTTCCGTGTATTGAAAATCAAAGTGGTCCAATGTTGTTGAACATATTCAATGTTAAATATGCTCTTTTGTGTTCTGCAGAAGAATCTCATATACCCAGGTAAATATAAAGTACACTTGAATGCACTAAACACTACTTAAATACAAGCAAGTACATTTGTAGTACATTCTTATTTGTTGTGCTAAAAAAATACACTTAAATACACTTAAAAGCATATTTACTGTAAAGTACATTCTACCAACTGTGGTACTCAGGTACCCGTAATATAAATGCACTAATTAACACTAACACTTAAATCAATTTTAAGTGTAGTCAGATAAAGGAAACCAAATATACAGAAGTGTTTTATAAGTGCATTGCTTAAGTGAGATATGAACACGTAACATCAAATGTTTATGGATTTTTTGATATACTATCACTAAGTTCTACTTTAATTTATTTTCATGAAAAATACAGTAGAAATGTATTAATTACAAGTAAAACCCTGTGGTTGTTTACATGTACATGAATTTCATTTAAAGTAATTTGAATCAAGTATATTGTTTCTAACATTTAATAGTTATTTTTTAATGATGGAAAACAACAGCTTCGTGAAGTGACTACAATATGTATACTTTTAGAATGTGTTGAACATTTTTGATGGCAAACATGCAGGTTAAATGTGTAATAACATTATAATTTAACAGTAAGTATACTTTTAGCATAAAGTACAAGTGCTTTATTTTTTAATGTGGAAAAAGTGCTACTAATGACATACTAATGTCTGTACTAGATTGTAGTATTAAAGGACCCCTCTACTCTCTACGAAAAGTGCCATGGGATTTTTAATGACCACAGAGAGTCAGGACTTTTGTTTAACGTCTCATCCGTCACCGTCACTATACTGGGGTGTTAGGACCCACACAGACCACAGAGTGAGCACCCCCTGCTGGTCTCACTAACACCTCTTCCTCTTCCTCTTGAAGGTCAGCGTCAAAAGCCTTGTTCTTGAAAGAAGGTGTCCCGAGTTCGAATCCCTTCTTTCTCTCTCCCACTTCGCTTCCTGTGTCCTCTACACTGTGCTATCACAATAAAGGCAAAAACGCCAAAATAAAGTTATAAAACATTTGAAACGAACTATTAATGTATAAAAATAACATTACAACTGTATTTTGTATCTATTTATTATACATTATTCTTATATTTTAAATAATTAATAAGTCTATTTTCTACGTATGATGAGTATATTTAAGTGTATGAAAGATGGGTTCAAGTGTAGGCTACAAGTGGTAACTAAATAAAATAAATTTATACAGAGATAGTATATTAAAAGCACATTTCATATTCATGGATTCTAAAAATAGCACAGTTGACTATGCATAGATGTTCTTAAGATTAAGAAGAAGTACTAAAGAATATGTTTTACCATATTAAGTACAAAATTAGTCTGTGAAAATAGAGCACTTTGAGTACATTATAGAAGTATACCTCTGAAATACACTTTATTTTAGTGCACTTTTCCCAACTGCAGGTTTGGCACGACATGATGGTGAATAAATGATGCCAGAATTTTTATTTTTAAGTGAACTACTTGCAGACAAACGTCAACATCTAGAGTTAGAAAATTATCTTCACTTTCCATCCATTTTTTATTACTTAATAGCCAACAGTAACTAAACTTTAGACAGGCATCTGGAGAGAAAATACAAAGATAAGTTCATCAAGACAAACAGAAAGGCCTTGTATTAAAGTTTATAACAATTTGAAAGTATTGATTTGTGAAGATTTATTTGTTGTTTCAATAATCTAGCCACCTGAATAGAGACTTGATTTAACTGAATACTTGGCATATTAAAAATGAAGGTGTTCAGGTTGGTTGGTTGGTTGGTTGGTTAGTTGGAAGGTAGGTAGTAGGGGTGGCACGATACATGTATTCGAACAGAACCGTGATGGTACGAACATCTCGGGCTCGGTGCATGAGGCCTTAAGGTCATTGCACACAGAGTCTGAAATTTTCGCACGTTAAAAAATAAATAAGACCTCACGTTGTGTCAATCACGTTTACACACTTCCTCTGAAACTTTCGTCCGTCATAAAAAAAACTCGGATCAGGTTCGATTTTCTGCATTTTCGCATCTGTAGCATTTGGATAATAAAGGACGAGGAATATGAAGAAAAAAACATGACTTTTACAAAAAGAATACAGGCAATTCACCCCAATACAGAAGGGGGCGCCAGCAGTAATGCGATGCTGTTTTGATAACCGCCAGCAGAAGAACAGTGAATGCCACTTGAAATCAAAGCCCACTAGACAGTGGCCATGTGCTGATTCTGAACGCATCTCTCACTGACAAAAGAGTATACTTTAAAGGCTTGCGATGTGGAGCTTTGTGCTCGTGTATCCTACCTCTCTCATTTGTCACAAATCCAAATATTCCGTAATATTTTCATATTTGGGATGTAACATATCTGAATGCGAAACTATTATTTTTATGTAAATGATAGATAGGCTTTGTACTTCAGTCACGTTCCAACAGGTGACACTACACACTCTCTCTGTTTAAATCTAGATTAAAGACACATCTCTTTAGCCAAGCATTCATATAATGCATCTCACAATCTTGTACTGCCAGTCTATTTGAACAAATGCACATTATTATGCTTTAGCTTGGGTTATATTGATAATTTCATCCAGGGTTATTCCTGGATGGAACAACTGCTACGCTAATTGTCTTATTGTTTCTATGTTTCTGCCGGTAGCTAGGAATTACACAAGCTTCAGTCTGGATCCAACCCTTAAATGATCTGAGATGACTGAACACCTGAGAAGAGATGATGACAACCCCTCGGAGGACCTCAGAGGAAGCCAACCATCAGCGATTATACTGACTTAAACAAAGTCTGCCATAAATGGAGGATCAGCACCTGGAGACAACCTCTACAGCCCTGACCGTCAGTGGAGTCTAGGACACATAGATGAGCCCCAGAGACAGATCTCCAGTGAGAACCTCGTCGGGGGAAAGAACACTGGAACCAGTGGACCACTTACACTCTGACTTTGCTGCAGGTGGAACAAACTACTGATTCGTCTGGCCGGAGGGGAACTGGCCCCCCGACTGAGCCTGGTTTCTCCCAAGGTTTTTTCTCCATTCTGTCACCGATAGAGTTTTCGTTCCTTGCCGCTGTCGCCTCTGGCATGCTTAGTTGGGGACTCTTCATTTCCAGCAATATCATCGACTTGATTGCACAGATATTATTTAAACTGAACTGAGCTGGATGATGCCATTACTAAATTCAATAATGAAATGCATTCAACTGATAATTGAGTGTTAAATCCTGTCATTTTACATTATTGACACAATTTGCCTATTTTGATATTGTGCAGTGCTTTGTTACAATTTGTATTGTTAAAAGCGCTATATAAATAAAGGTGACTTGACTTGACTATTTTATTTTGATAAATACCAACTGTGCTATCAAGTTAGCAATGCTGGAACTGATGTGTTTTGTGTGTGCGCGCGTTCTGGCGCAATCATTTTAACCAACTTTAAACACTTATAGTCTTATTAATAATGTATCACCGTATAAAAGTCTGCTTGTATTTGTGTACACTCACAATCAAAACAAATATGATCTCGCTTTCTGCCATTTGAGTTTCCTTTCTGTGAACAAATTAAGTGGTTGTTACGTGTCACACTGTTTTTTTTCTCTCGTTTATATGTAAACTAAATCTAATATATTTCAATAATGTATTCCTTATACATATATATATATATATATATAAAATGCAGATTGTATATATATAACATAATGTAATGATATTTAGTATGTTCACATCTAGGTGGGACAAAATATTAATTTTTACTACAGTCTGTTCAAAATAAATCAAAAGAAACCGAGCATAGTATATTTTTTTTCATGTTGTACCAAAATCTCATCGAACCGTGACCCCCGAACCGAGGAACGTAACGTTACTGGACAACACGTGACATCTGTGTACCGTGCCACCCCTAATAGATAGATATGTTAAACTCTATAAAATGATATGAAACATTTGTGTAGATGAAACGAGTCTGTCTTCGACCCCCAAAACTAATGTACTTTTTGTATTATTACCTTTTACCATTTTTACAGCAGGTTCAACAACCACCTTATTCCAGCATGTTCTCCACATTTTTGGTGGGGTACTTGAGTCTCCTCCTCTGGTTAGCGCGCTCAGGCCGCCCCTCTCTGCGCAGTCTGGATGGAAACGTACTTCCGGTCGATGAGACGTGGCTGACGGTGGAAAATCCTTCAGGAGGCTGTCTGTCTGCTGCAGACAGAAGTGCCTGGATGGCAGGGTCAAGCCGGAGTGAAAACTGTCGGAATTTCAGCCGGGTAAGACAACGCGTTTGTTTATTTATCGCTGCTGCGAATCTTGTAGACAGGGATTTGTTTTTCAAGGCACGTAACTTTGTATCGAGTTAGTTTGCGTGCACCATTGCTTTTATCAGGAACATTGCAGCAATGTTGTGTTTTACGAGTTTCTGCGTTTAGACAGGCTACTCATCGCCCATAAGTATAACATAAAACTGACGATTTTGCCTTTCGGCTATTTTAATTAGTTTAGCAGCCAAACGCAGAAACTTGGCAAACTTTGGAGTGTTTTTTAAAGCCCGCCGGGGCTGGGATTTGTCAGGAATCTCGCCGCTCCTTAACTCCTGCACGTCCGCAGACCGTCCCAACCTGATGCTCCTTTGGGAATTTGCCTTTTTGTCCACCCATAAACATTATTAGTTGCATGCACAACTTTTAAAATTAAAGTATGTTGTTTATATCGTTTACATATATGTGCAATAAAGACAATTTAAACTCGAATGCAATGTTTCAATATTGTTTAAAGATCAGCTGCTGAAGACAGGTGAACACATTTAGCCTCATCATTATTATGGGTGCTAGTTTTATAATATGAAGGGGTTGTGTTAGGCCTGACTAATACATTATCTGTTTTCATCTCTATGTAGATTATTCCCCCGTGTTGGCAGTAGCGAGATAAAAGGTGTGGTGTATTTTTGTTTTTGTTATAGATTGTGATTTCATATTGCCATGGTCTTTTGAATGCCTGTCTTTTATGTGGTTTATAGGCCTACTTGTTTTTGGGGGTTCTCGGGTGGTGGATAGGAGTGGAAGCACTTAGTCACCATATCCAGACCTTTCCATTTGGAGGCCAAGCTAGAGGGCTACTTCACCATGGCTTCCCCTGGAATTTCATGTGTTTTTTTTTATAGAAGTCTTTGGATACCATTGCTTGAAGACACTTTTGTATTTTAAGAACATAAATTTCTTACAAACACAGTATGTTAATTTTGAAGGTGTTGTTAACAAGTTGTTGTAAAATAATTACAACAGATATTGAACTTGTAAAGCAAATTAACTTGCATCCTTGTGGTAAATGCTGTGGGAAAATGTTTCAAATAATGGTTGTACAAAATATTAGTAAGTGTGTTTCGAATTTCTGTGCATCCAATAGTCGTACAGTTTTAGAGATTTGAACTGTGCAAAGGAAAAAGAAACGCGCTTCTGTTTAAAAGTTTGGGAACTGTAAGATGTTTGTTTGTTTTAATTCCATTATGCTGTTTTGGGGATCAAGTTATGTTTCTTATTATTGCCTATGTTGAAAATAGTGCTGCTTAATATTTTTGTGGATATTTTGGTTTTAAATAAAACTGAATTTATTTCAAATATATTTTTGTAACAATGTAAAAGCCTTAAGTGCATCTTTTGATCAATTTGATGCATCCTTGCTGAATAATAGTATTAATGTCTTTATATATATATATATATATATATATATTACTGACACCAAACTTTTGATTGGTAGTGTATAATAAAATATAAATTATAGCCCAAGCATTAAATGCCGCTAACACACTAAACTAACTATTTGTTTTGTCTGGGACTAAGAAACCTTGAACCTTATTGAAACTCAACTAATATTTTCACTTCATGAAATTTAGTTTGAACTTGAAGGCTCCTCTCTGCCTTACAGCACCCTACATGTTTCTTCTAAGTACATTGCGGAGGTCTGGGCTGATGAGTGCAGGACCCGAGAAGCCCTTTTGGGCATTTGCTGTGCTACTCCTTGGCGCCGCCCTACTGGCATCATCCCTTGGTGGGAAGATGATGGCTCAGACCGCTGTGGTCCAAGCAAAGACTGCACCTGCAGGACCACAACCATGGTGCTTTAAGGACCTTCTAGATCTCCAGTACTTGGATGAGCTGTTCTCCATAGATAACCTAGATGTTTGGTTCTGCTCCCTTGTGGGATCGATCGCCGTCGGACTCAGTGGCGTCTTTCCACTCTTAGTGATACCCATTGAAGCTGGAACAGCTTTGAAAACTGAGGGTAAGTCAAACTTATGCTTGCATGTTTTTTGTGATCTAGGTCTGTGTATGTAAAAGCTAATCTAGGATCAGGTCACATGCTAAGCAGACCGGTTAGAGGTAGCATTGTGTTACATTGAGAGATGGTCCAGATATTCACAGCAGTGTCCTTATGCAGACTAATGGGCAGATATCCAGTATTGTGTGTCTCTTCTTTGTTCATTCTATCAGAGGTGGAAAAACGATGAGTCTTTCTGGCCCTGTGCAGGTCATCTATAGTTTGTGAGCAGGAAGGAAAAAATGAGGTGATTGTTCAAATGTTCTGGTCACACATCAGGCCTAGTGTGACAAATAGACACGTCTTTGTTATTAATACAAGCGAGAGAGAACCGGCTTGTGGACTGATTTAGCTTCAGTTGTTTGATTGCATTAAAGCAGAGCTCCTTTCACTTTAAACTCACTATGCCTAGTTCCACATTTTCTTTTTCGTACCATGGTAAAGTAATTTCCCAGCCACAGAATAAGCCACAGTTATAATACTATACAATAACTTTTTTGAAAGGTGGCAAGTCTAATTTAATTATTTATTTTATATTAAATAATAATACTACACTTCTCACTGTGCTTTTGCACTTTATTGGCATCTGCAAGGAAAGACTGGCTTGCAAAGCTAAAATATTTCACTGCTCACTCGTTTACTAGCTTTATGCACTTAAAGGTCAAAATGACATTGCTGTTAACTGGACGTTATAGTTAAGTAGACACAGTTACCAAAATTATTAGATTAATCTATGGTTTTGTTTTTGATTTGAGACACAGAAAATGCAGCATTTTACATGGTAAAATTATGAGAAGACCTGTTTGTTTTGGGGATTTTCCTCATAAAATCGTCCTCAAACTATTAGATTAAATTTAGGAATCTTCCCCAAAGTGATATTAAGAATCTTGCAGCGACCGTATCCAGCAATCCCTGAGAAAAATGTGTTGTGTGAGCATGCTTGACCTATAAAAGAATTTGTTGAGCAATCGCATCTTCAGCTACACCTGTCCTGGCTTGTCTAAATAGTTCTTGACGTAGTGGACGTTCAATAGAAGAACCAACAGAACCATAATTGGATGACAAAATGTGTGCAGTAATATTGTATGGTTGACAGGGCACACTCTTTGCAGAGGGCAATACTGCTCAGTGAAGCTTTTGTCTGCGATGATATCAGTCATGCAGAAATAGACCAGAGTCTGGCAATGATTCCATTCAGGAAGTAGACCGGCTTAAGAGAAGGTCTGTTCTGATCTACCAGTATAGGTTGCATTGGGCAGAAGAGTAGATGGTTAGACTGAATTATAAGTGGTTTAGGTGTGTCCTGTTCCACAGAGACTGACCACATGATTTGCAGTGTGGAGTAATGGCTGTAGATATTTTTTGTCTGTTACTATATATTTCCACACACTTTTTACGGTTGCAAAACTAGCTTATTAAAGCTGTGCAGCTTCAGACTTTAGCTGAATAATAAATGCTTTACAATTTATTATTAAAAAAAGATAAATGTAAGAGCTTGTACAATGATTTTTCAACTAATGGGTGGTTTGACCATCTGCTTTATGTGAAGGATTTGCTCAAATTGCTTAACACAGCAAAATGGTTGAAGTGTTGCATATCAAGCATTTCTGCTTATATTTGTTTATGAACTTCCGCTGATGCTCTTGTACTGTCTACAGCTGGGTGTCAGAAGCTGAAGAAGCTGCTGAGTTTTGCCATTGGTGGTCTCTTAGGTGACGTGTTTCTCCACCTCCTTCCTGAAGCCTGGGCTTACACTTCCAGTCCTGGTGAGAATTCTCACATTATATATAACATTTGCTGGTGCTCATGCATTAATCATCATCTGTGTGCTCGTTCAGTTTCTTAGTCTTATCTCGGTTTCTGTTTCTTTTTGGTCTGTTTTTTAATAACTCTTCCTGTGACTCCCTGTAGTCGTAAACCTGTGGTTTTGTTATTCATCCCCTCCCCCCGTTTCTCTCTGCTGAATGGGAGTTCCTTACATTGTTTAACATCAATAGTGTGTAGTAATTGACCCTTTTCCCTTTGGTAACTCTGCCTCAGTTTCTCATTTACTGAGGTACTGAAATCGATATGGAAAATGGCCCTTAGTAACATTTACTTTGAAGCAAATTTTAGGCCCTTATTGATCTTATGTCTTCATTTTCAGGGATTCAAAGCTCACACATTGCTATTAACATTTTTAAAAGTCCACTCTGGGTGATTGTTTTACTATTATAGATTATATTATTATTTGGTATTATAATACTGAAAGCTTGTCAAATATTATTAATAAAGGCAGGTTTAGGTCAATATACAGTACAGTTTTTAAGGCAGAGCCAGTGTTATTTTAGTATTTATAGTATACAAGCATACAATTATTAACTTTTATATATTCAGTTTTCATTTAATTTTAGTAATTGTGCATTTTGTCTTTTTTATTTCCATTTAGATTTAATTTAGTAATTGTAGCTTATTGTATTCCATTTAGTTTCCAATGCAACATTTCCTTTATCAGTTGAGAAGATTTTTATCTATATTGATATTTGATTAAATAGTTTTAAGTAACAAAAACAGCATTGGACAGAGCTTAGTGAAGTTATTTTTATTTATTTAATTCTACTAAAAAATCAAATTTGTGTTTGCATGTGTTGTATAGATGGGTCCCACAGGCACTATCAAACGCAGGGTTTGTGGGTGATAGGGGGTCTGCTGTCCTTCCTGATTTTGGAAAAGGTGTTTCCTGATGAAGACAGTGACCCAGAGAGCAAAGCTGCCTGCCAAAGAACTGAAGTAAGTTTCATGCACTGCACTTTGAATCAGTTCAGTTGATGCGTGTTCAGATTGGAGCAATGCAGATCTGAAGCTCATGGGGGAGCCAAAGCACGCTGTTGGAGTTATGCACTCTACAGACTTTCACACAGGAACATCCATATACAATTAGTCCAATTGTTTATTTATTTTTTCTATTTGACTACAAACAGTTCCAAGTGCTATTTGAAATACTCTTCCGGCACATTTTCCTTTTGAGTACTGGCTGATGATGGAAAAGTTTGTGGTTTCACAGGACCTTTAACTGGGTGTTCTTGTTTTGTAACCAATGACCCAAGTGTTGTAAATATTTGTAAAGCAGTGATTTTGTCTTTGATGCTGAATTTCTGGAAAAAGTTAATCAGTCCTTAAATGTCTTTAAACTTCTGACTGTTTATTGCAGCTCTAAATGTGTGTAATTCTATCATGAAGTAAAGGTTTTGTTTCGCTTTTATAGTTTAATGTTTGTGAAGTTTGACATGCTGAATAGGAAAATCACATTATATTTGTGTATCATTAAACCGTGTTTGTGAAAACAAAAAAATTGGCAACTTATGCTAGCTTATCTGTTATTACACATGCATAAAAATTACATGGTACATGCATAATATACTGAGCTAATAACAGTGTAACATGTACGGTTACTGAAAGGGAGTCATCCAAAACTTCAGAAGTGTACGTTGGATGATTTTGGTCTTTTATGACTAGTCCCAAGATGTTCTGTAATGTCCCGGAAAGCACTAGAATGTTACAGAAATGTCTAGAATGTTCCCATCCCTGCAAAAGTGGAAAAAAACATGCACAATTAGTACAAAAAATATCTAGTACTAAACCAATGTTTCATAATTAATAAGTTCTGAAATTTACCTGACCTAAATATTGATGCTACGTGAGAAGAACCGCACATTTAAATGAAGCAAACCTGTTAAATTGTGTTTGTCTAAAACTGGTTTATTTATAGATTAAGATGTTTTGGTGAAAACACGGAGAGAGAGGGAATAGTCCTGACTGAATAATTGAAGCTATAGAAATGTAGTAGGGTCACAAATCATCAATCACTGTTTGTGTCAGACGGATATTTAAAACGTTATTACTCCTGTCCCATTCAAATACCCACAGGACTGTTTCTGGCGTTTAAGAAGAAGCCGAAACCCATTTGTATTCTGGCATTGATTTCAGTATATTGCATCACCATATTGCATCAGTCAGTTAAAACACACACATGCACACCTTATTTCACGTTTCGGGCTCCACCCTGAGGGATATAACAGATTAAGGCCTTGAAATATTTGTTTTTAGATGCTTCCTAAAACAAATGAATTAGTTTTCTTCTGCCTACCTTTCTAGTTTAGACATGGCATAAGCTCTGTCACTTTGTTTAGCGCGAGTCTTGAGTCCCTTGAACATTCAAATCACACCAAACAGAGGGGCTTGCAGTGCCTCCGCCTTCTCTTCTAATTATAACTTTTAATTCGACTTGGGCTATGAGTTGATTCTGTTTGTGAATGCCTACGTCTGAGTCTTCTTCCTTTCTTACGGGAGACCTGGGAGTTTGATTGATAGCCTCTGCTCGGTTTGGGAAGCTATAAGTAGCATCTAGCAGGAAGCAGCTGCCGCCAGCATTCCATCAGCAGACAGACGGGCCACAGAAGTCAGCCACGGTGCACAGAAACCACAGCTGAGAGGCCTTACAGACTGTGGGCTAGAACAGGAGGAAACGTCTAGTTCTGTTATTACGATCTAAAATACCTGCTGCTATAAACGACGATTGTTTTCTCACAGTCAGGCATTTGTCTCCTCAACCCGTGGAAAGAATTTTGTGAATTTAGAAGCAGAAATGTTTTTAATGGCACACTTGCTTACATTTTTGTACTTTGAGTATGAACTAATGTTCTGTAGAAATGGAGCTAAACTGAGTTTTGTTAGTCTGATTTGTTTTAAGAATTAAAAAATAATTTCTATTTTTTTACGGTTAATATTTATTTACAGAGTGGTGGTATGTTGTAGATTCCCACAAAACATTTTCCTCAGTTTATTAAAATGAATGGAATGTGTTTATAGCAGTGTACTTATAACAGGTAGTATTGTGAATACATGTTTAAAATATGCAGTAATGGCATGTCAAATTGCATTAAATTAGGACTGAAAAACTTTTACATAAATCTTTTAAAAGTTGGGGGTCAGTAAGATTTTAAAAACTTGTAAAAAAAATCTAATGCTCCCTAAGGCTACTTCTTTTGCTCAAAAATACAGCAAAACAGTATTATTTGCTTTAAAATATTATATATTAATATTTTAAAATGTAATTTATTCCTGTGACGATGCTAAAATTTCAGCAGCCATTATTTCTGTCTTCAGTGTCACATGATCCTTCAGAAATCATTCTAAAATGCTGGTGTTGTCCTCAAGAAACATTTCTGAATGTTAAAAACAGTTGTGTTGCTTAATTTTAATGTGGAAAGTGTGGTTTCATTTTTTATTTTATTTTTTAACTAGAAATCTTTTGTAACAATGTCAAAGTCTTTACTGTCACATTTAATCGCTTTAATATGGAAGCCCGTTTCTGCCACTGATTAAAAAATTGAAAGATTATTGTGACTTTTAATCTTGTAATTCTGAATTTCACAGAATTGTTAGATATAAACTCGCAATTCTGACTTTTTATCTTGCAGTTGCGAGTTTCTAAGAATTGTGAGATAAAAATGTGCAATAATTGCAAGAATTGAGTCGCAATAACCTTTTTTTATTATTTATTCAGTGGCGGAAACGGCTTCCATTAACACCTTTATTTAGCAAAGATGCATTAAAGTAATTAAAATCAATCAATCTTGCTGACCTCAGACTTTTGATTTGTGGTGTACCTGGTAATTGTTCTTGGAAATTAATCAGAAAATTTGATAGTGGGTAAAATAATTGTACTATTTGCTCTTGAATGCTGTGAAATGAGACCCAGATTTGTTAGACTTATTGTGGTGTTCTCTCTCTTTCCGAACTAGTCGTCTTCGACAGATCTGAGCAGCGAGGTTTCTGTGTCTCCACAAACAAATGGCATCTGCTCAAACAACAACTCCGACTCCAAGCCAAAGACTGACATCAACCTTTACACAGAGCCAAAGAAAATAAAGGTAAGCTGCGCACACAAATCATGCCTTGTTCACAGTAAACAGTCTAAATGATTATTAGAGACAAGTACTAGGGCAGTTTCCTTGGAACCAATCATACAGCAATTGTGAAGTCTGGTGCCTATTATCTTGTCTCTTACATTGATTCTTTATTTTTTTCAGACAAGTGGTTATCTAAACCTTCTTGCTAACTGCATTGATAACTTCACTCATGGGCTGGCAGTGGCAGGAAGCTTCTTAGTAAGCCGAAAGGTAAGCGCAAACCAGAGATCAATTCCATATAAATGGGATTCAGCCTTCATTTGTACTACTACAGAACTCAAAATAATGCTAAAGGAAAGCCGATTGCTGCTAGCAGAGCCTAATATCGAGTGCACTATTAACAACTAGTTCATATCTTTGCTTAATGTGAACAAGTCTGTGTAGGGCAGTGGGATGTCTGGTAATTATGACTTTATGTGCTTTATAAATAGATTCAGAGTTCCTGTGTAAATATAGTATGGTTTGGCCACTTTTAAGCATTTTAAACCTTAAACTGATCGTATCCTCCATAATTATTTGGTCAGTGGAGATCATTGCAAACAGTGAGATAGAGATGTTTGTGATCTGTGGGAGTATTTATAGTGCAGCAGTATTTATATGGCTTTATGAAGTTGAAGTCCAGGTGGAGAAGCATAAGGCTCCCAGCATGCGTGGGGAGGGAGTTTCAGAGGAAATGAACTTGGTGCAACAGAAACCACGACACTTGCACAGAAAAACACACTTTTACATATTTGCTCACTGGCCTGGACATACATGTTTGGCTGCAGAAATGCAAGGGAGAGTATTGGAGAACTGTGCCATTTTACTGTTTTTGCTGCCTCCCCCATAGCTTCTGTTGACTTTCAGTTAAACATATGTGCCAAATAAACATTGTCTGGATTATAAAATATGGTTTGCTGCCCTACCATATATTTATCGTATGTTTACAATACCTTATTTTACTTGTCCTAACAGGTTGGTTTCATAACGACGTTCGCTATTCTGCTTCACGAGATCCCTCATGAGGTACGCATCTCAGTATCTTTCTCGCTTTCTCTGTTTCATGAGTGTCAACCAGGTAATTGGTATACAGAAACAGTGCATTTCATTTTAACTGATTGATGACAGTTTATTATTGACTTTGCATGAGCAAGGAGTCATTCAAGAGTTACTGCATGTGAAATGTCTCAATACTTCATAGTACTCTGTACTTACCAATTTCTGTTGCTGTGCACATATTTCTGTCTTTATGGAAAGGTGGGAGATTTTGCCATTCTGCTGCGAGCAGGATTTGACCGCTGGAAAGCTGTCCGTATGCAGCTCTGTACAGCGTTAGGAGGCGTCCTGGGGGCATGCTTTGCTCTTTGCTCCCAGTCACAGCATGGGGCAGGTGAGATACCCCAGTCCTCAGACATCTCTCTTCTCTCAGGCTATACACTACTGTTCAAGAGTTTAGGGTCAGTAAGATGTTTTTGTTTTTTATTCAACCAAAAATTAGCCTAAAGCTTGTATTTAGTAAAGGTCCTTGCACACTGAGTCTGACATCTTCCATGCATTTTTCCAGGGTGAGGGGTTTGTATTCATCATCCTTTCCTATCAAAATATTTGCTACAGGTGCGAAAACGCAGATAATCGAACCTGACACAAATTTGTATATGACGGTTGAAAGTTTCGGAGGCAGTGTGTAAATGTGATTGATGCAATGTGAGGTAGTGTTTATTTTTTTACGTGTGAATTTCGGACTCGGTGTGCAATGAACCTAAAATAAATGCTGTTCTTTTGAACTATCTATTCATTAAGGAATTATCATGTTTTCCACAAATGTGCACACACGTTTTTAACACTGATAATATAGAACCAAATAGTATCTGTGGTCCTATGTTGCACAGTGAGAGAAGTTCAAAGATCAAAGATAGCCAGAAATTCAGAGTAATTATTGCACAGCATGTTTGACTGCTACGACCCATGTTTACTGTGTTTACTGACCAGTCAATACAATTGCGACATGAAATCAATGCAACATTGCGCTAAAACACAAAACTGCTTACCTCTTCCACTTTTTTCAGCACACATAAAAACTACAACAGTGTCATTCCTCATGCTCTTTTTGTTTACCACTAGCGCATGCTGATGACATTTTATTATTCTGTACATGCGTAGTCAGTAGCTGTCATCATTGAACAGTCGACATGCATGTCTTACCCAAGTTTATTAGATCCATGCCGCACAGTGTGATTCGCACAGCAATGATTATGTAGGATTGCTATAATTGTGCAGTCTGTATAAGGCGTAAGATATGTATTGTATCTTTAAGCTTTTTCATGTTTCTGATGTCAGCATTTGTTGTTGTTTGCAATGTTGTTCTTTCTTGTTTGTGACTTACCATCCCATGCCTAACACGACTTTTTAGCAGCTACTGATACTTAATAAATAAATGAGTGTTTTTATTTGTGGAAAACTCATAAGCACCTTATCAAACATATCCTTCAGTGTTGGTTCTGCTCATGTGTCTTTCTAGTGAATGCCACAGCCTGGATCCTGCCCTTCACCTCAGGTGGCTTTCTCTACATTGCGTTGGTCAATGTGGTACCTGATCTGCTACAGGAGACCAACCCTAGGTAAGGCGTCCACTTCCCTGAGAATGGGGTCTTTTCTGTCTGGCGGTCTCCCACAGTAAAATCTTACCGTACTTCACATATTAAATGAACTGAATGTCCATGATCATGTCCCCTGTTTCCACAGGAACTCCTTTCTACAGGTGCTGCTGTTGTTTTGTGGGATAGCAGTCATGGCTCTTCTCTCAGTCGTCATGGACTAGCCACAGACAAGCACCACTTTTATCAAGGGACATTTAGAGTGCTACCTAGCAAGGTGGAGGTCTTGGTGACAATTCACTATGCATTCACTATGCTTTAAATAATTTGTCACCCCAAAGACCATGTGAGGAAAGACCTAAGAAAGAAAAAGCCTTGACAATCAGATGTTTGAATGTGTGTCCATGTGATTTTAGCCTTATCTTTCATACACCTGTGTTCGGATTCAAACTGAACTCGCTGAAATTGAAGGGAAATACAGGTTTGTGCAAAAGGTGCTCCAAAACAGAATTGGTTGCATCGGGTACTATTTTGCATTCTTGTTCATGTTTCTGATGTGTTTTTTTTTGTCAAACACATTTCCAATGTCAGTGGGTTACATCAATGCGATTTGCTTTAATTGTGTGGAATTCTGCACATGCAGGTTTCACAAGTCAACACTTTATCCTTTATTAAGAGACAAGCACGTATGCTTGCATAATCAGCTTTTTGATGGTCATCATCATTGCGTTTCTATGAACTAATACTGCTTCACTTTTATAAGTCTTTCTGTTGAAGTTAAATCTATAAAAGCGCATTTCATGCTTCATTTACTCAAGGTAAGACATCCACACTTTGCATGACTACATATTCATAATTGCACATACATCAGTGAACACACTCCTGTTGTCAAACTCTTTTGAAATGCTTAACTAGCCTTTTTTTCACGTATTCCTCAGTCATTTTTTTAAATTGCGCTGTCTGTGTTTTCTTACAGTGTTTAGTCTTGTTACTGATTGTGTCCTGATAGCCACTACACTCCTGCTAATCTTTCATTTACTGATTTTCTCTACAGTTCATTGTGGTCCTGGCATTGCAATACACAGTTTTGAGTGATATAGTCTTGAGGATTGATGGATTCATAAGCAGACAGTTTGTTTACTTGACTGACTTGGTGCCATTTCAATCACGTTTTTAAAAAGATAAAATAGTTGATAAATGGACTGTCTGTTTAAGAGTTTTGTTTTTGGAATGTTACTGAAAAGAATGTACTGAACGTGTCACATGGCTGGTCAGAACAGTCTTTGCCAGATTGTAAATATTTGAAAAGAGATTATATTTATTCTGTATACAATGCCATGTTGAAAGAAATTTTTTAACTTTTAAGTCCTCCCAATGTTATATTTGAAATAAAGAATTATTAATTTGATTTCAAACTGTTGTGACGTCTGATTTATGTGTGCAGCTTTTACTTAGGAGTAGCTCTGCTCCCAGTATTGTATTCCTTGTAGAAATGTATTAATCAGTTCAGCTGACAGTTTTTCAAATATGAATCATTTGCTAACCTCCTAGCAAACATGCTCTTCTCTCTACTGCTGAAAAGCTGTTTGGATAGGTCATTCAAAATTAAAAATATAAATGTTATTTTCTGTAATGAATTCTCTAACTTACTCATACTTTACTAACATTTTTGAAGAATGTTGGTAACCAAGCAGTTAACAGTAGCCGCTGACTTCCACAGTATTGTTTCTATAATATGGAAGTCAATGGCCATAAACTGCTACCAATTTTCAAAATATATTTTATTTTCAACAGCTGAACAAAATTCTTACAGGGTTTGAACAACATGAGAGTGAATAAAAGACATAATTTACATTTTAGGTGACCACATTTAATAACAGCTTATCAGCATTTCCAGTGACTCTTTTTCAGTGCAAATAAAAACAGAAATTCTGAAAACACATGAATTCAGTTAAAGGGGTAGTTCACCCCAAAAATGAAAACATGATATTTTGAATAATGTTGTTTTGGAACAATACAAGGGTGAGTAAAAGATGACCATTTTTTTTATTTCGAGTAGAACTATCCCTTTAAAAGGGTAGTTCACCTTCAGTTGTTGGTCCCCATTGACTAACATAGTATTGGGAGGGGGGGCTATGCAAGTCATTGGAGACCAACTAAGGGTCAACTATCCCTTTAAGGGATGAAAACAGATTCACCTCCTTTTACCTTTCTTCAGCAGATTTGACTCGGGCCATGTTCTGATCTACATTGAACCATTACCAGCTTTTGCTTTTTCAGTTTTATTAAATGCTAACATATCTTTGTGATATTTGTCCTTTATTTGTCATTTTTTAGATTCAGAACCATACTGTAGATTGCTTCTGATACCAAAGTGATGCACAGTATGTCGAGTGTCTTTCCTGCATCGAAACAGGTCTTTTCTATTGGATTAGAGTTAATGGACTCTAAATTACATTTAGCAGTTCTGCTTTTAGTGTCAGAATGACAACGCATATACAGTACCTTCCCAGAGTAGGAAAATGTATTCAATAACGAGGGTTCGATGTTTCCAGCATATGTTGCACATGAGCTGCTCAATTACCACCTATTGCTGTTACATGGCCATGTGGAGGAACCATTATGCTAAACAACTCTCATGAGATGGACTCCCCACCATGTTTAACCGTTATAGCAACCTAGACCGTGCTTCTGTGACGTGTATACACAAGCGTTGGCTTTCCACTACTGTTCCTCTATGCTGATGTAGTTGTCTTGGATGACTACTGTGTAGAGTCGTTTTTGAGTATTTTGTCCCAATCTGCCAGGTCTTTGCATTATGATATGTCACACTCACAAATGGTTTGCATTGCCTGCAACTCCAAGTCCTGTATGTGTTCAAAGTAGCATTTCTACAACTGTGTCGGCTTTGCCAAGATGCGTGCCACCAGCACATTTTTACTGCACAGTCTGGGTCTGAAATGTCATATGGGAATCAGGGGGTGGTATTGATTTTGTGTTCACACTTGTCCTATTTCAACACAGTCTGTTTGGCAAGGGACTGTTACCATAACGACTAGCCTGTGGGTTGTCTTCCTTTGTCATCTGGCCTGACAGAGCCTACTGTGTGTGGGAAACTGCCTGGAACTTTAGACAATGATGTTCCGCTTTTTTATATTTGAAAGTCTTTGTCTTGTCGTTCAAACCTCTTTTGAAGAGCACCTAAAACGTGGCTGCTTGTACTAGCGTGATTTATTCTCCTGTATGTTGACCTGAAACTCTTCTCAGTGCTCCTCGCCCTCTCTGTGGGCCACCTCCGTGGATGACAGGTGGCAAGTTAGTGCTGCTACAGTTCACAAGTATTAATATAAGCATTCAGTGCACTTGATCATGGGGAAATAGTGGGAATGATATAGAGAGGAGTGGAGAAGGAAAATAACGCTGAAAGAACAAGAATGTCTGAAAGGACATGCAAAGTTTTAGACCAAAACATTTCACCCACTGGATGTGATGTGGAAGGGCAAATGTCTATCAAGTTTGAGATTTTGCTGTAATGTATGTTTGTTTTAGCACAGTAACAAGTATGGGTTGGATTTGTACAGTTTTATTTATTGCGGCAGGTAATGTTTCAGAAGACAGTCTGCTGTATGTGTGCAGGACACGGTGTTGTCTTCTGGGACTTTCCTTTGAGCAGCTTTGTTCAGTTTTGTTTACTTTTCTGAAAGTGCTAATAAATCCGTTTTCAGGTAATCCAAAGAATATATAAGACATGTTTTTTTCTGTCTGTTTGGTTATATTTAACTTTGAGAAAGGAAGATGCTGAAATTGTAAATGGAAATTTGAAATTGTATCTCTTGTGAACATATCTGTAGTAAAATGAATAGCTAACACAAGTTTTTACTGTTTTATTATAGACATTTGTTCTTGAAATAGAAACATAATAAGAAAATTAATTTAGTTTTTTTTTATTGTGGTAACATTATGCTTTTTTGGCCTCTCCATATTTGCTGTATTAATGTGTTACCAAATAAAACGGGCAAACACACAGAAAAAAGTGTATATTTTGACTTTAATCTCTTTATTTTAGATTTGATTTGAAATATTTATTCAAAAGACTAAGTTGTGTTTACAGGTTATGCCTCCATGCACTCTCTCTTGTACTGTTATGACTGCTCTTTCTTTAGTACTTTATCCTTTCTTTGATTTGATTTGTTGGGGATTGTGTTTTTGGGAGATTTTCTTGTTATCGTTCAGAATTTTGAAATAAGGTATGATTAATATAATATATTAATTATTTGTTTCTGTTTATAAAACAAAGACTTGTGTACCTTAGACATGTACATGTTTATAAGACGGATCTGGGGGAAGAAAATGATGTGGTCCCATTTTGTATTGGGTACTTAAGAAAAACAATTGTTACAATGTACTTTATATTGTATTGCAAAACACTTTTGGTGCTATTGGGGTGGTGTATGGTTAAGGTTAGGGACACGTTTGGTGCTTTGGTCAGGTCAACCGTGTAATTACATGCAACTATAGATGTTAATTACAGCTTTAATTTCATGCAGGTATTTGTAAATATAAGTAAACAAATAATAGATATAAGTGGGTAAAACAAACACGTTTTATACCGTAAAAAGGTTATACGGATTGTTAAAAAAGTACTTAAATCAACTTTCCGAAATAGAAAAGGCAATCATTTCGTGGAACACCACTAATTAATAATGAAAGATGTTTAAACGTCAAGGAGAGCAAGATAACTAATAGGATACAGTATAGTCTAGAAGAAATACTTGAACATCTGGATGGATATCTCGAGTTTGTAATCAATAAATGACCCTCTCATGTTTATCACTTATTCCTCGTGTTCCCGCGGCACCTAATTGGTCTCTTCTCAGTTCGCTGAGACCCAAGAGGACGGAGACAGCATTACACTCACACAAGCACCACTCACTCAGTAGCCTACTGGTCCTCTCCTCTACTCTTCCCATCCCTCCTCTCTCCTCAACTTAAAAGCGAAACAGATGGTGGAAAAGCAGCACATCTGTCCGGTCGCTCTGCAACAATAGATCGCATCGAGCTGGAGTCGAGCCTGGTCATGTCCGCGCGCGAGAGCTGCTAGAGATCCGGTGTGTTTTCTGGCTTCGCCTTTCACAACGGCTGCCGAGGGAGGACCGCGCGTCTGTCTGGGTTCTCCAACGAGCGGAGAAGATGGCCGCCATTAAGATTTTAACCAGCGCGGGGCTTTTCTTGGCGTGTTGCTCTCTGGTCTTGTTGATTATGGCCATCTGCACCGATTACTGGTACGAGACGGATGCTCGGCGGCATCGCGAGCGCTGTAGGAACTACGCAAACAAGCGTAACGACCCCGGATACATTTACATCTCAAATCACAACTTGCCTCTCCAGATGCCTCCAAAGGGCTATGAGGGGAAAGCGACGGAGGCGCGCGTGAAGCGGCACGCTCCGGCTTCGGCGACGGCCATGGAGTCTCACTGCAGCCGCCAGTTCAATTCCACGATCTCCGGTCTATGGAGAAAGTGTCACCGCGAGGGCTTTGACCTGGAGACCGAGGATCTCATTTACAAAGGTGAGCTGCTTTCAGTTTTGAAGTGCTTCGTCAGTTAATAGAGCCTCGGTCCAGGCCGTTTTGTTTTGAAACGAACGGATGTGCACGGTTATCCAGGGGTAAATTCCCCACGACTGTGTTATCAATGTACTTGGCCATTGGGTTAGGTTGGTTCTTTCTGTTTTCACCATGCCTACATGGCATTAACCTCCGCTTAGTGGCATTTCCTTTTTTAAACGATGTTATGAAGTTTCGTTGGAAAGCGATGTCGGTAGTTAACTGGGAATGTGGAAGGCCTGATCAGAACAATGTCGCTATCCGAGGTGCTGAATTCAGTCTACCTGTGTCCTGTGTGAAGACGGCACAGATAGTAACTTATATACCACGAAAAGGTACACTTACAGACTATTTAATTTTGCATTACTACATAAATGCATTAATGGATCGATGACAAATAAGGATGTCTCTTCTGATTTAGAAGAGCCATGGAAACCTGAATGTTGTTTACACCACACAGATATGGAAGAGTTATTCCGTTTTTAAAATAATAAACATATACATGTATATATATATATATATATATATATATATAATATTTTAAAATATTGTTCTTTGCAATCTCTTAAATTACACCACCTAGATGGTTTTGACTTTAAGCTCCACAAAAAAAGAAAATATAATATAAATAAAAAACATGTTTGAATGTATGTTTGAATGACATATCTGAAGAAAAAGAGGGTTTGCAGATCACTATTGTTCTCTCTTTTAAAATGTTCTCTGTCATGTTTAATTAAAGTCATTTTATTTATGTTTTTGAAGTGTGTATTGGATCACTGTTTTCACCATTTATTTTACTCCTACCAAAAAGCACCAAGGAGCGTACCTGATTTTTGTTGTTCTTGTTGTTTGTTTTTTAAAAGCACATCTTGTCTTTGTCTTTGTGATTCTGGGATGACAGGCTGCTCTGATGCTGTATCATATACACAGAACCAAAGCAACACCAAGTGTGTATGTATTCTAAATCTCATGTAATGATGTTTTGATCATGTAATCAAAACGCTTAAGGTTGACGAAAAGAAACAAAATACAGGAGGAAGGACAGAGAAATGCACTGTTCAAGTGAGAAATATAAATGTAGTATGAGCGAAATATGAGTATTGGTTTTTGTAAAACAAATTCTGACCTACTCCGATAATACTAATATAAGGAATGTCCAGATAGAATATATCGTTTATCAGATAACATTATCCATAAGATGATTAGACTTAAGCAAAATGATCATATTTTACTTACTTTCATCATATGAATACTGATCTCATATATAAGAGGCTTACAGCACTCGTCTTCACCATTTGGGACAGTATTCTTTGATAAAGTCCTCATTCCATATTATGTTCAGGCCTTAAATATTAAGTGTGAGCCTTTCAGCAGCCATCTCTCTTGCTGGGTTGCAAAAAGAAGGAGCGCTGCTCACTTGTCCATATCTTCATCAATAATTTGTTCATTGATTTTCCCAGGTCACCCTAAGTGGCTCTGTAGATGTGATGAATGATGAAGTAGTGATGGTGTGCAAGCACTCCAGTTAGACTGTGAGCCAACACCCAGGAATACATCGCTTCCAGATTCATAGTCCAGTGTATTCACCAAGCCTGCATTATCAACACAGGAATCTTTGTGTTCACATAAAGCAGCCAGAACATTGTTCTTGACCATCCCAAATGAATACATTTGGTACTAAATTTAAAAAGAGTACAATATAGATGTTTACTGGTCCTAATGTAAAAATAATAACAATAACTGAGAACTGTAAATCCACCAAAGCAAACTGACAGTGATCCTTAGAGAAGTTCAGACTAAATCCAATGAATATAGTACGCCATGGGTCCTCTTATCCCAATTTAAAATGCTTTAAAAAGCTGAATGAGACTAAATGTTAAGTATCTTTAGAGAGTAAACTATCACAATAGAAGCATTAACATCAATAAAATGAGCTACAAATGTAATGTTTGCTTGTTTTAACTGATCTGCAGGGTATTGTTTTCTTTTCTTTTAACTTTAGTTCACCAATTCATTTGAAGTCTCTTTGTAGTTTCCATCAAATCACAGATAGTCTTTTGTTTTTCATTGTTTACACAAATACGAGTGAAAATGCATGCTTTTTCTTCAGCAGAGGATGAACGGTTAAATGTGCAAAGTGTCTTTGTGACAGATTCCCGGTCTTTGGTGTGTCTGTTTTGTGATTAAGACATAGAACAAGCTGTCACAATATATTTGACACATAGATAACATGACACAACTGCTCAGCTCACACACAGGGTCTGTACAAATCACTTCACCACAGATCTATACAGCAACAAACTCAATGCCTTTTGTGCCTTTGAGTCTTTAAAGAAAATGCTTCAACGAATCAATTGAACAAAGTCCAGTTTCTGTAAAAACTGTAATTAAATAGCGGCTCATCCTTTTCTTTATTCTTGACCTCTCCTCTCTTGTTTTGTCTGACTCACAATATCAGCGATTGACCCAGCATGCTTCTAATGACAGAGAATCCAGTAAACCAGTTTACACACTCAAGTGCAGCATTTGTGCTTTATATTCTGTGGCGAATAAATCATGTTTAAACCAGGCTTTTTGATGTAGCAGGATGTGGTCATGCTCTGATGAGAACCAATTTATTGTGTTTTAGTCATTCAGTTGACTGATGTTGCTGAAAGCAAGTTTCTGCATCATCAAATCTCTGAGAAGAATATGATTGCAATTAGTGCAGTGTAGTGAAGATTAATATCATCCTAGATTAGCTCCCAGCAGAAGTTTCAGAATATCCTTCAGGTTGCACTTATTTACATTTATGCATTTAGCAGATGCTTAGTAGTCTGCCAAAGCGACTTACAGTGCATTCAGGCTATAATTTTTTTTCCAGTATGTGTGTTCCCTGGGAATTGAACCCACAACCTTTTGCGCTGCTAACACAATGCTCTACCACTTACCCACAGGAACACTTATATAGCACTTATATACTATACATGTTGGAGTTTTTGTTTGGAGACCTTTTGAGGGGGTCTGGGTTGGTCTGGGTCTGGGTCTGGGTCTTGGCTTATGGTCAAAACCACAAGGTCTCATTCTATTTTCAGAAAAGGCTGTGTCAGCCACTAAAATATGAAATCCTTTTGACTTAATTGTCAAAGTTAGTAGATTTTAGTTCTGTATAATTTAACCATTTAAAGGTTTGTTTACAAAACATGCTCATGTTCTCTTCAATTACACTTTTGCTTTTGAAGGAGCAGTTCAAAGAACTAATAATTCAAAATAATAAGGTAGAAAACTCCAGTCTCACTTTGACCCAACTAGCCATGCTAACCTGTATGTAACATTTCACATTATAATACTCATATTCATTTTGAGAATGCAATGGGAAACTTGCTGGGGTTTAATGTATATCGCTGACATTCATTTGATATTTTCTGGATGTTTGAGTAGATTTACTGGAATTGTGTAGTCATCACTTTTCTGTGTGCTCCAAATCTTACTTCCAATTCAATCAACAAATTAGATTTTACAGCGGCATTGACAATGTATAGAACATTTGAAACTATTCAAAATAAAGGTTTAATGTTGGGAATCTATGGAAGCCCATTTCTGCTCCAAATAGAAGTAATTGCAACTTTTATCTCATAATTCAGACTTTTTTCTTGTAGTTCTGAGAAAAAAAGTCAGAATTAAAGGATATAAGCTCAGAATTCTGACTTTTTCTTCTGTGCAAGTCTCATAATTCTTAGTTTATATTTCACAATTCAGACTTTTTCCTCCATGGAATAAAAAACAAAAAAGGTAATTGCTACTTTTTACTTGCGTGTTTATGTCTCACAAATCATACTTTACAATTAACATCTCTTAACAACTTTATATCTCTAATTATATAACAAATACATCTGAAAAAGTCTGAATTGTGTAATATAAACTCAGAATCACAAGAAAAAAGTCTTAGTTGTGAAATAAAATGTTGCAATTGTGATTTTTATTCCATGGCGGAAAAGGGCTTCCATAGGAATTGGCTGAGAAAGTTTCCTGTTAACAAGGAGGCAATCACAACTACTGTAACACAGCTAAAACATTGAGCGATATAGAGGCGTTTAAACAGAAACCCACTCCATATCTTTCATCACCATCTGCTAGTCGAACAACTGGAAGAGTGTCAAACCATACCACGCACGTAGCAGCACTTATGAATAGAACATGAATGCCTGCTCGGATTTATGCAAATCAATCCCAGACCAAATCATCAGCTGGATGAAAGCTTAAAATAATGTTGACATGGAGAAGAACACGCTTTACCTTGAAAACCCCTGCGTAGCCTGTGGCCATAGTATCTGTTATGATCATGTTATCTGATTTACAATCGAGGTTTCTCTGATAAAGATTATAATTTTTCCCCGATTAAGCCTGTTTTATGTCCAGAAGAAAGTGACTGTAGACTGTTTCCAACTTCATGAAGTGCAAGTTAATTATTCTGAGGTTTACACTCGCCTGTTCAGGATTCATACAATTCTCAACAGTGAGGAAGGAAACCAGCACTAGACACATTCACACTTATGTCATTCATGATGACGCAGAACCTTACAGTGCCAACCGAGTGCTCGTCTTTAATACAAAAATACTATGAAATGTTATACAATGCTGTCTTAACTTTCTACTGATGCATAACAGTTTTTATTTTATTTTATTGGCATGTTTTGTCTTTATTTTTTAGGTAAACAAACATAACTCTTCCATTTAAATATAGTAGTTTTGCAGTCATAGGCTTTATTTCAGTCCAAATACTGAGAGATTTATAGTAGTTTAAAGTAGTTATAGTAGAGGTTTAAAGTAGTAATTTGAAGTAGTAATGAAGTAGTAATTTGACATGAAAATAAAATCAAAATGAAACGCAGCTCTGACATTTATGACCCTGTGCATTTGATAATATACACCTAATTGCTCTCCAGGAAATAGTTTAATTAACGTGAATACAAGCATGGGCCTCTTGTGGCATTTTGTGATAACAACACACCTGCTGTTCCTCAGGAGATTAAAGCCTCGGACTGATGTGCTTTTCCTGAACTGTCACTGTAAATGTGATTAAAGAGTATACTTCTGTACAATGTTTGATTCGTTGTTTTGATCAAATAGGGTTGATTCAGAGATGCACCCCTGTGACGTATCATTACACCTCTTCAATCCTGCCTCGAAACCTTCCTGTCAACATCACCAAGACCATCCGGCAAGATGAGTGGCATGCCCTGCGTGAGTCTGACAGTCTCCTCTTTACGTGTCAGATTTACAGAATGTAGGTCTTTGAGTTTGAGCCGTTCATTATTGCATAAACGATTGTGTCTGTGACGTGCTTGTTCCAATGCAATATTTATGAAACACATTTTTTACTTAGAAAAGATTGTAATTGATTCTTTCCTAGGAATATTTTGGTAAAATATGGCCGTGGTGCTACAGGCCAATTGGTTTGTGAATGGATGGGTGATATTTTTGTAACCCTCGTTTACTAGACATCTTGTAGACACTCTTTCAGTCAATGCCTTAGAGACCTTATGTACACTAAAAAAGATGAATTATTTCTCTGAAAAGTCAAACGGTCTATACTGCCCTGCAGCGTGTACTGACAAACATTCACAATACCCACTGATGGGAATATTTCCTCCTCTTGTTTAGATACACCTCTAAATTTTTTGTACAAGAAAGACAGAAGGAAATAAATTATTACTTTGATTATTAAGGATGCATTCAATTATTAAATAATAAATAAATGCTATTATTTTGAACTTCCTGCCCACCCAGAATCATTAAAAATGTATCACAGTTTCCACAAAACATTTTATCAGCACAATTGTTCACAATTGTATATATTTTTGAATGGTAGTAAATGGACAAAATACTTTTTTTCAAGATAAGGTATAATAATATGTACAAGAAGTAATATGCATGGAAAACGCGTCTCAGGTTACGTATGTAACCATGGTTCCCAGTGGGGAACGAGACACCGCGCCCCCTAGGGGACACTATGGGGAACGCCCAGCGTGACTCGTGCCTGAAGAAACATATGAAAAACACCATCCGTTGGCCGGCGACAGCCCATGACGCTCACTACCGCGCGACCACAATATAAGGACGGCCGGGCGAATACATCATCCGCTTCTTCGCCTGAAGCTTGCGTCCAAGCATGGCCCCAAAGCCTAGGGGACGCAGTGTCTCGTTCCCCACTGGGGAACCATGGTTACATACGTAACCTGAGACGTTCCCCTTCATGGGAACTCGAACCGCGTCCCTAGGGGACACTATGGGGAACGTTATACCCACGCCGCCATGCTGAGGGAATGCAAGCCAAATTCCGCAGGAGGCGAGCACAAGTTAACTCTACCATTTGGCTCAGGAGTTGCCCTGTTTGGACGGTTGATGCTGTCAGTGACATTATCCCTTCGCCAAAACCCGAGCTGCATACCTGAAGTACTTACCTGCTAGGTGCCGCATTACCGGACCCAAGGTAGAGCTCACAGGTTTGGAATCATTCTTATACAGAAAGATTCCTTTAAGGGATAGGGCCAAGTACCTAGTGGTAGCCACTAGGTCCTGGCCGGTCACTAGGGGCTACCGCTTGCTCTACATGAGCTTGCTGAGGAGCTGTCTCAACAGACCCCTTGGTAGCATTACCCTTTTAAACCAAATTATTTGGTTACATGGAGTGGGGCCCAAGGCACAAACCGGGGCTTGACTAACTCAAATAAGGGCACGGTTGCTGCGTAACCCTACCCTAAGGGTTTTTAGAAAGAAAGCAGAACATTCGATGTGCTAACTTACCACTGGGTGGATTTTAGAAAATGCCCAAAGTCTAGCGTGTGCATTTACCATAGCATGGATTTTAGAAAGAACGCAGAACATTGATGTGCGATCTTACCACTAAGTGGATTTTAGAAAGTGCCCATTGCTTTAGCGTGTGCACTTATATATATTTTATTTGTCGGGGAACTAGATGCTCAGAAGGGAGCTGTATGCTCATAGATGACCCTCTAAGATGAGGGGAGCAATGCTAGCTCGACCCACCAGGCGAGCGATCTACCCCGAACTCTGGAAGTGGAGAAACTTCCGATTCTCAACAGGAGCGGCATGCTCATAGGTGACCCTCTATAGCGAGGGGAGCAATGCTAGCTCGACCAGCAAGGCAAGCGAACTACCACAGAGCTTTGAGGAGCGGAAAACTCATTCCTCAGAATGAGCTCAGACGCTCCGAAGGGAGCGGCATGCTCATAGGTGACCCTCTAAGTGAGGGGAGCAACGCCAGCTCTACCAATAGCGAGCTCTGGAGAGCGGAGAACTCATTTTGAGAGGGAACTCAACACTCAGGAGTGGAGCCCAAGGCACGCTGACCAACTCAAATAAGGGCAACGAAGCTGCTACAGAACCCTACCCTACGGGATTTTTAGAAAGAAAGCAGAACATTCGATGTGCTAACTTACCACTGGGTGGATTTTAGAAAAGTGCCCAAAGTCTAGCGTGTGCACTTACCATAGCATGGATTTTAGAAAGAACGAGAACACTTGATGTGCGATCTTACCACTAAGTGGATTTTAGAAAAGTGCCCAGAGTTTAACGTGTGCACTTATATAATGGTATTACGTTCCACTTGAACGAAGAAGTACTCATCCCTTGGAGTGAGAGTCTCAGACGCTCAGAGGAGCGGCATGCTCATAGATGACCCTCTACAGTGAGGGGAGCAGTGCTAGCTCTACCGATGAGGAGCTCTGGAGAGCGGAGAACTCAGTCTTCCGAGTACGGGAGCTCGGATGCCCAGAAAGGAGCGGCATGCTCATAGGTGACCCTCTATGGTGAGGGAGCTATGCTAGCTCAACCAACTAGGAGAGCAACCTTTCACAGAGCTCTGGAGCGGAGAACTCATTCCTTAGAAGGGGAGGAATTTTTAGGTGCTCAGAAGGGAGCGGCATGCTCATAGGTGACCCTCTAAGTGGGGGGAGCAGTGCTAGCTCTACCAATGAGGAGAGCGACCTATCACAGAGCTCTGGAGAGCGGAGAACTCATTCGTCAGAATGAGAGGGGGACTCAGACGCTCAGAAGGGAGCGGCCTGCTCATAGATGACCCTCTAGATGAGGGGAGCAAAGCTAGCTCGACCAGCACGAGCTCTGGAGGGCGGAGAACTCATTCCTCAGAATGAGAGGAAACTCAGACGCTCAGGGAGCGCGGTATGCTCATAGATGACCCTCTAGGTGAGGGGAGCAAAGTTAGCTCTACCGACAGCAAGCTCTGAAGGGCGGAGAACTCATTCCTCAGAATGAGAGGAACTCAGACGCCCATAAGGGAGCGGCATGCTCAAAGTGACCCTCTATGGTGAGGGGAGCCATGCTAGCTCGACCAATACGGAGAGCGACCTATCACAGAGCTTTGGAGAGCGGAGAACTCATTCGTCAGAATGAGAGGGGACTCAGACGCTCAGAAGGGAGCGGCCTGCTCATAGATGACCCTCTAGATGAGGGGAGCAAAGCTAGCTCGACCAGCACGAGCTCTGAGGGCGGAGAACTCATTCCTCAGAATGAGAGGAAACTCAGACGCTCAGACGGGAGCGGTATGCTCATAGATGACCCTCTAGGTGAGGGGAGCAAAGTTAGCTCGACAGCAAGCTCTGAGGGCGGAGAACTCATTCCTCAGAATGAGAGGGAACTCAGACGCCCATAAGGGAGCGGCATGCTCATAAGTGACCCTCTGTGTGAGGGGAGCAGTGCTAGCTCTACCCATGAGGAGCTCTGGAGCGGAGAAACCATTCCTCAGAGTGAGGGACGCCTAGAAGGGAGCGGCATGCTCTAAAATGACCCTCTGTGGTGAGGGGAGCAATGCTAGCTCGACCAACAAGGAGAGCGACCTATCACAGAGCTCTAGGGAGCGGAGAAACTCAGACACTCAGAGTGAGAGGAAACTCAGACGCTCAGAAGGGAGCAGTATGCTCATAAATGACCCTCTAGGTGAGGGGAGCAATGCTAGCTCTTACCGACCACGAGCTCTGGAGAGCGGAGGACTCCTTCCTCAGATGAGAGGAAACTTAGACGCCAGAAAGGAGCGGCATGCTCCTAGTTAACCCTCCATAGTGAGGGGAGCAAGGCTAGCTCGATCAATCAGGGAGAGCAATCTATCACAGAGCTCTGGGGAGCGGATAACTCATTCCTCAGAAATGAGAGGGAACTCAGACGCTCCGAAGGGAGCGGCATGCTCATAAATGACCATCTAGGTGAAAGGAGCAACGCTAGCTCTACCAACAGCGAGCTCTGGAGAGTGGAGAACTCATTCCTCAGATGAGAGGAAACTTAGACGCTCAGAAGGGAGCGGCATGCTCATAGGTGACCCTCTAAGGTGAGGGGAGCAAGGCTAGCTCGACCAACAGGAGAGCGACCAATCGCAGAGCTCTGGGGAGCGGAGAACACATTCTTCAGAATAAGAGGAGAACTCAAACGCTCAGAAGGGAGCGGCACGCTCATAGGTGACCCTCTAGTTGAGGGGAGCAATGCTAGCTCGACCAACAACGAGCTCTGGCGAGTGGAGACTTAGACGCTCAGAAGGGAGCGGCATGCTCATAGGTGACCCTCTATGGTGAGCGGTGCTAGCTCAACCCACAGGAAGCGCTACTAGCCTGGATCTAGTATCACGAGTGATGTAATCACTGCGATAGCCGATAGCCTTTAGAAATGGATCGTACTCATCCATTGGTTGCAGGGGAATTAGAGAGGATCAAGAGGGCCGATGCCCCTAAGGGAAAGGAGTAGATGTCTTACTCTAGTCCGGACGAAAGTGTCATATAGGACGCCCATCCGAACACCTCCCTCAGGTTTTGCCTCTCTGACCCATGCCTCTCTTTAGCCCTACCGCAGGCGGGAGGGGCATGAGTCGCGAGACTAGTTCTGAGCCCATCTCTGATCCCCAGACCGAGATGGGCTAGGACCCTGGTTGTTCGGGCTCATACCTGGACTTTATAGAAAGCCTTATCCAGGTCTTTCAGCAGATCAGTCTGGTACGCCTGAAGCACCGCCATAGTGTGCAACGAAGCGACGATCTGACCTGCTGCTGCATATGCCCTGCCATTTAAGCAAGATTCAGGGGCTTAGATGGCAAGGAGGGAGCCTTGAGAGAGGATGTCTCGCCCACAGCGAGATAAGCTGGCTATCATCTCTTGCACAGGGGCATCCTCATAGCCATTTTCACGCACCTCAATGTCAGCATAACTAGTATGCTGAAACCTATGAATACGAGAAAAATAGCTTTTCCACTCCTTCTCAACCTCCACATCAAGATTTATGAAGAAAGGAAGGCTCGCCGAGCTGGGGATTTATGGCCAGAAAGATTTATTTTATGATCCATAACCTCCAAAAACTCATTCATATGCAGTGCAGGAGGATTGAGAGGGTTTAGTCTCAACTTCCTCACCCTCAAACATCTCCTGCTCTTCCTGGGCATAACCCAGCAGAGCACTAACCGCTGAATCTGATGATGTCAGAAAGATCGCATCATCACAATCCAGCAGCTCACTCGCTCTCGCCGACGCACGCGAAAAGGGGCGGTCCTTCTCTAACTCATCGGCCATATCCAACTGCGAACCCCGCGATTAATCGCCTCCGTGCCTCGGCAGCGGTGGGTATCGAATCGCGGAAGCAGACGGCTGCCCCTCTTTCCTCGAAAAGAGGGACAGACGAACGGAGCTCACAGTGCACGCAGATTGCCCCCTCAAAGACATCGCGTCGTGCTCGCCGCCCAAACAAAGGCGCAACAATCGTGTCATCGGTGTCAAATAACGAGGACACGGATCCACACACAATCTCAAACGCCTTGCTAGTGCTCGCCATGATAAATAAGGAAAACTGTATTCCTACCAGAATGCACGTTTCTTCAAACAGACCAGTCAGTGAAGACGAAAAAACTGATGATGTATTCTCCGGCCGTCCTTTATATTGTGGTCGCGCGGTAGTGACGCGTCATGGGCTGTCGCCGCCAACGGATGGTGTTTTTCATATGTTTCTTCAGGCACGAGTCACGCTGGAGGCGTTCCCCATAGTGTCCCCTAGGGACGCGGTTCAAGATTCCCATGAAGGGGAACTGATCTTTTATCATGTATTATTTCCCTAACGGTTTTTTTTTTCCTTTTTTCAAATCAATAATTTACCTGACCCTGGGCAGCCAAAATTGTGTGCTTTGAAATGTGCTTTTTATTGATTTTATAAGTTATAATAACAGTACAGTGGTAATTGGTTGCTTTTTGACTACATTTTGCTGTATTTGTTTCATTCCTTCCTTTGTAAGTAATGTGAAATAATAATAAAAGATGAATAAAATAAAAGCATTGAGAAGGCAAAATCAAATATTTAACATGCAATAGAAGTCATCACTGAAGCCCTGAATGGTGACACGCAGGGCTTAACATTAGTGTTTTGTGCTGCAGATCTGCGGAGGATGACAGCAGGGTTTGTGGGCATGGCTGTCTCTATCATCTCTTTTGGCTGGATCATCGGAGTTCTTGGCTGCTGTCAACAACATGATCTCATGCAGTATGTAGCTGGACTACTCTTCCTCATGGGCGGTAAGAGACAGAGTGTGTGTTTGTGCGTGTGTGAGAGAGAAAGAAGTATCTTAGCTTCTCAACTTTGTCGCCATCTAGTGGCTGTTTATTTTTCATTAAACAAGATACTTTGAAAATAGATCAAAAGCTTTGCATCCTATATTTGTGATCTAAAAGGAAAGGGTGTTTTATGAATGTTTTAAGATACATCTCGAGTAATTTCCCCTCTGACAGGAACCTGCTGTATTATCTCCCTTTGCACGTGTGTGGCGGGCATTAACTTCGAGTTGTCGCGTTACCCACGTTACCTGTACGGCCTTCCGGAGGACATCAGTCATGGGTATGGCTGGTCCATGTTCTGTGCCTGGGGCGGACTGGGTCTCACCCTGCTGGCCGGTTTCTTATGCACGCTGGCCCCTTCTTTAAGCAGCCCCTTGGCCCGCACCACAGTCCACAAATCCAGGCACGAAAATGGGACTGTGTGATCAGAGACTACTGGAGCAACACTGCAGCAATGTTTTCACAACATGTATACAGCGTCTATATAAGGACAAAGCATCTGGCCTATTCATCATCATGCAGTATATTGACTGGATCATTTCTCTTTCCATGTTCATATGACTCCAGTGGCTCTCCGGCTCTTGTTGATCACTGTTGTCAACACTTACTTTAACTTGTGTACACCGTCCATATGTTTAAAAGGATAAAGTCTGTAAATGGCCTGAACATTGCTGATAAAGTCAATTGGAGACACAAGCACAGACCACCGAGCATCTTCCACCTGTTTCCACATGTTTCACTCTGGTTCTTTGTGGCACAAAAAAAACACAATGAAAATATTCACTGCTCTGCTTCATGACGGAGAAGCGAGCTGGACGCGACTGTCTTCTCTCCAAGAGGATAAAATGGTGCTCTCTTTTCAAAATCACACAACTGCACAGAAATCTTTTCAAAGACATCAAGAGGACAAATAAATCCACGTTTCTCTTATAGCTGACGGACGGTGTGAAGGATTGTGAGTCCGGAATGAAGAAAGGAGCAATGGTAAGAAGAGATAAAAGTATTTCTGTCGTTCAAGCTATGAGAAGCACATTTCCCAAGGCCTCAAAGAGTCTGTATGTGTAAAAATACTTTGTTCTGTTTGTATGAAATTATGCTTGGGATACAAATGGAGCCTTTTCACTCGTTGTTATGATTCTAACGATCGGTGACATGGCTGGCTGTTTTGAGGAATCTGACCAAATTTATTACTAAATGACATGTGAATTACCAACGTAATGAAACTGTTTGTGGGGTATTTCTGAAGATCATTTCTCATGAAGCCTTATTGCTGTTATGAGCACAACATGATTAGAATCAGAGTTATACGAGAGCTCCGCACCTTCCAACCACAACTGAATGTTGCTGAATAGTGAAGATACAGTTACAGCTCGGGCTGCACATGCAAGACTTTAAAGGAAATTCAGTGTTGTTTAGCCACAAAAAGATACAGAAAAGCGTAATGTACAGAATTTAAAATAAGATGATGGATTATAGGTGGAGTGTTTGATATACAGTACAGTACATGACACGCAACAAGCTATAATGTTTACATCATGTAATCTTGTACTTAGACGACTCCAACCAAACAATATTTCAAAAACCAACAGGCCTGGAGGTTTATTCTAGTAATAATCTAGTTACATCTTTTTTTTTAAGTGAGTGTTTCCACATTATCATGAATAATTCATATTGATTCTTCTCTCAACAATGGATATTATTTATTTAGGATGCTACTGTGAAAATCACAGTTACCATAAATAATTGACCAACGCCTCACATGTCTTTGCCAAATGTACATTCATAGTCTCATAGACCTCCACAGAACCAGATCAATTCCTCAGCACAATGTACTGATGTTGATATTCCCAGTGGGGTGAAACACAATAGATAATGGAAGACTTAGAGGATGGCAAATACTGTGGATGTATTCTGAGTGCACAAATTGGGAAATGTGTTTGTAAATTGTCATTTGAATTGTCCAGTGGTTTTTAGGGTAAAGCGTACAGCTGATTGGCACAAACATAGACATAAAATGAACAAAGCCAAAAAACGAATCCCTTTATGCGGATAGGAAAGTGTTGTATTGAGTGTGACCTTTCTGATGAACTGCAGATCAGGTATTGACTAAAAATATAGTGGCAAAGAAGTAATAAACACCACTTGGGAAAGGTTTTGTGTTAAACGTCTGAAAATGTGAATGTTTTGGACGGAATAAAAAAAAAGAGCACAAGAACAATGTGGGGGGGCTTTTCTAATAAAAGCAGCTTCAGGTGTTTTGTCACTTATGTGGAGATATGAGAGACATTTGTACAAAAGCTGCCATTTTCTTTGGCAGCTGAAGTAGCACCACTTTTTTATTTATTTTGGGGTATGAACTGTTTTCACTGGTTCATTTCATAATTACAGCTGAAGAAAACAAGTCTTGCATGCCGTCATATTGATTCATTCCAGTGTATTTAGATTGTGTCAATTTTTTTAATGACTTATTTTATGAAATAAAATGTTAGTAGCATTTCATCACGAAGTATGAATACTTTTATTTATATTTCATCCAGTTTTTTTATTAAAATAGTTTTGAATGTAAAGCCCACCTGGGCTTCGGTTTGACTTGATTACTAAATGAGCTAAAAACATGCTTGTTGTAAAAAAGTTACAATAATAATTAGCCTGAGTTTGTGAATGGAAGCATATGAGGCAGGTGGGTCAAGTTTAATATACTTTCTATACTGCATATCTATATATTCACAATATTCTTGACGCATTTCTACATAGAAAGGCAATGTTGCAGTAATTCCACGTGCTGTACTGAATCCAGTTAATAATTTAAAATGGGGCACCATCTAGAGGATCTTTGTGGAACATGTTCACTTTAAACCCTCATTCAGAATACACTACAGAAATGATTTGTATAGTCAAATAATCAGCATACAACAACCATAAATCAGAATTAAAGTTTACAATACAATAAAAAGAAAGTAAATCAATATTGGCTTCCCAGTAAATGATTCAACAGAGATCCTGCCCTTTATGATTTTAAAATGTAACAAATCTTAATATCTGTAAACAAAACCCAGGAGATACAGTATGAGATACACTATATAAAAACATATGGGTCAATATTATTTTGTCAGGTGAGATTTTGCATCAAATGTTGACCCAGCACATTATAAAAATTGTATTTCATACAAAAGTAAAGAGAATGTTCTTTAAAAATAATCTTAAAAATGTATTTCTGTAATCATGTACTGTATAGATTCATCAGTATGCAACATTAACATGCCTTGGACTGAATATGTAAGCAACAGAAGTTTTTTGTTTTATCCCTTTTTCAAAAGCATTTTCATCCTCTTTATATTTTTTGAGTCACTGCCCTGAAGAAAGATGAAGTACATTACAAAAAACAGATCAAGCCACCTGGGCTGCTTCCCTCCAAGAAAAAAAGCATGTTGTTGATTTAACAGAAGTAGCATTTACTGTGTCACATTACTTCTTGAAGCGGGAATGAGTACCCACGACCAGATAACTGTCCCGGGACAGCTCTCTCTTGACTGGGGACCTGCCGTTAGCCTTGCAGGTTTTGGTTCCAGGCCGAGAGATCTCAGTCATCTTACAGGGGTCATGCTTTGACAAGTAAGTACCAAAGCTCTCCCATCCACCGCCAACACGAACCATGGCATGTTTATCATTCAGCATCTGTAAAAGCGAGAAAGCACAAGAGAGAATGTTCTCCGTCACAGCTCAAATCAAGTACTATGTTTAATAGAATTCCTACAGGAAAATGTATGGTGAAAGAAATCACTTTTTTTTAAAGTGTCAGACTCCTTTGTTTCTTCTAATAATGTCTTAAAAATTATTGCAAATCACCAGTATTGGGCAGTAACTAGTTAGTAACTTACAGTAATAATCCTTTCTGCATGTAACTAACTAATAAGATTTCAGTAATAATCAGAGGTGGAAAGTAACGAATTCCATTTACTCGCGTTACTGTAATTGAGTAGCTTTTTTGTGTACTTGTACTTTTTTAAGTAATTTTTTAATCTGTAATTTTACTTTTACTTAAGTATATTTTGTGTGAAGTATTGTACCGCTACATTTTAAAACACATTCACATTTACTGAGTAAAAAATCGCGTGGAAACAACTGCAGCAAATAATGGGCAGAAGAAGAAACTGGCGCTAAAATCACAAGAAAGATGCAGACGGACAAGACAGGCGTTAATGGTGCAGACCCAGCTGAAAACCAGACCCGTCGTATTCTGCTGAAGTTGAACTCAAAGGAATGAAGTGAACCCCTGGCCATATATTCATGCTCTATTATGCAGTGTTAGCTGTGTTTGCCTCGGGAGACCGAACTAGCAGCGTATAACATCTCGACATCGCCCTTCGCAAGCATGTAGAGGTAACGTAAGGTACTTACATCATTGCATTGGTGGTTAAAATGAAGCTTTGACGGTTTAGCAAAAGGTTTTGCAAAATGAGCCAAAAAGACAGTGGTGCAGGGTGTGCAATATCATCTGAGATAATATAGTAATTGTTGTTTTAACGATGTGTGATTTGACATTATCAGTATTTTGCCAAAAACCAAACCAAACACTCCGAACAGTGTGCCGTGAAATCTAGTAGATTAGACTAGTCCGCGTGCATCTGGAGTGCTTTCTTTCACTGCGTGATTCAGTCTGTTAAAATGCGTTTAGAATGATCACAAAATTGAAGATATAGAAGCAGAAAATGTATATATTTATATAATTTAATATAGTAAGTCAACATCACATGAAGAATGCCGTTTTTCTCAAAAAATCACCATGATTACATCGGCCTGTAGTTTTGCTTTTTACAACAGTTCAAAAAACAAGAAGTTAATTAAGAGACTTGCGTTTTAGACACCATATTGCCTGTTTTTGCTCTATTTCGACAACAAAAATAATTCCATACACAGCCACCATACACAGTTTTGCGTCTCTGACTCTGAGCAATGACGTGTTTCATTCCTTGAATTAACCGTTTAAATGATTCTGTTCAATCGCAATGACTCTCTTATCAGTGACTTACTGACACCTACTGGTGGTTCTAATTTAACATTTAAAGTATCTTTTTATTTTTGTATTTCAAATGACTATTTAACATTTGACCCTGGCCTGGAGCACAAACTTAAGTCGCTGGAGTATATTTGTAGCAATAGCCAACAATACATTGTATGGGTCAAAATTATACATTTTTCTTTTATGCCAAAAATCATTAGCATATTAAGTAAAGATCATGTTCCATTAATATATTTTGTAAATTTCCTACTGTAAATATATCAAAACTAAGAGCTTAATTTGAACAACTTTAAAGGAGATTTTCTCAATATTTGGATTGTTTGAAATCTAAGATTCCAGATTTTAAAATATTGTCCTATCATAACAAACCATACATCAATGGAAATATGATTTATTCAGCTTTCAGATGATGTATAAATCGCAATTTAGGAAAATGGACCCTTATGGTTTTGTGGTTCAGGGTCACATTTTATGTCTTATTTATCAAAACATTATTTCTGCATTTGTAACTGCAGACTAAATGCATTCAAAAGCTTCTGCGTTTCCTCTGCATTGCAAAGATTAATTTTGTTGATACTGATTTAATTTCCCTGGTAACAGCCTAAATGTGTTATTATTCTAAATAACTGATTCCTTTAATTAAAAACACCTAGTTTGAGATTTATAGGCCCATATCCCAGGTGTGTCAAACTCTGGAGGGTGTTACTGGAGAGCCACAGCCCTAAAGAGTTTAGTTCCAACCCTGCTCCAACACACACACCATGTAGTTTTCAAATAAGCCTAAATGATTAGTTTAGCTGTATCAGATGTGTTTAATTAGGGTAATATCTACACTGTGTAGGGCTGTGGCCCTCCAGGTACTGAGTTTGACACCTTTGGTCGATCCCATTTTTTCCTCCCTCTCATTGTTAAAATGTAACGAAGTAATTTTTACTCTGAGTAAATTTTAAATGAGCTACTTTTTACTTTTACTTGAGTATATTTTTAGACTGGTACTTTTACTTGTACTTAAGTAAAATTTCAGTAAAGTAATGTTACTTTTACTTGAGTAGAATATTTTTGTACTCTTTCCACCTCTGGTAATAATATAACATTTACTATTCATAAAATAGCTAGTTACTTAGTTATTTTTGATAACTACTGATTTGAAGTCCAACAATCCAATAATTCCTCATTTATTGTAATAATTTTTACCAGTCGCGAGGGCAGCAGTCATATGGAATATGAAAAAGCTTACATTCAGCAGGTGGAAATATTGCCATTATGTTGGTTTTGTCAGGAGAAAAATGATCTGAACACTGATGTGGAAGTTGTGGCATTACTTTACTCATTTCTTGCCCAACCACATCCCTCTGATCCCAATATTCTGAACAAATTGTATAACCTCTTTTTAGAGAATTAAACATTTTCTTATGAACTTATACGATTTATTTTTATAAAATACATAATCGAATATAATTGTATGGGTATAACAGAGAAATTATAGCTACAATTAGCTTCAAGCTACACATGACAATTAATGGGATTAATACAACACTTTTACTATAGTCACCACTGAGTGTTTTTCTATCTATTTTTTGAGATACAGCTATAATTAGTGAGACTAAAGTCCTGGCAATGATCAGACATGAAAACAGCTGACTTTGAAATAGGATTAGCACTAATTCACAAAAATGTGCAATAATCTCACTTTCTCAAATCACAAAAAAATCTTTATTTGTGGGAGAAATAGCAGAGTTCCTCTGGACAGCATTCCTCTGGAAAGCATCATATCATTACTAACACAGATGCAGAAATGATATATTCCAATAAACTCATTATGATGTGGTTTATAAACTTAAAATCTATTTTAAGGCTCAACTTAAATACAAGCTTAAGATCAAACTACCCATAAATGTAATGTTTATTTCTATACGCACCTTCCCATTGTCGGCCAGAACCATCTTCTCCTGTAGCGCCTCTGCAAGCTGACACAGGACAACACCGGTGTCTAGTCTGTCCATGAAGTTATCCACTGTTATATCCAAACCTGTGCAGAAAGCGTTAAGAGAAACAAATGAGCATTAAAGGGGTCATAAATGGAGAAATCAAAATTCCCTTGATCTTTTCATATATAAGAGGTCATTGTGCTATAAAAACATTATGTAAGTTTCAGAACTAAAAACTATCTTGTTAGTCTAAAACATCTTATATTGAAGCAAAACTGCTAAAACAACAGGTTGTGGAATGTGCCACTCTAGGGCTTTTCACACTTTAAATTGTCAACCCTGGGTCATCCTAAACCCCGGATAAGCAGAATCCTGTGTTATCTGTAATCACGTTTCACACCGCTCATACTATACCTGGGGTTAACTGTTAACCCTGGGTATTCATTAACCGGCGTTTCACACTGTACATTCCTAAACCCCGGGTTAACGCTCTTATTTGCATATTTGTGGTGTCACTGTCACTGATTGGACGAACAGCAGGCAAAGTTACACGGCTATTCCCGCATCTTGCCAGTTATTAAAAACAACATCGCCGCTTATGTCTTTAGATCGGCAAAGATTGAGGAACAGCTGATCATAGCTGTGCAGGCAGGGATAGCCATGTTTAAATAAATGTTGTAGCAGAGCTGCTGCAAGCGATTTTGTGCTGGAAATCCATTTATCCTTTGCTGAAACTTCTGCGTCTTCATGAAGAGCGCAGGCCATGGTTGCTTATCAACGGCAGACGCAAGCTACAGAGCGCTTTGGAAAGAAGGAGAAAGTGTGGAGAGACTAACGTCAGTGTTTACTTGTACGGTAGCGTAAGAATAATATACTGTCTCCTCATCACTCCAGTTCACACACTTTCCGTCTTTTAATATTTCTTCTCACCGGCTACAGTTTACACAATGCGCGTTTCCTGACGTGACATGAGCCTCGCTGCTCAATTGCCAAGCGTCTGTTGCCAAGCGTCCAGCAGTAACAAGCAAACACTGCTCCAGAGCAGGGTTTCATAACCCCAGGTAAAATGCTTTGCTAGTACCGCTTTCAAATAACAGGTGTGAAACGTGTCTTTACCCGGGGTTAAAAGCGGTGTATAGAACGATGATAATCCAGGGTTAAGTGCAGTGTGAAAAGCCCTTCTATGATGTAATAGTGTGACTAAACATTTTTGCCTCTGCAAAAGAAGATCAACGCTTGCTTCTACATCAATGTCTGTTTTTGCCCCGCCCACCGATTCACGCACATAGTAGGTAAATGATGAAAGCGCCAAACGCAGGTCAACACAGAAACCAAACAATACATTTTATTTGATTAACTTTATACTGAACAGTAACTGTTCAGTACGTGATCACTATTGCTTCGTCTGTTACAGATCGTTTGATATTAGTATTTAGGTGTTTTTAATCTAAATCACAGCAGCATTCATCTGTGAAGGACCAGTGTTGGGTAAGTTACTTTCAAAAAGTAATTAATTACAGTTACTAATTACTCCATCAATATTGTATTTAATTTACTTTACTAATTAAATACTTATGTCAGAAGTCAATTCAGGCTACATCTTAAAATCCATATAAACCTTAATAGAAATTAAACTCTTTATTGTTTCAATTTGAGTCAAACTTAGAATAGTTTAGCCTTTTAGCTTTAAAACAACTGTAATACTTAAACTTTTTATAAAAAATGTAACCTTCTTTGGTTAACAAATAGAAATACTTAAATACTTAAAAGTTAAACAATACATTTCAGTTTGGCAAGATATTCAGGAAAAGCCCAACTAGTAAACTCCGTACAGGTTTATGTAAAAATAACACGTTAACTAATGTAGGTAAGAATAAATGACAGAAATGATCTTCTCATGCTGAATAAAGCCATGTCATATCGTGCTGATCTTATGGGGTAAATTCCTCATAGTAGTTCTTCTTTCAAAAATTATGAAAATTAGATGAATCTTGTTTTTTGTTTAATCTATTTTTTGTATCTAGGTGAGGACGTTTGCGCGCAGGTGACTACATATAATGAGCTCAGATACGGGAAAGACTGTACCCCGCTTTCATACGGATTACATAATCAGAAATATTAGTTTTTGGTTTGAATATGTTCATTTAAAAGTAGACACTTCAGGCTTTTTAGATTCTATTGATTTTAGTCTTATGTATCTGAGTATTTAAGGTTTCTCTGTGAATCAGGGAAGTGTGAAAGTGAACGAGCCGGTGCGCGGAGTGTTAAAGCCGCTGCATTCAATTTTATCTTTATACGGTGAATTTAGATTTTAATTCAATATTAATTTTATAACTGTTGAAGTTATTTACTGTACGTAACGCAAGTATTTTATAAGTAACTGTAATTAAATGACCTAAAAATGAACAGTAATCCCTTACTTTACTTTTTCAGTGGATAAGTAATTTAATTACAGTAACAGTTACACTCAACACTGTGAAGGACAAAGGCTGCCAAACATACATAACTACTGTACTAGCCAATCATAGCAGTGGGCGTTTACTTCCGAGTTTACAATCCACCAGCCTATTCAAACCTATGGGGGTTCCTATGGGGGTCAAAACAGGACATAAAATAGCCTATTACTTCTAAATTATGTATTTTTTTATATATTTTTTTATATTGATAACATTATATGTGGACCTCAGAGAACAGCACAACATAATAAAAAAGGCAGTTCATGACCCCTTTAAGAGAGAGACAAAGAATGATCAACAATCTTACAGTAATAAAGACTAATGTTATTAAGGCACTGAATGAATTATAGGGAATTAACTGGTGGCTATAAAATAAATTTTGACACTTAGGCTTACATACATTTCTCTACAATTTTCATGGTTGTTTTACCTTGCATACAAATACTCTTCTCCATCATTTATTTTTTGCTCTTTCACTAGCTAAGGCAACTTGAAGATGCCAAAAAAATCCTCTAAGTACACTCTTTCTGACATTCTCACGGCTGTGCAGACACATTCCTGTGGCCTGGGTGTTAAGTACATACAGATTCAAACACAGCAGTGGTACCGGAGCTTATCATCACGGTGAAAGGGGAGTAGGGGGGCTGGGGAGGTGAAACCACAACAAAAACAGAAATCCTGATGTGCAGAAGGACTGGGATGGTCATTAGCACGAGAGAAGTGTGTAAGGAAACAAAGAGAACTCCTGCTGTCTGCCAACCACAAAGTCATAACGCTACCCTGAGATCAGCAGGAACAGGAAGGGTTGAGGAAGAGAAGCGTGTGTTAGTAAGAGAAATTCCCTCATCAGCTTCTTTGGTGAAAACAACAACAACTCTGATGTTGTATCCCGTCTCATCTAATTTCTCAGGTTGTTGTGTCTCTAATGTTTATTTAGGAACCACCAACCTACGCTTAAGGGTTTTGTAGTTTTTTGACCTTTTTACATGTTGTGTGTTGCTGTCATCATGCCTCTTCAGCCCCCAGTGGTATTAAGAGGTTCTGACAATAAATAACATAGGTCAATACACGTAGGGACACGTATAAGACACTCATATCCTTGTTTGAGAAAGGCAATTCCTGCTTTGGGGTCTCATCAGGGCATGTTGCATTGATCCAAGGTGCAGAGGAATTTAGGGAATTCTATTTAAAATGATTGTCTTCAAACACCATGATATTCCTGATCTGATAGGCAGACCAAATAATCCTTTACCTGATGGCTTGTGCGGGATTTAATCAGGATTTAATCAGCAATGGGAATGAGGAAAATGGTAACCTTGATATATATAGACATGTCCTTTTCGCAAGAAGATTTAAAGGAAAACGTCTTAAATGACGATATGGCAGTAAAGCTGAAATGGAAAGCACATACAGGGAATAGCATTTGGGAAGCACAAGGCACTGTCTTTTCCTAGAACCATGACTGATAATAAAATAAGTGGGCTGATGATTTCACATTCACATTTCCTTGACACACTTGAGCTGTAGTTAGAAGTTTCCATGTGTTAAACTGCCAAATGCAATTTATGGTTGCTGTAAAAGACTCAATGTTGCCCTGAAGATTACATTTTTACTACAATCAGCCACTTCTGGTTAACTATACTTCTACATGAAGGATTGTCCATATCCAGGCACTTCTCCATCCTTGTTGCTGGTGGTGGATCTTTTGAAAAATCTTTTTTCTCTATACTGTAAGTCAATGGTGACCAATGTGGTTTGGTTATAAACATTTTTCAAAACATCTTCTTTTGCGTTCCATAGAAGAAATAAAGTCATACAATTTTTAAATTACTTGAGGATGAGTAAATGATGACAGAGGTATCACTTTTGAGTGAACTTTACTTTTAAGGTCATTAGTTTACAAATCACTAATGCTTATGTAAATTTGAACATAGTTTTATTTTCTCACCTAAGATTCTGTTAAGCCAGATGGCCAGATCTTCTTTCATGGGCAGTAGACTGGACTCATGCCTACACGCCAGCCACTCGTTGTACTGGTGCAGACAGGAGAGGTCAGGTCCTGGTTCCCGCCTGGGACTGAAGGGACCGTTCATACTGACAGTAGTGCACTGCTGGATAGAAAGGAAGAGGGCAACAATATTGTTAGTTAATGTGAATGTTGTTTCTAAAATGATAACATGTCTAGAAAATGCCCAAAACAAACTGGCAGTTGTTTTTTGGCTTTTTACGTAATTTTTAATCAATTTAATGCATCCTTGATGAATTAAAGTATTAATTTAACAACAAAACATTACCAACCCTAAACTTTTGAACAGTTGTGTATGTTTTAAAATAAACCAGACTAGCAACTGCAATTAGATGAAATCTGTCACCTCTTTGAAGACCTAATCTAGAATACATTCCCTCTGCAGCAATGGGCCATTAAATGTGCTGCACATATGAATTATAGCAGCACATCTGTTCTCTCAATGCTTCTGTATATAGGCCAGTGTGTGATTTTACCCCAACCACTGCTAGATTTACACTGCACCTAATGATGCACATCTACATTCCAACTGTTCTTTAAAACTGACCAAAGCAATGAAAGACGAATATTAACTTTGCTGACAGACAAACAGGCTAAGGATGAGATAGGGATAATTGTGATGGGAATTAATGCCACTACTATTTTAAAGTCAGCTTTTTCCATGTCTAACTGATGCCAGGTATTATACAATATATCATATGGATGTGAAAATCTTTTGAAGAATACTACTATAATGAGGGAAAACTGTGTAAATAAAAGATTTTAAAAAATGCGGAGGTGTGCACACAATTATTGTGCAGTAAAAACCATTAAGATGTGTCATGCTTGACTGGAAGGGAAAAAGGCCAAACACAAACAGACAAGTACCAGCTCAGGATTTAATGTAAGTCTTGCTTTAATCTCTAGCAACTGAAGAATGCTCTGTCCTGTAATCCCCCCAGGCAGAGGAAGGAGTGTAGACACCTGCAGGGCAGATGTGTGCAACTGAAGCAGGCACAGAGGGCAATAGTGGTAAATCTAAGTCCAACCCCATTTATTTTACTACAGCAGGATGACCAGAAGCTCTTGGGTGAGCAGAGGGGCCTGATGCTGGATAGCTTGCCAGGAGAAGGTTTGTGAGGAAGAAGAGAATAAAACACATGAACTCTGAAACGATTAGGTGTTGTCCTCCACAGCACAGAGTGAGGGGTGATGAGATGTTATGTATGTTAAGAGTGGTTCCATGTGAGCAGGGAGAAATCGTGAAGGAAGCTTTCATAAAAGGTCTAAATCCAAGAAGATCTCAAGATCAAAGAAAAAAAGGAACCTTATCAAAGGTTTTTATTGATACAATAGAAGATTGAAATAATATGTGTGACGTGAGTAAAAACATATACAAAACAGGTGGAACTGCAACTGAGAGATGAAGTACACAAATCCTATAGTTGAGTTAATGTACAAATATCCTGATGATATATCACTCCAGTAAAATAACTACTTTTACATTTCTACTTGACTGAAAGTACCAAAAATATATGTTTTGGCTATTTGAAATACTCCACTCACCTGTTCTTAGTCTGATGTTAATATGAATTATTACGGAGATCATTTTGATTAGGACCATTGTTCCTGTGGCTCAGTGGTAGAGCATTGCGTTAGCAGCGTAAAAGGTCATGGGATCAATTCCCAGGGAACACACATACTGATAAAAAATATATAGCCTGAATGTAAGTCGCTTTGGATAAAAGCATCTGATAAATGCATAGATGTAAAATGTAAATGTAGGACCAGATCAAATCAGTGATCTGTGGAGACTTACTGGACTCCAAATGGATGAATCAATAAGTTGTTGAGTGCTGCAATCAGATCATGTGAATTCACTGATTAATCACTATCTGCATCCAAAAACTAATAGGAACTTAAAATATCAAAAAAGAAAGTTTTATAATGATATGGCAGCCATGTCACCCTACAGCCCAAGACTGATTGCCCACTGAAGCTAAGCAGGGTTGAGCTGGTCAGTATCTGGATGGGCGACCTCCTGCGAAAACTAGGTTGCTGCTGGAAGAGGTGTTAGTGAGACCAGCAGGGGGTGCTCTCCCTGTAGTCTGTGTGGGTCCTAACACCCCAGTGTAGTGATGGGGACAATATACTGTAAAAAAGCACCGTCTTTCGGATGAGACATTAAACCGAGGTCCTGGATCTCTGTGGTCATTAAAAATCCCATGACACTTCTCGTAAAGTGTAGGTATGTAACCCCGGTGTCCTGGACAAATTCCTACCACTGGCCCTTGTCAATCATGGCCTCCTAATAATCCCCATCCACTTAATTGGCTCTATGACTCTCTCTCCTCTCCACCTGTAGCTGGTGTGTGGTGAGCGCACTGGCGCCGTTGTCCTGTGGCAGCCGTCGCATCATCCAAGTGGATGCTGCACACTGGTGGTGGTTGAAGAGAGACCCCCCCCACGATAGTAAAGCGCTTTGGGTGTACAACAATACACAAATAAAGTGCTATATAAATGCATCATTCATTCATTCATTCATTCATAATCATAGTCCAGCCACCATGCTGGAATAGTCATGTGACTGATCAACCTCAGTTGTGTTGCTTCACTGCCATTCAGAAATCCTCTCCCGTGGCCTTGTAGGATAACAAATATCCATCGGATAGACACTTCACAATCTTGCTGGAAGTAGTAGGTCAAGGGGGTACTTTTTGCCAACTGTTTTATAAATACTGGGAATTTGGAAATACTACTCTTTTCACAAACTGTTTATTTTATAACAGAGAGATATTCATATTCGGTGAACCAGTGGGTCTTTAAGCTGGTACTTCAAATACAGCAGTGAAATAGTGAAGTAAAAAGTCACATATTATGCTTTAGTACAAACCCGATTCCAAAAAAGTTGGGACACTGTACAAATTGTGAATAAAAAAGGAATGCAATAATTTACAAATCTCATAAACGTATATTTTATTCACAATAGAATATAGATAACATATAAAATGTTGAAAGTGAGACATTTTGAAATGTCATGCCAAATATTGGCTCATTTTGGATTTCATGAGAGCTACACATTCCAAAAAAGTTGGGACAGGTAGCAATAAGAGGCCGGAAAAGTTAAATGTACATATAAGGAACAGCTGGAGGACCAATTTGCAACTTATTAGGTCAATTGGCAACATGATTGGGTATAAAAAGAGTCTCTCAGAGTGGCAGTGTCTCTCAGAAGTCAAGATGGGAAGAGGATCACCAATTCCCCCAATGCTGCGGTGAAAAATAGTGGAGCAATATCAGAAAGAAGTTTCTCAGAGAAAAATTGCAAAGAGTTTGAAGTTATCATCATCTACAGTGCATAATATCATCCAAAGATTCAGAGAATCTGGAACAATCTCTGTGCGTAAGGGTCAAGGCCGGAAAGCCATACTGGATGCCCGTGATCTTCGGGCCCTTAGACGGCACTGCATCACATACAGGAATGCTACTGTAATGGAAATCACAACATGGGCTCAGGAATACTTCCAGAAAACATTGTCGGTGAACACAATCCATCATGCCATTCGCTGTTGCCAGCTAAAACTCTATAGGTCAAAAAAGAAGCCATATCTAAACATGATCCAGAAGCGCAGGCGTTTTCCCTGGGCCAAGGCTCATTTAAAATGGACTGTGGCAAAGTGGAAAACTGTTCTGTGGTCAGACGAATCAAAATTTGAAGTTCTTTTTGGAAAACTGGGACGCCATGTCATCCGGACTAAAGAGGACAAGGACAACCCAAGTTGTTATCAGCGCTCAGTTCAGAAGCCTGCATCTCTGATGGTATGGGGTTGCATGAGTGCGTGTGGCATGGGCAGCTTACACATCTGGAAAGGCACCATCAATGCTGAAAGGTATATCCAAGTTCTAGAACAATATATGCTCCCATCCAGACATCGTCTCTTTCAGGGAAGACCTTGCATTTTCCAACATGACAATGCCAGACCACATACTGCATCAATTACAACATCATGGCTGCGTAGAAGGATCCTGGTACTGAAATTGCCAGCCTGCAGTCCAGATCTTTCACCCATAGAAAACATTTGGCGCATCATAAAGAGGAAGATGCGACAAAGAAGACCTAAGACAGTTGAGCAACTAGAAGCCTGTATTAGACAAGAATGGGACAACATTCCTATTCCTAAACTTGAGCAACTTGTCTCCTCAGTCCCCAGATGTTTGCAGACTGTTATAAAAAGAAGAGGGGATGCCACACAGTGGTAAACATGGCCTTGTCCCAACTTTTTCGAGATGTGTTGATGCCATGAAATTTTAAATCAACTTATTTTTCCCTTAAAATTATACATTTTCTCAGTTTAAACATTTTATATGTCATCTATGTTGTATTCTGAATAAAATATTGAAATTTGAAACTTCCACATCATTGCATTCTGTTTTATTCACAATTTGTACAGTGTCCCAACTTTTTTGGAATCGGGTTTGTAAATTAAGTCTACCAAAATGAAAATAATATATAACACTAAAGAAGAACAGATACTTGAACAATCTATTTAAGTGCTGTATAGAGTACAAAAAACCTACATCACTGCCCACAATTGTACACATCTAGATAACCATCATGGTTTAACACCACAATTTCCCAATTATAGTTCAGTAACACGCCTGAACAACAGGTATGATAAATAAACTAAAACAAGATATATCACATAATCATCACAGAGATCTGCCAATCAGTGGTACTGTCGAGCACAACAAGGTCGACAAGGATGATGTAGAAATGTGCAGAAGTAATAGATAGAATTGTCAAAATTGATTATTATAGAACAGCAAAACATGAACATGCCTTGAACCCCCGGCCCTCGTGTGTGTCAGTGATGAAGGCTGAGGCTCTTTGACCGATGGAGCATGGGAAGCTCACACAACAGGATTACAGCACACAGGTGCCACATTCACACCTACACTGCAGCCTGACCATACTCAGACAGGAGGAGAGGAAGAGGTCTTCATCCAAACCCACAGACAGAAAGATGCTTTGTTCACACACACACACACACACACACACACACACACACACACACACATACACACACACACACATCACACACACACACACACACACACACACACACACACACACACACCAAGATGCACGTAACACTAAAACACACACATACAGACTTTTGCTCCAGTTTACCGCTGACAGGTAGATGTGAACTTTCATTGATACACACTGACACAAGGCAACACATGAGATAAAGAGGATCAACTGCACACATCCAATTATATTTTTCGTGCAAACTACTCATTAAACCGTCAAATTTTACAGGCTGTAATTGTGTCATCCACTCATGTTCTGGTTAATAACTTAGTTAAGGCTGAAAGCTCATGTCTGGTATACAGGCTAAAACAGATACAAACTGCAATTGTAACTGCCATACCAATCTAAGTGTCAGGTTCAGGGTACATCCAGCACAATAAATCACATTTCTGCTGGCCTGGTAGTCTGACTTCTTATACCTCTGTTAAATTACAGCCATGAGTTACAGTGGAGAAAAGGCTTGATATTTATCATACCTAATACTGGGTTGACAGGCAAAATGTAGAGTACTTGTTCTATCAAGGAATTTGGGTGTAAAGAAAAGATCTCTGCTTCAAAACATATAGAAGAACACCAAAGGCAACTAATTTACTCCTGGAGTAAATCCATGTATAAAAACAACACAGAAGCTGTGTTTATTTTAATTGTATGTGTAACACTAAACTTCAGCAGCAAAATGTAATTGAGAATGTTAGAGCACAACATATTTTTCTACAACAAAGGTCTACATTTCAATGAAATTTGAGAAACCACCGTAAGCAAAAGTGTGACACTGCTTAGTGAGTGGATCAAAACCACAAACGGTGTGAGTGAATCTTGCAATTCATTGGGGCCGCTGGGAATGTGGGCTCAAACGAGTTAGTGTGAAAGATGAGCACCCTCTGTATCTAGCAAACTGTGTACAATTTTCATTAGGTGATCAAATATTTTGGAAGTTGCTTTGATTTCTGTGAATGTGAGGGACACATGTTAATAGTTTGTGTGTATCTCTCTCAATAAAATCTACCAAAATGTGCAAACATATTAGGTCAATATTAAACATTTCCCCTGACTATTTACAGGTATTTCTAAGAAAATATATTTCAAATTGCAGAAAAATATTTATTATAAGAGTATGCTTTATTACATTACATGTATTACTTATGTATATATATAATCATGATTTATAATGATTTGTCTTACCCCATATGACTCAAATAACCCCTTGGTAAGGGTCAACATCACCAAACTGAAGAGACAAGTTTGGCCACTGCACAAGTTTGCTTAGAGGGACAGTTCACCTAAAAATGTAAATTATATCACACCCACACACCCACCTTCATGTCTTTCGAAACCTGTATGATTTTCTTTCCTCCGTGGAACACATAAGCATTTATTTATAACAGATTGCTCAAGCTGATCTTTTTAATGTAATGAAGGTAAAAGGGGGACATTTAGACTTCCATTGAATGACAGCCTACATTTTATTCTACTCCTCACAGAAAGCAAATGGCTTCAACTCACTAATAATATACCACAGAATATAATATACTAATACATATTTAGAATATAATGCATATGGTTGACTTTTATTGTCACCTTTTATTAAATGGCAAAGAGAGCAGAATAAATATTCTTCAAAGCTTCTGCTTTTGTGGTCCACAAATATAGAGTCAAACATGTTTGGAATATCACGAGGGTGGCTCAATTATTAAATATGTTTCATTTTTGGGTGAACTGAGTGCAAATACCGTCTCGTCTTCCAGTCCCGATTACTGAGCACTACCGTTACAGAGATGCTTGTATTAAACAGTAGCCTAAAAGTAAAAAACATAAACCTTTTCACACTCACAGAAGATATGAGTGCAGAGTTAATATTACTACAGTTAAAGTCGTGTCCTGATGGCAATACTTTGATGGGATGTTATTATTGCTGTGTAATCATAGCCTACATCAAGTCACGAAACATTCACGATTTTAGCAACAGCTCCTTTATACATTACATATCTGTAGACTATCTATGTGACCTTGCCAAACGAGTTTAGTTTTATGAAAAGCCATCTGTAAGATATTCAAAACAACTTAAAATATATCTAGTCTCAGATCGGGAACAGCAAACCATTACATTTCATTGACCGATATGATAACAACATTTTTTGTCAGACTTTCAAATAGCTTGTAAGTAGGCTACTGGTGAATTTGTTGACCTTTGCAAATACATAAATGCATTACTTAAGTATATGTTTTCAGCTTTATCTAGTTTCTGTGCTATACATCTCAAGACACAAAAGCATGAGAGCCTCCAGGTCCTACCTCTCCGTGTGTCCTCAGCAGATCCGTCAACAATGTCACTGTCAAAACTTTCTCTCTCTCGTCCAAACGAGCTCGGTGTCGAGTTGCATTTACACACGACCAGCGCAAATTTCACTGAGTATCAGTGGCGTCGTGTTTAACAATCATTCATCATTTTGTAGCCAGCTATAGTGCTTGCAAACGTTTGTATACAAATAATAAATATATTTTTTATAGAGTTTTTGGAAGCAGTCTCTCCAAAATCTTTAGGGAGAATACTGTGGTTTTATAAACACGTTTAGTCTTCTTCAGCTAATAGCCTATCGTTCTTCATCTTATAGTAGCCTATTTGAAAATCATGTAGTCTACATCATATTTTCGTGATTTTCAGAATTACGCGATGCATTATCAGGAAAAAAAAACTTTTTTTTTCAGTGGGATGAATTTGAATAAGGGTTATGCTGATGTTTCTGTCAGATGAGAAGATAAACTTCCTCTGTTGTTGTTTGTTTACCCACGTAGCATTTGCATATCCGTGTTAAAGCCTATGTCAAATCAAGTTTACGGAACGCGCAAACTATGTTTAACAGCGTGGATCAAGTCTCTGATATTATTTGTTGGTTGGTTTGATCTTTTTTCACAGGCCTATAACGTTCCAACGTTTCGTTCAGAGAATTCTCACGCTGCAAATGATCTGCTTTATCCAAAAAAACACGAATAACGCTCATTTACTTCAACCAGCAGATGGCGTTAATATCACTCATCTATAATCGGAATTATCTGTAGCCTACTGTAAAACGTTAATTCTATATTTTGTGGGATGAGTTTGCATCTCTTGAAGGTCTTAACTTCATTGTTGTGCAGCACTTTTTCACAGGCATAAGCTGTGTAAAAATATATGTTTTATCTGAAATGTCTGTTGTGGAAATTCTGATATTATAAGATGTTTTTTTATAGGACCATACATTACGAATAATTTTAATGACCACGCTGATATTTTTAAATTAAACCATTAATTTATCATCCATTAAATAAGGACTCCATGGCTTGCTTTAGGCCTGAAAGGGCGTGTCAAACATGTCTGGTTTTCCCGTCCACTCGGTTGTTTATGGCGTGTGATGAATAAATAAATGTGTTCTCTCTAGTTAGGGAGCCTCGGCTACACGACAGGGATCACTGCGCAGACCGTGACAGATGGAGGAATTGTGCGTTTCCTGGACAACCAAGCAACGCGTCTGGTGTTTGGATAGACACGCGCGAACCCATCTAATACCGGGCACGTGCCTGTCCAAATTGGTCCCTGGGGTCTGTGGGGCCCGTTTACATCAGATGGGACCATCACTAATTGGAGTTCTTTCTCCCACAGCATTAGTCTTTATGCTCGATATAGTTTAATGACGTGTAATTCACTCAATTGACTAAATCTAAATTTCAACATTTCAGTATTTTCCAGAATTCAACTAAACCCATCTTAAAAAGCAAGCATGAAAACAGAATAAATTGAGGAATATAATCACATGTAGCCAGGCTATCATAAAGAGCTGGCGCCTGTCAGTCGCGTAGGTAAGTTAATTTACATTTGATATGCGCCATGTCTTAATTTACTCGAAAAGGCACAGATTTAATTATAGTAGGCTATTGCTTCCTTGCAGTCACTGTTCATAAAGTGTCAACTCAACATCCGGGTCAATGGCCTCAGGGTGCGACAGCGGTAATTACTGTAGCTGTCGGATTGTACACTGCTGCAGAGGACGTGAAGTTATTAGAGATACTGTTGTAAAACGTGCCATTAGTGGCACCGTGTTTGGTACACATCATATCTTGAACCCGTTTAGTTTGCCGTTTGTTCCACACAGGCCTATTCGCCACGAGTTTTTGTGTGTCAATGTTCAAGATTTGTATTCGTCACATACACAATTATACAGAATATAACCAGCCAGTGTGTGTGTGTGTGTATAATTTTTATAATTGTATTTTCATACATTTTAGTTACAGTTTTCTTTTTTTAAATACACAATAAACGCATTTCACACAGTTGGAAGTGAAGCCTCGCACGATTTATTCACAAAGTCGTCACTAGGTGGGGCTGCAGTATTCCTCTGGGTATCAAGATGCTTCACAGGCTTGAGGGAGGCAAATCCATGTCACTGAAATCAGATTAATATTTTCAGTTGCGTGAATATGAACTGATGTTATATAATTTTATTGTATCTTGTGCTAGAAAAATCTGCTCTGGAGACAACCAAGCACAACACAGGAACACAGTCTTATGATCCCAGTGGTCCTGATGCAATATCCTCCACTTTCTCTCTTTCTCTCTCGCTATGTGTGTGTGTTCAAAAACATGATTACTTGTGAGCGTGATGGGATCAAGTGTAGCTGTAATATAATTAGCACATTATCAGCATTCGCTCATCCACATCATCAGGTCTATAACAATGTCCAAACACTGGACCGGTTCAATTTTTTATATAACAAACACTCACATTAAACAAAACAGATGACTGCACTTTGTAATCATTGTTGATTTGATCAGAATGATCTCTGTCCCTTCTTTCCATCTCTCTTTTTCCACCACATATTCGCAGTCGCCTCATATTTGTGTTCTTTATAGCTCAGTCTCAATATTTCATTGATTTTCTCCTAGTTTACAAAATATTCCATGACAACCACATTCCTTCTTTACTACTACAAGCATCTCTGTCTCTATGACAACCTTCTCTGCTCTCCAAAGATTCAAAGAGAAAAGCCACAGGACAAAGAGTCTCCGGAAAAGAGAATGAGATGGAGAAAGCCAAGGCCAGACGTATCTATCTATCTATCTATCTATCTATCTATCTATCTATCTATCTATCTATCTATCTATCTATCTATCTATCTATCTATCTATCTATCTATCTATCTATCTATCTATCTATCTATCTATCTATCTCTGTCCATCCGTCCGTCCGTCCGTCTGTCTGTCTGTCTCTCTCTCTCTCTCTCTCTCTCTCTCTGTCTGTCTGTCTGTCTGTCTGTCTGTCTGTCTCTCTCTCTCTCTCTCTCTCTCTCTCTCTCTCTCTCTCTCTCTCTCTCTGTCTGTCTGTCTCTCTGTCTGTCTGGTCTGTCTGTCTCTGTCTCTGTCTGTCTCTGTCTGTCTGTCTGTTCTGTCTGTCCGCCCGCCCGCCCGCCCGCCCGTTCTGTCTGTTCGTGTATGTCTGTCTCTCTCTCTCTCTGTCTGTCTGTCTGTCTGTCTGTCTGTCTGTCTGTCTGTCTGTCTATCTGTCTGTCTATCTGTCTGTCTGTCTGTCTGTCTGTCTGTCTGTCTGTCTATCTGTTTATCTTGGTGCAGGTTTTTGGAACAGATGTCAGTGTGTTATAGCTGTGCTCAGTGTTGCTGCAGCCATTCCGTGGTGTTGATGGACAGCATAGAGAGAGCATATTGAATTTCATTGGTTCAGGTAGGGTTGGTGGGTGGGGCTAGAATGCCCCAGAAACGACTGCGTCAGAATGTGCGTCAAATTCTCACGTTTCAGAATAGTAACCTTGAGGGAGGGGTTAATGGTGAAACTACTTCTCTGCTGCATGAATTTGATAACACACTACTCAAAGTTTCACACACACACACACACACACACACACACACACACACACACACACACACACACACACACACACACACACACACACACACACACACACACACACACACACACACACACACACACACACACATGTTGGTTTTATGGTTTACGGGGACTCTCCATAGGCATAATGGTTTTTATACTGTACAAACTGTATGTGCTATTGCCCTACACCTACCCTACACCTAAACTTAGCCCTCACAGGAGACGGTGCATTTCTACTTTCCCCCCAAAAAACACACACTGTAAGATTTATAAGCATTTTAAATTATGGGGACACTGAAAATGTCCTCATAAATCACCTTCTCCTTGTAATACCTATGTCATACCCATGTCATTATACAAATTTGTGTCCTCATAAACCACATAAACATGCACACACACACACACGCACGCACGCACGCACGCACACACACACACTCCTACGCACACATATTATCCATACTCATATTTGTAGTTCTCTTGCAGTATACAAGCCATGCAAGCAAGTGCATGTGAGTTCTACTACAGCTCTCTGTCTGACCTTGAGTTGTTCATTGAATCAGGAAACAACTACCTTCTCTTGGGTGCTGTAGCTACGGAAACAAGTGTAAGTGTCTCCAGGTTCAGGATGACTCATCACATAGACATACAGCCACATTTTTATTTTTACATACAAATACACGATCTTGTTAAATCAAACCTTTTCTTAAGCAAGATGTTACAATAATTAAAAAAATCTATTAAATATTCTATATCTGTTTCAGAAGTGTGTCTGTCAGTTCCATGGGAAACACAAGACTAACAGGATCTATAGGATACATAAAACAAACATACACCTGTTTAGACAGGTAAATATCTATCTATCTATCTATCTATCTATCTATCTATCTATCTATCTATCTAATCTGTCTGTTGATCTAAAAAGTATACAGTGTATTGGTAGGCCAACTTGTATTCAGGAATGTGTGTTGTTTTAGATATGAGTCAGTTTCTCTCTCTCTCTAGAAAGGAGCATTACATCTAGTTTGATCAGTAAAGCATCTTTTCTGGCTATCTGTCTTTCAGTATTTCTCTCTCATTATCTTTCTTTCTGTCTGTTTATCACTCAATCTGTTTCACTGCCCTCTTTTGTTGTTCAGCCCACTTGAGTGACAGTTAGCTTGTTCATCCCGACTGCTGGATACTGAAATAATTGGTCAGAAAGTGCTTCTTGGTCCAGTCTATCTGTGAAGGAATGAGTGACAGTGTAGAAAAGTGCTGTGAGCATTTGTGCACATGATACTGGAATGGAAAGATGCTATTCCACTGATCAAAAGAATAGAAGGTAGAAACAGAAATGGAGGTGTAGAACACTGAACGCTGGCCAGAAAAACAGAGCGTACTGAGTGAGAGCAAGTGCGTGCCAATGAGTCACCAACCACATCACCTCTGCGCTGTGTGAGTCACCTATAGGTACAATGATGAATGGGTAGAGGTGGAGAAGAGCAGACAGATGAGATAGATAACAAACAGAATCAATTAATAAAATGTGATATGTTAAAGCATATGTAAAACAAAAACTAATTTTATTTAGATTTCAGTTTTCTCTGTCAGAACTCATTTTAATAGAGTGTACAGTTTGGTGCAGATGCTGATATTTATATGGCCAACAAGAAGGGAAGATGAAATTCTGATAGCTTGCAATGCAAATCAATTAATCTTTTATATTAGAATACCTACAGTAAATAAAATTCATAAATATCAGTTGTATATGGGTACATATGGGTACATTTCATACACTTCAAAATTGTTGCAACAGAAGTGGAAATACATTTTTTAAGTGCATGAATTATGTATCCATCTTTGTTGCCTTTGTTGTCCCAGTACTTTTGTCCATATAATGAATGTACAAGTCATGTACATGTGTTTGGTGATGAATTTTTGGCTTAAGGTCTGCATTTAAAGTCACACCAGAAATGTTCAGCTGGATTAGGACTTGGCTTTTGGCAGACCAGTCAAGTTCTTCCACAAGTATGCACTTCCTCCTCTTTAGCCCGGAGGACATGGTGTCTGTGATTTACAACAAGAATGTCAAATTTGGACTCGTCTGGCCATAGAACAATTTTCCATTTTGAAACAGTCAATTTTATATGAGCCTTGGCCCACAGGACACGGCGGCGCTTCTGGACTATGGTCACAAATGGCTTCCTTTTTGCATGATAAAGCTTTAGTTGGCATCTGCAGATGGCACGGCGGATTGTGTTTCCGACTGTGGTTTCTGGAAGTATTCCTGGGCCCATTTAGTAATGTCAATGACAGAATCATGCTGATGAGTGATGCAGTGTCCACAGACATCCAAGAAAGGTCTTTGGCCTAAATCTTTTGATGATGTTATGCACCATAGATAATAAGATTTGCAAAGCGTTTGCAATTTGACATTGAGGAACGTTGTTTTTAAAGTATTCTACAATCTTTTTATGCACTTTTTCACAGATTGGAGAGCCTCTGCCCATCTTTAATTTTGAGAGACTCTGCCTCTCAAAGATATCCCTTTTATAGCTAATAATGTTACAGACCTGATGTCAATTACAGTTTTTCTCAATTGCTTTGTCACATTTTTCGAAACAGTCTTAACATTCGCTAAACTGTGAGTGCAAATGTCACAACTGTTTTCTGGAACTTCAGAACTTCATTGCATGTCTGAAAAATGTAGTTATTCACCCAAAATATTAAATTTGTGCTTCAAAACCTAGTTATCGTGTCAGTAATTTGGCCAAGGCCACCAACATATAAAGTATTCTTTTCATCATGTGAGCCACACTGGTCAAAATGTTTAGTTGTTTTTTCACTGTGACAGTCAAGCATGGAAATTAATGTTTTATTAATACAAATCTGATATGTGTTGAGAAGAGTCAATAGTACATAGAAAAAATTGTATATGAACATTTGTATTTATACAGTACATTTATTTTTGTACGAATGCATTACATGTAAATGAAATCTTGCTTGTCCAATTACTGTACATTTCATATTTCTTATGTTGCCAAAAATACACAAAATAACTACAAAATAACATCCATGAAAAAAATATTCTTGGTGGATATCCTGTCGCTCTTGTTGGTCAGGCCAAAGATTTTCATCAAAATCACATCTGATGTTTTCCATTGCCATGCACCGGGGAAAAAATCTCCTTGAATGCCGCACCCATCCCCTGCAATGATCAGCTGTGTGTCCTCACATGTGCCATTCATGGCATCCAACAGAGACATCTGATCTTGTGGATAATGATCATATACTTTCCACCTCCATTCTCAAAAAATGGTAGTGATTGTGCTGTGAGCAATCTACATATATATGCTCCCAAGCTTGATTGGTTACAGTAAATGGTTGAATGGTTGATTCAAATTGTATTGCAATTAGAGGTAATTTGCCAATTTAGCTGACGTTACAATGGAATGTACATACGTGTACACCAATTTTTGATAATTGAATGGATCGTTTTGAATGTGATGACTTACACGATGAAAAATGATTGAGAAGTTGTGAAGAGTTTGACAGTTTAAGTGAGAATCGACTCATCAGTTTTGATCAAAAAGCCATATCTAATTAGTTGTTGTGCAAACTGCAGACAACTGTACTTACTGTTTGCACACGTGCCAAAGCATTTGCTCAAATCAATTCCAATCTGATGTGAACAAGAAGCTAATTGTTCAGAGATCTGAACTTATTGTTTCGAAGAAAAAAAATTCAAAGATAATTGAGAAAAACTGTAACATTTAGTGTATAAAAGTGTACAATTTCTCTGTTTAAACATTTGTTATTGTAATGGAGGGACAGAGGCGTGAGTGTGCGGATCCATATGCAAGCTTTTATTAAACAGAGACAAGGTCAAAACAAAGGCAGGATCAAACAACAGCAATCGTGTATGGCACAGGCAAGACACAAAAGCAGTCCAGAAAACAGACGGGGTCGATTGGCGGTGAATGTAATCAGTGAGCAAAACAATGAGACATAATCCAGGCAGGGGCAAACAGAGTCCAAAACGACAAGACTAAAGAGAGATTCAAAGCAGGCTATAGACTTCAGGGCAGGTAGAGATCAGACAAGAAATGAGATACACAGGCTAGGATCAAGATATGAATGACTCAGACAATAAACTAGAAAAACTAGACTTAGAATACAAAAACACAGACGGGCTCCGTAATTTAGCTATCACTGGGAAAGCGATAAACGCTAGACAATACTCAGCATCTTGATTAGGATATGAGTAGGTGTTATTTAGTGGGTGTGATTGGCTTCAGGTGAGCATGTGATTAGTGAAATGGCTGCTGGGAAATGTAGTCCGGAGTGACATGTAACAGTCTGTGTAGTGTGAGAGTCAATATAATTCAAAAGCGACCTCTGGTGGCGAGTGGACAGAAGACCATTAACCGGATTCGTGACAGTTATGCTCTCTATGTTCTATTGTGAATAAAATATTGGCTCATGTGATTTGAAAGTATTTTAGTTTTCATTTTATTCCAATTTTTAAACCGTCGCAACATTTCCGGAATTCGGGTTGTATTGAAAAGCTTTTTACTTGCTAAAAATATAAACTATAATTCAGACGATTCAAGATTAAAAAAACGTTATTATTCCCATTGGGATATTGCTTGCCATATTACAATTAATCTCAAGAAAAGAAAGAATGAATAAATTAATTAATTAATAGTAGTAATAATATAAATAAATTAATATATACCTATAGCAACAAATTATATAACAACAAAGCACACAACAATAATATAAAAAAACACCAATAAAAATGACAATTCAGATTAAATATAAAATTACCTGAGGTGCAATGGAACGACAAATGCTGATCACAATAAGTCCAGCATGTTAACAAGCACAGCAGTTATACAGTACGTACTGTGCATCAATCTCAGCACTAACAATAAATAAGCAGCAACAATAATAATAAATTGTATTGCACATAAAAGTTCCTTATTGCACATGAGTTAAAAATTTGCATTGCACAAGAAAATTCCCTTATTGCACATGATAAGAACATGTATTGCACATGCATTACCCCAAAATAACCCAACACTTATAAAGAGGAGTTGAACAGCCTGATGGCCACAGGGATGAAGGATCTTCTAAAGCGCTCCGTGGAACACTTGGAAGTGATCATTCTCTGACTGAATGTGCTCCTCTGGTCAACCAGCACATTATGTAGTGGGTGAGAGGGATTGTCCAGGATTGAGTCAAATTTTGACAGCATCCGTCTCTCAGCCAAAACGTGAACAGGGTCCAGCTCCATGCCAAGTACAGAACCAGCCCTCCTAATTAATTTATCCAGTTTATTCCTGTCTGCCACCTTCATACTACTTCCCCAACAGACCACCGCAAAGAAAAGGACACCACAAACTCATAGAACATCCGCAGCAAAGTGTTGCAGATGTTAAAAGACTTGAGCCTCCTCAGAAAATACAGCCTGCTCTGACCTTTCTTGAAAAGTACAGTTGAATTTAATGTCAAATCCAATTTGTTGTCTATATGGACTCCCAGATATTTGTAATCTGCAACACTTCTTCACCATGGACAGACAGAGAAGATAGAAAGGTGTGTAGGAGATTGTGTATAACAGAGATTTCAGTAAAGTTTTGATCATGTTGATAATTTAAAGGCCTTAGAAATGTGTGTATTACATATGATCAATAGGTTCTGAGTTTTAATTTCATAACATCAACATAGAGACCGAAATTAATCCAGAAATGATGGACCTCTGAAAATAAAGACCTTTTAAAATAAGCATTTCCGCAACAGACATAACCAATTAAACATATTTCTGCTTGGAGTCAACTTGAACTTAATGTCTGTCCTGGTAGAGCAGGAAAAAAGTGTTTGCAGACAAACAGCCCACATCTCTTCACTTACTCTTTGTCTTCATCAAATTTTCTTGCTCAAACTACTACCAAAGTGTCCACGCTTGGCTGGTTCCTTGAAATCTGATTTCAGATATCAAAGCAGAAAAAGTAACACTGCAATGCAATGTCTAACCCCATCTGGAGGGTTTTCTTTGCAGATGTTTCGATATTTCATGTGACTATGTTAAGTCATAAAAAGAGGAGTGTTAAGCACAATCACTCTCTCAAGAGCTTTCTAAGATCTGTGCTCACACTTGGAGATTTTATTTTCAATTGTAACTTTTTACAGGGTGTGTAATTTAACACTATTTCAATGTGAAGCATGCACAAAAAGACACAATTGAAATAAATAGTATTTTGAATTTTTGTATTTAAATGTATTTGTATATGCATGTGTGTTAAGTCATAAAAAGCAGTTATCACAGCAGTTAAAAGACACATTAATAAGAAAGTAGTTAGTCAGTTAATCAGTGCATTAGACAGCAAAGTGCCATGAAGTAATTAATAATGACATCAAACCTGAAAAACCAGCAGGTGCCATAATGTGATCTCTTGCTTCGTGCACAATATATTAAAGCATTAAATTAATTATGACATCATATTAAAATAAAAAATACTTGCAGATAAAATTAAGCAAATTATTACTCCAAAATTAGGCGCACACACAAAGCAATCAATCAGAGGAACATTTTGAACTCTTTTTCTTTATTTCTCCATGTCAACCTGTCTTCTCCTGTCAACACTCTCTCTAATCTAAGAGCTTTACTTCCCCTCTGTCACCTCTGTGTGACTAATCAAATCTGTAGAGGAGGTGTCTACACAACAGGAGTGAAATCAATAATCATGCCCATGAGGTGGGAGCCAGTGCACCATGTGTGCATGTGTGTGTTTTTGTGCGTGTATCTATATTAATGCAAAAGTGGGGAGAAAACAAACAAAACATACATACTAATATCTATGAAGCATAAACAATGTAATTGTATTTGTATAATCTAACATAATTGTGTTTATTTGTATTTATTGTATATAGAGAATATATACTGTATGTAAGAATATACATAACATATATTTATATAAACATTTTATTCATCCTTTCAGAATGCACTGCTCTCTCTTGGAGACCATTTTCAGTTTTTCTGTGTTTTGATCCTGACAAAAGTCTAGCTTTTTCCCTGATGTTTCTGTACATGCATGTTGACAGGAGTCCTCGGCGCTGTATGACTGAAGTCTGTATGCCGGCGTCTTAATGGGATCTCAAGCCCTCTTGAGGCCTGTGTGTCTCTCTCTCTCTTTTAATGAGATTTTACAGCCATCCTGTGTTACCCTGCCATGCTGCACTAGGGGTCTGATGGGGAACAAAGGCGTCCTCATGGCTGTGAGTATGGGGCACACACCTCCCACTCCTCTCGTTCCCTCTGTGTCCTCTCTCTCTCTGTCTTTTTTCCTCTCACTTTCCCCCCTCACTCTGTTGGTTCCCATCTGGTGAAGGGGTATTGTGAAAGCTGAGTAAATAAAGCTCAGTCTGGCCGCATTGACACACACACACACACACACACACATTCATACCCACCACCACTCACAAAGAATGACTCCACTAATTGATTTCTAATTCTCTCCCAGTTGTTCATTTTTGTAATTTTGTCATTTATGCAAGAACAAGTTATCTTATTATATGTGAATATTTTCTCTAGTGTGGAAACACAAGTAAAACATTTGATGAGCATCTGCAGTTTTACAGCGCTTTCAAACATTAAAGAACTATACAACCATTTGCAAACATACATGAGGTGTACAGTATGAAAGATAACAGATATACACAACATAATGACCATTTCCTATGCGATTTCCACTGGCTGTATCCTGCTCCTCTGTGGGATGCAGGTCTCATTGTGGACTGGCTTTTTAAAGGTCAGGCTTCTCCCCCGAGTCTTTCAGTCACTCTTTCGCCTCTCTGTCACTCACTCTGTCATTCAGATGATGGTAAGAAGCAGAGCGCCACTGCATATTATGTATAAACCCAAAATGTAGCTCATCAGTTAACAGAACATATTAGAGGAGTTATCCCCACGAGTAATTGGCTTATATTTTATATTTAATGGAGCATGCTCATTTTAGATATTTCATAAATGTATATTTCATATGTTTTATGTTTTTTTATTATTGTATATAATAGTGTTCTAATAGAACTCAATTAAAAAAATACTCATTTTTTCTAATATTGATACAGTACATGCAATCTGTAGCGAATTGTGAAATTAATATTTATTTTTAAACTATCATAGGCTAGTATTGTGATGCCAAAATTCACTTGTAGCATTTAAAGCGGTCATGACATAAAACATCACTGCTTTGATATTTTGGTAGGCTATATAAAAGGTCTTTGTACCATTAAAACATCCTCAATTTTCATACAGTAGCTTAAAATGTCTCCTTTACTTATAAACAAAGGGTTTTTTTAATCAAGCTCCAAAAATGGCTCTTTTGGATCTGAGGAGCAAGATGATGTCATGGGGGTACAAACATTTGCATAAAAACTACTTTCAGAGCAAGACATCGACGAATCAACTTCTCACCATAGGCCCCGCCCACTGGCATCCGATCACTTTATGCAACAAGATCTCGCATTTTGCGTCGCATTAAAAGCAAATAGAAACTAGTATCACTGCCACTATCTTGTCTACACTGGATACAGTATACAAATGCGCATTCACTTTCCGACACAGTTCACGCGTTTGAGTCTGTCATCAATAGTTCAAATGTAGTGAAAGAATGTTCACTTTGACGCGTTTGGTTTAAACAGCTTGTTCACGTCTTTGGACAGATATCAGAAGGCCCCCAGCATAAGCAACAAAAGGATAGTTTATTTTGAATGGCATCCCGAATCGTGTCAGAAGATTGTCAGAAGACAAGCCTTAAAACAGGTCGTTTTAGACAGAGGGTCAGAATGAGGGTTGATAATAATCATTTTCACAGATTTATTTTGTGCAATAAACTTTATTAACATTATAAGTAAACATCGAGGAACATATTAAAATAATAATAAAAATCCGTGTCATGATGAGCCCTTTACATATGTTTTATTTTCAAATGCTGCTTAACGATTATCAGCCATGAAAATAATTATTGTTTTATCATTATTGGCCAGAAAAGAAGCTACAAGAGTGTTGATGTTGAAGATTCGTTAAAATGAATAAAAATCATGCAATAGAAATGAACAGATGTGTCTGTTATATTTTGTCCCAGCAGAAGATATAGCAAGAACACGTATTATCTTCTGCTGGGACAGAATATAACAGACACATTTGTTCATGTCTGTTGCATGATTTTGATCATTTTAATGCATCTTCATGAATTCATATGAATTCCTCCAGCAGCTGTAATGGCTTCCTCTTCCTGTCTCACAAGCAAGGCTTCCCCACACACAAGATTTCCTCTTCCAGCACCTGAACATGATGTGAATCTTGATTACAGGAAGTGAATTTGGGATATCAGCATGCAGTACTGACGCAAAAACCCACCCACCCAAGGCTATGGACAGAAACACCATACACACACTCCTGCAGTCAGGTGGTCTCTAAAGCGTGGAGCTGAGTGGGAAAGCCCAGATGCTCCCTCTGCTTTATATAACATATATGCCGAATCGAACGGTTTCACTTGTCTGTATTGTGACTGAGGTAGTGGTAAACATCACCACATATCACTTGCCACTTAAACAACGACTACATAAATATTCCTTTCCTTTTGCTTATATGCTCCCCTGTTGGAATATACGAGATTTTAATATCTATGTGGAATAATTGATGAGGATACTGAGAGCTGGGCCAGTGGGGGAAGGGTCTTATTCGGTTTTAATATGAGAGCTCATTCATTCACTGTTTTTCCCCCTCACACATGAGATGGATTACATAGACATCCACCCTCACCTCTCCCTCCATCTCCCAACGGAGAACGAAACACTGGATACGCCAACCAGTCACCTGCCCCTGTCCATGAGGGGATCAGGAGATATTTATGGGTTGATGCAAGCCTTTAGGGCCCTCATGCAGACCCCTGTCATCAAAGAGTGATTTCATTCTCACTACACCGCCCCTCCACATCCCAAGAGACCACTGTAACACCTGCCCCCCACTAGAGGATGCACAAGCGCCTCCACCCACCAACAAATATACATACACCAGCGGAAACCACACAGCTTTATACTTACAATGATGCTTTAAAATAATGATCTAAACATCCTAATAGAAAGATTGCCATTATGCCGGTACAGTATGTGTGCACAATTCATCTTCATTCTCAGTGTGACATTAGACAGATATAACTGAAAAGCTTGAATGAACACCAAGTGAGGTGGGTGTGGACTACAATCTGTGCTGGACATCCGTGACGGTCTCGGCTGACAGAACCGGAGTAAACACATGTAATAGGGTCACAAGTGATGGGCTCATTTTGGTTGTCCAATTAGCAAAAGCAATAGCTCAACATGATATCTGCTAACCAATTTGCCAAGAAAACATTAAATGACTTTATTCTTAGATTTGTATCCATTCGTATAAAAACATCATTTATTTTTTAACTTAGTAGTGGTGGTAGTATGAGTTAAAATGTCACTATTATACATTTACATTTACATTTATTCATTTAGCAGACTATTATAGAAGTCAATGGTTATTATTTAAAAAGTTGCGAAGTATTACTATTAAAGCTGAACTATTACTCCACCTTTGTGGTTCTATTCGTGGTCTCAGGGTGCTGTGTTTTAAATAAATATTTCTGTGAAAATAGTAACCTGTGCATCTTTATTTGTGGCATTTGGACATAATCTCACTTAAAGCAATTACACATCCACACTCAATTGACAAGCTTTCAATTACGTTCACCCGAGTGTGAACGTGTTTCTTCAGTCAATCTGATATTGTAAATCAGCAGCTGAAAGAAAGGTTATCCAATTAGTAACTGACTTACACAATGTAACAGAGAGAAAGGACAAAGCTGGACATCGTCCAGACTGTGGGTGACGGCGGGACAGGAGCTTGACTTTGAATGCCCTGCTGAATGCACAGGGCTCTTGGCTGTGTTCCAGGTTGTGGAGGTGTTTGTGACGTCTGACCATATGAAACTCACAAGTCTGCAAATATTCCTTTTTCCTCTGCTGTATATTGTAATACAATAGCCATGATAATCTCCACACTACAGACCATTTTTTACAGCTAAATACATTTTAAAATACACATACATACACACAGACAGATAGATTGATTGATAGATAGACCAGGCATTGTCGGTCCTGGAGTGACGATATCCTTCAGAGTTTGGCTCCAACCCTGAAAAAACCTCACCTGCCTGTAGCCCTAGTAGTTTTGAATACCTTGATTAGCTTGTTCAGGTGTGTTTGATTAGGGTTGGAGCTAAACTTTGCAGGACAGCGGCACTCCAGGACCGATGTTGCCTACCCCTGTCCTACACCAAGGCAAAACACTGCCAAGGTCAAAACCACTAGTGAGGCCAGTGTCTGCCAGTCTCTGGTCGGTGAGTGTCTCATTTGCACCTCTCTTACTGTGGTGTTCTGCAGGGATGCGGTTCTGTCTGCATCTGCTGCACACTTTTGTGAGAGGACTGTGTTTTTTTATCTATCTCAAAGAACAGGCACAGATGCCATAATACTTAACCTGCCCATATCTATATGCTGAAGAACAGGCCTAACTATATTTTACTCAATTCTTTTGTCAGACTTAAAGATCAAATGTTTATACGTTTTAATCAGGCATCATGCTCTAAATTATAAAATAAAAATAAATACAAATCTAACTTAACCTGTTAACTGTCCCTCACATTTTTGAAAGTGAAAGTGAACTATCCAAACTTAATTTTTTATAATTCATGAACGAAAACATTTTGTAACATGATTTTGATGTTCCATTTTCATGGTAATGCAATGTCTGATTTTAAAATGGTTTTCAAAGGATGAATTTAGAAATTTTAAGTTTTCAATTGATATTTAATTTCCCATGATTTCTAAAGTGTGATAGAGAAAAAGGCAACAAAGAAGACTTTTGTAACAAAGGTCAGAGCTCTTGTTATGATGTAGATTTTTCAGGTGCACTTTTGCACACTAATGACAAGTGGGCCCACCGGTGGGACAGTGACAGTTAACAGGTTTTAATACCATCTTTAAAAAAAATTAATCAGTTCAGAACGTTTTATTTTTTTATTTGTTTGGTGATGATACACAGCAGCAGGAGGGCAGGTTTGTATTAAGGGGGGCAGTAGGTTTCCTGCATGAGAGATGCTGATGAGAGACGAGTCTGAACACATCCACTAAATAGCTTCTAAGTGCAGCCCCTCCTTCCGCCTCCATTAGGAGGTTTGTGTGGTCAATAGGTTTTGCTGATCTCCCGGGACCCTCATATTGATTTTACTAGAGCAAGGAAAGTGGCACAGAGATGCTGTATGGGTGATGGCTAACCAATGCTAGGGCTAAAAACTTTTAGATATTATTTACAAACATGCAGAAATACAGAACAGCTGCTGAACAAATTAATTTGTGTGCTTGAAGACTGTAATCAGAAACTAATATTGGTTACTATCTATCTACAATACTGGCAGTAATTTTGACACAATTATAATCAGGAGTCTTTGGCCTGCAAAGCTTAACGGAATCACAGTAAAACAACACAGACGAGAACATTTTGTTATAATTTTATATAAAATAGGCTATATAGAGCATTTCAATTTCACATCAACATACCTCTCCATTTACAGTAACACAGCAAAAGAAGCCATATATTCACACTTCACTCTTAAGCAGGAAACAAGAATAAGGTACCTCACCACAATCAGGCAAATTATCATAATTTTTGAAGTTTTTTGAATACCTTTACACACAATCTTTGTGTCACTGAATAATGCAACAGTACTGGGGAAATGCAAAGAGAAAAGAGTGAGGCAAGGGAGCGCTTCTCTAGCCACAGACAAAACACAGACCAGAAACAAAGGGGAAGGACAAAAAGAGAGGATTAACATAAAGGATTCCCGACAACAACATACTCTCAAAAAGCAACCACTGGCAACCACACAGGACGACTACAGAGGTGCGGCCGCCTGCGGAGCTGAGGACCCCGGTAAGAGTTTCACACAGGCAGCAGCTGCAGGCGGCTCTTAAGAATCATTCTCTTCTGGTGAGTGGGTCCAGCGCACAAACTCTTCACTGTAAAGAGACTTGCACTGGACTCTTGCTAAATCTAAATATATGTTAATATATTTTATATATATATTAACAGTAAGTAGTTGTTTAATCTTTTCTCTTTTTTATTGTCATCACAAAAACACTGAAACCAAAATGATTACAGTTAAATGTGCTAATGTGTTACATATTTTTGAATGAGTGACTGCTAAGTGCTGTTACCGTGGATTTATTGCTTTGTACATTGAGTATGGTTATTACCTGCTGCTATGACTATACCAGCCCTTTTCACAAGTTGTCCATTGTTATCTTAATGGAAACGTTTTGTCCCATCCCAGCTAAAATCACACACTACATGTTGCCTTTGGTTAATTGCGCAAATAAATTGACACAGCAGTAACAGTTTAGTTAAATAAGATAGTTATAGTGAAATCATAAATACAAAACATTTGTAAAAACGAACACAGTTTTGACCCATGCATAACTAACATTCACAGATGTCAAAATGGCATGGAGTTAAAACAATGGCATGGAAATTAAGGAGTCTGTGGCCTTGACACCCTGTGCTTTTGCTTTTTGTAGCTCTTGCAAATCCAATAATCTAAACTCAAACCCTTCCCAAGTTCATATATTACACCAAACTCCAAATTGAATAGCACCTTCCAATATATATATATACATATATATATATATATACAGATATGACTGAAACAGCCTGCTAAGTTTGAGAAAGACTTTTGTTGCTTTTATTTCTTCATCTAAAAAACTGTGCTTTTTCTCTGCAGTGTCAAAGACCAAAGTCCTCTTTAATCTCTCAAAAACGTGACTTCTACAATGGATGAGTAACACATCATGAGGTATAAACAACATTTGCTTTTCTTGTGCTGTTAAATTACATTGTACAGCTCTCTCAGTGCAATCAGAAACCAGTGGCTTGGTGGGAATTCTCTGCAGCAGTATTTCTCCATGAATGACTCCAGAGCTTGGTATTAGCCTGACTAACTCTACAGGCTTCTCTATGTTGCAAAGCCTCGGAATAATGGGGTTTCACAATATTACACATGATTGCACTTGCACATGATTGCATGATACAACATTTACAGTCTGCCAATTTTGATATGTAATATCTCTTTTGTATAATTGACTCATTTAAATTCATATTTAAATGTAGGATTTAATTATTTAAATTTGTGCAAACATTCAACAATTTTTAGGTTTTTATAAGTTAATTGATCCTCTTTTTTCAGAACTCACAGACACTACAAAATCTACAGTGTGGGCATGTCTTTTTAATCCTGTGCTGTATGTAAAGTGGCTCCAAAAAGTATCTGGATGCCTGCGTTGCACTTGAAAATGTAGAAATGTCATTGCATTAGATTAGATAACAAAAATTCTACTTTTTTAAAGTTAAACATATTACAAAAACAAGCTTTTTTATATTAGATTATATAACGATATAACACTCACACACACACACACACACACACACACACACACACACACACACACACACACACACACACACACACACACATATATATATAATTGTATATATTTTAATATATAGCTACATACATATATTTTTTTATTTCAAAATGAGGACACTTCATACACCCACTAAAGAAAAGCACAGAAAGACAATTTGCAGATGTGTTGCAGATTGCACTTTGTTATTTAATGCAATGGAATTTATACATTTTCAGTTGTGACTTGTGTCCGAGTGCATCCAAATAACTTTTTGCTCCACTTAATGTTTATGTATAGCTGTTTGCATCATGTGTGTGTGTGTGTGTGTGTGTGTGAGGTCTAGGAGTAATCCCCACCCTTCCTGAATCCGTGACCCCCTTCCTCCACACCTTCCTGTACATACTCCTCTCGTTTATCCCATCCTTCTGCCCATCCGCCGTTCAACTGCGTAGTGGCACCGTAGGTCTTGGCTGGACCTCCCAGGGCACCGTAGCTCTGGGTGATGTCCCCTGTTTCCTCAGCTAGCTCATCTTCATCAATGAAGCCACACTTTTCTTCACTGGTCTGTTCTGGATCTGCCCATGGCTGCTTCTCCCCCGAGGCGAAGATGCCATAGAAGATTACACCGCCATAATGCACCAGGGCAGCGATAAGAAACACATACTGCCACTCTTCTCGGGTCTGAAAGGAAGAAAGAGTCGTCAGGAATTCATTGACATAAAGAAACTCCTGGGAGCTGCAAGAATAACACATGAAATAAACATAGGCTTAATGCTGATAAATCGGAGCACTTTTGGCAATGAATCACAAGTAGGCAGAGCTATCGGAAACTCTGTAACATGAAATCATTTAAAATCATATATATATATTTCAGGTACATCAGGTTTGGAACAACAAACAAACAAAATCAAGATAACAAATGCTGTGATTCTCAAACCACGCAAGCGTCACAACTCAACGTTTTAATCCACCACAGGGCAACATCATTCATTCAAGTTAAGATCCATCCAGTCCAAACATATAGTACTGAACATCTAGAATGCAAAAGAAAATACAAAACAAGGTGTCTTACCTTGTGTTTGGTCATGGCTCCCACAATAAGAGGGCACACCATTCCTGACAGAGTTCCCACTCCATTAGAGATTCCCATGAGGATGCTGGCATAGCGAGGAGCGATGTCTAAATGATTGACATTGAAACCTGATGGGCAGTAAAGGTATAAAGCACATTAACATCAGACAAAATTGAAATAACCGTCAAAGATTTTTTTCTGTTTTTGGCACTGAATGAATTACAACAAACCATAGTTACTGTTGTTAATTCAATAAAACTACAAAAAAAAGCATTTTCAATAATTATAATTAAATAAACATTAATCAACTTTATATTTTGTATCAATATATATATTAAAAAACAAAACTTATTTTATGTTTGCATTTTTTTGTTTATGTTGAAGTGCTAAAATAACTATTGATCACATTAAAAATAAATTGAATAAACTAAAATGACAAACTAATAACTACTTAACTACTTTTATTAATAATAAAAACTACAAAGAAAAAATAAAGTAAACTAATAAAAATGACAAAAATAACCCTAAACCAAAATGACTTAAACTAAAATACAAATAAATATCATGTAAAATATTAACAAAAGCTATAATAGTACATCAATGATACTAAAAATACCACTGCAACAAACCACATTACTGAATGGCATTTTCAAACCACTGCATTCCTCTTGTATCATTTGCACATTTTGGTTCTGCATCAAGGTGCACATTTTTCTGTTTCACTAACATGATGTTGGAGATTCAGACTAAAAATAGAAAGCGCAGCCATCTTAGAGCGGAGGAGTCTGTAGCCCCTCCCTCACTGAGTGCTCTGTCTACATGTGCTGCCTGTGAGGCTGCTCTCAGGGGACAGTGTGTATGAATTATTAAAAAGTCCAGCGGAGCGACTTATTCCTTCCAAGCTGCAGCGGAGGAAGAGCGTTTTTGACTGATACAAGGAGAACATGGTATTTAGTCAGAAATAAGCCATTATTTGCAGTGTTCCCTGGCTTTTTATATTACTGCTTTTTCTTGTAATTGTAGTGTATAAAAGGTTTGCAAGGCTAAATATTAAATCACACATATTGTTTTCCCAAAGACTTGCCTGATATTGCAAATCCACTGAAGCCGACAGCCATCACAAGAAATGAAATGGCCATTCCTTTACTGTGTGAGTAACCAACCACCAACAATAGAGTGGCCTCCATCCCAAAGCCTGTCAAAGATAAACACAAGTCAACAAACTCAGCTAGAATAGACAATTATATGATTATTACTATGACTATTCATATTTAGGATGAAGAAAAAATACATTTATTCTCCTTCATTCTTTAAAAATCCTAGTTTACATGGATTTAAACAGAATATAGCAGCTATATCATTCTGTTTGTGTTCTTGCAGTATAGGTTGCACTCACCTCCACAGTTCATGATCTTCCGAACTGTCGTAGTAGACAGGATGTTTTTGGTACGGAAGAAATCGGCTAACTGTCCCCCAATGGGTACGATAATGGTCATCACCAGATGGGGCAGGGCTGACAGCATGCCAACCTGAATAAGACAGCAGCCGTCAGGCTCAGTAGGGTCTTATTGAAACACTGCAGAATCAATGCATTAGCCATTGACCAATGTTAGTTGATATTGTGGCATTTTAGGATGTAGTTAAACCACAGAAAAGAGAAAAAGGGTCCAATTTAAAATCTTAATTACAATAGATACATCTGATAAATAAATGTCTTCCAAAAAATCTATCAAACTGACATGCAACATGCACCATTAGTGTGTTAATACTGTAACTAGATGTAAAGACACGATTGAAGGTTTAACTGTAGGAAGTGAGAAAACAAGAGAAAATGAGATGAGAGCACAGACTTAAATCACCAATAAGTGATTCATGAATTATTCATTATGAACTATTCACAATGAATAATTCATCAACCTATTTCAGACCTTAGGGAATGACAAAGGTCACGCATTTACTGATGCACACTAGAATTATAGACAAACATATGCAACTTAGACACCAAGGCTAGCCATTTTGACCCAAATAAAGCTTGATTGCTGATCAAGTAATTGTTCATTTTATAATTTCCCAGTTTGTATAAAACAAATGCCAATTGAACTGCATGCGATATGAAAGGTAAACTGAAATTACCTTGCTAATCTCAAAGCCAAACACCTCCTCGAAGTATGCAGGCTGGCTGATGAGCAACAAGTAGAAGGTCCAGCTCCTGCAGAAGTTGGCCACAATGATTGCATAGACAGGCATGGATGTGAAAAACTTCTTCCAAGGTGTCTTGAATTTCTGTAAGAGAAAGGAGTATTGCAACATGTGGAGGGAACTGTTACAAAGCCCATTCTGTTAATGATTCTAGCGTTTATGTCTTGATTCTGCGTGAACATTTTTGATTCTTCGTCAATACTGATGTTCCCCGAGAGCGCATGACATTTAGACCAAAGAAGACCAAAGACCAGAGACATGCACTGAGACAAAATGGCTTACTAATTGTATCAAATTATAACATAAATATTGGTATTTTATAAGTTGATACTTTCAACCTACAGATTTCTTTAGATGTCCTCATATAACACCATGACAACAAAATGTCCCTTTATTGACCGGTAGTGACACTGCAAATATTGTCCTCTACCTCAAAATTATTCTAGATTAGTATATACATAAAAGTGTGATCACCAAAGAAATGTGCCTGTTATCTTTTCATTTTTCAAGGCATCCTGACAAAATTTGCTTTGTGTTTTCATTTACCTCTATAAAATCACAAATAACTGAAATGAAGCTTTACGCTTTTAAATGACAGCAATGTCTTGTTCACAGTAACTGCAAATAGAGTGAGAGAATGAGGGCTTTGTTTCATCTCTTAATCTTAAAGTTGATATGAAATGAATTCCTCCTATGTATTTTCTAAATGAATACTATATATCTCATTGTTAGCAGTTCTTCTGTGCATGTTTTCAGTTTTTCAATTAGCTTTGTAATGTATAATCAAAATGCCATGACTGGACCTTCCGGTAAAAATGACAGACTTCTCTTTGATGACACATGAAGGAATTCTCCAATCATTTAGTGCAACCACCCACATCTCAAAATCCAATCAACAACCGATGCATAGAGTCCCAGGCGTTTTTGATCATCTGTTACACTTAGATGTACGTCACAATACAGAACAAAATATTCGTTGCTACTTCTCTTTCATCGTGACTTTAAGAAAGTTAAACATTTGAAAACAAAAATTCTCCCATCTTTTGTGTCAGTTATTATCCTGATGTCAAGAGAAATGCACTCTTTGTACAACGCACAATTTGCTCTGAACTCTTAAACTGGACAACCTTCCGAGCCACAACCATAGTATAAGTGAAGTATATTTGTGTCAATAAGTAACAAACGGGCATTAGAATTATACATAATTATAGAGTGGTCCTTAATTATAGGGTTGCATGAGAGGGGATGTTATGCCATTAGTCAAAACATCTCTTAAAAGAGGAATCCTACACTCAAGACTTTTTTTCTGTACTATCAACCCCATTATATTCTGAGATTACACATATCCAGCCAAAAGAGTGGAGCAAGATTATGTTTGCGGTCACTCACTTCTGCAGGACCTAGCAGCTTAGAGCTCTCGCCGATGCTCTCCTCAATGAAGCAGCGTTCTTCAGCCGTGATGGTGGGATGTACAGCTGGACTCTCATATGATACTAAGACCCAGAACATATACCAGAAAATCCCAAAACAACCTAAAGGGAAACAAACAATTCTTAGACGTTGGTCTTAAATCAAAACTTCACAAAAGAAGCAGACAGGAAGATGAGCTGACTGAAAACTCTTCATCTAACTAAATGGATTACAATGCATTGCTTTCCAGAGAGGACATGTCAATTATTGGCACAGTGACAGGCAGATTCAGTGTCAGCACAGAGGATAGACACATGGAAGCACCAGAGGAAAAATCATTACCCAGCATCCGTGAGTTAATCCATTCTGAACTTACTAAAATACACTCATCAAGACTGTTAAGCACACTCGTGCAATGACGGTTTGCACCATAACCATGGCTCATACGGTACACACAAATAAACTCTCTTACCATAGACATAGAAAACCGATGACCAGCCTGTGTACTGCACCAAGATCCCAGCTAAAGGCATGGCAATGACAGCTCCAGCATAGGAACCTACAGAAGAGCAGAGGAGCTTAAATTGAACATAAACAAGAAGGATAGCTATAAAGGACATCTCTGAAATAAATTGTCTTTAACCAAAAAAGAAGCTTTCTAAATGCCTCAAAACCAGTTGCACAATATGCATTATAACAGCATAGGAAAATCCAGTTCTTGCATAAATAATGTTTCTTTGAATTATTGAGGATAAACAAAAAATGCATCTTTAAATTTGAACATGCACACAATAATGAGGCACCAAGGTAGCAACAAAACATATATAATGGCATTGTTTTCTTTATTACTCACTGATCTACTGTTTTGCTTTAAAAAGAATAAAGATTACCACAGAATGAGGTTGTGGCTAGACGGCTTCTTTCCAGTGGGGGAGCCCATTTACTCCAGATCCCATGACAGGCTGGGTAGGTCACACCCTAGAAAAACAAGAATAATACACATCAGTTCTATATCACAAAGAAGTGTAAAATCTTAAGCAGTAGTTAAAGTTACATCTAATAAATGCACATTTATATAGACTAAAAGAATAGAGTAATATACATTGTTGGTGTGATGGAAGTAACAGTTGTCTATTTCACACACACATTACTCTACAGATCAATATCGCTAAAGACAAAGCCTGGGTTATTACTCTCACAGAAATATCCTCAGGCCATAACTGATTGGTACAGAGTTTGGGCTTTTCCCAGGAATAATTCCCACAAATGTTTTTTCTTTCTTTCTTTCTTTCTTTTTTATTTTAGAAATTATCTACCAAAGGCAAGAGCCCAAATGTTAGATATGAACGTTATTAGCAAACAAGTATTTACAGATGAGAGAACATCGTGCTTTCCTACCTCTACAAGGCCTTGTAATATCCTGACGAATAGGACGCAGCCGTAGTGAGCACGTGCCGCTGAGGGGATGAACATGTTCAGTATGGATGTGAGGAGGATGGCTGCGCCAAAAACCCTGAATAACAGATGGAAACGTGGCTCAATTATTGACCATTATGTTATAAAATTGAAAAATAAAACTGTGTGAAAATTTAAGTTGTATGTAATTAATTAATTAATTAATAAACCCCGAGATTCAGCTATGTGTTACCTTAGTTGCCACGCTAAAATTTTAGTTAAACGTTCTTTATCGCTGCGAATAAATGTTCAAGAATTTCTTCATACACCAAAACATAACATACAATTCAAATATCTGCGTTCTGTTCTTAAGAAAAAAACAGCAACAGGGTCGTTGCCTTTGGTGATGCCAGCACTGCCACAGAGGAAATATGCCCTTCTATGTATTTCTGATTTCCCTCTCGCTGTAGAGCTGAAGACCCCCCCCCCCTCCCACCGGCTCTCGCTAATCTGATTGAGGGATTTCTCCAGCACGAGACTCGCTGATTCTATTAGATCTCAATCACGCAGACCAATAGCCCAAATATGAACTGAGAACTGTTGAATCATTTTTTCAAAGACAATTAAGTCAAATATTTGAGTAGCCTATAGCCACTCAGTTAACAACAGCACTATAGCCTAAAATTGCACAGCATTTTAATTTCTTGATAACGTTCATTTATTGTTGGCCAGCCCAGCCGTCAAAAAATATGCTATAGCGAGCTCAAATAGTGTAAACATATTTCCAGCTACCGACATGGCAGTTTTATTTTTGATAAATTGTTGAGTGATAGATGAGGTACGGCCAACCCTCTGGCAACATGTCCGGGGCTGGTTGCCATGCCCCCCTCATTGAGCAGATTAGACACGCTTCCCCCGGGATCTCATTAACAGGTGGAGAATGCCCCACAGACCCGCTCCCACAGTCTAATCCTACAACTCTCACGACGGGTCAGCGTTCACTCTGCCACTCTCACAACACCGGAAACATAAGCAGGCCGATCAACCATGGCAATGAACTCTCTCTCTCTCTCTCTCTCTCTCTCTCTCTCTCTCTCTCTCTCTCTCTCTCTCTCTGTGCCTGTCTGCTGTGCTGATTTATTTATTTGATTTCCCCCCTTAAACGCTTGAATAAAAATAGGTTTATATTTTATTCAATTAGAATGATACAAACACAACAGTGATGTTTCATCTGCCTTCTTTGAAACAGATCATGGCTGCGTTTCCCAAAAGCATTGTAAGCTAGCCTGTATTGTAGACCCATTGAACCCGAATGGAGGAACTAGGAACGCAGCCCATGGCCTTCGATTAAGAACGTGAGAAGCAAGATAGTAGGATGCGTTATGGTTTCCCAAAATATATATTTTGTTCGTTTTTCAAAATAAACTCAGTATAAACTGTAATAATATTATATTTTTTATGTACATATATTTTCACAAGAAATGTGAGACCTTACGGGAGTCTTTGCAAAATGAATAAATGTGATTGGGTTGAACGTCTGCTAAATGATCTCCTCCCATCACCCCCTTTTCTTCCAATGACAGGTACAGTTCCATTCGCCGCTGTGAATAATCATCGTTTGCATAATACAGTTCGCCAAACTGATTGCTGTGTAGAGCTCAAACCAAATATTTGCAGCTTTGCAGCTCGAATTTGGAAGAACGAATTCGGACGTGACTATAACTGTAATCATGCGCTATATGATTCTTTTAATTATTTAAAATATGTATTATCTTCTTACATGACTGAGGCCTTCTCCTTAAATCTCCTTGTACATTAAATAATACATTCAACGTCTCAGAAAGAGAGCCATTTTTGACGAACACTTGGGCGAGAACTGTAAGCGAACTGCATGCAGGTTTGGAAATAACGTATGACGTAAGCAGCAGATGTTTTATAATCTATTTTATAATACTCGGTTTGCAGCATTTCTGACCAAAAAAAAAAAAAACGGATCAAATTCTGTGATCCGTAGGAAACTAAAATAACGCCTATAAATTTGCCTATACATAATAATAATATAAAACATTATAGAATATTTATTATTTGTATTTGTTTGTAATAATTTAGGCCTACTTAGTGTTATTTCGTTAACATTAGGTAGGCCTATATTTTCTATAATTTAGCCTACTATTTTCTATTTATATAATATTGGGAAATTCTATAAACCAAATGGGATTTAAAGGCGATTATTTACTGTTGCATTATGAGCTAACAACAACAACAACAACAATCATCGTAATCTGAATAAATAAATAAATCCAGGGCTTTACCTGTTTGCCGCCAATCTAGAACAAATGTATCCTCCGGGAATTTGCGTCACAATATAACCCCAGAAAAATGAGCCATGAATCATTCCAACTGTTTCCGGGTCCCAGTTGAATTTAGCCTTCTAATGGAGAAACACAGAAGATATCAGGTTGCTAATTCTATCTATAAAAGGCTAGGGACAATTGAAAATGTGAATACACACGTCTCCAGACCTCTATTAAGGTTAAAATATAATAATATAAATTCGATATTTAAGGGGAAAATTGTAACTTTTATTTTCAGAACAATAGCAAATATATATATATTGATTATTGTGCAGAAAAAAAGAAATGGCAAGCGCGCAGGATTAGTTTCCAGCTGAAGAGTTAATCAATTGGAGGCCGATGACATTCAAGTAACCAAGGTCATTGTTTTGCATGAGTAGCCTAATGGTTTTCAGTCTGTGCCAAGCTAGCAGTGGCATCCACTAAGCCTCTTTCAAACAAACGCAAGTCAGTGTGCTTTTAAATTCTGTGCTTTTTATTTTCCATAAATTGTGACGGTTTCCAGACGAAGTGTAGCCAGTGTGCATGTGTGTGCATGCACGCTCCCGAGGGGTGTGTCACGCGCACAAACCTCTTTGATGATGATCTTCCCGTTCAGGTGAATGGTGCTGTTGTTCACCATGCTCACTATGGCCACGCCTAAGTTGCACCGAATACCGAAGGAGATGCAGAACCCGAGGCCGCTCATTACGGCGATGATGTAGCGGCGCGGAAGTCCAAAGCACGTGCAGTCGCACAGAGGTGGCTTTTTCTGGATGGGCTGAGCAGGCTGTCCATCCTCGGTCAGTTCGATGTTCTCGCCAGGTTTTTGTCGCTTTTCTAACACTCTGCATCAGTCAGAAGAGAATCTTGTGAGACACTAACAGCATAACGACTACAGTCCAGAAGAACCCATTCATAGGAATATCATCCACCTTTATTACTGAAGACAATAATTTTTAGCTGGGAACAAACGAATCGAGATTTTATTTTGACAAATAATTCAATTTACTTTCCCCACCAGTAGCCTGCTCTAAGTTGCACGGACATATTTAGACAATGATCATTAAAATGGCTTACAGAAATTCTTCTTTTATAATTTTTTTTTCCTTCAACGCAAGGATGTTTATGTAAACTCCACACAGGCTTCGTGTGCTGCCACTGTACCGCATTGCAGCATTCCCTTCACCTTCACCGTATTTACATTCACACAGACCACTGATATTCACGAACTTTACTAACACGGTCACATTATTACACCAAAGCCACACAGAGAGTTATTTGCGTACATTTACTAGATAATCAAAATACATATTGTGTTGAGACTAATTTTATAACTTAATGTGCATCAAAATGTAGCTTATATATTTTTATTATAAAAATAATACATTTCGTTTCAGGCATTTGATTTGAAGTGCAACGAGAGTAAAATGCATTTTATTTTTTCATCTTTGATATATGTAAAATGCACATTAATCAATTGCACTATAATTGTCAATTCAGTTTTTTTACATCTCAGAAAACAAACAAGAGACAATGTTTTGGAAAAGACTACAAAATGACTATAAGCAAACGAAAAAAAGAAAAGATGAGGAGACACATTTATTAAAAGTAGTACTCGGGGGGTATTTCAATTTCGAAACAACAATTCGTGAACAATTCGTTCAGATGGTCGAGGCGGTGGATTTTTTCATTTATTTTTTATTTTTTACTCTTCTCATAAATTTCATAAGATATTTTTAGGTGACACAAAAATGACTCGATATAAAGGAACATTAAATTAACATGAAATAATAATGTACAACCCGGTTTTCTTTCATGTGATTTCAGTCGTGATCTTTTTTGCAGGTATGGGAACACGCGAATGGTCTCTAAAAGAAGCTGCACTCAAGGGAATCCTCTAATTGCACGGTTTCTATTCAATCGTAAATGTATTTTAATCGCCAGATTACAACGACAACCTTCAAAGATAGGAAACTCGCATGCTTCCATCCCCTCCTCGCAAGATTATGCAGAATTACATAATTTCCTTCACGTCTCCATGAGGCGTGACGCCAAAACCGACTGGGGAAACTCGTTAACGACTAGACCAAACTAGCTGCACATTAGTGTTTTTTCTGTTCTGTTATAGCAATAGTTAGTATATTTATCCATCTAGCAACAACACACGCACAGTTGTAGGCTATTGTTTAAAATGAATGATTTAATGTTAAAATATCTCACTTGTACAAGTGTCCCAGAGTCTTCCCCGCCAGTTGCTTGAGTCCCTGTTTGCTGGGCACAAAACCGGGCTCCCTCGGAGTCTCCATGTCCAGATGTGATAATCCCTCGTTTTTCCCGGTAATGTTAAAGTAGCATGTCACTGTGTGAGATGACAGAGCATACCGGACCGATACCCAGCGGATCAATGATTCAGTCAGACAGATGAGGAAAATTCACGACGGTGTTCACAGAGCGAAGGGGGGAAAATCCACCTACACAAGAGAGATATCAGAAGTGGTCTGGCTCTGTCTACTCATAATAATAAACTCATAAACTGCCCCGCGCGCGATAAGAGCACGCGATGCCATCTCACATTTGACTCAACCAATTAATGTTCGCTTCAAATCGAAGGAGTTAAAAAAATGATTTAAAAATGTCGTATGGTTAAGAGGAAAAAAAGAAAGAAAAGCACTGTCACTTCTTCGATGCAGAGTGCCAGTGAAGCAGCTTTAGGAGGTGAATGGTGTTCAGCACCAAGGTCAGCGACAGTCTCGCCGCGACTCCTTCGCCAACTAGCGCTGGATCACTCCCGCCAGAGTGCCACTGCTTTGGGAGGGGTTAGAGAGGGCGGACAATCTGCACACCGTTCACATTTGCTCTGGTTTTGTCCACAAATGATCTGAATTGTGTTCCACGCGCGACAAGTGCTAGTTTTCGGTGCGTATATGATTGGCACGTGACCTGACATTTCAAGTTTCAACATTTGTGCTTTTATGCTTATTGTTTGTTTTCCATCAAAGGCCGTGCAAGCCTCCTGGGGGCGGTGCTATGGAAACCGAATGAGGGGTGTTTCCCCCTCCAAGTGCGTGTGTGTGCTTGTGTGAAGGAAAGCGTATTAATAATTCATACATACCTCGTAGTCCCCCTCCCTCTTCTCTGTCCTTCACAGCAAAAATTAAATAAATAAAAAAACTGCTGTTGTATGTATACGTATGTCGAATTAGAAGCCAATACAGGCCACATGCAAGATCATATTTATTCAAGTCAGTTTCTAATGGTTGAGGATAATAAAGAGGTATGCTGTCGGCGCAGTTTGGTAAGATCATTTTACACTATATTATTTGTATTATTTTAACATCTAAATCACAGACCTCGTTATAGGAGAGTAAACTCTGCGCAGCTGCGACGCTCTGCGTGCTAGGAAGCTTCACACAACAGGTCGTTGAGAGCGCGCTTAGTGAAGCGCAGGCGCCATCTTGTGTTCATTTACAGTATTCGCAGACGCCCAACAAGTGCTGAACACGTGTGGTATACTTGAATCACTTTATTTTGGCACGTTCTATAAGCTTGCTTCATAACTATTCATGAACTTAATTTTTTTCACACGGTTTCATTCAACTCATTCTGTAAACATTTGTAGAGCAAATAAATAAGACGACCAACAATAAACAACAACAAAAACAACAACAATATACACGTGTTGTATGAGACTATGACAGTAATTAAGGCAAATGTGTGTGTTCTCATCTGAACACAAAGATATCCTAAACTAAGCGAATAACTTTTTACAATATTTGTTCATCATGAATAGACTGTCATGTTTAACTTATAGTACATATATTATGCACTCTGTTTTTGATAAAACTTTGTATACAAGTATAGCAACACAATATTCAGAAAATGTAACTGTATTTGTATTATCCATAAAAGATTTATGAATTACAGCAAAATCACTGGACAGGCTAAAAATACATGTGTTGAGAATTTATAACATTTGTGAAATGAACAGGTATGGCTCACAAAATGTGTAGTTAAATTGATAAGACACTTTAAAAACAGACAGATTCTTGGGAGATAATATCAACACATTTACTTGTTTTCAAACATGTGGAGTCTCTATAGAAGATGATTGGCGCGGAGTTCATAGTGTTCATCAACAGTGCTACAGAAAGTATTATCCAAACATTTGAAATGTTGATGGGGCAGCTCTAAATGTTTGAACCAAATCTCCTCGCACCAGGTTAGTAATACAGCAGAGGACACTTGATTCATTCTATTCACTCATTTCAAAACTGTGATCTTACTATTTGTCCTTTTGCATGAATACACCATTAGAGGCAATTTCTTGGTCTTGACAGTATATGGGATTCTGTGAAAATCTGTTTCACTGATTTAATTTGTCCCAGCACTACCGTATAATCAAATGAAGTTATAAGGGTGAATATCAAAGTCCCCGATTCAGGGGGAACTGATCACAAAAATCCAAACTAATCCTGATTGCACAAGTGCATTTGTGCTGAAATTGGTTACAGAGAAACAGCACAATGAAAAAGACTAGTGTTCATGATTACAGATGAGTGCCTCAGATACGTGGTACATGCAAACCTTGACAGACTCTTGCAGAACAATGTGATGAATAATGGCTTGAGTTTCTGATACTTGAAGTATCAGAAAAAATATAGCAAGTCATCATAGAGCTTAATCTGGTTAAACCAATCCTTCCAACCAGATGATAAATCGGTTATATGATAACTCTGAAGCAATAAATATTCTTGAAGAAAACCAACAATAGTAACAATAAAAAAAATCATTATATTGTAATATGACACAGAACCAAATGGGTGGGTCGCAAGGTACAGCATTAATTAAAAATAACAATAATAAAATATAAATATTGTAAAAAAAAAGAATGCAAGCACTACAGAAATGATATTGTTTGATAGTTATTCAGCTATCAGTGTGTTTCATAAAAGAAAATTTCCACAGTGGTAAAATCCACTGGACAACAACATATATTAACTGTTAAACCTCACATGCCCACAACAAAATCAGAAAAAAAGACAATACACTGTATACATGTACCTCTTTCACAGTCAGACATACAGGACAAAACATGCAGATTACGCCTTCAAAAAACATAACAGCAACAAGCTGGACAGACATAAAAGCTTATTGCCTTCTAAAACATTTTCAGTCTTTTAATGGTCATAAAGGATTATTCAGAAGTTGAATTCACAGCAGCTTACTTCGAAGGCAACCTGAGGAACAGCAGGCTGCATTCCAGAGGGTTCGTCGCTGAACTTTCTGTGATCGGTCTCCAAGCCTTTCTCCTTTGTAAAAGTGCAGTTATATAAGTGCACTCCAGACATTTGAGAGAAACATAGATTTCCCACAAACCTCAAGCAGAAAAGAGACTAGCGTTGGTCTTTATAGAAGTTCTGGCAGTTGTTTGGATGTGGGCAGACAGTTTTTTGGCAATAAATGTATGAAGGTTTCCCGAAGATTCAATGTATGGTACATGTAAGTAGTCCTGAGGTTCAGGGATATTCAAATACATTCAGAAAGCACCTGGTGTTTACTTGGACTAGAGGGCAGCAGTGAAGCTGTTTCTGTGGACAGGCAGAAACTCTGGCTCAGCTGCATCTTGAGTTTCTCCACTTCGTAGTTGTGCAGGTATTCCTGAACTAGATAGCGTTCACGCTTTATACGGGCCTTTACTTCTGTCGGCACATCTGGAATCAGCCATGCTACGAAGAACTTCACCACAAATACAACGTGCTGAGAAAGAAGAGGAAACAGAGGAACAGTCATCATGTGTTCATAGAACCAAATTTCCACATCCAAGTTTTTCAAATGGTAACTAAATGCATAGTTAATATTTATGTTTATACAGTATATGTCTTTCCATTGTTCCTGTATTGAGCTTATTTTCTTTTTAGACTTCAGAATCAGAATTAGCTTTATTGGCCAGGTATGTTTACACATGCAATACATTTGTTTTGGTGACAGAAGCTCCACAGTGTGACAGAATGACAGTGACAGGACACAGATAATACAAATAATAATATACAAATAGACAAAATAGACAATTAAGTATGTACAGGTATATTAGGTGCAAATTTGAAATGTAGCAAGTATGTGTTAAATAAATAAATGAATGATAGTGTTGTGCTTTTCATGTTTATTGTTAAGTATTCAAGTGTTCATGAGATGGATTGCCTGAGGGAAGAAACTGTTCCTGTGTCTGGTCGGACTAGTGCTCAGAGCTCTGTAGCATCGGCCAGACGGCAGCAGTTCAAAGAGGGAGTGTGCTGGATGAGAGGGGTCCAGAGTGATTTTGCCAGTTCTTTTGCTCACTCTGGATAAGTACAGTTCTTGGAGAGTGGGGAGGGTTGTACCAATGATTCGCTCAGCAGTCCGGACTACCCTCCGTAGTCTTCTGATGTCAGATTTGGTAGCTGTGCTGAATTAAACAGTTATTGATGTGCAGAGGACGGATTCAATGATGGTGGAATAGAACTGTTTCAGCAGCTCCTGTGGCAGGTTGAACTTCCTCAGCTGGCGAAGGAAGTACAGCCTCTGCTGGACCTTTTTGTCAATAGAGTCTATGGGAATGTCCCACTTCAGGTCCTGACAGATGGTGCTGCCCAGGAATCTGAATGACTCCACTGTAGTCACAGTGCTGCAGTGTTCATTTTGGCAGGTATTTTTGATTTAGTCTTAGTAATTATTTTGAGACGAAAATGCTTAATAGTCTTAGTCACATTTTAGTCATTTGAGTATTTCATAGTTTAAGTCGACGAAAAGTCATTGCATTTGTGTCAACTTTTAGTCATTACTTTTAGTTAAATAAATTTAGTTTAATGTCCGGTTACCAACATTTATTTTGGTAGCTATTTTATATGTAGTCTTCAATCAAAAATAGTAATAAATTCTTCTTTTTAGACCAAATCAATTAAGTATATGATACATTTGAATCAAGGACTACATTTGGAAAAACAGAGATACAAAACTCATTTTTCAGATACAGTAGGTTTACTTTACAAGTATACATTTATTTAACATCTTTTGTTGGTTAACATTGATGACACAGATAGGTATTTATTTAGGAATGCTGTCCCTTTAAGACGGAAGGCATGCATGCAATACTGACAGTTTTTTTCGCCAACTTGTTTACGCTCACTTAAGCCATAACTGACTGTATTTACGTGAGATACTCTGACTCTACACGATAGACATGTGGACTGCTGTGTGTATTTGATCACTGAGCACTGAGAACTGATTGCACGCTGTATGAGAACTAAAGAAGTGGAGTGTGCGCGAGAGAGAACACCTCTATCAGCAGGATTCCACCTATCACGTTTTAACTAACTTTAATTGACAACGAATTGTGACTGCCGGGAAAAACAGGATTTCTGGTCACCCAGTCCCAAACCCTTCGGGGGCTGAGGTCATTGTTTCAGATCGCTAGTTCATGTTTTGGTAGCCTGTCTGTCCACTGCGGCTGCCATACTGAGACTAGATATGTGAACATCCCTAATACGATTATAATCAAATGACAGAGACGCACATTTTGAAAGACAAGACAGTTAATTTAGCCTATAGGATGCATTTTGAATGTCCGGTTGTCCTCGAATAACATTCTAGTCCCTTCTTGTCTTGTTAACGAAGGCGCGGCATACATTTCGTCATAGATTTTATCATCAGATATTAATTTTAGTTTATCAACGTCTCGTCTAAGTCACAGAAAAAAATGTTCGTTGACAAAATTAACACGGCAGTGCTGTTCATGATGTAAGTGGGATGAGAGCAGGGGGGTTTCTCCTGAAGTCCACGATCATCTCCACTGTTTTTAGCATGTTCAGCTCCAGGTTGTTGAGACTGCACCAGAAAGCCAGCTCCTTAACCTTCTGTCTGTAAGCAGACTCGTCACCGTCCTGGATGAGGCCGATCAGTGTGGTGTCGTTTGCAAACTTCAGGAGCTTGACAGAGGGGTCTTTAGATGTGCAGTCATTTGTGTAGAGGGAGAAGAGCAGTGGGGAGAGAACACAGCCCTGGGGAGCTTTAGTGCTGATCGTACGGGCTGCTGCCTGTCAGTCAGGAAGATGGTGATCCACTGACAGATAGAGGTGGGGATGGAGAGCTGTGTCAGTTTATTCTGAAGGGTGTACGGGATGATCGTGTTAAAAGCTGAGCCGAAATCCACAAACAGGATCCTCACATAAGTCCCTGGTCTGTACAGATGCTGCAGGATGAAGTGCAGTCCCATGTTGACTGCATCATCCACAGACCTGTTTGCTCTGTAGGCAAACTGCAGGGGGGTCCAGTAAGGGTCCAGTGATTCCCTTCAGATAAGCCAAAACCAGTTTTTCGAATGACCCCATGACCACAGACGTTAGAGCCACAGATCTGTAGTCCTGTTATCTTGGATTTATTTGGGATGGGGATGATGGTGGAGCGTTTGAAGCAGGGAGGTACTTCATACAGTTCCAGTGATCTGTTGAAGATCTGTGTGAAGATGGGGGCCAGCTGGTCAGCACAGGATTTCAGACAGGCTGGGGTCACACCGTCTGGGCCTGGTTCCTTCTCTTGTTCTTTCTGAGGACCTGTCGCACATTATCTTCACTGATCTGGAGTGCAGGTGTGGGGGAGATGGGGGTTGCTGGAGGTGTTAATGATGTTTTTTCAAACCTGCAATAGAACTCATTCAGATTGCCTGCCAGTTGTTGATTTTCCACAGTATTGGGGGATGGTGTCTTGTAGTTGGTGATATCTTTCAGACCTTTCCACACTGAAGCCGTGTCACTGGAAGAGAATTGGATCCTTAGCTTATCGGAATAATTTATCTTTGCCACTCTGATCTCCTTTTCCTGTGTGTATTTGGCCTGTTTATACAAGAATCTGTTCCCATTCCTGCGAGCATCTTCTTTGGCCTGACGGAGCTGTCCGAGTTTTGCAGTGAACCATGGTTTGTCATTGTTTTAGGTTAAATGAGTACTGGTAGAAATGCACATATCTTCACAGAAACTGATATATGATGTTACAGTTTCTGTGAGCTCGTCGAGATTGTTTTCAGCAGCTTCAAAAACACTCCAATCAGTAAGGTTAAAACAAGCTTTTAAATCCTGCTCTGCTTCATTAATCCATCTCTCCATCTTCTTTAGTCTTTAAAACAGATTTAACTGATTTCAGTTTCTGCCAGTAGGTCAGTATAAGATGAACCAAACAGTGATCAGAGAGTCCTAAAGTGATATGCATCCTTTATTGTTATGTAACAGTGATCCAATATATTACTGTCTCTGGTGGGACATGTAACATGCTGACTGCATTTTGGCAGTTCACTGCAGAGATTGTCTTTATTAAAGTTCCCGATAATGATTAAAACAGAGTCCGAGTGTTTTTATTCTGTGTCTGATCAGCGAGTTTCTGTACAGCTGATCTTGCGTTCGCTTGCGGAGGAATTTAGACACTCACGAGAATGAGCGAATAAAACTCCGCAGCAAATAGAACGGCTTACAGTTAATGAAGAGCGCTTCTAGATCGAGACAGCACATATTTTTTAACACAGTTACATCTGTATACCACCTCTCATTGATGTAAAAGCACGTCCCGCCGCCGTGCGATTTCCCCATTGATTCTGTGTTGCGGTCCGCTCTGACCAGCTGAAAGCTCAGCAGATGTAGAGCGCTGTCTGGAATGGCGTTATTTCCGTGAAACACAGAGCAGCAGAGTTTGAAAAGTCCTTGTTTAACCAGGAAAGCAGGAGGAGTCCGTCCATTTTTTTGAGTAGAGAGCAGAGATTCGCCAGATGGATATAGGGTGGTGGTGTTCGAAATCCGCTCTGTCTGAGCTTCAAGAGCATGCCGGCACTCTTCCCCCCGTCTGCGTGTCCTAAAGCGTCTGAACAGCGCAGCTGCTGCGCCAACTACTATGTTTAGCAAAACACCATAATAATCGAAAACCGGTAGATTTTGTGGTGTTTTCTGCCGAATGTTCAGCAGTTCATGCCTGGTAAAACTGATTGTGTTCGACAAACAAAAAAAACAGGAAAAACTAGCAAAAACACTAAACCAACTGGAGAGCCAAGCACCATGGCTGCCATTTGCAGCGCTATCTTGACTTCAGATGCTACAAGCAATGTTCATGACAAAGTTTTACCAAGATGTGATGTGCTAATTCGTATGGACAGAATTCCATTTTCTATTACTGCACAATTTTTATTCCTTTTAAATTTCAAGATCGAGGCATCAATTTTTAAAACAGACAGAACTATTGTTCAAAATTTTGGAGCCAGTAAGATTTTTTTAGGTTTTTGGAAAAATGACTCAACATGCTCACCACGCCTGCATTTATTTGATCAAAAATACAATAAAAACTGTAATATTGTGAAACATTGCTTCAATTTTAATAATGTATTTCTATTTGAATAAATTAAAATGTAATTTATTCCGGTGATGTTAAAGCTGAATTTTCAGCAGTCATTACTCCAGACTACAGTGTCACATGATTCTCCAGAAATCATTGTAACAAGCTAATTTGGTACTCAAGAAATATCAAATGTTGAAAATTATTTTGCAACTTAATATTTTCATGGAAACTGTGTTGAATTTTTCAGGATTCTTTGATGAACAGAAAGCTCAAAAGAACTGCATTTATTTATAATACATTTATATATTATAGTCATTTTATATTTCCCTGCATATTCCACTATACAGTATTAACTCCTAAATTTAAATTATAAGCATTTTGTTATGCGAATGTCTTACTTCCATAATGATGATGAAGGCTAGTTTAGCAGCCAAGATGTGCCAGAACTGCATGGTGTGCATGTACTGCTTTTCATGCCCTGGTGGGTATCTGTAGTCCCGATACCTGGAGGGAAAAACAGTTAATTTACATTAACATTGGAACATTACATTACATTGGACCACAAAACCAATCATAAGTGTCAATTTTTCGAAATTGAGATTTCTACATATTCTGAAATCTTAATATATAAGCTTTCCATTGATGTATGGTTTGTTAGGATAGGACAATATTTGGCCGAGCTACGACTAAATGCAAATCTGGAATCTGAGGGTCCAAAAAAATCTAAATACTGAGAAAATCGCCTTTAAAGTTGTTTAAATGAAGTTCTTAGCTATGCATATTACTGATAAAAAATTCAGTTTTGATATATTTATGGTAGGAAATTTACTAAATATCTTCATTGAACATGATCTTTACTTGATTTTTGGCATAAAATAAAAATGTATAATTTTGACCCATACAATGTATTTTTGGCTATTGCTATAAATATACCCCAGCTACTTAAGACTGGTTTTGTGGTCCAGGGTCACATATATATCTGTAGGTCTAATACAGACTAAAATTGTCACTAGGCGGTCACACACCTGCATGTTGTGATGGTAGAGCTGTTAAACCATGATGGGTTTTCTCCAGCTTCGGGTTCGTTATCTAAATGGATCTGAGAGATGTTGTAAATGGAGAGGCTGTTGGTGATGTAACCTCTCATAGTGGCCTCGCTGCCTGGGTGGTAGGTGTACAGATAGACCAGGCGAGGAATCATATCTGAGGTGAATGCCACGATGAAAGCCTCGAGTGCAAATGAGAAAGAAATAACATTAGATTTTAAGTATGGTGGAAAGAGTGTTTTGATTTTAATAAGCAATATCTTTTGTTAAATAGGACATGATGCTGCTTATTAGTTAACTATATTTAGAATGAAGTTAAAGCCACATCCAATTTTACATAACACAGTCAAAATTACAGGATGAGTCAAAATAGAAAGCAGAACAAAACAGTTTGCATTTACATTTGTGACCACGGACAAGATGGCCACCACATTGAGAATCTCTTCCCATGCTCCAATGTTGCGTGCCTTCGCTGCCACTGGCCTTCTGAACTGTGTAGTAAACTTCCAAGCATCGACTCGCACCTCCAGGATGTTGTTGAAGAGGGCGAGAAGCGGGGCCAGTGGAAAAGAGGCTACGAATATTGTTATGAAGCCAAACTGGATCACTGTAAAACACACAGGAAACAACTGGTTTAATTGATGAAGCACAGACAAATGCTCACAGAAACCTGTCAAATCTGAAGATCAAGCCACTTCTCTTCTTTGAGGCTGTTCTAATATGAGCATAAATATATTTTAATATATTTATATTTTAAAATGTACATATTTTGAATATATTCATTTTTAAGCAAATGTCTTTATTTTTATAATTTTCATAAAAGATAATGTATTCCCTACCATTCAAAAGTTTTGGGTCTGTTTTAATACAATATTCTTTGAATATATAGTGTAAATAAAACCCATACACTTCCATTCAAAAGTTTGGAGTCAGTGAGATTTCTGTGATCTTTTCAAAATAAGTCTCATATGCTTAAAAAATTAATTCAAAACAACAATATTATGAAATGTCAACACAATTTAAAATAACACTTTTCTATGTTATTTTTTTTTAATATTATTCATTTCAGTGACTGAAAGCTTTTACAGCAGTGTCACATGATCGTCTAATATGCTAATTAGTTGCTGAAGAATCACAACTTATTTTGTATCAATGGTAAAAATGGTAGTTGTGCTGCTTAATATTGTTATGCAACCGTGAAGCTATTTTCTTCTTTTCAGAATCATATTGAGGAATAAAAAATAAAAAGCACTTTTTGTTTGTTTGTTTTTAAATGGAAAGGTTTGTAACACTAGAAGTCTTCAATGTCATCTTCGATCAATGTAATAAAATAATAAAAGTATTACATTTCTTTCACAAAAAACAACATTTTGAACAGGAGTGTATTGTAAAATACAATTTGATTTAGCACAACTACATAAACTAACTAAATTAATTATTTAACTGTTTTGGTATATGAACACCAAATAACTCCAACATGTACAAAGGAGTAAAATCGTACCCATCTCCAGATACTCGTAGAAGAGTCCAAACTGGCTAAAGTTCTGCAGATCGTGGTCCTGCTCCCATCTACTGTATGTATTTTCTGGATGACTTCGCCCTTTCCTGCTGCCCCACCAGTTTCTGAGAAGTCTGTGACACAGGCACAAGGGACCGTTAAGCGTTTTTTTTTGTAGATATGGATAGGGCCTAGAGGACAATTATTAAAAAGCATGTGAAATAAATATGCTTAGAGGTCAAATTCCAATGTCATGCTTACGGCAGGAGAGCCTCTTGGACGTTCCCAACCATTTGTTTTCCAGCCATGACGATAAGCAGCTGTGTGGTCAGCTCAATCAGACAGCCCCCGGGAGCACACTTAATATCAAATGCATATTGCCATGTTAAACTACTTATTCTGCTATTCAGCTGAAGAACATTATCTCTCAAATACTGATATGTCAGACAGTCTCACCTCTTCATTTCTCAGCTTGCTCCACTTTCCAAACATATACGTGTAGTTTCCCGGATTACCCACAAACTTCCCTTTAAAGAAGGCCACATAGAAACATGAAGAGTAGTAGTTCACAAACTGGAACATAAACATCTTCATGGTCAGCTTGTTCTCATACTCCAGATGGGTCTTGGGGATCTCTGAGAGTAAAAAAAAAGAGGAAGATAGTAAAGTACTTAGCTCACCAAACAGATGATCAAATACGTGAGGCATATTAGTCAAACGGTCATTATCAGTAAATAAATGCACATGGTTTTGTCATTTTGCGATGACCATCTGACTGTACATTATCCAGCTTATTACAAAGCTATTAATAAGAGGACACATACATTTTTATAAACTATATTAATTATATTATATTAACTATATTAATCCCTTCTTGTGTGAAGAGAGGATGTAGTTTTCACTCACCCATATCAGTGATCCAAATGGCCACATGCTCGTAGAGGAAGTTGAGGATGAGGATAATGACAAAGTTGATGCAGGAAGCGGTGACAGAGGTGGCAAGTTGAGGGGTGATGAGAGATCCCACCAGCTGGATCTTACTGGTGGGGCTGTCCTTCATGATGCTGGCGAACGCTGCATAAACCGCTAATCTGTAAGCGATCACTCCCATTATACAGGCCACTATCAGAAACATCTGACAAAATACAAAAAGAGGGAATGACTTTAAACCATTGATCTTTGTTTAAATGAGCTAGCAAAGTTGCCAGGGACAAAAGGTCTAATATACAGTTTAAAAGAACATACAATAATATTTGGCTGCAAAATGTAACTGAGCGATCATAATAACTGATAACCTAATCTGTATAATACAGTTGCACTGTTTAGCGTACTAGCTCACCCAAAAGAGAACCGTTGCTCCAGACAGACAGAATCGGGCACACTTGCTGGGGAAAGGAAGATACGGCTCCGTTTCCTGTTAGCATAAAGAACGTGTCATCAGTTCAAAAACTATAATTAGACTAGAGTTCAACTTCAACTGCAATCATTCGGTTAGTTACAATATGTAAATTATTTTTATAAACAAAAATGACCAGATAAACAATATACTGGAGATGATGTACATTTCTGTGTAATTTCTGTAAAATGTGTGTGTGTGTGTGTGTGTGTGTGTGTGTGTGTGTGTGTGTGTGTGTGTGTGTATATATATATATATATATATATATACATATATAAAATAATAGTTTTAGCTTTATTAAGCAAAGATGCAATCATTTTTGTTTAGTTGCACAAAATACATTTATAATGTTTCAAAAGATTTCCATTTCAAATAAATGCTGTTCCTCTATTCGTCAAAGAATCTTGAAAAATGTATTACAGTTTCCACAAAACAAATATTAGGCAGCACAATGGTTTCAATATTGATTAAAATAGGAAATGTTTCTTCAGCAAATCAACAACTAATGATTTCTAAAGGATCATGTGACACTAAAGACTGGAGTACTAGCTGCTGAAAATCCAGCTATGCCATCACAGGAATACAATTCATTTTAAAATATACATATACATTCAAATAGAAAATAGCTATTTTAAATCATTATAATATTTCACAATATTGCAGTTTTCACTGTATCTTTAATCAAATAAATGCAGCCTTGGAAAAGTTAACATGAAATATAAATTGACCCCGTGTGTTATCTTCATACATATTCTAGCTCGGTCCACAGATTTGGCCTATGTAATATTTCATGTAAACATAATTATTCATGTTAAATAATTTGACATTATTTAAGTATTATATCATGACTACAACTGCATGCAGTGTTTACTTGAGAAACAAAACAACTTCTATACATTTGAATTTATATTGAGAATATTTGTGAACACATTTGTGAAATGGAACAATAGTTAAAATGGTTGAATTCACAACAAAAATGGTGATATGTTAAATGAAGTGGCAAAAACCGGTTCGGGCAGAAGACAAATGTAAATATTTACTCAGAATCTGCCTGATATCTTTCAAGTCATTTGCATGGTCTAAGTTACAAATCCTCCCTGACAAAGACTAGGCATGCATTTGAAATCTGAAAAAGCAATACGCCTGAAACATCCTGCCAGCGGGAGCTCTTTGAAGTGCAGATCTTTAGCTTTTAACAATTGATTTGTGGGTTTTCATCATAGCTGCGGGAATATATTTTATCTGGGGCTTGATGTTGGTATAACTCTTATAGATGAACATACAAATTAATGAAGACAGTTGGGAGAATGAATATATAATATATAATCATCCAAGTGGATGCTGCACACTGTTGGTGGTTGAGGTGAGACCCCCCACATGATTGTAAAGTACTTTGGGTGTACAACAATAACAATAAAGCGCAATATAAATGCATCATTCATTCATTCATATATTGCGCTTTTAGTTCAATAATTTTTTCTTTAATATTTCTATTATTTAAGGGGATTTTACTTAAAGTTTTGGTCTGTGTGTGAGCTCACTGACTGAATTATGCACTTTGGAGCTTTTTTTTTTTAGAGCACTCACACTCGCTAGACTGAATTCAGTTATTATAGCTTATTATTTGAAAATGTAATGTTCTTTGCTTGCTGTATAATTTGTTCGTTGTTTGAATAAACATGGACATGCGGCATTATCCTTAAACTTAAAATTTATTTTTATTAAACATGTGATCAGGTTAAATTCAAATTCAGTCTTTTAAAATATTTTATGACATAACATGGTACTTGCCCAAAGCGTTATGCTGTGCGCAGTTAATAGATTACATTAGGCAGTGGTTTGAGCGCATTTGACTAGAGTGCAATTACAGAGCTGTTATGTTTATGTGATTGTCAGGGGCCGTCTTGAGAAGTGAAAAAGCTTCAGAAAACGACTCATAAAAAGGACGAGGACGTGAGTGATTTTTACAAGTTCAGAATTTAGTATTACGGTAATAGTGAACATCTCACATGGAATTCTGTCAGTGAGGAAGGACGCGGGATGCGTGCCGTGAGGCACTCGAGAAAAATACAACCGCACTAGGTATATTTCTGGTCATTTAAATATGTAATTAATCACAAAATTATCACAAAAATTAAGTATCCTGGGGATGATCGAGGGGCACAAGGAAAATCTGGGGGGCACTAGACGCAGCCCTGCGGCGGGGGTCCTGCAGCACCCTCAGCACCCCTAGTTCCCACGGCTATGGTTTTCATCCTGCACCCGCAATTATTATAATAAATGATCTGCTCCTTATGGGCATTTCTTTTCTAATATTCTCATTCAGTCAGAGCATTTATGAGGAATTAAACCATTCATTTATATGCTATTTAAATTGCAATACGGAATGAAACGTTTGATTATGGCAAGTTCTTTGAACTGAACTCAGCCAATCATTTTTTATTTTTTTTTGTCACATACACAATTATACAGAGTATAACCAGCAGTGAAATGTGTTCTCTGCATTTAACCCATCCAAGTGCACACACACTTGGAGCAGTGGGCAGCTGACGCTGCAGCACCCGGGGAGCAGTTGGGGGTTCAGTGCCTTGCTCAAGGGTCTCACCTCAGTTGTGGACAATTCCTGCCAGAGCCGAGATTCGAACCCACAACCTCGGGTTACAAGTCCAACGCTCTATTCATTAGGCCACGGCTGCCCCGTTTCATGTCATTTATATTTTATTGCTCAAATAACTCAATCTATTCCCTTTCTGAATTTAAGGGTAGCTTATGGTTTTGATTAGAGTCAGGCTTATGAATGTTTAAAATGTATGTTGGCTCCATGACTAACAAATGATGTTGATGCAGGATCATGCGTTTAATCCCGCCGTGATGTTTGCAGGTACCTGCGTGATGCGGTTGAGTCTGCGGCCTGTGCATTTCAGCTCATACTCTGGCCTGATCTGTAGTTGCTGCTGTTCCTCCTCAAAGTCCACAAGGTCCCACTCATATTCCAGACGGGCCTGCCGCCGCTTCCAGAACTCCAGGAACAGGGTCACTGCAAAGCACCCAGCGAAACAGAGCAGAAAAAATAAGGACTACATTATTCAGGAGTATCACGCTCTCAATTAATACCAATTCTATTTAAACCCTATGGTGTCACACAGTGTTGTTTTCTTCTTTACAATGAATTTACTCAAACATTGTCTTACAAAACTTTAGAAGCTAAATAATACATTTTGTATTTATGAGTACACAGCACTGGGCACAAAAATATTCACACAGTGCTGATTAATCAAATCAGTGCATAAGCAGAGCTCATTTTGAGGCCTGTGTGAAATGAATTCAGTGTTCAGTAAATGATAATCAACATGCACCACTGCCCTCAAGTTATTAAAGATACATTTTCAAAAAGCATCCACAAATTATGCTCCTTCATTGTAGATTTAACTAATTCTGTGACCAATTATGAGACAATATGAATACTTTAAAATCCTTCATGCACAGTTGCGAATCTCTCATTAGTCATTAGATCCCGAGTCTGATTAGCAATATCCTTCTAACCACTAGATAGAGCTATTGAGCTAGTATTTTAAACAAGAGTGCACTCACCCCAAATGCCCATGAACATGGCAAAGAACACAGTCCCCTCATTATCAAACAGATGGGATTGCTAAAAGAAAAAAAGATAATTCTATGATGAAGGGAAATCATTATTTAGGATTTAAACAGTGAATACACAATGTTTCTCACCCAGGAGGACAGACACGTTGAGTTGAGTTTCCAGTAACTGCACTTTTTATCACAGAGTGGACACATGACAATCATCCCACCGATTTCTGGGTCACAGATCTCCTTACTGAAAACAGGGAGGGGGAGAGCAATGGAGAGGAATGTTACTGTAATGCAGAAGTGAATATGACCATAATCTCAGTTCCCCGTGACTGCATTACATCAGTGAAGTAGAAAACAATATTAACACACCGTGGAAAACTTGGGCACACATTGACTACTCGGGTTTAACAACAAACATTATGAGCATGTTCCACAAACGTCTTTATTTCTGAAAACTAGAAAAACCAACACATCTAGGCTCCAGAGTCCATTGGACACATTTCGGGTTTATGTGCCCTCTATGGGTTTGCTTGTTAGACAAAAACAGAAAACTTTTTTATCTTTTTAAGACACTATATACACTATGGAAGCCCGTCTTTACCATGAAATTCGAAAAATGTCTCACAATTTCTCACAATTCTGAGAAAAAAAATACTTTTTTCTTGCAATTCCGAGTTAACATCACTATTCTCAATTTGTCATACTTCAGATTATTTTCTTCTAATTTTGAATTTACATCTTACAATTATATATTTTTTCTTCAGAATTCAAAATCTTACAATTTATCTCAATTTATTAATCTCACAGCTTTATCTAGCCATTCTGACTTTTTTTCTCAGCATTCTGGATTAAAAAGGTGTTAGAAATAGCTTTTTTTACTTTATTTATACTGTGACTTCTAATACAGACTTCTATAAATTAGAATTTTTTAGCTTCATAAAATAAGCATTTGACTAAAACTATCACCTAACTAACTAACACCTATCAGAGGTTACAACTAAAGAACACAAATATGAACATCGCATTCAATACAATAATATTCAGTGTTCGACTGCAAAAACCATTACAATAATAAACAGCAACTGACACAGATCCTGTCTGATGACTTAGCTTTTACAGTTATCAGGCACTGTAATATTGGTTACAAACTGCAAAGGGTTATTAAAAATGCATGTCACCACACAGTTTCAGACTCCGGAGGCAAGGATGTGTGTTCATTTGACCCATATAACCTGCCAGTGTCACTAACCTTGTGATATTGTCTTCGTAACTAAGCACACCATAAACAAAACAGATCACTCCCATGACCGCAGCAAAAAACAGCATTTCTGTGTAAAAGCCCAGCCAGGCAAAGTAGATACCAATCTTCTCACCATAGTACTTCCTATGACAAAATACAAACAGGAAATGTAACACAATATGGTTTGATATGCTGCACTAGAAAAGTGAAAATCTTTTTCTTCGAAGAGGTAATCTTGCAATCTGCATCTCCTCCAGATTTGGTTCTTGCATGCATTGTGTGTGCCGTGTCCTCACTTGATCAGATTGAGCGGTTGCTCTTTGTAGAAGCAGAAGAATCGAGCCCAGTATTTGTACAGATGATACCTCTCACTCTCACACTGCATGTCTTGTGCCTTCTTCCAATACTTACACTGAGGAACAAACAGCAATCAGATGTTGACCAAAGACACAAACACCTTTAACATGCAAAGAGACTGTCTTTGACGTTGGTAAGATTTTACATTTTTTTAAAAAGGTGTTTGTTGTGTGAAGTAAGGATACTTTTATTTTATCAAAAACTCAGTAAAATGGTCATATTGAGTAATATCACAATTTAAAATAAATGTAATAATTTTTAAATTTTCATATATATTAAAATGTAATTTATTTTTGTGATGGCAATGCTTAATTTTAAGTTTTGAATTTATTTTATTTGAATTTATTTAAAATCATTCTTGTTACAATATAAAAGTCTTTACTGTGACTTTTGATGAATTTAAGCCATCCTTAAAAGGATAGTTCAGCCAAAAAATTTAAATGTTGTCATTTTTCTTCAGCAGCACCACACGTGCATCATGGTACTTTCATGAATGTGCAGCGGAGACTGACACAGAAGAGAAGAAATTGTTGTATCAAGTTTTTTTTTGTTTTAGTATTTTTGTAGCATTTATGACATTACGGTTGAACCACTAACGTCATAAGGACTATTTTAACGATATCCTTGCTACATTTTTGGGCCTTGAACATGTCAGTTGTGTTGCTGTCTAGAGGTCTTCACGGATGACCCGAGGCTCGAGGACCCGGGACCCATACGGTTTGGGGGTCTATATTTTAAATGGTCAGCCAGGTCCGGGTCGGGTCCTAATCTATTACTTCGTGTCCCAGGTCTGTTTAACATTGTGTGTAATACCCGAGTCGATCGGAGAACACCGCACCCGCTACTGATCTGTGTCAGTCAGCACTTAGCGTGTGTTTTGTAACTTGCAACTTGTAAAATTAGGATAAGAAAAGTGTAAGCGGGAAATAAGGTGAAAAAGAAACTGCTCTATTGCGGTCTTTGCAGGGTCAGAAAGCTCTCGGATTTGTTTTCCGAAGATAAACAAAGGTCTTACAGGTTTTGAATGACATGAGAGTGAGTAATTAATGGCAATAAAAATTTTTGGGTGAACTATCTCTTTAATGAATAAAAGTATTAGTTTATTTAAAAAAAACATCTTAGTACTGAACCCAAACTTTTGAATGGTAGGATGGACGGACAGACAGACAGATAGATTAAAGTGCATAAATCTCACACTCACATCATGAAGGGGATAAGCTGAGGTGTAGGTGCCGTTGTTCAGCAGTCGATTAATTCCGGTCTTATCTTTCTCTTTACGGTCTTCCTTGTAGTAAGGGCAGCGGGTCAGGATGTAGTACACGATCCTGTTGCGAGTGGAGGGAGGAAAAAATGTGTCCTTATCATCAATGAGGAAGAAGTCGACCTTGCTCTTGTCGAAAGGTGCAGTGAAGTAGTCCGGCTCTGGCCTCATGATTTTGTCTGGCAGCCGGAAAGGGTGAGTGAGCCACTCCAGAGGAACTTCTCGAGCTTTGGGAATATCACTCGCTTTAAAGGGCACTTTGATCTTTAGTACATCAGCATAGGTGGCCAACACTTCCCACGGAGCGTGAATCTTCAGATAATACGTCTTACGGTCATCGGACTCCTGCAGGGGGAGATGTTTTTGAGTGGGGAAGTGTTGATTATCACGTGCACAAAAGAGTCTTAGCTTTGATATAGTACATTTATTAAAATAAATTATAAAAAGATACAAATTTATGCATAACAGAATTAATTTATATAAAGCAGTAAAAACAAGAAAAAAGGTCTGAGCTTTGATGCAGGAGATAAAATTAAATGAAATAAAAGAAATTAAATGAATGCATACCAATTATTTTATATAAATCAGAAGATAAAAGTCTGAGATTGGAAATAAAATAACCTACAATTCATTTAAAAAATAAAAGGGCAAAAAGTGCAAGCCATGTGTGGCTTAGAACCTCACCGATTTATCTTCAGTCTCCAGCTCAAGACCAGCCTTCTCCAGGTTAGCTTCAAACTCTCTTCTTCTCTCCTGAAAGAAAACATCAGGTGTTTAACCATTCATTCATTCTTGGTCTCTTTCTTGTTTTTATCATTACTTAAGGCACCTATTCATTTATCTTTGTATCTGTTAACAGTGGGACATTTTAGGTTCTGAGGGTTGTAAACAATCTTTGAACTGCGTCTTTAGAGAAAACTCGTATTTCCCGCAAGCACCGGTGACCTATGGCTATGACCTATCTTATCTTATGGAACACCATCTCAAACGGGTGACTCGAGGGATATGACCTTCATTAAGCAGAGAGCCTGACCACGCATCAATCTCTGCCTACAGGAGAAAACAGATCAAACAGGTTCACCGGCAAACCCTTCAGTGTTCTCAGCGATTGAACTGAATGAAGGGTCTGGTGAGAGACCATGAGAGAAGTGGTTGACCCTGCTCTCGTTTTATGCAATTGATGTTCAGCATTCAGATTATTGTGCAACAGCTTCAATCTGACTCTGACTCACTATTTCTCACTGTGCCTTATGACCCAGCAGACATCTCACCACTGCACGCCTACATACAGGTCCCCATCAGGCTATTTTTGCACACAATGAGCAATATTAAGCATCAGTCATTGTTTGATTGCTTAACAAGGCCAAGTACAGAACATTTGGAGAGAATGCACACCAATTAGAAATCCTGCATCAAAATGCATAATGGGATCATGCTTGTGGAAAATAAATTTTATATATATATATATATATATATAGTATATACTAGGGGTGTACTAGGGGTGTAGTATATACTATATATAGTATATATATACTAGGGGTGTGACGAGACACTTATCCCATGAGACGAGATTTTTAGACTTTTTAATCCTCTATGATGAAATATATATGGAAAAATTGTCTTTTATTCAACTGAAAAACACAAAATTCAACTTTGCTTTATGAAAATAAGCTTATATTTTAATGAATTATATGTAGTAATAACAACATGTAAACTAGAGCTGCACGATTCTGGATAAATTGAGAATCACAATTGTTTTATATAAATTGGAGATCACGATTCTCTCACGATTCTGAAAAAAAGATAAACAAAATAACTTAATATACTAGTGGTGCTGACAACATTTTAGTTGCTTAAGTCTCTTAAAAATATATATTCATTTGAAAAAAAAAAAAAAATGAATGAGTCAGTGTCTCACTTCATAAAGACTTCTTTCACTATTAGGAATCTCCTGAATTGATGATTAAATTACAAATACTTTTTAAACGTGTTGTCGTTTACAATACAAGTGTTAAGATACTTTCCTTTTGATCGCTACTGTAGAGTACTTATACTCGCTACTGCTACTATTTGATCGCTACTGTAAGAGTTTATATCCAAACTATAAACTTGTATCCCAGTACTTCTTAGAGATGCGCTGAAATGAAAATGATTGGCCGAAGCTGAAGCCGAACAAAATGAAACACTGGGCCGAAGGCCGAATACGGTTTGTCGCATAGTTTTTTTACACTATGTAGGCCTGTTTTGCCATTTTTTCACCATTGCATAAATTAAATAGCCAAAAAGTGCTTTTTACTGTTTTGTCCAGCTTTTCAAATAAAACAATCAATTACAAAACAACAATTTTAAAATATTTACTTAACACTGAACATTTTTTAACATTCTATCAGACATTATACCAACAAAGCACAATTTTTGGCCGTTTTTGAGACCCCCTTCTTGAATCAGACTTGTATTTGTTTCTGTACAAATAAATGTAGCCTTGCTAAAACATTAGAATTTATTACAGATCCCAATTTGAACACTATGTGTGAATGCTATAATAAATGTATTAATGGAGCTGTTGTAGGATAATTATTATTATCATTATTATTTTTTTATTTTACAGAACAACATTAAAATTACAATACTAACATTTATGAATGTTGATGGCGCTTTTATTTTGGCAGAAACCCGCAGGAACCAGGAAGACTTCAGTGCTTCTTTTTGTTGAGAGCTGATTTATAAATGACGAGTTTGGGAAGATGTTTGTCGCACGTATCGCATTGGCACATGCCTTTAAAAAAACCTAATATAAATGTTCCTCAGCAGCTGACGAGTAACAGTGTTTTAGTGCAGATTTTTATCTTTGGACTTTGAATCCAGGCGCCGCGAGCTTGTGCAGCGCTGTTTGAATAACTTACATGCAATGTGTGCGTGTATTAGAAAACATAACATTCTACAGTTTATTTATTAATCGTTTGAGGTCATTTCGCGATTTCATTCATCATACAGTAGCCAGCATAATCCACCCTTCCTCTTCTCATCAGAGACATGAGATGCAGTGCTAAACAGTCTCACAGTCGGTGCTTCTTGCTTGTTGTAATGAGTTTTATCAAATTTTATAAAACTACTATGAAAGTTCTGAATATTAGTGGCATACCGTTTTCTTGTCTCCATCCTTGTCATCAACGTAGGACAGGACAAAATCAATGCGGCGTACACCATCTCTGAAGTACACGGAGTCCCTGTTCTGTCCAAGCTTGTCTATCTACAAAAGACAAAGAGATTCAAATCAAACACAGTCCTAATCTCATACACAACCACATGACCATGGAGATTCAGAGAGCTGACATTGAACAAATGAGACATGATGCATGTGATTTCTATCAACTGTGAGGGTCTCTTATCTTTTCCAGGTGATGAAACCCCAAACAATGGTGTGAAACAGTAAGTGGAAGTGATGCTCTTGACATGTACTACATAAATCCCTGTAGTACTCAGGGTACTATAAACAGGACAAGAAATTCACTTCTGAGTAAAACATCATCCCACTAGCACTGCAGAAATGGCATCATGACAGCGTGAGAGGTTACAGGAAGAGCTGAAACGAGATGTGCAGAGAAAACCACAGGTACGGTATGAAGAGAACGGTTACTTCTGCAGACAGTGTGAAATCATCTCACACACAAACACATTTACTTAGCTTCAGTATCAAAATGGGGACATTCCATAGCCATCTGCTGTTTTTATGTAAAGCTAGTTTAAAATACTATAATCTAACCCTAACAGAAAAATATTTGCCTTTGTACACATTTTTTTTAAGTTATTTTTTAGACAATTTTACAAATGAGGCAGTATACAGACATACACAAACAGACAGGCAAAAAAAGAATAGTGATGTACAAATAAGAATTGATAAAAATACATAAAATTACAAGTGTAGTAATTTTATGGCATGTTTCTGAAAATGTTTTAAACTAAGATTTATTACGATCATATATTTATATTTGATTATAATTATACAATTTGATTTGATATATTATTATAAAAAACACTCCAGCCATCCCAGACAAAAAACAAACAAAACATATTGTTCCTGTGGCTCGGTGGTAGAGCATTGTGTTAACAGCGCAAAGGTGGTGGGTTCAATTCCCAGGGAACACACATACTGACAAAAAGAATTATAGCTGGAATGCACTTTAAGTCGCTTTGGATAAAAGTGTCTGCTAAATGCATAAATGTAAATCGATACCAAAACCTGCTGTCATCACTAAAATTATGCAAATTGAGTATAACAAAACCTCTGGAAACCTCATATAATTATTACTAGTGCGACATCAAATGTCATACTTGTTCAAACATACCTATGAAGTATGTCAGCAAGAGGTGCTGTTTTTCATTTTTGCGAGACATACATATACCTCTCATCATGAATAAAATCCCACAAGCACGGAGGAGCAGAAAATACCAACTGTGCCTTCAAATACTCCAGACAGTAAAACAAGCCAAAACAGATAATTCACAAAAACGCTTGCCTGCTTGGCACGTCTTTCTAAAAAAGTCCATTCAGAGACTGAACCAGGGAAAGCCATTAAACTAATAAAGTGGAGGCACTGTGCCATTTGTGAAGGCGTTTTATTGCATTCTACTAATTAAATGTGAGAGAGCTGACAGGAACGCTTATTTCCAAACAGGTACTTTGTTAATCAGCACTACTGGGACCTTTAGATGCCGCTCTGTTAGGAAAAGACATGGAGGATTATTGACCACTATTGATGTCAAAAGGACAATCACAGACTTCCTAACTAATTTTATAAAGCAACAACAAATCACCAAAACCATTTTGACTACAAGGATTTTTTCTAATATCTGCACTCATTCAAATGAATCTCTATTAAGCTGCATATTTCAGACACTAGACATTAGGGCCATCATATCAATGCTAAGTAGACGAGAAACCACTGGTCTTGTTGGTCCCAACAAAGCATTGCGTGTCTGTGTAGTCCAGTCTGAATGTGTTCATTATCACTAAAATAAAATAAAATAAATAATGCAATTAAATTCTAATATTGACTAAATACACCATGTTAATTTATAACTAAAATAAATATTCATTATTGATACAGTAGTCAACTTAGCACTAAACAAATGTAATGTTTAGACCTAAAAGTTTAATGTTTAATGATATTTAAAGAACAATTAATTCACTTAAAGCAAGCTCTAACAATGTCAGCAACAATCTATCCATACCTCAGTTTGATCCGTCATAACTTTCATAAAGTGCTCCAGTAGTGAGAGAAGTTACTAAATGTCCATGTTGCAAGCAGTGTTAGCAAATGCTAACTGTGAGCTGCACACTCTCTCACACAGAGACCTCTGATAAGAGCGGGTCACTCCCCCTTACTGCAGACAACACGGGGACACATACCTTTGCCTGGAGACTCCCCTGGGACGCTCTGGTTATACTGTTCTGGGACTGAGGTCACAGTGCTGCTCATTGTAATACGTCATCATTTAATACAAATGCAGAGATACAGCTTCACCTCTGGATGCCCCTCATTAAACTGATATCACAAGGATCACTAATTCCACAACCTTGCAGTTAGATTATTTATTTATTTGTATTTATTGCATCCAAGTTTAGTGAGATAATGAAACAAAAATGTACGATTCCATCTAGCTTGCCAAAACACTCCTTTATTGCTGACTGCACAAAGATGAAGAAAGTATCATTAGTAAAGTGCACCAGCAAGAGAAACCGAGCACAGGCATACTGTAATCTATTGATGCGTGCTTATGTGGTTTCATGTAAAATGCCAAAATCAATCTTTAAGACTTGAGGAAAGGAAGTACTTTTTAATGCATCAGAACAGCAATACACTAAAAAGTTCCAATGTCCATTTCAGGAACAACAAACTTATTCACCTTTATAATAAACATTAATATTTTCTTAACATATGAAAGTTTGAATATATTCAGAGTTCCTTCAGTCATGGAAAACACGTCAAGATAAGTCATGAAACCTAATGCCAACTTAAAAATCATATAAACTTCATGGCTATTTCTAGATATATTTAATAGGTATACCTATAGATTTAATTATGTTCTGTTTTAAAATCAACCTTATAGTAAAACCCATTTTGCAAGTCATAATAAAGTCTGATTTGTGAGTGAAATTGTTCTGAGTTAGTTCTTTTCAATTAATTATTCAAAATCATTCATGAAATGGTTTTAAAATATTTTATGCAGTAACCACAAATGTCCTTTTTGTTCACAAATTCATTCATCCAAAAGAGTGGAAACTTTTATGTTGCTTTAGGTGAGCATTATAAATGTGTTTTAGTGGGAGACAGGCCAATCCATCGGACCTGTCTTCAAGTGCTATACTCAACTTCAAATTAGCCCAACAAAAGCTTTACAACAGTGATGTGAACATTCGCCAGTATTTTAGAGCAGTGGGGAGACCTCGTGATCTGAGTATATTCACACATTTAAACTACCACAACCTCAGAATGTGACCTACTTACCACCTTACAATATACCACGCACAGCAATAATCTGTTGCTTTTTCAGATTTCTGAATGAGACGAAAATATCTGGCATCTTACCTCACGGTGACCAGGCAGTGGTGTCCCTCGGTCAGAGATGGAGTTAATGCTGCCATTATTACCTGCAAAAGACACAAAGGAAATGACAACAGCATATATCAAAACCACAAATGCGATGTAGTCCAGAGGAAACATGCCTACCTAGAAGAATTCATGCTCTTCAACATTATAGCTTGTCACTAGTGCAGTACCTCTAAAGGGAAAATGTTGCACCTTATTTAACACTAAGAAGTCCAAAGTAGTACCTTATAGGTAAACAATTCTACTCTTTAGTACTAATATGCATTGTTTCTACTCTTAAAAGTCTTGCCTTTAAGAGAACAGCCCTAGTGACAAGCTGTTGTACCCTTAAAAGGTACGACTATTGCACATTTGCACAGGCAGTGTAAAAACAGGAAATATTTGGTTATGCAAAAATAGGGCTTTTTCAGTACAGTAGTTCCTGCCCACATACTGCAGTTCATAGACCAAAGATGGGCAGTATTAATGTGAACTACAGACTAGGGGTATTCAAATGACAGCTACATTGATTAATTCCACTGTGCTTCAAGAGGTATTTTACATTTTCAGAATCTTTTATTTATTTTTCTTTGCTCAGTAGCTCCAACTTAAATACACTCAGTGTTTTAGCGTATTAGATTTCACATGTACATGTCTTTGCTGCACTTTTGCTCTGTCCCACACACTTTGGTAGACATTCCATTGGTTAGTCAGGCAACATCTTTAATGCTGAGCAGCCAACTTTGTGGGATAAATGCACTTCCTGTGGGGAACAGTCAGGCGGAGTGTTCTCTTTTTATACCAGGATACACATAACAAATATTGCCTGGCTACAGTGGCTAGTGCATGATATCACAATTAGTGAGCAGTCCAATGCTGCCAATCAAATCAGAGATAGTTAACACTGAAAATTAGTGCAAGTAAATATATCTTCCATTATGAATAGATTAGATTACAGTCTCAGACTGGTTGCTCTGTTAATTTGATTGAGGTTTATTAAATTTTGAATGGTCAATTATGCTGTGTCATTCTAATAATAAACTGTTTTGGAACAACACTGATATCATACAACAAAAGCACAAAGCAACACAGCATTTCTGATAAAAGCAGTATCTCGTATCCAGCCTTACAGCACAGGCATGAATCTTGACAAGTTGACAAACCGAAGGTTACAGCCAAGAGGCAATAGAATGAAATAATGGACAAGGGCATCAACATTTCCTTCTAGCATTTGGAGCAAGGTTCACATTTCCAAATATGTGGCACCACAGACAAGCAGACTTGTCACAATGTGATCTCTGATGAAGTGTAATAAAATGCTGAATAATAATGAATTTGAAGCATAAGCACAGGAGATGAAGAATAACAGCAAAGTGGGGGACGGACAGACAAGCAGCACACATACTGTAGCTCTGTCCGTACCTGCCTGAAAGGTCCTCCGGTAGCCCGTCAGAACGGCACAGCCATCTTAACCCATGAGATAGATAGATAGAAGTGTAAAGATGAAAGAAACTTATTCTACATGCATGTCTCTAGGAGGATAACAACCCGTGTCTTGGGTAACACTTTTGCTGGAAGATATACATACAACCATACAACAATTTAAAAAGAAAAAGTACAAGTGCCTAAGCAAGGTAGACAGGGCTCTGACTGTCTTCAGAAAAAAGTTTAGATGTGTTTTTTCTTCTTGTCTCCTTATAACGCATTTAAAATAGTTACATTAGAGCAGCACTGTTTTGTTTACAGCGATAGCCAAGGAAACAGTAGCTATGTTTCCATCCACCTGTTTTTATGTGCATTTTGGTATATAGCAAAAAAAAAAAAATGTAAATGCCAAGATGCACATAAATTCTAAGAATGTGCATACAAAACGTATGCGCTCAACTGAGTCAGATTCATTTCTTATCCAGTAAGAAAACGTGCATAAACTACGATAGAAACACTTTTACCAAGTAAATTCCTTAATGTGCTTAGTGGTATGACCAAAAATTGATATCACTGTATTTTTCAAAATGATACCAGTTTCACTGTATATGACAGAATTATTTTTTTTATGCATGACCGGGTGTTAACCACATTTTCTACTGATTGGGAGATGAAATACTGCAGTAGATTGACTTACAATGTCCTATTTTACTGTCATGATGAGTGAATATTTTAGAAAAGTTCCACATTAAATAGTGACTAAACACAGCCCATTAATAAGCTACATGTTAACCCAGAGTCACTCCCATTTGTAATCACGAAATCGTCTGATAAAATCAATATGCATTTTTGATTTACACTAAAGAGTGGCTATGCAGTAGTTTTGGCTAGATTACTTTTTAGTCTCAAGCGGCACGCTTGCCTGCGTCTAAATAACAAACAAAAAAGTGCAAAATATTAACAGATGAACTATGATCATGTTTATAATTCCAAACAGTCAGTTAACGACAGGTGCTTGGAAACGCTGTTTTGTACTCATTTACTGACGAGTCGGCTGCGGTACGGCCGGCTGAATGCGCTGCTTCTCTTCTCAGACCTCGCGCTCACGGAGCAGTACTGGTGACATCTTCCAACTGAACGATAGCTAAGGTTTATCCAAAAAAGTTGCTTGGTTTTTCAGTAAGTATATTCTATGGAAAAAAAAGCTGCTAAAAGGGTCTGAAAGTTGCTAGATATAGTGCTGAAGTCGCACTGGTATGTGTGAGACGCGGGACCTGATGGCAGCAGGCGGTGGATATTTCTGGCAGTCAGTGTGGATATTGTGTATGAGTTCTTCTGTGTCATCACGTTCTACAGCTTCAGTTTCAGAACGTTCATGCTTAGTAACACATACAGCTGTGTCCTCGCCACAGTGCAACAGTAAAAAGAGACCCCTCTCAAACAAGTGTTGCGTTCCAAACGTTTAACAACATACACTGGTATTGTGACATTTAAAAAAATGTATATCATAAGAAAAATAAACACTGGTAATCGGTATAAACCGGTATACTGCCCAGCACTATATGCGCATCAAGATATGTGCATCAAGATATGTGCCATCTACATAAACGCGAACATAGACACATTTATGTAGATCGAGGGCGCATTCCCTTCAGAACTAAATGTAATTCTCTTCAGCGGCTCAGATGACGGGAGTAAATGACTACTGCTATGTTCATTATTACATCCAACAAAACACCTCAATAGCCAGGGCTGGGTGTCGAGTTCGATACTTTTTAGGCACTGACCGAATTGCCTTGATACCATTGTACCATCTTACAATCGTAGCAGTCAGTAACCTTTCTCTTTGTGTTTTGTTGTTTTATTAACGCTGAAGGAATAATTCACCCAAAAATAGAAATTCTGTCATAGTGTTTTATTTTTATACCACCTCTACTCAGTTGCTTTAAACCTGAACAAGTTTCTTTCTTTTTGCTGAACATAAACACTATTTTGAGGAACAAGTAAAACCAAACAGTTGCTGGTCCTCAGTGACTTCCATTGTATTCTTTTTCCTTCGGCTGCATGTTTAGTTCTGTACCTTTAAGACCTGAACGCATCTAATACATAGGCACGCATCAGTTTTTCTCTCAACTGTTTACTTGCATTTTAAACATAACCAATGCGAACCTATATGCGAACCTTGTGTGTTTTGACAGTATTAGCACCAAAGATAACTTAGTTCAGTAATCAGGCACTGTTTGACAAAATAAGGTATTTTGAAGAACGTGGATCACCAAACAGTTGCTGGTCCACATTGACTTTGATATAAGGAAAAAATATATGGAAGTCACTGTGGACCAGCAACTGTTTGGTGATCCACGTTCTTCAAAATAGCATGTATGTTCAGCAGAAGAAAGAAACTCACTCAGGTTTAAAACTAATTTTGAGTGTGTAAATGATGGTATAAATATAAAACACAATGACAGAATCGACAGACAGATGACAATTTTTTATCTTTAATGCTAAAACAATAAAGAGAAAAAAAATAACACTACTTTTGACTGAAAATAAATTATAGTTACTTTAATAGGAATCAATACAGTGTTTTATTTAAATTTGTTCATTCAATTTCTTGAATGCTCTTGCTAAATATGCCTGTTGTACCTGAAAATTAAACTGTTTTTTTTTTATCTGTATCTTTGTTCTTATTTTTAATAACAAGGATAAAATAAGGACAAAGATTCTCATCTTGGCCTAAATATCCACCATTCATTTTTATATTTTGTTACCTTGAAAGGATTTGTCTTTATAATAGGGAAATTAGTTTGGCTGTAATGCTCAGACCAACATGACAAAGAATTGTGATAAAATCATGAAATTTCCCCAAAAATCGTGATATGATATTTTTGCCATATTGCCACCCCTACGTGAGAGTAACTCTACCACGGAGTTAACATGGATGTGAATGCATGTGGCGTTGTACAGTATATGACGGAGGCGCCAGAACTGTCACTTATAGAATAAGTGCTGTAGCACGATACTATATTTCTTCAAAAGCAGATCGTGGAGACATTTTTATCGCCCACGATCAAAAACAGTCATATCGCACACCCCTAAGTGCAATTTACATGGTTGCCATGGCAACCTCACGTGCTTGCTGCTGCTCTATGCAATCATAAAACAATTTAAAAGGTACAAAATGTGTATGTTTACTACAGAAATGCTAAATGTATTTATAAGTTTGACTGACCAAATCGACTGGCTTGGTTTGGTTCAGATTCACATAAAGCCCCATTCAGGGTAAAACCGTGATAAACCGTGAAACCTTCACAATCCTTAAAAAATAACAATAAAGTAATTCAGAAAGCATCTTAACCCATAAAAAAGGTCTTAAGGACCAAAATTGTTAGGAGTACGAATGAGGACTTAAGATGCTTAAGAGTTTCTTTAGCAGTGGAGAAAATGGATGAAACATGAAGAGGGAGAGTTAATGTGTTGCAAACAATGCATGACCGTGTGTTAATTAGACGCTACACATTAGATCACGCAGGGATCATGTTTGTGACTGATCTTATTAGAGATGCCAACATCTCAGACACCGCGCTGAAATGCCATAGTGCCAGAAATGGACGTAATCTCTACATTAACATATTTGGCAACTGGAAAAATGCAACTATGCAGCAGTGATGATTTGGGTCTGTCACAACCTTCTATAAGCAAAGTGATCACACAAACATTTATAGCACTTTCAGAACTGTATTATGTCCTAAAAACATTTCCTATATACACAGTGCTTGAAGTGGAAAAAAAGAAGTGCCGGTACTCATCCGACCCCACCCCCCCCCATTTAATTATTTACTTATTCATAATAAATAAATAAGTACTTTTTAATAATTCACAATGTATGTATAGTGCCACAATTAATCAATCAATAATTAAATAAAGGTTTTTAATACAAATTAGCACAAGTCAAGCTGCAATACCAAACAGGACCACAGGGACACGCCAAAGACTACTAAATAGCCTGCCTTTAATATACGGTTCCATTCAGAATCGCTAAATCTCTGACCACCGCATAATCAGCGTTCATTATAAGCACTCTTGCTTTTAAGTCAAATACACGCTGAAAGGAATAATTTTACTGACATCTGGACGTACGTCACTGTTCTCTCTGTAGTCGCTGATGAAATCGGCCATGTTTTCTCTGCATTAGCGCTGTTTTGAGCTTACTGTTTGAATTCGTTCACTGCATCCTTGGACTTTCCAGGAGTTTACGGTTTAAAATGATGTGATTGCAAAAGCCTGCTTCTTTATATAATTTTCGTTATAAAGTACTGATTCAAAGTAGTAATCAATAATTCATTATTATTCTACAACTCCGCACGTGTTTTGTCTTTTCCTCGCTCAGAGTTGCTCTTAGATTCTGCTCTCTGAGAGTATTCTTAGAATCTTTAAGAATACGGGCCCTGGTCTCTATCAATTCCATTCAATGAGAAGACCAGTATTTGCTCTAAGCAGAGCCAACAGGTGTTGTGGTCTCGCAGGCTTCCTCTGATCATGCTATTATGGGTGATGATTAGGCCTACTGGGAAAGAAAGCTTTGATAATGGCACCTTTGTGTAATACTTTGAAGCAGAGAGGGAAAAATCAGCAGTAGTGTTGATAAAACCTGTCTGAATACAAACCCGCGGCCCCCACAGTAATTTCCTAGTAAACACATCACAGTTTCACTGAATCCATTTTTTTTTTGGTTCAGTAGATCAACAGAGATGGGCTGAGTTTGTTCAGCAGATGGGCTGAAAATGTATTCACAATTCCTCACGTATCACATGACTCGCTGTAGTAGGAATATATAATGAACTGAATTTTTATCGGCTGAATGAGTTGAGCTAACATCATTGCACCCATAATGCATGACAAAAGCATAACTCAATAGGAAAAGAGTGTTAGGAAATGACATAGAATCAGGTCGGAGAACACACACAGAATAGCTATTTCACATTAACAGCAACTAAACCACAATTCCAAACCACATCTTGTGTCCAGCACAAAGTCTTTTGAAAAAGCTGCACAATAACATAGGAACTGTGTCTTTATCAACAGGATGCAATTGTGTCTCTGAGGAATTGAGGACTTTGCAATCTCCATCAAAGTCATACGTACACATATAATAACTAGACTGCGAGGTCAGGAGCGGGACTGTAAATAAATGTACTGATTAGTACCGACATCGGCCTGGCCGATTATCTTTATATTAAGCATTTTACCGACATCGATATCGCCATTTTAAAACAGATTTGCTTATTATTATTATTATTTTTTTATGCAAACAAACATACTATTTACAGGTGACATTATTTATTGGTGAATAAATAAGACAGGTGAAACTTTAAATGCACTATTTGGCTCGATGCAGCCTGTCTGAGCTCAACAGGGGTGCCAATCTGATATGTAGAGAGTCACGACCACCAACGCAAAACTGAAGACAGTCTCACACCAAAGCTAACTGGAGCGCGCCAGTGATCACGCATCCCTCTCAAAGCAGCAGCAGACGTTAAGTTGCAAAACACCTCAATATAACATGATGTTGCTGATGCAAATGCGGGCGGAATGGAGAATATCATATAATGGACTACAGATAACGCGAATGTCGGAATGTCAAGTTTGGATGAATTAATCAAAAGTAGGTCAGTACACTTAAATCGACTGCGCTATGGACTAGTATCTATAAATATTAAGCTGCAAAAACACTTTAAATATGAATCCTGCATGTTCTGCATCTACAGAATGACACAGACGTTGTCATTTACTGCACACATACATACTGAAGCGGACGTGAGCTGGTTTTCAGCGCCTGCCGTCTCACTAAATGAGGACATAAATACATGAACAACATCCCCAGAACTGTTTGGAGACTTGATGAGCATTTGACCGTTTCATTTGAGTAAAACAATCATATCATATATACATAGGCTACAGAAACTTAAAAGGTCCTCATGGCAACCTGTCAAAATATAAGTTCGAGCCGAATATATTACTGTGGTGCAGTAGAATATAATGTAATAACCACAACAATTATTATAACTTTTGTTGAAAATAATCAAAACACGCTAAAACGCTTACTTTAAGTTTTACAAAATGTTTACAGAATGCTTCTGGGTGATCTCTGTACTTATGTTATTATTAATATTATTATTACTGTTTATTTAATGTTGTTATTAACAGTTTTCAGAATTAAAGACATGTTTAAAAGCAAAGAACGTTTTGTCAGAGCTCTTCTTATTATTAATTTGGCATTCATTTTCATTTTACACCAGACATGTATATCGGTTCTTTATCGGTTATCGGTCTACTTGATCTGTAATAATCTATCTATCGGCCCTGAAAACACATATCGGTCGACCCCTAGTACTGATAAATATATTCATACCCTAAAACAGAAACAAAAACCTCAAAGTCACGTACAAACAAACCAATGCATACATATTCATACAGACTGACAAACTACTGAAGGAAAAACTGGTATCTTGCATGTTTATATTAAATATGTAGAATGTTTGATTTTCTTATCAATCTGTTGATGCTCAAGAGTCATGATTATTTAAAAAACAGAATGACCCCTTTAAGAGTTTATTTATGACTTTTATGGGTCAACTACTTCATACAGTATGGCTATCAAAGAGAAAACTAATTAAAGAGCCTGTAACCATAGCAACAACTCTCACTCTCTTTCTCACTTTCTCCCAGTTACCGACAAGTGTAGACTCACTTGTTGGCGGTTGTCTGCAAGTGGTGTGACAATTAAACAGCTTTAATTCAGATATGTTCTCTTGAGAAAAATATCTAGTAATTTCATTTTATTTCAATTGATCTCTGGAAAATATTTTAGTAAAGTTACTCCATAACTAAATTCATCTCTTATCACCTTACTAGAGGTCAACGGAAGGAAACCACTCATGCAAACACATAAAAGCAAACACAGCAGGCATGGTGTAACAGGGAGGACTCTGAAATATATTCAGGGTCCACATGGGTGTCAGTGTTGCACTCTCTTAAGAGGATACCATGAGGTCTGCCTTGATAAGAGACTGTGCGGCAGCCCATGGTGACAATGCACTGATAAACCCAGAAGAGACGATTCACACTGTCAGACACTATATTATGCAGCCCCTTTGAAAAGCAAAAGAGTCAATAAATGTTTTTCCGCAGGACAGAAATAACAAAACTTTTCACTGACTAAATTACTTTGATGATGAGAGCTCAGAATGATAAAAATCAGCTTCAATAATGGCATTTTTATGATCTAGTTGGATTATTAACAATTGTAATGTGTGCATGCCAGGGGACCGTTTGTTTCTTTCTTTTGTCTGTGTTCTTTGGTTAGCTCACTGGTCGCGCTAAGGGATTATTTCCATAATGCTGTTTTGAAACATGTGAAAAATGCTATACAAGTTCAACTGAAGTCGGTCAGCCCATCTCATCTCAAAAATCATAAAGGTGGTTGCTTTTGAAAAAAAAAATTCTACTTTTTAAAATAATTAAATATAAATGTTTTTGTGAACATTCAGTTGGACTTCAATTAATCCATCTCAAGTTGTCAAATTAAGGTTGCTTGACCATTTTTTTCCTAATTTTGTTTGAGTAATTAACTCTATGTAACTGTATTGTAAAACCAGCAGTTTCTTTCTTTTACTTTGTTTAACCGCAGTAGCTGTCTTTATTATTGTCCACAACAAATTTTGGTTAAACAGATGCTATCAGCAACCTCCATATCTCAGCTTTGACTTCTTTACTGATCGCTAGATCAGTGGTTCTCAAAGTGTAGTGCACACTGGTATGAGATTCCTCTAGTGGCACGCAGAGGAATCTCAGAATTAAATATAAATCAGGCCACGTGTCCACCAAAGTGATTTTTTTTAATTGTTTTAAATGGGAGCGTCTTTTCATGCTGAGCACTCGGGCGTCTTGGTACCGAGAATTTAAGAATGTTAGCACTCATCACTGTCACTTATTAGTCAGCTAACCAATCACAGTGGAGGAGGCGGACTAATCATGTCACACCCTGCTTGTACTACGACTGAACAGCAATGGAGAATATTGCTTGTCTCTGAGTATTTATGTCTTTACCAGATGGAATTGCAGTACAATAATATTGTTATGAAAATAATGCTTGGAGAAACATTTCATTTGGCCTGCCATATTACCTCAGCGGATATTCCATATCATAGCAACCGCAGCATCTCGAAAAATACGCTGCCCTCTCAAGCGCCACACCTGGGTGTTTTCAGCTGGCTTTGTGGACACGTGGCCTGATTGTTGTTACTTGCAGCTCATATACAGCCTGTGTTTTTTTCAAGTACTTTTTATTTAAAAGTGAAATAAAACTGTGCTTAAAGATTAAATGAAATGTATTGTAGCTGTTCAAAGTTAAATAAAAACTAAGTTACTGTACTTAAATGTTATTATGTGTATGCCAGTAAAAACCTCACTCTCCTGACCTCAAGTTGTCAATATAGCCTTGCTGCCTTGTTAGATCTTAATTATCTGATGTGTGGACTTACATAAGTATGATACATTGTCATTTAATCTTTAAGTACAGTTTTTTAACATTTACAGTACAGTTTTTTATTTAACTTTTAGGTACAATATATTTTAATTTAATAATTACGTTTTTATTTACAAGTAAGCTATGCAGTGTTCATGTTCAAACTGTGTATTTACTATAGTTTAAGAGGCTGACAATAATAAATATCCTTATAAAGATTAAAACTGACTGACTGTGTATGGTGTTACAAAGTGAGTGACATACTAATTTGTGCTCTGCATTTAAATAAAGTGCACACACACACACACAATGAACACACAAGAAGCAGTGGGCAGCCATTTATAATGCATTTTAATGTTGGTCATAGGTGAGACTGAAAGCCAAATATTTTCTGAGGTGGTACTTGGTGTAAAAGTTTGAGCAACCACTGCGCTAGATCTAGATCATATTACAAGGTACATGTAGATATGTAAACATTTAGACTTAGAATTTAAAAGATTCGTTTACTTTCAAATTAAAATGTCCTGATAATTTACTCACCCCCATGTCATCCAAGATGTTTATGTATATCTTTCTTCAGTCGAAAAGAAATTAAGGTTTTTGATGAAAACATTGCAAGATTTTTATCTATTTAGTTAGTTTCAATAGACTCCAAATGGTTGAAGGTCAAAATTACCGTTTCAGTGCAGCTTCAAAGGGCTATAAACAATACCAGACAATGAATAAGGGTCTTATCTAGCGAAACAATCCACCATTTCCCAGGTCCCGGATTTCCCTGGAGGTCTCCCATCCAGGTACTGACCAGGCTCAACCCTGCTTCAATTTAAAAAGACTATCTAAAACTAAACCAATATACTGATGCATAGTCACGATATGCATGCTGCAATAACAATGATGATGATAAGTAATATATTAAGATGCTTCCATTAGTGTTGTGACAGGAAGCTTTACATCTATAATGAAATAATGTACAATATGGACACATTGTTAAGCATAATAAGCACACCATTAACTTAACCGTGGGTTTTAGGTTGATTCACTTAAGAGAAGTTAAAACCGTTTTAGAGCTGCTTAAATGTATTTTAGGCCAAGCTCTGCTGCTCTTGTTCATTGTATTGTGAATTCAGCATCTATAAATCAAACTTATATTAAACTCACAACTCTTGTACTGCGCATTTTGCTGTGACTGTAGTGTGCTTGTAGCAGTGATATAAAACCTTTCATATGAAAATAACTAACTTGGAGTTTCAAGGCATTTCAGAGTTAAATATTTTCATATATTAATGAAATACAGTGCAATTAAAATGTATATTTATACAAATTTGTCACAGTAAATCCCTCTGTTTTTTCAATCACACATCACAGACATAATGTGAGGCATGGCAGTGCAGTGCCACAGTCCCAGTCGGGAAGCATAATCAAATTACTATCCAGTGAATCACCTATGATCAGTACACAGATTAAACAGTCGCAGTGACAGGCAAAGCAGATAGACTGGGGTTCCCCTGAAATATCATTTAGATTATTTCCAAACGAAAAGGACACTTTCCTTACATTCTAATTTTTTCTCTTTCCTTTCAACCACTACATCATACAGAAAACACATTCATGAAACATGCAAACCCTGGCATCAGTTAGAAGAACTGCAGAGCAAAATAATAATACTAATAATTATAAGTCACAGGGGCATACAAACCCACACACCTATGTGAACACAAGTCGTGGACATAAACACACACCAACATCCCACACACTTAATAAAAGTCTCCCTCAGACCTTAATGCTTTAACAACCATTACGCAACCTGTGCAACAAAAAGCCTCAGGTTGACAGGACTCAGGACTGAATCATTTCAGCTCTGCTCAGCTCAATTACTCATTTTACATTATTAAAAAAACATGTAATATCGAGTGGGATCAAAATACACTGTTGCATCTGTCACATCCCTGAGCTAAACCGTCAGCACAGGAAATTCTGTTCAGATAATACTCTATTTAGTTGTCATGGGGGAAAACCAGGATCGTTTTCCCAGGCCCCGTGTCGTGTCGAGGGGGCCCCTTAAGGTCTTCTATTGCAAAGCCTACTGGGTATCATTCCAGATAAAATAAGGATTTTGCTATTTATTTGATGCAATACTGCAAAATCGAGTACATTACACTATTCAATACTAGACTGATACAAAGACTATTCACTTATTTATTTTTTTAAATCACATTCTTAAAGGAGGAGCCTTATGTTTAAATGTCCTTCTAAAAATGTCCTGTGTGCAGTGGAACCGAATTAACTCTGAATGAGTATGAGTCACAACGACACCAGACATTTAACTGATTCAACACAAGGACTGTTTGATTCTCAAGTTAAACTGGGACTGAGGCCAAGCCATGTGGCAAGACAGAGTAACGCGAAAACTAATTAAAGGGGTGGTCCAAACTGATCCTAAAACTGCTTTTCATACAAAGATACGTACAATAATATATCACGTTTCTCTGTACTTTTTCTAAATCCGTAGGTCATGCGGGTAAATGAACACCAGGACTCTTTTACTGGATTTAAACCATGTTAAAACATTACTTTCGTAATGCAGGATACAGTTCGTGTCAGGTAACAACAGCCTCTGGGTGTAGACCGCAACTTTTTCCTGCCTCGTCATTTACAAACTTAAGCTATTTTAATTTGAGCTCAAACCCGCTTATCTGAATATATGTACTTAGTTTATACTTCTTTATTTTGTTACGGCGAACTGACCCAGCGAATGTGTAACAGTGTTTCTTTATCATCGTTCTTTGATTCTGCCAGCTGATTTAACGCAGAGGTTATTTGTTTCTCTTGTCCTTTACGCTGACAACTCCCAAGAGACTGACCTTCTCATTATCACGATACTGAATAATAAAGCATATTAGGCTACTGTTACACAGATGTTGTAGCAGTTTCCTTACCTTGAATCTGAGAATCCAGCGTGTTGGACATTTCAATCAAAGTGGCGTCTTTCGTCTTTCCCGTTATTCTCTTCATGTTAAAATTCGTGCGTTTCTTTTCTCCCACTGGACAATGAAAACAAATCTGCTATGTAAACCAGATTAATCTGTCTTTTTCTGGCTGCCGAACGGGAATTCCGCCTTCAAGCTTTAAGATGTTAGTAGGAAGAATGTAGTGGCTAAACTGTGAATCCCTCGCTCGGTTTCTTCACCATAACATCATTTACGAGAGGAGCGGCGGCGGCGAGCGGAGGAGATGTGATGGTCATGATGTCTTAAAGGGGAGTGGCTTTCCGTCGGCATACTGACATACAGTTTGTGAAGTATTACGGGGCTCTGGGGTCACGTTCTTTATTTCCTGTGTTTCCTATGTTAAGTCACATTATATAAATGTTTCTTATGCAATCCTACATATCCATTACATTTATGCATTTAGCATTTTATCCAAAGCGACTTACATTTGTATTGTCAGTTTGTGTGTTCCTGGAATTGAACCCACAACCTTTGCGTTGCTAACGCAATGCTCTAACCACTGAGCCACAGGAACATTACCTCAATAATGAATTTTTGATGAAAGCACACTGGGTCAGGTCACACGTGCTTCAATTTTAGAGCTTTTGCTCTCTCTGCTGGTCATTGAGCAGATAGCAAAACGTTTGGGGTGTGCTAATCCCCCATTGTACCCTGTAAAGTGGACTTAAAAGGGTATTCTGCCATTCTATATTCTAAAAATGTTCTAAAAGTAGTAGTTTTTGGTACAACAAGTCCTCCAACCCATACGGCCGTATAGGTCGTTTGCAACTGTCCTCAAATACGACCCAGTGGAGCGTTCCTGAAAATAGCGCCCCTAAAGGCAGCTGAAAATAATGTGAACCACACACATTTCGCCTCGATGCATTGTGGATATTCTGCGGGATAATCGAGGCTAATTACAGGTATGTTATTAGCGAACCTTGATAATATAAATGTGAGAACAAAATAATATTTAATCAGGGCGTTTTTTTTGTTTCACCTTCGTTTGTGATGTTTAGCTGTAACTTATTTAACGTCAAGTTACTTGGGAAAACGTTAAATGACATTATGAAATATCCATAAGTAACGTTAAGTAGGCTAAATGGAAAAGTTAGCTTGCGTGAACATCATGAGTGACATTAAACTTTCCTTTTATTAATATCCGTCGTCACAATATTTCAAATATTCGAAAGAGATCGATTATTGTTGGACAAGTATTAGGCCTATAATTCTGTCGTCTATTCAGAATTAATTTACAATGCTTCCCGTGCTAAATCTGTACGAGACGCTACATTTAACATGTTTGACGGTCAAATAATTTGAGCAGAACACACCAGCATTGAAAAGTTAACATTTAGTGTGATATTAATTTGAAATTGTAAAAGTTTTGGTAAGGGACCATGTAAAAAGTTTAACATTTTGTTAAAACGAACATGGTTTGCAGATTTCGTTCATCTGACTCGTCCTTAATGAAAACACTTAACGTTAACGTAAAATATTTCACAAGCAAATTACATTTCAGATCATATTTAACAGAAATATCCAATTATTTTATATAACTGTGTAATAAAATGCAAATGCTATCATCATAATAATTAGGCTATTATTATTAGTAGTAGTAATAATAATACACATTAACATTTTAAATAAAAGGTTTGTAATAACTGTTATTTCAAAAAAGTAATTGTTTTTAAGAAATGCAATGGAATATATAAATATGGAATAGATATTTACTGGCATTGTTAAAAGCAACAAAGAAAAATTGTTTATCAGCCCCTCTGGGTTAGCAGGATAAAAATAAACTGTGTATATACATAACAGGAACAATATTGATTTTCTATTTTATATTCCATTTAGGTTTAAGAGAGCCAGGGTCCTGCTATTGCTCAAGTGTAAGGGGAGGTCAGTAAATAATTGCCACTTTAGTTTATAGAAGCTTTTTTTTTCTTCAGTTTTTTTTATTACTGCATACAAATTTCCTGTATATTGTGGTTATATTCTAATAAAGAGAAATACTTATATATGGTCATTAAACCACTGTAAAACAACATCAGTACTTAAAACGTGGTACTGTATTATGTTTGGCCACATATTTATCAAATTGTAATACATAAATAAACCTTTTTGGTAACCGAAGTTTGTGCAACATCATACACCAGTCAATTACATGTGTCTATGTGGGCATTATTTTAGGATGAATGCATCTGTTATACTACATAACTCACATGAGTCATTGTCAGTAGGTATTTGTTAAGAACTCTACTGTACTGTAGCATTATACAGTTGCTGGTTTCTTTAAAAGCTTTGAAAGTTAGGTCACTGTGGTGACTATTTTCTGAGACTGTGACTCTCGTCAACATAGTCGGGGTGACAAAATATTTCTTATCCCCTCTTAACACAGCATGTAGTACTCTAATGATCATTTATGTTTATTTTTTCAGATGCCTACTCTAAAGGACTGCTATATATACAGGAAAAAAATTGGAGTAGCAAGCAAAACGTGTCTACACTGTAGTGCCAAGCAGCCATATAACGTCTCAGGTTACGATGTAACCATGGTTCCCAGTGGGGAACGAGACACTGCGTCCCCTAGGGGCCACTATGGGGAACGCCTCCAGCGTGACTCGTGCCTGAAGAAACATATGAAAAAACACCATCCGTTGGCCGGCGACAGCCCATGACGTCACTACCGGCGCGACCACAATATAAGGACGGCCGGGTGAATACATCATCCGCTTCTTCGCCTGAAGCTTGCGAAGCATGGCCCCAAAGCCTAGGGGACGCGGTGTCTCGTTCCCACTCGGGGAACCATGGTTACATACGTAACCTGAGACGTTCCTTCATGGGAACTTCGAACTGCGTCCCCTAGGGGCCACTATGGGAACGTTATACCCACGCCGCCATGCTGAGGGAATGCAAGCCAAATTCCGCAGGAGGCGAGCACAAGTCAACTCTACCATTTGGCTCAGGAGTTGCCCCTGTTTGGACGGTTGATGCTGTCAGTGACATTATCCTCCTTTGGCCAAAACCCGAGCTGCATACCTGAAGTACTTACCTGCTAGGTGCCGGCATTACCGGACCCAAGGTAGAGCTCACAGGTTTGGAATCATTCTTATACAGAAAGATTCCTTTAAGGGGATAGGGCCAAGTACCTAGTGGTAGCCACTAGGTCCTGGCCGGTCACTAGGGGCTACCGCTTGCTCTACATGAGCTTGCTGAGGGAGCTGTCTCAACAGACCCTTGGTAGCATTACCCTTTTAAACCAAAATATTTGGTTACATGGAGTGGGGCCCAAGGCACAAACCGGGCTTGACCAACTCAAATAAGGGCAAGTTGCGCAGAACCCTACCCTAAGGGTTTTTAGAAAGAAAGCAGAACATTCGATGTGCTAACTTACCACTGGGTGGATTTTAGAAAAATGCCCAAAGTCTAGCGTGTGCATTTACCATAGCATGGATTTTAGAAAGAACGCAGAACATTGATGTGCGATCTTACCACTAAGTGGATTTTAGAAAGTGCTGTGCACTTATATATATTTTATTACGTTCTATGTGGGAACTAGATGCTCAGAAGGGAGCTGTATGCTCATAGATGACCCTCTAAGATGAGGGAGCAATGCTAGCTCGACCCACCAGGCGGCGATCTACCCGAACTCTGGAAGTGGAGAAACTTCCGATTCTCAACAGGAGCGGCATGCTCATGGATGACCCTCTAAGATGAGGGGAGCAATGCTAGCTCGACCCACCAGGCGGCGATCTACCCCGAATTCTGGAAGTGGAGAAACTTCGATTCTCAACAGGAGCGGCATGCTCATAGGTGACCCTCTATAGCGAGGGGAGCAATGCTAGCTCGACCAGCAAGGCGGCGAACTACCACAGAGCTTTGAGGAGCGGAAAACTCATTCCTCAGAATGAGCTCAGACGCTCGAAGGGAGCGGCATGCTCATAGGTGACCCTCTAAGTGAGGAGCAACGCCAGCTCTACCAATAGCGAGCTCTGGAGAGCGGAGAACTCATTTTGAGAGGGAACTCAAACACTCAGGAGTGGAGCCCAAGGCACAAGCCGGGCCTGACCAACTACCACAGAACCCTACCCTACGGGATTTTTAGAAAGAAAGCAGAACATTCGATGTGCTAACTTACCACTGGGTGGATTTTAGAAAAGTGCCCAAAGTCTAGCGTGTGCACTTACCATAGCATGGATTTTAGAAAGAACGCAGAACACTTGATGTGCGATCTTACCACTAAGTGGATTTTAGAAAAGTGCCCAGAGTTTAACGTGTGCACTTATATAATGGTATTACGTTCTACTTGGAACGGAGAACTACTCATCCCTTGGAGTGAGAGTCTCAGACGCTCAGAAAGGAGCGGCATGCTCATAGATGACCCTCTACAGTGAGGGGAGCAGTGCTAGCTCTACCGATGAGGAGCTCTGGAGAGCGGAGAACTCAGTCTTCCGAGTAAGGGAGCTCAGATGCCCAGAAAGGAGCGGCATGCTCATAGGTGACCCTCTATGGTGAGGGGAGCTATGCTAGCTCAACCAACCAGGAGAGCAACCTCTCACAGAGCTCTAATGGAGCGGAGAACTCATTCCTTAGAAGGGGAGGAATTTTAGGCGCTCAGAAGGGAGCGGCATGCTCATAGGTGACCCTCTAAGTGAGGGGAGCAGTGTTAGCTCGACCAACCGCGACCTATCACAGAGCTCTGGAGGCGGAGAACTCATTGTACAGAATGAGAGGAACTTAGGCGTTCAGCAGGGAGCGGCTTGCTCATAGATGACCCTCTATAGTGAGGGAGCAATGCTAGCTCGACCAGCAAGGCGAGCGAACTACCACAGAGCTTTGAGGAGCGGAAAACTCATTCCTCAGAATGAGCTCAGACGCTCGAAGGGAGCGGCATGCTCATAGATAGCGAGCTCTGGAGAGGAGAGAGAACTCAAGCGCTCAGGAGTGGTGCCCAAGGCCCTGACCAACTCAAACGGGATTTTTAGAAAGAAAGCAGAACATTCGATGTGCTAACTTACCACTGGGTGGATTTTGAAAAGTGCCCAAAGTCTAGCGTGTGCACTTACCATAGCATGGATTTTAGAAAGAACGCAAAACACTTGATGTGCGATCTTACCACTAAGTGGATTTTCAGAAAGTGCCCAGAGTTTAGCGTGTGCACTTATATATTGGTATTACGTTCTACTGGAGCGGAGAACTACTCATCCCTTGGAGTGAAAATCTCAGGCGCTCAGAAGGGAGCGGCATGCTCAAAGGTGACCCTCTATAGTGAGGGGAGCAATGCTAGCTCGACCAGCAAGGTGGCGACCTATCACAGAGCCCTGAGGAGCGGAAAACTCATTCCTCAGAATGAGCTCAGACGCTCAGAAGGGAGTGGCATGCTCATAGATGACCCTCTAAGTGAGGGGAGCAATGCTAGCTCCACCAACAGCGAGCTCTGGAGAGTGGAGAGGGAACTTAGACGCTCATACAGGAGCGGCATGCTCATAGAAGACCCTCTAAGGTGAGGGGAGCAATACTAGCTCTACTGACAATGCTCAGAAGGGGCAGCATGCTCATAGGTGACCCTCTAAGGTGAGGGGAGCAATGCTAGCTCGACCAGCATGGCTAGGGCGATATAAGTGGAGCATTAGAGGCCTAATCCATGGGATTGCAGCCATAATTACCTGAGGACCGAGGATGTTCCCACGGAAGCCTCCAAGGGGCCTCAGCCCGGACCACAATCTTAGGTTCCCACCTAACCTCGGTCAGGTGGGGTATGCGGTTGCAGGGGAATTAAAGAGGGGAAGCTAAGGGCCGGTGTTTAAGCCCCTGAAGGAAGGAGTAGATGTTAGTTACTCTGGTCCTGACGAGAACGTTGTTGAGGGCGTTCGCCTGGATCACATTCCTCAGGTCTTGCCTACCTCTTTTGACCTGTACCTTCCTCTACCCCTACCCGCAGGTGGGGAGGGGCACGAGTCGCGACACTAGCCCTCTGTGCCCATCTCTGATCCTCAGACCAGAGATGGGCTAGGACCCCTGGTTGTTCGGGCTCAGCCCTGGATTTTATCTCCAGGTCTTTCAGCAGGTCAGTCTGATACGCCTGACCTGCCGCTGCTGCATATGCCCTGCCATTTAAGCGAGATTCAGGGGCTTAGATGGCCAGGGGGAGCCTTGAGAGAGGATGTCTCGCCACAGAGAGATAAGCTGGTTATCATCTCTTGCACAGGGGCATCCCTCATAGCCATTTTCACGCATCCCTTAGTGTCAGCATTAACTAGTATGCTGAAACCTATGAATACGAGAAAATAGCTTTTTCCACTCCTTCTCAACCTCCACATCGAGATTTTATGAAGAAAGGAAGGCTCACTCGAGCTGGGGATTTATGGCCAAAAAGAATTATTTTTATGAACCATAACCTCCAAACTCGTTCATATGCAGTGCAGAGGGATTGAGAGGTTTTAGTCTCAACTTCCTCACCCTCAAACATCTCCTGCCCCAGCAGAGCACTAGCCGCTGAATCTGATGATGTCAGAAAGATCGCATCTTCACAATCCAGCAGCTAACTCTCGTTCTCGGCCGATGCGCACCAAGGGGGCGGTCCCTCTCTAACTGATCGGCCAGATCCAACTGCTAATATCATTCGCCTCCGTGCCTCAGCAGCGGTGGGTCCCGAATTGCGGGAAGCAGATGGCTGCCCCTCTTTCCTTGAAAAGAGGGACAGGACGAGAGCGGAGCTTTTAATAGAAAAAGCTCACAGTGCACGCTGATTTCCCCTCAAGGACATCGCGTGTGTGCTGCCAAAACCAAAGACGCAAAGATTGTGTGTGTCATCGGGTTTCAAATAACGCGCGGATCCACACAATCTTAAATGCCTTGCTAGTGATCGCCATGATAAATAAAGGAAAACTGTATTCCTACCAGAATGCACGTTTCTTCAAACAGACCAGTCAGTGAAGACGAAAAAGCTGATGATGTATTCACCCGGCCGTCCTTATATTGTGGTCGCGCGGTAGTGACGCTGGGCTGTCGCCGCCAACGGATGGTGTTTTTCATATGTTTCTTCAGGCACGAGTCACGCTGGAGGCGTTCCCCATAGTGGCCCCTAGGGGACGCAGTTCGAAGTTCCCATGAAGGGGAAGCAGAAGCTTGAGGAAAAAAAGAAACAGCTTTCTCAAGAATGGAAAGACCGTCAAAAAAAAAACAGCAGTGTGAACAAAGTGTATGATGCAACCAATCTACTGGTATGTTTATCTTTCAGACCTTAATCATAACATATTAAGTAAACAGTCCCTGTTCTTTACTTTTATATATGCATTTCTATATTTATACTAGTGCTGTCAAACGATTAATTGCGATTAATCTCATCCAAAATAAAAGTTTTTGTTTACATAATACATGTGTGTATACTGTGTATATTTATTATGTATATATAAATACACACATATACATGTATATATTTAAGAAAATATGTTATGTTTATATATTAAATATATTTATGTTTAATGTAAAATATAAGAATATAAATGTATATACATGTAAATATTTTCAATATATATACTGTATGTGTGTGTGTGTGTGTATTTATATATACATAATAAATATACACAGTTCACACACATATATTATGTAAACATTTTTTTTGTGATTAATCATTTGACAGCACTAAAATATAAATTTCAACAATTCTTTCTTGAGCTTGTACACTGACTGAAGCATTACATCTGTGTATTTTTCCACTGACTGTGCTCAGGACTGATAAAGAACACAAATTAGAAGTTTGTGCTTATCATTAGAAAGTAAAATCATATGGAACAGGGGTGTCCAAACTCGGTCCTGGAGGGCCACTGGCCTGCAGAGTTTATCTCCAACTTACCTCAACCCTAGTATGGCCATATTTATATAATATTGTGGTTACACACACACACACACACACACATAAACATATATATGTGTGTGTGTGTGTGTGTGGGGTGTACATACTGTATACACTTAGATATCTAAATATACATATATACATGTATGTGTGTGGTTATTTGATATTACAGCCCTAATATAATTTTTTATTTATCTCTGATCGCACAGTGAATTCAAATAGTTGTCAAGCGTGTGTGTTTCTTAATATTTTTTTTCTAATTTTATTTATTTAATTTTATAGTCTCAATTTTATTCCAGCTCCACAAATGGGAACTTTAGAAAGGTATCCAGTCCTTTTCCTTGCCAGGAGAACCTCAAATGTTTTTCTGCTGAGTGCATCTGTCCATGGAAGATAGACATAGAAGATGTTCAGGATGCATTTGTCACGATAAAGAGGTTGTATGAAAGTCTTCTGAATGGTAATAAACACAAATGTGCATGCTATATTTCATTGTTTATTAGTGCATCCTTGATTTATTTGAGAAATAATTTGAAAAACAGCAGTGATGTTTTACCAACAGTACATGCTTTTGCTAAGCAGAATTCATTTTGCTTTAACATGAACAGCATGATGTTTATTGATTTCTTATTTGAAAATGTCTCATTCAATAGGACTATCATTTTAGAACACATCATGTTTTCATTTATCATGTCTCCTAGCAAAAAGGTCAATATTGATTTTCTTTTAATTTTAATTTAATTAATTTGATAGTGTGTGATCCTCAGTCATAGTGCTGCGGCTCCCAACCTTTTTACCTTGAAGCCTCCTTCTTATGTAGTTCAAATTACATAAGAAAACTTGAGGCCTGCCATGTATTATTTTGATCATGTCAAATTTATATTACATAAAGTACAACCCATAGGAAGACTTAAACAGTAATACAACTTTATTTATTTATTTATTTTTGCTGAATTATTGTTGATTAATAATAATAATTATTATTATTCTCATGTTTCTTTTTTGACAGTGGCTATTGCAGATAAAGCAGCAAGCAGCATGGGAGAGACACCAGCAACAAACATCACACAGACAGAGACTCCACCATTAGACAACACAGCAGAACCGGTGTCAGAGTCAACACCTCTGCTCCCCTGTAATGGTAAAATGTCTCATTCAATAGAACTGACAGGTTCCTGTACAGTAATCACCTGTCACACACCAAAAAATAGTATCTGTCCAAATGCAGACCCTAAGTTACAGTTACACTCATAAAATACTCATTAGGCTTAAATGTTTAATCAGTGAAAACAACAACAAAATAATTAAATTAAGTTAGGATTGGATGATATGGCCAAAAAACTGCCAAGATTGCCCACAATGGGTGTCTGTACTTACAAACTTCTGGAAAATGCATTTGCCAAGTCTATTAAACCTCCTCCTGTAAAACCATATACTATTTTAGAAATAAAAACTGAAAAAAAAAATGTTCACCTTTTATTTGTACCGAGTCAATAGGGTTGCCATCTTCAGTGAGGCAAAACAAGATACCAAAAAGAACCATCAAGGGCTTTAAGGACACAAAATAGAATCAGCCAGGAACTGATTATTTCTAACATATGACAAATTGACAGCTTTACAATAAACCATGAGAAAACATGAGATCTGTACTTGCAACAGAACACATTATATTATCGCAGATAGTTGATTATTTTATTTATTTATTAAGAACTCTTCAGTATGTTGGTGTGTAATCTTTTTGTGTGATAATTTTGCAGCTGTTACCTGAATGGGATGAATTTTTACATTTACTTAAATTATGACACCATAATGTAATTATTTGTCCCATTTTATCTAAATAAGTTAGCGCAGCTTTACCATATGCTGCGTCCCACAACGTCAGTCGGTGACAAATGCTGCAATGTAGCCTATATTGAATTAGCGGAATTGTGTTTAAAAATCATATCACTGTTATTTAAAAAAAAATGTAATATATATTGATATCGAATTATTGTCCAGCCCTACATTACATATGTTTTCTTTTAGCATTTTTTCCTATAGATTACTGTTACTTCAATTTATTCTGCTCTACTTTATGCTATAATAAGATGAGCATAGTGTATGAACTGCAAATGTACATAGCAGTGTATACTTGGTCATTACATTTCACATTATGTATTGATGCTAGTTGCTGAAAGTCAAAGCCAGCCTTCACATTCTGGGCAGTAAGATTTTACAGAAAATCACATTTACAATAACATACACTTTTAAATTGTTTTTTTTTGCTTATCTTCTAGCTGTGATTCCATCCAGATGGAGGATATGAAACATGTTTGATAATTTTAGACAGTTTTATAACATACCTTTTTCATTTATCATGCATCTTCTAAGCAATGAGGTACATGTATTTTAATTTCTTATGCCAAAACAGAGTTAAAAAAGTTGCATAGTGTATTTCAGCATTTAAAAATATTTGTTTTAAATGTGTTGATTGCAGCAGATTATTAGGTTCATATCATAATTAATTATTATTTTTTCAACAGTGGCTATTGCAGATAAAGCAGCAAGCAGCATGGGAGAGACTCCAGCAACAAACATCACACAGACAGCGACTCCACCATTAGACAACACAGCAGAACCGGCGTCAGAGTCAACACATCTGCTCCCCCCTGAGTCTGAAACTCTTTTACTTACTCCTGCATCTTCCTTCTTAACTTCTCCTATTTCTTTCACGACCTCCTTGTCCTCACCTATGTCGATATCCATTGCTCCACAAGCCTACCCCCTGACTCAGCCTGTTTTCAAGTTCTCTCAACCCAGTCCTATATCTTCTTCCCTGGCTTCTCCTCTGCCACCAGCCTCTACCCTTTCTGCCGCTTCTAAACTCACCCCTGTGCCCACTGACCTAGGCAGTCCAGACTCAGTATCAGGAAAAAAAAGACAAATAAAGAGGAAAGCTGAACCTAGAGGTATTTGTGGATTTGTTTTGATAAATGAATCAAAAATGTTCTTAGTTTTTATGTGTGAAACAGTTTTAGTCACCTGAAGGAACAGTGCCTTTTCATTGTTTTTAAAAGATGTAGGTTAGAATTCTACAAAGGCACATATTGTAATATGCATCTTTTATCTATTTATTTATTTATTTTTTGGTAAGCAAGTTATTTAATGTTATGAGTATATACAACCCAAGCGAAGTCCTTTTTGTCAAAAAAGCAACAAAAAATAAAAATATTTTTATCTATATATATAAAGACACGTACAATTAGTTTCCATATTACTTTGCAACATGGAAGGAAGCTGTTTCCTTTGAATGTGTGAGCCCTAAATAGCTAGAAGAATAACAAAGTGAAGTAAATTTTAATCAACATGTGTGATGACCCAGTGTGTTTGATTAGGATAATGAAATTAAAGTAATGTGATAACAGTTAAAGGTTTGCACAATAAAGCAATACAACATACTGTTTTTGTATAGCTAAATTAACTGGAACCTAATGACTCTAATGAATGTACAAATGGCTGTGATACTTTTAGCTTTTCTAAGTTTAATGTACATATGTATTTACGCTTTACATATGTATATGTAAAAAAATGATGTTGCTGTGATCATTCCTTATGTTCATACAAACCATGAAACATGACATGAAATCAACTGTCCGGCCAGTGTTTCAAAAACATGAATCTAAGATGTACCTAGAGGAAAATAATCAAAGTAACCAGTGACTATGTTATGATTGGCATGTGAGCATTGTAAAAAAGGATACTAACAAGAAAAAAAAAAAAAATTAACAAAAAAGACAAAAACACACGTGTTGTGTGTTGTGGGAATCCCCACGTCTCAAAAAATTCACTTTTTACATTCCATATTACAGTAACATTAATGAAAAGGGTCCTGTTCAGTTGACTTTCAATTCTCAGTTTCCTTTTAAAAAATCTCTTTATCCATGATTCATGGATCCATGGCAATGGGTATAAGATGTCTGTTGAACTTTTTATTTTACTTATGTCTGTTATAAATTATAACCATTTTGTAATTTGTTTCAGAATGCCCCATTCATAAAGACTCCACCAGTTTCCCCTACCAAAAAATTTTGAGGAAAGGAATCAGGGAGGTTTGTAAAAAAATAAAAAATAAAGTACTGATAAAGGTAATATTAATAAAAACAAATTATAACAATAACAATACTAATTTGCTATTTTGTATGGTGTAATTACAATGCGTCTATGGGGAAAAAAGAAAAATAACAAATATGCTACTTCCTTAATGGTCATATATTGATAATTCATTAATGATAATATAATGTGACCCTGGACCACAAAACCATTGCATAGGGGCCAATTTTTCGGACAATGTTTGGCCGACATAATACTTTTTTGAAAATCTTGAATTTTCAGCAAGAGGGTGCCAAAAATAAAAATAATTGATAAAAAAAATCACCTTTAAAGTTGTCCAAATGAAGTCCTTAGCAACAGATTTTACTAATTTACACCATTGATTTAACCGCTGTAATGACGTTGTGGAGAGTAGATGAAACCGAAAGTGGAAATTCAAAGCTTTATATCGACACCAAACTTGGATTTGGAAAATTTAGATTGGGCAGCAGTGAGCCGAGTTTCTAGGCATGTTTCCGGCCATTTTTTTTCTGCGATTTTGCAGCATCCACTCACAAAAATGAAGTTTTAATATATTTATGGTAGGAAATTTACTCAATATCTTAATGGAACATAATCTTAATATCCTAATGATTTTTGGCATAAAAGAAAAATATATAAAAGAAAAAAAGTATAATTTTGGCCCATACAATGTATTGTTGGCTATTGCTACAAATATACCTGTGCTGCTTATGACTGCTTTTGTGCTCCAGGCTCACATATAATAAATGAATATTTAGGTATTCATAACATTCATGTTATCACAAATGCAAGTTTTACTGCACAATTAAAATTTTGAAAATGTAAAAAAAATTCAATAGCGGTTGTCATTTGACAAAAATAAAAACTGAGGTTACCTATTTTTAAAAATTGACTTGATAAAATAGTAATTAATTGAATTATGCTATTATTATTGCTCTGCCTCATTGACACTATTATATGAGAACTCAACAGAGCTAGATGATGACATCAATGTTTTTAACAGAGACGTTGTACAAATGAAATTAACTAAATTTATAACTGAGGATTAACAAGTGAACTGAATCTACTGAATCACTATTGAACAATGATAAAATTGACAAACAATGCATAATATTCCTGATACCACTGTAAAGCTGATTTGAAACAATCTGTATTGTAAAAAGTGCTATATAAATAAAGGGTACTTGACTTAATAATTAATAAAGTTTTATTATGTTTCTAATGTTAGACTTAGTCCCATTGACTTTTAATTTCACTTTGATTATTTCAACTGGATTTTATGTTATATTTACCGTTCAGCAGATATATGATTGTAGCTTTTTGCGTAGAAAGAAAATGTCATTGATTTCACCATGTTTCTTTCTGTTTTGTTTTTTCTAAGGGCCATGCAGAGGTTTTGGTGCAATGGCATCCTTGCTCTGGATGGTATGCATGTTATCCGAAGTGTACTGCACTGTAGTTAATTGACAGAACAGAACAACAAAAAAACAACATTTATATAAACTGTGCATAAACATTCAAAAAATTACATTACATACAAAATAAATAATGTGGGTTATGTTTTGAAACATACCATCATTATTCCCTGGTATAATAAAAAAGAATACATCCATACTTGAAAACTACATGTCTCATTGCAATGTCAAGATTTATTAGCATTAGTATTTATAGGTATTAGTTTAGTTTATTAGTATTTATATTCCTGTAATTTTGCTGTCTTTCTGTCTGTCTTACAGTGGGACGAAGTGGAAAAACTCCTGGGAGCCACAAGCAAATATTCAAAGTTCATCCTGAAGATGTGTGTGTTCCAATGTATTGTTTGTTGTTAGGTTGTATTGTTGATGCTTCACATTTGCAAAGACTGAAATCAGATTTAGTTTTGCAGTGTTATTGCACATCAGTTCAAATTTATTCCTGTGTTCTGTAACTGCTTTGTAAAGCATGTTGCCTCAGTTTTATGTGTTTGGTGACTGTATAGATAAAATGTTTTTTATAATTGTTAATTTGTAATTTAAGAGCATAAATACATGCACTTTAACTAAAAGCATTTAGTGATATGTTTACTGCTGAAACATTTTGATAAAGCCACGTTGTTGTTGTTATAATTATTATTCATTTGTATTATTCATTACTAAAAAGCACCTATTAGCCCACAGCCAGGATGTTGATGCAGATAAAAACACAAGGAAGACAGTGATGAAATACTACATGACAAAATACCAGAACAATACGTCTTGTAAAATGATGCCCCATACCAAGCCAACAAGCCACTGGGCTTGTATTGCCAAATGTTTATTTCTGCATTTTTATATAGCAACTGTTTGTCTGAACGATTGAAAATATTGAGAGTGTTTAGGAAATCCTTTTGAAATAGCCTAAATTATTTACGAAATTTGTTGCTGATAGTGTAATACAGAAATTACATACTTGAAATTGTTCCTTGAGTTTCTTACATTTACATTTAGATAGACGTAAAAATAAAAATCTTGCATTTAGCCTCATTAAACCTTTTATTGCTGTGGTCATTTTATTATTATTATTATTTGTAATTATATATATTGCAATTCCAAGAGTTCAAGCGGTGGAGAATAGCAAGAAGAAGTTATTAAATGTATATAATATAATATATATAACATATTCTGCTCTACATACACAATAAAAGTAAATGTTAGAAGCACTTAGCAGCTGCATATTTAGTTACTGCTGTAGGCCTTTGCTTAGGGACATTTTATTTATCTTTTAAATGTATATATGCATTAGGTTAACCACTCAAAGGAGTCTGTCATTGTAAAATATGAGTTGTGTTATTTAAGTAGAAGTACTTGTTTAACTGCCCATGTGGATGCACTCGTTCGGCCGGAACCGGCAAAAATCTGACGTAATTTACCATACATGGACAAGGAAGTGTGGAGCCACTCTCGCTGTGATTGGACTAACTTTTAAACAATATAAAACAGCGTTTCATGTTCCAACGTGTGTTTTGATGCTATTATTACGTTATTAATATATTAAGTTAACGATAAAGTTACGTTATGTTGTGAGAAATCACGCCTTTTCAGAGATCTTAACCCTATTCTTGGCCTTACTACACCCTTCAATGAACTACAAATAACAGCGCCATGATTTCCCGTTCGATTGATAGAATGACGGAGTCTTATGGGTAATGTAGTTTAAAACATTTAGTATATAAACAATATAATTACTATCTTTAATGGACAATTGGATATCTAAGTATATTCATAATGAAAACCTCTATGACATATCTGAGATGCAGGCTGAAATTTGGTATATTACTGCGAGCATTTTAAAAAACACCTTTAAGCCACCTTTCCATATATGTCTGAAAATTGTACCCAACATTATTTAGTAAACACATCATAAGCAAGTATCCTGTAAATTTTCTCTTCGATATTCGTACAGGACTTTGAGTTACGGCCATTTGAAATTTGTATTTTTTTGCTCTTCCATGGGGCTGCTACTGGGCCCCTGGGGTGGAATGGTAAAATATACCCATATGTTTTCTCCTCATCATGGACAATAAACTGTGTTGAGTCACATTTATGTCTGAGTATTTTCTCTTTTTTTCCCCCTTTTATATTCTTACATCATGCTTGTGTTAGTTTGTATGGGTGTCACGAGAACAAATATTTGACAGTAATAATAATAATAATGTTTTCTTTGGATGAACACCAAAAAATATAATGGACAAATTGCAACAACTTGCATTTCTAGTGTTGACACTGACAGTAAGCAAGGATAACAAGTTAAACACATTGTGGCACTTCACACATAATGCAACTACAAAATCAGTGCCAAATTTTCATCTTCACCCCCATTTTCTTACCCCTCATGTGCTGGACATCAGTGATGTGCATGCTCTAGTTTTTAATGCAGTATAAGTTCTATGTTGTTCATTCATTGGTACTGTACATCATCCTCAGTTATGCATTAAGTATTTGTAGCAATATAGCCCATTGCAGCCTCTTGCAATTTACAATCCTTCCCTTTATTTAACTGAAAATCGGCTTGTTTGTCAATTTGAATTTGCAAAGTAGTTCCATGTCATCAAATGGTCCCACGACACACATCAAAACCTAATGATGAAAAAGCATGTAAAGTCGTGTTATGACACACACACACACACACACACACACACACACACACACACACACACACACACTTTAGCTACATTTGTGGGGTGCAAATGTCCCACAAAGATAGTAAAATGTTAAAAGTATGACATTAGTTGGGCCCCCAAAAGACTTTTTAATATATATATATATATATATATATATACTATACCCCTACAATAAACATATCCCTAAACCCACCCATCACCGAAAACTGCCTCAATTTTATCTGTGATGGGTAGGTTTAGGAGAAGTGTAGTGTATATATTATTTTTACTTTTTTAATGACTTGATTTTATAAATGAGATGTTGTCTTTGTGGGGCCCAACAATGTTAAAATGTTCTCATTTTACTATCTTTGTGAGGACATTCCTTACAATGTAGGAAAAACAAGTTGCAAGTCACACACACAAAAATGCTAAATAAACAACAATAATAATAACAATATTCTACTAATTCGGTATTTTTATATATATTTTTAAAGTATTTTTGTTGTTGTTCATGGTGGCTAATGTAGTTAATGTTATCAAATGAAACCTTATAATGGGACATAAAACTTGAGATTAAATAGTAAAGGTGGGCATTCAAATTAATACTAACTATATTACCTTAAAGACCAAAAATGTATAAGTGGATATACATTTTAAATGGGCATTAAATAATAATTGTGTAAAAGTTGAGATGTATTGTAATGTCCCATGTAAAATCCAATTTTTTATAAAATATAAAAGTAACAGGTAAGCAAAGCTGTCTAGCAATGGTGAAGAGGCTCATGGGTAATGTAGATCTTTCTGCTATCCAAATCTGAGAAAAATGAGAACAGGTTGGTGTAAGGAAAAACAACAGACACAATAGATCAGGTTAGAATGACATTTATTTATTGATTTGTTAATAAATCTGAAAAATAATTTCATGAGTCGAAACTCAAGGGTCTTTTGGGAAGATGCTGAATGCAATGCTTCCAAAGTTTGTGCTAATACTTTAAAACTCTTCTTCAGAAAGTTCTGGACTGTTGTTGTCCTCACTTTCTTCTTCAACATCTTCCTCCAGCATGAAGAAAGACGGGTCAGTGTTGACATTGGCATAGGTGCTGGTGACTGCTGCAAGTTTTGCTGCAGAATGTGCCGCTTGTATAAGATACAGCAGTACAGCCCCTGTGCCCTTCTTCGGTCAGCTCTCTGGTTGAATCTAAAGTAAAACAATTGAGAAAATTGACATTGATAATTAGGCAGCATTTCATAAATGATATTGTTGGAAACATGCACTGCAGCTTGAATGACCAACTCTGGGTCTGTACTGTACATTTATGTGAAAAAAGAACGAACAAATACAAACTAAATAGCTAGCAAGCTGAAATTTTAAATGGTCATTGAAAAATATTTTTGTATTGGTAGCAATATTTATAGAAAACTGTGACATCTTGCTTAGCGGTATCAACATATTACTGAATAAAATAAATAAGCTGGTACATACTATGGATCTTCATTTCCTCCATAGTCTTCCCAAGGAGGCTGTCCAGTTTGTCCAGCGCTTTTTAGATGTTGATAGTGCTGAGTCATTTCCTTTACAATTATGATCTTCTCCTCCTCCAATCGGCTGACCAGCATGACTTGATCAAACAGTCGCCTCTTCAAGCGAAAACTCACCACTATTTTTGAAAATAAAAGTGGAGGGGGAATAACAAATTATTTCAGCTTTAAGTCTAGCACAGTGGTTTTCATTAGGCATTTTGCGGGCCTTCAGAGTAATATTGATAAAGAACTTGTCCAACAAGAATAATTTATATGGGTAATGATAATATACACTGCCCTCCAAAAGTTTGGAAACGCCCTAGACAATTTTGGCATGAATCCTTTTTAATCTGTGATAATTTTGCACTGATAAGGGACATAACAAACTACGCAAACATATTTTATTACATAAACACTGGACACATGGAAACTCTCTATAAAATGGGCCAAACAAGTCATTTGATGCAAGAGCTATTTGTAAACTATCTGACCTAAATTGTGTTCTAATTGGTTCATTGTATTCTAAACTTAATTGGCAATCAATTGTTGAAGCTATTAAGGTGTGCTGACCAAAATCTTTTAAAAACCTGGGCCAAGTTTAAACCAGTAAGCAGGCATCACAGCTGGCAAAGGGGCATGTCTGACTTTGACATGTATATATTGCCATTATTATGGAATCAAAATGAAAATTATTATTGCTGGTCTTCAATGATAATGTCAAGTTACTTTAATGTATTTTCCCCAAAAATATAAGGATTTATGCTGATATTGTGCAAAACCCCACTTTTCTAGGGCATTTCCAAACTTATGGAGGTCAGTGTAGATAATATACTAACTATATCATCGACAACTATGCTTATAATGTATAATGCAGACAATATGCATAATTTACAACTGAAACATCACACTACAAATAGGGTTGGGCCGATAGATGATGCCATTGCCCATGGCTGACAGACATCACAATGTTGAGCTGGCATTGTCCTAGTCTGAATCTGCACACACAGTGTTGACAAGAAAGGATAAAGCTATTTTTTCTGAGGTGTGAAACTTTTTTATTTTGTATCAAGTTATGAAGATAATGTTGAAATAATGACAAAGACCTGGCTGCACCATCTCATCTGACCGCAAGTACTGAATCAGGACAGCGCATTTGTCTCAGGGACTTTTTACTTCAACTGTGTCTGACAAAATTCATTTTTCTGAGGTGAGTCTTTATAACAAATAAATAGCTTTTATAAAAAGTATAAAATTAAGTATTAGAGCAATGGAAAGACGCTAAAACCTGCTGAAAGGATGGCATCTGACCTTTCTTTCATCACTTAGGTGGTGTGTCCACGAGCGTGTTTAGGCAGCTGCAAACAACAGGTGCTCTGCATAAAACGCCTGTCTTTGAGTGTTTGAGAGCACTTCAAGCATTTATTTTTTCATTTGATACACTTGCCATGATAAACAATATCCATAGAAGCGTTATAGTATCTGATTTCACAGATAGTGTATTTGTGCATATAAAAATGCGATACAATGTAGAGTATTTGTTCTGGTTCCTGTTTTAAATGATTTTGTTGCTTTATCATCATACCCTTGCCCCGCTCCCTGATGTCATCGTCCATCGCGATGTTTCACTGTAGACATTGTCTGATGCCAATTTAGTAGACATCGCCCCAACCCTAACTACAATATAACAAAGAAAGGTTTTTAAATGCTCACCCCAGTATTAAGATATGCCTGTTTTATTTAAAAACAAATTGTCTGCACTACATATTCTATGATGTAGGATATCAAATAAGTAGGCAGATTTATTTCATGTTTAGGATAGAAGTTGAAATTTCAGGATAGATAAACTGTTCATCTAGACTTTATCCTGTTATTGCAGCTAAAATAATATATATTTTATTATACTAATTTAAATAGAATAGTGACGACCACTTCTAGTATAGCATATGTGTTACAGGAAAACAATAACAATCAGATTTTTACTATGACTTCATATGGTAACATTACAGATGATAGCAGTATACAACATGTCATTCTTTACTGTATGTTGCACCTTTTCACCACCCAGTCTTAAAATGCTTACTGTTATTACTTATATTAACAATCAACATAATTTTGTAAATTAATAAAAGCACAAATATACAACACATTACTTACCATCTCCTTGTGCTTCCCAAGGCAGAATGACATCACAGAGACTGCATGCTGCTTCTGGGTCAATTTTCTTCAGTGTCAGGAATAGCGTTGTACTGCATAATCTTCTCTCTGAGCCTTTTTCAGCTCACCAAGTCTTCTTCTTTGCGTTGCCTTGTTTGGCTGCTGTCTGTAAGGTTCAGAAAGTTTCATTAGAAAAAAAATAAAAATGATTGAGTTGAGTGACATAGCAAATACCATTTTGTCGATATAGATCATGCTTCTTTCTTCGGATGGAATAAATAATTTCATCAATTTCTCTCTGGAGCTCTTCCTGGCTACTGTGAGTACTGGGTTTCTCTTGAAAAACAGAAATATGCAAAGTTGACCATTACAAAAAACATATAATCACTGCTAAAGTTTATCCAAATGTATGGAAAATAAAGTACCAATTTATAGAAAATACCATACAATATGACATACCAGTGGCAGCCCAGTGCTTGACATCTTTCACCCACCGATCCACATCTTCCACAGAGATGCTAAACTCCTGCTTGAGACTCTCAAGATTGGCTGCTTCCATTTCTGCTCTCTGTGCAGTCTATTTAACAAAGAAAAAAAATGAGAAAATATAGTATCACTGCAAAATTAGGCCACAACTGCCCCCGAAAAAAAGCATGCAGGGGAAAGCGTGAACGCAGTCCCCCACTACCATAAATTATGCAGTCAAGATTCCCTTTAGTCTGCTTACATATTTTTGGAACATTTATGTACTATAGAAACATTTTCGGTTTTATTATTACTTGTAATTAATCAAAATTAATTGTCAATTAATCGACATGTCAGTATACAAAACGCGTCTCGGTTATGTATGTAACCTTAATTTCCTGAAGGAGAGAACAGAGACATTATATCAGAACTGAACTGATGTAACGTTGAATGTGACTGACTGTAAGTGAACTACAAGACCATAACAAGACAAATGTATGTCAAAACACCCTCAGAGCCAAGAAAGCACCTCAGTGTAAACATGCAGTGTAGCCTTCTTACTTTGAAAAATCTTTTCGCTAGTGTCTTATGGAGACTCTCCACCTTCCTATGGTTCCATACCATGGCAAGCACAGTTATCATATCTGCTCGGCCTTTAAAAATAAAACAGATAAGAACAAATCAATTGTACAATCTAGAATTGTGTGTCAAACACAGTATTCTCTTTTAACCAACCTGACTTGGTCATGTATTTTGTAGTAAGAGCTGCCCTTGACAGGAAGCTATTGACCTGCTCCACCTCTTCACCAACAGTATTTCCTGCACCATCCTGACTTCTACCACCCCACCTTACCTATTCCAAAACATCAGATGAAGAAATTTATCAATATAATCTTATTTCTTAGACTGAGTATTCTAAATTAGATTTTGTGAAATTAGAAAATTTTAAAAATGTAAAATGAGTTTTACAAGTACATAAAAGTATTGTATATAATTATATATGCATATATAAATTAAAGCAATAAGCCCCAAGAAGTCGTGGTTTACAGTGAATTTATAACAGCTAAGAAGCATTGTTACAAACCCCCTTAGCTGTTGTAAATTCACTGTACACCACGACTTCACAAGGCTTATTGTTTTTATAAAACAATTCCATATACGCAGTAAGGTTTCACAAAATAAAACAAAGCAAATAAGTGTAATGATATAGATATAAAAACAGTATTCTTCCACCAAACAATGTAGTTCCTCAGAAACTGTTGTGGTTCCCAAAAAAAAATGGTTGCCAAGCAACAAACAGAACGTGGATTAACCAATCAGAATCAAGGACCGGAACAATCCATTTTATACAAACGGTTTTCAAACTTGTCTGTCAGGACCCCCCGTACTGCACATTTTGTAACTCACAAGCTCATTAGTAGAGACTGTAAGACCTGAATTGGGTGTGTCAGGAAAACATACAAATTGTGCAGTGCAGGACAGATTTGAAAACCACTGCAGAAAAGGATTTCACTTATGTGCACTACCTTTTCTGAAACACCTGTATTTAGAGATAAAAGGAAGCTCTTTTTTTCTGATGCAGTAGGGTTATGTTCCTATAAAACATCTTATGATGCAAACATTTAACTTGCACACTGTACCTCACATTTGCCAGTGTGAGCCTTAGCATGCATTACAGACAGAAAAGGCTTCATCGTGGTAAGTGGTTGGAGGAGCTCAGGCAACTTCTCTGCCATCTTTTCCAAATAAGGCCAGTACCTGTAATGGGAAAAACACATGTGCATGGCACAAAATGGTAAGGAGACAAATCAGGACCTATGTGACTGGTACAATTCAATCAAAGAACACTATGCAGTCATATAAATTATAATATTTCTTTATACCTTATGGACTAAACTGTTGTAGTAGAAAACTAAACTGATAACACAGTAAGGCAAGACAGGGCAAGCTTATTTACATAGCACATTTCATACACAGTGGTAATTAAAAGTGCTTTACATAAAAGGAAGTGATACAGTCATTACAAATAATAATAAAAACAAGGAATTTAAAAATAATAATAATCACAGCAATAAAAAAAAACAGTAGCCATATTATATTTCTAAGTCCATAATATAATAAAGGTGTACTTTTTTGCTAGCCATGGTGTTATGCCCATGGCAAAACGGTAAAACATAATTTGGCAGTGGTTATTTATTTACCTGCAAGCAATGTCTGTACAAAAGAATGTTGCATTTGCAGCTTGTGCCAGCTCCTTTTGCAGAAACATTGGGTAGGCATATATTTCACCACGGTAGTGATTCAAGCCTTGCAGCAAGATTCCATGTCGGCACACAGCTATTTCAAGTCCCTCTTCATCCACCTTGGCCCTGGACTTCTGTGATGTTTCTCTGCCTGCTGTAAATGTTGCCGGCCCACAGACATCATGACCTGTCCTCTGAAAGTAGACGCAATGCGTTACATGTAATCCCAGGACAATTTAAAAATAAAGAAAGGTTTTAGAGTTTAATAAATCCTTACACTAATCATCTGGCTTCTGATTTGGTCAACAAAGGCAGATACTTTGGTATCTTGTGCGATGAATAATCCATCAAAAAGAGATGGTTCATCGGTCCTGTTAAATAATAATTAATTGACAACAAAATCGCATAATCTTAAACATTGTATTCTCCTCATTTAATGTGATAATTAACCATAAAGGTTTTAGTCTGTGTGAATCACATTTGATCTGGAGCACCGTGTTGGGCTATCAACTTTTATGTGTCCTGTAGAAATGAATGCTGTTATTTGGCATTAGCTTGTGTGAGAAGTTAAAAACTCACTGTTTAAAGTACAAAAATAAATAATATCTTTAAAGTTGTTGTTGGGGGGGCTAAAGTCTATTCCATCTAGCATTGGGTGAGAGGTGAGGTATAGCGTGTACAGGCAGCCAGTCTATCACAGGGCTACACAAAATGACCACTGTGCCACCTTATATATATATATATATATATACACATATATATATAAAAAAAGGATTTCACTGACCCTTTGGACTTCTTGAACCGGTAATGTTTTCTATTACCATCTGCAGATATAGCCAGCATGTTTGGTGTGCATGCTGGGCATTTAAAGGGTTCCATCAGGCACATATCCTCTTTCTTAAAACGGCAGAAGGCAAATTCTCGAAAGACTCTGTGGAAGGTATCACCACAAATACTACCCATCTGGAAAGAAGGATGATATTATTTTGGTTAATTAAAGTGTTTGAAGTCAGAAATTCAAAAATGTTGCAAATGAAAACAGTCCTTACCCGACCAGTGCAAAGTGATCGATGTTCAAGCATTTTCAGAAATGCTTGTTGGGATAATGCTGGGCTAGCCAATTTCATCTGCTCAAATGACGTGAACACATCAAATTTGAACAGCATTTGGCAGCTGGCAGTTGCTGGCCAGTATTTATATTCAAGCAAGTCACTAATCCCAGGATTCCATTTACAAGAACAAATTGGACAGCATATACTAGGCAGGCACAGGTTGTATGCACCTTAAAATAAACACGTGGTTACTATTTGACCAGTATTTGTACAGCACAGGACAAGAAATAAGACACAAAAATAAGTAAGCCACTATTATGTATGATTTCATCTCCTGGGTTATACAAATGTTGAAGGAAGTGACAAGACATACCGTTGATAGTCACCAAGACAGTCTGCTTTCCTTGGATAACTGTGAAGGCTTGGCTAGGACCACAGGAACAAATTTGCATTGGTGGAGGAATAGGAAGCATACACACTGAAAATTTCAGATAGTAATATCAGTAATGTCGACACATTTATTAAAGGAAACTGCGGACAAGAGCTTAAATAGTACCCTTGTACATGTAGTGGACATTATGAAAACATGATGAGAGGACACCTTCTAAATACTTTGAACACACCTTGTTCGCGGAGTTGATATTGGCCACTTTCATCGATCACCACTAATGATGTTGGTGGAATAGGCTTGAAAAAACCATCAATCATAGCTTCTCTGTCATGGAACACATGTTTACTGTGGATCTCAGAGTCACATGTCGAACAGAAAAACTGACATCCCGATGGAACACACTCTAGACACCGGACAACAGCGTCAACAGCCTTGCACCGTTGACAGCAATGCTGGGTTACGGTCTCTGCAGACAGCATGCAATTTAAGATCTCTGGCAATGCAGCCCTAAATTTTTTTTCAGACATGACCTGTCTTTTGGTCCATACAGACATGATGGGTGCCTCTTCTATTTCATCTGATGCAGAGACAGTGACAGAACTTAGTAGGCTTTTTAATCTCTGAAGATGTTGATCTACAAAAAAATAAAATAAATAATAATAATAACAATGATAATGAAAACTAGTTGCATTAATGCATTGTTATAAAGCAACATACCAATTTCTTATATGGCTTTGTCACTTCATATACATCATGATAAATGGATATTACATACTTTTGTCAGTTGCCATGTGACATTTTTTCAATTTAAATATAAAGGCTGAAATTATTTAGACTGTCAATTTATGCTTACCAAGACTTGGGACCTCTTCTGGACTTTCATTTATATGCATCTCCTCAGCTTCTGCAAGATCCCTAGTGCCAGCAGGTTTAACTGCAAACACAGAATGTAGTACAAAAAACACAACTGTTGACCAAAAGTGTAAACACAAGAGGCGTAAACAATAGGATGACTGTATATTTTACTAGCCAGATCGATTCTTCTTAACGCGTTGTGGTAGGATGTTCCCATGCTCGACTCTCTTCCTCCAGGAAACATTGCAGTCTTGACTTCCCTTTTGTTTTCTTTTTTTTGAAGTCTAAAATTAAAAATTATATATTTGGGGAGGCATGAGAAGAGCCCTATTCTTTTAAATTTAGGTAAATGGCATGATTGATAAATAATATGTGAAAAGGTTTACTTTGTAGGCTTCCAACTCATCTGCCATTTTTTGCTGCTTCCAGCCATTCCTTATACTGCCTGAACGACTCAGATGCCATTTGAAGATGTTTTTAAGAGAAAATAATGAATAAAAGTCAAAGTACAAACAAATACAAAAGGGAGAGAGATAAAAAAGAAAGAGAGAGAGAGAGGAGGACAAAGAAATTGGCTCTTAAAAGAACCGTTTGATTTCTATAATATTTCAGTGATGAAATAGATGGGTACAAAAACCTGAAAAACAAACAGATGTGATAGGATTAGTTGTACCAACCCTGCATTTAACTTGTTTCTGAAATGACCACAAAGGTCAAAGAGGAATAAGCTGAGTGTCAACACAATTTCTGAGAGCGCAATCAGAACAACCAGGCCTCTGTAGAGTGAGCACAAACTGGTCCCTGACCACTTGTGCCTATAAATCTGAATGCACTAATGGGGATTTATTTATTTCCAACCTGAACCTAATTCTGTCAAACTATTTTGCCAATACTGCACCTGTTATGTTTTAATAATTCTTTAAAATGGTATATCCCTAATTTAAAGTGGAATTGATAGTGTTCCATAATGTGCTGAATTAAGTAATTTAGATATTATTCTTATAATGGTGACCCTTAACTTAAAGAGATATTTATTTTATTTTTACAGTTTGGGATACAGTAGGCTGAAGTTAATTGGGGTAAATTCTGGCAATATTACATAAAGTTTAGTTCAGGATAGAGAATGTGATTCATCAGACAATTTACAGGTCATATCTTAATTGCTATTTGCCATTCATTTACATGTGTTTTGTTAAAAAGGACATTAGTCTTTTCTGAACCTTTTTTATTATTATTATTATTAGGAAGGAATACCTCCTAAATTATTGTCTATTTATAAATTAACCGGATACATTATGGAAGGCCCCCTAAATTAACTTCTCCGGTTTGCAGTTAATTGAGAAACAAGGTTTTTACATTATAAAGTGCACGAACTACCTAACGTTACCTAGCTGGAATGTTTGCATGTGAGCTAGCAGCACATGATGCTAGCGATCAAGCAAGATAGTACGTTAGGTAGCAAGATAATAACGTGTTATTAATGGGTAAAACAAAACCATAATTAAAACGTCGAGCTGGACGTACATAGTTCCACATAAATTGCAGACAATCAACATGAATACTTATATTCAAAATAACACCAGGATACTTAAAATACACACAGACTCCCTTCTCATTCTTCTTCTTCTGGGCTATTGCTTGCTTTTTTTATATTTTTATAATTTAATTTAATTTATTTATTTATTTATTGATTGATTTGTGCGTGTGCCGCTATGGTCATGTGGTTAACATTAGCTGACAGAAGGAAAAAATATAAATTTAATTATCTGAATTATTAAGTGCTTTTAAACATTTTCAGCGATTTTTTTGGGGGGTGGGGGTCTTAGAAAATGTTTATTTTAAAGTTATTTTTAAATTAAGATATAATACTACTACTAATAATAATAACAATATAGGCCTAATTAAAATACTATTTGAAAATAGTTTAATTATTTTAATGTGGTTCTTTACTTTCCAAAATGGCACAAAAATAGATTTTTTTATTTTTATTACGAAGATAAAACAAAAAGTATTTTAACCATAGACTGTAAAACTATTTTTTTATTTGAACTGGTAACGACCTGTAACGACGGTCAAACGTCATTTCATGACTCACGGCACTGCCATTATTTACAGAAGCGCTAGAGGGCGCTTTACTTTAAAACGTAAGATATGGTCGTAATAAGCTGCTTGCACATACGACCTAACGGGTCGTTTCTTGGAGGAGGACAGTCTGTTTTGGTATCTATGATTTCAGGAAGAATATTTAACATGCTGGAGCTTTTCCGACCAACAAAAGATTATTCATAGTGGTTAAAGGTTTAAAAAAAATTAATTAATGACATTTCAATTATTTGTTATTTAATAATATCTTAAATACACTCACACATATTTGTATTATATATATATTTGAACGTAACTGACTTTTATATATTAAATTAAATTATATTGTATTATATTATATTAGAGAAGAAGTGAATCACGCAGCTGTTTTCTCTCTTTAAGGTAAACTACATTACCCACAAGGGCACAATGATTTGCACCCCACAAAAGAAGTGCTAAATGAATACTGGAGGAAAGGGAGTAAATGGGACAACTTTGGTCATATAGGGAACAAAACAGCAAATGAATTTGGGGTGATTGATATAAAAAAATTAGTTCTCTGATAGTACATTCAGTCATGGCCCCATGGAGGATGAACTGTCCAGAGGTAGATTGACATATATTAGAGATTAAAAGGAAAGAAGAACGTGCTGATTTGGTTGGGGTGTTTAATGATCATGTTACAGAAGCAGGGGCGTAACCATGGTATAGATATTGGGGGGGTCCAAATGTGAGCCCTTCCCCAGATATATATTTTTAAGTGCATTTCCCACAATTCACAATTTTCATATATTGATAAAGATTTGCTCATCTAGAACATAGTTTTGAGGAATACATTGACCATTTGAATTAACATTGAAAGAACAGTCTGCAATTTCTCTGACATAGCAGCAAATGGGATGGCTTCCAATGAGGAAAACTGACATACCTAAAGCATTTTGGTTTAAATATTGTGTGTTTCATGTGAATTAAATCATATCAATCATGAAATCAAACTTACAACTACACTATGCCTACCCCCCTCCCCCCCACACACATACACAGTTACTGTCCCTCTCTCTGTCTCTCTGTTCTGCCTGCATTATGACCATATACATTTATTGTTCTTGAAGAATAATGACTGACCTAAATGGTCATTTAAATTTGTATATTGTGCTCTTACTACTAGTTTACTGATGACGTGGTTAAAAATAATGTTATTATGTTGTTTAGAGGCTCATATTGCAATGCTTTACCTGTTCATCTTCTGAGCAGGTCTCTGTTTGTCTCCCTCCATCATGTCTGTCACTCTCCCTCTCTCTGTGCTGCCTGCATTATGACCAGATACTATTATTGTACTAGAAGAACAATGACTGACCCTAATGATCATTTTAATTTGATGCACTGAATATTCTGTTTTTATTGATGCGAGTGTTATTTGCTTTGACTTTACCAAGCCTGTTAAGTGCCAAGTGAATTTTAAAAACATCAGTCAATATCTATCTCTCTCTCTCTCACACACACACGACACACGGGGTAACGTTAGTTGAAAAAAATAACTGCACACACTGATGACAGAGTAAATGGACCCCTTTTAAAAGTTTTTTTCCCCACCAGAATTAAGCTTTCGAATCGCACCGGATCAGATAGGTTTCCATTCAAATCAATGTGTCAACTTAAATCCGTTCAGTCGTGGATCAGATCGTAAAAACAAACAGGCCAGGCCATCAACGAATGAATAGACCCCTTCACGGTATACGTCACAGGAAAATTCGAAGTTCGCAGTGCGCATGTCGGGGTCAGAAAGTTCATTCCATCCCATTGAATTGTATGTTAACCAGAGAATTTCTCGTCAAGACAAAATGCCTACTTGTTGCGTCGTGGACTGTGAAAATCGCACCAGTTCTGGAGTCAAGTTTTTCAGGATTCCTGCAGGATCTCATCCGTTTAAAAAAATAGACGACATCTGTGACTGCAAGCTATTAAACGGGCAGACTGGGACAATACAGTTCGGTAAAGTTGGCAAGATATTCACAGATTCGACTTTTCCGGATCAATAACTCGCGAGCAAAACGTTTTTACGGCACAAATGACGCCTTTTTCATTCGTAGTGATGTAGTAAACAAGCTACAAGCGTGTTTTCCTCAAAACAAGCTTTCCTCCGCTCCGTGCAAAATACATTTCGCCTGTTCGTCCTGCTTCTTTCTTTTAGTTCCTACCTTCATTTCATTTAAGCACCAGCAGGGCCGTGCAGAGACCTTTGGAGGGGTAGGTGCTCAAAATATAAAAGGGGCACATGAAACAAGGCTTTAAATAGGGCTGTGCACAAAATATCATAACAGCAATGTATAGTGATGCATTCCTTGCTGATACGCGTATTGATGCGGATACTGTAAATACTGTAACAATAAAAGTAAAAGTATGAATAGATTTTAGTCAAATGACATTAAAATACCAGACCCTTCCACCCCCATGAAACTTTTCTCCCTCAAATAGCACGAACGAAGTGAACACATGCACCTTTGTTTATGGTGCTGCTGCTGTGTATAACGTTAGAAGTGGCGTTTGCTGCAGGCTAAACACAGCGATTTAAACAAAAGCTGTGCAATGCATGTTCTCTTCACGTTGTTCTTGTAAAATAATAATAATGATAAGTAAACAAGCATACCACTCCGCTGAGAACCCCACTTACTTAAGCTGCAACCGTGGCGGACGATATTGAAGTGGTGCCTGAGCGAGGGATCGTTCGGATGAGATCGTCAGGTGAAAGGTTATCATGTGGGTGATTTTATTTACGGCTAAATTATTAATCATTAATTTTACTAATAGTTAGATTGGGCAGGCATTCACAGAAGGGTGTAAAAAAAAAAAAAAACACGACAGGATATTTGTGAACGGATATTGCTAGTTTCCCACACAATGAAAGCATGCAATAACCACAGGCTGCCAAGCTATAAAAAGAAAGAAGAAACACCATAAAGTTGGTTCATATCATGTGCTACATAAGTAATGTCTTATAAAGCTATACATTAGTAGAGATAATAAAAGGCAGAAATCGTCTCAGGTTACGTATGTAACCATGGTTCCCAGTGGGGAACGAGACACTCGCGCCCCTAGGGTCGCTACGGGAACGCCTCAGCGTGACTCGCCTGAAGATACATATGTAAAAACACCACCTGTTGGCCGGCGACAGCCCATGACGTCACTACCGGCGTGCCACAATATAAGTGCCGCCGGAGAATACATCATCAGCTTCTTCGCCTGAAGCTTGCGTCCGGGCATGGCTCAAGCCTCGCTCCCACTGGGAACCATGGTTACACACGTAACCTGAGACGTTCCCTTCATGGGAACTCGAACTGCGCCCCTAGGGGTCGCTACGGGAACGTTATACCCACTTCGCCATGCTGAGGGAATGCAAGCCAATTTCTCAAAAAGGCGAGCACTAAGCCAGCTCTACCCGGCTAAGGAGTTGCCCTGGGACGGCTGATGGCTGTCAGTGATATTATCCCTTGGCCAAAGGCCCGAGCTGCATACCCTAGTACTTACCTGTTCTAGGTGCCGGGATTACCGGGCCTAGGGTAGAGCTCAAAGTCTTGGAATCAGAAAAGATTCCTTTAAGGGGATATGGCCAGGCACCTGGCTCACTAGGTCCTGGCCGATCACTCAGGGGTTACCACTTGCTCTGTCCAAGCTTTACTGAGGGAACTGTCTCAACAGACCTCTTGGTAGCCCCCTTTTTTTTTTCTTTTTTTTTTTGACCCAACATATATGGGACAAGGGAGCGGGGCCCAAGGCACAAGCCGGGGCTTTAACCAACTCAAAGAAGGGCACGAAGCTGTGCGCGTAACCCTACCCTTACGGGATTTTAGAAAGAACGCAGAATCTTTGACGTGCGGACTTACCACTGAGTGGATTTTAGAAAGTGCCCAAAGTCTCACGTGTGCACTTATTAAAAGAACGTTCTATGCCCTGGAGCGGAGAACTACTCATTCCTCAGAGTGAGAGGGAACTCAGACGCTCAGAAGGGAGCGGCAAGCTCATAGATGACCCTTTGGTTGAGGGGAGCAATGCTGGCTCGACCAACAGGGCGAGCGACCTATCACAGAGCTCTGGGGGGTCAAGCTTACTGAGGGAACTATCTCAACAGACCTCTTGGTAGCGTACACCCCCTTTTTTTGGACCCAACATATATGGGACAAGAGAGCAGGGCCCAAGGTACAAGCCGGGGCTTTAACCAACTCAAAGAAGGGCACGAAGCTGTGCGCGTAACCCTACCCTTACGGGATTTTTAGAAAGAACGCAGAATCTTTGACGTGCGGACTTACCACTGAGTGGATTTTAGAAAGTGCCCAAAGTCTCGCGTGTGCACTTATTAGAAGAGCTCTGGGGGGCGGAGAAACTCGGACGCTCAGAAGGGAGCGGCATGCTCATAGGTGACCCTCTGGTTGAGGGGAGCAGTGCTAGCTCTACCGACGGCGAGCTCTGGAGAGCGGAGAACTCATTCCTCGGAATGAGAGGAACTCAGCTACCAATGAGGAGCTATAGAGCGGAGAACTCACTCCTCAGAGTGAGACCCATAACGAGCTCTGGAGAGTGGAGAACTCATTCCTCAGAATGAGAAGGCACTCCGCCGCTCAGAAGGGAGCGGCAAGCCCAACCATGAGCTCTGGAGAGCGGGGAACTCATTCCTCAGAATGAGAGGGAACTCCCCGCCAGCAGGAGCGCATGCTCATAGATAACCCTCTATAGTGAGGGGAGCAATGCTAGCTCGACCAGCAAGAGAGATCACAGAGCTCGGAGGAGCGGAGAACTCATTCCTCAGAATGAGAGGGAAACTCAGACGCTCCGCAGGGAGCGGCATGCTCAAAGATGACCCTCTAATGAGGGGAGTAATGCTGGCTCTACCTATAACGAGCTCTGGAGAGCGGAGGACTCATTCCTCAGAATGAGAAGGAACTCAGATGCTCAGCAGGGAGCGGCATGCTCATAGATAACCCTCTATAGTGAGGGGAGCAATGCTAGCTCTACCTATAACGAGCTCTGGAGAGCGGAGAACTCATTCCTCAGAATGAGAAGGAACTCAGACGCTCAGCAGGGAGCGGCATGCTCATAGATAACCCTCTATAGTGAGGGGAGCAATGCTAGCTCGACCAGCAAGACAGATCACAGAGCTCGGAGGAGCGGAGAACTCATTCCTCAGAATGAGAGGGAAACTCAGACGCTCCGCAGGGAGCGGCATGCTCAAAGATGACCCTCTAATGAGGGGAGCAATGCTAGCTCTACCTATAACGAGCTCTGGAGAGCGGAGAACTCATTCCTCAGAATGAGAAGAAACTCAGACGCTCAGCAGGGAGCGGCATGCTCATAGATAACCCTCTATAGTGAGGGGAGCAATGCTAGCTCGACCAGCACGGAGAGCGACCTATCACAGAGCTCTGAGGAGCGGAGAACTCATTCCTCAGAATGAGAGGGAACTCCGCCGCTCAGAAGGGAGCGGCAAGCCCAACCATGAGCTCTGGAGAGCGGGGAACTCATTCCTCAGAATGAGAGGGAACTCCGCCGCTCAGCAGGGAGCGGCATGCTCATAGATAACCCTCTATAGTGAGGGGAGCAATGCTAGCTCGACCAGCAAGGAGAGCGACCTATCACAGAGCTCTGAGGAGCGGAGAACTCATTCCTCAGAATGAGAGGGAACTCAGACGCTCCGCAGGGAGCGGCATGCTCAAAGGTGACCCTCTAATGAGGGGAGCAATGCTAGCTCTACCTATAACGAGCTCTGGAGAGCGGAGAACTCATTCCTCAGAATGAGAACCGGAGGGCATAGGTGACCCCGGAAAACCCTTTTTTTTTTTTTTTTTTTGCCTTTGCTTAGCCGGAAATTTCCACCTAACCTCGGTCAGGTGAAGTTTACGGTGGTTACAGGGGAATTAGAGAGGAATGAGAGGGCTTGCCTCTCTCTGACCCGCGCCTTTCTCTCACCCTAGCCGCAGGAGGGGGAGGGGCATGAGTCGCGAGACTTTTTCTGAGCCCATCTCTGACCCTCAGACCGAGATGGGCTAGGACCCTGGTTGTTCGGGCTCAGACCTGGATTATATAGAACCTTATCCAGGTCTTTCAGCAGATCAGTCTGGCACGCCTTAGTGTGCAACGAAGCGACGGTCTGACCTGCTGCTGCATATACCCCTGCCATTTAAGCGAGATTCAGGGGCTTAGGTGGCCAGGGGGGAGCCTTGAGAGAGGATGTCTGCCACAGAGAGATAAGCTGTTTATCATCTCTTGCACAGGGGACATCCCCTCATAGCCATTTTCACACAATGTCAGCATAACTAGTATGCTGAAACCTATGAATACGAGAAAAAATAGCTTTTTTCCTTCTCAATCTCCACATCGAGATTTTATGAAGAAAGGAAGGCTCACTCGAGCTGGGGGTGATTTGGCCAGAAAGATTAATTATTATGATCCACAACCCCAAAAACTCGTTCATATGCAGAGAAGAGCACTAGCCGCTGAATCTGATTATGTCAGAAAGATCGTCACAATCCAGCAGCTCACTGCTCGGCCGACGCAAAAAGGGGCGGTCCCTCTTTCTTTCTCACCATCGGCCACATTCAACTGCTAATTTCATTACCTCCGTGCCTCGGCAGCGGTGGGTCCCGAATCGCTGGAAGCAGAGGCTGCCCCTCTTTCCTCGGAAAGAGGACAGGCAGAGCTGAGCTTTACATAGAAAGAGCTCACAGTGCACGCAGATTTCCCCTCAAGGACATCGCGTGCGTGCTCCATGCCCAAACAAAGACGCAAAGATTGTGTGTGTCATCGCGCGGTGGGTCCCGATATCCACACACAATCTTAAACGCCTTGCTAGTGCTCGCCATTTGATAGAGAGAAAACTGTACTCTTACCAGATGCACGCTTCAAACAAACCAGTCAGTGAAGACGAAAAAGCTGATGATGTATTCTCCAGCGGCACTTATATTGTGGCACGCCGGTAGTGACGCTCATGGGCTGTCGCCGCCAACAGGTGGTGTTTTTACATATGTATCTTCAGACCGAGTCACGCTGAGGGCGTTCCCCGTAGCGACCCCTAGGGGACGCAGTTCGAGTTCCCATGAAGGGGAACTATGTTGTTAATCACAGAAAACATCCATAGTCGTTACGAGGACAAAAACGGTAGTCTGAAATGCAAAGTCCTAATTTAGTAACTTACATGGAAACAAAACCCAATGGCTGTGAAATTAATATTTGAGCTATGACTGAGTGTACTTTATGTTGTAAAACAAACTGTGAGCATCTCTTCAGGTAATGTTAACCACAGATTTGAATCAAACATCGAAACTTCTTTTCCCAAGGAAAGCCATGACTCAAAAATGCTAATTATCTTCTGGGTTTTGGTTTGTTTTACAAACCATTTTATGTTTCTGTTTAGCACACTGTCGTATAGCACATTATTAGTCATAACAGGTATGAATGTTTTATAACAATGCATTTGTCCTTCAAATCAGGTATGTTGTTTGAATGTCACCTCATGAGATGTGATCAACTGTAACTTAGCTGTCAATCATATAATAAACGGCCTCCCTGTACACACACACACACACTCAAGTGAAATATGCTTGAGGTATATGCAAATAATGAGAAATATCAGAACGGCACACATATATTTCGCACCTAGTCATCTTCCTCTCACCTACAGTGATGTAAGGGTAGAATCTACTGATGACCTTTGTCCTTCCTTAGAACAATGTATACCTGTGCACACATGCCTGAAAACAGTCTGCAGTGAAGTTTAGAGTGGCCTTTCACGATCACCTGCTCACCTGAGGCTCAGCCATCTATCACACCTTCACTGCAGACTAGAGGAAACACCTTCATCCCCTACAGGCAGCACACACGCACGCACACGCACACATTAATAGAGCTGAGAAGAAAGCTCAAATCAGTCTATTTGACCCCATAATAACTTTGAGAGGAAAGTGCATATATTAAAGGCCGCTACAAATAAATAGACAGCATCTCTCGCACACACTGTAAACCCAGATTTTGATTCAACTCAAAGAGATTGAGTACATATTACTTAAATGTGTCTAATTTATTGACATTACTTGTTAATTCTGATTAAGCTGAACTTTTTCTTGTCCTTTCTTATTGTAATTGAGTTTTTAAGTCCAATCAGTAGTGTCTACTCAAACAAACTGAGTTTGTATTACTTAAACATGTGTCTTTCTTTACATTAATTATGAATTCTGAGTAAACTGTACTTTTTAATGGCCTATCTTATTGTAATTATGTGTTTGAGCTAAAACAACTTAATATCATCAAGTTTTGCCTGTCCAACGGTAAGTTCAGAGGGTCAAAACATCGATATCACAAATTATTCTCCATATGGAGTCACTGGTAAGTTCGTGATTTCTGGACGTTATTGTTGTGTCCCTGATGTTAACATACATTTGATCAAACCTCATTTAAAATTTAGTCTGCATTTATTTTATAGACGGACATATATTTTTTAAGTATTTTATTCATCAGCATGATAATCTGCATTTATGAGCTTTTACTTTGAAAAGTAGAAGCTCTGTGAAGCACTGATTGAAATGTAGAAGCTCGTAGGCGGGATGGCATGACTAGTGCTTTGCACACACAACACTTTCAGAAAAGCAGAGTTTTGCAGTTTGTCTGAGCAACCGGAGAAAGAATGCAGATTTGCAATCAAAGAAAGATTATATATTGCAGTTTGTCTGAGCAACCTCACAGCATTTACTCAGCAAGAACACAATATTTGGCAAGAGGTGCAGTACAATGACAACTCTAAAACTTCAAAAGTATAAACAGATTTAAGCATCTTCTTAATTCTATAATATGGATCTTCTACATTAACACTGATGACATAGAAAAACATCAAAAAAAAAAGAAATCTGCTGGACTTCAACAGTCATTTTTCATTCATCCTTCATTCGCTTAGAGGACATCAAATGCTTTTCTTCATCGTTCAATCGAGAATAAAGATGTTTGAGTGCATTCCTCACTTCGAAACTGGCAGCATTTCAGAATAGGTAGGCGTTATTGAAAGGTTAGGGAGCCAATGAGCTCGAATTATGCGACACAAAGTGTAAGTTCTCTTTGAGAGCTCAGCAAGAGCTGCCTATCGACACTACTCGGCTTGGGAGAGAAACATCTTATGTACACATACACACATTCAGTCACACAGAAATAAAACCATCAAAAGATTACATACTCATGTGCGTGTCTCCTGCCTACATGCACCTATATAGACAATGGATGACAAAGTCAGTTAACCTAACTTTTACTTTACCTTCTTAATAAGGAAACAGTCAGATGATCCACGGAGTTATACATTCAAACACACTGCAGGGCAATTATGTAGCAGTTAAACAATACAAAATAGGTGAAAGGCACTGCAGCGGTTATGTGACACCTGTTAAGATGTCATACAAAAGGACACAATGTCATATTATGTAGGACTTAATTTATTCAGAAAAAAAGACAAACAGACAGAGAAGAAGTGAACTGTGCAGTACTGAGATGGCGACATAATCGCCTGTCCAAGGATACAAGCTTCAGAGGATATATGGAGAACTGAACTAAAACATACATACATTAATGGATATATATAGCTATATTTATGGATAGGCATCATATCGACCCTGATATGAGTCTATGCATGGTCATTATAACACTACGGACTCTGTTAAAGTGATAGTAAAGCATACTGATGGAAAGAAGAAATAAAATATCCCATCCAGATGTCACCTTCTGAATAAATCCACCCCTGTATCCTCCATTCATCCAAGTGGATCTCAATGTGATGTGTGATGCGTGAATGACAAATCTTCAAGCAAACATGGGCCAGAAAGGAGAAACTAAACAGGTGTATGTTGTATTGTTTTTTTTGTCACCTGTGATCTCCATCCCAGCCTCTATCTCTTAACATCCACCTCATAACATTCTTTATTCTCCATTTATCTCACTCCTTCACTAACATCTCACATTCTAGGAAGAAAGACACAAGAAAGTCACATTTATGGTTGAACATTCCTGAGGCTACTTTAAATGATTTTAATAATCCCTAACATAAGATATTCACAAAAACACAGTGTTTGCAGTTCACCTCCAGAGAAGCGACTTTGATGATTTCAGAGAGGTCAAAGGGGAGGGCATGTCAGGATCTTCTTTCTCCAACAGGGTTTATTTTTTCCTCAGGGGCAAGGTCTGTGCCAAGCTTGACTGGCATCTATTGGGACACCCTATTAGAGATCAACAATTGTATTATGCTAATAAAAAGGACATTTATTTTAAATCTGGATCATAAACATAAAAATACTGACTACTAACATGATTAAACCTCTGAAAGATATTTTGAGTTTCACACAACAAAATGAATTACAATGTAAATTTAGTTAAAAACACCTCCAGATTACTGCATGCTTACTTTCCATGGAGTGTGAATAGTTAATTTAAACTAAACACACAAATAAGTGTGTGTTTGTTCTAGAGGCAGTACATCATTTCTGATTTCTTTCCACACAATAACCTGGGCTTAAGTACATAAGTTCACTTTTCTGTGTGTGTGTGTTACTGTGTGTGTGTGTGTGTGTGTGTGTGTGTGTTCATGTGTTTAAGTAAATAATCCTTGCTCTTCCTTTAACGAACAATAAATGAAAGTTTGATCCACAAGAGTCTAAAGTGTAAATCATTATTAAAAAAAAATGGCCAGTTGTGATTCATATCTCAGTCATTTACACCTGGGCAGGTGAAGTCTGTATTAGTTCAAGTCAATAACTGTGATGTTACTGTACCATTCAGTCAGGTAATTAACACAGTGTGGTTTCACTCCAATTATGAATATAGTTCCTCATAAATATGACAAAACTTAAATCTAAAGAATTGGATATCTTCAGTGGTAATTTTTTCACTGGTGAATAGGACCCATAGTTAGTAAAATGTATAGGTAACACATCAAGATACTACAGTTAAACATTTGGGGTCAATCATTTTTCATTAATAGATTATATAAAATATACATAGGTACATTATATTTGATCAAATCACAGTGAAAATTAAATACATTTGTATCTATCTGAATGATCAAATAATCATCCGTTGCAACAGAGATGGATATACAATTTTAGTGTAATTTTATATGTTCTATAACACTTAATGAATATTTAAAGAAACTGCTACTAATATAGTAATCAAATTGGTCACCTAAAGTTCAAATAAATGCACTGATTCTCTTAGACTTGTATTATTTATTTCATAACTCGCTTAATTTAAATTAAAGAATCCTGAAAAAGTGTATCACTGCTTCCAGAAAAAAAAATATTAAGCAGCACAACTTTTGAGAATTATAAGAAATGTTATATATATATATACCAAATGTTACTTCCTCACAAATCAGCATATTACACAATGATTTCTGAAGGATTAATGACTCTGAAAACTGGAGTAGTATGAAAATTTAAGCATCTTGCCCTCACATACTATAATATATACAAATTAACAGCTTTGACATAAAATAATATGTATTCAAATATACATTTTAATAAATGCTGGACAATATGAGTGCTTTTTCATTCAAATTTTTATCAAATAAATGTATAGCTTCATGTTCAAACAAACTTTTAAAGATGTTTGAGTGCATTCCTCCACAAACTGGCAGCAACATTTCAGACATAGGTAGGCGTTATTGAAAGGTTAGGGAGCCAATGATGACATGTACACTTTCGACACAAGGAGGATGTACAAAACATCTTCTCAGTTTCAAGACTGCCTATAATGTCTGAACAAACATTTATAGTGCAATCCACCCAACTGCAGTCCTTTAATCACATTCAGTGCACATGACCTAAACTTCAAAAGATTACACACACACGTGTCTCCTGCCTACATGCACCTATAGTAGAACTGGCACACTTAACCTTCAATCAGAGGACAACCACTATCCTCACAAACAGTCAGTAACACTTGTCTCAAGCAAATATAAACACAGTAAGGGCACTCATTTTCAAACACTAAATCCCTAAAGACAATACACCGGAGGAGGCCAGTGTTATGGATGAGTCATGTGACACCTGTCCAGTGGTCAGAGGACAGCCCTCTCACACTATTTGTATTATATATTTTTACCTACTTAATGGTGGCGTGGCTCTCCTGTTAAGTGCTGTCTCTCCAACTTCACCGGCCACATGAGAGGCTGCAACTGCAGGGTGGAATGTATAAATATATCAAGTTACATGCTGCATCAGGAGAACTGAACTAACATGCACTAATGGATATACATCAGTTCATAAATAATATGAGAGCTTGTTCCTGATATGAGTCTATGCATGTGTTTAAACTCTCTCATCATTTACTGGACTCTGTTAAAGTGATAGAGCATACTGATGGAAAGAAGTAAATAAAATGGTGAAAGATGTCACCCTGTATACAAATGAATGCCAGCAATAAAGTCCCATTCATACATGGATCTTAGAGGGATGGTTTCTGCAAAAGTGAACATTTTGGCATCATTTATTATGTTGCTCAAACAAAAAGACAGGTGGAACACAAACCAAAATATTTAACAGAATGTCCATCCCAGCTAACAATCAATATCTTTAACATTAACTCATAACATAATATTTCCATTATAAAGTAATATAAGTTGTGTAAATTCAAGTTGTATAAATGAATATTAATATACACTACTGTTTATGGTTGAACATCAGGCTTTTAAATGATTTTAATAATCAACATACCACATTGATCAAAACACAGTAATTGCAGACATTTCATAGAAGCGACAAAATATATATAATTTCAGAGGTCAATAAACATGTCAACTTTATATGCATCAACAGAATCCTGTTTAAGAATCAACTGTTTTTAACTGTAATACGAAATGTATTGAGAACCACAGCATACAAGAGGATCAACTTGTATTATTAATAGAAAACATTTATTTTAAATCTTTCAAACTAAACATAAAAATAGGACTACTAACAGCAGAAAACCTCTAACATTTTGTGTATTATATATAAGAAAAAAAAAATTAATTACAGTGTAAAATTGATTGAATATTTTACTTGACAGATTACACCATTCACTTTCCATGGAGTGTTGAAAATATAGTTATTTCGAAACACACAAATAAGATGTGTGAATAAATGATGACAGGATTTTCCAATACACAGCATTGTTTGTGGTTAAAATAAACAAAACAAATAATAATGACCCGTTTATAAAGGAAGAAGCTTTTCTGTTGTGTGTGTGTGTGTTAATGTGTTAGTGGCATAATCCCCTTGCTCTTCCATTGAACGAAGCCTCAGGAATGCACTTCTGCAATCCTATATTGTAAGTCAGTGCTAAATCACCTTCTAAACACACCTGGCCAGTGCTGATTCTTTTAGTCATTTACACCTGGGCAGGTGAGCCTGTACTGAATCACCTCTGAAACATGTGTATGTTACTGAATTTCATTTTGTCAGGTAATTAACACAGTGTGGTTTTCACTAGAATATGACAATCTGAGTTTCTCATAAATATGGAGTCAAAACTGGGTGTGAACTAGAGTTGTTTATATCTTCAGTGTGTGTGTAGGACTAGTTGGAAGTATATATAGTGAATGTGAAGTGTATGCCAAAAATCCATACAGTTAAACATTTGGGGTCAGTATTTTTAAATACATTAACTTTCATTCCCATCTGACATACAAATAAAGACATTTTAGTGTTCAAAATGTACACTCATTTCAATTTTTAGACACTTCCTAAAACGCAACAGAGATGGATATACAATTTTTAAATAAGGAGATTATCATCTTTCTTCTGCCACCGTTTTCATATGCCTCACCCGACATTCTAAAGAAGGGTGCCCCAATACTTTTGTCCATAACAATGTGTGTACATGTCATTGGTCACCTAAAGTTCAGCTGAAATGCTGACTTTAGCTAAAGTGATTTAATTATGGACAGGCAAAGCAGTTTAATAAATGAAAGGTTAATGCAGAAGGCAGTGGATAAATTCTTTAAGCATTGCATCACTAGGCCATCTTTTAAAAATTATAAGAAATGTTTTATTGATCAAAATTTTACTGTAATGTTCTCCAAATCGATTTCTCTCGCTCTGAAGGATCCTCCTCCAACTGAGATAAGACTAGAGTGAGAGGCTGAAAATTCAGCTTTGCCCTCACATTTTAGAATGATTAAAATTTTCAGCTTTGACTTTCCTCTGTATTGACATGTTGTGGTTTAATAAATGTTGACAATATGAGTGCAATACCTGAATTTTTATCAAATACAATGCCCTTATTAAATAACTTTTAAGCTTCTGCCCACACATTTTCTTCTTCTGATAGATTGGGGCTAAAATGCTGCACAACAAACAGCAATTGCAAATACCTTGGGAGTCAATTTGCAAGATGACATGTACACTTTCACAGGAACATTAGGGTGATATACAAAACACCTTCCTGTTTCAATACTTATTTGTCTGAACAAAATTTAGCTAGTTTTTTGCAATCCACCCAACTGCAGTGAAATTCAGTCTTTTAATCACATTCTTGTGCACATGACCTAAACTTCCAAACACACACACACGCACACACACACGCGTACGCACACACGCCATTAGTAGAACTGGCACACTTAACCTTCAATAGAGGGACAACCACTATCCTCACAAACACACAAAGTAACACTTGTCTCAAGCAAACATAGCCTACAGTAAACACTCATTGTCCTCCACTCAAAGACTGCAGCGGTGCCCGGAGGAGGCCAGTGTTATGGATGAGTCTGTGCTGTCCAGTGGTCAGAGGACAGCCCCTCTCTGACACTATTTGTGGTTATATATTTTGTAAGGGCCACTTAATGGTGGCGTGGCTCTCCTGTTAAGTGCTGTCTCTCCAACTTCACCGGCCACATGAGAGGCTGCATTACACGCCGAGGGTGGAATTAGCATATAGCGCTTCAATATATCATCTTCATACTGCATCAGGGCTTGACAATAACATCCGTTAACATGCACTAAGTACCCTAATGTAGCACATCAGTTCATAAATAATATGAGAGCTTGTTCTAAACGCATGCGCGTGTGTGTTTAAACTCTCTCATCATTTACTGGATTATTGGAAGAGACAGAGAAGAGGGAACCGAAGTAAATAGACTGGTGAAAGAGACCGCAAGCATACAAATGAATGCCAGCAATAAAGATCCACATAAACATACATGCTTAGAGGGATGGTTTCTGCAAAAGTGAACATTTTGGCATCATTTATTATGTTGTTCCAAACCTGTAAAAGACAGGTGGAACACAAACCGAAATATTTAACAGAATGTCCAAGCTAACAATCAATAATACTTTTACAGGATTAACTGACCTTAACATAATATTTCATTATAAAGTAATATAAGTTGTGTAAATTCAAGTTGTATAAATTAATATTAATATACACTACTGTTTGGGGTCAGTGTTTTTTTTTATTCATCAAGCATACATTACATTGATCAATAGCCAAAGTACAGACATTTCATAATGTTACAAAAACTATATAATTTAAATAAACGCTGTTCCTTTGAACTTTATATGCATCAAAGAATCCTGTTCAAGAATCAACTGTTTTTAACTGTAATAAGAAATGTATTGAGAACCAAATCAGCATACAAGAGGGATCTCTTTTCCATACAATGAAAGTGAATGCGGACCTGAAACTACTGAACTCCTAAGAGGACAATGCAGCAGCAGAAAATCATAACATTTTGTTATTGCATTAAAAAGAGAAAAATAATTAACTCTTCTATTACTGATTGAATATTTTACTTGACAGCTATGGACACCAATCACTTCCTTTTGTGTTCCATGGAAAATATATGTCATTTCGAAAGACAAGATGGTGAATAAATGATGACAGGATTTTCCTTTTAATATCGTACAGCATTGTTTGTGGTTAAAATAAACAAAACAAATAATAAATAAACACAATCTCAAGTTGTTTGTTTCTTTTGTTGAGCACAAAAAAGAAGAATGTTAGTAACAAACAGTTGTCGTTGCCATTGACTTCCATAGTATTGAAAACAATTATATTGAAGTCAATGGCTACCATCAACTGTTTAGTTACCAACATTCTTTGACATTTTTCATTTTTGGGTGAGCTATTGTATTGAATCACCTCTGAAACATGAGTATGCATAACTGAATTATTTAGGTTAAATAAAATCACACTAACATAACCCTGAAACCATCTAACTTCCCATCGCATTTCCACATGGAGTCAGTGGTTAAGAGTAAAGACACAAAGTGTGTGTGTGTGGACTGTTGGAAGTATATTTGAAAGTGTATGCCAACCATCCATACAGATTAACCTCTGCGAGATGCAGTCTACCTCTCCCATCTGACCTGCGCTCAGGAGAGATCGACGTTACAATCACTCATTTCAATTTGCTCTGAAACCCTATAACCCTACAGCCAGGCCTGCTGGAATAGCGAGCTAATGTGGAGGGAAGGAGATCTATCACTTCTGTTCTTCTGGGGGCGGCTCATATACTCTCACCCGACACATTCACCGCACTTGAACTTCGACTCAGTCCGCGAACAATGCAACGCGCACACACGCACACCTGGCCTCCCAGCTGAAACTAACCACTTTAGCTAAAGTGAGTGTTAATTATGGACAGGCAAAGCAGTCAATAAAAGGTTAATGCAGAAGGCAGTGGATAAATTCCTTTAAGCATTGCATCACTAGGCCATCTCTAAGCGGCACGCAAGGCTCTCTCTCTGTCTGATCAATACATTTTACTGTAATGTTCTCCGCATCGATTTCTCTCGCTCTCTGAATCCTCCTCCAACTGAGATAAACTAGAGGAGAGGGGGAGTGAAAAGCAAGAACGAACTGATAAATGAAATGATTAAAACCTCTTTTCAGTTGGACTTTCCCTCTCTTTGACATGTCGCTGTGGTTTATAGCACAGCGCTGGACTTCACCACAGAGGTTGTACATTACCTGCCCCCCCCACTTGAATAAAGATGCATGTGTCTCAGTGTCATTTTGGGCGCTGTCCCACCTGGACTGTGTTCCCTCTGGGTGTCACCAAGGTAAAAACAAATAGTGTTGCTGTAACTTGTGCCCTGACATGTCCAAACACTGGACATTTTGTCACCTACTGAGGTGACAGCATGCCATATACAACACTGTGATATTCTGGGCCAAAAGTAATTAGTGCGTTTAAAAAGACAGTAGGGGTTTTTCACTCTGATGGTGTTTATTTACATGTCTGAATGAAATATGGAGAGATTGTAAGAAGGAAAAGGCTATATATGCATATGTGTGTGCGTGTGAGAGAGAAAAGTGCCTGAGGGAGAGGAGGTTATGAGGTTCTGAATGTTTGCAGTTTTTCACAGGGGAGTGTTTGAGGGCCAATAAATCTCGGAGTGATCATGACAGCGAGGTTGGGAACACGAACATTGCGTTTAACATGTTAAATGTCTGCCACATGAAAACTGACAAACACATCAGTAAAACAATCAGTCTCATGGATACGTAAAGGAACATTCACCTGTATGCATACGTGTCATGTATGCTCAACACGACATACACAAGCTTAAGCCCTGTGGGCATCTCAGACACATGACCGCAGTCACATGACCAGCATCCGCTGGACATCTGTAAACTCCACATTATCAAAAAGTCAGCAAATTGAAGACATGGCTGAGAAAGAAAGATAATAATTCAGAAAGCGTGGTATTTACACATCGTAATATACAAAATTACTATAAATTGAACAGTACTAATTGATCTTAAGATAGTTTCTCAACTAGAGATCGACCGATATATATATATCGGTTTACCAATATTTTTCCCGATATTTAAGCATTTTACCATAATCTGATATCTAACTATATATATATAAAAAAAATAAAAAAATAAAAATATATATATATATATTATTTTTTTCACATACACAATTATACAGAGTATAACCAGCAGTGAAATGTGTTCTCTGCATTTAACCCATCCAAGTGCACACACACTTGGAGCAGTGGGCAGCCGACTATGCGGCGCCCGGGGAGCAGTTGGGGGTTCGGTGCCTTGCTCAAGGGTCTCACCTCGGTAGTGGACACTTCCTGACGGAGCCGAGGTTTGAACCCACAACCTCGGGTTACAAGTCCATTTCTCCATTTTACAACATTAGACATTATTTTGCTTATTGTTTATATCAGTGTTGCTTATGATGCTTATCATAAATACAATGTTTTATTGTTTAATTTGAAGATTAAATTTAACATGAAAGAATGTACATTTTCAACCGTTGTTTGTTGTTGTTAAGATGACTGAAAGGAGGAAAAACCAAAGCGAAGAATGGACTTCACTCTGTTATTTATTTACTTTATAACAGTAAATAAATATCGGTTCTGCATATCGGTTATCGGGTACATAAACATGCAAATAATTGGTATCGGTATAAAAAAAAATCAATATATACTAATATAGTATACACGCTAATCTCAACAAATACTAATATATTTTTTACATTTCAAGTTTCATAAATTAACATTAATCACTGCTGTTCAAAACTTTATGATTTTTTTTAAAGAAATTAATATTAATTCAGTAAGGACAAATTAAATTGATCAAAAGTGACAGAAAATATAAAGTTAGATAAAAAGATAACTACATTCAAAATTATATAAACTCTGGAAGTAAATACATCAATGAACAATCTTAGAAAAGATGTCTCAGTATGTGTGTGGGTGGATGAGTGGCATGTGATTCTTTTTTGAAAATTATAATGATTTCTGAAGGATCGTGTGACACTGGAGTTATGACTGCTGAAAATTCAGTTTTGCGATCACAGGAACAAATTACATTTTAAAACATTAAAACTGTTATTTTATTATTTGTAATAATGTTTCACAGTGTTACATTTTTACTTAGTTTTTTGTAAACATACAGGTGAAAGGTTATCATGTGGGTGATTTTATTTACGGCTAAATTATTAATCATTAATTTTACTAATAGTTAGATTGGGCAGGCATTCACAGAAGGGTGTTAAAAAAAAAATTATAATAAAAAAAAAAATTGCCTTGACAAAAGGGCACTTTGGGCAAAGGGGCAGGTGCTCAAGCACCCTCCGCCCCCCCTCTGCACGTGCCTGAGCACCAGTGACAGTCGGACTGAGCGGTTTTTTCAAACGATGCCGCAAGCCGGCGTTTACGGGCTCAACCAAGTGTACAATCGAGGGGGGGTGGTCACACAGTTTTGTTTCCCTTGTTTTTGCTAAATTGAAAGTAAATCGGAAATAACAAAAGATCCACTAGGCTACAACCAGGGTTCATAAAAGGAGGGCATATCATATGTCACATATTACAATATAATAGGCCTATTATTGGGGGACAGATTGGTATTTTTCCAATATTGGGGGACATGTATAGACATGCTATACTTTACTGGTATAGCAAATAGGATATAGAATACAGTTTTGGAAATCATTATTATTAATTAAAGGGGAAGGGGGAGAAGAGAGATGAAAGTTTCCCTTCTAGTAATAGTTTATCTCCCTCTTGCTCCGGTTCACACTCCAGTACAGTAGGTGGTGGTATTGCACCAAAAACCTGGACGCCAACCACCGTGAAACTGGAAGAAGAAGCACCGCATTCACTACGGCTAAAGGTATGCTATTGCTTGTGTGAATAGTCAGATACGAGTCAAATAACTGAGTACTCTTCAAAATATGGATGCTATATTAAAAAATTATGTTATCGTAAATTCTGTAAGGTCTAAGGGCGGTTTGAGTTCTTTAGATCACGTTATGTATCACTGCTAGGCGGATTACGTTAGCTGCGTTAGCTGTCCAAACATGCGTAATCAGATTATGTTTATGTTCACTGACATTTCATTCAAGTACTGATTCATTTAGTCAAAATGCCTCTATTTTGACACTTTCTTTAACTTAATAAGCAGACATCCAAAGATATGCTGATTTAGTTTCATACACGCTTGGGAAGATGAGGACATACCGCTATGGCTATAACATTGACCAGTAACGTTACTCTGGACTCGGTGGTTTTAGCTGAAATGACCAGCTCGCAGTACGTTACCTGTGAGTCCTCAAGCCCAGTAAGATACCCGCGTGCACCCATGCGTCCGTCTAGCTGTATAACAAATCCTCTGCTTTCTTTAGATTATTGCACTATGAAGCATACAAACGTCTTCATATTAAAGAACCATGGCACAGCGTCACTAAAATTGTAAAAATATGGATTTTAATCATTATAAATGTATTTGAATACATGTAATGCAATGGTACAGTATATTTAATAAGTGAAGATCTCACTGCTCCTGATCTTCTTGGTGAGCAAGTAGTTCTTCAGCTATGCTTTTCTCTCCGTTTGTCAATTTATCTTTCATGAGTTGGTATAAAAATTAAGTTCAAGATCACCATTCTATTTAGTTTATTAGCACATATGTACATTCAATACTTTAAGTTTACTTTGTTATTCTTGGAGAAACTGTCTGGAGATTTTGGTTTAGTGCATCACTGAGTAAATATCTTCATTTCTTTTATCTACAGATCTTTTAGAAGATATCTCAGCATAAATATACAGCTTCTAATTCTATCACTCGACCTAACCTCAGAATAGCAGCACAATGAGTGACTCAAACCGCAAAGAAAAGGATGCCCACAGTCTGTCTAATAAAGATGCTATTGAACTCTCAGATGATCTTTCTCTGAGCGACTCTGACTCTGATGAGCCCACTGATTTCAGCAGAAAGGTTGAGGACTTGTCATCGTCCTCAGAGGATGAAGACGAGACTCCGCAGCATGTCCTGTCTGTTCCTGGGGGAAATCCCACCTTCAGGCTGACAGGTGGGAGCTCAAATTTTTGTGATCGGAGCAAGGACATCTTTGCACAGTTGGATAGTGCTGCAAAGCTCACATCTAAAGATCTTGGTGAAGACAACATTCTTGATGGCACGTTTGCCCGTCCTGCTCCACCATCACCTCCACAGGATGCTCAAATGAAGTGTGGTGGCCAAGAGACAACCAAAAAACCACCTCCAGGTAAAAAACTCCCAGACTACCTTGCACGCCCTGAACGCTGGACCCACTACACTCTTGAAGATACCGCTGACACGAGTGATGAAAAGAATAGTCAGATCGCTCATAAGTTTATAAGAGGTCTTCAAGACAGCAGGGGGTGTCAGAAAGATGTGCTTGAGACTTTCACTCCAGCTTTCAACCAGGATCATGGCAGCACCAGTGAGAATAAGATTGTGTTCACTAAACCCAAGATTAAAGATCAGAGTGGGAGCAAACTTGATCATGCTAAGAAGGAAGAAGTTGAACTTCAACACTTGGATGACAGACAAGAGACAGATGAAGGAGAGGATGGTCCTCTTCATCACCGCTTCAGCCCATGTGAGAATAAAGAGAAAAAAAGAAAGTGGGGGACTGAAAAAGAGGAGGAAGACAAAAAGGTGTCCAGTGTTGTCTTCAACAGCAAGAAAGTAAATCGCAATTTCCGTAAAACACTTGAAGGTGGCACAGAGTGAGCACTTTCTACATAAATATTTAAAACTACTGTTTTAATGTTTGTTTTTCAAACATACTGTTTTGTATAAAGTTGTTTGACTTTCCACCTATTTTAGTTTTTGTTGTATAATCCATGAATATCTCTTGCTGTCATTCTGTACAGACTACTAGGATAGTGAAACAAAATTACCCACATATCTATAGATTGAAAACCTGTCTGCAGCATTATCAGTGTTTTAGTGCGTGTACAATTATGCTGAGGTACAGTGTCAAATTTTTAGGACCACTTTTCATGAATAAATTTGACTCTGCTATGTACTTCGAGATCACGTTTATCAAGTGTGCTTTGTCCTAATGTTGGTGAAAATGTAAAGCTCAATGTTTTGCATGGCCACATGTTGATTGATCACGAACTATGCAAATTAGGAGAGGAATTCCTCTTCTGGTACAGTAGCAAGGCTATAACAACCATGGGCATTGAGTTTGACAAATGGCAGCTAACTACATATTTAATTAAATGGCCAGTGCTTATTATATGGAAAAGTATATTATTTTCAGGGTTCCCACGGGCCTGCTAAACCAGATTACAGAAGTATAAAAAAATCCAGAAAAATCATGCAGATTACATGATTACTAAAATACAATAAAATATTGATTGTAAATATAATATATATATTTAAATATTGTATTCTATATATATATATATGATGTAATAATATGAAATTATTTGTTGTGTGTGTATATATATATATAATTATTATTTTAACTGATTGTTGTTAAAGCAAGCATTTTAGATGTGCGTTATAAATACATAAGAGTGACACTAGCCACCTCTGCACATTCAGAGCTAACTGTCTGCAGTAATGTCTGTGAGGTGTGTACTGCTTTAAGAGTATCGATCTCGGTTATCTGTATTGATATGTGTGTATCGACAGCAAAGAAGTCTCAGCCCCGCCCTTCAACAGAAAGCGATGACGTATGTGGTCTCACCTGCACAGGTAAACGGCACGAGCATACCGTCGTGTTTACGGATCTCTTACATTTGAAAATGCGGAAGTTCACACTGCTTTCGATCGCTCTCTGAGTTTTAATTTCTCGCATTAGTTAGAGCTGGCCCTCGGCTATGTGAGTATAAAAGAAGAGACACCGACCTCAGTCTGCCTGAACTTAACTGCTCTGATTTGGGAACTTTGATGATGTTCTACACTGATCGAGAGGTACAGTGTGTGTGTGTGTGTGTGTGTGTGTGTGTGTGTTGCAGGTAGCCTACATAGGTAAAGGTCTGTTTCTGTGATTGAGCTTGAAGTGAAGTGTTTATTCATTTAATTGGTCAATTTGAGACTTTTGATCGCTCATGTGAAGAGAAAAGACTGATGTTTTCTGATTAAATAGCGCTATTTAGAATTGAACACGTACAGTTCATACCCTTAAATATGTCATTTTCAGTACAGAGGAGCAGTTTCTGTGTCGCACTCACCCTGTCTTAAACATCATTGGCTAAACACAATAGAGGCCATTTACAGTGACGTTATATCATATAGCACTGTTTAAAATGTGGATGTACATGTTTTCGTTTACAGTCTTCTGTCAAGCAAGACAAAACCATTATTATGACTATATAATTTTTCCTCATTTGAATTATTAAAATGTGTGTAGTGTGGGGTAGTGTAGTTGTTTCTCAAAGGTATAACAGTGTTATTTAGGACTGCGGTGAGACCAGCCTCCACTTTGAAAAACACGGTCACTCTAGCCGCCACGTGTAAAAACTTAGATCAGAGGAAAAGCGATCTTTGGCATTCATTGATTAAGCCAGGTTCTCTGTCAATGATTAATAAATGAATGAATGAATACATAAAATTAATTAATGCATTTAAAATAATTCAAATGTGGAAAAAAACCGATCTGATAAAATGAAAATGACTTCAAATGTTGAGTAATATTAAATGTAGAATTTCCAAATAATATGAAAATAACTGTGTGATAAGAAATAACCAAAATTAAAGCATTTCATGAACTCGAATATTACCATGTTTATCTGTAAATTCACATAGTTATAAAACGAAAAATCACTTTTGATTAACAGTACAACAATCAATGTAATTTGCCCAATGTCAGGACTGTGTGCTTTCCGATTACAAAACTCATATATGACAAATTTTGTCTTAGATTTCGGATAGCTCTAAAAAGGAAACTCCCTGTTTCCACAGACCAGTTTCGATTCAGATTACTAGTCCATATACCCCAGGATGAAATTTCAACCAGTTTCAAGACGATCTGATGTTGCATTAAAAATAAAAGCCCTCCAAAAGCGATATGACCTGTTTTGTCATTCATTTTGGATTGCTCTAAAAAAGAAACTCCCTGTTTCCACAGACCAGTTTCGATTCAGATTACTAGTCCACTACACCAGGGTAAAAATAAAAGCCCTCCAAAAACTAATCTCAATTTCAATCATATCAATCGTTTTTAGACTGTTTCACGCCCTTTAACAATGTTATATATATGCATAATACTATAATATAATTCCCATCCTATTAGCTTTGATTTCTACACAAACGCATGGTTTCTGAAAGAATGTAAATAAGCTGCACTGAAGTCCAGATGCACTTGGGTCCAAAAATCTGATATGACTAGTAAAAATAATTTATACACATTTTTAAAAGTGTATTAATTATACTGTTTGCATAACAACGCGAGGGAAGATCTTCACTGTACAAAAAAAGGTTATCTCTGTACAGTACAATAATATGGTAAATTTGCTTTTTATAGTATAAAGGTTAGTCATTGAGAATTACTGTCCAACTCTCACTGTAATAACTTGCAAGATGATGGGTCATTAGATATTTGCGTTTCAATTGAGATAAGGCCGGCTTTACAAACAAATGTCAGTTTGCATGATGCATATTTTCCTTTACATCATGTCAATTAAAGAGACCGGGTTGATTAATTTTAAGTATATACAGAAGTCTTCTGCTGTGTGCAATACACGAGGGACAGTGGCAGTAGATATAATTCTGATTCAGACTGAGGGAGTTCACATATACACTGAAATGAAGCATTGTTTTTTTATAATGTATGCATATAAAGTGTTCTTGACCTATTCTTTGTCATTCCTGTGTATTGCAGGAAGATATGGCTCTGCATGAGCTGGACAATGGAAATGAACCTTTAATTACTTCACAGGTATGAAAAAGAAACCATACTACATGTGTTTTTGTGCATTTTTTGACCAGCTGGCTTCAATAAAACAGTCACCACAGTGATATTTGCATGAGTACTGAGCACATGTTCAGTTATGATAAGTACTCATGCAAAGCACATGATAAATTACCACACTATGGTCATAATGTCACATTCACATCACCACTTGACTTGCATGACCTGAACTTCTGGAGAAAACCAAGTGACAGACACCAATACTGATACAAAACCAACAGTCAGCAATAAAACAGTCATCTGATCGAAAATTGATATTCCCAGAAAAATAGCATGTCTGCAGCTAGATTCTCTTTGTCTCAATCTAGTTGTTTCTGCATTTGTTTCATTCAGCGTAACTTGTACCTTCCTCGATTATATGACTATGTCCTGGTGGCTGATAAAGTGGAGGATATGGAGGACCAAAACTTCAAGAAGCAGGATGCCTTTATCTGCGAAATGAAACGGAAGAACATTAAAGTGACTGTATGTTATGTCACCGTCACACACATTAGTGATGTGTCTTTCTGTTAACATTTTTTTCAGCTTGATTTTTCATAACTAAAGGCTCTCATTTCTGTTAAACAGAGAATTGAACATGCTGGAAAGGTGTTCTTCGGTATCTGTGCACCTGAGGAGATTTTTGCAAAGTACAAGTACTTACTAAAGGTGTCTGATGCCTGTAACTGGAGTGGAGAGCAAAATGTGACTTGTCTGTCTCACTGTGCACCAGGTGAGGGTCACAGTAATCGTCCTCACCTTGCTTAAAATGCATTTGAAATCTGTTGTTCCATTCAACGCTTTTGTAATGAATTTCTATTTCTGTTTCATAGAATCAGGATTGTCAACTTTGTCTTGAATAATACCTTTATAGGATCAGGAGGTAAATTTTTCCTCTCTCTGTCTTTCATTTTCACTTTCAGTTCATCTTTTCTTCCATTGTTGTTTTGTCTCATTCTGAGCCTGAAACTAAGAACGTGCACTACCTTTGGATAGTTTGGGGTCAATAAGATTTTCTTTTTTTATGTTTTAAGATTTTCTTTTCATCTTTAAGCCTTACAAAATCTTTGAAAAAAAAGCTATAGTTCTACATTAAATGAGTGTAACGTGAAACTAAATTGAATCTAAATGTTTACATTTAGCACCTATTAAAATGCCTCAAATATAAATACAAACATCCATTCATGTTCAATTTGTTTTAAGAAATATTAAAAAAGGGACAAGAACTGCACCTCTCTAATATGATCAATGTTTCTATCCACTATTTTACTCTGTAAGAGGGCCTTAGAGACCTGTTGAATCAGGGTGCTTTTGAGTCCAGCTTCTGTCTGCATGAGGTAAATGTCTTAAGCCCTTATATGTTATATTCATCTAGGCCTACAGGCTACACTGTAGCCCAGGGGTCGGCAACCTACAGCAACGTTGGCACGCAGACGGATAATAGCTGGCACGCGATCAATAGGGAAAACTGCATACTGACGTACATTTTGATGTAATAACTTATCGTAGTAACGTGTGAGAATTAACTTGCCCTAGTCTACGGATGCGCGCGTGACCGCTGCACACATTATGCGCTTCAGATCAAATCCTCACGTCTGTTTCAGACGCCTGAGAGCGCTCGTCAATGTCAAAATCGAATCAAAGTAGACAGGGTTTACCATTCAGAGATGCTGAGCGCAAAGAGTCAGTTTAGAGAGCGAGGTAAGATGAAGCAGCAAAATGCAAATAATTTAATATTAGTCAACTGTTTTACGATAGAAATGTAAAATGACCGACAGCTGTATCCAGTGATGCAAATGAGAGAGAGAGAAATGTGAGAATTGTCTGCGTCTGTCTCTCTACAAACAATGAAGCTGAGTTTAGTTACTTGAAAAACAGCGATTTTACCCCCTTGTTGCTGAGAAATATAATGTAGCGATTCAGTATCGATTAATAAAAGTTGCATGGCAGCGCTGAAGTTAAAGAGCTTCTGAATGTTACTTTTTGCATACTGCAATCTCCGATCTCTGTGCGAGTGGTGTGTGTGTTAGAGGGTGACACAGGAGTGGTTTTCCAAACCTCTCCCGTCTCGCTCCCACAAAACAAAATCTTGTCCCGTTGTTGTGCCAAATTATGACCCCTGCCAGATTACTACCCCCTAGTATTGGTAGGTTTAGGGTTAGGTGTGGGGGAGGGGTTAGGATTAGGCTATCAGGTAGCGATTTCAACGAGAGGGGTAATCATTTGTCAGGGGTCGAAAATGGGCACAACACCGTCCCAATCCCACTAAAAAAACTGGGGGAAAATCCCGTCTCGTTCCAATCCCAAAATAATAACTCCCACTTGGATGGATCTGTCAGTTACAGTACATGGCGTGCGTGATCGTTTTGTTAATAAAATCCAAGAGTTTTGTTAACATATGTGAACAATAAAGTGCATTTACACATTAAAATGTCATTTGAGTATTTTCTATAAAAAATATTTAAAAACAAAGCCATTTTGCAAGATGTTTGTCAAGTTACAGAAACATTCAGAAATGCATCTTGTTTTAATTACTTTAAGCGCAATGTTTTGTATACATACATATTTCCAGATAGCTATATTTATCATTAATGTAGGTGGCGTTAGGATTAGTAGGGCCATGTGTTTCAGCTCCACACAAACACTTCAATAGCAGACATTTTGCATGTTTCTACCCCGATATTCAAAGATATTTTTAATTTTAGTTATTTTCACTTTCAGTCATCTTAAAACAACAAACAATAATAACATTCTTTATGTACAATTTAATCTTCAAATTACAACAATAAAATCAGCAACACTGATATTAACAGTAAGCAAAATAATGTCTAATGTATTCAAATGGAGAAAATAAAGGACAGTCATATCCTTCATTTTAAACTACAGTTTTAGGTTTATAATTTTAATGAACTAAAATTTCACTGAATTCTCAATATTTAAATAATATAACAAACAAAACATTGTGTGCATTTCTTAATTATCTTTATCAAAATTATTAAAATGTTTTGTCATTATAGATTAAAAGTTTATCTATTTACAGAATTGTTAAAAAGTATGAAAAAAATAAATCTTAAATAGAGATGTATTTATTTAGATGTTTCAAATAATGTTCTATAGTAAAAATATAATTACGTTTCAAACAATGAATCTTATTAAAGTTACATCGTGGTTGCTGGAGCTTCTCCTGAGTGAACAGTGTCCACTGCTCAATGTGTGTGTGTTTTTATCTCCAGGTGTTTGTTGCTCCATTGTGTGTGTGTGTGTGTCACTACTAGGTGTGTGTGTCCACTAGGTGTGTGTATGTGTCCACTGCTGTGTCTGTGTGTTGTGTGTGTGTCCACTGCTCTGTTGTGTGTGCACTGCTCAAGATTGTGTGTGTGTGTGTGTGTGCCCTGATTCAATGTGTGTGCTGTGTGTCCACTGCTCATGTGTGTGTGTGCCCATGCTCATCCCAAGTGTGTGTGTGTGATGCTCCAAGTGTGTCACACAGGATGAGTCAAAGAGAACAAAATTTCACTGCTGGTTATACTCTGTATAATTATGTATGTGACAATTTATTTTATTTTCAAAACCAATGGTAAAATGTATCTGAAAATTATTGTTATGTGTATTGTGGATGTCCTGCCCGGTGTATTACCACAACACAATCTGTCCATCCTGGGATTCTCTTATGAATACATGCAATCAGAAATTGTTTAAAAATGTTTTCATTTGTTTCGTTTTATGAATGTTTGAAAACATAAATAATCATTTATTTTAATCTAAATACTGTTCTAATTAAAATCAATATCTATTTTAATATTTTGTTAAGCATATTTTAAAATCAATTTTTCTGTCCGTGATGATAGCAATTTTGTTTCATAGTCCTGTCAGTTTGATTAAACTCTTTTAATATGCCTTGATACAGTGGTGTTATATTTTAGTATAATTTTTTTATTCAAGAAATTTGAAAAGTAAAAAAAAAACATTTGAATAATAAATATCTTTTTGTAAAATAAATGCTTATTTTTATCGTATAATATTTACTGTATAAAAAGAATGAATAACCAGAAAATTCAAATGTCACGTCATGCCCAAAATGTTGCCGACCCCTGCTGTAGCCAAACAAATCCTACAAATAAATATCTGAGTTTTTTATTCTAAAAGGTTTTGTTAAACATTGTTGACTTGTCTCTTCAGAAAAAAAAGCAGAAAATACTAAGGACGAAGTGGGCAAGCTGGTTGGCAGTAATGAATCTTTTTCAACAGCCTGTCTCTGATATCAAGTAAGTTCTCCTTGTTTTATCTTGTATTCTCTGTTCCTTGATTATATTTTTTAACACTATCTGTATGCACGTCATTTTTAGGGACTATTTCGGGGAGAAAGTGGCACTGTATTACCTGTGGCTGGGCTGGTACACATGCATGCTCATCCCTGCAGCTGTTATTGGTATTGTTGTGTTCTTGTACGGCCTTGCCTTCTTCAATACGAGTCCGCTCATGTGAGTATATTTAGAGCAAACAGATTCACGTGAGTGTTGTCAGATGACTAATCTGGTTTTAATCTACACCCAATTATCTCTAAATTGCTGTTGTTGTTTGTGTATTGTGGTGTGTTCTTACAGTCATGAGGTCTGTGACTCCAACATCATCATGTGTCCAAGATGTGACATAGGATGCAGCGTGTGGAACCTGTCTGACACCTGTACACATGCCAAAGTCAGTGAATAAACTAGTGACTGTTTAATTAGAATCCAGCACTTTTCGACACTGTTAATTGGTCTATGTCATATGAATGTTTTTGAAAATTCTCATATGATCACCAAGCCTGCATTTATATGATCAAAAATACTGTTACAACTCTAATACTGTGAAATAATATTGCAATTTAAAACAACTTTTTTCTATTTTAATATATTTTAAAAATCAATTTTTCCCTGTGATGAGTAAGCTGAATTTTCAGCAGTCATTACTCTAGTCTTCAGTGTCACATGATCCTTCAGAATTAATTTCAATATGCTGATTTGGAAACAGTTGTGCTGCTTAATATTTTAGTATAATTTTTTTTTCTTCAGAATTATTTGATTAAATTGAAATTTCAAAAGAACAGCACATATTTGAATAATAAATATTTTGTAATATTATAAATGCTTATTTTTGATCAGTGTAGTACATATTTACTGAGTAAAAGTGTTAATTTCTTTCAAAAAGAAATCGTACTAACCCAAACGTTTGAACAATGGTGTGTATTCAAAATAAATGCACTATTATCTGCCAGTGCTTCTCTGTGTTGTCTTGACTAGTTGTGTTAAAGTAAATGCTTAAAAACAGGTGAGCCAACTATTCGACAATGAAGGGACGGTGGCTTTTGCCATGTTCATGGCAATTTGGGGTGAGTTTTTGCCATTTAGCAAACATACAATCCATAAATCTATGTGATATGACATAGATGTTGAAGTTCTGTGGTGTTCTTTGACTAGCAACCCTGTTCTTGGAGCTGTGGAAGAGACATCGAGCTCTGCATGTCTCAAAGTGGAAAGTGTTTGACTGGTGCGAGGAGGAGGTAGGGTCATTACTTATTTCCTCATCATCACTTTTAGCATATTTAATTTGCATCTTCTAATGGTCCCAAATAACTTGATCTATCCACAGGAAGAATTGATTTTGGAGATCGTAAATGACCCCAAGTGTACGCCAAAACATTTCAGCCATTCCTACCTGCGCAGCATCGTGGTGTTTCTTTTGGTCACATTAGTGGTGAGAAACCTTCACTTACTACTTATACATACAAACAATGTACTGTAACAAATACTCATTTATCTTCATTGTGTTCAGCTGGTGGTGATCATAGGACTGACCCATGCGCTGGTCATCTGCCGTGTATTAACTGCAATATTGTTGGCCAAAAGCAAGTCGCCCTTTTTGCGTGATCATTCCACCACAATAGCCATGTTATCTGGAGCAGTGCTGCACTACATTACTATTCAGGTCATGACTCGGGTGAGTAGGCTACTGGTAGATAAACTGTCCAATGAGAAAAGAAATTGCTTGGATGAAAATAATAGATTTGTTTATTTCAGGTCAACAAAATTGTGGCCTTCAAACTGTGTGAGTTTGGTGGGTATTAAATGTTGTCAGCATTAAATCAATTCCATAAATAAGCTCAGGGCCGTAACCACCATAGACATTGAGGGGGACAAGTCCCCCCAATAATTAGAAATTGCCAAATGTCCCCCCTAATATTTGAAATTCTTGCACTGATCTGTTGTCCTCCATTACACAGCGCTCTTGTTAGGATGATAAAAAAGCTTTAAAAGTAAAATTTTTAGTCTGCTTTGCGCCTCAGAGGGCTAACATCGCTCGTCAATGCCAAAATAATTGAACTGGCCAATCAAATCAAAATAGGCGGGGTTTAGTGTTCACAGATGCGAAGCGTCAGATTAATGAAAGAGAGCAAGGTACGATGGAAGCTGTTAATCATTTAATGTTTAGTCAACTGTTTTACAATAGAAATATTAAATAAATTCTATTCAGTGAAGCAAACGACTTGGCTTTTTTTTCTCAAATATGCCCATTTTGAATGTGTGTGTGTGTGTGTGAGAGAGGGAGAGAGAGAGATTAAATGTGCGTGTGTTAGTTATCTGCATCTGTTTGTCTCTACAAACACTGAAACTGTGAATTTAGTTCTGTTTCAAAAACACGTTTCTACTACTGTTGAAAAATAATACAACTTTATTTTTTTAAAGAAATAATCACAATATATGTTATTATATAATATATATATATATATATATATATATATATAATTGTTCCCCCAATGTTCCAGGCATGGTTACGGCCTTGAATAAACTGGCAAACTACCTGTACTAAAATGTAATACTTATTTATTTGCAGAAAAGACCCGCTCTTTTGCAGCCACAGAGAAGAACTTCACAGTGAAGATGTTCACATTTCAATTCTTTACTCTCTTCTCATCTCTATTTTATGTGGCATTCTTTCTAGGAAGGTAATTGTGCGTATGTGTGTGCTTTTGGAGTTCTTTTCTCTTGTGGCAGACTATTCAAAGCGTCTCTTTTTGCTGAACTATAGGATCAATGGCTATCCAGGAAAATATGTTCGAATTGCAGGGGAATATAGACTAGAAGAGGTATGTCAGGACAGTATTATTTATATTACATTTATAATTAAAAAAGCATATTTAGCTATATTTATGCATTTGTCAGACAATTTTAGTCAAAGTGATTCTAATCTTCAAATCTAATTGCAAACAAACTATTCTCTGATTTAGTGTCATCCAAGTGGCTGCCTTACAGATCTCTTCACCCAGATGGCTGTTATTCTGATACTCAAACAAACAATCAACAACATATTTGAGTTCACAGTGCCGTAAGTGTTTTCTAAAATACTGTACTCACTAACCAAATAATTTTTTCCATAATAAAAAATATACAGTATTTATTGGACTCTATCTCTGCTTCTTTTTCTTTGTTGGTGGTTGCAGCTGGTTAAAGCTGTGTTTTAAGCGGACGAAAGCCAAGACGATGCGCAGGAAGTGTGGTGACTGTTACCGGAAGGCATGTCGAGAGGAGGAGGGCAGATTCGAACCATGTGACCTCTGCAAGATTCGTAACTGGATGGAAAACTACGACCTGAATGATGTTAATGCTTTCAGCTTGTTTAATGAATTTCTGGAAATGGGTTTGTACCTTTCTCTCTCACCAGTTTTGTAGTTTTACAGTACCGCTGTATTACCAATAAAACTTATATATATATTGACATTTGTTTGAGTAACCTTTACAGTAAAGCCACATGCTTTATTTTTGTGGAAGTGTTCTCATGCTAAAATATCATCTAACATATACTGTTCTCTGTGTCATTAGTTATTCAGTTCAGTTTCACCACCATCTTTGTGGCTGCGTTCCCATTGGCTCCCTTGTTGGCCCTTATCAATAACATATTCGAGATCAGACTGGATGCCATCAAGATGGTCAGCCTTGAGCGCCGCCTAGTGCCCAAAAAGACAAATGACATCGGTGAATAGCTACTGTATTTGTGTAGATGATGACTGGTATGTCTGTATTCAGCATACATAATGTGCTGTTTATTCTCCTCTGGCAGGTGTGTGGACTAGAATATTAGAAGCTGTTGGGGTGATGGCTGTCATCGCTAATGGACTAGTGATTGGGATTTCCTCCGACTTCATTCCCCGTCTGGTGTATCGTTACCATTATGGACCTTGTGCTACCAGCAATAGCACAAACCTGGAGTGAGTAGGAAACCAAATAAACAGATTTTTCCAACCTTTTCATCTTAGTACAGTTTATTGGCAAAAAATGTGTCAAATCAAAACGTTTGTTTGTTGATTTGTTTAAGCATATGGCACTAGATTTCTCCTGTAATGAGTGCATTTAATTTGTCTGACAGCTGTATGACAGGATACATCAACAACACTCTGGCAACAGCGTTCATGTCCAATGAGAACGTCCAAAAAGACTTCCAGCACTTGATAGTCGAAGGATATAATATTACGCAGTGCAGGTGACTTGTTTTGTTGGTTTTGATGTATCTTTACTAATGCAGATGAACTATTAAGTATTGATATATTTTATTAGGTAAATATAATATATTAATATTTAATATATGGAGCTAATTAGGGAAATGCTTCATGTGCACTGAATGTGTATTGTGTACTTTACAGTTACAAAGACTACCGCAGTGATGAAGACCAGAGTCTCACCTCTCAGTTTTGGCTCATTCTGGCACTTCGCTTTGCCTTTGTTATTCTGTTCGAGGTAACTCTCTGTTTTATTGTATGCATGTATCTTTTAACGTGCATTACTGTGTTCATTTTTGGTTAAACGTTGTCTGAGATCTTCTGTGCTTCTCTCTCTGCTCAGCATGTAGTGGTGATGTGCAAGTTTATTGCAGCCTGGTTTATACCCGACATTCCTCTCAGAGTGAAGAATCACAGGCTAGAAGACAAACTGGGAAGACTGAAAAATGAACTTCGGTAAGCATTTTCATGTGTTTGAGATAGAACTCTTTCTTGCTGCTTTACATTCATTGTGAAGTTATATCAAAATATTTAGGAGTCCAGATTGAAGCCTCAACAAATCCTCTGCTTATTAACTGTTCTTGTTATTCTGTCTCTAACAGGGAAGCAAATGAAACATATAACAGCAGATGCACTGAGGTGTGAAAGATGAAGTTTGATATCAGAAATCAGAAAATCTGACTTCCGTCTGCACAACAAGTCTTTACACAAGGAAGATTTCTGTATTTGAGATCATTCTCACTCGCATCCATACATAGGACGCATCTCTTCACTACTTTCAGAGCCAGCCTCTCATTGCAGTTTACCGTTTTCCCTCAAGATGAGTCATATTTGCTCTGCTTCACAGGGATACACTACACATTTTTTGGTTGTATCAGTTAATTGTTTCTGATCAAGGAAATAAAATTTACTTAAAAAAAACAACAACTGTGAAAATGTCAAATCAGACAGTTGATGCATTTAATTTTATTTAGTATGAAACAAGCCTAAAAGTATCCATTCATTTTGTTGCCAAAAATATTATTTTACGATGATTTATGTTGCCTATGTTAACAGGATATATTTATATATTTTGTGTTTACTTTTAAAAAGTAAGCAAGCTTCAAACTGTTTTTAGCTTCACTGACTTTTTGTTAATCCAGAGACCTAAATGTGACAAAGGAAAATACGGGAAGTTATGCCAATGTGGGATATGCTCTTTACAATGCTGTCCATGGCTTTTCTAAACAACTGTCTTTCTCATTAAATATAAATATATTTTGCTATTGTATTTTTTATTGTCTTATTGATGTACTCATTAATTGTGTACCAGAAATTAAGTAATGGGGTGAAATAAACGTTGAAGTTGAAATAAAACATGCTTTCCTCCTCAATGTGTCACTGCTGAGTTGCTTCAGACAAAGAATGAGTACTTGTATTGCACAGAGAGATTCCAGTTTCTTTCGGCCAATTCTGTCAGTTGCTTAAGATAAGCTATAGGTTACTTCCCTCTACATCATTTTGCGGTAATGTAATAGTAGAAATAATAATAAATGTAATGTGAAGGTTTATTTTCTTTCCTTGTTCTTTGCTGTTTTAAAATATTCATAAACCTTCTTAAAATATCATTCAATCTTAATTTATGTATCTTCTAATAATACTCCTTGAAAATATGAGTCAGCTGTGTCTTATCTTGTTGCAGAACTTATGCATTCACTCTTTTTTATATAAAAAGGTAACTTACTGCTTTAAGTCTTTCTGGGTCACACATGGGGAACTGAGTAATTTCATGTGTGCATATTTCTGTGGCTGCGTTCTGTTCAGCCAAATATACTTGGCTCATACCACTCAAACCAGATATGCATAAAATGTGGAGTGGCTTTGTCATTTAGAATCGTAATCTTCCTTTTTAATGACCATTTTCCTCGTGCTGATAAACTGCCTTAAATTTGACTTGTCTTTGAGAATTTTTCTCTGTTAGGAAAATGCTGGGCAGAAGATCTTTAAAAACAAACATCTCTCTGTTCCCTCTGTCTTCATCCACTGAACTCTCTCTCTGAGTAAAGTCAGGCCAAAGCTGTTTGTCAGCGCTTTACAACTCTGTCTCTATATTGAAGAGAGCTGTTTTGGTCAGTGGTGGCTCAGGATGTTCCCATGCACTCAACTAAAGACCACAACAATTGTACACTGACCCTTAAAGCATTCCAACCTGTCGGGTATTAGCCTCAATAAGACTTCCAAAAAGAGTTGTGTTCATAAACAAGACATTTTGTATCCGTTCCCATTCTGGAGAGTGTAAAGTGTATGCTCAACATTAATTTATTTATTTATTCATAATTACTATCAGAACCATTTTTGATAAACACCATAAAGGTTATATAAATATGCTCTAATAATGCATACATGGATTGATTCAGCAGTGAAGCAGAAAGAGGATATAAAGTACATTAAAAGCAATTTAGTTCATATGTTATATTTGCGAGGTGGAAAATAAAATAGACTGCACATCAAACTTCAGAAAGTTAAATCAAAATTATGTGTGGTTATTTGTTTAATCTTTGCAAGTGGCACACTCTAAAGGCAGAAAATTATTTTGCTACACAATTATCTGGAAATGACACAAATGTTCAAATATGCATTTCTATTTATTTCCCAAGGCAATAGGTTTATCATATTTGTGCTTTCAGAAGGCTTTAAAGATTTATTTTAGGTATAATGTCAGAATATGTTTAGAATCTCTTTGCACTCAAAATCCAAGGATAATGTAACTGTAACAACCACAAAAGCCTGCAGCAGTGTTACATGTGTTATGTGTTACGTGTTAAAAATTGCATATTTATTTATTGCAAAACCAACAAAATCTGTTTCTTTAGTTGTAAACAACTACAACATTTTAGTTCACTTCAGTTTCTCTTTCCAGACTTCATGATTATAGCCTATAAACTGTGAATTTCACAGATTTTCACAAATAAAACTACATATTTGGGATAAAATGGACAAGCTGGACAGACTTAAAGTAATAGTTCACCCAAAAATTGTAATTCTGTCATCATTTACTCGCCTTCAATTAGTTCCAAACCTGTATGAATGTCTTTGTTCTGCTGAACACAAAGGAAGATATTCTGAAGAATGTGGGAAACAGAGCAGTTCTGAGGCACCTTTGACTTCCATAATATTTTATTCCCCTACAGAGGTCAATGGTGCCTCAAAACAGCCTGTTACAAACTTTTCTTCAAAATATCTTCCTTTGTGTTCAGCAGAACAAAGACATTCATACAGGGTTGGAACTGCTTGAGGGTGAGTAAATGATGACAGAATTTGCATTTTTGGGTGAACTATCCCTTTAAGTATTAAAACTATGTAAAATAAGCAGGTCTGACAAAAATTAATTCGTCTTTGAATTCTTCATAGTAACATGTTGCTACTGGAACTAATGGCTGTTAATGTTTAATGTCTATATGCTGTCTTCTCTCGGATAGGCCTCGGGTTTGTTATCATTAATTCAACAATTCAACCTCACACACAGAAGTGCGCATCTCAGCCTGTCTGTTAAGACTTAGTGCTCTGCAAGCATTTATTTCCGGCATGTTGTAATACTTAAGGGTGCCGCTGACTAAAATTGATGCTCTAGTAAAAACTTTAAAGTTCACTCACTCCACTACAGGTCACAATGTGTGTGTGTGTGTGTTTGAGAGAAACAGGCTGGTCGCATTCCCTTTGTGACTTTGGTGTAAAATCCCATGGACGTCTAATTCCATCTTGTCTACGGAGTTTAGCACTGAGTCATGGACAGAGATTAGATGGTCATATCTGTGAAATCCCGTCTTGTGAACCCTTTCTGTAAAATAAAAAAAGAGAAATTACCAGCAATTCTAAATTAGTAGCATACCAGTCTAAATATAAAAGGTAGTAGTCATATAATGCTGAAATATATTGGTGCATTGTATCAATTCTAGATAATGGAAAGAAGAATGGTACATCCTGCATTCCACGGTCACATTTCAGATGGACCTCTGATCTGACCAAAGCCACTTTAAACACCACAGACACGCAACAGACTTTAACTAGTCTCAGTCTCAGACAAGCAAACCCATGAACCGCCCACAGTCCATTTACTGACCATCTGATGCACTCTGCACATAAAACTGGCAAGAGCTGGTAAAAAACGGCCTCTTTGGTAACAAAGTACTGGCCTGCAACAATGTGCGCTTCCAAGAAAGAATAAATCACTGGATTGTGTTTGTGACGTGCTTGGAATCAAGCTTTGTTGGGCTTTGTTTGGATATCTGTGTAGAACTGTGCACCTCACTTTGTTTTTTGGGTTATATATTTGAAAGAATCTGTACAATCACATTCTGATCACAAAATCTCGTTTTTTTCTGTACATTCATTCACAAGTTTATTGTGGTATTCACTTTTGATATGAATATCATACTCTGGATTTACATTCAGGACTTACAGTTGGTCACATATGAGTCATACGGTCTTTTCCTATTTAACTTGTCAATGTGACTATTTAATATTGAATACAACAAAACCATGTTAAATTACATGTCTGTCAATGCTGTCATACAAATTATTTGTTAAAAGTTTCTTTTGTCATCAGTTTGTGGCTTGTGTTTACAGTAAATTCATTTTGTGTAAATATGCCCCAATATAATTAAAGACACAAGAAAAGAAAAGACATATTAACAGTAAAAACAGACGACACAGAAGAGTCGTGTCTGTTAATCAGTAATGGGTTGTAGGTAAATATTTTTCCAGCTCAGTAATATAACTGAGAGCTGATATCACACAGGGGAGCATCTGAACAGCTTTACAGTATCCTTAACTGAGCTATTCACATACAGTAACCGCCCATTTTTATTGACTTTCCATAATAAAACAGTTGACCATTGGCCAAGCAGGCTGATACTTGGTAAGCAAATGCACACAATACCCATCAGTGCAAATTCTGTATACAGTAAGGTATTCATTTTCATATCAAATTATAGAGAAGAGGCCTTTGTCACACGCCCACTACTTGCAACTCTGAACAGTAATACAGTCACTTGGGTTTTACACTAAGACTCACCTGTTTGTAATCTTTGTGAAGTTTGGTATAATGAAACATGTTGGACAGAACGGTGGAGGCGAACCTGGCGGCTTTTACCTTCCCAGGACTGAGACAGAATAAGAAGGAGAAACATGAGAAGCAATGCTGGGACATTGTGCTCTTGATTAAACAGCTAAATAATGCAACAGCGTGTAGTCTATATTACAACAGGAGTGCTATGAGAGATTGTAGGTGAGGTCCAATATAAATGGATCATTTCGAGGATGATTTATGCCTGAAAATGTCAAGAGACCTTGCTGATTTCTTATCATATCAGTTGGGTTACACCTGAACTTCAAAGAAATGAAGATTTCTCACTTCAGGTTTAAAGTAACAGGGCTGTAAACAGCATAAAAGAACCAATATTCTGAATAGCGGATTACAAATATGGGTTTTCAAATGACAATTCTTACACAAGCACCTTCAATCCTGATTACAAAGTTTGGTAACACTTAACCAAAAGCCTTTATGTATAATGCAGTATAAAAGTATTTTAATGCAGTAATTATGCCTTGTAGTTGTCATGCACCTTATAATGCATTGTATAATCTCATGAATAATTGTAGCCACAGTTATGATACATTATAATATTTATCTATTCATTGAACACACTTTTAGAATGTATAGACGGTTTCAACAGCAACAACATAAACAAACGTTACTGAGTGCGTATGCGCGTGTTTGTGGCCCTAACTTAACTTCCGGTAGACATCCAAATAGAATCAATAACAACAGCTAAGTCTCTCTGGAGTAGATTATTTTTTATAACAAGAAAAATATGTTTGCTTCGTAAATCAGACAGACTGAGATGCAGCGATAACTACTTGGACGGACTTATCAAAAATGCAAATTCACTCTCTGCCAGCAGGAGACACTTAAAGCGGGAGAAATAACGTTAACGTTAGAGGTTTGTGCCCGGTAACGGCTGTAAACTGAGCGTACAAACGCTGCTTTATCAGACATATAACATGACAAGATGAAATAAAAATGACATCAAACATTTTCTGAAGACAGTGTTCCTTCAGAAATACAGTGATATAAAAACACCTGCGCCTCGTTTTGATTTTTAAATGTGAATTACGTGCTCATGTATATTCAACAAAGCCTTTTGGAAAAGTTTTGATATTGTGGTGGGTCGCCACAAATAAATGTATGTATGTGAAACACATCCCACAGCACAACAACCTGAGCCCAACTTCATTACTAATCACTTTAACTGTGTTTGTAGCCGCCTAGCCGGCGCCACTAACCAGCCCGATATACAAACACTTCATTAAGTTAACATCGGTCCGGGCGCGTGCGCCCGATGAAACCGTCTATAATGCATTGAAACACGTGACATATAAATAAATATAAATATAAATAAATATATATATAAATATAAAACACGTAAATATTATAATTCAATTTAACTTTGGTCACAATTATTTATGAAGTGTTACAATGCATTATGAATAACTTTATAACACATTATACATTAGGGTTTTAAGTAAAGCATTACTTAAATTTAGGGCTGTGCGATATGACGATACATATTGGATGGACGAAATAAAAAGTCTATCGTTTCACATTATGTTCTATAGTTTATATCGTGGTGTCGCAAAATACATTGTTTACGGTAATACTTTTTCATCATTCGGGTGACTGTGATCTTTACATCGTCGCCCACCACGGGGCGTGATGGGGAGACAGAACAAGCAGCCAGGACAGAACGAGGAGCTCGTTCTTAAACGAAGGACTACATCTGTAGCATGGTCACGCGTTTTTAAGCACTGCAGTTTTAAAACAACCGATTTTAAGTCGTTGAAACACAAACAAAAGAGCTATATGTGTGCGCCGTCTCTTTCTGTGTGAGAGGAGCTTTTATTTTTTGCAGACTTTGAACAATTACATAAACACACTTATATGCATCAGAATCCCTGTCTTTGCAAGTATCCTTATAAACACAGCGATTTAGGTCTTAAGAGAGAGTAAACGCAGAAAGAGAAAACGCATATGTGTAACAGTAACTTAGCTATATTGGATCCGGACTTAAAGGGGAAGCGTTCCAATATTCGTTCTGTCTGCCATTCATGTTAATCATAGCACACTGCTAGAAAATCTCTCACTGCTCGACTAAATCTCTTTTGTAACTTTAAATAAACAATAATAATGATATATTTATAATATGTATAGAATCTATACTTAATACACGTATTAATTATATCTATCATAGATAGATAGATCGATATAATTAACATAGCAAAGAAGAAGAATTAATTTACACAATGTATGTAGTGTTTCTTATTTATTGTAGTTTTTTGTCCTATAGTTTGCAATTAGTTTCTTATCCTTATTTCATCACTGACTGTTTTTTTATCTTCAGTGAGGTTGAGTTATTTTTTCTCTCTCTCTTTATGCTTGTATTAGTTTGATATTGACATTGGTGACAAGGATTATGAAAATTATATGGTATCAAAGATGTTAATATAATAACTTTTTTTAAAGAAAAAAAATCCCTATATCGTGATATATACTAGGGTAATCCTAAAATGCCACATTATTTCAACTCCATCACAGTACATTTGCAATTAATAACAAATTTGGATCTTGTTTTGGCCAGATTCGGTCAGATTTTACCCACAAATGAAAATATTCACATATCTGACATGCTCTTTTTTCTCCTTCTGCATATGTAACAAATTTCTATCTATGTCTTAGCTCTTTTCACTTTTTCTCCAGGACTCTTTGAGGAATAGAAAGTTCACAGTAACTGCATTTATTTGAAATAAAACCTTTTAGTAACATTTTAAACATATTTACTGTCATGTTTGATCAATTCTGTCCTCCTTTGAATAAACATGGGATTTCATTCAATTGTTTTTCTTTTTACCTGTTGTCATGAGATGTCTTAATGCTGACCAGCTTGGGTAGACCATCAAAGTAAGTGATATCTCTCGCAGCTAGAGAGCTTCCTGTAACCAGGTTGTTGAGAACCCCACAGATGTTGACCACCACGTCACCAGAAGGTTCTTTCTGATGCCCATCGCTGGGGAGTTTGTTCACCAGAATATTCACCACTTTGGTAGCTATGGATGGGAAGCAATAACAAATTTAGCTGGAATTACACAAATAAATGAGTGAGTGATATATGTGTAGTGTGAAGAAAGAGGCGCACTGTGGCCCAGCGGGGGTGGATTATAGTGAAAAAGAGAACTGAGGTCAGGGTGGGGATAAACGGGCGGCAGCGGATACTGGGAATGATACAAGTATGAGTCTGATGGGAGCGGAAAAGAATGTGTGGGAGTAAAAAATCCATTTAATACTACGAGGGGGAACGGCGCAGTCTGGGCAAGCGAGAGGAAAAATATAGATTGTCAGAGACTTTTTTGTTGAATGTTGAAATCTTGGCTGGGATGTTTTACACATTAAGTTGTAATAAAAGACAGAGAGCTGGAGTGGAAAGTCTTTCACTAACCCATATCAGCCTTGTTTTTGCAGTGTCGGGAGAGGTTCCTCAGCAGACCCGTGAGAGAACGGAGCTCGGCATCTGTGGGGCTTCGCAAAAGGTCAAGAATCACCGGCAACATCCGCTCCTGCTCCAGCGCCACACGACTCAACACAGAGGCCCACTAACAGACAACACAGGAAAACAAGAGAGACAGAGAACAATTAGTCATACAGTCAGTCAGATAAAACACTCAAGACACATGCACTCTTAAAAATAAAGGCTCCAAATAGTGTAGGCGAACAGTGAGAAATGGAATGGAAAAAATTCTATGGGAGAAACATGCAGACAGAATAAGTGGGAGAGTTTAAGAACACACTGAACATTACACTCAATGCTAAAAGTGACACATTCAACTACAATTAAGATTATGACATAACATATGATTACATCTCACAAATGAGATTGAAATATGAGTAATGGAATTCAGCTGTGAAAAGTATCTCACCCTGCTGTCGCCCGCTGTGATGTTCAGCAGGGCTCCCGCCGCTGCCTCGCGTGTGGCTGTGTTTGTTTCAGAGCTCTGCAGGATGCGGTTGTATAGAGCGACTATCTTAGGGTGCCACAGCCACTCTGCTCCTTTAGGGACTCGTGCCACTTCAGAGAAGGTGGTCAGGTCTTGATTCCTCTGATGGGACACATTAAAACCTCATTAATGACAGACTGCAGATATGAAGTATAATAACCTCTAATGTTCAAAGGTTTGGGGTCAGTAATTTTTGTTATTTTTATTCAGAAAAGTTGCATTAAATTAATCAAAAGTGACAGTAGAGGCGTATATAATGTTAAAATAAATCCTGATCTTTTTTAAAATATCTATTTATCAATGAAAAAAAAAATGTTTTTTTATCATGGTTTCCAGTTATATTAAACAGCTGTTTTCAACATTGATAATACGACATAATAATGTGACCCTCTCTGTGAAAACCCAGCTAAAGTAAATTTTTTGTGATTTGCTGTTTTCTACAAAAAAAATCATCCTTCATATGGTAAAGAACATTCTGTGAAAATTTAACCTTTATATCTTTAATATTGACTGAGTAAGGTCATGTCAAAGATTTATATTATAGTGCAATTAATGGTAGAAATCAAACTTTTATGCTTGTTATCTCATAATTAGATTTCGAGACTTTAGCCTGGATTTCACAAAGAGAGGTCACATTTTTTCCCCAAAAATATTAAAATAGAAAACAATTATTTTAAATAGTAATAATATTTTAACATTTGATAAATAAATGTAGCTTTGATGAACATAATGTATATACCATATATTCAAAGAACATTCTATAAAAAAAACTAGTTTAAACAAGCAATTTTAATGAAACATCAGATTTGTTTGGGAAAATATAATTTCCCAAGCAAGGTTGGTGATATTGCTAACACATTAAAATGTGTGTAGAAGATCGAGTGACTGACATCTTTTGCTTTCTTGCTCTGTGGTGTGAAGCAGCTGATGGGGTCGTTGAGCCGCGTGTCCTGTGCTCGAGTGGGTCCTTCCAAACGCATCTGAACTGAAGCAGGGATCTCAGAGTACAGCTGGTACGACAGGTTACGCAGGACACATACACAGTTTTCTACTCCCTAGAGGCACAGAATTACGATTTCAAATGCTTTGGGAAATGATGTTGTAGTTGTACAGCAAATGATGTCCTTTATTTAATATAGATTCCTTTTCTAATTGCCATCTGAGAACTAGATCTAGAATGTTTTCACTTGGCAAAGACACGGTGCACTGGCTCAAGGCTTGCATATTACATTTGAATGTTAATTGTCAGGTCTGACCTTGTCCTCTCCTTTTCCCTCCTGTAGGGAGTTTTCAATGTATCCAACCAGAGAGTCTACCAGCCCTCGAGTGTCCCGCATCTGCTGCCTGGTTCTTTCATTCACTGAGCTCAGGTTCCTTCAATGCATATGAAAGGGGTGTAGTTAACATCTAAAATTTTTTTTTTTTTATTGCATTTTGTGCAAAAATATTTATAGCAGGTTAATCTTTATTGTGGCTATAAATCTTCCAGTAGGAAATCTGACACATTGTATACTCTTTGTCTGATGTTATTTTTTACACTTGCATATTACAAAGAGTGACAATTAGAGATGCACCGATATGCAATTTTCTTGGCCGATTCCGATTTCCGATTTTTGGGAAGTGTAACCTGCCCATACCGATTTTCTTTCTAAGAACTATAATTGACAGCATATACAAACAAAAATATATGCAAATATCAATGAAAAATTATTTATATAATAAAATAAATTATACAAAATTACAATTCCCCCAATCTGGACTAATTTACAGATTTTCTCTCACTCAAACAACTCTAAAATAAAGTGCTCTGTGACTGGAAAGAGGAAGATATAGTTAACTTAAGATGAGTTGCTTTATGTAACAAAACATGTCATTTCCCACTGTTTACAAATGGTTATGTCTTTCCCCTAACCTTATTAAATATGTCATCATTCACATCAAATTCTTACTTTGTTTCAACTAATTACGTTAGAATAATAAAAACTGTAGAGTTTCTACCATTCAAATGAAGTAAGTATTAACAAACTATCTTTCCACTGCTGAGGAAACAGCTGCGTCTGAAGTGGTATTAGATGCATTTACACTGCAACATTTCAAAATCCAAAATTATTTTATAAGATTAATGTTTTACAATTTTTTTTAAACATACAAATAAATGTTGAAAAAATGCAATGATAATTTTAAATAAGACTCAACCAGTAGGCGGCAGTAAATGTCTGTTTTAATGAGCGAGTCATTTATTCATTCATTCAACCGATTCATTCAAACGGCTGATTCATTCAGAAATGAGTCAAATGGCTAACTGTCCTAATTAATGGGCCACTGAATCATTTGACTCACTCAAATCATTCAAACACGTGGATTCATTCAGTAACCAAACACCGCTGTGTGTTGCTCTGAGACACACAACAGTTCTGCTGTGGCTTTGATCGCAACTATTTTCGGATGCGAAAGTGAGCAAAAACAGTCAATATTTTGTCTAAAATCTAAGTCAATTAATTTCAACCTCTTGTTTATTGAAATACTACTGCATAAAATCAGTGTCACATTGCAATCGTGCTGATATTGTTATTTGGGGAAACATCATGGCCGTCAAACGTTGCTTACCTAAATCATATTTTGTAAATCTCTTTTATTTATTTTTCTACCACAGTATGCATCTATACATTTCTGTGAGTTACTTTGTGTGTGCTGTCTCTCTCACACACTCTCTCAGGCTGTGCAAGCCTCATCTGGCACGACATAAATACATTATCAATCGCCGTTTACACTGAATGCCATTAAAATTAGAATCATTCTCACGCGAAACGACGTGCTTACTCACGACTGTGATATCTACTGTGAGTGTGCGCGTGGCTGTGACGTCTCTGCCTGCGCCGCTGGCAATAAAAAGATCGGCTCAGAATCGGCAAGACGTGAGACTGACCGGCCGGTCACCGATCCGGGCCGGTCATGTGAGAAATCGGCCGATTCCGATCAATCAGTGCATCTCTAGTGACAACCAGTCATACACATTCATATTTAAGGTTATTAACCAATGCAAACGTGAGACTGATTGTGTGCAGTTTATCTGTGCTTCAGAAATAAACTCTTATTTTATTTGCTTTAATTCAGGTACAACTGTAACAAATACACCCAAGTACCTGACATAACACACAATAACAGGATGAAATCTATATATATATATTATGAAAGATATAGTTTATAATTTTAATTAAGTAATTTTTATGTTAAAATGAAGCATTAATTACAGATATATTTTATGCTCTCACAATTTTAATATCTGGGCCTTTTTACTACATTCGTTGACATTTTTGCCCCATGCTCTAGTTCATTGTTGACCATGCTGTGCATGCAGGTATTGGAGCTTAAATGCATGTATAAGTGAGGTGTGTACCTGAGGCAGCCAGTGGTGTTGTAGAAAACATCAGTCTCAGACGCACTCTGTTGAATGACACCAGCATCTCCTCCTCCAGACAGCGGCACCAGCACTCTCTCCGTCAGCTCAGACAAACTCTCTCTGGCCAGCCTCTCCTTTAGACTGTCTTTAGAGGACAAGTTCCACAAAATGCCTACAGAGACAAAGAGAGAAATTTGTCAAAGACATTTATATTTTACATTATTTAGTCCTCTTTAATGAGTTTAGCTTTTTGCTTGTATATATAATATATATTCATGAATGCTAACGGAGTTTAACAACTAATAGCTTATTATATTTTAGTTATTCCACTGTTTTTTGTTTTATCTGACCTTTCACTACATTCACAACTACTGTATGAACAAACATATGTGTTGCACCCCAAAACATTACTTTAATGCAATTTCACCACCTGATCCATGTGGTTTGTCAAAATAATTTAATAAATAAAAATACATATGTATTTCTGCCATTAAGACTAAATAATGAATTCATAAAACTAAATGGATTTATGTAATAAAAAATATATATACATTTTGTTGATAAATATTTATGTAAATATAATAAAGTCGATAAATATGTTGAGTAATATTAAATAAATAAAGTTATGTTAAAAATTTACAACATTTTTACTCATTTCATTATGAAAATAGCTGTTGAACTAACATTGCAGGGATGAATATATTAACATATGTCTGCGTATGACTAGTAAACTAGTCAAGCATTCAAATTCAAATGTTGCAAAAAAGGGCATAACTGAGAACTACTACACATATTAATAAGTAGTAATCTAGCAGAAATATATTAATCTATAATATGTTAATGTCTGATTAATATGTATAAAAACGTTTTTTGTATTTTTTTTACATTTATGGACCAAGATCTTGAATGTTGTTTAGTATGGGGATGTTTACTACACGGAGTGCTAAGCAGCTAGTATCTTGTGAGGTTTTAAAGCCAACACAGATTAGAATACAAGTCATAAAATGTCACCTGGCAACCCCGAGTCCAACGGGAAAGAATGTCAAGGATTATTTACTAAGTGAGTGTGGGTGCGTGAGGGGGTGGGGGTGATAGCAGAGTTCACAAAGCACAAAGGCCTCTGGGAGTCTACTTCCCAATGCATCTGAGACTTGGAGTGATTCCAGGAAACAGCCAGACCACTTTTTTTCTTTTCTGCTCTCTCTTTGTTTCGCCAAATACACTCGCTGCTCTTAACTCTCCAACTGTCTGCTCTGACAATTCTGCTCCAAGTTGGATCACCCAAGTGATGCAGGTGGACTTTTGTACTGAATCAAGACACGAGTGCCACTTTGTATTTGCAAAGTGAAGTTCACCGTCCAAACAAATACTTTTCCATACTTACTGAAAAAACTCACTCAAACATACCTGTGATATTTTTGCGTAGTTCATCATCGGGTTCTCTTAAAGCACCGATTAGTTTGCTAATGCCACCGGCTTCGATAAGTGCTGTCTTGTTGTCCATATTCTCGTAGATGAGGTTGCGTGTAGCACCTGTCGCATAGCGCTGAACCTCTTGGTTCTCACTGCTAAACAGCTGTACTAATGCTGAGATGCCCTTCAAACTACGCACCTGTGCAACAAGAAAAACATCTAGTTTAGTTCTGTGAGAATTTCTTTTCCTGATTCCTAAGTGATCCCGTGTTTCTAAATCCCATTTTTGTGCTTCAAACTTTATGGACAAAAATCGTTAATCTCCTTAACATTTTTTTCAGCCCAACATGGCAACCTGCTTAGACATCTGTCTATGTTTTGCTATGATGTGCTCTCATGCGGAATGTTCTGCCCCCTGAGGTCCAGGATAAAGATTAAGGGCCGGGTGAAGGTATTCTCTCCATCTGACTTGAGTGTAATATATAACAATAGCAAAGAAAAAGCAGCATAGCCTTGAGCCGTGCCATGCTCCATTAATTATGCAAATGTGTATTTTGCTGACAACTAGATTTGTTTAACCAATTGTAGAGATGCCTCTTTGACTTAATTTCTTCCCTTGAACATTTTCAAGGTTTATTTTTATAGATTCTAAAAGGAATTTTGGTCATTTTGTCTATTGATCACTCAACAGAGAAAGTAACCAACCACTTGAGGAGGATTCCCTCTGCGTTATATTTTGCACCGCTGGTTTCTGTACTTCAGCATTAGCCTTTGGTCACTGCTGCCTGTTTCTTCAGGTGTCTCACACCATGAGATTTGAGTTTGTAATACGGATTGTGAAGTTCATAAGAGTTCAACTTCTTAAAACACATCACTAGCCCCAGCATTCTGTTCCTGTCGGATACACTTCATCTAGCTGTTTTGAAAGGAAGAACACATCCTGTGTGTACGCCCTCTAATCTTGTCCAAACACAGCTCTGTTGCCCTGGACTGAAAGTCCTCGTATACAAAATAATCAAATTGCTGTCTGCCCAGGGTGGACCCCAAGGTAATGGAAAATATGGCATAGGATTAATGAGTTTAGTGATTGTATATATAATATATAGTAATGGTAAAGTTTAATAACTTATTATATTTCAGTTCTTGCATAGTACAGTCTGTGTTATTTCCATATGTGTCCTTTGTTTTAAATGTATATTGCTGATCTGATAAGTATATATTTTACCATGGTCTTGGCTTCATTGCTGTGGTAACACTGATGCTGTATGTAGGCTGCTCCCAACATCTGCATGGCAACATCAGAGGAAGAGATGTAACTGATTGCTGTAGTCATGTCCAGGTTATGGATTCTGTTCAGTCACACAAAAACAAAACGGAAAGTGTTAGAAATATATCATATAAAAATCTAATATACTTTAAATAGATTACACATTAATGTTATTGTATAGACTAAAAATATTGAATTTGTGAGTCATAATTTGAAGCATAATTGAATACATTTCCATTCAAATGTTTAGGGAAAGTCAGAGTAATATTTTTTTTTGACAGAAAGAAATTAAAACATTTATTCAGCAAAGATGTACAGTATTACATTAATTAAAATTGACAGTAAAGACTTTTGGATTATTACATATTCCTAACTTCAAATAAACACTTGTTTTGAATGTTCTATTCATCAAAGAGTTGTTTCAAAGGTTTCACAAAAATATTAAGTAGCATTTGATAATATGTTTTCTTGAGTACCGAATCAGCATATTAATAATTTCTGAAGGGTGACTTAAGACTGGAGTAATGCCACCACAGGAATGAACTACATTTTAAAATAATATACTAAAACAAAAACAGTCATTTTAAAATGTAATAATATTTTACAATATTACTTTTTTAAATCAAACAAACCTTTGAATGGTAATGTGTGTGGTTAAGATGATGTGATGAATCATCATGCATTTAAAGCAAATGTTCTCATCATGCATATTGCATTGTATTAAATGCTTCTATGTTGTATATCTACACAGGCTTGGATTATTTAGACATGGCATGAGAACATGACTAAATGGTATTTTTTTCTTCTTAGGAAATGACTGTGACAACAAGCTGATCAGTTAAACATTTATTTTACATTACCCGCCAATAGTATCTGTGGTTCCATCCGCCAGTCCATCATAAACATCCACACCACGACCGACACTCTTCATACTATGCACAGAACCCGCTCTCTTCATGGTGCCCTGGTATTGCCCAGCACCCATATTGGTGCCCCCAGTGGACATCTGGTGCCACTGCAATGAGCCGCTGCTCAGCCTTTGCTGCTGTTGCGGCTGCACCTGACGATTATTTATGCGGCTGATGGTTCGGTGGGAAGGGCCTTTAAATGAATATTGATTAGCCAACTCCTCCTCCCTCCATCCTGTATTGTAACCTTCTCGCCCAGGGTCCCACTAAGGGTGCGCTGTCTCTGCACCATATTGGTGGTGAACTGTGGCCATAGGTCGCCACCCACTTCCCCACAGGAGATGGCTGCCGTTGTAACGTGTGCCCAGCCATTGCTGCCGCCTCCTGCTCAGTCCGACTCAGCGTCTTTGATTCTGATGTTTGCATCTGGTTGTAAGAGCTTCTCAGATGTGCATCATCATGGTACATGTATGGGCGGCCCACTACGGCAGGCATAGGCACGCCATGGCTGATTCTTTGCCGAGTGCCCATTTCTACTGCAGAGCGAGAGGAAAATTCTCCCGCGTATTGAGACAGTTGAGGTGCCTGAGTAAAAGGGAGTCACAAGAATATGTCAATTATTCAAAAAGCTAAATTTTGTGTCTGATATGAGTGATTAAGCACATGCTAACTGCTCTTGCAGGCTCACTGTTATCACACAGAAAGGGCAATGTGGCCTCCGGTCCACCATTTGGCTCATGAGGTCTTGGGTTAGGAATGTTTCAGATGCACATTGGGCTCCGAGCTTCAATTCCACAGCTTGCTAGTACTGCACTTCACTTTCTAAACACAGCTCCCACAGGAGAATGCAAAATACCACATCATTGTGTTTGCAGGGTGCAGCCACACAGAGTGTCATTGTCAAGGGATTGTGGACTTTGCAATCAGTCCAACAAATAACTACTCATGGATGGCTGTTCTGAACTGATTTTAATAGTGCTATCAGTGTAAAACAGTACAAAATTATAGAATTTAACTCAGTAGCTAACATCCAGAACTTGCCGATTGAAATTAACAATGTGATTTCTTCCAGTAAACAATTTCATTTCTGTCTGGGCTTTTAAAATTGGACCATGAAATGATATCGAAGATCTATTGTAAAGCTTAATCTTTACTAAAACAAGCTCAGTTAGCATTTGCTTCAGATAAATGATGCATTTGGAAATGTAGTGAATGTGGTCACACTTACCGCCATTGTTCTGTTGCCATTGTAGATGACAGACTTGGAACTGAATCCAGGGGTTTTGGGTTGGTATCTTACAGTGAATGCGTGGCCGTCAAATTCTGAAAAAGAATTTAAATTGTGTTTGTTTTACAAATCTGTTTATGAGCATTTGTGTGTATTCTTTGCCTTTCACCAAAAAAAAGTAAATTCTGACATCGTTTGATTTTTCAAAAGTGAGTTTCTTCTTCTGTGGAACCAAAAATATTTTAATTAAATTCTCAACTGTTTTAGTTCATACAATGAAATTGGTGCTGTTCAAAATAACATTGGACCCTACTGCCTTTCATTGCATGGACAAAAAAACTAATGCTGGGTACACACTAAAATATGTATTTAATCTTATAAGATCTTCAAAATGTGAGAGACCACAAACATGAGGCGGAAAAAATCCTAGATTGAACCGTTTTGCTCCTATTATGTGTGGTGTCCTCGGGGTTTCCCCCACATATCTGGATTTTTATTCATGATGTGAATCCGACGTTCTTCCGAGCAGATTCAGTCACTCTTAACACACCTCACACCACAGGAACATCTGAGAAGATGATCTTTAGATCCACCAAGATAATCGGGACATTAGCTAGGATTGTCGGAAGGGGAGAAATAGGCCCAAAATCACCCCGATTATCTTGTGGCGTGTGTACCAAGCATTAGTCATTTGTTTCACAGAAGCGAGTGAGTAAATGACACATTTTCCATTTAACTTTTGCTGTTTCACTGTTTTCAGAGAAACAAGAACAACCCAGGAAACTTTCTCTCCCAGGTGGCTTTCATTTTGATGGGATTTCTTCCAAAGTATTACATTGGTCAGCAGTGACATAAGACCCAGTGTGTCACCTGATCTTTGTTTGGGATTCTGCTCTCTGATTTGTGCTTCAACAAATTTTAAGAGATTGGGTTTCTATCAGTGCTTGGTTTCTCAGCACAGTCTGCTGCAAATAATGCTGATTAGTCATTCACATCTGTTAGATATGTGAAAATACATTAGGTTTAAGTCTCCAACACATGCTCAAAGGAAGTTATTTCACGGGTGAGAGGGGAAGTCTGCTATAACAATCACACGGTAACAGAATGAAACAGAAGGAAAGGAGGATGACATCATAGGGTGGTCCTTTGTCATATTTTCAATGTTTTGAAGGTACTTTAGTGCTCTATTCTGTTCTTTACTGTTTTGCTCTCCTTTTCTCTTTCTTTACTCTGTACACTGACTTTCGCAGTCAAACAAAAAACAGTGTTTGATCCCTACATATAATAAAACCTTTTGAAAACGTTGTAGCAGTGGTACAGTAAGAAACACAAATTACCAACATTCATCAAACCAATGTGAGTCAGCTCCATCGCAGTACTGGCCACTGGACATGAGAAAATACAACAAGCCCAGGCTGGATTGAGAGAAGTGGAATAAGTTCAGTCTTTGCAATGATTGAAAGATAAGGTCAACCATATTGCTCCTCCCAGAGGAGAGATGAATTTCAGCTAGAGCTCCATATAAATGTGACGGGACGTTGCTCAAGAAATGAAAAGAGCGGATTTGGCACATCTTTAGAATTTTTATTTGAGGAAATAAATTAAAAATACTGAACTCATTGGGTTTAAGAGAGTTAACCATCTATCTGATTTTTTTTTTTTCGTTTCTGAAAACCTAATTAAAACATTATGCACAACTAATTACAAGTGCTCCGCAAGAAGAGCTATCATTTGGAAATAATAATGTTGAAAATGTATGATAATGCAATCTGCATTTCCATAATCCTTCAAAATGTTTAAAAATGCTTCATTAGCGTCATCACACCTTCCTCCGCAAACTGTCTTATCGTAAAAACACACTCATTCCTGTTTCCAAGCTGTCTGTAGGAAGTCTGACAGGAAGCCTAAAGGTCAAATTAAAGTCATGGCAAGAATGTCTAAAGGTTCAAGACCTGACCGCAGCTGTCTTTATTTGGATCAACTCTTAACTATAAATCTGATTTTTTTTAACTGGCATGATTTCAGACCTTTGAAGAGCACTGTATTAAGATGGTTCACTGTGAGCCAGCAGATACAGAAGTTTATTAAATGATAAATTGCTTTAGATTGGAGTGGAAGAGTGTTTAGAGGAAGATTACTTCTAAAATTGAAACATCTGTTTTGTTTTAGAAAGGCTTGGTGTGACATGCATCTTTGCTCATCTTAATTAATTAATTAATTACTTACGTAACATAATATAATTGATTAGACAGGCTGTATTGATAGATATGAAGAGTTAAATGAACATTTGTATCAGGCTCCTATTTGTAGGTTTCACTTTAATTGCAATGAATAGTTTCTTTTATTGCCATTAATGTGAAATAACTGAACATAATCATAGTAGCCTGATAAAAACACTCATTTTAGAAGAAAATTTCACTTAACTTACAATTTTACATTGATGGTGATGATTTTAAATACATATATTATTAGAATACAGTTTTTAATTAATGTATGTTTTCTACAAAACAATTGCAAAGTGTAAAAATGAAAAATACATAAATTAATAAAACAATTAAAATAAATAACAATTACAAAAAGCATGGCAAATCTGTGCTATGACCACATAAGTCATGTGGCTGGTCCGTCTAAAATGTTCCATTACAAACCCATGTACAATAACATCATTCTAAAGTTGTTGCTGTTGTTATTGATAGAGACGTGTGAGCTTCTTATCCCACATGCTTAATAAATCACCAGAACGAGTCTGAGGATGATTAAAACCCATGCAATCCCTACATTCCCTGGGAACTTGGTTATACAATCTGAGAAGCAGAGCATAAATCTTGATGACAATTAAATAGTGTGTTCTGTGCACCATATTTTTAGGATAATTGCAAAGCAGCAGTTGGCTGTTATATGCGAATGAATGCACCTTCAAAGCAAGACAACTGCTTTATTCATGGTTATTCTTTTCAGAAACGATTTAACATCTCACATCCTCCTATTCAAGTCTCCCATAAGCTAAAATAGAACTGGCCAACTGATAAAACACTCTGAATCAAATGGCAGGAAACTCAAAAGGCAAAAGGACATGGAGGTGTGACCAAGAATGTAACACAGACCAGGTCAAATTGAGCGTGTAAGCTGACTATAAAATGAAAAAACTACTGTCTGGATGTTGCATGATAAATTACTACAAAACTATGACTAGCATATATATTCATACATATATATCTACTGAACCTATACATTAAAGCCTGAGAAAAAGGCTCATTTTAGAAGAAAATGTCAGATAGCACTTAGAGGCTTTTGCATCTGAACTCTTCATATATTGACTTATTCTTCAGCATATATATTCTATAGAAAGTTGCAGTTGGAAAAAAATCACGCAAGACTCTTAAAAATAAAGGTCCCAAGAAGCAATGGTGGATGAAGTACACAAATCAAGCACTTGAGTAAAAGTACAGATACGTATTATAAAATATTACTCCAGTAAAAGTAAAAGTACTGCTTTTTCAATTTTACTCGAGCGAAAGTACAAAAGTACTCAAATTGTTTATGTACTTAAGTAAAAAATTACTGATAGATATATTTATTTTGCAATTATATATAGACGACTTAATTTCTTTTTTATAGTTGCACATATTTTTATAATCCTACTGCTCAAATACCTGGGATTTCCCCAAAATAACCACTATATGGAGGCAAGATATATTTTTGTTGTTGATATGGACTACATTGACGAGAGTGATGTAGTAATGTTCGCTGGGAAGCTTACACTACGATGTATCAGCGAAAACAGACTTGGCCATCTGGTAAGAAAAAAATTTGTTAAAACTTGTTTTGCAGAACGTCAAAGTTATATATGACATGAGAATAAGGCCTGAAGGTAGAAACAACATTTTAAAGAAAATATAGTTATAGTTTCATAATGATTTTTTTTCTTCTCAAACCTTGCCTGTGGTGTAAAACTATCCCTGGCTAAATGCCCCCAGAGGGCATCACTTCCCACTTTGATAATTACTGTAGTTATGTTCTGAACATCACATCCTTTCTTTTTCCCTCAGATGTAATCTATCTCTGTGGTTGAATACAAATATTTGGACATCATATCTAAAAATGTCCTCAAGTTAGCACCAGCAAGCTTGTTAGCTATACAGTTAAAAATATGTACTTATTTCCAGTATGGTTATGAATAAACATTCATATCTGTCAACTCGGCTAGTTGATCTAAACAATGTATACTGTTGACAAACAATATAAAAACAGACGTCACATAAGGCTAAATGCGTAGCATTTTAATAAAACTGCTAACGTTACAGCAGCGGGGAATATGAACGTGCATGAGTTATTGTATTTGATCTGTGTCATTGTAATGTTTCTGTTTTTTACCTAAAACAGGGACACAGATGTTGATGTGTATGCATTCAAGCATTTCAGTGGGCTTAAATAGATCGCCCTTAACAGCAGATTTAGTTCACAAACAACTGACAATTTTGACCTAAATATGATTTTCAGTTACAATAATTAATCCTAAAATTCGACATTAGTAATTTACTTTTCGCAGCATCAGACGCGCGCATGCGCTCACAAGATCTTATGAGTTCAGTTCACTAGACTCGCTCTAAACGGATCATTTGAATCAGTGAGTTTTCGACTCGAGAACAGCTGCAATCGGATCATTTCAATTCGTGAATGAATCGTTTGTTGCGATTTGTGAACCGATTTAACAGGTTCATTGAAAAGAGTCAGTTTGTTCATGAATCAGACACCGCTTCTGTGTCTCAGAGCACGTGATGTATTATAAGGAGTAACGATACGTTTTATGAAATGTAGTGAAGTAAAAAGTACGATCTTATGCTTTGTAATGTAGTGAAGTATAAGTTACTCAAAATAAAACTACTCCAGTAAAGTACGGATACTTGAAAAAATTACTTAAGTACAGTAACGAAGTAAAGCTACTCCGTTACTAAAAACCTCTGCCAAGAAGTATTTCACAGTAATGCCACAGAAGACCCATTTCTGTTCCCTTTCAGTAAACAGTTCTTAGAAAACAGTTTTTATTTCATCTTTAGAAGCTTTTCGACTATAAAGAACCTTTTATGAAATAGAAGAGTTCCGTGGATGTTAAAAGTTCTTCAAAGAACAATGGATACAAATAAAGAACTTTTATTTTTAAGAGTGAAAGACAGCAGCTGAGTCCTTCTGTCTTCTTTTTAAAAGGTCATGTCCAAATTCGTTCTCTAACATTGACCAGATCCAGCTCTCCTAGTCACTTACTGTGATTGGGGTCAACAATAGGGTCAAAGATTAAATGCCTAACATTCCTCTCGCTAATAGGCATCCCAAAAGCCATAGTTTCTGCCAGATTTTTCAAGTACTACTGGGAACGTAGTTTCCTATTCATATTAATCAGACTTTTGATTTGCAATCACAACTGCGAAAAGTGAAATATTAAGAAAGAATAGGACTTTTCTGACTTTCATGAGATTTGCATATGTCTAGAAGTATGATACTATACTACTAGCTACGTTCCTTAGGTTGCTATTCCTGTTAATTTGCGATTTTAATATAATGTTTGGCTTGCCTGCCTCTGTCAAACATTAGTAAAGTTATATTTCAGCCACCTTCTTGATGAGAGAAAGCTGTACTTGCATGGGGCAATGGGGGTGGGGTGCTGGGGAGGTGGAGAGTGAGGTTTGCCCTAATTTCTACCTGCCTTTCTAAGCCAGAGAAAAACGTGATACCTTTCCCACGGGTTATCTACACTCCTCCTCCTCCACAAACATCCACACACACACACACACACTGCTCACAATGGCTAAATCACATGCTGAGTGATCCATTTTACACATTTGCATTTGAAAGCATCTATATATCTTGTCAAGGTTTCGTTAAAGAACAATGGGCGGGTTTTCCATTCATATGAGCTTATGTAACATTTACAAGTTTAACTTCATTCTTATGAGGGCCAACATGATTCAGGAAAGTGTCAGGATATCAGTTGTTCCAATGTCCGGTTTTAGGGGGTTCCCAGCAGTGTAATCCAACCAAATCCAAAACAAAATGAATGAAATGACCATTTGAACACACACAAAGCAACATTGCAAGCATGCTGGAAAACCAGTGTGTGCACTTGCAGCAAATGCAATGACAGTGGTGGAAAAAACACGAAGACCAAACAGATATTTGCATTCTGATGCAAAACAAATCCTATCAGTGTCACTGAAAGACGAAGCAGAGCTATTGTGTTCAAGTTCAGCTATTGTTCTGCTTATACATTTCTGACAGATTGCTTACTTAAACTTAACAATATATTATTAGTCGGTTATAGTATTCATTTTATTGTATATTATTTACGTAATTACTAGTTTGATAATCCTTGGCGTTGGAATGAGTAAGAATATTTGAATTTTAAATGAGGAAAAAAATAGTTATAGAGTCAATAAAAAGGCTTGTATTTATTTGCTTAAAAATAAAAAAATGATAACAACAACTGTGTATTTATAATCATCTTAAAGGAGAGCAAATCCATAATATTAACTTACAATTTTGCATATTGTAATAGGCTACCGTCACCTATAAGCTATAGCCTAAACCTGCCCTAAATATAAAACGTTTAAAGTTTAAAAAGCTTGCCTAAAACTTATTTGCACATTCTAGAACAGGTTACATGCTGTCAGAGTTTTACAGCGGATCATCAACAGGTTCGGCTCACCTGTGGAGGCGTTGAGTCGGGGTGAGGATGAGCATTTCTCCGCCATGCGCTGCTGGACCTGCTGCTGGACGCGTCTGGCTTTAGATAGCTGATCCCTCCTGGGGTGGTCATCGGTCGGGATCGCATATGTGGTGACCGAGGTGCTGGGCTGTAAGGCGGAAAATAACAGGCCCTCAGTGGCCACAACAACACTCATCACGAAGTCCGACAACTCGCTTCAATAATTAGACAATCCAAACTTTTTTTTCTATCCGAAATCCGTATTCTGTTGGAAATTATGTTTTTTTTTTCTCCCGCGAATGTTCTTCTCAAAGTATTCCGATATCAACTGAAAGTAATTAGCCAGGGCGCAGGTCAAACGAGCAGCGCCTCGTACACTTGATCGTCCAGCTCTGCAGGCAGCTGTGCGCTACTGTCGTCAATAGATACAGAGAGCCGGGGCGGAGCCTCCTCATTCACATGCTCTCAGCACTGAGATATGCGTTTATCAGCCGCAGTTTAGAGTTACAGAGGTTATATGAGCTCCACCGTGCAGATTGGGTCTGTCTGCTGTGCTTTACTCACCCCTAACCTAAAAGTATCAGTTTCTACATGATACTACAAGCATATCATGCTTTTCCTCTGAGTTAATGGTATTTGAATATGGTATATATCACAGTTTCACTATATTATCATGTTTTTGGCATGATACCACAGGCACATTATGCTTTTCTCGGAGTAAACTTGAATTACAATGGTATTTCATCCATTTATTTATTTAACCAGGTAAAAAATATGGTATTTGAATATTTTAGGACCATGGTACAGTATATATATAGGCTATAACGTGTTAATATAATCTTATCACACCATGGTACTACCATAGTCTTCTGTGATGGTATGTTGAATTCCTTATATATTTTTAGTTTGTTCTATTCTGTATATTTTCACACATTTTACTTGTTTGAATAAAATGTAACTGTTTTAACAGTGGCCAAGTTCTTTCATCATAGCTTGAAGCCCCCAAATTACAAACAGTACAATGGCATTACAACAAGATTCATAATTTTTAATCACTTTTTAATCAATCAAAATGAATTAATATATTTTTTAAATATATAAATTAAACACATAAAAAAAATTACTCACCACTAATACAGAAGACTTTGGTTTCATTGTTTGATATGTTCCTTGTTTATTTTTCCTCCGGTTTTTAAGAATAAGTCCTCACAGTTTTCCTTTTATGAGCTAGCTTGTCTCTTTCTTCACGTCTTTAACTATTCTGTTTAAAGAGGAGTAACTTATAACGTCTGTTACCCACCCAAATTCTGACATTGCATCATCTCTCCTCCCAGGAACTTCAGTTAATCCTAAAAAAACGATAGGAAGAAAAACGCAGGGTTCTAAAAATCCCACTTTAAGGAAGAGAGGAAGTGCAAACTGTTTAGTCAACAGGCTGAATGAGATTTGAGGGGGTTTTCATTTGAGTGGGTTTAAATGTAATTTTTTTGTGTTTTTTTAAATGATTAGAAGATCACTGACTCATACTGTAATGAATGTATTATTTTGGCTGATTCCTTAATCCACTTATTGCTGGAAATGAGTTGCCAAAAAATCTTTTGTTTCAAACAAAGGGAGGCCCATAGTTCAGAAGACACACCCAATTTCCAGCAACTCAGCGTGGTCACCATCCCACAACACTGAAACTGACTAATGCTTTCATAGGTTTACACCTTTGGTATCTATAGACGTCATTTTAAAAAAGACACAAATGAGAAATACAAAAAGTTAAATATTAAAAATAATAGTAAAAATGAAACAAAAAAGTTCAGGGTTGTTTAGCAATAAGATGCATGACTAACAGAAGAAGAATGTCCTGATGCACAAAACACGATTCATGATAAAAATAGATTCTGACTGTAAATCCCATTCTTTAAAACGAGTATGACAAGTATCAGTGGTATTTCATGAAAAAAACATTCTTAAAAATAGTTTTTTTTTTTTTAAATTGGCATCAATGGCTCCATACAGAACATAGCCTGTAACATCCATGGAACTTTTCCATTGCTCAAAAGGTTCTTTAAAGGAACAAAGAAAACCCATTGGTTCTTTTATAAACCATTCACAGAAAGCTTCTTGGGAGAATACAAAAATGTTCTTCTATTGCATCACTAAGAAAATACCTTTTCTGGAACCATTATTTTTAAGAGTGAACATTTTTATCTTTTTTTTTCCACCAACAAAGAAAAAATTTAGACAAAAGAACAAATGAATAGATGTTATTTGTAAAATACATTTAATTCCTAAATATTTGGGCAACAAATCCAGACCAAAATCTATAATTGGTGCATCAGGATAAAGAGAGCTTGAGTTACAGTTGTCAATTTGGGTATCAGATAATATTTGATAGTGTTCAAATACGCTGATGTGTTGTAACTTCAACAGTTAATTTCATAAACAATTGTTTCTCCTTCATAATATTTAATAGTTAGAAGATCATGCTTGACTTGTCAGGACCCCCAAAATTCTTACATGCTTCAAATGAAACAATTCCATTTTTTGACAAGTACCAGAAAAAAGATATCACACTTAAATGCATACATTGTCTTACATGGTAATTAGCATACTATATAGCTGTACATATTACAAGACACTTTCTAAGCATATCAGCATAGGCATTATGTGTTAACAAGATAGCGTTGCATAATGCATGTAGCAAATCACAAATATGATGGTATTTATGCATGCCCTGATGAGGGCGCTTTGTATTAGTGAGAAGAATAAGTGCACGACAGACATGTACACAGGCATACTAAGATTGTAGTCTCCAGATTTCAAAGTGAATACTACTGGAGCGCCACCTAGTGAAGGTGACAAGGTATTACAGCAACTACATCTGTCATAGAGGTGGCAGTGAAGAGTCAAGAGCTTGTCAATCCTATACCAACCAAGCCTGTCCTTCCAACTCACTGTCAACTGATATCACAAATGTATTCAGACAATCACGCAAACTCCTTGGATTTTCCCGTCGATTGAACACATTACAGCTATGACAGCATAAGACTGTTCCATTAGGAATCAATCTGGATTTGCTATCTAAGTGATTAAGGGATAGGGTGTTTCATTAATAAGGCTAACAGGTATGTATGAATCCTCTCTATGGCTTGGATCACTGCAAAGAGGGCCAGAACTTCAGTGACTGGGGCAGTGAATCTACATGTGGTCCAACTCCTTGTATGACAACCATCCAGAAAAATACATCACAGTGTATTAAGAGAGCATAAAGAGACTGTATAGATTGTAGTGGGCATCAGAAGCTCTAGGTTTACAGCTTCCCACAGCATGGATGCTGATCTAGGATCAGCTCTCTTGTCTATGTGATCTCACATAATAAGAAACACAATAATCATAGATCATTAAAGGAATATTCCAGGTTCAATATGATTCGCAAGTTAAACTCAATTTATAACATTTGCAGCGTAATGTTGGCACAAATACTAATTTTGACTCTTGAAAAATGCAAAAACCAACGCAACTGTGAGGCACTTAAAATAGAAGTGAATGATGTAACTTTCAAGAGCAGGTATTTAAAACAGAAATGTGTCATTTTATACACGCGCTTACATTAACGCATCTGTTAAATCTTGCATTTTATTTGAGATTTTAAGTTGTTCTAATCATTTGAAGTTCTAGACTTAATTTGATATCGCAACTACATTTTACAAGTGTAATGTTTACGAATCGGCCTCATTTGCTGTCATTACTTCATTGTAACCCAGATGTTTGCTTTTCTTTAAGGAATGGAAACTACTTTGTGGTAATCAACATTATGTTACAAGAGCTGTTGACTGACATTAACTTGACTCACAGAACCCGATATGGAGTAAGTTTTGAACCGACTGAGCATGAATGGCACACAATGCATGAAGTCACACAGTCCTTGTCAACTTCAGTAATTTAAACCGGAAGTATAGGCTACTTTCCTTGCCTGAATTCCATTCCAGCTGACAGTCCGTGTGACGTAAGTCCGCTAATGTCAGTGCATACTGTCTGCGTGAAGTCTTGAAAACAAAGGTTCACTAGGTAGTACGCAGGAGCCCAACTCGTCTGTCCTAGACCGCTGTCTACGGAGTGTATTTTGAATGGCTTGAGCGTTCAATGGTGCGCTAGTCAGAGCAGAACGCGGAAAATGAAGTATACATGGGTTTTTAACGATATTAATCCTTTTACTCTCACTTTCAATAAGCACTCTATTCTGACTTGCTCTCACCTAGCTAACACTGTTTATTAAGTGGTTTCTCAGGAAGAAACGTGAAAATACAAACAGCAGTCTCAGAGAGGAAGATGGACAGGATTGTTCAATACAAGATTCATGCTTAATAGACCTACAGGGCTGCAAATATATACAGTTTATACATGTACATACGTAAAGAATGATATTAACTGATAGCAATAGCAGTACTTCCAAAGTTAACACAAACAACTACAAGCAAATAAATGTATCAATTCTTCATGTGATAATGCACTGTGTTTGTAAGTCTACTGCTATAGCTACAGATTACAACTCGTCTTTGCCAACTACAGCGTAAACAGTAGCAGACTAGTTGTTGGTGGTTCCACTGCAACATTTGAACAAAAAATTCACAATAATGGTTCTGAGACTTCAGGAACTGGACAGGGTGACTACATTAGGAAACAATGGTAGATACAAAACAAAATAGGAGATGGTAGATATAAAACAATTTTTTTTGGCTGATGTTTTAAGGTTGCCCTTCTGTTTCAGTAAACAGGGCTGTTCCTGATGCTACAGCAAAGCACCATGCTGAAGATCATCTCGAAGATCTAGAAAGAGAGAAAATAAGGGTTATATGTGATGCAAGCAACATTAAAAGCTAGTAGAATACAACTCAAGCCCCTAAATAAACACACTCAGACTCACTCACCATGATAACAGCAACACTCAAGGCGGAGATGCCAATCAAATAGATCTTCTCAGAGAAAAGCTCTTTGATCTTGGTGTGACAGTTCTGAAAAACGGAGAAACAGGTTATTGTCATGCTACGTGGGATGATTTGGATGAGAATTCTTCAATATGAGGGTTTACTGAGGAGAGGCTTATTACAACAGAAGTTTTTTTGTCTGAAGGACAGGTGTCTGAAAGCCACATTGTAGCGCCTGATAACAGGGTTCCTTTGCCACAGCAGTTAAGCTGAAACCCAGAGATGACAGTGGTTAGAAATACATACTAATATTGTCTGGTTTGAGAGGAGTTTGTGCAAGCTTGATTAATTGTGTGCTCCTCAAACATCAGGACTACTTACAGTCTCATGAAAGACCTTCAGGACAGTAGCGGCAGCCTGCTTTTTCTCAGTATCTGTAATTGAAACGCGCTGTCATGCACAGAGTCGTAGAAAGAGATCAGCTCCTTGGAGATCTGAAAAAAGGTATAATTACAAATATGTAACCAGATGTGTATATGTCAGCTTGACACTTTGTATGCATGTTTGTCAGATAAACTGACCTTGTCTTTGTGCATGAATCCCCAGATTCCAGCAGCAACCTCACAGGCAAACAGAATGACCAGGCAGGCAAAGAACTGTGGGGCAGAAAGAAAAGAGATGTTGTTACAATGTCAGTGACAAAGCCATAACTTAAGCAATGTTTTAAAAACTACACTACCATTCAAATTTGGAGCTCAAAATTATTATTATTTTTGTAATAATTTATATAAATGTTTTCTTTAAAAAAGCTTATTGGCACCAAACATTTGAACAATGGTAAAAAGAGGTAATTATTAAAATAATGACATAAAATAAAGTCATGGTGTTTTAAAAAGTTCAGTTAATACATTTACCTGAAATGATTTTAAACTAAACTATCTGAAAAAGCCATACAAGCTGTTTCCTTCCTTTTTTTACAGTCGGTCCATTAAAATATACTTCCGATTATTGTTTGGCATCATGGGATTTGTGGAATTTGTTGAGAGGTGAGGATTTGTTACTCACTGTTCCGAGAAGACACTGGGATTCCTGTATGGCTCCATAGCAACCAAGGAATCCAACAAACATCATCACGGCACCGACAGCAATCAAGATGTAGACACCTACAAGAAGAGCAGGATGTGTGTTATCATAAAGGAGAATCCAAGACCCCTCAACAAAACTAGGACTAAAGAGTGAGCCATAAAGAAGTGCTAAATTGAACACACTGAAGTTGATTGAACAACCAAACTATATTGGACAAGTCTTCCGGTCTAAACGCGTTTTATATACTGAGGGTGCAGTACTTGGTCATGACCAGCAGGAGTCACTGTGTGCTCACTTTGACGGGGCGGCAAGTTTACTTTAAGCAGAAGGAAAACTGCGGAACATTTGGAAGTCACGAGGGGCCGAAATTAACTTCTTGTTTCCATTCCCTCATTCACATAAAAAAACAAGTTAACAGCAAATCAGGATTCTTATGTAACATGATGTGCCCTGGTAGAAGAAAAAAAGAAAATAAAAAGCTGTGGAGCTAAATACTTTTTCTTAGAGAAAAATGAAAGAAAGAAAGAAAAAGAAAGAAAGCTCCTTCTTTTCCCAGTGTTTACATCTCTTAGGCAGAGTGATAACTGCTGTATCCATAGCAACTCAGCAGGCCAGGGTGCAGCAGCAGTGTTTGCATGGATGTTCAAATGGCAGCAAATAGAGACGGATATAGAGAAACAGAAAACTCTCTCTCTTAAGAAACAATCAGCCCCCACCGCTTTGACTCAGCACACAGAATGAGTGAGCAACTGTATCATTCACTGTGGCAATACCTGTTCACTCTTACATGTTAGCTTCCGTATTTTTTGGACCATTGTTTGTTAAATGTATTTTTAGTTGTTGTTTTGTTTATTAACATCATTAGCTATACTATTTCTCCTCTCCAGCTAAATAAAATAAATTACATTTTTTGTACAATAATTTTTGCACTAATACTGTAACAGAACCTTCATGTAATTTTTCAAAACTCTAGACACAAAACTCAAAACAGTCATTATATGTAACACAGGCTGTTCAATGGTCAAAACTTTGCATATTGCGTTCATATTTTTAAAGAAGCCATGTGTTTGCAAAAGCATTGGTTCAAAATACAAATTTATTATGAAATATCATAGGAACATTACTTTAGATCACCCACAAACAAGATTGCTTTGCCTTTGCCTTCTCTTATTCAAATTCAGTTGATCTTGTCCTTCCACCCTCTCTCTCACAGCGACACACACAGGGCACTTTAATCTCAAGAGAATAATTCAATTTTGTTTTTAAAACATCTAAATGTCCTGCTGTCATTTAGTGACTGTGTCCATTCCTCTTGCAAGAGAATAAAAAAAAAATCTATGTAATGTGGGGTGTGCGGGAGGGGACTGACCGAGCCCTGGTTCCATTTACTTAATTGCGGTGGGTAAGGGGCTAAAGGAACTGCCACCAGGCCATTTCTCAGTGTGACAGGCCTGAATGGAGCACTAAGATGAGACTAGCATACTGAACAGCTGCATAATACACACCAGCTCTCCCTCTATCACACTTTCACTTTTTCTTTAAACAAACCAACTAGCTGTGCAGAGTGTGGTGAGTATGAGACAAATTTCATGTAGTCTAAAAATAACTGATGTGAATATTTCTTTGACCAGGTACTTCCTGTATGGAATAAGTGTCTTATGACACAATACACTGAAGAGACCCCCATCTCTCTGTACTGATTCCACTGTCTGCATCTCTGTCTGAGTACATGTGAGTCTCGGAAAGAGTATTTGAAATCATGTGTGAGTGCTATTTTCATTACAGTTTTTCTCGATTGCTAACACACTATAACTGATTCATTTGGCCCAATTTTCCAAACCATTCATACAGTTCTCAAAACAAAGAGACGTTTCTCAAAACTTTTAACACATTTCACCTGCTTTCACACACGTTCCAATTTGCTCAGTGTTTTCTGCAAAACTCTACACAAAAACGCCATAATTTTGCACAGGCTTAACCTTGTTCTCATTCAGAAAACACAAGCACACAATATAATTAACTCAAGCTCTCACAAGATGAACACAATCAACACACAATTATGCATGTGTTAACACTAAGTAGCAAAATTAATGACACACACATCAGAATCTCAGGTAATATAAAAAGGGCCACAGGTGATCATTTGCTTTGGAAAATGGACCCTAACGGTGAAAGAGCAGAAAGAGGTGGGAGACAGGGTGAAAGAGCAGAAAGAGGTGGGAGACAGAGAGGAAGAGGAAGAGGATGGGGCCAAAGAACATTTGTTTCTGACGAAATACGGGCAACACTAGTTGACCATGTTCTTGTGCATGGGATGACCATGAGGGAAGCTGGCCAACGAGTTCAGCCGAATGTGAACAGATTTACAGTGGCGTCTATCATTCGAACATTTAGAGAAGAAAACAGGTACCTGATATTTGCCAAGGACACTGTGCAGTAATCTACAGGGTTTTTATACTATTTAGACATACAGTTATGCAAAAATTTAGATAAGAGAACCTTCATTGTTCTTCTGTGTACAGAACTGTATCATGCTGTAAATCCTTAAACTCATAACTGTCAAATTTATGTGTTGCTCAGTATTAGTTGTTCTTCTATGTACTGTATTTTTGCAGAGCTGAGAGGCGACTGCCTGGGGGAGGCAGACAACGTCTTCTGACACAGGACCAAGAAACTGCAATTGTAAATATGGTCATTGCTAATAATGCAATTAGACTGCGTGAAATTCAGAGAAGAATTATTGAAGATCAACAAGCCTTCTCAGAAATTGATCGTATAAGTATTTCTACAATAGACCGTCTCCTGCATCGTAACAGACTTCGAATGAAACAGGTATATAGGGTGCCTTTTGAAAGGAATTCAGAGCAAGTCAAGAATCAGCGAGTGCAGTATGTGCAGGTACTAAGTGTAACTCACTAATGTGTTATTTAGTGCTGTAATTTGATAATGTACTCTTAGAGGTAAAGTTATTTTTATTGCTTACTGTACACATGTACTCAAAACATATTTTTGCAGAACATGTTCGAGTTTGATGGCAGAGACACCCTGCATGAATATATATTTATTGATGAGGCTGGGTTTAATCTAACTAAAAGGAGGAGAAGGGGGAGGAACATTATTGGACGCCGTGCCATTGTGGAGGTCCCTGGTCAGCGTGGGGGCAATGTGACGCTGTGCGCTCCCATCAGTCACATCATGCAACTCCCATCATGCAACCTTGGGCCCTTACAACACACAACATCTCTTGGATTTCCTCAACCGTCTCTATGGTTCCATTATCCAGCATGAAGCAAGAGAGCCAGGACGGGCCGAGCAGCCTCAGTAATTTGGGATAATGTAAGTTTCCATCGTGCTGCTCTGGTCCGCAATTGGTTCAGTGACCATCCCAGATTTTCTAACATGTTTCTACCAGCATACTCCCCATTCCTCAATCCCATAGAGGAGTTTTTTTCTGCATGGCGGTGGAAAGTATATGATCGAAACCCTTACAAACAGGCAAACCTTTTGCAAGCAATGGAAGAGTCCTGTGGTGACATTGCTATAGAGTCGATCCAAGGCTGGATAAGACACAGCTGAGCATATTTTCCCCGATGCCTTGCAAGAGAAAACATTCACTGTGATGTAGATGAAGGTATGTGGCCTGATCCTGCCCAGAGACGTAATGCTGAGGGTGCCGAAGATGCTGATCAGTAACTGATCAGTGTTTTTCTTTTTTGCTTTTTGTGTGTGTACTGTGACTGACAGTAAACAGTCTTTTATTGCATATTGAGTTCATACTCGGTTCTTTACACTTTTTGTTTTTGGAAAGTGTATATACATATTAAAGTCCTGTAATAAAAATGAAAAACAATTCTAAATGCTTCTCCTTTTATTTTATTGTACTTCCACCCTTCCACTGATTCCTGATTACCAGTAAGAGGTTTTAGTTACAGTGTTTTGAATTGATCTCACTGGTGTTTTCTAGGCAGTGGAGTAGTCTGTGTATTTGGCAGGTTTGTGCATCATCTGAGGCTAAAGTTTGTTTTTGACTGAAGATAATTTGTTTTTGACTAGAATATTTGGTTTTCACCTGGAAGTTTGAGGTTTGTGCAAGTTGGTGTGTAGTTTTGAGATTGTGTTTATAGTTGTGAGAAAATGGTGAATTGTTTCATGAATTGTGTGTTAGCAATCGAGAAAAACTGTAATTCGAAGAGCAGACATCTGGCTCCTGGCCAGTGAAAGACAGGGAGAAAAAAAAGAGAGAGAGAGAGAGAGAGAGAGAGAGAGAGAGAGAGAGAGAGAGAGAGAGAGAGAGAGAGAGAGAGAGAGAGAGAGAGAGAGAGAGAGAGAGAGAGAGAGAGAGAGAGGGGTGTGTCACGTGATGAAAGGAATAACGGAAAAAAACACATTAGCAAAAAAAAGGCGAAGATTGGGAAAAGGAGGACTGGGAACAAAAGAGTATGAGAAGAATGAGACAAAGGTGGTAAGAAAAGGAAGTGAAGGAGTGGACAGGGTAAAAGTGTGGACACCGTTCAGCAATCTGTAAATTAAATAGAAATCTATGCAATCAGAAATGTTGTGCGACAGTGGAAAAATTCCTAATGCAGATTTTGTAATGGAATTAAGTTGGTCACATGGATTCATCATGTTGACTTCACCCATCACGACACTATTGACAATAGACAACTGAACTTTTCTGCCCGCAAAATGTTCCAACAGGTTTCAAACATTTGCAGATAAAACCATCAGAAAGCTGCTTGGTTTGAAATTGATTTCTGTGTTAACTATGCACCACAGTATTGACAACTGCAATTATGCTGAAATTTCGCTCATGTGACCACACCTTAAGGGTGAAAAAGAAATAGGAAAGTCAGTGCACACGCTGCAAACTTTAAGCACAAACAGATGATGCCAGAGTTCAGAGTTGAACCACAATGGAAGTAATGGTGAGAGGAAAAGCTGCAGGGAGAGAGAGAGAGAGGGAGAGGGAGAAGGAGAGAGAGAGAGAGAGAGAGAGAGAGAGAGATAGAGAGAGAGAGGAGAAGGAGAGAGATATAGAGAGAGAGAGGGAGAAGGAGAGAGAGAGAGAGAATTTTTTTTTGAATTTTCAAGCATCTTTATTTACAAAAAGATTAATCACATCAAGTCACATAACATTCAACATGTTCACAATTTTAAACCATTTTATAAAATGTGTGCAAAAATAAGTTCATTTTCTATGACAGAACACAAAGCTCCTCTAAGACACCATATTCTTTCAAACATATTTAAGGAGTCCATAGCTTTGTAAAAATTAAAATCAATTAAAAGTCTTGATTTGATCATAGCTGCAAACACCCTTTCAACATTATGATCAACTCTTTGCTCAATCTGATCTCTTCTGCTAATATAAATGGCCATTTTGGCTTTACCCAAAATAAAATTAAGCAATTGACACTCATTTTTTCTTTTTTGAACATATTTAAAACCCAAAATAAAAGTCTGCACAGAAAAATTCTCATTAAAACAATTAAAAAGATTTTGCAAACCATCAAATAAAAGTTGAAGTCTTGAACAATACACAAATGTATGAAAAACGGTCTCTCTCTGAAAACAAAAAGGACATTCATTGCTAACATCTGGATTCAAAACAGAAATAAAAGCATTAACAGCAATAATGCCATGCAGGATTCTCCATTGTAGATCTCCAGCTCGTTTAGTTAACGGTGGCTTGTACAGTGCTCTCCACTCTGGTCTAGTAGTACTACTCAATTTAAAAACAGTACGCCACGGTGTGTCAGTTCTTTCATGGAGACCCTTTTTGTTAAAAACTTTTACACAAGCTTTATACAATTTTTTCCCATTACTTTCATACAAATCCACTTTTCAGATTCCAAAACCCTGTACAATCACCTAAATTTTGTGAAAGAAGCAGATTTGAAACTGATCCTTTTCATTAGGGATAAGTTCCCCATCACTATACCCTTGCAGCATTTTTAATTCTTCTACTATAAAAGCAGATTGTAATTTCTGTAATACCTGTGTAACAATTCGGATGGATTTCACTCCTAAAAGAACAGCTACATCCTCAGCTTTTCCAAACCTGGGCCCAGCCACTTTGACTAAACATCCAATTGTTATAGTCTTGGATTTAATGAATGCTGCAGTCATTGTCCCACATGCATCCAAGTTGTCCAACCGTGATCCATAGTTCAGGGGTTCCTTCAACAGCCAGAATAAAGATGACGTAAAACCAGTTTTTCCACATGAAAGAGGTCCCATACTTTAAAAGATTCCTGTAGAACTCTGGCATCCTGGATGTGTTGATTTTTGGGATCTAACAAGAACAATGTCTTATCCAAACACAGTCCTTCAGCAGTCTTTAGGATTAAACTGCAGTCCTACTTAGATGTACAAGTCCTTGCCCTCCTTCTTCCTTTGGTAAATACAACACATTATGAGGTACCCAATGCATTTTATCCCAAAAAATCTACTAAAATGGATTGGATTTTCCCAAGTAAAAGTGCAGGTGGGTCAATACAAGCCAGTCGGTGCCATAAAGAAGAGGCCACCAAATTATTAATAATGAGGGTACGTCCTCTATATGATAAACTCTTTACAATCCATTTCCATTTCATTAACCTTTCAGTTTTCAATTATTCCCTCCCAATTTTTTTGAACAATTATTTCATCTCCTAAAACACCCTAAATATTTCAAGCCATCTTTCCAAGTTAACCCATTTGGGAGTGTTGGTATCTCTTTCCCACTTCCCTACTAACACTGCTTCACTTTTACCCCAGTTAATTCTAGCTGAAGAGATGATTTCAAAATCCCTTAGTGTTTTAATAACGTGTCCACATCATTCTGCTTATTAACTAATATAACATAATGTCATCAGCATATGCTGATAAACATAATAATAATGTTAGTACAGATATTCCTTCTAAAACTCCTCTCAATTTATTTAAAAGTGGTTCAATTGCCAATGTGTAAAGTATCCCGGAAAGAGAACAGCCCTGTCTTGAATGACACACTTTAAAAAGCACATATGTTAACTCTCAATACACTCTCAATGTCATTGTATAAAACTTGTATATGTATAAAAAATCAGAACTAAAGCCAAATGCATGTAGAGTTTTCCATAGATACTCATGTTCTACACGATCAAACGCTTTCTCCTGATCTAAGAAACCCATATCTATACCGTAATTTTAGAAACAATCAAATAAATCTCTTATTAAATGGATGTTATCAAAATTGACCGTCCAGGTACACAGTAGGACTGACCAGAGTGGATTACCTCCAAAACCCTTCCTAGTCTAGTAGCTAACACTTTTGAGAGCAACTTATAGTCACAGCACAACAAAGATACAGGTCGCCAGTTTTTTCTCTCTCATCACCTTTTTGGCAAAGGGTAAGGACCGCTCTTCTACAGCTCAGTGGAAAGTCCTCACGAGACTGTCACTGAGAACTGCCAGCAGATCCTCTATCACAGGCCAAAAGGTTTTATAAAACTCAACTGGGATTCCGTCTATCCCAGGAGCCTTGCCATTCTCCATACTCTGGAGAGCTCAGTTCACCTAGGCTTATAGCCCTCTTGAGTGCTGCGTTAGAGTCTTCAGAGACCTTCAGTTCCTCGAAGAAACACTGCTCAACAACCTGATTCTCCCGTACTCACAACTATAAAGCTTTTCATAAAAGACATTTGCTCTTTTCAAATTTCTATAGGGTCTGATATCAGAGAACCAGTCTCAGAAAATAAAGAATGTATAATGCGTTTTTGACCGTTCTTTTTTCCAGACTAAAGAAGAATTTTGACGGCATATCCATCTGGTCTATATCCTTAAACCGTGATCGAACTAAGCGCCCCTGTGCTTTTACTTTTGCATGTCAGACAACACAGATTTCTTTAAAAAGTCCTTCAATATGGGTTTGATTTCCACTTGACTGTGCCACTTCTTGAAATTTCAAATTTCGTCTTCTAAAACTCTAATAGATTTAATGATATCTTTTGTGACATTGTGAGTGTACTGTTGACATAGTTGCTTGATTTGAGTTTTGCCAAACCCCACCATGTTTGCAGAGACTGAAAACTTGCTTTTTCATTTCTAAAATTTTCCCAAAAATTTGAGCGTGTCTATAAAATGTGCATCACTTAATAAATTTGTATTAAAATGCCAGTAGGCACTTTTTAGCTTCACAGAGTTTAAAGTTACTGTACCAATAACTAGACTGTGATCAGAAAACCCAACTGGGGTTATGAAGCAGTTCTTAATAATATTAAGATGGTGCTTAAAACAATAGAATCTGTCTAATCTTGCTAATGACAATATATTATCACGGGCATGTACCCATGTATACTGTTTTATATTGCCATTCAAACTCCTCCATGCATCACATAAATCATTTGCTTCAATCATCTGAATAAGTCGTTTACGAGAAGGCATATGTGGTTCTACATGATTCCGGTCTATGTTACTTTCCACACAATTAAAATCTCCACCTAAAATAAATACTCTTCACTATTACATTTTCTAAAGTTTCAGCAAGAATATGTAAAACACCATTCTTTCTGACGGTAAAGTTGGGGCATATGCACAAATAAAAACAAAAGTGTGATTCTCCACCTGAGCTCGAATCTTTAGCAGTCTACCTTTCACAACCTCTTCCGTCTCAATGGAACAGGGGGTAAAACTATTAGCAAATAAAATAGCAACCCCTCCACTAAGTGAAGATTTATGACTTAAAAAGGGGAGACCTTTAAATTCTTTTTCCCATTCAAAAGCATTGGTTACGTCACTATGTGTTTCTTGTAAAAGAAAGATATCAATTTGTTTGTGTTTCATCGTTTCATATATCACTGTTCGCTTTATACGATCTCTAGCTCCATTTACATTTAAAGATGCAATGCGAATGTCACTCATTTGAAAATAAATAAATAAACTTAGACCATAGAGAAAAAAGCAGCCAGTAGGGGCCAAAAGTTTGAGCCAATTTACTGCCATTAACTTTGTAACTGGTTTTGTAGCTTTGTCACAAATTTTTTCAATCTATACACCTCTTTGTTTGTGAAACATCCCTCACTCATAAACATCCTTGTATTTTCCACAAAGCGTTTAATGTCTGGAAAATAGTCGGCAACCTGTACCCCCCTCAGATTTTTTGTCAGTTTTAAAAACTTCCTGATTTCCTCAGTGTGATAATTTTGGCATGTCCATTCCTCCTGTGAACAACTAGAAGCACCAGAATCAGAGAAATCACTCTCGCTACCAATATCATCAGCATCAGACTCCATTGCATTTTCTGTTTTCCTAGCTTGTTTCGATTCAGAAACCTTGTCTTTCTTTTTTCTCTTTAAAGGTGTTTTAAAAACAGCCTGATCCATATCCATCATCAAATCATCATCTAAATTTGCACTCTCTGGAGGGTTCATGAGAATGTTCTCATGAACCTTGGACTCATTCCCAACGACAACAGGGACAACCAAATCATTCTCCCCATTATTATTTTTTGTGGCTTGATTCACCTCTTCTGTCTGTGAAAGAGGTACTGTATCAGTTAAGCCACTGGTGGATGGCCTGGGTTCAGCTTGAATTGGGTCAGACACATTATCTGTTGTTCCTTCATCCCTGACTTGCACACTATTTTCACTTGAGGCATCTTGTGCATTTGTGCCATTTTGTCTGGACAAACACGCACGAGATGTCGTTTTGCCGCAGCCGAAGCACTTCATCCCATCAGTACTTACAAAGACAGTGTAATCAAAGTCATCAACTCTCAACTTCAGATTCAGATTGAGCTCAGTTCTATTATCTTTCAGGATCATATAAATAAATCTCCTGAACGATACTACATGTTTAATTAAATCTGACTTGCTTCCGAGAGTGATTTTTTTCATAGGACTGACTATCTTTCCAAAACGTGACAGTTCTTTATTTAGCATTTCGTCAGTAATGAACGGTGGAACATTAGACAAAGTGACTTTCTTCGCAGGTGTAGAAAGGGGAAGTACTAAGGTAAACAACCCGCCAATCACCACTCCTTTCTCCACAACTTCGTTTGCTTTCTCCACTGAATTCAAAAATAAAACAAAAGCGTTGTTCATTCTAGATGCCACTAAAATACATTCGTGGCCAACGACATCACCAACGGCCAGAATACACTCCTCCACATTCACCGCGGACACCACTTTCACTCCGTGGCGCCGTGTGAGAGACTCCAAACTAGTGATTGTGTTTTGGGCTGCCATGCTTTCCAGTGATACACTGGTTGGCGATGCCCGAACCCCCACCCCCCCAAAGAAACCTTATTTCACCACTTGATACACCACAAATATTAAAGCCCAAGAAAAGAAAAGAAAAAGAAAAGAAAGAGAACGTTATTTTTCTTGCCACAGCGGGCAAACACCACTCACACTCACCACGCGCTCCTCACACTCTCAACAGACGCTCACGCACGCGCAGAGAGAGAGAGAGAGAGAGAGGAGAAGGAGAGAGAGGGAGAGAGAGAGAGAGAGAGAGAGAGAGAGAGAGAGAGAGGGAGAGAGAGAGAGAGAGAGAGAGAGAGAGAGAGAGAGAGAGAGAGAGAGAGAGAGAGGAGAGAAAGAAGGAGAGAGAGAAGGAGATAGAGGGAGAGGGAGAAGGAGAGAGAGAGAGAGAGAGAGAGAGAGAGAGAGAGAGAGAGAGGGAGAAGGAGAGAGAGAGAGAGAGGGAGACTGGCATGTTCTCAGACAGCAAGCGGAGCTGTAGTTGGAGGAGGGGTGCTGGGATGTGTGAGCACATTTTTCCCCTTGTTTTTTTTTCTCTAGAGACTGTTTTGTGTAATTTAAGTCCTTTGAACACACAGCAACATATTTGCTTTTGAAAGCCCAGACATGCACATTTGATTTATTGTATCTACATACTGAAGAAATGTGATAATCTGCAATTGTTACTCATATAAGGAGCTGTTTCTAACCTGAACTAACCATTAATTTTAGTTTTGTAGGTGTGACCGGATATATTCAGGTATATAATGTATGTAATGCATAATGTATTCAAGTTAATAATGTATAGATTTAAAATAATAATAATGTTAGTTAAATAATGTATATATATATATATATATATATATATATATATATATATATATATTTTTACTTGAATAAAATACAAATGTAATATGTTAGTACATAAAGGATATTTTTAGGTTAACATTTGTATTTGTAGGGTACACACAACAAACACTTTCAATATGTTTGTGTTCAAATGCTTAAACGTGAGTCATGGATTGTGAAACTAGCCAACAAAAGCTATTTCTGTGTAAGAAAAATATGATTTAACACTGCTGAATCAACCTATACACATCAGGTTACACTAATAAGTGTGATTTTAAGGGTCGGATTAAATGGAAAGAGCTCCTTAAGGAAACAACTGCATGTTAGCACTCTTTCATTTGTAGGCCTGTCACTAGTGTTATTCTGGAAGTACATTTGTTTATTCTCTAAGCATAATTACTTCCTTTTCCTGTTTTCCTCATTAATCTTGCCTTTTTCCCCTGATCATGCTGCCAGCTCCTTTTCCTCATGCTCAATTACCACCATTCACTCCGTCTCACAAAGATGTGATATCATCAGGACCTTTGTGTTCCCACTCTCACATCTCAGATTCCGTTCAAGATTCACTCACCCTTCATCTTGGATCCCAAATCTCTTTTTAAGACACTCATTGTCTGTATTTGATGGTATGATATCGAGAAGCTATGACAGTAACTACTACAGCCCAAAGAGAACGAAAAGGCTAAATTAATACTCTCCTTTCACAAAAGAAAAAAACAAACTTTGTTTAAACATGTCAGGAAGTAACAGCCCAAGCTGAATTCTTAAGATATGCCATTCAAATTTGCAGAAACAAGACAAATCGAAAGCAGAAAACCTTGACAAACACAAAAGGCCAAAGTCACTTCCCAAAAAGGAAATATAATGTTTGCTCAGCTAAAACCTTCGAATTGACCTTAAATATACAGCAAAACAAGCCCTTCTTATGGAAAAGCAAAACATCAGCACAATTAATACTAACTTGAAATTAATTTTGGGTCTGTAAGCCTGAAAAGAACTTGATATAAGTACACAAATGCATGTTTAGCTGTCTGATAAGTAAGAACATACCGAAGAAAATTGCATTAGTTTTGCATTCCAAGAAAAATATTTATTGTTTCTTCCAAGTTATATAATATCTAAGATTTTTACACTGTACAATATAGCATTATTAACCAAAACAAATTCAATATTACATTACTATTACTAGCAGTAACAGCACACCTTAGTACAGAGATCCTCAAATCTGGCTTGTGAGATCCACTTTCCTGCAGAGTTTAGCTTCAACCCTGATCAAACTCACCTACCTGCGATTATAATGATCCTGAAGACATTGATTAGCTCGGGTGCTCAGGTGTGTTTGATTAGGGTTAGAGCTAAACTCTGCAGGAAAGTGGATCTCACAAGCCAGATTTGAGTTTCCCTGGCTTAGTATATGTCTCAATAAGGTCAGATGATTATTGTTTATTTTTTCACCAACTCATCACACCATGCTTCCATGATCTGGCAACCAGCAAAAACTCTCTTTAAATTAATTTGAAAAGGCTTTCAGTGGAGAAGAGCATAAAGCCACATCAGTTCTGTGGTACAAATAACTCAAATGCTAATGCTGAGTGCTGATGGATTTTCAAAGTGATTGTGATCATAAGAACAGGAAGCCATTTGTCCTAATTGAATATAAATGAATTCTAAGTATTGACTGAAAAAACATTTTAGCTAAGTGTTTCATGAGGCCTGCTGACTGACACTATGCTATCAGACGAAATTTATGCTAAAGGGAATATTCAACAAATAATGTTACTGCTTTCAATATCATGTTGGTCAAAAGGTTTCTCTTTGTATTCCATGCAGGAGTATTTGAGTTTTACTTTCAGACTGACAGCCCCCGCTGGCGATCTCCACGGGATGTTTTTATTAGATTGCCATTGAGTTAATAGTTTGCCAAGTGTCTGATATTGGTCCAAAAATACAATATCTCTTTAGCCACAACCGGCTTGTTGCTCACTGGGTGGAGTTGGCTGCTTAAAGAGGCACTAATAAAACATTCATTCACTATGTTTTCTGTACTAAAAGGAAGATGTGGGGATTTCTCTGGTGAATGAATCACATAAACATCCTTTCCAGAAAACAATTACTCAACTTTACCGTACATGAGATTGTTATACAAAATAACCAACATTTTTGTGGGGTTACTCTACACATTGATTAGTGGTAGTTTACATATTATAACACAGTGAATGTTTTGCATTGCATCCCATAGAATTTGTATAATTTCCATTTAAAGTTTTAAATAAATAATATTATTTTTAATTATTATTTTTGTAAATTAAGTAAATAAATACACTAGCATTCAAAAGTGTGGGATTGTTGTAATGTTTTTGAAAGAAGCTTCACCAAGGCTGCATTTATTATTTTCACAAACAGTAAATTCAGTAGGATTGCTAAATATTACTACAAGTAAAACAAATAACTGTTTGTTTTATTGTATTTAAAAATGTAGAGTATTCCTGTGATGGCAAAGCTAATTTACAGCATCAGTGTCACATGATCCTTCAGAATTAATTTTAATATGTTGATTTGGTGCTCAAGAAACATTTCTTTCATGTTGAAAACAATTCTGATGCCTAATTATTTTATAGAAACTGTGATATAGTTAAAAAAACACTTTTGAATAGTAGTGTATAGCTTCACTTGTGCTTGAGTTATCACTGTGAAACAGGCCACAGAAAAGAGCACTATGATTAGCTGGCAAATGTGTGTACCCAAAGAGCCAATACAGCTAGAAGAAGCACTAATGTCATATTTGTTTGAGTCCTGAATCCAGTCTTATCCAAACTGTAGTGTTTAAGTACAGCAGCACTTACTCATCTAATTTAGTTGCTATGGATACATCCCTCCCCTGCCATTATGGAATAATTGAGTCACCCGGGCCAGCTCCATTCCCCCTCACACTCAGCAGCAGGCATTTTCAGAGAAAGGCTGGCCTGACCACACACCACCACGAGGCTTACATAGTGGCTGACGGGAATCTCTCAAGAAAGGATAAGAGAAGGGAGAGAGTCTCAAATGTTTGTCCAACAGAGACAACGATGAGTCTTTGGATAGCTGTAGTCACAGAGTTTGTATGGTATTGTTTACATGAGTAGTAAATATCACAACACTGCTTTATGGAAATTAATGATTGACTTTTACTATTTAATAATTATGAGTGCCTATTCTTTAATCACATATTATGTTGTAGCTATGAGACAAAGTTATGAATTTTAAAGAGACAAGTGTAATTCTATTCAGAGCAAAAAGCTTTCTCACCTGGAGCCGCCCGCCCCTCTTTCTCTGATGGACTTGAGCCCTAGTTGTGTTCTCTCACATTACACTCCATAAAGAGCAAGACAGGGTGTGTACAGCTGCTGGATGCAGGCCAGCATGTTGAGAGCTGTAAAGTTTCATCTGCAGCTCCTTACAGGGCATCTTTGCACTTTGTAGACAGACAATAGATCACAGTATACTTGTTCTGTTTCAACCTGAGTTCTAAATCGCATTCTGTCATTCATCATTTGCATTGCTTTATTCCCTTAAATCTCTATTTCACTATTCTGCCAAGTGCATGTCATATCACAGAATTAGCTGATTCTCCGGCTTTGCTTTCAGATCTGCTGCCTTACAGGAATAAGCAACTGTATTTCCCTTTCAGGGAACTCCGTTGCGTCAGCTTTACGCTTCGGGAACGCTTTGCGTGATAAGTCTTGAAGCACACATGTGAAATCAATCCAAGGTGTAATTGGGACGTCAGAGCGGGTGACGTCACGAACCAGGAGGCTATAAAGCCTACCCAAACAAAGCTGTCACTAGCTTTTTGTGTCTTCACAAGCGCTCTATGTGAATCTGTCTGTCTATTTGGTGTTGTCTGTCTATTTCAGTTAGTAAGAAAGAAATAAGATAGAAAGAAAGAAATTAGTTATGGCGAGCAAGCAACAGCAAGCTTTTAAGATGTGTGTTCATCCCTGCCCGCGTTATTTAACGGGTGGGGATACACACACACTTTGTGTTGCTTGTTTGGGAGAGGAACACGCACAGTCAGCGCTCGAGAGCGCTGGCTGTGAACACTGCGAGGTGTTTCCCTTACGGACGCTCCGATCCCGCCTGGCGTTCTTTCGCGAGGACGCTCAGGCTCGCGTTCCCCAGGGCTCTGGTCCCGCTGCTGCCGAGGCACAGCGAAGGCTGCGGTCCTGGGGTTCGCAAATGGATCTGTCAGCGGAGGTAGAGACGGGCACCGCCTTATCTCTGCCTTCACCTGACAGGTTCAGTGCTTCGTATCAGGGTTGGGAAGCACGCGCTGCGGTTTCTTCCGCCCCGATCGAAGCACATACACTGCAGCTATCTGATTCTGAGGAATTAGACGCTGCCAATGCAAGAGATACTGAGGATTCGCCACCTCAGTCTCGTGCTTATGAGGAGCTGGTTGAGGTTGTGACGAGAGCGGTTGAAAAATTAAATATTGATTGGCCAGCAGAAAGGGAGGACGTTCGTTCAAGAGGCAAACTTGACGAACGCTTTTACCTTCTCGTGCACAGCCTCAACGCCGGGATTACCATTTTTCCTGATCTCCACACCGAGGTGTCGAGATCATGGGAAAACCGGTTTCTTATAGAGTGTATAGTACACAAACATCACACTATTCCTCTATATTAAATAAAAACGAGCACGGTTATGGAGAGATGCCTAAGGTGGAAGAGACGCTCGCGAGCTATCTCTCCCTGAATCATCCTCATCCATTAAATCCCGACACTACCCACTAAACCAGTGAGAATCACATCAGCACTGGTTGGCAAGGCTTATTCAGCGGCTGGTCAGGCAGCAGCTTGTTTACACTATGTCGCTGTTGCAAGCCTACCAGGCTGAATTATTAATAGAGCTTGATGAGGGCGAGGGTTTTAATCCCAGCTCAGTTTGCGAACTGCGCCGGGCTACAGATTTGTCTCTCAGAGCTGCCAAGGAGACGGCTAAGTCAATCGGCCGGTCTATGGCAGCCCTGGTAGCCACTGAGAGACACTTATGGTTAAACCTGAGTAACATAAAAGGAAAGGATAAGAACTTCCTTATGGATGCTCCAATTTCTCCCTCTGGCCTCTTTGGCGGTGCTGTGAATTCGGTTGTGAGAGATTTCAGGAATCAGCTAAGCAAGCGGCTGCATTCCAGAAACTCCTCCCCGCCGTATTCATATCTCCGGGCTGCTGAGCGGGAGCAGCCCCAAACATCTAAAGCCAGCTCCTCCCACCGTGCCACACAAAACAGAGTGTGGCTTATCGCGCCCCCACATAAAGGCTGGGGACACGGTAAACACACTCAACCGCAGCCTTCAAAGGGCAGAACGGATCTGAGGACCGTTATTAACTCTAAGAAGGCTGTGGGAAAGAGGTCCTGACGCCCGAGGGCTCAGGCCAGTGAGGACTTACCCTCAAGCAGAGCGGTTAACACCTCATTTTACGGTGCCCGTCTCCTTCGATGTCCTCAGGAGACCGGTCTGCCAACCCTGCCACCTCGTGTGCTTCAGGGCGCAGCGGTCTCCAGCGAAGCGATATCCCAAGGTCCACCCGGAAACGTAGTGGCCTCGGGATGCCCGCCCCTCTGAGGAGGGTTTCGAACAGTCAGCGCAGACGCCTCCTGCCGGTTCACCGCTTCAGGACGCCGTTCTGACTGCACAAATAGATACAAATCCAGAAACCAGTCTCGAGAGGCTGGTACCGCTAGTAGAATTTTTGACAGCGTGGAAACTTCTGCCAAATATATCTCATTGGGTCCTGCAGACTATAAGAAAAGGGTATCAGATACAGTTTGGGTCTCGCCCGCCCAGGTTCATGGGGGTTTTGTCCACGAGGTGGCCCCCAGCAGGTTCTGGCAATGGAACAAGAATAAAATCTCTGTTAGAGAAAGAGGCCATAGAATATGTACCTCACTCCAACAGGGAAACCGGGTTTACAGCCGGTATTTCATAGTTCCAAAGAAGGATGGAGGGTTGCGTCCCATTTTAGACCTTCGAGTTCTGAACGTTTCTGTCTTGAAACTCAAGTTCAAAATGTTAACTTTGAGGCAAATCGTGTCACAGATCAGATCCGAGGACTGGTTTGTCACGATAGATCTCAGACGCATACTTTCACATATCCATCCTTCCGTATCACAGGAAGTTCCTGAGGTTCGCTTTTGGGGCAAAGCATACCAGTATCGGGTTCTTCCATTCGGCCCTAGCATTATCACCCGCACTTTCACGAAATGCGTAGATGCAGCCCTGGTGCCTCTTCGCCTTCAGGGTATTCGCATTATGAACTACATCGACGATTGGTTGATTCTAGCTCAGTCGCATCAGTTGGCAGTTCGGCATCGAGATGTCATTCTTGCCCACATGGAAAAATTGGGGTTCTGACTAAACGCCAAGAAAAGTGTGCTTTCTCCATTACAGAGGACCACTTTCCTGGGCGTGATATGGGACTCAACGTCGATGCAGGCGCGCCTGTCACCGCACGTATAGAGTCCATCCTATCGGCTGTGAAAAGAATAAGGCTAGGCCAGTCACTCACTGTCAGACAGTTTCAGAGACTGTTGGGTCTTATGGCAGCAGCATCCAACGTGATACCTGTTGGACTGTTGCACATGAGACCCCTCCAGTGGTGGCTCAGGACCAAAGGGTTTTCCCGAGGGCAACCTCGCATGATCAAGGTCACGCGGGATGCCTTCGTGCCTTGGTAATGTGGAAGAAACCTTGGTTCCTGTCCCAGGGTCCCATGTTGGGAGCTTCATGTCGTCGCAAGACGCTAACGACAGATGCTTCTCTCACGGGCTGGGGAGCGATCTTAGAGGGACGCTCAGGTCAAGGTCTGTGGAAGGACCATCATCTCTCATGGCACATCAACCGCCTGGAGATGTTGGCTGTGTTTCTTGCTCTCAAGAATTTCCTAGCAGATCTCAGGGGCCACCATGTGCTTGTCCGCTCAGACAACACATCGGTGGTCTCCTACATAAATCACCAGGGGTTTGCGGTCACGTCCACTGTGCAAACTGGCGTGCCAAATCCTCCTGTGGTCCCAAGGGAAGTTGTTGTCTCTGCGAGCAACTTACATCCCTGGGGTCCACAATATAGGAGCAGACATCCTGTCGAGACAGGGGCTGAGGCCGGGAATGGAGGCTTCACCCGAGGTGGTGGAGCTGATATGGAAGAAGTTCGCCAGGCACAAGTGGATCTGTTTGCGTCTCGAGAGGCGCCTCACTGCCCTCTGGTTCTCCCTCACGCATCCAGCTCCTCTCGGACTGGATGCGATGACACAGACGTGGCCGAGGCTTCGTCTGTATGCATTTCCCCCGATTGCTCTGCTCCCAGGAGTACTGGAGAGAGTTCGCCGGGACCGGGTCCCACTACTTCTTATTGCCCCGCGGTGGCCGGGCAGAGTATGGTTCCCAAATCTATTCTCCCTTCTCGACGGGCCTCCTCTGGAGCTCCCCGTCAGGAGGGACCTTCTGTCCCGGGGGCTCGATATTTCACCCCATCCAGAACTATGGAAACTGTGGGCTTGGCCTCTGAGGGGGCCCAGCTCATAAACTCAGGTCTCTCAACCGAGGTTGTTGAGACCATTCTCCACTCCAGAGCTCCATCCACGAGGAAACTTTATGCCCTGAAGTGGAAGATTTTCGCTTCTTGGTGTAGTGACCATCAGCTGGACCCAGTTAACTGCCCTGTTGGTACAGTGCTGGAGTTTCTGCAAGATCGGTTCACTGCAGGGCTAGCCCGTCCACTCTGAAGGTTTATGTGGCGGCCATAAGTGCTTACCACATTCCTTTGGGTGGTACGTCTATGGGGAATGAGCCCTGGTATCTCGTTTCCTCCGTGGTACGATGAGGCTGAGGCCTGCAGCTCGCACCAGGGTGCCAACATGGGACTTGGCCATTGTCCTGCAAGGCCTTTCCTGGCTCCCTTTGAGCCTTTAGAGGAGGTGCCGCCAAGTTTTTGACCTTGAAAGCGTTGTTCCTCCTGGCTATATCATCTCTTAAAAGGATAGGAGATTTACAAGCACTATCGGTTGCACCCTCGTGCCTGGAATTTGCACCTGGCATGGTTAAAGCATTTCTTCATCCGAAGCCAGGTTACATTCCTAAAGTCCCCGCTAATGTGGCGAGGTCGATTATGCTGCAAGCCTTCTATCCTCCCCCTTTTCAAGATGCGGACCAGGAAAGGCACAATTTGCTTTGCCCAGTACAGGCATTAGATGCCCTGTGACACAAGAATGAACAGCTGTTCATATGCTTTGGACCTCCTAACCAGGGGTCCCCTGCATCTAAGCAAAGAATGAGCAAGTGGGTGGTCGAGGCCATCTCACTTGCTTATGAGTCAGCCGGTCAACCTTCTCCTATGGCTGTCCGGTCCCACTCGACTAGGAGTATGGCTGCCTCGAAGGCACTGATATCAGGAGTTACTCTCCAAGAGGTTTGTGATGCGGCAGGCTGGTCCTCACCGCACACATTCGTCAGATTTTATTCTTTGGACCTGGACTCTACCCCAGGTTCCCAAGTGCTCGTCCTAGTGCTGCTCGTTAGATTCACACAGGACAGGCACTCGTCCGCTATGGTGATGTTGTACAACGTTCCCGGCGTAAAGCTGACGCAACGGAGTTCCCTGAAAGGGAACGCTCGTTACGACTGTAACCTCGGTTCCCTGAAGGGGAACGAACGCGCCCCGGCCATATCTCCTTCGTGCCTGTAAGCGACTTGCTCAGACTTTTAAGCTAGTGACAGCTTTGTTTGGGTAGGCTTTATAGCCTCCTGGTTCGTGACGTCACCCGCTCTGACGTCCCAATTACACCTTGGATTGATTTCACATGTGTGCTTCAAGACTTATCACGCAAAGCGTTCCCGAAGCGTAAAGCTGACGCAACGTTCGTTCCCCTTCAGGGAACCGAGGTTACAGTCGTAACCGAACGTTTTTTTTGGGTTGCCATGTGTTTGGATGCCACAAATCTGAATTTGACGTCTTGCCTTCTTGCCCCCCTGACCACTGCTGCTGCTATGGTGCCTGAGCCCTCAGCTGTTCCCAGACATCACACAGGCCACCCGCTGGGCTTTTATAATAGGAGCTGTGTCCCGCTGAAGCACTGGACCTCGGTGGTCAAAAGGTTAAAGCCCAGATATATTAATGACGAAGTTCTTTTTCGTTTTTCGCTTAGGTAAATATTTTAAACTATATGTTTTTTGACATTGATTGCTGTTCATGATTAAGGGCTCAAGCTCTTAAGCTCTAACTCCCATGGACTTATACATGAATCAGTAATAAAATTGAAACAAAGGTGGAGAATAACTTTTAATGGTGTGAGTTAAGCAGCCATTTATGCTTACTCTTGCATCGTGACTGGCAGGATTAGAGAGAGAAACTCCCAAACCTTTGTTTAAAACTACAATAAACTACAATTAGTTTGTGGTTAATAGCTGTTGAAAATGAGTTTCAAATGATATGAAACACAAATATTTTGTTTCAGGCTACCCAGTGAGGGGTGTTAGCTCTATTGTATAAGCTATATTCACTTATACATGCAAGATGTACACACACATAACACACACAAAGTTAGTCACATCTGTAACCAGCTCTAAATGTTCAGGAAATACTTAACATGGCTGTGAATTTAAAATTTTCCAAACCCTAAGCAGGTCCACAAGTATTATAATTCCTCCCTTTAGCACACAGAGCTGCAAACATATCTCCAACTGAGCAAAACAGAGATAGTATTCTGCATTCCAGAAGAAAGAAATTGTATGTTAAGTGTGTTTATGTGTTTGATGGGGTATAGGGGATTGGGAAAGGGGCACAGAGAAGGAAAACATACAGTACAAACCCTGTGTAATTGTGGCTGTTAAACGAGATTTTACTGTTTCCATTAGTTATATGCTCATTATCAAACATGTTGAAAATACTAGGTTTCACTTTTGGATGAGTGTGAGCCACGTGTTTTCCATAAAGCAGGCAAAGTGATCTAGCTGAAAAAAGCTCTGGCAAGTACCTTAAAGACCAATGGATAAGAGAGGAAAAGAGAAAGAGAACAGTGTTTTCACAAAAGCGACATGTTTTTTTTACAGTCTGAGAAAACAGACACCTTTACTAAAACAAATTATAGTTTCCATGTATCACAAGACAAAATACACAGCTAAGCTAATAATGAAATGAGAAAGAGCTTTTAAAAAAAGAGTATTTTGCAACAAAACACAAGAATGGTGATAGATCTCTCCATTTCCTCATAAGTGCCTCTCAAGACTTTATGCTTTAAAGTCGTGCATATACTTTTATGTGCCAAACAATTTATAATATACATTTTACAATTTTAGAGTATTTTGTATTCTGTATATTTTCATTGAATGTTGCATTTAAAAAAATCCTAACTGATAGCTGGAAAACAACGGCCTACATGATTCAACTATCTGTATGTCAAGCCAACCTTGGTGGTGCCGTATGTGACCCTGGACCACACAACCAGTCATACGGGTCAACTTTTCGAAATTGAGATTTCTAAATAAGCTGAATAAATAAGCTTTCATTGATGCATGGTTTGTTAGAATAGGACAATAGTTGGCCGAGATACAACTATTTGAATATCTGGAATCTGAGAGTGCATAAAAATCTAAATATTGAGAAAAACACCTTTAAATGTGTCCAAATATAGTTCTTAGTAGGGCTGCAGCTAACGATTATTTTTATTGTTGACTAATCTATTGATTATTTTTCAATTAATCTGTTTAAATTTTTTTTATCAGTTGATGAATTCTTTAGTTAAACTATCAATAAATAATAGCAGTAACTTCTGCTATTAATCGTTTAATATTTTATTCATATATATATATATATATATATAAAGTATTTACAATTTTTATAACCAATTCTTACTATGTAAAAATAAGTATACTTGGGCCTCTAGTGTTATGTTAGAATCCTTATTATACTCAAACCTTTTCTTGATTTAATATTTTGACTTGTTTTTAGCTTATTATTTGTTTTCATTTAAATGTTTAGTTTTGAAATGTTGTTGTATGCATTTGTCATTTTTATTTAATTTATTTATCTTCTTAAATGTGTATATATAATATTTATAGTTTTAACTTTTAATTTGAGTTACTTTTTCTTATTTGTAAGTCACATTGGATAAAAGCGTCTGCTAAATGACTAAAAGTAAAGTAAATATAAAAAAACCTGTTCTTTCTATTTGTCTCTCTGTGCTCATACTGTATTTTAATGCAGTCAAATTCTCAGTACAACTGTTTTACTTTATATATTTTACTGTTTCTCTTGCCAGTCAACGGGATGAATATGAAATAGTGACTGAAACACAGCCCTTTAAGAATACATAACCAGCTCTCCCTTCCAAGAAGCTAGTCTGCACAAAAATCATAATTTATAATTGTATTGAGCCGTTGTCTGATGAAATCAGATAATAAACACAAGACAAAGACAATTCCTGTGCTGTGGTTTCAGCTATATTTGCATGTAAAATTAGAGAAGCAATAATATATATTTTAACCGAATCAAAGCTGAATATTGAGTGGAGCGGCTTCGCTCACATGCGCTGGTTCTTAGCAGTGCATATTACTAATCAAAAATTAAGTTTTGATATATTTACAGTAGGAAATGTACAAAATATCTTCATGGAACTTGATTTTTACTTAATGTCCTAATGATTTTTGGCATAAACCATTACCATTAACGGCTAATAAAACATGTTTGTCACCCAGAAACATGTTTGCCACCCAGAGGAAAAACTGAGAACACTCAGATAATCCTGTGTAAAGACTAATTATTCATAAGAGACTGTGTTAAACCACTTTATGTGGCCACATAAACTGGTAGGATTTCAGACTGGGTTGAGAGACTAAAGAATGAGAGATGGAAAACAAATGAGACTCAATGAGAAAAGAGGATAATAATGTGAAATCTCTTACTGATGTAGAAGGTGCTGGGTGCCTCTGCGCCGTCATACTTCAATTCCAGAAGACTGCTTGTTTTATTATCATGACGAAGCCAGAGAGAAACCCCCAAGACTACACAACCAGCCAGCTATAAAAAACACAGAGAGAAGAAGAAAAACTTTAATACATTTAATCACACAGTTATTAATGGCACAAACAAACCCAGCAAAAAGTATTTTTTGCAAACTTTATACATCTCGACTTTTTAAGTGGTGTGTGGATGCATCTTGTCAGTCTCCTTGGGTCTATCTCTTGTAGTCTGCTTATTTTCCATTCAACAAAGAGAAAGGAGGCAGGGGAGGGAAGGATCTTGTTACAGACCCTTTCTAGAGGCCCACAGTGCCGAGGGTTAAGAATATCAAAACATCACTGTACACAACAGCTTTTCTCTTCACATGGCTCACAGTGATGAGCATTCAGTTGAGTGAGGCTCATAAACACATGGCATATTCACGAGAGAGGGTGCTCACAGACTCTCGGGGATAGGGGGAGGGAGAGATAGAAAAGGGGGGAAAGGAAAGAGGGCGGGCAACTGAGAAGACCATTTAAAGTAGTGCTACAATGTGTGGTATTGTATGCGCGAGCGGGAAAGTTCGGGTGGGGGAGGGGCGGCTGCGTGACAAGCAGCAGAGGTTTATTTGGCTTTGTTTATACGGCTTTATTTACAGTGAAATCACTGTCAAATAAGACAAGAGCTGGATCCTCTGAGAGCAGCTGGATCTCGTCAGGAATGCGTAGGCTCTGTGGAGGAATGCATTGCACAGATAAATTGCACTAGAGACCGCCAAGAACTTGGTGGGTGCCGTTAGAAGCAAAAGAGATCTGGCTACACCGCACAGGGGAGAGTACCGGGAATGTGAGACAGAGCAAAGACCATTAGCAGGAATGCTGGGATGGGCAGATCGCTCATCTCTGGCTGTGATAACATTGGACTCGAACTTCCTTCCTTTCCATTCTTTCGTTCTGTAACCCTTTTCAGTCAAGAATCCAGCACGGGTCCTACAGTACATCTGTGAACAGCTGCATCGCCACAGCTATTCACTCCAGGTCAAACCAAAATGCATTTGTTGGTGCAGTTCTTACACACCACACCCCCAATAAAGGATCACGAGGGGAGCACTTTCTCTTCTCTGTAAATGTTTTTTTCCCATGGTTCTTGCTCTTTCACACCTGTTGATATAATAAAGAAACCACAGCCCCTCCTCTACAAAGAAACAAGACAGTAACTGAAACTCAAACTATTAAAATAGTTTTTGGTCAATTAAAATTCTGCTGAAATAAAAAATAAATGAATGAATAAGTGGATGAAAAGTTAAACGTAAAAAAAATATATATATGTTTTGACTTGACATACAGCCATGCATGCTTACTAAAAATAAAACAAATACAAATGTTTACACAAAATATCCATAGAAATAAATAAGAAAAATAACGAAATAAACAAGGTTCTTACATTTTCTTTAAATAAAACTAAGATAAAAAATGTAACATGTAAATCTAAATCAAATTTTAATAAAAACTATACTAGTAAAATGAACAATATAAAACTATACAAAATATTATTTCATGTAATTTGTTTTATTTACTAAGTTGGATATTTTAATTTGCCTAAACATGTGCATTAGTGTGATGGATAGTGTGTGAGGCTGTTTATCCATAAACAATTTCTGAATAAGGAACTTTCTCTCCAGCCAAACACAGGGGAGAAAACCTTTTCCACAGAGGGTAAAAGTGTGAGAGAAAGTTCCTTCCATTTCTCTTTCTGTCTTTCTCACTCTCTCCAAAGGCCAGATAGGCCCATTCCAGAGCTCAGACAGCCTGCTGCTTAGCAACTGAGTAAACACAGGGCCAGCCAAAGGGAGAGGTTTTGAAATGATGGTTCATGGAGAAGCTCTGTCACTTTACCAACCCGTCCTCGGTGGATTCCACATTACATTCACTCATAATGATTTTGGGAATATCTGAGTAGACAGAAGAGATTCCCCTAAACACAAGAGTTTCCAGTTGACCAGAGGTGTCAGGGTGAGCTATAACCAGAATAACCCATAACTCTTCCTGTGGGGCGATCTGGGGGCATTCTCCCTTCTCACTTTCTATACTTTAACTGCATTTATGTAGGAAAAAGCGGGAAATGCCATTTATTTTGTAGAGCAAAACACAAGGGTTAATTTAATAATAATCTATTTGTCATACAGGATATTTGGCCACATAACAAGCTATTACAGGCAATAATATGACAATCTATGCTATAATGCTTTTAAATAAACGCTGAGTACGCTCATAAAAACTTGTACTGATTGAATTAGAACTTTTTTGTCATTTTAGTGTGAATTCTGAAAACATCAAACGGCCTGTTTACACAGAAGCAAGCATGAACAGTGACTACTCAATCATTGCAGAATTGACGATCACTAAATGCTTATGATACAAGACTACAGTTTAAATCTGTTGTATGAACAGCAAGCTAAACAATTAAAACGGCTTCTCGAATGAGAAAACAAGTGTTATGAAGGATTTGATTTTATCTACGGGGAAACGACTGGATTGTTTGCTAACTACTTCTTAAATGATTTTATGTGAGTGGCAGGTTGTTGGACTGGAATGATTTGATGAACTTATTGCTTGGCCCTCACGGCGATTTACATAATGCTGTAATGAGAAGATGGGCACATTAATGTTTTTGATAAAAAATTAAGAGGGCACATGATTTTTCTGGAAAAAGATGTGCACAGATATATAATTTATAATAAACTAGTGCTGTCAAGCAATTAATCGCATCCAAAATAAAAGTTTTGTTTGCATAATATATGTGTGTGATTCTTTTTTTTACAAAGTGAGATTTAAGACAAATTATAAATTAAATGTGTCCTTTTGTTATTGCTTGGACAAAATGCAGCACATTTCTTTGTGAAATTGAAATATAACACTATAATAATATACTAATTTATCACTTGCACATAATTGCTCTTTTGTTGATTTTGATTGTTTCTTTACTCTTGATTTGTAAGTCGCTTCGGATAAAAGCCTCTGCTAAATAACTAAATGTAAATATAAATAACTAAATTGACATTTTAAAATAAGCTCCAAATCAAATAAATAACACAAATAAAATAAATCTCTTCATATAAACAACATAAGGCTTTGTCTGTAACATGAGCAATTTTTAATTTAAATCAGATGGTATAATTTCCAAATTTGAAGCAAAACCAGAATGGTCTGAATTCAGTTTTGTGAAACTACTGTGTGCATAAAAAATATCTGAATGCAATGAAACAGAAGACGAGCTGAATGAGACGCAGATTCACTCTCTGCCAGCAGGTGGCACTTTAAGCGTTTCATTGGTTTCCGCTGTAAACAAAGCAGCGCTGCACTTATGAACAGTAATTTGCATTATACAGAGAAAAGGAAAAAAAATATCTGCACTTTTCTAAATAAAGTTCCTCTCAGACATACATTCATAACTCCTGCCCATAACTGAAACGTGATTCGTTTAGCATCTCAACCGATTTGAATCGTCACATGTTTGAGCGATTTTCAACCGGCTCACGGTTAATCATTACATCCCTAATATATAAAGACACATACATACAGCATATATTTGCTAAATATTTACATGTATATATTTATATGAATATAAATTATATCATATATAAATATACAAAAGAAATTTATTTCTTAAATATATACAGGCATGAGTATTATAATATATATAATAAATGTTCACAGCACACACACATATATTTTGCAAACAAAACATTTATTTTGGATGCGATTAATTGTTTGACAGCACTATAATAAACAAACACTACAACATTCCAAAATATCAATTTTGAGTTTATGGTAATTCATTCTTTAAGACAAACATTTTTTTTTTTGTATAATTCAACTATTTAATTGTTATAAATGTTAAATGTTATACCTAACATTTCATAGTATATTACACAAAATCTAATGCCTTTTGTCGTCAAAGTAGAAACGACAACACAGTTGTGATTGACAACACAGCTAGCAAGACAAACCCAAACGAGCAGAGTAGTCAGCATGCAGACATACACTTCAATTTATGCTTTGAGAAGACATTTATCCAAAGTGATTTTTAATTCAAGATTTTAACTCGCTGAGAATCAACCCAATGACTTTGGTGTTGCTCTAGTGTTTGTACTACATACTGACATGATCATCATCATCCTCATCATCACCAGCACAAAAACATACTAAACCTAGGTCACCTACTAGGTTTAAAGGTATTACTGGTTTAAACTTGATTACATAAAACCGTAAGCAGGTTTAGCACGTGTTTTCAGGAAACACAACAACAGAATACTTTTTAAAAAACGAATTACATAAATATCTTCCCTCTAGTTCTAATGCTCTAAATATTTGCAGCATGTTCAACAGTGATTTTTATTTTATTTTACCCAAGTGTTTTACTGGATTTCTAGAGAGCAGAACATTAATATTTTGAGAATTACCTCCCTGATAAGGAAGGAAGTGTGACCCTGAGGGAAACAATAATAGAGGACATTCACAAGGTTTGTGCACATACACAGATATAATCATTCTGAATTATATGTGCGATATTGAAAAAAAATGATATCTCTATATTTTGGGGGATTTTTTTCGATAACGATAATTAGACGATATTTTACAGAATGTGTTATTGTGCTGATATCTGATTGCCGTGGACAGCTGCAATTTTTGATATTCTTCATATTCTGTGTGGTCAGTTCACATCAGTGATAGAAAGTATTAGTTTAAATAGATTTTTATCTTTAATGGGCAATTTTACCTTTAATAAAGCCATTTTTTTCTAAAAGTGTGAATCTTTTTATTCAAATTGTTACATTTAATCAGTGAAAGAATGAGACATTTAAGCTGTTACCAAACAAATAAAATCAGTATATCATAAAAATGTATCTTTGCAGAAGTTGCAGCTGAAGTGGCCTTTAGATGTATTTACACACTATTTAATGCAGCTCAGAGGGACATGGAGTGCTTTAACCAGTTACAAATGCATAATGTTTTGACATTTTAAACATAAAACACTGAATACTGATATTTAAAATTATTTTAAAATGAAAAGATACTTTAATTAAATTAAATTCGCTAGTAGGTGGCAACAAGTCACCGTTAACAAGTGAGTCATTGCGACTGAACCGAATCATGTCACGGTTGATTCATTCAGGAACGAATCACCGTCATGTTGCTTAGAGATGCGAAAAACAGTGCTGTAGCTATTTGGAATTATTTTTTATTGGCAAAATGGAGCAAAAACAGGCAATATGGTGTCTTAATAGTAAGTCTCTAAAAATTAACTTATTGTTGTATAATGAGTAGGCAACAGAAAAACACACTTCCTCAAATACTCTGAATAATTATAATACACAGCCAAAAAGACCACATTAATAAACCATACCATACATTATTAGTTTTAAGTACCATTTTGCATAAGCCATACAGTAGCCCTAAAAAACAAAGCTATGTAACTACCATAAAAAACAAGCATCCTACAATCAGCTTCATCTTGACTAGCAGTAGTAGATTTATTAAAGGACCTTTCTTTGTTTTACTCCTTACAGGAAGCCAGCTATTAACTATATTTTACTTTTACAAGGGAGTGGCCAAAGCAAAACCAGTAGAGGCTAATGGCATGGATAGAGTAGGCCTATATGAAAAATATTTTGCAACATGTTGCTAGATATTTCCTGCTACATGAAGAAATTAGCCTCCACCCTCACACACTTCTCCTTATCTCTCACACACAGTTATCAGCCTGTGTAAGGGTCTTAAAATCAGAGCCCCCTTCTCATACGTCTCCATTCTGTTGCCAGCAGTCTGGTGCTGCTTCTATTTTTGACCCATGACCCAGTGTGAGGTGGTTGTAGAATGCTTGGCATGTCAAAGCATGAGGCTCGGAAGTAGATGGCCCAGACCTTCTGTTAAACCCCCGCACCCATCCTCCATTAACCACAAAGTACTGTCAAATTCATCCTACGGGCTTGGCAATGGACTCTTAGATCTAACACCTTCAGTATAGGTATGTTTCCTCCACCATCTCTATGGGCGGTCAGTTCTTAAAGCACAATTCATCAAGGTGGGAAGCATGATGCTGTATTGCCATGCTCATTCACACATGAGGGGTCTCACCACCTGTTTGGCCGGTAGAGAAATCAGCATGGGTGTTAAACCCATTAGCCAACTGTTTCGTTACTGTGATAGCTGTGGAATGGGCCTTGCTAAAGAATTAGAACGATTATCAAAACTTTATAGAAATAGTTATTGTGCTTGGTGATAACAGCCTAAACGATGCAGCTATATTGTTCATGAAGGCACTTTCTGGGAAGAAAATGAAAAAAAAGTTTAGTTTAAGCACATATCATTCTTTAATACTTTCTTACGTATCAATGTAGTTACACAATGCTCTTCTTATTTCTTTGGTTTATAAATCACCTACCAAGAGACTAATTTGTCAAATGAAAATTGAGACCCAATTAATCAACCAGATTTGACTAACAACTTAGAATGTGCTGTAGATAAGACATACACTGAAACACTATACACTTCTAAAGAAAACCACCACGATTTCTATCTAGACAGTTTAGTAAGTGTAAGTTCCTAAAAGGAAATTAGTCAACAAAAAAAAACAGACAGTCAGTCAACATGACTAGTATGACTATGGCATGATGAACTAAGACTCTCAACAGCATCTGGCTGGGTGGAATATTTTATTGCCATTCACTTTTCCAGGTTCTTTTCCAAACTAACGTTACCGCGAGTGTGAGGGACCAGACTACGCCAATTTTATTACTGCGCTATTTTATTACGTCATTGTGTCGCCAAATGTGAAAAGCTAAAGTATAGGTTAAAAGCGTAACGCTAGTTTTGTGAAATTAAACTAATAGTCAGTTTGATGGGTATAATAAACACGAGACTTTGTCTTTGTGGGGAGTTTTAACAGACGGGGGCTGTGATGAAATCTTGTTGCTGGACTCCTCGCCCCTTGTCCGTTATTTTCGATGCGAGGTCGGAAAACGCTTTTATAATTGCGGTTTACTGTGCGCCGTTTTTATCGTTTTGTCTTAGATATGTATATTCTACATAAAACTTCTGTAACGTTATTTAAAACAGTTTAATTTGCCGTGAATTAGTCATAGCAGAAGTTACAGGGATATCTGCCTTCTCCGTAATCAAAATTAGCGGCGTGACGTTAGTTTAATTCCTGTTGATAATGGCTGAAAACATGAAGGATAAACAATCCTCTTAATAGAAAACCAATGGCGGTTTCTCAGGCCAGACACAGGACGGATGCACAAAATGAATGAGCACTTACCCAGAAGATGAAATTGAAAAAGAAGAGCATGTATTTGATGCATTTCGTGCAGCCTTCCACGCCCATGGTGTCGGTTTCTGGAGGATGTTTTTAAAGCCGGTTAACGAAGAAGTGTCTCGAGGAAGCAGCCGTTATGTCGTGCTCGCGCTGACCGAACTCCAATCTCCGTGTGAGTTGCTTCTTGAATTCAGTCGACCTAAAAAAACGGGCAACACCCAGATTCCTCCCCCTTAAAGAGTCCCCCTAAACACGGCCGAATAACAGCATAGAGACCATAAAAAACAAGACCATAAAAATCGTCAATTTTAAGAAGACTAATGTTACCTACTCGTTCAAAAATAGATGATCTGAATAATTCACACAAAATCCTCAGAATTCAAGGTTCATCCCAAACATTTCTGAACGCTTTGATCTGTCTCATTATTTACAATAAGATAACTATCTTATCCTCTGACACCACCTTTAAAATTATTAAAAATATCTATATCGATATCCTTTGTTGCAGGCGGGAATGAAATATAAATAGGAAGGGTATACATTACACTTAGCATAATAGCCATTTTTACAGGATACTTGCCTTTTATACATGCAACATTAGTGTATGTCTCCACCTTGTGGCTTCAGAGATTTATAACTTGAGACAGTACAGCCTAAGGTGCAAAATAAACATAAGTTTCATTTTCTCACGTGAAATATCATGATAAAATATAATAAATAATGTTTTATTATCCATACATTCCATGCACTTTATTTTTGAGCGTCCATAAAATGTCATGTTTTAAATTAAATATATTTACATTTACATTACATTTACATTTATGCATTTAGCAGACGCTTTTATCCAAAGCGACTTAATTCAGGCTATACATTTTTTTTGTCAGTATTTGTTAATTGTTATGAATGTATTAGTGAAAGTACAACATGCTACAGATAGTTGCAAACCTTTTCAGTAAGAAGCACAATGGTTTACGTATATAAAGGAACATTTTGTGGAGAATATTTACATTTACATTTTAAAATAAATATTTTGTCATCATTATGAAATTCAGCAAAGGTTTAAGTTAAATCCTGCGCTGTCAAACCACTTTCTGCCGCTAGATGTCACTAATATTCTCGATAAGCATCAATTAAACATATTGACCAGAAAGGTTAGTATTGAGTATAGCACACAGCCTATCTAACGTTTGTGAATAGTTTTTGTTATAGCATTTTATACCATATTTTATATAATAAATACACCTGATAAAATTATGTCAGAGCTCTTTTAATTATGATGCCTTACTTGATCAAATACTTACTTTATTCCATATTTGTACTATTATCATAAAAAAGTAATGACAATATAACAACGGTGAGTGATATTTGAATCACTTAAATTGCCATAACAAGCAGTAGATGAATGCTGAGGCTATTGAAGGTTTAGGCTGCCAATGATAATTCCTACACTGGAAGAGTTAATGGGTTTCTGACAGTGGAGGTGATGCTCATGGGACCATGCACTAACAACCCACCAGTGTGAGTGGACATTATCTTTCCTTTGAAGCCTAATTGCTTTTCCTGCTCAGCAGAACAGGATAATTTGGGATAAATCCCATTATGTGTTTTCTGAGAAGAAGCACATGCTGTAATCTGCCTTTAAGTTGTCAGGAATGATGATTAGAAAAAGAAACAGCAAAATGTAAACTGAAAACAGTCATCAATAATGTGATTTATTCAAATGACTGATTACATAATTATCAGTAGTGACATCTACTTTGAAAACTTATTTTGATGCTTTCCAAAGAATACAAGGCCTGATAATTAATGGCTATCTGACAATTAACGGACTGATATTCTGGATTTATTTTTTAGTAAATATGCATTCACATTGATTTTAGCAGCTTGGTTTTCAATAATTTATTTTTAGGGTATTTTTTACTTGTACAAAGGCATACATGTATTTCAAATATTTTAATTAAACATTTTTCAATTCCAAAATCAAATTAACTTCAGTTACAGTCTATCTGCAAATAAATGATAACAATAAAAACACTTGATAAAAAAGCATTGCTGTATAAAAATGTACATAATTTACAGTCATATTGTCACACAGTACAGTAGAACACATAACCTACATTTCGATATAATTGCTGTTTATGTTTAGTATTTCAATACTTGTTTTCAGAGGTGATTTGATTTAAAAAAAAAATATTTGATTAGGCCTATTTTTTTATTATTTGTCCTCAAATTTAAATATATGTAGTCGGTTAGTTTTTCCCCCCAAACCTTATATGATTTCTGACCCTGACTTACACTTAATATTATTATTTATTCTCTGACTTTAATTTTAGGAAATATGTTTTATATGAGCAGCAGGTATAGGCTCATGCAGACCTGCATAAACTGCATAATGAGAAAGAATAGCATGGCGCAGTGTTTTTTCAGGCTTTTTCTTATCTGAATAATATTGCATATCGTTTCGAATAGAGCTTTCCACCGTCTGAAACAATCTCAATATCTGATCTAGTGCACGCGTCGACTCATCCACTCAGCAATTGCGCATGCGCGTCGGTGGGCTCTAGAGGAGGCTCGTGTTGTCTCTCCGCAGGAATGACGAGCCTCGCTCCACTCTCGTCGACAGGCACGCGCGGAAAGGGAGACTGAAGATATTAATTTGGTGGAAATAAGGAGGATACGATCGATCCCTTCCGAACAAACACTGGAGGACGTCGCCAAACTGGACATTGTGGAGACAAAAGAAGATTTTTTAAGGACCTGTCCTCTTCCACTTCAAAGCTGAGGTCTCCTGTATGAGTGTAGCTACATATTCAGTGGTAAAGGATTTTCTAGATGTGATATCTGTCGTGTTTGTCAACAACCTGCGTGTGAAAATGGGCATCTGGATATGCTTTGAATAAAACGACTGATGTTACGTCGACAAAACGCTTAAAATGTGACCGTTGCAGTGAGCCTCGATCCCTCCACTTTTTGTCGGATTTGAGGAGGCGTCCACTGGGAATCAGGGCAGTGCATGTGTCTCATTTTGGAGAGAGGAGGGTGTGTGCGCGCTGGAGCTGTCCGTTCAGAACCACACACACATCTGCCACCAGCGGTGCACCACAAGCCACCAGCCTCGCACCTTCTCCGGTCCTCATGGTGCGGAGCGCAAACTCATGACAACCTATGCATTAATTTAACGTCTTTATCTTCTTATTTTCTCTTGGCATCTGGAGGCAATCCCTTATTCACCTGACAAGAACATCAAGCGTGCATGCAGCGATTTCCGGCAGTTGCGCTGCCTTTGCGCACCTGTTTTTCTGCGTTCATTCAGTTAACACTTTTTTCCGTTTCCTAAAAATTGTGCACATGTATCCTCCGGATCTTTCAGCGTTGTAATGCCTGGCCCGGGCTCGAGACATGCCTAAGCGACGAGATGGGCCAGGGCGACGAGAAAGACCGTGTTGTGATTAACGTGGGAGGGATTCGACACCAGACCTACCGCGGCACCTTGCGCACTCTCCCCGGCACTCGTTTAGCCTGGCTCGCCGAGCCCGATGCCCACAGTCACTTCGACTATGACGCCCAGATCGACGAGTTTTTCTTTGATCGCCACCCTGGAGTTTTTTCTCACATTCTCAATTATTATAGGACTGGCAAGTTGCATTGCCCCGCTGATGTTTGTGGCCCTCTTTATGAGGAGGAGCTGGCCTTCTGGGGCATCGATGAGACAGATGTGGAGCCATGCTGCTGGATGACGTACCGGCAGCACCGGGAGGCCGAAGAGGCACTGGACAGTTTCGGTGGAGGGCCAGTTGAAATGGGCAACGATGAGATGGACACAGAAGGTCTGGGTGATTCAGGGAGTGGAGACGAGGAACTTGAGATGACTAAACGCCTGGCCCTCGGCGACTTACCTGACGCAAAAAGTGCAGGGTTTTGGCAACGTTGGCAGCGTCGTGTTTGGGCGCTCTTTGAAGATCCATATTCCTCTAAATATGCAAGGGTGAGTAATGAATTAAAGTTGAAGTTTTAAAGTGGCAGCCCCGCTGTTCACTGATGTAATCCAAGCACGTGTTGCATTGGATAAGAATAGCCTGTCAATATTAAAGTCTACTTCAGTTAACTTAAAAAAAGATATACAAATGCAATTAATACAAATAAATAAATAAACTAAAATACTTCAGATATTTTTACATATCTTTTAGAATGAACAACTGTCAAGACATACAAGAAAATAAGGTATTAAAAGGCTAAGATTATTTGAAAATATATTTTTGCCTAAATAGTTTGAAGTTATATTTTATTTCTTTCAAAAAATAACAGTAAAGCATATATACAACATTTGATTGCCCCATCTTGCCCCATAAATTAACACTAATGCATTTGGCATACGCTTATACTCAAAGCAACTTACACATTCAGGCTATACATTTTTTATCAGTATGTGTGTTGCCTGGGATTTGAACCCACAACCTTTTGTGCTGCTAACGCAATGCTCTACCACTGAGCCACAGGAACATATATATATATTTAAGATATATAAACATACAAACACTTTAAAAACATTTAGGCGACAGTTTTTTTTAAATGCATAAAATATGTTCAGAAAGATAAAGATGCATTGTAATATTATTTTTAAATTATTTTTAAAACTTTTTATCATTTTCAACAGCACAATTTGACCCATGAAACACATATGTTTTAGAAAACTGATCACAATGTGCAGTTGCTTTTGTGCCAAAAATAACAACAACTGGTTGTCCATGTATTTGACCACGTGTTTGATGAAATTATAAGTCTTGAATTTTCCTGTAGCGTTGTTTAGCGATATATCAAACTGAAGCAACTAAATTGGGTCACCCTGGGAAAACATGTGCATTCATTCCAGGCGTCTTGCATGTAGCATTGATCGACAGCTGCTCTGACTGCCATACTGCTGTGCCACGCGCCGTGAGCTCCCTTTCCTGCCACGGGCGTGCTCGTGCACAAATTAATCACTCTGGGAGAACATTAAAGAGAATACATCACGAAGCAAAGGCTTTCTTTATTTATTTGCCCATGCTGCTTTGAGATAAGACACACAAGGCCGATAACAATATTGCTCAGGAGGTCTGAGTGACAGCACTTGAGATGCTAGATGTGTTGAAAATGTTTTGGTCCTGACAGACTTTTACCGAGGGCATTCGCTCTTGTTATCAGTACAGTAATTGTTGAATCCTGACACTCAAACAGTAGAGCAAGGCTCTGGCAATGCCAAGGTCATGGTTTCGATTCACAGGGAATGTCAGAACTGATCAAACGTGTGTCTACCTTCAATACAATGTTAGTTGCTTTAGATAAAAGTGTCAGCCAGGTGGAGTCAAGAGGATTTTATGCATTCTATGAGTCAATTACAAGGCCGGTCTGGTTTGGACAAGTATGAGATTGCCCTGTTTGTTTTATGCCTGTTTAATAGGAGTAAAATGGACCAGGACCACTGCCAAGATCTGGGTATTGCACCCTATGCTACTGAACACTGATAAATGAGTCAAGGAATGTCAATGTACAGTTAGAAGTAGAGTGGATTTATGTCAGAAACAATAAATCAAATGAACTTTTTCTGTGATTAGAACACATTGAACTTCTCAAAGCAGAGGGGAGTGTTCAAGTGCCATTATGGAATTACACATCTTTTACTACAAGAGGCATACATGACTGTGCAGTGCCATTTGTTAGTAGATTATTTTACCTTTAATTGTAAAAATATTCACAAAACGTTACTTTATTTGCTATTTAAAGATGACACGCTTTGACATTTTGTCAAATGTCATTTCATTTGGATGATGAAAACACACACCAAAACATTTTTTATAATGTGGCACAAAATAATATTTAATTGAATATTAATGGTTTTCTTATTATTAATGCAATTTCTGACATGACTTGTATATTGATTAATAATGTGTTGAAGTGTTTGTGAAGAGCTCTGAATCAGATCTGAGCAAGTCAGCCTTATGGCATTTTAAGTGATCAGTGAATCAGCTATTCAGCAAATCTGAATTAATAAAAAAAAATAATGAGTCATACATCTGAATGAACTGCAGGCTTTACCCAACACACAATGGACATGCCTCAGATAATCGTTATGTTTATTGTTCCTGCGTGTGTGTGGGAGCATGAGATTGAGAGACAAAGACAGAGCAAAAGAGTGAAAGAGAGACAGAGTTGTTATCCTGTTGTCATCTGGCAGATGTTTGTGCTGGTTCCCAAAGGCACCTGATATTTTCATGTCCTTGGCAGGCAAGATGCTGCTTTTTACAGTGTATGTCTTGGGAATAAGTTGTCATGGCAACGCTTTCGGAGCTCTAATGAAACTGATGAAAGCTGGTGTACCTCATGAGATGTCAGAATGCGCAGCAAACCTCTCTTCAGGCTTTCGGATGATGATTTGTCTGTGTACAAGTTTGCCCATGTGTCAGTTAGTTTATTTTGTAAATCCATCATTTAGTATGAAGTTTTGCTTACGCAGTGACAAAATATAAGCCAATAGATGAATAAAACACTGGAATGAAATAGAAATCTTCAAACAAAATTGGAGGCTACTAATGATATACGAAAAAGGGTGACCTTGTTGACTGGGCACACAAAACTCACCACATACTCACATGATAATCAGGTAAATTATGCAAATAATAAAGGCAATTTGCTCAAAATGTGGCCCATACTCATGTGTCTTCCCAGTTGTGCTATGCGTCATTCCCATAATGTCTCATTCTCCCTGGAGGCCATCTAGGCCATTACATGCTCTAGTGGGCCTTGCCCTGTACAACAACAGGAACAGTGTTGGTAATTCATGCACTGGTCGATATGTGAATGCACCTGCTGGCTCATTCCTGGATGAGGGAGTTGGCATGTCTCACAGGCTCTCCCAATGGAAGCCCCACCAATGTGGGATGTGGGAATGGTAGCTGCTAGGGCTTCATCTAGTTATCCTGTCACACGCTTGTCTTGTGAGAAACAAAGCAATTCTCGCTTTTCCCCATATGGTGAACAACAACTTTTTTTTAACAAAGTAAAAATAAACAGTTAAATAAGGGAGCTTTTTTGTTTAGGTTTTATGGATTTGGATTCTGAGAGTCAGCGTTTAAAGCCCAATATAAGGAACAATGTATTCATTCAGCAGATGCACTTGCATATAAAGATAAAATACAAAACAAGTGATTGATTATTAACAATGCTGCAATCCAAAATTTTGACATGTGATTATATGAAAAAAGCTGGTTCAGTGCTTTGCTTGTTTAATACTGTAACATTTGCTTTAGTAAAAGATGAATTAATTCAGGTCATTAGGGGTTGTAAAAATACAGATCCAGATAAAAGCTTACAGTGGGATGTGAAAGTATTAATGACACCTGCAGCAGTTTACAATAAACAGTATTTGATTTCAAATATACAGAATGAAAAAGTACAATATAAATGACTGGAATCTGTGCAATTGGTAATAAGCGTCACAATAAAACAGAAGTATAAACAGATCTTTCTTCCATATCGTGACATACATCCAAGTATAGGCTGTTGGATAATTGAAAAAGGTGAGGACTTGGTTCGGATTCCACTTTATATTAGGTGGTCTTAACTACTATGTACTTACATCAAAAATGAGTACAATGTATTTATTGTGTTCATATTGTATTGCAAAACACTTCTGCTGTTATTGTGGTGGGATACGGGTAAGGTTAGGGACAGGTTTGGTTTAAGGGTGGGTCAACAGTGTAACTATAAATGTAATTACAGAAATTAATTACAGATGTAATTACATGCAAGTATTTTTTAAAAAATATAAGTACAATGTAAAACATGTATGTACACAATATGTTCATTCTATCAAATGATTAATTAATTTAAATGTAAGTACATATTAGTTACATTATAGAAAGTGGTACCCTAGTGGGTTCTGTAATTGTTGACTGGATTTCCGTGATGTTGGTGTTGTGCTTAAAAATAAATGGGTGTTTCTGGAGTGGAGGGTGGATTAAATGATTGGAGAAGTCTGAGAAATCTGTCAGATTTGTTTTGTTGCTACGTAAATCTCACATTTGAAGAAGTCCAGTGTGAAGACAACTCCATGTTGTCCTCTGTATGTCAAGCTGGAGTATGTGTATACACTGTGGAACATGCTTGAGAAGTAGTGGTAGGTGGAAAAATGAAGCCAAATCAAGGCATTCTGGGTGTCTTTTTATTAGTCTTCAGCCATGGTCTAGCCTTGATGAGTTTGTCACAGCAAGGCCCATTGATCTCCCACCTCCAACCCTTTGTTTCTGTACCTGCAGAGAGGGAGGATTCACACATTATCACCTTCACCTCAACAGACTCCCTCCAGCCCTAACCCGGATACTCTCACAAACACAGAGCAGAAAGCACTAAATCACTCACTCCACAAGAGGACTGTCCTACATGTCCCTTGGCAGATCTTAAACAGCCTAATTAAGAACAAAACAGGTTCTTAAATTGCTTGTTTTTGCTACTCATTAAAATGGATAATGTTGACTGGCTTTCAGTTCTTGAGGACGAATGTTTAAAAAGACATTTAGGTGCAATTTTAGGTATTATTACAATAGTGTGTAAGGGGGGATGGGGTTTGGAGATGGTGAGGGGCAGACTTTTATTTTAAACTTGATTGGCTTGAACAGCATGAAATATGAAAGATGTTCATCAAATTTATTTGGTTTCCATAGAGACATTAGAAGGGGGGGTGTTAGGAATCATTTAGGAAAGAAAACCCACCACTGAATAAATGACAAGATAAAATCTGTTATCATGACTTTCAATAATTATAATTCTTATCGAAGAGCCATGGTTCTTCAGTTATGTTCCTGCGTGGGCCACAGATGACAAATCGAGGGGGTCAAACATTTTACATTTCCTCTCCTCTTTTGAAAAGTATTAAAACAAAACAAAAAATGTAACATTGTTTTACGAATATGTATCCACATAAGGAATATTTGTAATCTTACACTACACAGAACAACCATTTAAAAAAATCTAATCTATTAGAATAAAAAAGTATATAATATAAGTTATTTTAATAATAAGTTCCTTTTTGTTCTACAACCTTTCCATTCAGTGAGGAAAAATGATTACACCTTTGTCCTTCAAATACTGTGCATTTGGATAAGACACAATCGAATATGTGTGCATTAACTGTGTTAGATCCTGATCATGTTGTTTTTTATGGTTTATGGGGACTCTCCATAGGCGTAATGGTTTTTATAATGTGCAAACTGTATGTGCTATTGTCCTACACCTAAACTTAGCCCTCACAGGAGACTGTGCATTTCTAATTTCCCCAAAAACTCACTCTGTATGATTTATAAACGTTTTGAATTATGGGGACACTGAAAATGTCCTTGCACACACACACACACACGTGCGCACACACTCAACAAAAAGTTACGCACTGAATCAATTGTACCTCTTACATAATCATCATAATGTGCACAATAATGCATACAAAATATTGAGACGTTGGTCTTATATGTCAGTTTACAAGTCAAGCACACCATCTGTATAATAAACTGGTATTTTTTTCGCTCAGGCCAGGTTACTCTCTGGCTATTTGTGCTGTCCTGAGTGTACCAGAGTTTTCAGAAGTATTCGTGTATATAACAGGTCTCTCTGTGTGTGATTTGTTGTTGCTTTATGCTGAGTCATTAAGCATGGCTGTGATTTAAATGGAAAGGGATTTAATTGATTCCTGGTCCAGCTTTTAAACCGAACACTTCAGTTTAACCTAAATATATTTGCTCTTAGTGTCCTTCACAGGACAAAAACTCCTTAAAAACATTATTCTAGGATCTGTTTTGATTATAATGTCTATTATCTACAGCATGTGTTCTATCCACCTTATTTTTTACTTAAGAGCGGACACGGCCATATTTAACTTCAATGTGCAAGTCTTCCTGTGTTATCCGCTTCTATTTATTTTAGCTTAAAAAACTGTGTTATGCTGCATGATGTTGCAAAACTGATTTGTTATCAGATTTATCATCATAATCATGAACACACTGATTCTAGCACAAATGAGTTTAACCATTTACCTCACTTTGTAGTTCTTCTAATTATTTAACAATTTCGGACAATAAAAATGAAACCGCATTAAAAAATAAGTGCTGAAATATTTGGAGACAGAATAAGACACTGGGGACATATTGGTAATGGATTATTGGTACATACACATAAATGGATTTATGTAATATATGTTTTATGTAATATAAGTCAGCATGAAAAATTGAAACAGGACTAGAAGAGGTTTCCCAATCCCTGGATTCGTTTTAATTTAATGGAAGACTTTTCTATCTGCCTTGTGGCCACAGGCACATTCTTTCTTTCATTCTTTCCTTCTCCTTAGTATTTATTTCCCTCTCTGTCTCCCTTAGTGAGTCATTTGTTTACAAGCTCATTTTCATTATGTAACAACTCAAAGGTTCTTCTCTTGGAGACAGTATTCCAAAACACTGAATGCAATGGAATAATTATGGGGCAATGGTAAGACAGTGATAAGACACCTTATGTTGTGATGCGTCTTACCCTCCTCTCATCCAAACTGGCAGCCGATCCTTGGAGTGAGGTTTGCACAGATTCTTGCTATGTAAATGTAGAACAGAAGTCAGCCCCAGAGGAAGCCTACAGTGATTAACATTAATTAGATTGCAGTAGCTGAGTAGAGCCCAGACCCCCTTAATTACCGGAGAGAGAGATAGGGTGGATACCTTGACTTGACACAGCGTACTGGCTAACCTCCGACGTGTTCTACTGAAAATGATCTGCTGAGAAAGGGACAGATCAAGGTATTTCTTATCATGCAAAACATTTAAAGAAAAAAGAGCAAGGCACCATTTACTGGAATATACACATCCTGTTTTCCCATTGCTCCTAATTTTTAGGACACCCTGTGACTACTGCCGTCCCCCACCCCCCACCCCATCTCCCCCAGTTCTGTATATGAGCTGTAAGTAGAGCAGGACACCCTTTTAAAAAGATGCAGGGCAGCGGCTCTGGAGACTCAGCAACTGTGAATAGCCTTGATACCATGGGTCATGAGAATTGGGTGTTTGACACTCAAACTGGGGCACCCAAATGCGAAGAGATCTGGTTTTATGATGGATTTTATGATGGAAGGCAGGTGGAACTGTATTAAGTCTCTAGTCTAGAGGATTTTGCTCCTGTGCTTCCAAACAGTTTTAAAAGGGGTGTAATGAGATACAGTAAAATGACTAATGATTTGATATACTGATGCAACATGTAAAAAACAAATACCCAATACTTCTGCATAAAAAAATGTTTTTCAACAACGGGAGTACTTCATTTTGTTGTGAATATCCTTAATACTAGATTTGAACATTTGAGAGAAAACAGAACACTGATTTTTTTTTTTGGACTGTTGTCATTACTTATCTCATTGCCCAAACCAGTGATGAGCTTTCATCACGCTTATTTAATCTAAAAAAATATAAAAACATTAATATATTTTCTTCAAAATATTGTCTTTTGTGTTCCACAGTAGAAAGTAAATTGTACAGGAATGACATGAGGATTAGCATGTCTTTTTTTGGTTAACTATTCCTTTAAAGTCTCTCAGAGATTTAAACTGCTGAAAGACTAACTCAAACAAACATATATGTTATATGATTAAGTTATTTTATTATTATATAAAGTTAATATATTATTAAGCTAATTTGAACTTTACATAAAATCTGCAGATTAAATAGGCCTGTTAAATTTTCAAATAAGAGACGATATTCATTTTAAAACAACCTTTCTGTACCAGTGTTAATTTAAAATATACCCTGCTTTATCCTGAAGGGAGATCCCAGAATAGAACGAGACCTTAAGCAGAGCTTAAAACAAAGCACACAGTGAGAGCTTGGGGTATAAAGCTGGAGAAGAGACCTCACTGCGAGAGATGTGGCAGCACATCTGTGAAAACAGAGGAAGATAGCTGATATATTCATTTGAATGCACTCTATTAGTCAGACCGCTGCCTGTTGTTCTGAGTTTCAACCTTTGTTCCTGTGACTGCAGTGACCAATGAGTTCACATGATTCCCAAACAGTCCAACAGGGCTAATTCATCTGTTTGAACACAGAAAAAAGAAAAGAATCAATACCACAGGTAAACAGTTATGCTGAAAAAAGCCATTAAACAGTGCATGAACTGGTCATTCAGATTCAGTCACCAGTTGGCCTCACATAAATCAATGTTCTAATGGCCATTGAGGGGTGGCTTATTATGCATTTAGCCGAAAAGCATTTGTGTAAACTGGAGAAGATAGCTGATACCTTTCTTTTAATGGACTTTATGATATGCTGACTCTTCTGCTTCCATTGCAGATTAGTCTGACCACTGTTGATCGACTCACTTTATTGAGGCAGGGCGGTCTGTTTTCACTTATAAGCGAGGTTATATAATTCTCAACCAAAACAATACAGCAGCAGCAGTTCATCTGTTTGAATACAGGGGAGAGATAAAAGTCATTTGTCACAGGTAAACAATTGTGCTGACACAGCCAATGAACACTGACATTGTGTCTCATTCAGATTACGCAACTTTCAGCCAAACAGAACTTTACATACAACATTATAGGGTGAAAATTGTTAAATGGTGCTCTAAGGAACGTCCCCAAAAATTATTTTAGTGTTTTTTGCAGCATTTATGTTATGATACTCCAAGATGGAATATTTTTTTAACCTGCAACAGGCTCATTCACATTCACAAGCTGCAGTATATGAATTAGCCGCCCAAATAATTCAGACTGAATCAGACAGTTTTGACCTGTTCATGTAAGGAATCGATACTAATGTAATTCATTAACAACCCATTAAAGCTAATTCTGGTTTCAAACAGATGACAAAAAATACAGAACTTGATTTGTTTTAATATATATAATCATCTTTGTTAGTATCCTCTACAGACAAGGACTTATCAGTGAAGTTTCTTGCAGCTTTCTTTGGAAATGTGGCATGTGACATGTCGTTTGTGGAAGTCTGTCATTTGTGTTACTCGTGTGATTATGGGCATGCCAACATGATGTTCAATAGTCAAGCGCTGCATACACTGCGAACTAAATGTGGAATAGATCAGGCATAGGCACTTGTTCCTTATAAAATACTTAAATATACCATATACCATTTGCTGAGATGGAGCTGTGTTTTTATGCATCACAGAGTTAATGCATGGAGTTAATGTGGATAAATGCATGCTATTGCTCTCTTTAGAAAGTCAGTGTGTAATTATTTGCAATTTCCTCATTAATAATTATTTGGAAAATGCTGTCATTTGAGATCTAATGGTGACAATGCAAACAGATAGGAAGTTGATGAATGACAAGCTACTAACCGGTTAATTACCTGACTGACTTCATAAATCTATTTACTGTGAATGTTAATTTAGTACTGTGTAAACAAAGCTACGCAGACCTTATTGCTTCCATACAAGTAAAACCGAGCTTCAAGGTGACGTTTATTTTGTGCATCACCAATGGCACCAATCCATTATTTTCAGAAACAAACAATAATCTAAACTAAAAATTTGCAATGAATGAGTTAAAACACAAGCGTTGTTTTGTTTGTCCTTTTGTTTCTTTAGGTTTCATTTTGTTAAGTTTTTTTTTTCACATGCAAATTTGAGAGATTTGACTCAAAATTTGAGAGATTTGGCCCTTGCTGGCCAAACGGATTGCATCACTTTGTGTGTTCTCCAATTTTATTTTTTATAGCAAATAACATGCAGTCAAAATCAGAAACGTTCGTTCATGCATGCTTTTCTGCATGCTTTTTAAAAGACAAAGCACATTTGCACTTCGTAGCAGTGGTTTTCTCTTGTGGATCAATATTCACAGCTTTTTTAAAAACAGGATGTGTCCCTGTGTATTACACACAATGAGTGAGAATAGGCCTCTTTACACTGTTAGGATAAGTTGGCTTTGCTGCATCTGTAGGTCTTCCAAAACAAGCATCTGACTAATTTCATTCCCTAGTATGAGAGGTAGCTCAAATAATGTTTCATTTCAACGCCATTCAAATGGGTTGAAAGTCAAAGTCCCACCCCAAATTCACACTGTTGGTGCAGCCAGTGTTCGTATGTCACGCCAGCAGGCCACTCAAACAAACACATTGGTGCAGAAATGTCATACATATCATACAGTAAAGCTCCTTTCATATTCAAAAGGGTCTTTGGAGCTGTTCCGCTGCTAGCCATGAACACACACACACACACACACACACACACACACACACACACACACACACAGAGAAGACCCAACAAACCAGACCAAAGAGTGTCGGTAGCATTTTAGGTTGACCACAGTTTGAGAGGAAGCCAAGGGAGAGACTGTATTTACATTCTGAAAGCAGAGTGTTGGTTTGGGTGTTGCATGCGACTAAAATAGTATATACTGGCGGCTTGTGCTAAGTGCTGTGAGAAATTACTGTGAGGTTTGTGATGGAATAAGTTTAAATAAACTGTTGTCAGTTCGTGTAGCTACAACAGTTCGAAGTTCATTATGAGATGATGACGTCAACATAAGTCGGCGTAAGTGTGGTTAATAAATTAGTGGTGAGTTTTACTGAATACACAATAATGAATTGCTACCTCTCACTCCTTTAAGAATGGCCAGAAGCACCATATTTCCCATTAATCTCCCATCAGTGGAGAAAGCCACTCATTTCTGTTGAGGAACTTCACATGCACTGCACATGCAGTGTGTAATGTACATTTAAAAGCCCTTCTTTCTGTACACATCATCTTCACTGACCAGCCAAGCTGGGCAATATGAGGCATGAGTGGAATATATTTATGAATTACTGCAAGCTAATGGAATTTTGTTGTGTGGATTCAGTGTCAAGCATGCTAGCACACATACACAGGAAGTTTGTGGTGATGTGGTCAACGGCCTTTTATGCCTCTGCTCTTTTTCTGCACTTGCCTGTGAGTCTTGGTATTTTCAGTTAAAATCTTTAACATATATAATTTATAGAAGATTTACACACATAGCACAGTAGAGCATATTTGAAAAGGCTGTCCTTGGTTAAACCTGCTAATGCACTGTTAACTGACAGACGTGCTTAGAGACTCTGGATTTGGCATTCACACAAAATTGTCAAAAAGGACCTGTGCATTAAAAATAATGGCTTCCTAGAGGAAATGTTTTTTAAAGTTTTGTTAAGTGCCTCTCTTAGCCAAGGATCTTTTTCAGAATAGTATTATATTCTCTGTTAATGTTTACCAAGCTTCAGAAATTAATCGGGGCTTGGGACAAAATGGCGAGAAATTTACATAAATAGAATTAAAATATTAAACATAATAGGATAATATAAAGATATATTTTGTACAAAATTGACCTATAGCACTATAGACTCGTAAACTACTATAGTAATCGCTGAGGCTATATTTTTGACCCTGTTTATTACACCTGGAAATCCAGAAAGAGTCACTCATAGGGAAACTACTGGTGTGACACTAGACCTTTTTTACTGGAGCATGAACTCCAGTGAAATATGGCTGTGCCCCAGTAAAATATTACTGATAAATCCTCATGTGCCAATGGAATTGATGTACACCAACCTGAGAATCATTTCTCTGCTAATACCTCAGCAATCATGTTGTGTGTTTTCTATCTGCAGTTTAGAATCATGAATGACTCACTCTGACTCTGTACTGCAGGGAAAGATGATTTATATCCACGTATATCCAGAATAGTAGTAAAAAAAGAACATCAAAATATGGGCACACTTTTCAAAGACGGTGGGCCTGTGCCCCGGCACTGATTAAAGGCTACTGTAGAAAACCCCTGGTTCCTACATTTGAAGTGTTTCTTGTCTTATTTTTAAGAAATCAGGATTGAGTTTACTTGTTTTACGATATAAAAAGTAACAGAGTTTCAATCAATGATAGTTACTTTTTTGTGGTTTTATTACTGGATCAGAGTTTTTGAACAAATGGGCTGAGTGCAGTGTTGGGTAAGTTACTCTAAAAAAGTTATTAATTACTAGTTCCTAATTCTATCTTCAACATTGTAGTTAGATTACTGTGCAAATTACTCTCTCCAAAAAGCATTTCATTACTTATTACTAACTCCTTTCTAAATCCTGTATCTTATATAATGATACAAGGATAGACATGAAATGGTTCTTTTAATTATTTCAAGTAACTACATAAAATTATTCTGGTCACACTTTAGACTAGGGTCCAATTCTCACTGTTAACTAACTATTAACTATTGCTTTTTCCTCAAAATACTCGAATTACTTCTTATTAATACTTAGTAAAGTAGTTGTTAGGTTTAAGAATTGGATGGGATTAAGGATGTAGAATAAGTTCTTGCAGACTACCATATTAACATGTGATATTTAAGTAATAATAAACCAATATCACAGTAATATTCATGCTAATATCCAACTAGTTAATAGTGAGAATTGGACACTAATGTGTTACCAATATTGTTATTAACTCATCAAAGTATTTAAAGTGAGAAGGGCACATACAAAGCATGCATTTTAAGGTTAGACATTACATTTGATGTTAAATCCAATAATGTATCGTCTATAAATGTTCTATAGTCTATACACAGTATGAAGTTCAATTACATAAGAAGTAACTGTAATTAAATTACTAAAAATAAGAGTAATACTCTACTTTTTAATGGGAAAAGTAATTCAATTACAGTAACTAATTCCAAAACTGTCTGAGTGAAAGATTGATTCAGTGATTCATTCAAGGCAGTGACTGTGTCTGAAATGGCATACACTCTATACTCAAGTATTTTGTTTTGAATAAGAAATGACTTCACGATTGCTCAAAGTTAAGTTGTATATAGTTTGAATGTGCTCACAAATCCTGTCCTGTGGCCTCATGGGATAGTAAAGTGTCTATCGGATGCACATTTTACAATTTCAGCACAAGTAGTGTGTCATCTGGGTACTTTTTGCCTACTATTTTATGAATACCGTAGATTCAGACATACTACTTTTTTAACGTACTGTTTTTTGCCTCCCATATAGTAGGGAAGTATGTCATTTCAGATGTAGCCAGTCACTTCCAGTTTAATTCATAAATGAATATAAAACCAATCAGTTCAATGAATGATTCACAGATACACTCACAAAGACTATCATTGATGCCACCTACTGGCGTAACATGCAGAAACAGCTACTGAAAACATCCCGGTGTTTTGTTGTTATCATCCAGTATGCACTTCTGAAAGGAAACAATCTACACATACAGTATGTGACATGGGTTTTGTAGTGATTTTTGTGTTTTTGGTATTTTCATAAAGAAAGAAACCAGCTCCTTCATAATTAATACAGATGGTCATAAACTGGTAGGAATGAATCAGGACTCCAATTGTCTTTTCTGTCAAGCACCAGTGGGACATTATTACTGTCCAAAAATAAAAGCACAGCAGTGCCAGCACTCACAGCCATATACGAAAAGCCCAATACCCAGGCCCTCCCGACAGACACAAAACACATGCATCCACAAATACAGACGCAGTCCCAAATGTGGGTGCACTGTGTTAGGCAGTGTTTGGTTACATAAGAGAACGTGACAAGCTTTCATCTCCAGGAAGAGAGGTACAACCAGAGAATGAGAGTAAGAGGTGATGTAAAGGAGAAGGGGGAGGATTTTGTGCTATTTCTGAGACAATTGATTGAGCCTCTTCCTTCTTTTCACTCTGTCTCTCCCTCTTGCACGCTCTCCATTTTGCCATGAAATGCAGCAGAAAGGCTTTGGCAAAGGGGTCACTTAGCACTTTTCATCTAGTCATTTACTCACATCATCTTTGTCTGCACAAAAGCTGGATGTTTTAATTTAATAATGTGATTTCGATTTTCCTATTTATTGTAGTAATAAAGTAACAGCTTGTTTCATGTGTTCTGAGTGTTTTGTCACTGCAGAAAACAGCAACTCTGCCATTTGCCTGAATCAAACAAACATGTAACTCCATAAAACATTAAGAAGCTCATATTTTATTACAAAATAAATATATGTATGCACTCTGTAGTATACTGAGCATTTTAATCAGACCACAGTCACTGTTGTGTGTTTTGTTATATACTGGCCAACTCCTTGTTAATCTTTTGATGACCGTAAGCGGAGTAACATGATTCTAAACCCAAACAGTACAGCAGGGGTCATTTGTCTATTTGAATAGGAAGAGAAAAAAATCAATATCATAGCTAAACAATTGTGCTGACAAAGCCACTGAACATGGACATTGCATGAACTAGTCATTCAGATTCAGCCACCTGTCAGCCTCACAGAAATTAATTGACTGATGCTTTAATGGCAATTTTGCTGATTAATTAAAACTGCCAATGAGAGCCCAGCAATTCTAGCCTGTGATTTGATTCAGTCAAACAGCATTAAACACTAATGTTCAAAGGTTTGGAGTCTGTATGATTTTTATGTTTTAAATTAAAAGTATAATTGTGAAACACTACCATTTGGAATTTAAAATAACTCATATCTATTTTAATAAAATGTCAAATGTAAAGCTACATTTTCAGCAGTCATTAGTTACGCGATCCTTCAGGAATCATTCTAATATGCTCAATAATTATTTCTTATTATTTACAATGTTAAAAACAATTGTAGCCTACTTCTTAATATTTTTGTGGAAAATATACATATATTTTCCACAAAAAGTCAGATGTGAAAAAGGTTTGAAAACTCAAGTAATGTCCTTGAGTTTGAACTTTGTTACAGGCCTCAGGTCAGTCAGAGGTCAGAGGTCATCATCAGAGCTAGTTTTTGCTTCCCCTGATGTTTTTCTGCTGCACTGCACTGCGTGATTACACCTGGCTTGTTGCTGAGATCTTTATGCTGCCCTACAGTGTTGCTGCATTGAGTTTCACCTCGGAGACTGGAAGTTTTGCTCAAGCATGTGGTCTTGCTGTAAGACTTCATGCGTGGGACTTGCTGTAGGAGGCTTGCACAAGGCCATGTATGCGGACCATTCTGCTCACCTGTAAAGAAATGTAAGGACACGCTAACAGGCGGAGAACTCATTGTGCTTCAAATTTTTCATGTGCTATAAAAATGAAAAATAACATTGCTTAAAAGGGCAGCTTGAGGATACATTCTTGCAATCATTTTAACAGTAAAAATCAAGGACACATTGTTAAATTTACTTCCTTTAATAATTCTGAATTTTGGGGGGCATTTTGTTTGGAAATAAAATATCCAAACAATATGATGCCTTATAGAATGTAAAAACAGCATGCCATTTGTGTGATTCATTGACCTGGTATCCGTTCTTGTATCACTGATGGTAACTGATGCTGAACCGATTGATTGGATGGACTTAAGTGATTCATTGTGTAAGCTCTATTCAACATCCTTTCAGAGAACAGGTATGGAGCAACATTTATTTAGCTGAAGGACTATGACACTAGGGTGTAAAAGATCCAATAAAACAGAGAAACATTTTGTGGCATTTTGCTATTTTCATTGCAATGTATATCATAAAACTCAAAGAGAATGAGTGAGTAAACAAGTCAGAGGATGTGCAAGAAAAAAGTGATCCAGATCCCATGAGCTGCAGGCAGAGTTAAGTTGTTTATGCTTTAAAGCATCTTTGAGATCCCTTAGCTTCCGAAATCACTGCTTATATCATTCTAGCTTAGTTTTATCATCATTGGTTTTGTTTAGTTTGTTTCTGACTGTATATGGAAAATCACAGTGTTGGAGTGTGTACTTTTTGTGGTTAACCTTACTAAAAATGTACACATAGACTAGGTCCTAAATTTAAAAACATTACAAATGTTAAATAAATGTGACTCTCTGTGAAATCCAGGCTAAAGTCTTAAAATCTAATTATGAGATAACAAGAATCAACGTTTCTACCATTAATTTAACTATGATTTCAATATTTGACATGACCTTACTCAAGACATATCCAAGATATAAAGGTTACATTTTCACAGAATGTTCTTTACCATATGAAGGATTATTTTTGTAAAAACAGCAAATCACAAAACAAATTACTTTAGCTGGGTTTTCACAGAGAGGCTCACATATGTACCTTTGATTATAAGGTGATCTGAACAGAAATTGACAGTGTAAAAATCTATTGTCTGCCTCAACCCTGATTCCACTCCACAATATATGTTTGATCATGCTCATTTCCCAAAATGGCTTAATTATCATAGAGAAGAAGAAAGTTAACAATTATGTCCAATTGTAGACGTGGAGCAGGTGTGGAACACTGAGAACCACCTCAGACAAAGGGGTGTCAGAACTTAATTAACATACAGACTACAGCTGTAACGACAGGAGCAACTTCATTTACATGAAGGTTAGTAAACTGAAAATCTATAAAAGGTTAGGATTTTAGGATGTTCGGGGTTCATTCCAACTCCGTTGAACCCAAGGTACAACGTACTTTGTCACTGCTATGCTGCAATAAACATCATCAAGATCTTCAACGTCTTCATCATTTTTTCTTACAACAATGATATAAAAACCACCATAGAGGTGCAGCTCTATTGTGTCTGAGTTGTTTATTCAGTTACTATTCTATTAGCTTTTAATTAGATTGTGTTTGAGAGTGTGTTTTTTTCAATACTGTTTGTTTGCCTGGAACTTTATTCTGTATTTGTCCAGATTGTTTTACTCACAGTCTACACACAGAGCATTCTTCTAGATGGCAGACTTAGCTTTTTTAGTAGTCTTTTGATATTTAATTACACTATTGTAAGTCATTTTTTAAAGAAATTACTATTTTATTCTGCAAGGATGCATGAAATAAAGCAAAAGTTATAGTAAAGAAATGTAGAATGCTACAAAAGATGTTTGTTTAAGCTTGTCTCTTTGGGAGAGATTCATACAAATGACTTTTAAATTAACATTGTGTTTTTCCCTTCTCATTTGTTTTCCCTGTTCTCTCTCTCTCCTGCAGTGGGTGGCATTTGCCTCGCTGTTCTTCATACTGGTTTCCATAACCACATTCTGCCTGGAGACACACGAGGCCTTTAACCCCATCATTAACCGCACATATATTAACCCTGTAGACAACAGCTCCAGGTTTCACTTGGAGACAGAGACGGTGGTCTACCTAACCTACATCGAGGGAGTGTGTGTGGTCTGGTTCACCTTTGAGTTCCTCATGCGTGTCACCTTCTGTCCAGACAAAAAGAAATTCATCAAAAACACCCTAAACATCATAGACTTTGTGGCCATCCTGCCATTTTACCTGGAGGTGGGTCTGAGCGGACTTTCTTCTTCTGAAGCGAAGGATGCTCTAGGTTTCCTCAGAGTGGTACGATTTGTCCGGATCCTCCGAATCTTCAAGCTGACGCGACACTTCGTGGGACTGCGCGTACTCGGACACACTCTCCGTGCCAGCACCAATGAGTTCCTCCTGCTCATCATCTTTCTGGCACTCGGAGTGCTCATCTTCGCCACCATGATCTACTACGCAGAGCGAATCGGTGCCAATCCCAATGACCCACGTGCCAGCGAGCACACCCATTTCAAAAACATTCCCATTGGCTTCTGGTGGGCTGTTGTGACTATGACCACACTGGGCTATGGAGACATGTATCCTCAGACTTGGTCAGGCATGTTGGTGGGCGCACTGTGTGCTCTGGCGGGTGTGTTAACCATCGCCATGCCTGTGCCTGTCATCGTCAATAACTTTGGGATGTACTATTCTCTAGCCATGGCTAAGCAGAAGCTACCAAAGAAAAAGAACAAGCATATTCCCCGTGCGCCCCAGCTGGGCTCACCTAACTACTGTAAGTCTGCCATGAACTCGCCCCACCACAGCCCACAAAGTGACCACAGCGCTCTTGGTGCCCAGGAGGAGATTTTAGAAATGAACAGAGCAGGTAGGAGACTTGCTTAAATAATGTAATTCTGAATAAATGCCAAAGAATCAGAAATGAGATTTAACTCACCTTTTTTTAACTCACACAGTCTTTCTAGATCTGCCTGAAATCACACATGTGACCTGTTTTCAAAATCCCTCATTTGGGAATCGTTCAACTGCAGCTCAACCATCTGGAGAATTATAAAATCTCATTGCACTGCATTCTTAACAAAGATGCACGTAGAAACAAACACACGTCTTCACCATGGTTGCATAACGACTAATACCCCATGCAACATTTTGTATATCTATATGTTTTCCATCAGACTCCTGTGAGGATAAATTATATCCACCCAGACAATCAGGAGCACACTCATTCAACAGCACGCATTTGTTTTTGTCTAGCGGCTCGGCTTAATTACATTCTACCTATATGTCAATAAACAATAGTTTTCATTTGCTTTTTTGACCTTAACTTACATAAAAGCTTGCCCAGACACTCAGACTCTTGGTATGGAGAAACTTTTTTTTTAATAATGTTTACATTTTAAACATTGTTTATGCAATTGATGATTGCAGAATGTGGAATTCTTTTTCATTTTTTTTGGTAACATAATTTTTTTTTTTTTTATAACTAGATTCAAACAGTACATTTTAATCAAATGAATCAAATGACTCGTTAGATTAATCAAATATAAAAATAATTATTAGTTGAAGTACTAAACTAATAAATTCAACCTCCTGAGAAAATGGTGGTCTCAAAAAAAAAGCAAAAAGAGTTTGATTTTGTGTGACATTATGTGCATAGAAAAGGTGTGAATTGTAAACATCACATTTTAGGGAAAAGGTTTGTCCACAGTTGTAAACACATGCATTTAGGCTGTTCCATGAGCTTCTGATTTACTTCAGCGGGCAATCAGAATGACCAGCTAAAATCAATATTTGTTGTAGCTGCAGAAGTGTGGTGTAATAAACAGCTGTGATTTTGGAACTACTACTATGTTGTGAACCATACTCTCAAAATCAGCATTCATAATGTTTCATGTTGGTTTGAGTTCAGTTTTATGGAAAATGAAAAGTGAAAAAGCAGTGAATTTGTGTCAGTCACACACACTCACATGTGGATGTGATGCAGTAAGAGGGCCTGACCAGCATAAATAAGATATTTCAATCCACTCCACTCTGTCCTCAGCATTCTTAACACGAGTAAGTGGTGCCGAGTGCCTTCATTTGGAGCACTCGTTTAGAGAGAAGAGAGGAGATGGGCTTGTTGGCTGTGTCTGATCAGACTGGGGAAAGAATATCTCATTAATGTGTGAGAGTAACTGTGTGACTCCTTCATAAGGCTGACTGGAGGGATTCCCCCACTTTAAATGCTATAATAATACATTTTATCAAGATTTTTGATGCTAAAGGTGGAAAAGAGCAACATACAGCAAAAGTACAAAAAACACTAGAAGCAATGTATGTCTCGGAAAACCAGAACAAAACACATATCTCCCATCAACAGAATTAAATATATGTTATCATGTAATAATATAAAAAATAAGCATTGACCTGCTTGTAATTATATTTAATTTAGTTAGCAGTTTAATCAATTTTGTTGATTTTGTTGTGAGAGTTTGTGACAAACACTAAACTTAACTAAAAAAACTCACTCAATGAATAATGATATTACAGTATTAGAGACAACCTTAAGTATGTCAGACAATGTATTTATACAAGATAGAAAATGAGAGTCATATCTGCAGTGTTTACTTGCATGGTCATTCTGTTCCGTTAAAAACAAAGCTTTGTTATGAAGTGAAAGGATGGGTAATGCCTTCTGCTTTCATGCAATCTCTTTATTATTTCATTCTCTGTGTTTTTACACTGCACTAGAGCCTGTTGCTATGGCAACAGTGTCCAAGCAACCGCACAATAGGAATAGCACTCTGCAATGAGCTGCATTCATTCACTCGCCTTGCACGACTCCTGTAATATTCACACAGTTCCACACACACATACACCCACGCACACGCACACACACACACACACACACACACACACACACACACACACACACACACACACACACACACACACACAGATGGTCTGAGGATGAATGCAGTATAAATCAATACATGACCTACTGTTAATTACTGCTCAGGTTTTTAGGGTAAATGTCTCTGGACATTTTAGTTGTTCATCATTTAGTGTTTGATCTGACTCATCTGTAATGTTTAGATGAGATAAACAGGGACACATAATGGATAATGAATCCAGTTATTTTAGCATTCATTGCCAGTTGGATCGAAAATATAAAATAATAAATTATACCAAAAGAAAATAGATATTCTTCCTGTCCTTTCTTCTCTCTCTGCTCAGCGCTGACAGCGCAGCCTTTCTAAATCTCTCTTGTAAATGAGTTTACAGATGGCACAAAGGCCTTGATTATCAGCTCCATCCATTTGACTTTGGGCAGAGAACCGTAAGAATGACCAGCACATAGAGCGAAAGCATCTGTTGAATTGGCCACGGTCGCAGAGAAACACAGCAAACACTCTCACTGCAGCTCTGTGACACACACACACACACACAGAGAGAGAGAGAGAGAGAGAGAGAGAGAGAGAGAGAGTTACTGTTTGAGATGAGTCAACTCTCTGTCCTCTATAAACAGTGCCTATATCCGTCCCTGTTGTATAGTTATTTCTAATTCCGAGGTCTCCTGAGAAATATGAGTTGTGTAATTATCATTATGCTTTTGGCCCTGTTTTTATTCAAAATGGTCCACTCACACTTAACACATCCAGCATACTGGTGTTTTATGAGCTGCTCTTGCACCCTGTAAATTGTGGCATTCAGAGATACGGCAATATTTATATTTTCTGTATTTAGAGACTTAATTATGCCTTTATTTGGACAGGACAGTGTAGAGTAGACAGGAAAGCATTGGGTGAAGAGAAAGGGCAGCGAGATCAGCGAAGGACCACGAGGCGGGATTCGAACTTGGATAGCCGCGAGCACAGTTGCGCTGTATGTCGGCGCACTAACCACAAGGCTACTGGTGCCGATGTATCACTAACATATAGGTTGGTTTTAATATATTGTACAGCATATAACACCCTTATAGTTGTTAGGAATAGTTGCTATTAATTGGATTTAGTCACAGCAGGGAAACAACATTGTAGGCACATTCATTATTTTAATACAATTTTGATATAATTATCTTCCAAAGTCTGTGTGTATTTTCAGTTTTAGTGTGTAATCAGATCTGTCCCACAACGAACACAATGAATACAAAATTAGCACAAACAAGCCACAACACAGCGAAATAAGCATAACACAATGGAAACAATCTGAAACACAACAAAATTAGCACAACACAGCCAAAATTGCACAACACAATGGAAACAAGCCGCAAAACACAGTGAAAGTAGCACAACACAATGGAAACAAGCCAATTAGCACAACATAGCAGAGCTTCAATAACGAAATTAGCAAAACTCAACTAAATTAGTCTTATGCGTTGTGTTGTGGCAATTTCGTTGTGTTGTGCACTACTGGGCCTCCGCAGTATATATATACAGTATATATATATTGTCCTCAGTTTAAAAAGATGGATCTCATTCGGAGTGCCATGATTTTGAAAGGATGATGACGGAACATTCATTTTGGGTTCCTTTAAGACGCAGAGCTGAATTCAGGTTATTCAGTGGCCACAAAACCAGAAAAGTTTTGGAAGTGAGAGCATTTAAAGTGAGAGCGTCTTACAGCTGTAAACAAGAAATATGGATGCCATACTGTGTACTGAGACAACTAGTATTTAATGTTGGTCCCACTGCAAATGTGCCTGTCACTACATGACTTTCAAAGGTGAATTTGGTTGTAGAATGTAGTTGTAATGCCCACTAATCCATAAACAACTCTGTACAGAACAACATGGAAACGAGTACTGACAACTATATTTGCATTAGTACGTGGCCAATCTCTGAACTGATGCTTGAGGTTGTTTATCACTTCCTGTTATAGGGCTGAGTGAGAGGAGAGATAGAATGAGGAGAGTGCTGAAAGTGAGGGGGATGATGAAGAGAATGAGAGATTTGAGGGTGTTCGGAGCAGAAATAGCAGTGAGGAAGTATGGCAGGTGCAGCAGAGCCCCAGCGGATCTGTCCTTCACTACAGACTCTACACTGAGGCTCTACCTCTCATGTGTAAATAATAATTACTGTCTGTGTACTTAGAGTTGAGTAGGTTCTCATTCATACAGAATTACAGCTGGATATTCCTGCTTGAGGAAATAAAATACAGCACGTGTAGTCTACAGCTAGAAGTCTCTGGATTTTTCTTTCAGCTGAAAAAAAGATACACTCTGAAATAGACATTTTCATTTAAATTATTCATTTACCATGTTTTAGCACACATACACACTCTGAGCAGAGACAGTATTGAATCGAGGATCATTATTCGATGAAGAGGATGAATTGAATGAACCTTTTTACACTAACCAGCTGAAAATGCCTTTGAGATTTTAGTTGTTACATGAAATGGTACTACATTTGGTAGCATTTTACCATTATATTACCATACATTTCACACATTTTTCACCATTTATAAATCATCCATGTGCCCAGACATCTCAAATGTGACTGCGACAGGTGGCAAAACCAGGGATAGCAGCACCATACAGAATCATAATCACCATTCAGAGGTGACTTAAAGAAGTCAATATCGAGGAGATTTCTGTAGAAACATAAATATCAACTGATGCTTCTGATCTTTTTACTTTTTACGTCAAAAAAATGTATAGCAAATTAATAAACTTAACACTGATTTGAAATATGCTATCTTTGTTGATGAAACTTTTTAAATCAACCACATTTTGCATTTGACCCCTAATATATTTAAATATATTAGATTGAAATATTGCTCAAATTTGTTTAGTCAGAACACAACAACTGTTGAGCCATTTTTGATCGGCAGTGCTAGAGAAAGTGCTAGTGCCAGGTTTGTTTTTGTTTTTTTCTGCAGTGTAAAAGAGAAATGGTAGAGAGAGTAAGAGGAATGCCTGTTTATCAAACCATTCATAAAGATGAGTCATCTCATCCTTCTATCCATCACAGAGACTTCATCACTTCACAACTTTTTCTGTGTGTGTGTGTGTGTGTGTGTGTGTGTGTGTGTGAGTATCACTGCAGTTAGCTGTAAACTGTAAACTGTACTATCTATCAACAGACCATAATGAAATGTATCCATTGTGATATTAACAACAGGACTCTTGTCCCATTTGATTAACCACAAAGTTAAAGCCTGCCGATAGTTGCTGATAGATACTCTTTTGTTGACAGTAATATGTTAGCAAGAGCGTGCTTGAATCAGTGTTGGCGATACAATGGAAAATCCAGGTGGGAGATATGATCGTTCCCAGCGCTTCTTCCCCTGATGAGCTCTGGCAGCGCTCTCCCTTCTCACAGGTCTGGTCGATGAGGTGTAAATTGAGAGCGCAGGAGCTTCTGGTTGCCAGAGAGCTCACAGGTGAACAGGCTGGTTGCCATGAGCTGTTTCTATATATTACGCCATGGCTAGGAGCTATAATTCAATGCTCCTCCTTCTTTCTTTGGAGCAAAACCAGAGCTGCACCCTGCTGTTTGGTCAAATGTAATGCTGAAAACAGAAGAGGTTTAGGTTTTTGCAGTACTAGGAGATTTTTTTTACATTAAACAATACATAAGTACATTTATTCTCATACAATTCATAAGTGGGTAAAAATGTGGGATACAATTATGTTATATTACTTACATTTATGCATTTTGCAGCTATTTTTATCAAATACAATACAAAATGACTTAAGTTGCAACTGAGCTATATCAGTTTATTTGGGGAATTGATCCCATGACATGTTGCTAGCACCATGATCACAACATGCACATAACAATTAGAAAATGTTGATGTAATTTGGTTAATAATTTAGATTATGTATAACAGATTAAAATTATGGGGAAAATTCTGCAAATTGAAACTATGGATATACAGTGCTCAGCGTAAATGAATACACCCCCTTTGAAAAGTAACATTTTAAACAATATCTCAATGAACACAAAAACATTTGCCAAAATGTTGACAAGACTAAGTTTTATATAACATCTGTTTAACTTATAACATGAAAGTAAGGTTAATAATATAACTTTCAGTTTTACTCAAATTAGGGTGATGCAAAAATGAGTACACCCCACAACAAAAACGACTAAATATAGTACTTTGTATGGCCTCCATGATTTTTAATGACAGCACCAAGTCTTCTAGGCATGGAATTAACAAGTTGGCGACATTTTGCCAGATCTATCTTTTTCCATTCTTCAAGAATGACCTCTTTTAGATTGGATGCTGGATGGAGTGATGCTCAACTTGTCTCTTCAGAATTCCCATAGGTGTTCGATTGGGTTCAGATCAGGAGACATACTTGGCCACTGAATCACTTTCACCCTGTTCTTCTTCAGAAATCCAACAGTGGCCTTAGATGTGTGTTTAGGATCATTGTCATGTTGGAAAAGTGCACAACGACCAAGGGCACGGAGTGATGGTTAGCATCTTCTCTTTCAGTATAGAGCAGTACATTTGTGAATTAATGATGCCATCAATGAAATGCAGCTCCCCGACACCAGCAGCACTCATGCAGCCCCACATAAGGACACTGCCACCACCATGTTTCACTGTAGGCACCATGCATTTTCTTTGTATTCCTCACCTTTAACGCCATACAGTTCCCCTTCATGGGAACTCGAACTGCGTCCCTAGGGTCGCTACGGGAACGCCTCAGCGTGACTCGGTCTGAAGATACATATGAAAAACACCACCTGTTGGCCGGCGACAGCCCATGACGTCACTACCGCGTACCACAATATAAGTGCCGCCGGGAGGATACATCATCAGCTTTTTCGTCTTCACTGACTGGTTTGTTTGAAGCGTGCAGAGTGAATCTGGTAAGAGTACAGTTTTCTAACTCTACTATGGCGAGCACTAGCAAGGCGTTTAGGAAGTGTGTGGATCCGTGTCCTCGTTATTTGACACCCGATGACACACACGACTGTTGCGTCTTTTGTTTGGGCATGGAGCACGCACGCGATGTCCTTGAGGGGGCGGTTTGCGTGCATTGTGAGCGGCTCTCTGTGAGGAAGCTCAGCTCTCGCCTGTCCCTCTTTTCGAGGAAAGAGGGGCAGCCGTCTGCTTCCCGCAATTCAAGACCCACCGTTGCCGAGGCACGGAGGCGAATGAAATCGTGGGGTTCGCAGTTGGTGGTGGCCGATAAGCTGGAAAGGGACCGCCCCCTTTTCGCGCGTCGGCCGAGAACGAGAGTGAGCTGCTGGATTGTGATGATGCGATCTTTCTGACATCATTAGATGCAGCAGCTAGTGCTCCGCTGCATATGAACGAGTTTTGGAGGTTATGGATTATAAAAATAAATTTAAATAACCCCCAGCTCGAGTGAGCCTTCCTTTCTTCATAAATCTCGATGTGGAGGTTGAGAAGGAGTGGGAAAGCTAGTTTTTTTTCTCGTATTCATAGGTTTCAGCATACTAGTTATGCTGACACTGAGGGGATGCGTGAAAATGGCTATGAGGGGATGCCCCCTGTGCAAGAGATGATAACTAGCTTATCTCTCTATGGCGAGACATCCTCTCAAGGCTCCTCCTGGCCATCTAAGCCCCTGAATCTCGCTTAAATGGCAGGGCATATGCAGCAGCAGGTCAGACCGTCGCTTCTTGCTGCACGAAGGCGTACCAGACTGACCTGCTAAAAGTCCTGGATAAGGTCCAGGTCTGAGCCCGAACAACCAGGGGTCCTAACCCATCTCGGTCTGAGGATCAGAGATGGGCTTAGAAGGCTAGTCTCGCGACTCATGCCCCTCCCCCTCCTGCGGCTAGGGTGAGACAGAGGCGTGGGTCAGAGAGAGGCAAGCCCTCTCATTCCTCTCTAATTCCCCTGTAACCACCGTAAACTCCACCGACCGAGGTTAGGTGGAAGTTTCCTGCCTAGAGGCGCTCCCTTGTGAGCGGCGGAGTTCCCTCTCATTCTGAGGAATGAGTTCTCCGCTCCTCAGAGCTCTGTGATAGGTCGCTCTCCGTGCTGGTCGAGCTAGCATTGCTCCCCTTACTATAGAGGGTTATCTATGAGCATGCCGCTCCCTGCTGAGCGTCTGAGTTCCTTCTCATTCTGAGGAATGAGTTCTCCGCCTCCAGAGCTCGATATAGGTAGCATTATAGGCTCTCATTCTGAGGAATGAGTTCCCAACTAAGAACTGCAGTCAGGTGGACTTATGATGACTTCAGGCAGGTTCTGTATTCTCGAACTGCCTTATTGATGGTCTGGACGTGAGTCCCCTCGGAGGTTTCTGCGGATCCTCCTGGATCTTCAGTCATTCTGGTCACCACTGCAAGGGTAGAGCCAGTATTACTCCCTCACGATAAGAGGGTTACCTATGAGTATGCCGCTCCCTTCTGAGCTGAGTGTCTTTTCATTCTGAGGAATGAGTTCTCCACTCTCCAGAGCTCGTTATAGGTAGAGCCAGCATTGCTCCCCTCGTTAGAGGGTCACCTTTGAGCATGCCGCTCCCTGCGGAGCGTCTGAGTTCCCACTCATTCTGATGAATGAGTTCTCCGCTCCTCAGAGCTCTGTGATAGGTCGCTCTCCGTGCTGGTCGAGCTAGCATTGCTCCCCTCACTATAGAGGGTTATCTATGAGCATGCCGCTCCCTGCTGAGCGTCTGAGTTCCTTCTCATTCTGAGGAATGAGTTCTCCGCCTCCAGAGCTCGATATAGGTAGCATTATAGGCTCTCATTCTGAGGAATGAGTTCCCAACTAGAACTGCAGTCAGGTGGACTTATGATGACTTCAGGCAGGTTCTGTATTCTCGAACTGCCTTACTGATGGTCTGGACGTGAGTCCCCTCGGAGGTTTTCTCGGATCCTCCTGGATCTTCAGTCATTCTGGTCACCACTGCAAGGGTAGAGCCAGCATTACTCCCCTCACGATAAGAGGGTTACCTATGAGTATGCCGCTCCCTTCTGAGCGGCTGAGTGTCTTTTCATTCTGAGGAATGAGTTCTCCACTCTCCAGAGCTCGTTATAGGTAGAGCTAGCATTGCTACCCTCGTTAGAGGGTCACCTTGAGCATGCCGCTCCCTGCGGAGCTGCCTGAGTTCCCACTCATTCTGAGGAATGAGTTCTCCGCCTCCTCAGAGCTCTGTGATAGGTCGCCTCCCTGCGGGTCGAGCTAGCATTGCTCCCCTCACTATAGAGGGTTATCTATGAGCATGCCGCTCCCTGCTGAGCGTGCCTGAGTTCCTTCTCATTCTGAGGAATGAGTTCTCCGCCTCCAGAGCTCGTTATAGGTAGAGCCAGCATTACCTATGAGTATGCCGCTCCCTTCGAGCGTCTGAATGTCCACTCATTCCGAGGAATGAGTGTTCCGCTCCCAGAGCTCGCTGTTGGTAGAGCCAGCATTGCTCCCCTCACCCAGAGGGCCACCTATGAGCATGCCGCTCCCTTCTGAGCGGGCGGAGTTCCTCTCATTCTGAGGAATGAGTTCCCCGCCTCCAGAGCTCATGGTTGGGCTCGACGCCCTCTGAGCGGCGGAGTGTCTTCTCATTCTAAGGAATGAGTTCTCCGCTCCTCAGAGCTCTATGATAATCGCTCTCCCTGCTGGTCGAGCTAGCATTGCTCCCTCACTATAGAGGGTTATCTATGAGCATGCCGCTCCTGCTGAGCGGGAGTTTCCCTCTCATTCTGAGGAATGAGTTCCCCTCCAGAGCTCATGATGGGGCTTGCCGCTCCCTTCTGAGCGGCGGAGTGCCTTCTCATTCTGAGGAATGAGTTCTCCACTCTCCAGAGCTCGTTATAGGTCTCACTCTGAGGAGTGAGTTCTCCGCCTAGAGCTCCTCATTGGTAGCTGAGTTCCTCTCATTCCGAGGAATGAGTTCTCCGCCTCCAGAGCTCGCCGTCGGTAGAGCTAGCACTGCCCCTCAACCAGAGGGTCACCTATGAGCATGCCGCTCCCGTCTGAGCGTCCGGAAGCCCGCCCCCAGAGCTCTGTGATAGGTCGCCGCCTGTTGGTCGAGCCAGCATTGCTCCCCTCAACCAGAGGGTCATCTATGAGCGTGCCGCTCCCTTCTGAGCGTCTGAGTTCCCTCTCACTCCGAGGAATGAGTAGTTCTCCGCTCCAAGGCATAGAACGTTCTAATAAGTGCACACGCAAGACTTTGGGCACTTTTCTAAAATCCACTTAGTGGTAAGTCCGCACATTAAAGATTCTGCGTTCTTTCTAAAAATCCCGTAAGGGTAGGGTTACGCGCACTGCTTCGTGCCCTTTTTTGAGCTGGTTAAAGCCCCGGTTTGTGCCTTGGGCCCCGCTCCCCTGTCCCATATATGTTGGGTCCAAAAAAAAAAAGGGAAAGGGGGGGTACACTACCAAGAGGTCTGTTGAGACAGTTCCCTCAGTAAGCTTGGGAGAGCAGGTGGTAACCCCTGAGTGATCGGCCAGGACCTGGTGAGCCAGGTGCCTGGCCATATCCCCTTGAAGGAATCTTTTCTGATTCCAAGACCTTGAGCTCTACCCTAGGCCCGGTAATCCCGGCGCCTAACAGGTAAGTACTAGAGTCGCAGCTCGGGCCTTTGGCCGAAGGGGATAATATCACTGACAGCCATCAGTCGCCCCGGGGAAACTTCCTTAAGCCGGGTATAGTTGGCTTAGTGCTCGCCTTTTTGCGAAATTGGCTTGCATTCCCTCAGCATGGTGAAGTGGGTATAACGTTCCTCGTAGCGACCCCTAGGGACGCAGTTCGAGTTCCCATGAAGGGGAACGTCTCAGGTTACGATAACCATGGTTCCCCGAGTGGGGAACGAGACACCTGCGTCCCCTGGGCTTTGAGCCATGCTTCGACGCAAGCTTCAGACGAAGAAGCTGATGATGTATCCTCCCGGCGGCACTTATATTGTGGTACCGGTAGTGACGCTGCTGGGCTGTCGCCGCCAACAGGTGGTGTTTTTTCATATGTATCTTCAGACCGAGTCACGCTGAGGGCGTTCCCGTAGCGACCCTAGGGGACGCAGTGTCTCGCTCCCCACTGGGGAACCATGGTTACATACGTAACCTGAGACGTTTTGAAGCCATCAGTTCCAAAACATTTATCTTGGTCTCATCACTCCAGAGTATAGAGTCCCAGTAGTCTTCATCTTTGTCAGCATGGGCCCTGGCAAACTCTAGGCGGGCTTTTTGTGCCTGGGCTTTAGGAGGCTTCTTTCGTGATCGCACCCATGCATGCCATTCCTCTGCAGTGTACGCCGTATTGTGTCACGGGAAATAGTCACCCCAGTTTGGCTTTCTACTTCTTTAGATAACAGCAGTGAACTTGCATGTCGATTTTCTTCAACCCTTCTCATTAGAAGACGCTCCTGACAAGGTGTTAACTTCCGTGGACGACCTGGCGTCTCTGTGAGATGGTTGCAGTTCCATCTTTTTAAATGTTTGTACCACTTTTGCTACCGTATTCTGACTGATAAGTAAAGCTTTGCTGATCTCCTTGTAGCCTTCACCTTTCTTGCGTAAATAAATTATTTTCTTTCGCAGGTCTTGTGACATTTCTCTTCCATGTGGTGCCATTGCTGACAGCATGAAATGGGAAGGGGTTTTCTTTAAGTAACACCCTTTTATAGTCAACTGTCACCTGTGTAATGAATAATTAGACTCACCTGTGGTTGAATTCTTGTTAAATTAGACATTTGTAGTCTACAATTTAGCTTTGCTCCAGAGACTTTCAGTGGAGTGTACTCATTTTTGCATCACCCTAATTTGAGTAAAACTGAAAATGTTGTTCTCTAAGTTATATTATTAACCTTACTTTCATGTTATACGTTAAACAGATGTTATATAAAACTTAGTCTTGTCAACATTTTGGAAAATGTTTTTGTGTTCATTGAGATATTGTTTAAAATGTTACTTTTCAAAGGGGGTGTACTCATTTACGCTGAGCACTGTATAATAAAAGCTATTTTTAGCATTTCTATATGCATAATGTGGATTTTAAATATGAAAAAGATAAAATACAACTTGAATTATTGGGGTTTTATTAATTTATTTATTCAGCCATCCTAACCAGTGAAAAAAAGCATGTGTAGTACATTTAGTGTCCTTCACAAGCCCTCTCTTTCATCAGTCCTGGCGTTTCACCATGGCTACATGCTCTTCTTACATGTGCTTGTGTGTTTGAAGATCCCAAAGTGAACGGTGATGCAGCTAAAGCAGCGCTGGCCAATGAGGATTGTCCCCACATAGACCAAGCCATTTCCCCTGAGGACGGCCAGATCTTTAACACAAGCGAGCCACAGGGAGACACTTCGTGTTTTCTGCTGAACGTCGGCAGACGATCCACAAACACGGGCACCCGAGTGAGGAAGGGTATGTAACCACTGAGTGAGGCTATTGCCTGACACACACAAACAAACACGCACACAACCTACACAGTAATGTATAAATCAGGTGCATTGCACAATAAATAAAGACAGTCCAAACATAAAGACAAGCAGAGCGCGCCCACAACAGACAGTTTATAATGATGCAGTTTAATAACTGCAGGTAAAGACCAAATTTGTTCTTAAATGTCTAGCTCAGCCATCTCAGATTTTATTCAGATGGGCTCAAAAACTTTTATTATCTTTCAGATACTACCGTCAGCATTTTTCATATGTAAATAGACCCTCATATGTAATAAAGACCCTTCCCTGCACGCTCAGATCCTTCCACAAGTCACATTTCTCCAACCCTCTTCTCTTTAAACATATTGTAAATAATTTTTTTCCACACCACGCTGCATTATGTCAAACTCATATTAACACACATACAGCTGCCTCCTGGGGCCAACCTTAATCTTCCCTTTTTTCTGTTTTTCTTTGTTGTTTGTTTGTTTTTTACTTGTTTCTTCCACCACTGTGCATACCTGTGGTCTGTCTCTATGTTTGAACCTCCTTCCATCTCTCCCTCTCTTCCGTCTTCCTTATGCTACCTGTTTGGCTCATAGCCGGAATGTTCTCAGGGAGGTCAGGGGCGGAGCCGGCCGGCCCGACGCATGGCACACAGGGTTACCCTCTGCTGCAGCTAGGCTGGGCGCACAGCCCAGAAGACGGCCATGCCAGGGTCACCACCTGAGATCCAAGCCTGTTTCGATATCATAAGCTCAAACCGCTCACAGCAGCCTTAGATAAATAAAAGGCCCCTACACGCTATGTAGCTTTACAGGCTGTCAATTACCGTCAGAAAATGTAGTGTTATAAAAAGAAACACACGTTCATGTTCTCTCACACCTGTTCTAGTTTGACCCATCATACCCCTCCGGTATGGATAGACTAAAAATGACCTTTCCACAATAATTACACCACAGATAGCGACGCTACAAACTGGCCGTTTCTGATCACATTCAAAAGAATATCCTGCTATCATCCACCAATTTATCACATAATCATTTTCTAACCAATAGCGCTGTCTGTCTGTGTCTTATGACATGTTGCTCTGTGTGAGCATGCTCTGTTTGACTTCAGATCTTACCCACAGACAAAAGCACCACAAGATGGTCAACATCATCACAAAGCAGAACTACACACACTGTTCCCAACAAATATGTGTCTTTGTGTGTTCTGCTGTATGTGTATGTGTAAGTTTATAAGTGTTTTGAGAGATGTGTGTGTGTGTGTGCGTGCGTGTGAGTGTGAGTTATTTTTTCTGTAGCATTATGTTGTGCATGTGTTGGGGCAGTCCTGCGGCCTTGCTGCACAATCTGTCCTGATGCCTGTATGGTATTGGATAAGAATGTGAAGATTTGGTTTTGCACAAAGGCAAAGAATATGATGGTGTAGATACGACACCGACATATGTGACATGCTCTTTTATTTTGAGTCGAAAGTCCCAATAAGCCATTAGTGAAGAAATGTGATAACCAAAAAAAATAAAAAATACTTTTAAGTTTTCTGTTTTGTTGTTTTAGAAATATTAAATCAGAGTCTCTGCTTTCAAATTATGTCAGTTTTATTATGAAATTCAAACAATTTTCCCTAGCCTTGTCCAATACATTTTTACACCATGGAAAGGCGTCAATGAAATGGCGTGTTTTACTTAATGATAATAGAAAAAAGAACATTTTAAATAAATGTAATTGTTGATATCCCAAATAAACTCATTAAATATATGCACTATAATATAATTGTGTTTTATGTTTTCCTAAACTGTTTTCAGGACTTCCTAATTATTTATTCTATTTTTGAATTAATTTCCAAAACAAACTAATAAAAACGGACATGTTTTTACCACAGCCACCATTTAACTGTTTGGCAACATAATGATTATATAGTTTGAAAGCTGAGACTTTTCTTTTTCATTGTGCATATTTTTTAAATATGTTTCTTGTCAAAATGACTCAAAATGATGATGCAAGTCATATAGAGACTATGGAAAAGTGCCAGAAACTGAGGGTCTGACTCTGACAAATCATTAGACAGGATTCTTTTGGTTGCCTTAATTTCAAATGTACCAGTTAACAAAAATGTATTTTAAAAACTTCCAAATTCTATTTGCAACATTTGCCTTGCAATCCACAGCCTTCTTTGCTCGCTCTAATGCCAAATTAACCAACCGATCTTTGTGCATGCCCTCACAGAGATTGCATGCCATATTAAACCCTTTAAACCTGACCCATAGCAGCAAACATGGTATGGAGCAAACTGACAGAGGTCAAGACGAAACATTTATGTCTCAGAAACTGCCATGTGCACATTTCTCTCCACTAAACCAAGGTTATCAAAAGTCCCGAAGCCTGGGCACCATAACCAGCAAGGCCCGAACGCTGGCCGAGGTGGTATCGATGTCCACCGGGTCCTGCGGCCCACCTGTTCTCCTGCAGCGGTCCCATTCTCCAATCCCCTCCATTCTCTAAGAAACAGAGCAGTTGTGTAGTTAGAGCTGTCTCCTTGGGTCTTCCTCCTGCTCTGCTGCCTTCTGTTCTCTGCACTGTTTGATTTGGTCTGGTCTGTCTTGTTCTCTGGTCCTTGTTTTCTGGAACTGTGTTTTTGTCTCCTCCCCTCCTCCTTTTCCTCTTTCGTCCGTTTGGCTTGTTTCTTGTCTTTACGTACCGACTCTCAACTCATACAAAGCCACCAGAGAGAAAGAAAACCTCCTAATGATCTCAGGGAATTATTTAAGGATTTCCTAGTTACGAGTGTTTATCAGACACAATAAAAGAACTGGGATGAGAAAGGTAAACCTTTCTTTTAGAGCACACTGTTGTTGTTCCTGGAACTACTTCAGAACTGGAAAGACTTGCATCGTCCCTTCAAATGATAGAGATAATTATATTTTTCAGGAATATTTACTTCTAAATAATCTCCTGTCTGAGTATATTCTCACATAAAACCCTTTCAGGCACCTGGAAGACGAAATGCATTTTTAGTGGTTTCTATTTTGGTTTTGTTTCGGTTTTTCATTTTTACCGTACTTCCCTTTTGCACTGGTGGAGTCTTCTTTCTTCTTTCTTCATCGTCTCATAAACAAGACCCCAGGTAGGAGGTATCAGGACTCGCCTCTTTCTCTCTGTCCACAGCAAACATCTGTCCTTCCTCTGCACTTCTTTCACCTCTCCCTGTGCATTTCTGTCCATCTCTCTTTCTCCGACCTCTTTAGCCCTGGAATGCGAAAGCAACCCAAATGAACATTTTTACAATGCCGACCAAAGGGAAGTCTTATTTTCGCAGCCCATTTCCTCCTCATGCTGTGAGCTGAATGAAAACAAGGCCCAATGGCAGGATGACCCTGAGCAATCCCATCCTCCCCTGTATTTTCTACTGCAGATCCCTGCAAAGAGGAAACTGCCCTTGTTAAGTATATGCAGTCAGAGGTGCTCAAAGTGACCTGAGAAGGCAGCAGCATATCAAAACCCTGGTTTCCCTTCTTCAGCCTTGCTGGACACCACACAATGGCCAGAGGAATTTCAGGCTGGAGTCCAAAGGAAGGACGTATATGTAGAAAGAGAGCACAATAGAGGATGTCGTTAGTCAACATAGTGGCAAACGTCTTTATCCAGATTCCGACTGTCTGAGGAATCTCATGGACCAGGACTTTTTAAAGGAAGACTTTAAAGATCATCAACTGAAGAGTGCGATGAGCAGATGGCTTTAAAGCCAGCAAGATGAGTTTTATAATCATAATACTAATGATAGAACCTGCAGTAACAGATGTAGTGGACTCTTACCTGTTCATTTTAGCATGAGCTGCATGGTGTTACATTAAAAAAAGATGAAATTAATCTATATCTGTTATGAATCTGTCTGTACAAATCAAATATTTTCTTTCAAGAGTTCTTGACTTTTGCAGAATTGACATGTAGCCATGGATAATGAGATGTTCTTTATTTCAGCAACTGATTTCTTCATTCTGTCTTTGTTGTTAACCACATGACTCAGCTCTGGTCACATTGACCTCAAATTCTGAATGAGACACTAGTGGTTACTGCTGTCAGATAGATTGTAATTTCCACTTTTCAACTTTGTTTCTGTCCGGCATGCTTGTGATTCTGGATCTTATAGAGAAAAAAACTGAGCAAAATTATTTTTATGTCTTACGTATTGGTGAATAGATCCTGTGGAAACTGTCGTGAGCAACTGTTTATTTCACATATCAAGTGCAGACTTTTAACAGTGTTATTTTTGGAGAAAAAATACTCTTTTGGAGAAAACAAATCAAAAAACGAGAAAAATGTCATCCTGTTGAGATGTTTTATAATGTCTCGCATTACTTTTAAGTACTAAAACACAAAGAAAAGCAAAAAAGACAAATGTATATTTACATTATAAGAGAATTGTATGCAATTTAGCTAACTTTGGGGGAAAACAAATGCATGCCCTATGTTATGCAACAATAACTGCATAGAAAAACAGGAAAACATGACTACAACCATAGCATGAAATAAATTTTCTATGAAACCTGTTAGAGTGCTTGGGTTTTTCATTTTTAATTTTTCATTGATTGCAGTGGAATGTTTGTTTTATTTCTGTTTCTCTCATTGAATGATGTACCAATACTCTCTTTGACCTGAAGTCAGCAGGCACAAAGAGCTGAATTGGAAGGTCTTTGATGCGAGTGAAAAGATAATATGTCTCCTGGTGGAGCAGCATGGCAGACTGCACTGATGAGCATGGTGATGAATTAAACCATTAACATTGAAGGAAACAGTGAAACACCTGCATGCTGTGAACGAGCTGAAGTTTTGAACAAGCGGTGTCAACATACACTCTGCTCAATGAGGTATGATGCTTAAGCCTGCCTTATACGCCTGCTAAATGTGCTTGCTAGCAAACCGCATTAACGTCACCCTCTGCCCTCCTTTCATCCCTTCTTCCTACTCCTCCTGACCCCTTCCATGTCTCCTTTGCGCTGGCTCGTACGTCCTCTCGCACCCTCTTCACCCGTCTTTGTTCTCTAGGTGTCTGGGTAATAACTCGTCTGTTGTCTCTCTTCTTTTTCATGTCTGTAGAGGCTTCTCGGCAGGGCCGGCACAAACCGCCTGCAGACTCTGTGTGTGTCATGAATCGTGGTGTTCCAACCACTGTGTGCATGGCCCAGAACACCCCTCCCACTTCATGATAACGCTCTATAAGTCTGTTTGTTGTACACGAATGGGTGGAAGACCCCTTTCTACACATTTAAATGTATTTCAAAGGGACTTGTTTTGTCAGTGGCTGATAGTACTGCCAACTTGTAGTGGTGTGTAAAATGTGTATTTGAGTGCATGCATGTTAAATATGTGCGTGTTTTTGTTCGTGTGCCTGTACTGTAAATAAGCTTTTCGTGTTGCCCACGCTTGCAACTGAATATTTAGAGTATCTAGTAACCTTTACAGGGTTATAAGGTCAAACCTATACAATAAGTTTTTGCTCTTTTTGTGAACCACAACAAATATTCACAAAGCTGCCTTTAAATTAGAACGGGCTCAAACTAATTATGTTGTTCTCTGTTGTGCTGCTGCTATAAGTCATCAGTTGCCTTTGTTTGCTGTTTGCACTTTTACAATAAACTTTTACATTCCGGGGCTCAACGATAAGAATTATTTTAACGTACATTAATTGATTTCCTTACATAAAAATGTATGACAAAATACATTATTAGGTTTTTACTTGTTTTATTAAAAAGTTTGAAATTCTATAATTATTTACTCCACCTTATGTTGTTCCAAACTGCGGGTGTCAAGTCTTCCTATGGAATTCCATTGTTTTTTTTGTCCATACAATGGCATGCTATTGACTCAATGGAAAACTGGTTTCTAATATTCTTCATAACATGTTCTTTTGTGTGCTGCTAAAGAAAGACATGCATACAGGTTGTGGACAGCATGAGGGTGAGTAAGTTGTGACAGAATTTTCATCTTTGTGTGGACCAGTTTTTAAAGAAATTTCACAGTATGTTACTAAAACAAATAACCTTGATCTTGGTGGCCTTTTTCAGCAGACCCTGCAAACTTTTTCTATGTATTTCTGTATATAAAGATCAAGAAACATGGTAACAATTATAGCACTGGTCTGACTGATCATCTGACAACTGAGCCAAACCCCTGAGCCCTTATTGTTGAGCCCTGTATTTGCTTAGTTTATGACTGTTAGTGGACAAATTGTATGTATTTATAATGTTCTTAATTCCTTTCTAACACTTTCTTTCCTTGATCTAAGCAAGGACATCAGTACACTCCAGTAAAAGCAATTGGTAATTCAAATGAAGTGAGATTTTAAACTTTTTAAACAAAGTATGTCAAACACACATCGATGTGTTCTTTTAGAATCATGCAATAAAAACTGAGATCAGTATATATACCCAGTTAGTTGACGTAAACTCACTGCCAATGAGCTAGACATGTTTTTAATGGAGTTTTTCAAATCTACAGGTGAAGAAACCAGATTAAGATGTAGCAATACTTCCTGAGAAGCTTTTGTTTTGTTTTGTTTTGCAAATGTTTTGTTGAATTAGACTGTAATTCTCTCAAATAGGTTCCAAAACAGATATGACTAAAACAGTACATTTTATACAATCTAAAATGTTCACAAATAAAACCTTCTGCCTTTTAATTAATTGATAATTTTTTTACATTATAGCACAAGGCTATACAAGAAAGGTGGTTCAGATAAATGTCTATATATTTTAAAGGGGTCATGAACTGAGAAACCAAAAATCCCTTCATCTTTACACATATGAGAGATCATTGTACTATATACACATCCTGTACGTTTCAAAACTGTCTAGTTAGTCTAAAAACAGCTTATATTGAAGGCAGTCTGCCAAAACGACAGCTTGTGGAATGTACCACTCTATGATGTAATAGTGTGGATAAGCACCGCCTCCGCAGAAGAAGATCTACACCTGCTTCCACATCGCTGCCTGTTTAGCCCAACCCACCGATTCTGTGCATGTAGTGTTTACAAGAGAAGCAGGTGAATCTACGCTGAAACCAGAGATAAAGATGGCTCTGAACACAGCAAGAGGCTGCGCAGTGCAAAGTTGTGGAAAAAAACTGTCTTTGTATTGCTTTCCTTCTGATCCCAACATTAGGAAAGAATTGAGTGCCAGATCGCATCAGTAAGAACTTTGTTTGTTTGTATTTACACTTCAGTTTTACACGGATTTGTTTACAAACAAGGCATTATTCGACATGGGATTTTCAGAAAGATTGAAACTAAATGACCTTGCTGTGCTGACTATATCGGATTCGACAGTAATGTCGCAGCACACATGTTTGAGTAAACCGCGGCAGCGGTCTGCAACTCTGGTGTAATTTGAACGGGAGCGGGCGTATTGTAAATATTAAATGAATTGTATGCTTGACAAGACGAATAAAAAACATTTTCTATGTAACACTTTTTCCTAAAACGAATTTTGTGTCTTGAGATAGGCTAATAAAAAATAAATTAAAGAATTCAAGACTCTTGACAAGATGAATAAAATAACAAACAAAATTTTGTGCAGCCTACACTTCATTTATTAGCCTATCTCTTTCTTTCAGTAGTGGACATCGATTGGGAAGCATCTCAAAAAATTAGAACATCGTGAAAAAGTTTTTTCTTGTAACTTATTTCAAAAAGTGAAACTTTCATATATTTTAGATTCATTAAATGTAAAGTAAAACATTTCAAAAGTTGTTTTGTTTTAATTTTGATGATTAGAGCTTACAGAAAATGAAAGTCAAATCACCATCCATGCTGTATAAATTGTGGGTATCTCTTGTTCTTTGAAACCACAATAATGGGGAACACTGCTGACTTGGCAATGGTCCAGAAGACGATCATTTACATCCTCCACAAAGAGGGTAAGTCACAGAGGGTCATTACTGAAAGGGGTGGCTGTTCAATGAGTGCTGTATCAAAGCATATTAAATGCAAAGTTGACTGGAAGGAAGAAATCGGAAAATGTGCAAAAACAACAGGGATGACCGCAAACTTGAGAATACTGTCAAGCAAAGCTGATTCAAACACTCGCTTCACGAGGAGTGAACTGAAGCTGGATTCAGTGCATCAAGAGTCACCACGCTCAGACATCTTCAGGAAAAGGGCTACCAAGCCACTTCTGAAACAGAAACATCGTCAGAAGCATCTTATCTGGGCTAAGGAGAAAAATAACTGGACTGTTGCTTAGTGGTCCAAAGTCCTCTTTTCAGATGAAAGTACATTTTGCATTTCATTTGGAAATCAAGGTCTGGAGGAAGAGTGGAGAGGTACAGAATCCATGTTGCTTGAAGTCCAGTGTTAAGTTTCCAGAGTCAGTGATGATTTGGGCTGCCATGTCATCTGCTGGTGTTGGTCCACTATGTTTTCTGAAGTCCACAGTCAACGCAGCCATCTACCAGGAAATGTTAAAGCACTTCATGCTTCCTTCTGCTGACAAGCTTTATGGAGATGCTGATTTCATTTTCCAGCAGGACTTGGCACCTGCCCACACTGCCAAAGGTATCAAAAGCTGGTTCAATGACCATGGTGTTACTGTGCTTGATTGGCCAGCAAACTCTCCTGACCTGAACTTGTGTTGTCGAGAGAAAGATGAGAGACACCAGACCCAACAATACAGATGACCTGAAGGCCGCTATCAAAGCAACCTGGGCTTCCATTAAACCTGAGCAGTGCCACAAAACGATTGCCTCCATGCAATGCCACATTGATGCAGTAAATCATGCAAAAGGATGCCCAACCAAGTATTGAGTGCATAGAAATGAGCATACGTTTCAGAAGCCTGACATTTCTGTTTAAAATATCCTTTTTTTATTTACCTTATGTAATATTCAAATTTTCTGAGACACTGAGTTTTGGGTTTTCATTGTCTGTAAGCCATAATCATCAAAATTTCATTAAATAAAGGCTGGAAATATTTCACTCTATGTAATTAATCTATATAATATATGGGTTTCACTTTCTGAAATGAGTAACACAAATTATTGACCTTTTTCATGATATATATATATTTTTTTAGATGTACCTGTATATTTACTAGAACGGTCGGGTGGGGAAGAAAATTATTCAAAGCGGACAGCGGGTGAACAAAGAGTGAATATATAGCAGGAGCGGGACATAACCTTGCGGGAGCGGGAAAAAAAAAATCGTCCCGCGCAGACTCTAATATAGGCTGTCAAACACACCTGTTTGCCAATCATAACAGTGGCCGTTTACTTCCGAGTCTACAATCTGCCACACCTATTTAAACAGAGCATTCTGATAAAGGGGGTTAAAAACAGAACAGAAAATATCCTATTACTTCAAAATGATGTTTTTTTGATGTAAAAATCTTAACATTATAAGTGGATCTCAGAGAACAGTACAAAATAAAAGGCAGTTCATGACCCCTTTAAGAACCAAGGTTGACCCTAAATCTATCACCAAGTATTTATATGTTTCTAAATATTACAGTAGCATTACCTATATTATACTATGTAGCTAAACTTTGCAAGGTTATTCTTAGGTAAATTTGTCTCACATCCTTTGGTAGCTACTATACAATCCGCATTTGTTAGATGGATTAAGAAACGTTATTAATGAATGCAAACTGCATGATGTTGATGGTAAATATTAAATATACCTCAGTTTCACATGTGCATTTGAAAAAGTTAAATACAAGTATTTTATGAAAATAAACTATATAGGCATGATTCCAGTCACACAATGAGCTAAATATAACTGAATTATGTTGAGAGGATGCTTCAAAGGCTCGTGTATTGCTTCTAACAGATTACCGGTTTTGTTGCTAATTGCAGTTATCAGCTTGTCGGAAAGGCTGCGTTTCAAATGAACTCTCTATTATAACTACTATTTATGTAACCAACAAAATGTTTTTAGGGGGACTTCTAAGGATTTCAGTAAAGACAAATTCAGTTTAAGAAAAATAAATGAACCATTTGAATAACTGTTGTATTTGTCCTTTATATACTGTATATCTTTAAGACTTTGCATGTCTGTCGTATAAGTCTAAATACATCCTAAAATGTGTCAAATGAAATGTTCCCAAGGTTTGATGCATGATTTTATCTTTTTTTATATCCAAGTTGACCGACAGGAAGCTAAATGCACGTGTGGCCCTGTGTGAGCGTGTGTCCGGGTGCAAGGGTCTGTGTTTTCTCTGTTTGAGTGCATGTACCCCAGTTCTTTGCTCTACTGCTGAGCTTTGATCTTTTCAGACACTATGGCAACCTAGTTACCTAATAGGGACCGTAGCCATAGCAACACAAGTATGTGATCTGCTTTCAAGGGCAGCCCATTTCTCCCATGCCTCCCTGCTTCCTGGTTACATTTGTACATGCTATTTGGGTCCGTGATTCGTCAGACACGTTCACACATGAGAACACAAAGTCACATAATTATCACTGATGCAATTCTATGTCAGTAACAGTATCATTAAAGTATGTTGCATCTGCCTACATAGATCTAACACTGTTCATGAGGTACATAAACAAAACTAGTCCCTGTGGGTAATTGAGGTATTTACAGTGATAATTACCTCGCCAGTGATTACATACCTGTGTATTTGTGTGTGCATGGAATCTCAACCCTGGTTATTCACCTTCTCCAAATTGTGGTTATCATAAATTACCATCCACACACCCTCACACACGAGGCTGAACACCTGTAAAATTCTGGAGGATAGCCTGATTTGAGGTAAGGAGACAAATAGTAACACGTCTGACTGCAAAGGGGTTTAACCTGCAGGAACAGGAAAGCCTCTGTGGCAGCCCTGCCTAGTGTCTGACCAATGCCACAGCATCAAAAAACATCATGTAAGACAGCATTTGGATAAAAGCTTGGTAGTCATCATGAAGAGATTAACAAAATGTAAAAAAATATATAAATGCTTTAATTGTCACTTAATGGAGTATAATTTTAGAGTTCAATGAATACATATACATTTATTCAGTCAGATTTTTCACAGATTTACAAAACCTTGTCCTTTTTATTAAACTGTGTGTATGTGTAAACTTGGCATTCCCTAAAGGGACCAAACAATTATAGTAATACCAGTATTTTATTTATTTTTAACCTTGTGGGACAATTTCTTTTGGTCCCCATGAGAAAAAAAAAAATTTTCTTTTTTTATGAGGAAGCCCTCATAAAATGTGGAAACCAGTGTGTGTGTGTGTGTGTGTGTGTGTGTGTGTGTGTGTGTGTGTGTGTGTGTGTGCACATATGAAGGTTTTCATATGAAAAAAATAATACTTGAATTCATCTTGGATTAAATTAATTTGTTTAAACCTGAAAGTAATACTTTTACATTATCACAAAAAATATTTCCAATAATAGTGTTTTTCAACGGTCTATTCATCAAAAAATTCTGAAAATGAATCAGGGGTTCCACAAAAATATAGGCAGCACACACACACACACATACAGATATACATGTATAATATCTCATATATGTATTATTATATTATATATACTATACAGTACCATTATTTCTCACTGTGAAAAGGGAAAACATGTGGTAAACGTATACAACCCGAATTCCGGAAATGTTGGGACGTTTTTTAAATTTGAATAAAATGAAAACTAAAGGATTTTCAAATCACATGAGCTAATATTTATTCACAATAGAACACAGATAACATAACAAATGTTTTACAATTGTATTGCTCTTTGTATTGCAAGCTGCCCATCCCATATGCACTTATGCACCCCCATACCATCAGAGATGCTGGCTATTGAACTGAACGCTGATAACATGCTGGAAGGTCTCCCTCCTCTTTAGCCCGGAGGACACGGCGTCCGTGATTTCCAACAAGATTGTCAAACTTGGACTCATCTGACCATAGAACACTTTTCCACTTTGAAACAGTCCATTTTAAATGAGCCTTTGCCCACACGACACGACGGTGCTTCTGGAACATTTTTACATATGGCTTCCTTTTTGCATGATAAAGCTTTAGTTGGCATATGCAAATGGCACGGTGGATTGTGTTTATCGACAGTGGTTTCTGGAAGTATTCCTGGGCCCATTTAGTAATGTCAATGACAGAATCACGGCGATGAGGGATGCAGTGTCCACGGGCATCCAAGAAAGGTATTTGGCCTTGTTCCTTATGCACAGAGATTTATCCAGTGTCTCTGAATCTATTGACCATGTTATGCACTGTAGATTCAACTCAATTCAATTCAAGATTATTTGTATAGCGCTTTTTTACGATACAATCATTGCAAAGCAGCTTTAAAGGAAATTAAGTTTCTACAATAGATTTATATATTGCAGAAACGTAATATATTTAACTTATGACAAAATGTGGTTAATTCTGTATATTCTCTGAGGGGTTGGCATCATCTCTTCTCAGGTGTTTTGTCATCTCGGATCATTTAAGGGTTGGATCCAGACTGAAGCTTGTGGCAGAAACAGAGAAACAAATAGAGACATAATTAGCGTAGTTGTTGTTCCATCCAAGCAAAAATTATTTGATCAACCCAAGCTAAAGCATTATAATGTGCATTTGATCAGATATAACTGCAGTACAAGATTATGAGATGATTTATATGAATGCTTGGCTAAAGACATGTCTTTAATCTAGATTTAAACAGAGAGAGTGTCTCTGAACTTTATCAGGAAGGCTATTCCAGAGTTTGGGAGCCAAATATGTAAAAGTTCTACCTCCTTTAGTGGACTTTGCTATCCTAGGTACAACCAAGAGTCCAGAATTTTGTGACCTTAGGGAGCGGGTTGGATTGTAGCGTGATAGAAGACTAGTTAAGTACGCAGGAGCTAAACCATTTAGGGCCTTTATAGGTAAGTAATAATATTTTGTAACTGATACGAAACTTAATAGGTAGCCAGTGCAGTGACTGTAAAATTGGAGAAATATGATCCTATTTTCTTGACCTTGTAAGGACTCTAGCCGCAGCATTTTGTACTATCTGTAGCTTGTTTATTGAAGATGTAGGAAAACCACCTAGCAGTGCATTACAATAGTCCAGTCTTATATAGTCCAAACATCTGTTATGTTCTCTATGTTCTATTGTGAATAACATACTGGCTCATGTGATTTGAAAGTCTTTTAGTTTTCATTTTATCCATGTAAAAAAAATGTCCCAACATTTCCAGAATTCAGGTTGTAAGTTTGTGGTAATTGTCCATGAAATGACATTCCAAAAATATGGTAACAAAGAAACCATGGGTTTAGGCATATGGCACTTAAGCGACTAAACCTCCCATCAGCTGACAGCAAATCAGACTAGCACTGGCCTTTCTTTAAATAATACTTTACAAGTAAGAGAAACATTTTCACCGATACAAAGATCAATGTTTTACTTGGGAATAGGGCAGGATTTCACCTGCATGTTGGACTCCTAGAACTGAAGAAATGAACTGACCTGAAATCAGGAAATCCCTCGAGGGACTTGCTTGTGCTTGGAGCCATTATATCTCAGAGGGATTACGAGATCAGATTCCAAGGAGATTCCAATAGGTCTGCTGGACGTTCCAATTCTAAAATAACGGCTTTTTATATAGCTCAATTTCCTTAAGTGAACGATAGTTACATGTTTGATGACAGGACTTCTTCCTGTGCAGGACATAACCTCCTCTGCTACTCACTGGATGTGAGTAATGAGCTGAAATATCTGTGATTGTGCTGATGATGAGGCTGAAGCACCACTGAGCATGTGCAGTAAGTCTGCTCAGGGCCTTCTGCTGCTCATGATGTTACTTCATCTTCCTGTGCTGTCACAGGATGGCCTGCCATCGAACAGCCAGCCCTAAAAGTTTAATGAACACCAATTATGCCTTCACAATTGCTTAAGTGGTTGAGACTACTGGCAGAAGAGATAGAGGAGCTCAGCGGGGAGATAACGAAGAGATAGAAATAGGGAGTAAAATGGAAAAAGGAGTTGATTATAAAAGATTATAAATACAACTTTAAAATATACTTTGGATGGACTATGGATAATATTATCTTGAAGGTAGTATGCTCTCACTAATATTATATAGAATAAAATATCATTATTAAATTGTTCATATTAATGTCAAAATAATTAATAAATCCAGTAACGCTGCAGCTCATGTGCTATACCCTTTAATATGCCTTAATATGAATGATAAAACATATTTTTTCATTAGTTTCATTCTGTGATCTTTATCAGTGCTGAGTTGAGAGCAGCTCTGACTGCATGCTGATTGCATCCCTCATGAAACATCGACACACGTGCATTTCATCTACAGCTCTTTGCTGTCTGCCCTTTCATAGCTCCTCTGGTGGGAACCCTGTAAAGCAGCCAAGCCCCCTTTGACTCTCTATCTCTCTCATCTTATCTCTTCTATGACTACAAAAGGAGTACTGGAGTATGTGTATACATGCTTTTTACTGCCCCACTGGAATAAGCTTGAAATGCACACTAAGTTTATAGAATATGCATATAGTTAAGGCGAGTGAATATGCAGATAGGAAAACTTATTGTTTTTGGCCAACATATGTACCCTACTGCTGCAACTGACAGAGACTCATGCATCATAAATAATACAGTATAACTGCATGATTAACGCAGTCTCTGTGCAATGCACACTATATATGCAAAATCTACAGAAAATAACCCCATACAGACCATCATTTTATTTCAAATGCAATATGACACGTTTTTTTCATAGTGAATGACATTTTTATGAAAACCGAACATAATTGATTTTTAATGTGGCTGTCTACCAGAAATCTCCAGTGGACTTTGAACGTTCTGTTGTTGGAAGCGGTTCTGGAAACAGTCAGAGTATTTTGATGTTAGTGCTCCTCCATTAAATACAGTCCAAGCATCTCCTTCATCACAAGATATAATGTGCATGAAATGAAACCTTGAAATGCTACTCGGGTGGTAATTTAATTACATGCATTCATATCTGTAATGAAAGGAGATCTTGGAAATATCCCAAGTTCTTCTTTGTTCTCTTTTTGAGAGCTCAGTAACAATTTCTCAAAAAGCAAAATGACCAAAAGCAATGGTCGCAAGTTCTGTCGTTACTTATAAAAGTTGAAATGGAATTAACATCCAGTTAGGTAACAATGTTTTTGGGAAACGCACCCCTGGTTGATTCCAGAACAGAAACCTTCATATGTAGGCTACATGACCCAATAATCTGAAAAATTTGACTCTCATATTTTTTTTTCAGAAAGATGTGTCTAGAAATATAATGTGAAGAGAATATTGTTTAGTTCAAATCAGTATGTTAATAGAAACTTATGTGGTGTCCATGTCATATCATAATCGTAATTTTAAGATGGCAACACATGACGTTCCACTGGGAGCTGTTTTCACCTTTGAACTAGGACACTAAACTTTTGCACTGTCAATGCCAAAACAGCACATGCAGGCCTAATGAATTTGAGGTGGTCAGGTGGAACTCAGAAAACTCCCAGTTCACAAGTTGTAATTATGAGTTCTATGAAAACGTGTGTGTGTGTGTGTGTGTGTGTGTGTGTGTGTTCACTAGTCACTGCTGTGTGTGTACACTTGGATGGGTTAAATGCACAGCACAAATTCCGAGTATGGGTCACCATACTTGGCCACATGTCACATCCTTTCCTCATTAGCGGGATATATTATGATATAAATAGTACAGAATACAGATGATATAAACAAAAGACACCTTTAGCAATCATTACAACTGTGCACACATCAGCACTGTAGGTACAGTTTGCTTACATATAGCAATATTTGTCATTTTCTCACAACGGTAAACACAAATCTACAAACACTAAATGCAAAATAGCCTACATCAAACCAAAAGCAATCAACACAAAATAGTATTTTTGCACAGTTACATGAAAAAATACTATAGTAATTTAAAGTACATACTATAGTCTAGAGTTTTTAAACCATACTATAGTAAAGTCCTTGAATTAATTTGTTGTGGTAATTCTATAGTTGCTGTGGTAATATAACAACTATAGTAGTAATATAAACAAATTACTTTACCTAACACTATTACATTTTCTACAACTATAGGCTATTTCATACTACAATACACAGTTTACTGTAGTTAAAACTACAGTACTTATTACGGTTTATAAGTTCACCATACTTAATACTACTGTATGCTGTAGCATTCATTAACCAAGTGTTGTAAATAATGTAATACACTTTATTATAATTTGGTTCAAAAACACTATAGTATTTACTATAAATTACTATAAGTAGTTATTACCATACACCACCTGTCAAAATGATTGATTGACAGGTGGGCGGGGCTTCGGGTATAGGGGCGGGACTTCCGGTGTAGGCGGGACTTCCGGTATAGGGGCGGGACTTCCGGTGTAGGCGGGACTTCCGGTGTAGGGGCGGGACTTCCGGTGTAGGCGGGACTTCCGGTACAGGGGCGGGACTTCCGGTATAAGGCGGGACTTCCGGTATAAGGCGGACTTCCTGTATAGGCGGTACTTCCTGTATAAGGCGGGACTTCGGTATTATAAATCATGTTATTGACAGTAGGTTTGATGTTTTGACAGGTGGTTTTGATGGTTTTGATGTTATTGACAGTAGGTTTTGATGTTTTTGACAGGTGGTTTTGATGGTTTTGATGTTTTGACAGCAGGTTTTGATGATTTTGACAGGTGGTTTTGATGGTTTTGATGTTTTGACAGCAGGTTTTGACAGCAGGTTTTGATGATTTTGACAGGTGGTTTTTGTTTTTGAAGGCTGTATAATAAATGACAGAAGGTTTTGACAGCAGGTTTTGATGATTTTGACAGGTGGTTTTTGTTTTTGAAGGCTGTATAATAAATGACAGAAGGTTTTGTCTTTTGAAGACGCTGTTATCAGGAAATTCCTCCCATCCGCCGCTTCCCAGCCTCCAGATTCGACGCCTTTCTGATTCTCGAGTATTTTTGCAAAGCCGGGATTGCTATTGAGGTCATAATGCAAGGATGTAAAATAATTTTCATGTCTGACGAATCGTTTGTGCCAACGATACATCGATAGTTACTCATTTTTCCAATGGCCCTTGCCAAAATGCCCGTAGCGTTAGACTTAACGACGACTGAAAAGGCTACTTCCCCATCTTTTCAACAGGGTGGAAAACGAGAACTATTTCGGACCATACCCGACAAAAGTTCTACAACTACGATAACATGTCGGATAAAGACCGTGAAAAGTTTGATGCGTGGTACAGCACAGTTGAGGGCAAGTGGTTTGACTTCAGGAAAGAACTGTACGCGTACGGCGTTAACGACGTCGTCTTATTACGAGAAGGTTGCATGAAATACCGGGAGGCATTCATGCAATGCGCCGGACTTGACCCTTTTGGCTTCGCGACGCCGCCGGCTGCTCGATGGGGTCTTTAAAACACATTATCTCGGCAGAAACACGCTCGCTCTCACGCATAACAAAGCGCATATCGATCAGAATAAGTCCTACTCAAGCGACTCGATCGAATGGCTCGAGTATGTCAAAAGACTCGAACGTGGGCGTTCACCACGCCGTAAACCACGGCGGCATCGATCGGTAAGTACTTTTTAGACGGCTACTACCAGCAGGACGGTGTGCGGCACGGCTTAGAATACGCAGGGTGCATCTTCCACGGGCACTGCTGCCGCTTTGAACCCCATGAGTCTCACCTTGTCGGGAGTACCCTATGGGGTTCTCAGGAGACAGTTTGACGATAAGATCGAAATTCTGCAGAACGCGTCACGGTTTGCAAATCGAGGTTCTTTGGGAATGTGAATGGAACGACATGAAAAGACCGATCCTCTGTGATAGAATTTATGACCGGTTATTCCGCCCCAGAGAGACTGAACCCTCGAGACACCCTGTTTGGCGGGCGACTAACGCTTATAAACTCTATCACAAAGTGAGCGGAGATGAGAAAATAAGGTATCTCGATTTCACCAGCCTCTACCCCTTCTGCCAGGCTAGGAAAAGCTACCCGATTGAACATCCAGAAATCATTTTCAACAATTTTGAACCGATTGAAAATTATTACGGGCTTATCAAAGCGACCGTGTACCCTCCCGCAAATTACTGCATCCTGTTCTCCCTTACAGATGCCAAGGAAAACTCATGTTTCCGTTATGCGAACCTGCGCTCACGATCAAAACCAGACCACGAGCTGTACCCACACGGATGAGGAAAGATCACTCTCCGGCTCCTGGGTATCCATTGAGCTTTTAAAAGCCATCGAGAAGGGTTATGTGGTAGCCAAGATTGACGAGGTTTGGCATTTTCCACAACAGTCAGACACGTTGTTTGTCGAATCGTCAAAACGTTTTGCGGTTGAAACAACAAGCGTCGGGTTACCCGTCGAATGTTGTCACGGACTGAGAGAGAAACTTACATTCGCGAATATTTTGAAAAAAGAGGATTCAACTCGACCCGAAAAGATCAAGCACAACGCCCAGAGCGATCACCAAACTTATTTTGAACAGCTTGTGGGGTAGGTTCTCTTTAAGACCAAACTTACCTCAAAGCGACTCTGGTGAGCGAGCCGAAGATTTCACCAGAATCGTTTTCGGTAATACCGACACCTTGTCGTATTTCTCATTCGTCTCAGACGACGTGGCTCTCGTCCAGCATAAACCCAACAAAGAGGATGTTTGTAAGGGTCGCGGCGTTAACGTGTTTATTGGTGCGTTCACCACAGCACACGCCCGACTGGAATTGTATGCGAATTGATGGACAGACTCGGTGACCGTCTTCTTTACTCGGACACAGACAGCGTTGTGTTTGTGTCTAGGGGCGGCGACTGGGAGCCGCCTCTGGGTGATCATTTGGGCGAGCTGACGAGCGAAATAGACGATGGGGATTTTATTACAGAGTTTTGCGCTAAGCGGCCCTAAATCGTTTCCAGGCGTCCAAAGGGAAAGTGTGTATGAAAGCTAAGGGATAACGCTGAATGCTAAAATTCCCAAGCCATCCGCCTGGAAACCCTGATTGGTCTGGTTGACAGTTATGTGACGTCGCATGATAGTACCAAATACATCCTGGCTCACACAGAAAACATTGTGAGGGATAAAAGACTCTCACGTTGCACAACAAATCAGTCGTTAAAGGTTTAAGGTGGTGTATAATAAACGCAGACTTTTGCCCGATTTCACCACGCTTCCTTATGGCTACTGATCAGATGATGATGCACAGAGGGTCGATGGATGTTTCCGATTTTGATTTCAGACTACAACATCCATTTAGTTGTGTTATAAGCGGACCGTCCAATTCTGGAAAGTCTTATTTTGTGAAACTTTTGTTGGAAAAAGGTTTGAATTTAATTTCAAGAAAATTGAAAACATTGTTTGGTTGTATGGTTGTTGGCAGCCTTTGTGCGATGATGTGCTTAAATTATGCGACATTAAATTTGTGCAAGGAATACCAGAGAGTCTGAATGATGATGATTTGCTACCCGTCACTAAACCAAATCTTCTCATCGTGGATGATTTGATGCAGCAAGCCAGCGCAAATTGAGCTTCAAAGGGTGTTTACGCAGTACGTCCATCACCGCAATCTTAGCGCTATTTATATAGTGCAAAATTTATTTGTACAGGGTAAATCCAGCGAACCATCAGCTTAAACGCCAATTATATGATTCTGTTTAAAAATCCTCGGGACGTCAATCAAGTAGCGATGCTAGGACGCCAAATGTACCCGGAAACACAAAATACTTTATGGAGTGTTACCACGATGCGGTCAACCAACCTTTCGGCTACATAATGATAGACTATAAAGCAAAACTCCCGAGCAGTACCGTCTCAGAACAGGATTGCTTTCCGACCGTCAAGTGGTTTATATCCCGAAAAAGAAGAAGAACGTGATCAAATCACCATGTCCGCCAGACTTTGTAAACATCTGCCGGTGTTAAAACTGCTACATAAAGCATCTCCTAAACAACAGCGTCTTATTTTACAATCGGCGTCCGGCCAATTCATTTTATCGCTGTGTGAAGTGGCGCTTAACATCCTCTACGGGACTATTCCGGTCAATCCGCAACAGTACCGAAAACTGAAAAGAGAAAAGCCGAAATTAAATTTGTAGCCGATAAAAATCGGCATAGCGGCAAAGAAACGAGTCTTCAACCAGAAGGGTGGATTCCTTTTACCGCTCCTGAGCGTCGCCGTACCCTTTCTTCGAGCTTGATAGCAAACAGATAGGATGGAGTACGCCGAGAAGATATATTTAGTCCCGCAGCATCAACTGGATAAGGCGAGAACTGAAAATGTTCGCGAGACTATTCAACAGAGCGTGGAAAACGATTTGGACGTCGCCATGAGAAATATTTTACTCCGCACTGATTTGAACCCGTACGAAAAAGCAAAACTTTACACAAATACCCTGAGCAGGTTTTTGACCATCGTTAAACAAGGCGATCGCGAGGCGGTGTTTTAACGCAGTCGTTACCGACCCCACTCATAAAGATGAAGTACCGACCGTGGCTGGCGTCGAAGGCGGCGGTGCTGAGGAGCATGTGGTGGATGAAGTTCTGAAGAATGTACCTTGAGAAGTGTGAAAAACAGCAGATACATATTAGACAAGATGTCTAAAGCTAAAGGACTAAGCGCGTGGAACGAATCGGGGGAGTTTGTGTTCAGGGGTAAAGCCATACAAGGCTCACACATGGTCGATTTGTTAAAAAATGTCACGGCCCCGCAAAAGGTTCGTGATAACCGGAGACCTGTAGGATGGTCAGAGTTTCTACGTGCCTTTGCCGAATTAAACATCCCTTTTTCTACAGTGCCGAATCAACAGGTCAGGAGCACAATTAAATCTCTAAAGAGTAAACCCGACACCGCCCGTGTCAGACCTTCTAAAAACACGAAGACATTCACGCTCTGTGTTTCCAGAGTCCGAAGACTCTGTGTTTAAATCCCCGACTATCGATCCAAGACAATGGTTGGAATTTTAACGAATCCTTTCATGTGTGTGTGTGTGTGTGTGTGTGCATTAATATGTATCTTATGATTAAATAAAAAGATGATTAAAAATATAATGATTTTAAGATTTTTTTATTTATATGTCAGACATGTCTGCACACAGTGAACGCAGGAAAATATTTTATCATTACAAACATACGGTCTTAATCTCTTCACAAATAGGGACACCATTTTATCATTTTTAATATAATCATCGGTGTATAGTTTCATCACATGGTTATAGTCGTATCCTCTGGCTAAATGATATAGAAAAACACACAGTGCTGACCGCAGGTATCCGATGAATAATCCTGGACTCGTCTGTCGGAATATAATACGCCGGCGTCGTTGGCTGCTAGAAAGTTATTGATGGTGGTTGGAAAGCGATGGCTGTTGGGCGGATTGCGGCTGTCGAAAAAACACGTGGGCTCTTGGGTTAAATAACGGCGATCCAGTGCTCACCTGGTAGCCTAGCAGGGTGAGTGTTAATGATACAGGCCGACGGTAAGATCCTCATGGGTTTTTGGGTAGTTGATCGCTCGGTAGAACGCCGAGAAAATGAGTCCTGCATGTAATTTTATCCATGATGGCGGTGAGTTGCAGTGTGTTCATCTCAATAGTAGTCTATCAGTACCTGGCGGTTAGACAATTCAATGATGCTGTCAAATACTGCGTAAACAATTAAATTAATGGTATTCGGCAGTGGTTTTCTGAAACGCGCTTCGACTCTGATATTCCCGGACTTGATGAAATGTGCTGACCGCACTCTTCGTCCGCGTGAGGTTAAATGCGTAAAGTGTGTATCCGTTCAGGAAATCATTCCTGCCAATACAGAGCGGTTGGTCTTTAAGGTGTCTCCCGTCGTCATCACCAACTGATAATATTCTCGTACTGCCGAACCAGCTTCGAAATTAGGTTGTAGAGGCTTGGAGGGATATTGTTGACCGTCGGCGTGACGGCTAAGAATTCAGATCGTAATGTTTGAGCGAATGGATTTTTGTGTAGGAACCGGTGAATGCATCGTTGTCGACCATAGCAATGACGACAGACTTTGGTAGCGTTCTAAAAACAGATTTTCCTGATTCAAACACGAGAGCCGGCCGGTATGGAGACGATTTTAGACTGACCCTATCGACAGGGTACTTGGCCGTTGTCGAGAGTAACGTCTGGCGTGAGCCAGTCTCACCGGTGGTGATACAGTAACTTTCTTGACAAATAGGGATGCGGACACTATATTTAATTTGTAAGCCACATCGTAGGCCCTCATCAGACAGAATTCATCTTTTGCTTGAATAAGTCGTATCTTGATATCAACCCGTTTATCATAAGTTTCTCTTGGAAGAATATATCGCTGTGTATGGGGGCAAGTAGTTCCACCTCCTTGCTTTCGCTGGTGTAACCCGATCTCTTCGACAACCCTGCGTTATGGCCTGCGGGGTCTTGAACATCCATGTGACCCGCCGTGTCTTTATGGAACAATCCAGCGCTGAAGACAGATTCCAACGTATCTTTACCGTAGTTGATCAGACTCTCGATGATACAGCGATAAGGGTAAGTGCTCGAACTCTGAGAAATCAGGCGATCGCCGAGGGTCACGTCGACTTGTGAAAATATAGTGGCTCCGGGGTAGTTGATTAGACCCACCTTCGCAGGGTGTGCAATCTCTTCCCCGTTAGGTCTCGTGATTTTCACCCGTAGATAGATCATCGTGTTATTGAGATCCACATAATCATCGCGTTGCCTGCGATAAAAATTCCAATGGTGCAGAGCCCGATATGGCCGATAATGGGGATACTTCTAAATAGCCGTTTTCTCAATAACGGTCTGTGTCAGCGGGACCGAAAATAAGTCCAGCTCGGACTTGATGCATTCTCCGACATGCGATGCAGTAGCGCCATGTTAGAATATGGATTTTGTGGCTCTCTTGATCGACACGTTTGACTGACAGACCTCTTACGCTTTCTGCGTCTGAGTGAGCGCTTGTTTGATCCAGCGCACTGTTTTTCTTCTTCTTCTTCGGCGCAGCCCGTTGACCACGCCTCCTCACCCGGCGGTTTAGACATTCTCTTACGTGCCATGACCATCAGACCGGACCCGTCTTGAGCTTTATCGCTATGCGGCGGCGTCAAAACGTTTGAGACGACGTCGGATACTATATTTTTAGCTGCCGATTTTAGGTGTGGTTTCGCGAAGCTAAATCCTCTTTTTAACAACGGTACGGCCATCCTGAACAGCCCTCTGAATAGACCTCCTAACCCCGCACCGTACATAACTCCCGATCCCGAATAACCCGGTAAACCGCAGCCGGCCTGATTTTGGTAATAGCTCACATAGTCCGCGGTATCGGGCTCTCCGGTCTATAATAAACCATTTTTAAAGAATAGAAATATTTTTTGGTTTAAAGTGTAGTTTTACGATGACTTTCCCATAAGAAAATGGTACTTTGTGGTTTTGATCGTCCTTCAACTCTATGACGATGCTGGTGATGTGATCCTTGCTGATCGATGCGTAATGCGGGTTGTCGTATCTAGCAATGACCGCGTCGTTGCCTTTACCCGTTATATATACGCATCTCAAAGGGAGCGTAAGAATCTCCGACCGCTTGGTATTGGATGATGTCGGTGTAAACATACATTGTGTAGAACCCTGCGTTGATATCGCATTGATGAGGAGCGTACATGATGGACGTTTGCGGTAAAATCGGGTTCTTTATGATAGTTTAAACCTCCGAGAGGTTTTAGCGTCATTCCTAAAATAGTGGCGAGTCTTCCCGGAAACTCATTGAAATGTTGGGTTTCGGTCAGATACACCTTGTTTTTAATTCGTCATGATTCAATACGGCCGCTGGTGCGATGAGTTGATTTATAGCCGGAGGATCGCGAATGTTTGCGTAGTACCCTCCGCTTATGTATAATTTTGTAATTATAGAAAAACCAATATTTGAGGGATTGCTATCCGGGGTTCCGGAGCCGTATGTAGGATGAAATGCCCATCTTCGTCATTAAAGTTGTACCAACTTCTAGGATATTCGATTTGGCGAGTCCGACTTCCCATTGTCCTTTCAAGTTTATAGCTTTAGCCAACCTGGTTGTATAGCTGGATATACGATTTTCAGGATAAACCGACGGCGGACGCATTGCACGGCAGCGTGGCGTAGAACCCGTGATCCTCCATGACGGTCCTTCGCTCGTATGGTCTCATCCGTTAACGACGGTGCGTTTAAGGAGATTGCAAGTCCAGCAGAGTTTTTATCTATATAACTATTAAATTTTGAAGGCCATCCTAGCCATTTCACTAAAACAAGCGTAGATTTCCCTTGTTTTCTGACCTAAAATCTTTTCCACCTTAAAAGATTTGTTTTACTCACAATTATTTTTGCAGCTCTTCTTCATAAAACCCCTCGATGACATCGCCATCATAATCCTTGAGTCTGTAGACCGGGGTTGACGTGGAATACACGAAGATACGGTAAAAATTCTTCCGTGTAGTTCTGCTCATAACCTTTGGCGACGGGCCTCTCACTTTAGAAATCCTGACGACGTCGCCGACTTTGAAATTAAATACGGTCTTCTTCTGCTTCTTTATATCGCCACAAGTTTTGAAACACTTGACCCTCATTTACTTTGTCGACGTCCACGGGTCTCATTCTGATACTTCGGTGATAACTGGTGTTGTACCCTTGAATAATGTCTTGTAAAACATCTATGTATCGGCGAATTTGTAGCCGTTAAAAATCTCCACATGCGGCTTTTTAATGTTCTATTAAATCGTTCCACGACACTGGCTTTCAAATCCGTAGCGGTAGCGAAGTGGTTAATGTCGTGCTTTTCATCACATCTTGAAAATGTTTGTTAAAAATTCCTTTCCCTGATCCGTCTGCAATTTCTGAGGCACACGACCCTCTTTGAGTATAGACTGGAACGCTTTAGTAACCTCAATGCCGCTCTTATTCTTCAAAACTCGAACCCATGAGAACTTGCTAAATACATCTATGCATGTCAGTAGGTATTTATGACCGTCATTATCCTTGGCGTAGGCACTCATGTCGACAAGATCGGCCTGGAACTGTGTATCGATCCCGTCACAACCACTCTATTTCGTTTGTATTTTATAGGTGCTGTTTTGTGTAATGTGTAAGCATCCTCACCAGCCAACCATTCTGAAACCTCTTTATCGCTTAGACGGACGCCGCTATCTTTTAAGACGGCGTCTTTTAATCGTTTTTTACCCCCTAGAGAGCCGGGGTTGGACGGTGTATAATAAGCCTTTTTCATGAGCTCCGACATGCTGTCGTTTCAACCGATGCAAAAGAATAAGCAGCGTACAAGTAGTTTGAATCAATCTTTTATTAAAAACGTTACAGGATGCATGCAAAATCTAAGTAAATGGTATTAATACAATCTAAGTAAAATGATACACGTAAAGTAAAATGGATATAATACAACACACTAACTAAGAATGGTTAGTAAAAAAGAATAATGTAGCAAATAGTTAGTAATAATGACATCAATGATAGTCTAACCAGAACAGAAAGTCGCGGCAGGCCATCATGTTTTTGTCTAGGATGTAATCAACATACATTACGACAATTTTGTCAACGGTCTCATGAATATCGGCATGTTTTTGAATTTCATCATCATCGCTTTCATTCAAGATCAACTCAGTACATACATCCGCCACATAGGTAGAAGTACACAACACATCGGTGATTTCGATCGTACATTGTGATTCAATCATCATATCTAGAACCTCTTTTATCATTACATCAGGGGTCGGTACCATCAACACATTTATCCGTCAAATCGTCCCATGAATTAGCCAGTCCTCTTATTAACACCATATTTTTCTTGAGATTTGCCTCACGCGTAGTGTTGTGGCCAACTGGAATATCGGGGTGGGCTGCGTCCGCAATAATCTTATACAGCAGCTCAGTCAACTGCCGTCTGTAATGCTCTTTAAACATGAATTCCATACAGCTCCTTAGGCTAGAGGCTACACCCATGCTGGAGCTGACTTGGTCACTCGCCATTCACAATTGAAAGACCTTGCCAGAGATCAACGACGTCGTAGACTATTTCCTTGCAGGGTTTGTCCAGAAGTTTCAGCCTGATTTCTTCTAGCTTGGCAACTATGAATGGTTCGTCTTTTAATTCGTGCAGAATAGTCCCGACTGTCCCTTGGATACGATGGGGGTGAGATTTTAACCCACAGCGGTTTAGGAGAATACCGATGATGGAATGAAAAAAGGGCTTAAACAGCTTGCCTGACAGCTCGTCAAAGTGTGTGTCGAAGTAGAAGTTGGGAGGGTCAAACAGACAGGAATGTTGCAGCTGGCTAGGATGGTCAATCGCACACCCCTCGCAGTCTTCCTTCAGCTTATCGCCGATGAGATGTTCCAGCAGCACCACGGTCGCTGCTTTTATGATTTTGAATCCGACGTCGCTGAAACATCCGTCTGTAGCGTCGAGACCGGCTTTAGTGGCGAGACCGGCTTTAGCGATGGGAAGGTAAGTCAGGTTGTGTGATCCGAGGTCTGAGCCCAATTTATCCAGCCAGTCTTTGGAGGGGTTGACGATGTTAGCCGGACCCCAGTCGTTTTGGAGGTCCGATTCCCAATCTTTGTGGAGGTCCGATGGTCCAAGGGGGAAAGTCAGGCAATGGTCGCTTGCGTTGTCGTCAGGAGGGTCGAGAATGCTGCGAAGGAGATGCCGCAGCTACACACATGAGCGGGTAATGAAGCGCCGTCTTCAGCCATGGTTTATAAATGCTGCTTGAGAGGGTCTGGTCACTGACTTTATTGCAAATGTAGTAAAGGCGGGGGCGTCGTAGCACTGCAGCCATGGTTTATAAAGACGCCTGGGAGGGTCTGACCGGCGAAGCTTCCGGATGTCCGTAGTAAATGGGGGCGGAATAGCGCCGGCGTATGTACTGCTGCGCACGCATCTCTCAGGGTGGAACAGCTGCACTTTAATTTTGTTGTAGCCGTCATGCAGCTCGCACCATTTGAACATCTTGTTTATTATTGAAAAATACCGCCAGCAGATCCAGATCGCGCCACTTGAACAAAATTGCATTTCATACAGATCGTTATGCTCGTTAGGCAGGACGACCCTGACCGATTTTTGTTGAGCTTTGTCTTGTCTTTACAGCAGAATATGTAGACAGAATCATCTGGGTTCTTTTTAGCGTGGTCACCTACCACGCGGTACCGGACATTCGGGTCTACCCCGTCCCACTCTGAAATGTACAAAGGCTCTTCGCCGCCGCTGTTCAGATCCTTCCAGACAAATTTGTAAAATAATGACCAGTCTTTTCAGGAAATACAACAGCGTCTTCCCGGGCTGAAACTCGCCTGCGTTGTCGGTGGTGTAGAGTATAACAACTCGAGTTGATTTATGAAATTTGTACCCGAATACACGGTTACTGCTCATCATAAATTCACCTTTAGTCCATTCCGAAAGTTCATGGAGAAAGTTTGTCAAACGGACGTGACCGAAAGGTTTTCTCGGTGCCATAGTCAGACTGGCCATCAGACTGTCCGTCGTTCTGCTGCTCACCCCCGCCTCTGGGGATTTAGGGGGCGATAAACAGTCCATGCTCATGTAGCTCATGTTTTCTCTTTCTGATTGATGTAGAACACACTGACCCATTTATATACGCTGCTATGGGAAGCGGCGGATGGGAGGGGGAATTTCCTGATAACAGCGTCTTCAAAAGACAAAACCTTCTGTCATTTATTATACAGCCTTCAAAACAAAACCACCTGTCAAAACATCAAAACCATCAAAACCTTCTGTCATTTATTATACAGCCTTCAAAAACAAAAACCACCTGTCAAAATCATCAAAACCTGCTGTCAAAACCTGCTGTCAAAACATCAAAACCATCAAAACCACCTGTCAAAATCATCAAAACCTGCTGTCAAAACATCAAAACCATCAAAACCACCTGTCAAAAACATCAAAACCTACTGTCAATAACATCAAAACCATCAAAACCACCTGTCAAAACATCAAACCTACTGTCAATAACATGATTTATAATACCGAAGTCCCGCCTTATACAGGAAGTACCGCCTATACAGGAAGTCCCTTATACCGAAGTCCCGCCTTATACCGAAGTCCCGCCTACACCGGAAGTCCCGCCCCTACACAGGAAGTCCGCCTACACCGGAAGTCCCGCCCCTATACCGGAAGTCCCGCCTACACCGGAAGTCCCGCCCCTATACCCGAAGCCCCGCCCACCTGTCAATCAATCATTTTGACAGGTGGTGTATGGTAATAACTACTACTATAGTATTTTTTTTCAAGTGGGAATGGTTATTATCTTGATTATTTAGAGAAAATGTTTTCAAACAATTTAGGAACTCTATATGTAACACAGTTCTTAGATCGGGAAGAAGGAGGCGGAAGAAGGAGGCGGAACCGGCGAACGTTCAGACACTTTAATAATAAAATAAACAAACACAAAATAAAAGCGGCAGCCCCTCACGGATGACTGCCGCACACAAAACACAAACTATAATCCAGGCCTGGTCCTCTCTCGTCTTTCACTGTCGTCACTCCTCCTTCCAACTGCTGAATTTTAAGTTTTATCAATTGTGTTTCAACTTTCACTTTTGGGGAAGTTGTGGCCTAATGGTTAGAGAGTTGGACTCAAAAGCGAAAGGTTGCAAGATCGAGTCTCAGGCCGACAGAAATTGTAGGTGGGGGTAGTAAATGTACAGCGCTCTCCATCTTCAATACCACGACTGAGTAGCCCTTGAGCAAGGCACCGAACCCTCAACTGCTCCCTGGGCGCTGCAGCATAAATGTTGCTGCATAGCTGCCCACTGTTCCGGGTGTGTGTTCATGGTGTGTTTGTTCACTGCTGTGTGTGTGCACCTTGGATGGGTTAAATGTAGAGCACAAATTCCGAGTGTGTGTCACGTCCCTTTTACTGACTGAGTTTTCACTGCAATACAACAGTATTGCCCTCTGCTGGCTACAGCATCACACTGCAGGTGCATTAACCACTTCTTTGCGAATGGTGATGTTTACAGATCAACAAGAAATATATTAGAAGTGTGGGTTTTATGAGCTACTTTGTTTCAATAATGCCGTTTGAATCATTTGTATCACTCAGAGTTTGCTAACAAATTATTTAATAAAAGTTAGCTGCATTTATACATTTATTATTAATTACAATTTGATCTCTCCTTATAAGAATCACTTAATTAGCCTTCAGTAAGCATAAACATGAATGGTCATGGACAAGCAGCAAGGATTACAGTCTTTAGAAGACAACACACACAATATACACACACCGCAGTTTCAGACTCACATTAGGATAATAAGAAAAAGGTAAAACATTTTAGTTAATATATATATATTATATCACAAACACCAATAAATCATTTATTCAGCCCATGGTAAGAAATTAATGGGCCAATTTACTTGAAGATACAGTAGGTTTGATGTTGAGAAAGCAACAAAGGCCTTTAACTGGTCATCTAAGTTTTAGTTTATTTAACAACAATAACACAAATGAGTGAAAGCTTCAATATATAAGGCTTGTACCAGTGCTTTTCAAACCTAAGCTTTGTCTTCAAAAATTAGAAACTCTACAGGATGAACCATTTCCATGCGTCTGTATTTACAGAGACTGACGTTGGAGTGGAGGTTAGAGTATATAGACTGTTTGAATATAGTGATCATGATATAATGGGATGGCTGTAGTTTTTGCTGTGGTGGTGTTTAAATACCAGTGAAGGACTCTGAGCTGGTTGGTGTATTTAAAGGGCGCTTAAAGACTCTCCTGAAAGCAGTGTTTGGATATTTAAGTGCTTTGTGGTTTTGGCAGATTTTCAGGAGCAGAGGAACGGTGCTTACAGAGACATTAAGTCAGAGAAGGCAGATAATGAGATAATACTATTGCAGTGTTGTAGGTTGAGTAACGTGCTTTGACATAAGAGATAGCAGGAATGAAAGCTATTAATATGAATAAGAGCCATAATGGGTTCAGACGCCAATGTGTGCACCAAGTCGACAAAGAGCGTCTCCTACAATGTCCAGCTCATGTCTGAGCTCCTCGACCACATCGTTGATGCTGGGCATGTCCTTCAGCACACACACGCTCTGTGTGTACGGGTTATACCGCAGGGAGAATGGACGCTGGATTGTCTTTGCAAATTCACTGTGAAGAACAAAATGGAGCACATATATGGTCAAAGCAAAACAACAATGATATGGCATGCAAAAATACGCTGCGTATTTAAAAACAGATTTACCGCATTCTAAATTTGGCTTCCTCAAAGCTCTCCGAAACAAAGTAAACATCTTGAAAGGTGGTGATGAGACACTCCTGTTTACAGGTGACATTGGGCTCAAAGGGCAGGATTTTAGAAGAGCCTGAGAGAGAGTGCTTCAAAACAAAACAAAATATGTGTGTTTCAGTGTCATTCACTTCAGTTAAATTCATTAAAAGCACTAACAATACTGTTCATATTTGGGGTCAATAAGATTATTATTTTATTTATAAATGTATACTTTTATCTAGCAAGGATGCATTAATGTATCAAAAGTGACAGTAACAACACTTATAATGTTACACAAGATTCATATTTAACATAAATACTGTTCTTTTGAACTTTCACAATTCAAATATTTTAAACTGTGACAAATTTTTCTTGAGAAATAAAACAGCATATTAGAATGATTTCTGAATCATGTCACACTGAAGACTGGAGTAACAGCTGCTGAAAAATCAGCTTAAAATATATTAAACAGAAAACAGTTTTACTAATATGTCACTATATTCCTGTTTTGACTGTGTTTTTAATCAAACGAATGCAGCTTTTGTATCTTTTAAAGGTATTTAAAAGGTGGACTAGTATTTTATTCATATTTATTGTTCAAACTAGTGATTAGATCATTCGAATCATAGAAAGATTATTGTTGTCTAATCTATCATTTTAAAACTGATCATGTGTATCTACCTTAAGTTCGCTGATAGAAGAGAGAAGCCCAGCGCCGTATGCTCTGAGTGAACCCTCCTGCTTACACAGACCAAACTCCACCGTGAAGAAATAGCACTGCAATGACACATACACCAACATAACAACCATCAAAACTATTGCAAATAATATTAAGGCGTTATGCCTATATACTGTATGAACAGCAGGACAGCAAAATGTATAGAAATACATACTGTTGCTAACTTCTGCACAGCATCATCAGGCGCCCCGAGAGAAGCCAGTCCTAATTCCTGAGAGAACTGTGCAAAACTGGGTTCAGCCAACAGAGGAACATGACCCAGCAGCTCATGACATGTGTCCCTGAAAAACACAGACATAAAGATCTCTTTAATAGTTAGTTAGATAAGACGGAATAAGGCCTAGTTCACAAGACATATACAAACAGTGTGCAAGCGAAGCAGGAGCAAGCCCGCATAAAGATTTGATATGGACTCAGTATCTGCTGTGCTCTGTGCAGAAAATGATTGATTTCTGGATTACTACACTGAGTATTTATTTTAAAGGGCAGTAAGGCACCTTTATGCTTTTTATAATTTTACCTTTCCTTTAATGTGCAATAAATCTATTTGTGCATGTAAACAATCTGCAAATATACAAAGCAAAACAAAGTACACACGAAATGGAGATAATCTCTCCAGTAGAAAACACTTGCCTAAAACATGTTTTTTTTAGTCCTGCCATTATTTCCATGACTTCACTACATTACCAAAGCTTGTATGAACTAATACCAATACCAACGCCACAGTTACCATGCAAATAATACTATTTACAGTTGCTCATGAGGACTCAGAAGCTAAAAACCAAATTGACCAATCACAACAGACTTGGCCAGCTGACTAATATTTTTAATAATTTGTTTTTTAAAGAGATGGGACCTAAAACGGAAAGTTTCAGGCAAAGGTAAAAAAAAGAGGTGCAGCAGCAGCGTACAGTATGAAAAAAAAGTTCTCTTTTTTTATTTTGTTTTTTAAACCATGTAAATGTATTTTAGCCAGCAGACCTCAAAAATAAATGTATGACTTTTAAATAAGCATAATAGTGGCACTTTGATAACTTCCATTAATATAGAATTATTATTGAGAGCATTGGCTATGAAGATTTATTACAAACTTGATCATTCTGAAATCACGTGACCGAGTTTCAACATTGACATGTTGCTGAAAGAATGTCAGTGTCAACACTAAAACAGTGCTTAATGCCAAATTATTGTAAAATGGTTAAAAAATACTTGAAATCAATGTTCAAATTTGAACAAGATTTTTACACAAAAAGTTGTTAAAATAATGCTGCAATACATCAACTTTTATTCAATATTCAAATCTGAAACTAAATTAAACTGTGATTTAACCTTGATCCATGAAGTTGATTCACCCATGAATGAAACTCAAAATATAAACTGCTTAAATCATCAGGACTCAGTTTGATTAAAAGTTGATGTGTTTGTTTTCATTTCTGCACGTTCATGCATCAGGTGTTGCTTCAACAATGGGTGCTGCTTCATAAAAGCCTATTTCAAAAGATTGTCAATAAACAGGCCTGAAGGGATATACAGTATGCTTTGTACTCACGGTTCAGGAGTGTAAAGAGGATCTGAGCTGTGACGCACATATTGTGTACAGTGAAACACTCTGAAGGCCAGACCAGCCAGAAAGTCTCTCGGTGACAAGTACCCAGCAACGGGGCGAATGGTGAAGCCAGTTCGCTCTGAAACACACATGCAGCAGCCAAATAACTACTGCCCTCTACTGGTGACACAACTAAAACTTCTCATCAGCTTGTATTGTAGCAATTGTAAAGTTAAAATCTATCACATGCTTTATGACTGTGTGTACACTGATCGTGTGTGCTCACTCTCACCTCTCAGGAAGTTGGACACGTCCTCCAGCTGTGGTATGTTGTCCTCTCTGTAGCCACAGAACTGGGTGAGCAGAGGCAGGTTGTTTAGGTACTCTTGACAGGCATGTGTGGGGTACAGCTTATTCAACTCCCGGAATACAACACCCCACGTCTTCACCTCTTCCTCTGTAAACTCCACACGTTGTATAGGTTCTCCACTGCGGAGTGAGAGAGTATCGTGTGAATAATAAAGATAAATATGTGGAATTAATGTAAGAGGTTTAAAACCTTATTGTTAAACGTACTGTTTGTAACTCATGGCAAGATCAGCAAAATATTTCCTTCTCTTACGATAAATGTTGTCTTTGAATCCCTGAAATCATATAGGAACAAATGCATACGGTTTCATACATAAGGTCATGGAATTTTTTAGCAGCTCAATTACTGAAGAGTGTTGCATGATCATGACATTAATACTAATATCTGTGAATTTCTATAGCCTAATTCTCTAACAAAACTTAAGGCAACACTGACCGGATGATCCGCGTCCAAATCTGAACCATACATCAGAACACGACAGGCACACTTATCCAGATCTGAGATCTTCTTGGGGAACCAAGGCACCTCAGCAAGATCTGAAAAATGTATTTTGACAGTGTTACACAAAATGTATACAAAACTTTCCGTGCAGTACTCATCTATCTAATGAAGGAGTAAAACAGTACCGTTTGCAGGAGTCCAGAACTTATCAGGTGAGTCCATGGTTATGATGCTTGTTTGTTTGCGCAGCAGCCGAACGATATCTTTTAGAGTTTCTCGATCACTGTCACAATCCACCAGTACTTCCAACTCTGAGTTACGCCGCCGGGACTTACGTGACTCGATATGCAAAAGCTTCACCTGACTGTCCTGTTTATAATGAATACAAATGTCATTTAGCCCACTTTAAATTTAAATGGAATATTTTCTGTTTGAATAATATTTATACAAAATACATTTATACATTAATTTATGTTATAAATATATTTGAAGACATACCAGGTTTATAATGTGCGATACATTTTACTCTGCAGTGGCATGGAATGAGGTAGAACTTGATACAGTATATAATAAATTCATTTCATTCTTAGTCAGTGCATTTTTTCCATTATAGGATTTCAAAGCTATTGTTTATTGCGTTAGCTGGAATTACTAAACAACTAGCTATTTAACCATTAATGACTTTAGTCTATTCATGTATAACATGATTCTACTGAAGCTGAAAATACTGAAAGAAAGAAAGACCAGACTGGTAACATTTAAAGAAGGGAAAACATTAATGTACCTGAAATAATTTTAATGCTTTCACAAGCCCGCCGACTTCATTCTTTAGAGAGAAGACAATTGCGGCATGTTCTCTCTTGGAGGAACGTATCTTGTCTTTGTTCTCGTCTGTCTTATGAAAAGTAGTTTTGTTCAACTTGATAAATGAGAGAGAGAGAGAGAGAGAGAGAGAGAGAGAGAGAGAGAGAGAGATTATAATCAGTATTATTAGGTTTTAGGTGTCTTTTCACATTAGCATGACAATCTCTCTACTACAGCAGATGTTTAATATCCCGTGTGAGTGAACTTCTGTTTGTTTTTGATATGTTTTTCAAATAGGAAATCGTTATTCACAGGCAAATAACATGTAAAGATCATTATTTTCAAAAGGTTGGGTAGGATGCATCATGCTATCAAATATACGCTAGCTATAGGTTATATATGACTAGACCAGCACTATGTGGTGGACAGCAACATGTAAAAGCCAATGAATGACATTAACAAACGACCATTTTGCAATATACAATGCTCAACAGATCAAAGTTCATGCACATTCAAAAATAAAAAATTGTGGAAAGTTGTATCATAATTATTTAAATGCACATTAATGATGTTAAGTACACATAATATAAAATGCAATGAATTAACATAAAATATATATCAGCTATTTTTTTCCTTTCTTCTTTGAGTCTTTAGACTGCACTGCACCCTTTAATTTCTTAGGACTATCAGCGCAACTAAATTAATTGTATCATCCGTTCTGACAACTCACTTTTCAAATATGTTAGCATTTTGAAATGTAAAAATAGTAGCATAAAGGTGGCATTTTGAGCACACGTATGTCAAAAGTTCTTCTTACCTCATTGTTGAGTTGCTTCTCTTCGTTACTCTTATTGATGGAGTCGAAAGACCGACCTCGTCGCGGTCCGTCGAGCTTGTTGGAGAGCATGGATGGGTGCTTCTGTTTTTATAGTAGAATATGGAGGTGCGTGGCTCAGGTGGACGCTTCTGTCAGTCTGATAATGCTGTTCTCTCTCTGGATTTATAAAGAGATCTGGCGGGGGAGGGGGAGGAGCGCGCGGCTCTGGAAGAGGTTCAGCAACCGAAAACTATTCGACCGTTAGATCATTATGGTACATTAATAATAATAAAAACGGAAAATAAAGAGGGGGGAAACAAAAATGTGTGTTGTTTATTGAAAAAGTATTGATTGTTTATTATAAAATAGAACCAAACAGGATTGTCAATTTTTTATTTTACTCTAGTGATTACAATTATTTTGACAGTCACGTTTAAAACCTGAATGTATGCAAGCTTAGCCTACTGTTTCTGTGTTCAACTGTATACCCAAGATTTACAGGAAAAGGTAATGTTGAATATCTGTTTTCATTTTTCACAAAATTAACATAATTTAAGGACAATTGTAAACTATAGTAAAACATACACAACCTTAAAGTTAACGAGATACCACAGTGACGACAAGCCCCAGAGCTATTGTACAGCTTATTTAGCTTGAATTGGACATTATGTACATTATATTGCTTAGGCCTCTCCCTAAAGGGTCAGATCATAATAAATGTTTTTGTACTTGCACGATTGATCAATCAATCAATCAATCAATCAATCAATCAAACTTTTGAATTGGACATTAGACAACATATACCACCTACAGCATCTATCACAGACATAAAGAGTTACAAAATACAGCAATACCAGTATCTGCACAGCTTTGACTGATACCGTGTAGTACTAACCCTATATTTGATAAACCCACAATAATCTCATTTTTAGAAGCACTAAGCCAACATATAAATCTATACATAAGATTTCGTAACTGCTTTAAAAGTGATTACTCTTGCACTCACAAACATTTCATTTGCTCTATGCCATCTAGGTATCCTTAGTAAGATTCTCATTGCATCATTATAAGTTACTTGCAGCTCCTGTAAACTAGATGCTCTGTAGTTACACCACAAATGAGCAGTATAGTGTTGTACAATATGCTTTAAAAAGTGACACCTTCACCTCATCTGAACAAAAACTAAACTTACGCAAAAGTATATTTGCCTGCATATACATCATACAGCATTGCCTTTCAATATCCTCATCATCTGTCATGCGTTCAGTGATAAAATGTTCAAGGTATTTTACTTTCGCACATACAGTGAGACTCTTGTTAGACAACTTAAAAACTGGAAAATGTATACTTTTATCCTCCTTAGATCTGCAAATCATAACCACACTCTTATCAGGATTATATAAAATACCATATTCATGAAAGAAAGAAAGTATTTTTTATTTGTCACATGCACAATTATAACCAGCAGTGAAATGTGTTCTCTGCATTTAACCCATCCAAGTGCACACACACTTGGAGCAGTGGGCAGCTGACGCTGCGGCACCCGGGGAGCAGTCGGGGGTTCGGTGCCTTGCTCAAGGGTCTCACCTCAGTCGTGAACAATCCTGACGGAGCCGAGATTCGAACCCACAACCTCAGGTTACAAGTCCAACGTTCTATCCATTAGGCCATGGCTGCCCCAATATGAAATCATTTTACCCGAACAGGGACTTGAACCCTGGACCATCAGATTAAAAGTCTGATGCTATGAGTCTGATGCCAACTGAGCTATGCGGGCTCTATGACCATAATCAGAACACAAATGGATGAACACATGAAAAGGAGGTAGCAAGTACTTAGGTAGCTAGCTTGAAGCCAGTGGGGCTGTCGATTAGAACAGGTCCAGTCAAGTCAAACCCGGTATAGGAAAGTTTATTGTACATCCAAAGAGATTTTGTTCATGTAGATGTGTGTGCGTGTGGTTTCTATAAAGGAATAGATATACATATTTAGTTTACAATTATAATGTTCCACAATTTATAATATTAAAATTGTATATTTATCGAAGTAGACCTTTTACTAAATGTCAATAGAATATGGCATGAATTACCAGCCTGTCAGTAGTTGATCAAGATCACAAGAGAAGGAAAAACAGAAAAAGGTAAGGAAATGTACAATAAAAATCACAATGTTTCTGTACTGATATGCTGCAGCACTATTGCCTGACAATCCATTAACAGCTAAAATCGTGTCGTAGACCTTGGCATTTAAACACACCCAATCTTTCATTTGGTTCATATTGTTGACATTCGTTTATATATTTACTCTTTCCAAGGTTGGGCTGGGATCAGTGAGCTTTATTTCCACACCTCTGCGGAAAGACCAGTGATGAAGTGATGTGTATAAAGGACTAATAAGACACGGCAGCAGGCCTAGATTAACTGGCGACGACTGATTCGGAATGTGCTCGTCACTGGTTCCTGTTATCTCCAAACCAAAGGCCCCAGTCCACACTAAAGTTCCAGTCCGGGGGTGATTTGTTCTAAAGGCAGAAACATGGAAAATAATACAAGCACGGCTCAGATTAATAATGATGTGGTAGTTATGAGCAATGGATGTTTACAAGCTCACACCAGCATTAATTAGCTCAAACACAATATAATTAGGTACTGCTGTACGTCCATTTCCAAACAACATGACTAATCTTTTATTCAGATGTTCTCACGCTACTTCTGTGCTTTATTGGTCCATTGTCTGTGCCTCCCACCGCTTGGTCATTGATCTGAAAGACCTCCATACCCCTCCTCAGGGGGACACAGAGACAGTCTTTTGTAAGGCAGCCCATAAGTACACATCTCATTAGGCTTTATGAAGTGAGAGATTCACCATCTATTGAAACACAGCTAGTTTATACCAGTTCCAACAGCATGTCGAGATTTTATCTATTTAGTGCAACTGTAGAATAGCTTTAGCTTTGCAAACCAATTTCTTACAGCATATCATTAAAATGTTGAAAAGCAAGATGTGGGCAAATCGAAATGCTTTCTACTTTATGACTCAAAGAAAATCTCATTCATATAACCACAACTCATTTAGAGGCAAGACACAGGAAATGCTTGAGCTTTTTGGTGGTAACAGCTATCTGGGGGTCAAAAAGAACCAGGGAATGAGCAAAGCTCCATCTAAAGATGCATGCATCTTAATAGGGTTAGCATGTACACCTTATATTTGCTTTTGAGATTTATGTTCATTTCCTTTTGACCATAAATTATAATGGTGTTTGCGCAGAACCGGTGACGTGCAGCATGATTGAGCCAACTGAAATCATGCTCGGACTAATCCAATGCAGCACTGGAGTCTGGTCTATTAGAATAAACTGCACTGTAGACACACAGCTTCTGCAATCAGAGACTTCATTCTGAGACAATTCAATCTGCACTCCGTCTCAGCAACAGGAAGTTCCCTTCAATCTTGGTTGCAAGGAAAACGGCAATGATAGAGTAAGCTATGATACATAATGTGAGTTCATTGGTCTGTCTTGAAGTTCCTTCAAGGTATTAGCGCTTCCTGCCCTCAGGTGAGCAGGATAAGTTATGTGATGCAGAACAAATGTGATGTCAGGAAAGATTAAGTCTGGTCATGATCACTGAGCTTCGGTTGAAAGATGACAGTCGAATGAAATATTTGACCAGCCTAGTAAGAAAATCCATTACAGTAGGTTTTTCTCATTGCTGGAAAAAATAACTAGGTAACTCATTAGTGGTTTAACGGAGCTGCGAGGCACTTGAGTCAAGTTTTGGCACGGTCTGCAAACTTTATGAGACTGTAGATTTTCATGTTGACCTTTTATATCTGTTATTTACACGCAAAGTTCATTGATATACAAAGAAAGGAAGAAATTAATGTGTATAGCTCAGAAGCTCTTATAGCTATATTGTGTTACCAGGGGTAAACATGTGCGTCAGCATGCACATCTGGCACGCTCGGCAGTCTATGATCTCTTCATCACCCGGTATGCATGATGGAGAGCGCAAAACAGGGCTGTGACAGGACAGAGGGGTATATGATTCCATCATAATCTTTTCAAAGCTCTGGAGGAAATCAAGAGGACTTCCTGTTTCATAAAGTGAAGTAATGACATATAATGTTCCAAAAGATTTCTATTAAAAAACTGTTGTTCTTTTGAACTTTCTATTAATCAATGGTTTCCACAATATTAAGCAGCAAAACTGATTCCAACATTGATTATAATAATATTACAATTTATAATATATAGTTTTACTGTATTTCTGATTAAACAAATGCAGCCTTGGAGAATATAAGAGACTAGTAGTGTACATATATATATTACAAGAGTCAATCCATCCAAAGACAAGTAAATGATCTTGAATGGTCCTTTTGTATTTTTTATGCTTATTCAAAACTTCATCTGACATTGTAACAATATCAACAACATGCTTTTGAGACTTTCCACAATCATACAGTAGTGTCTTATTGCCTCATTAACAGTGTTAGCTTGGTATTGACATTTCAATGCTGAAGCTGTACGACACAGGAAATGAGCTGCGAGACACAAAGGTTTACTGACCTTTCCTTTTTTAACATTATACAGAACTGGTCAACTATTCTGAGGTCATTTCTAGACTATCATTAGGAGAATGGGATGCATTATGCAGAGAGCAAAGCTTTTATTTTCAGTGTTGTGAGGAGTATGTGGAAATCTAATAACACTGATTTTACCAGGCTTACATTTAGACTTAACTTCTAACGCTGAGGGATGGTGATGTTGCATTGAGTTTATTGGGATTAAATTCATTGTATGATTACTTTGAAATGTGTTAAGCATGTTTCTAACAATATTTAGAGGGAATGTCGTAATAGCAGTTACAAGAGAGGCTTGACATTTTCACAGTGCAGGTATAGATAACAGTCAACACTCAAATGGAAGAATTGCACGGCCATGACAGCAGCCAGACCAGTGTAATGGACTAACCAAACAGAATGACTGACAGCTGTAGAGACTCTGACAGACTTGACTGTACATGAGCAGTCACATGTGATTCAATTCTTGCTGAAATGATATACTGCCTGCCAACCATCATCAACCATTTCCAGTTCTTTCTTAGGAAGCAACAAAATCAGTCAGGGTAAAGGATAAGCTTACCAAGTCTAGTCTACAGATGGTAAATATTTGCTCAATTCATTTAGAGGTCTACAAAAAGAGAAATGTATCTTCATCAGTTCAAGAAAGAGGGGAAAACAATGCATTACCCAGTATGAACACTAAATGCTTACATAACACGACAAATTCATTGTAGGAGATTTTCACATCTGTTTAATAGGTCGTATCCTTAGCCTAATTAAGTTTGACATTATAACATTTACAGTTATAAAGTAACACACTATACAATTAGTTTCAATATACTGTATACATTTATTCAAGATAGAGGTAAATTTGTGTCGTGTATGAAATTTGTTCACTAGTTTGTGGAAGTGGCAGATCCACCTAACAATACACTGTTAAGTATACAAGCATTAACACATTGGGTTTAAAAACAATGACAGGAATTACCCTACTGCGAATCATCTCCCCAACCCTCATCTGAGAAAATATCAGCCTGTCGTTTGAAATTGTTTTTGAAATCCTCATCAAAGTGATCCAGGTCATCTTCTTTGAAAATACCCTAGAAAACAAGGAAAGTAAAAAATCAATTATTCCAAAAAAAACATTCTCTAAGTAATGAGTCTGATCAGGGCCGGTTCTAGACATATGGAGGCCCTAGGCAACAAATTCATGTTGGAGGCCCCCACCCCCAATAAAAAGCACTCGGAACAAATGTGATTCTTTACCTTTTTATTTATAAAACATTTCGTTTTGAATTTGTATTTTTTACTTCGTAAAAAGTTTTACTTACTGCCAAAAGTTTGGACACTTTACAATTTGTTATGTTTTTGAAAGAAGTCACTTATGATCATCAAGTATGCATTTATTTGATCAGAAATACAGAAAGAACTATAATATTGTGAAACTTTAAATAATGGTGTTTTATTTTTACCATACTTTAAATATCTATTTCTGTGAGTCCTAGCTGAATTTTCAGCATCATTTTAACACGTACTTGTGAATTAAAGTTTGAATTTCTTAATAAAATACTGACCCACTGAATTGCAAACTGAACGGTATTGTTACAAAATATATATTTTTTTTTTGAAAAGCTGTTATTTTATTAATATTATTAACTTTTCTATTTCACAATATTATTGTTTATCTGTAATTTTGAAAAAATAAATGTATAGCTTGATTAGCAAAAATACTTTTTGTCATGTGTCCAAAGTTTTGACCAGTACTGTATGTACATATTAATCAATCGCTATCTAAGGTAATCTTTTTTGTTTGTTGATGATTTATTTGTAATTATAGCCGTGATAAAATTATTATTATTATACAGTAATTTTTTCAGGAATTTATTCACAGTTTGTGAATACTACTTCAGTAAATGAACCTCAGTGCTTTTATATTTTTTCTTTCCTAGCTGGGTATGGGCAGGATTTATCCCCCCATTTAACCAATATTAATTATGATATTGTTATATTATTAATATTAATAAATTATTTTAGCCTATGTATTGTATTGCTACCTTAAATCAGCACAATTTAGAAGTTACACACATCTGAGGTAGCCTTCTTTTTTGAAGCATTAAAAAAAGCATTTATTTTTTGAATTCAAAGTTCTTTGTTTTTCTTTTGTAGCTATTTTGCTAGTCAGCTCCCGTAGTGATGTCATTTACTGTACCCGCAAATTCAAAGCGTCGCATTTGGGCGCGTCAGCGCAGCGGTGCTCGCGCTCTTTTAAACTCGTAAAAAGTTGGTGAATGATCTGTCCAGAAATGGCGCTGATCATCAGAACAAGTTTATATTTAGAATACATTGCAATCAATCTAAAATAAATGACGACAATAACGCACACACTGCATTAGGAGCTGTGCTTCTTTGTATGCCTATTTAGCCTTTTTCTTCAGCACATGAAGGATACGTTTGTTACGCAAACATTCAGAAGGTGGTTTAATTGCAGGTGAGTGACAATTCAACAACATCCAATGAACAATTAGGCTAGTTTCTTTGTTGTCCATGGACTGGCATATAGGGGATGTTACGGTTTTGAAGGCCCCTCCTCAATCGCCTGCTCTGCCTATAGCTAGCGCCGGACCCGAGTCTGATTACATAAGAAACGTGAGAAGTGAGTCTCTGTGTACTATGGTGTGGTGTTCTCACCTTTGGTAGGTATCCCAGCAGTTTGGTTGCATGCTGTTTTAGGAGCCTCTGTCTCTCCTCTTCAATGATCTTTCGCCGTTGAGCCTCTCTCTCCTTCTCCATAGCTCGTTCCTCTTCCTCCCTCTCCTGTTGAATATTTAGATTAATTAATTCCATGCTGTCTGTACTATCAGCAGTTACTGGTATAGTCTGAATCAGAAGGAGATAATGCCTAAGCTGCACATTTGCATGCTTGATTTGTGGCTTTGAGTCTTACTTGTTCAGCCAGGTACTGCTGTCTTCTTTCTTCCAGTAGCTTCTCCACGGCCCGTTTGTGTTCTAACTGTTTCATGCGGCGCTTCTGGGCATTCATCTGCTCAATGCGGTCATCCTCTGCAAACTTGGCCATCATCATCTGTCTAAAGGTCTCCTCTTCCTCTTTCTCAGCTCGTATGCGCAACTGCTTGAAGGCCATCATCTCCTGACACGTCTGCTGCAGCTCTAGCCGCTGCCGAATCCTCTTCTCCATCTCTTCCTGTCAATGACATGATGGTAAAGAGATGGTAAACGTACATGGTCTTGAAATATGCTTAATTGTCTTTTTTAATTGAAATATGACTGGGTCTTATTTCTAGCGAGGCATCATGAGATTAGTGTTGCCAGGGTCGCGGGTTTCCTGCACAAATTTGGGGTATTTTAAAAATGTCACAGGACAAACTGTTGTGTTGTGTGCTTTTGAGTCACTTTTATAGTACTGCAGCCACCGCAGGCTTACATTTAGACAGGTTTCGCACACATCAGGAATTTGAAAGCAGGTAAATTAAGTTTTCCATTATAGATTAATTGTGCATTTATGCTTGTGTGTAGACAAAACTTTTACATTTATGCATTTAGCAGACGCTTTTATCCAAAGCGACTTACAGAACATTCAGGCTATACATATTTTTGTCAGTACATGAACAAGAGTGAATACGGAGAGAAGTATTTTTTACAAGCATTGGGGGAGTGAAAGTTCCACATATGTTTTAAGGCAAAACTAGCTTTTATTCATATCTGTGGATCACGTGTTGTAAGAGTGTTATTTATATTTATATCTCAAATTGTAAACAATTTATCACACAAACTTCTTCACAAAAAAATTATAAAGAGGAAAATCAAAAAAGTAAAAGAAGAATTAAAAGTATCTATATATATATATATATATTAACCCGAGTTACATAATCAGATTACTTTTTTCAAGTAACTAGTAAAGTAATGCATTACTTTTTAATTTACAAGAAAATATCAGAGTTAATTTTTCCCAAAAATAATGCCAGTTACTTTGTTTTCCCATTTATTGACTGACAGCTTTCCTATCCCCATATTGGGAGAAATCAGAAGTACAGAGGCGTTGTGTGTGCTGTGTGAACATGATGTTACTGTAGTTCTAGACTAAATGTGAATGTGTATTAATTCATCCCACTTAAAAACTGATTTAGTATTCATCAAAATGAATTATAAACAGTGAAATGCAAACTCAGAATATGATGCAAACCTGCAATAATTCAATTTGTTAAATAACACAAATGTACAATGACCACTGACTGTACACCCCCCACCCACACACACACACACACACACACACACACACATATTTATATTACATACAAGATGTTCGGGTCTAATAAAACCTTCACTCAGTCCTCCTATTGTCTGGGCCTGCTTTTAGTGTGTGTGTGTGTGTGTGTGTGTGTGTGTGAGAGTATGTGTAAGAGTGTGGGTGTGAGTGAGTGAGTGAGTGAGTCTGTAAGCGTGTGAGTTTTGTGTTTCTGCCCTGCCACAAGGTTGTAGCACTTTAATTCATAAATGTGATTTAACACAGGTAAAGGGCAAATTTTGACCATATATACTGTTTATATTGATTGTAATTGGGATGAAGTAAACATTTGTTGAGTATTTTAACATCATTTTTTTGATTGTGTTGAATTAAAAACCCAAAACTGCAGCAGGTCCACCAGACCCATAATTAATAAACATGCACATACCACATAAAAACTAGTCTAGCTGAAATTATCCAAAAAAGTAAAAAAAACATAGTAAATACAATCTAAATGTTTATTTTAAGGCCCTTTATCTGTCAACTCTGATTGGATGCAGGAACAATTGGTCTAGTTTTCATTACTTTTGGGTTGTTTTGCACTAGATTTTTTTTCTGGGATCTGGCAACCCTGCATGAGATTAACCTGTCTCTTCTTTGGAAAATGAACAAAGTGTATCTAGTAAAGTGAGATGAAGTAAAAGAGTTCTCACAATTTCCTGTCGTCTTGCAGCCTCGGCCTGCTCTTCCAAGTGAAGTTCCTCACGGACACGCTCCATCTTCTCACGCTCTCTTTTTTCCATCTCGATCTGCTCCGAGAGCTAAACAAGAAGAAAAGAAAGAACAGATAAATACTTGAATCTTGATAACTTGCCTGTACTTAATGGCGCAGAGGGTGAGCTGTCATGTACCATTTTGTGCAGGGTTTCTTTCGCCTGTTCTCGCTCTCTAACTTTGGCCATCCTGTCCTCCTCCTTCCTCTGCTGATAGTGAGCAAACTCAATGATGCGCCTGTTCTCCACCTCCACCTTTTCTCGCTCTAAACGTCTCCACTCTGCTTGCTGCTTTTTAAAATCTTCAATGTATCTCTGAGTGGCCACCACTTTCTCAAGTCGTAAATGAAGCTCCCTGTAAATGAAGTTTGTCATTTTCAAACCATCCTGCAACCATCTTACCAGCTCATCTAAAGCAGATGATGTTGTCGCAATTCTTCAGCAGTTTCTGAAAACGAAGTAGAAAATATTACACTCAGGAATATAGAAAAACAAAGAACACACATACCTCTGATCCTCCTCATAGATCTTCCGCACTATTTCGTCCACCATGAATTTCTCTTTAAGAAACTCCTCATAGGCTTCCTCTCTCTTGCACTCCTTCTCCTCAAGCTGCCGCTCAAGTTCTTGCTGGTAACGCACTACCTCCTCATACTTCTTCTGCTCCTGCATCTCCTTCTCCATCTCTGCACGCTCATGCTCATCCTTCATCTTATGGGCAACAGCAGCCTCTTGTCGCTGATAAGATGTAAACTCACAATAAGCAAAACCACAAAATAAGATACCCACATTTGCAGATCACACCGTTACCATTGTCTCATATCGCATGGCTTCCTTTTCTGCCACCTGTGCTGCCCGTTCTCTGTTCATGTATGCAGACTTGAGCTTAAACTCTAGCTCTCGAAGCTCAACGCTGCCAATAAAACACAGAGCTTAATACATGATAAATCTATAAAAACATTATGCAGTGCTATATAGTGCCATTAATCTCTCTTACCTGTTCTCTTTAACGTGCTGCCTCATCTTCTCATCTCGGAGCTTCTCATTATTAATTCTCGCCAGCTCCTTGGCCATCCTCTCTTCCTGTTCAAGCTGCCTCTCTCTGAACAGTCTGTCCTCTTCTGCCTAAAACATACATTTTGCATTTGTTTTATTCATATTTTCAAATTAAAAAATTTCATTTAGAATAGGCATGGTTAATGTTTCATGCTTAAAGGTATGTTCATATTTTTGTGCGGCAAGGAAATTAACAGTAGGGCACAGATAATGGGGATCCTAACAAATAAACAAAAACGAGATCAGGCATTTCTTTTTGAACAGCTGACGTAATGTAAAACAGAATAAAACCAACCTTGAGAAGTGATTCCTCGATTTGTTTGCCATACTCTTCATCTTGCATCTTGCGCAGGAAACGCTTTTTCTCGACTCTGTCTTCGCTCTGGAAGTTGGCTTGCAGCTGCTTCTCTTTGGCGATGTGTTTCGTTTGATTTTCACGCATTTCCTCCTGTTTGCGGCACTCTAGGGTCATCTTCTGATGGTGTTTGTGAGAGACATTGCGCTGCTGGCTCATGAAAGACTGCAAAGAGAGTATCTTGTAAGTTCTACAACACAACCTCGAATCGTTTGTAGCATCTGTAACGATCAAGTTAACGTTACCAAGTTCGTGAAACAGACTGCTCGTGGTTTTTTGACTACTCATATCTACATCATTCTTACCATTCCTGAGGTGTACTGAAGGTTTTGGGTCAGGTCCGTCGACTTTGCGATATAAATGGTTTTGTTTCTAACTAAACAAAGTGGGAAACACCACACTCGTTTGTTTGTGAGTCGTTGTCTTAGAAACGCCGGGCTTTCGGATCTTCTTCTTCTTCTTTGTTTAATGGCGGGGTGGCACGAACGTTAAGGTGCATTACCGCCACCTTCTGTGTTGGAATGTGGACCAAACTTCATAATAATAATAAAAGCAATTAAATTATCTTTATTTTATTCTCTTTATCCCGTTCTTTTGAGATAACCAAATAAGTTGTCAACTCCATGCATGATTATACTTTACAGCTTAATTTATCCCACTCCTACCCTTCTCAGTTCTCCTTCATGGTTTTTCGTTTCATTAAAATACTTTTGACAGACACATATAACATGATCACGTCTCTACTCCACACCGCTCACATAATCCTGTTGGATGGCTTTCAGACCTGGGAATAAAGATGAATATTATTGGCCAGCACAACTCTTGCAGAGCAACAGGTTCCGGAAGTAAGCGTTCCTATTTATTTTATTTGAAATTCGTATTTAACGTGGTGATGGTAACAACTAAGCATGTCAAAACGTTGAGGGGGAGTCTCAACGTAGAGGGGGAGGGGGGGATCAAGTCACACAAACATACGATCAGTAATCGTATGACATGGATGACTTGTATTTAGGCATGTGGCCCAGATGACAGCACACAAATCAGAACCATATGTGGCTAGCACACTGTGGAATATGTCAACCTATGGTTAACATTTGGGTTTTACTTGGAAAAACACACATAACCTACTATAGTCATCATGTGGGCAGGTTTGTGGCAGTCCACATCTCAGCCTATTCAACAACACCATTGGTTGCTGAGCATCTTCCCTTTAGTATTGGTAGATTATTGAAAATTAGTCTGGTACAAACTCTCTGTTCTCCCTCCTTACAACAACAGCCTTTGCCCAGACACACTTTTATCTTCAGGTAAATGCAGTTTTGGTGTTTTAAATGTTTTCTAGGGGTGCAACACTACACTTATTTGTATCTTAATTTGTAATTTAATCATATTCCCTCTGCATCATCACTATACATTACCTCCCATCTAATAATCACAATAAGCTTTGTGTTTTGTTATTTTCAATACAAATCATTTCATTAAAATTGACACCAAGCTCTGGCCTAAGAAAAAGCAATGTGACAGGCCTTGTGAAGAAAGCAACATGGCAAAGTGAAATCTGAAGCTGCTCACAGCTGCTTTAAAGAAGCTTGGTCATAGGGATCTCAGCACTGAACAGTCATAGTGCAGCAGGGTCTGGTGCTTCAGAGTTAAACTGGCCTAATTAGAGCTCACAGGACATCCACATACTAATGGCTTTTTGGTTTTCATGTGTCCATGTGGACGGCTCCGCCAATCCAATAAGCATGTGTGGACTATATTATGAACAGTATTGTAATGCACAGTAGTAACATCAGAATCAGAATGTGAGGGTCCTATTTGTGGACTTCAGCTTGGCCTTTAACACTATCATTCCAAACCTCCTCCTGCCCAAACTAACTCAGCTATCCGTGCCGACCTTCATCTGTCAGTGGATCTCCAGCTTCTTGACAGACAGGCAGCAGCTAGTGAGGCTGGGAAAATTCTCATCCAGCACCCGTACGATCAGAACTGGAGCTCCTCAGGGCTGTGTTCTCTCCCCACTGCTCTTCTCCCTCTTCTCTAAAGACCACCCCGTCAAGCTCCTAAAGTTTGCAGACGACACCACACTGATCGGCCTCATCTAGGACGGTGACGAGTCTGCTTACAGACATGAGGTTAAGGAGCTGGCTGTCTGGTGCAGTCTTAACAACCTGGAGCTTAACACGCTCAAAACTGTGGAGATGACCGTGGAGAACCCCCCCACCATAATTTATAGCACTGTGACTGCAGTGGAGTCATTCAGGTTCCTGGGCACCACCATATCACGCACCAGAAGTGGGACATTCACATAGACTCTATTGTGAAAAAGGCCCAGCAGAGGCTGTACTTCCTTCACCAGCTGAGGAAGTTCAACCTACCACAGGAGCTGCTGATACAGTTCTACTCCGCCATCATTGAATCTGTCCTCTGCACTTCAATAACTGTTTGGTTCAGCTCAGCTACCAAATCTGACCTCAGAAAACTATGGAGGGTAATCCGGACTGCTGAGCGAATCATTGGTACAACCCTCCCCACTCCAAGAACTGTACTCATCCAGAGTGAGCAAAATAACTGGCAAAATCACTCTGGACCCCTCACACCCAGCATTTCATTTTATTTCTTTATTTATTTTTAAATATTGAGTAAATTATTTTTTTTAGGCAAAACTACTTAGAACTGGATGTGCCCTTGTTCTTTATCAACAGGGATTTACAAATAGTTATTAATGTACTCATTTTTGCAATTTTGTGTAGATATTTCTGTGCGTCTCTCTTTACAATAAGTGGTAGAGACTGATGGGGGTGCTGCAGGGAAACAGAAATAATCTTTGTCCCATTGGAGGGGTTTCTAGAGCAAGCAGGGTTTACAAACCACCAGAAATACTTAATTGGTAGCCAAATTGAGTCTGAGGACAAAAAAAAAAAGACGAGAGACAGAGAGGATGTGGATGTAAACATGTTGAATCGAGTGAAAATTAACATGTTGCAATGTGTTATTTAAAAAGAATATGATGCAATGTGTTGGTGAAGAAGAAAATGTAAAATATTACTGAAAATGTAATGTGTTGGTGAAAAAGAAATCAGAATTCAGAAAAAAATCAGAATCCCTGATGTGTTGGTGAAAAAGAAAATGGTGTGAAATGTTGGTGAAAGAAAATTATGCAATGTGTTATTGAAAAAGAACAGGATTGTTGTTGAAGAAAATATGCTCTGCTTAGCAGAAAAGAGGAATTGTAATGATCGGGGCTCCAGTATACATGATGCATGGGGGTGATGGTTGTTAAAAAGGTTGATTGTTAATGAGACGTAGCAGTGTGCTGCATGCTTTTTGTGAGATATCATAGAACATAACACAAAGAGAGAATTGGGCAAGAACAATGAAGAAACCAGTATTACTGGAAACTTTAATACAGTAACAGGGACCATAACCCTAGCAGGTGTATGGATTTTTGCTGAATGGGGTTTTCTGTTTTATAGGGGTTTCATTCACTGTACACATTTTTTGTAAAGTAATTATGGCATTCACCTGCGAAAACTAACAAGGATTTTTAAGCTTAGCTATGGGTTTCTTTCTCCCTTATTCCAGTCTCTATAATAGTTACGGATGATTGTGTGGGGTCTGGTTAATCTGGTTAATTTCTGCATGCTCTTGATATGTTTGATAGCACTCAAGGTTTATTTTTGTTGTTGTTTTTTACAAGACCTGAATATTCTATTCCGCTTTTACTATGCCAAATCCATTTTTTTTTCTTTGAGTAACCTTAAATATTTCCCTTCTCAATCTACATTTTAACATTGTATCATTTCTTGTTGTATAATTTTTTTACTATTTCTGGACACTATATTACAATTTGCAACTTTTTGTATTAAATTTGGTCAACTAAAATCAATTGTGTAGTAAAATCTTTAGATGCTAATGATGATTTAGGATTACAAAGAACAAAAGAAACAATAGAAACATTGTTGATTCAGATGATAAAATGTTAAGTGTGAATGGAATGGTTGGAAAAGAGTATTATACTTTTAGCTATAACATACTGTATATGATGTTTTTAGGAGCTCCAAAGAACCCTGGAAACAGGTTCTGGTACAAATTAATAATTGTTACATAGGAATAGAGAAGAATGTTTTATCTCAGAGACGGAGACATGGCTGGAGTCAGAGCCCCAGCAAGAAAGAGGTGGTCGACTATTGGAGACCAAAAGAGGATTAAATCATTTTTGATTTATACATTATGATTTGATATTTCATCAAATGTAATTAATTATCTGAGACTTCAAAAATCTTTAAAATTAACAAAGGAGAACCACATCGATAAGTTTCCTGTTGGGGAAAAAGTACGTTTAAGCGGCCACGCGCATCCTCTGACTTGCCCAATCTGGAAGCTTCGACAGTGCTCGCGCAGTCAGGAGAGGGATACGCACGACAAAAACGTAAGAACGTTTTAACCATATAAAGAAAAGAAAGAGAGTAAACTAAGCAGATGTTTCCTTTGTATTTAATCTACTTATTTTTACTAAAGAAACTTAAAAGTGAAAGCTATGGAGTCGTTTTGACTCCATACAAAGCAGGCATACCAGCGGCGCGTGGCGTTCACGGGCAGAATGAACGCAGCACGAAAATACTCATCTGTGCTCTAACCAACAGTCGCCATTGTTCATAAACAAGAGAGTAAAAATACCTGGTCTTGTTGTCAGTATATATAAGTGCTATTATTTCCTGATGTAAGCTATGATAACAATGATTAAAAATGCACAAGACTGCATTTTCTGTATGGCATTGTATATAGTATAATGTTACACATTACTGTATGTAACTTGGATTGCTTATTGATCACAAGATATTTGACAGGATTCACGCCTTTTTACTGTTTGTCGATACATAAAACTAAAAGACAAGTTTTTTATTAGAATGGTAAACATAGGAAACGCCCCTTAGACAAAACGGTACATGCAGAATTGCAATACAATGCATTCTTTGCACACTTCCTGACAGCGATGAGGCAGGCAGTTACTGTAACACAAACTGATTACAGAAAAATGTGCTTAATATGTTATTGTGAATAACTTTTACCCTTTTATTTTCAAAGTACAAAAATGTTTTCAGGGATCCTTCTCAGCCTCTCTCTCTCACTGAATTTATGGTTCTGTGAGGTAGCATTAAGTGAGTGTATTTTTTTTTCCTTAATTTAAATGAATTTATCTAATTTCGTATCACTATATATTACACTACGCCTTTATGTTTCATATTTTAGCAACTCAACAAGAAGCGCCATATATTGTTATGGATGAAGCAAACATCAACCCTGAGGCTTCAAAACTTCTGGGCAGAATTAAATATGTTGCTCGAAGCTGCAAAGAAATTCATGAGAAGTATCATGTTAATGATGGTATGATCTTTTCTATTTATTTGTACTATCTTAAGCACCAAACTGCATGTATTTGACTCAGGAATGCTTGTGTTCAATCAGACGGCCTGTACTATCTGATCTCATCCAGAGGGGTCCTTTACCAGACGTTCTGTGATATGACCACTGCTGGTGGCGGCTGGACGCTGGTGGCCAGTGTTCATGAAAACAACATGTATGGAAAGTGCACTGTTGGTGATCGCTGGTCTAATCAGCAGGGCAGTGACCCAAACCGGCCTGATGGTGATGGGACGTGGGCAAACACAGTCACATTCGGTGCTGCAGAAGCTGCTACAAGTGATGATTATAAGGTACTTTTTATTACATTAATGGTTTTACAGCTATGGTTCAACATAAAGGATATTAAGACACTGGACCAACAATCAAATTATGTTGATCTAGAAACATAAAAAAACTGTGTTTTATAAAACACTATATAAATAAATGTGATTTGACTTGACAGAATCCCGGATACTATGACATTGTGGCACAGGATGTGTCTGTGTGGCATGTTCCTAATAATAGTGAGCTGGAACATTGGACCACTGCCTCCATCCTGAGATACCACACTGAAAATCACTTCTTAACCCTACATGGAGGAAACCTTTTCAAATTATTCAAGGTCAAACAAACCGTGACACCATTTTTAAGTTTGACACATTCACAAACGTATAGGTAAAGCTAAACTGGATATTTCTCTTTATTTTCCCAGAAATACCCTGTGAGGTTTGGAATCGGGACATGCGTTGATAATGGACCTGCTATTCCAATAGTGTATGATACTGGAGATGCGGTATCAACCAAATATCTGTATGGTCCTAATCCAAGGGTATGGGCAATACAGCTTGAGCCGATATTTTTTAAAGAATGTAGCTAAATCGATTGACAATCACAAAATGTATGTAGATCTACCATGACAGATTTTATCATCAATGATGATTATCATTAATATTTTATGATTTTTTGTAGGAACATTTGAGCCCGGATTCATCACATTCAGGGTCTTCAATACTGAAAAGGCAGCTATGGCTATTTGTTCAGGCATTAAACCAACCGGTTGTCACACCGAACATGTGAGTTAAAAATAATATGGATTATTTTGAACAACATTTATGAACACATTTTGTGACATAATTCAGACAGACAATATGGATCAGTGTAAAAATAAAGAGTAAGTGCATTTACAGTAATACACTTATAACAGAAATAAATCTACAGCACTAATGTTATTTGAAGACATGCATGTTGTGTTTCTAGTAATGTACTTGTATTGTTGCAGTTCTGTATTGGTGGAGGTGGACACTTTCCTGAATCAGCCAGACAGTGTGGGGACTTCACGAGCTTCGATTGGAATGGATATGGTGCTAATACAGAATGGAGTGCTTCCAAAGAGATAACTGAAGCAGCTGTACTGCTCTTTTATCGCTGACTCCCTGATCAGGCTAAAATCTTCTCATTGAGATATATTAAACTGAATAACACCTGAATGTTAAATGCACAATTACTTTCACAAATGTGTTTCATTACTATATATAGTTAATCGATCTGTACTCTAAGAATGCATTTGTGTTCTTTGTGTTTGGTGTTTGTCACTGATGAAAAAATGTGAGATTAACCATTTATATCTAAGATACTTAAAACATACTTTCAATGTTCATGCATATTTACAATTGTTGAAAAGTGGAACAAATGTATGTTTCCATAAAACAGTTGGACTGACAATATTTATCAACAAGTTGTAGTCTACAAGTTACTTTAACAATATTTCATGAATACATTTGTGAAAATTTGCTCATATATATTAAGAGCTATCATTCCTTGTCTTTTATAAACACTCATTCTTTTTCCAAATTCTTTATTTAGATATTTATTTATTTCATATTATTGGACAGGTATATTTACACATATATGATAAAGCATTGGTGAATAGGGATCCCTGACTACAATACATCTGCAAATGATAAGGATGTTTCATAGCATTGTAAACACTCAACATTCATTTGATGTTAGGGAACATTTGAACAATATTCTAAATAATTGAAATGAATGAACCATCATCAGTCTGGATGACGTACTGTACAGTAACCCTTTCTCAAAGGCTACTTGTTAAGGTGTGAAGTATATTTGAGGATGTGCTGCTCAATCATGGAAGTTTAACTGGGGCTGATGTCTCACTAGAGATGCACTACAATGCCACAATCCTCATGAAAGCAAACAATTGAAATGTGTAACAAAGATAACCTGTATATTTACAAAATTCAAGTTTGTATCACTACAATATAAAAAGTGCATCAATATAAAAAAAAGTAAAATAGTAAATGTCCCCCTCTATTGTTATTCGAGACTGAAGAATGAGCATATAGAAAAGAATAAAATGTTGACGTGTGATTATTTAGAGTATTAGAGGAGAATAATTCTTTACAAAATTATAGTAAAGTCCACAACAGTTAATTTTCTATTCAATAAATTATGGCCACTGCAAAAAACAGAGCTACATACTCCAGTGCCTAATTTGACATTACATATAATAATGACGGGCATTACAATAAAAGGAGCTAACTTTAGCACTTTTTCCCTCCAAGATGTCCCTTTTTTCCAGATGTCCAAGAAGAAGCACCAGAAAACATGGCTGTTTTATAGAGTTACAGCCCTTTGAGGTTTCTCTTGTATATTTACAGAGTCAGACATCGTAATTGACCAAGGATCAAATGCAAATGACTGTATTTCCAAAGACCCCGTGAAAAAAGCTTTCTTTTTTGAATGCATCTTCTAAGTGTCTGTCAGAAGACTCCTCAACATGTCATCTGAGGGTTTGGATCTGGAGTGAGAAGTGAGATGGAGACCCATCTGCAGGGTCGGCTCAGTAAGCAGTGCAGGCATGGTTAGCGTCAATGCAGTGTTTTTCATGGTTGAACAACAGGTCGTCCAGTGCACAGAGCAAATCCCTCTCCTTTCTTCATTGCCTCAAGTCCTGTTTTTCTCTCTTTCACCCTTTCTCTCTGTTCAGAGACGTCTAATGTAGCCGTTGGTTGGTCCCTGAGATGTAGGCCTGTCTGAACCCTCTTGAGCAGCCTGCGTTATCGCTCTTCCATCATCTTGCCATTAGCCTCATTCTCAGTCTCCTCACGCCTTTTCTGCCTTTGGAAAAACCCTAACTATTGGAGTGAAAAAAGTTAATAAACTAATATAAATAATCAAGATTTACTTGATAGGACACATTACCTTCCAAAGTGCCAAAATGAGAAGTGAGAGGAGTAACAGGCCTCCGAGTGTGCTGCCTATGATAATCCAGATGGGAACACGGTAATCCTCCTCTTTTCTGATCTCTAGGATTATCTGGAAAAAGATACACATACAAAATAAAAATATAACAAGCTATACTGCTTTATCAGAGACCTTTTTATAGCTGCTTGTGGTATGAATGTTGGGTTCCTCAGAGCTCTGTACAGTATATCTTGGTTCTGGTTTTCTGTTCTAAACAAGTTGTCGCATTTCATGTTTCATCTGCTGCAGCTGGGTTCAGATTTCCTAATGTTAGTATTTATGCCTGTTTTCTGTCCTGCCTACAGATGGCAGCACCACACAGCAATACAGAAGAGAACAGAACTGAACTGTGCTGCTGGTCCTTTCGGTCCCCTTGGCTCCAGGTTCTTTTACTGTGGTGAAACAACACACAATAGCTCACCAGAAGACACACTGATGTGTAAAGGGAAGGTTCAGGCATGAGAAAACCAGCGTGCCTGATTGTATGAAGTCAAATATTCAGTAATGTTAGCATAAAGAGGTTTATATTACATGCACATAGTTTTACATAACTCTTTCTGACAAATGAATGAAAACATTTCATTTGTCAATGTTTTAGTCTCTCAAAATTGCCAAGGATGGAAAAGAAAACAGCAACTTCTCATACTAAGCACATCTTCACAAATTCAGTCATGGATTTATTTTTTACCTAGTCTAAACATGTTGTCCAGCAATGTTTCTGTAACGTGGCTTTCTGTAAATGCTGATGTGTATAGAGGGTGACTCACATGTCTGACCGGCTTCTCTTCAGGCAGAAACATAGGGCTGGATGGGTTCAGTTCCACTGAGGCTGTCGTCACCAGCTCCAGGGTTTTGAACTTCAGCTGCCCGTGACAAGAAAAACAGTTTTCAGTTTCTCTGACAGATGCTTACTCTAGTGGATGTGAGAAAGTTGGAGAGAGCAAGCACTAAAGGTGAGAAGCTAAAGAAGTGGTAGAAAAAGACACCTTTTCCCCCTTTAAAGATAAATGCCAGCTGCTTTGACTTTTTTACTGCAGACATTTAACATTTTGGGTGTGGATTAAGAGTCCAAATTACTTTCTGCTATTACTGTAAATTCAAAGCATGCCCTTTTTTGTTGTTTTTGAGCAAGAGAAGAAAGTACAAAATGTACACAAAACTGAATAATAGTTTTGTCTAAATGTACTGCATGACTTGCTGTCTCTAATTACTGGTCTGATCATAGTTTTTGATCCTCCTCTCAACCAAAGCCTTCATGTTGTGTGTGAACACTTTGCCCGCATTACAAGTTCTTTACAAATCATACTTCTTCATCAGATTGTTATTTCAATGTCATAGCTACTGACCGCATGCAGTGCATCAGTACGAAGGATCCACCAATTTTCACGCTGACGTCTCTGTAGGAAGGCAGGTTGATGGTACACTGCACTGGCACCGTCAGGGTGTTGGAGTAGTTCTGTGCAAAGGAGCAAGGATCATTTCTCTCACAAACAGACCATCTTAATTATGAAACCCAGCTGATTGTGGTGGGAATCTGATGTGCATTAGAGTTGCATTACAAAACTCCCTACCTCAGACATACAAGAATCTTCAAAAACACAAAAACATTTCTACAATTAGTTTAAGATGAACTAGATTTACCAATCATTTATAACATAATTTATTAAACTCAAGTGGCTATATTCAGAGTAAAACAACTATTCTTCAGAGAAGTACTTTGCTGTTGCACATTAAATCAACATCTCTTATCTGAAAGCCCTTAAATCAGGCGAACTATAAAGCACCATAACAACACAAGCCAGACTTTTATGAAGTGCTAAAGTGCAAGGCTGAAATGTGGCACACATTTTGTCTGTGGTAACAAGCAGACACTTTAAGCCTGTGCAGAGATGGTCTTACCAGTCGTGATGTTCGTGAGAGGTCCTCCGGAGACGCCCGACTGTGTGCCACATGCTGAGGGGGGGTACAATGACTTCCACCTACCTGATGGAAAAAAGGTACAAAGCACTATTAATATCATTCCTGTGGCTCAAACAGTAGAACTTGATGCTAGTAATGCCAAGGTAATGGGTTCTACTCCCAGAGAATGCATGAACTGATAAAATTTATATCTTGAACGATATGTGCTGTACAAGTCACTTTAAAAGCTTCCGCCAAATGCATACATTTAACAGTAAATATTAGCTTAAAACTATTTGAATAATTTGAATATTTAGATTAGAATATTTTGATTTATGCAATCGAATCAAATCAAATCATTTTTACTGTCACATCTCCACAGCACATGTGCCTTGGTGAATGAAATTCTTGAGAGCGTGCTCCAGACAGTGCAGAAACAATTTACATATAGACAGTACATACTTACAGACTTATACAGAAGACAATGTGCAGAATACACATACATATACTCAGTACACACAGTGTACTATTTAAGACATAATTACAGTTATCAATACACGTTATGCACCGTATGTACACATTTTACATTATGTACACATATATACACAATATGCGAAGGTGCAGCAGATTTTACATAGGCCGGATACGCAATGTCATGAATGTGCGTTGCATGATAAATGAAAACAAAATGTGTTTTAAAATCAGCTTGAAATATAAAACATGTTAGATATCATCTGAATGGATGTAATCATATTCTGAAGCAAATAAAATTGAAATCTCTCAAACTCAAATCTGCAAACTGGCTCTGACTTTCGGCAACTAGCACTGCCTCATCGAGACTGCAGGCATACGTTTGGGTAAAAGCCATGCAGTGTATTCCAGCCTTTAAAAATATTTTGGGAAATCTAAGACAAACTGTAATAAGTATAAAACTACAAGTCTACAGTAGTTGTGTTCTCCTCACCTCGTCAATATGGAAATCTCTGATCTGCAGAAGTTGATTGCCATTTTTCGTGACCTCTGGGATTGTAATGTACAGTTGCAAATCTTGGATTGGAAAATAACCAAGGTTCTGGATCTGTGATGCATAGAGAAAACATGTTTAGTAAGTTCAAAACACGAGGGCCCTCCTCTTATAGCAAGGAAGTTGACCTCACCTGAAAGGTAAAGTTGAACGGAGGGTTGAAATCACTAGGTTCCTCTAGAGAGAGGTCAGGTTTAAGCTCATATCGGGTAGGGTAAAAATCCCTGAGAATCAAAGTGTATTGTAATTATTCCAACTTCCACAATCACACATATTGATTAGAGCATTCAAACAAACACACATCTATCTCACCTTGTGAAGAGCAGATCCGCTTCGTATTTCAGAGTGTAGGATATGTCATTAATGTTATCGTGTAGGAAAACTTCCTCACCCTCACTGCGTGAGAGACATAAGAATAGGCCTGAGAAAGCTCCCAGGCAGCTATGCTCACCCTGTGTTTCACTGTGACACTTGGCTGCATGTATCAGGAGTTTCACATTCCAGCTCAGGCACCGTCGGTGTCCAGGATCCTTTTCCCTCAGTTTCATAACATTCCAAACTATCAGCAATGTTCTAGACACTTTAACTGAGACCACATCTAGCAGATTTCAATGTGGCCATTTAGTCATCCAGTGATTTACGTGTATTTTTTTTGTTTTGTGCTCCACAGGATAAAACTGTGCTCCAACAATAAAACTTAATTTTTTAAGCATATAATTAGCTTGAAATGGAATTTCCTTCTGGATTTTTCTGAATCTTATAATAATGTTTTTTAATCGTAAGATAAAAAAAACTATACAAAATCAGTTTCATCTATATTCTTAACTGCATTGTATACATATTTTTTCACATCCAACATCTCAGACAAAGCATGTCCTACCTGGTAACCTCCAACATGATCCGTACGTGATCCAGCAGCACAGAGTGACTGAATTCAAATTCCAAGCGAAATGTTACCTGGGGAGTCAGAAATAACGTTTAATCAAAGTGTTTGTGCCACTTATAATTTATTGTATGCTACTGTTCAGTTCTTCTTTCATCCATTCTAACTTCACACACACATGCTCAAAAATGAGCTCATCCCTAGATTTTGGATTCCTTGCCTCCAAAATTAAATTATATTCCTTGATCACATTCAAAACTTACAGTTTTAAAGATAAACGAATATTTTCCAGGGTAAACAGCCTGACTGGATATACAAGAATGACACAAACAGGCCAAGACCCTTTATGCTAGTCTGCCTCTAACCTTTTTCTACAGACCAATAACATCATTTGTGTGAAAGAAGAGGCTTCATCCTCTGCTGCTGGCTATTCTCTGAGCAGTCTAACCACCACATGAGGTATTAACTTCCATATCCTGTATATACAGTCATGGTCAGAATTATTGGCACCCTTGGAAAATATGATCAAAGAAAGATCTGAAAATTAACCTGCATTATTAATCCTTTTGATCTTTTATTAAAAAATTACAATAATCGCACACAGCATATGCTCCTCAATGCAAGGATGCGTATTCCATCGTATATTTACACTTTGATTTGAATGAAAATGGTGCATCTTTGCATTGAGACAGATACAGAAGACAAGAGAGTACGCTGTGTGCGTTCGGTGGGTAATATCCAAAATGGCGCTATGCTAACGAGGAGAGACAGAGAGGAGACGAATTGTTGAAAAAACAATTATCGTTGTTTTTATGTTCTTTGCTTAGAAAAAGTATTTTTGTCGCTTCATAAAATTCAGATTGAACCATTGATGGCAGATGCACTACCCTGGAGATGCTTTCATTAATATGTATTTTATTTTTTGTTTACTTTTCTGGACCTCGACAGTGTTACTTAATTGGCAGTCAATGAGACAGTCATAAGCCTCCCGGGTTTTATCTAAAATAAGTTTAGAAGACGAACAAAATTTTTATTGGGTTGGAACGACATGCGGGTAAGTGAATAATGACAAAATGTTCCTTTTGGGTTGGAGTAACCCTTTAAGAAAAGAGCTAGAGCAGTGAAAATTCATTTCCACCATCAGGGCAATATTTTAGAATTTCCTTATCAACAGAAAATTGTATGAATCTGCCTGGAAGAGGACATGTGTCTATATCATCCTAATACATGGTGAGGAGGAGAGTTTGAGACTCTTCTTTGGACCACAGGACCACAGCTGGATAATTGTAGAGAAAGTTGAGTTTCGGGGTCAGAAAACCTTTAAAAAAAATGGTCAAACAGCACCTACATCACCACATGCTGTTCGGGAGGCTTTCAAGAAAAACTCTCCTCATCCAAAAACAAACTCCAGCATATTCAGTTATCAGACATGACTGGAACTTCAAATGGGACTGGCTTCTAAGGTCAGATGAAACAAAAAAATGCTTTTTAGCAGCAAACACTCAAGATGGGTTTGGTGAACACAGGGATAAAAAGTACCCCATGTGTACAATGAAATATACTGCTGTAGTTTTTATGATGTGGGCCTATATTTCTGCTGGAGGCCCTGGACATCTTGTTTAGACACATGGCATCATGGATTATATCAAATACCAACAGATAAAAATCAACAAGTGACTGAATCTGTTAGAAATCTTGTAATGGGCCATGTTTGGATCTTCCAACCGGACAATAATCTAAACACAAACCTCAAAAACAACACAAAAAATGGGTCACTGAGCACAAAACCAAGCTTCTGCTATGGCCATCCCAGTCCTCTGACCTGAACCTGTAGAACATGAGTGAGGTGAACTGAAGAAGCACCAACATGGAGCTGAGAATCTGAAGGATCTGGAGAGATTCTGGATGAAGGAATGGTCCCTGATCTCTTGTCAGGTGTTCTCTAACCTCATCAGACATTATTGGATAAAATTTAATTTAGAGCTGTTAAACTGACAAATGGAGGTTTCAAAAAGTAGTGACTAAAAGGGTGCCGTTAATTGTTGCCAATGTGTATTAGAGAAAAACATTTATTTCATAATGATATTTCCTCCCATTTTAAATTCTTATTATCCAACGAAAGGTTAGAATTTTGTGATTTTTTAAAATAAAAGATCAAAAGGATTAACAACGCAGATTCATTTTCACAGCCTTCTTTGATCATACTTAGCAAGGGTGCCAATAATTCTGACCACTGTACATCACTTCATTGTGACAAAACATAGATACAGATGATATACAGACTCTACCAATGAACATCTGCTGCAGTTCAAGGAGCAATGGCTCTATCCACCACTTCAGTGGAGATCCAAGTCTCCGTGCAGTTTACAAAATGAATGCTTGTATTTTATTTGTTATTTGATAATATACTGTAAGTCTGATGAAATGAAAGCATTCATCTTTGTGTCACTCTAAAATTATGGGACTTCATTTCTAAAAGAAGATAATTTGAAGAATGTATCAACTGTTCCTCAATGCAATGAAGATCAGCTCAGTGAGGTCTTCTTAAACAACATGGTACCCAAAACAATAAATATTCTCATTTGCATTCAGCAGAAAAAGAAAGTCGTACAGGGTTGAAATTATATGTAAACAATGACAGAATGTTCATTTTTGGGTGAACTATCCCTTTAAAGCCCAAGAGCTGGCTTTTAGTTTTATTCTTGCTTAGAGAAATGGAAGCATTTGGACACAGCTATAACTACGTGGGCAAACTCTTTATTCCCCCTTGGCGAGTAGCGGCACAAAGCAGCATGGAAAATCCTTTTTACATTCTCTCCTCCTGAGTTCTCCTCCTTTTATTCCACTTTCGCCCCATCACATACTGCTCTGAGCTGAACCAGGCTCCCAAGTGGGCCAATAAAATCTCTCCCTGTAGCCACAAGTGTAGCTCCAATGACCCCCAAACCTCAAGAAAATGAATCAGGACTCTGTGAGAAGCTGCTGACCCGTTTCCTATCAAAGCATTGCCCTAGCACAGGACAGACCATGTGATTGATGGGCTTTGCTCTTTATGCATGTAGTAACCGTATGGTAAAAGTATTATTGCCTCATGTTTTCTTTTTCTGGAGATGCCTGAACACAAGCTTAAGGGTCAGCCGAAAAAAGGACACTAAGTGAATCATTCTGTAACTTCAGGGTGCTGGTGACCTTGTGAGTATGTTTATGACCTGTGGAACATTCCAGATGTGTATGCAAGGCTTTCTAGAGCACAGACGGCTACGGTTTATAAATCCCTCATTCATTGATTGATTCATTCACGGCTAGTGCTATCCCTGGAGTAACCTCTAAATGTCCAGTGTTGCTGAAAATGGCAATAAAACATATTTTAGGATTATACAATACATAATTCTGCATATAAGATATTATGCAGTGTCCATCGGCTGGAGTGCAGTATGATAAAAGCATTAGTTACTAAATTACATTTGATTTGGTTCAGTCTCCTGAAAAACATCACACCAACCATATATTTAGACAGACATTTAGACAGGTATAGTGAAACTACAGGCTAATTATTTACATACTTTTCAAAATCTTTTTTAATAAATACTTTAAATAAATGTTTAAGTTTGCATCCTCTGCAAGGATGCATTAAATCAATCAAAAGTAATGACATTTTAATTCCTACAAAAGATTTATATTTCAAATAAATGCTGTTCTTTTAAACTTTTGATTCATAAAAGAATCCTGAAACAAGTTTAACCGTTTCCACAAAAATATTAAGCAGCACAACTGTTTTCCACATGTGGCATTAATCACGTGACACTGAAGACTGGAGCAATGGCTGCTGAAAATTAAGTTTGCATTACAGAAATTTTAAGATAATTTTAAATAATGTAATAGAAAACAGTTATTTTAAATTGTAATAATATTGAGTTACCAAACCAAAACTTCTGATCAGTTGTGTAGTTTACAGTAACCTCACTGGAGAACTCATTTGGCACAAAAAGCTTTATTAAAATATCAATATTGGTGAAAGATTAAATATACAGTTGATATTTTGGGCCACGGCTTTCTGATATGGTTCAGTGTAAATGCATAAATGTGGCAATAACATTTACATTTAGTCATTTAGCAGACACTTTTATCCAAAGCGACTTACAAATGAGGACAACAACTCACCTGTGACTTTGCTCTCATAAAGGGTGCACTAATGTTGCAAGATTTCTCATATTTTCGTCTGTTCTCACTGCGGCAGTCTATATGTATTTCAGAGTTATCCTATACACAGAGACAGAGAGAACAGCCTGATTTAACTTTACATTCACAATTACTAGTGCAGATGCTTTCCTAAAAGGTCATTAGTATCAATCAAGATCTGAATGGACAATGGAACAAACCAACCAATCAATCCTTATCAGGAATCAAACATAAGTCATCAGAGTGATGTTGTACCTTCACTATAAGGCTGGAGAAGCGTAGGTTTGGAGTGTTACTGATGTTAAGCTGAGCTCCATATGCATTCTCCCCTCGGTTTTCCAGACGTACATCTACTACCATCCTCTTCCTGGATCCCTCTATAATGCGTTCAGAAGGTTCTGCTGGCGTCTGACTCCGACATAATAGACTGCCTGCTCGAAACGCCTGGGCACAGAACTGCCTGTGGAAGAAGTGAGGGGCATGAGCATGTGTGCGAGTGAGTGTTTTAGCATATGTGTGTGAGCTTTATCGTACTCGCGATTCATTAGATCAGTCTGAGATTGTAACACCAAGTCTGGAACACAGTGGTCATCTTCGTCACACCCGTTCCAGAAGGGAAGCTGGAGAGAATTGTTTAAATGTAATTATTGCTATTACATATATATGTTTTAACATACTTCATAATGCTATTAACAAAAGATATAAAGTGTAACAGCAAGGTTTCTCTTAACCTACAGACACTAACCTGTGTTTTCACTGTAGTCAGCCAGCTATCATCCAGTGCTGGGCCTTGATCCAGTTCCAATAGCTCAGTTTCTACAGTGAATATAATGGGCCTGGCATAGTCTGTAGTTTCCTGTATCAACATTACAATATCATAAATCTCTCAATCTAAATAAATGGCTATAAAAGAGTAAACTGGAAGAATATAATCTGCTGTTGTAATGCTAGAAAGTGAACTTAATAAAATAGGAATGCTGCTATTGCAACGGAAAATCTGAACGAACAGAAAAGAAAGTACATATAACAGAACAAACGAGTTATCATTGTAGATTAGACTATCATTATCAATGATTTTAAATGCACTGCAAATGCCCTCTTATGACACTTTGGCGACCTAAGAGGTGAGAGCTAACCATGACGTGGAAGTAGATGTGGTCACACTTCTCCTCTCCAGGAAGCAGTGTGAGATTCTGCGGCTGCTGGCGATCTGTGTCATCAAACACGGCTCGAGGGTTGAAGCGCTTCTCCTCAAAGAAAGCATTGTAGCTAATAGCTAAGAGAAGTGGAAAGAATAGAGTGAACATACAGTGAAATATTTATCATTTAATATTTGTCAATTTTATCTAAATATTTATCAAATATTTAGTTACTTATCACTTTGCACATCATTTACAATTAATGCCAGATAACGTGTTGGTATATGAACTACCATGCAAAAGTTTAAAGTTGGATTATTTTTATGTTTCTGAAAAAGTATTTTATGCTCACCAAGGCTGCATTTCTTTGATCAAAATACAAAAAACAGTAATGTTGTAAAATATTGTTACAATTTAAAATAACAATTCTAATAACATACAATAAAAAAAATGTATAGCCTGAATTTAAGTCGCTGCTTTGGATAAAAGTGTCTGCTAAATGCATAAATGTAAATTTAAATGTAAATGTAATTCATTTTAAAATGACATTTCAGGATTCTTTGCTAAATGGGACGTTTAAAAGAAGACCATCTTTTTTAAACAGAAATCTCTTTATGAACATTATGAATCTCTTTACTGTCACCGTTTGATAAATTTAATGCATTCTTGCAGAATAAAAGCATTAATTTATTTAAAAGAAATCTCACTGACCCCAAACTTTTGAATGGTAGTGTGCTGATGTATTTAGATACACATGGTTTGCATCATTGTTGCATTGAAGGCACAAGTTATATCACTAAATAAAAGATGCACAGCATCAACTTTATGACCTGACTACAGACAGATTTAAGAGACTCTAGAGGTGAAATTGATGATACTCAGGAGATCTGAGAGCAATTTGGGAGCTTGAGGCCTTAAAAGACATACAATTAAATCTTAAGGAAAGCCCTTTTAAGAGACCTGAATGACACGAGGATGTTCAGCTATCCATCAAGGTTCAAACATGAGCTTGCTGAAAGACAATTTGAACCTTGTTCATGGGCTGAGAAAAGCCTATAAAATTTGTTATAAATATGTGCCTTCAAAATATGTGCCTTCATTTCTTTTGTCCCAGAAGCCCGATCTCCCTGGATGACCCTAAAGACTAAGACATGTCATCTCTCTGAGACCATTACATTGGTTTCACACTCGTTAAATGTGTGATGGAGATGCTCTGGGGTCGTGAAGGTTAACTAAAAACATCTGTGCTGCTCTGTGGTCCCAGTTACACAGGAACCTGACCTTCCAGCACATGTAGTTCAAAACAAACCTATGATGGTCACCAAGGCCTTAAGTCAAACTGCATGTGTCAAACACTAACTATCCCTGTCCTGAGGGACTGAGGCATTTTAATGCAGCAAGGCAGTCCAGTCTGCCTCGCTTTGTGCTCCTACTTAGTGTTCTTGCACAGCAACGACTTAATGTGTAGGGCATAAAGCACAACTATTGATACTGATATCTATAATATCTGCCGCCATTTGGGCTACTGATCTTGTCTGCTGTTTTAGAGACTTTAGCTTCCAGACACAATATTACACATGCTAAAAAGATTTTATATTAATTTGTTTAGCTATTTCAGCCAGAGTCATCATACAATGTGTCTACTTTACTTTTAAATTCACAGAGCTGGCTAAGCAGCTTCTCTTTTCCACTCTCAAGGCAAATCTTGAATCAACAAAGCAACAAAGGAAAGATCAAGAGATTAGTGTATGTTGAACAATTCATCACTACTGATTATATCTTTTTCATGCTAATATTTGGCATACTTAGCAGAGGAACCTTAACTGAACTACACTGGATATGCAGCTGGTCGGTGGTGTGTAAACCTCGCCAGCTGTCAACTGTTTAGCTTTAATGATACTGTAACCAAGAGATACTCAAAGTGTTTTGGGTGAAAACTAAGCTTTTCACCCTTTGACCAAATAACTGTTGCAATCCAGCAGTACAACTGATGTAGTCATTTCACAAAGATCATTTATTTACACAATAAGTTCATAAATGAGCACCGATTTCATAAATGAGCAACAATCTATAGAGATTAAACATTTTATTTACCAATTAATGTTTTTAGAAAAACTCAGAAAACATAAAAGTTCAGTATTTTTATTTATTTACAGTGGCATTTGAAATTTGTTTTATAAAAATATTAAAACTGACCTATTTCCTGTGAGGCTCTGATAGGAGTCCGAGCTGTGATATTCAGGCATACAATAGCTGACATGCAGGTCACATCTTTTCCTCCTCTCCGACAGTCTTTATTGAATATGTTGATCTTGCTGGGCTCAAATCGAACAATAGCATGGATTCGGACAACACTTCGAGACCTGCAGCACAGCAAAAATGGTATATTGTTGTGGTATTTAAGGGGATAGTTCACCCAAAAATGAAACATTTGTCATTTTTTACTCATGTCATTCCAAACCTGTAGTTTCTTTCATCTGTTGAATATAATATAATATTTTTTGAGGAATGGTCCCTGTTGACTTATTAATTTCCCTACTATGGAAGTCAATGAGGACCAACGACTGTTTGGTTCTTCAAAATTCGTCAAAATATCTTCTTTTGTGTCCAACATAAGACAAAAACTCATAAAGGTTTGGAACGACATGAGGGTGAGTAAATATTAATTTTTGAGTAAACTATTCCTTTAAAGGATTCGTTCACTTTCAAATTAAAATGTCCTTATAATTTACTCACCCCCATGTCATCTAAGATGTTTCTGTATTTCTTCAGTGGAAAAGAAATTAAGGTTTTTGATGAAAACATCCCAGGATTTTTCTCCATATACTGAACTTCAATGAACTCCAAACGACAACTTCAGTGCAGCTTCAAAGGGCTATAAACGATACTAGACGATGAATAAGGGTCTTATCTAGCAAAATGATCGGTCATTTAAAAAATATGTATCTGCTTTATAAACACAAATACTCTGCGATGCGCATCCCAGACTTCACGTAAGACTTCAGATGTTGAAAAGGTCACGCTTGACGTAGGCTCCATCTCATCTTCTCCTCAAAGTTCAAAATCGTCCAACATCGTTGTTTTACCTTGTAAACTTGTTGAGTTGTAACTCCCTTTTTTACGGCGTTTGACTTAGTATTTGCATGTTCAACTTGTAAACACCGACTCTGTACTTCCGCCTACATCAAGCGTGACTGTTTAAACGTTATTACGTATTACATGAAGTCTGGGACGCGCATCAAAGAAAAATGCGAGAATTTGTGTTTATAAAGCATATACATTTATTAATTTATTTTAAATGACCGGTCGTTTTGCTAGATAAGATGCTTATTCGTCGTCTGGTATCATTTATAGCCCTTTGAAGCTGCACTGAAACTGTCATTTTGACCTTCAACCGTTTGGAGTCCATTGAAGTTCATTATATGGATACAAATCCTGGAATGCTTTCATCAAAAACCTTAATTTATTTTCGACTGAAGAAAGAAATACATAAACATCTTGGATTACATGGGGGTGAGTAAATTATCAGGAAATCTTGATTTGAAAAGGAACTAATCCTTTAAGGAGAGTATAAATAACCTTGTGTTAGAAACCCACCACAGAAGTACAGCAGCACCAAGGGAGCCCACAGCTAGATCCACCAGGTCATCTCCATTCATATCCATATTCCCATGGATACTACGACCAAAGTACTGCAGACCCGGGGCCAGCTGAATAGCACTAATCCTCTGACAGAGAGAAAAGATGGATGTAAAGTCTTGCCATAATTCACTACTCAAAGCAAATACATGCAGATTAATTAACACACAAGAGAGTAGCTGGACAGTTATGCAGTACCTGTTTATACTTCCTCAGTATTCTGTTGCGTTGACCGTGATAGATGTAAATGGCTCCTTTATGGTCATCCTCTAATGGAGCTCCTATTACCACATCATTAAATGAATCCCCATTGAGATCAGGCACAGGGGCCAGTGCAGAGCCGAAACGGGCATTCTGACCGTGATCTAAAATCTCCAGCGAGCCCTCCAGTATGAAACGAGGCTGATGGGAAAACAAGCATTAAAAAGGATGCAATGAGTGAGGCCATACTTTAGTTACAGCATGACGAGAACAAAATCAGCCTTGGTGCTCCATAAAAGTTGACAGCTTGTACACACAAATTGACAGGGGGGTAAACAAATAGGTTCACAATGCAACAATGTTCAGACAGTTTGCTCTTTAATGAAGTCAGCTGACCCAACAATGCACTGAAAACGCACTGGATTGTTCTGTCTATGTGTGGATATAAACTCCTATTTCTACATTGGATGCTCATCTAACCCATAATTTAATGCTGCTTTTGCTTAAAACTGAAATCTTGAAGTCTTAATAGAAAAAATACATTGGGAATACAGTATGTATAAATATTATGGTTTAAAAAAGAATCCTATTTACATGAAAGTTTATACTGCTGTTGGGCAAAAATGTTCAATACAAACTTTAAATGATAAATAAGAGCATTTTTTATATTTCTATCACATTCCAATCATAAATAAATGTTGAAACTCTGAAAAGAGGCTGTTTGTGAGGGAAATATCCACTTAGGTCATGGATAAGAACTAAACATTTCTGTAACTAGAGACAATCTTTTGAGGAATGTGTTATTCAGATCCAGAGACAGAATGACAACAACCCACCATGTGTTTATGTGAGCAATTTGGGTGACATTGTTGACTACATTCAACAAATCAAAAAAAGTCTAAATGTTAAATGAAGTTAAATGCAGTCTCATATACAGTATATTTTATGAAATGCAAAAATATTCCACAAGACTGAAATAAAGAGTTTTAAATAGTTTTAAGCACAACCATTCACTATTCACAGACTCCCAAGGTCAAATTAACTTCTGTATAATCACTTAAGCTGAGGTCATTTATCAAGTATTTGTGCTTCTGAAAACAATTAGTTTCAAATGGGTGGAAAGTTTGAGAGAAAGGTGCAGTTTCTCAAAGCAAAGACTGTTCATGTCAGACAAGTATGTGGGAGAGTAATTAGCCATGCACATCACCCTTCTCCTAAATCTCTCTCTCTCTGAAAATATACGGTTATAGATGACAGACATGTGAAATCATTTGTTTTCTCAGCCTTCCTATAATAGCATCAGATTACAAGAGAAGAGAAGAGAAGAGAAGAGAAGAGAAGAGAAGAGAAGAAAATGGTGTGCATTATAAACTGAGAAAATATAGGGTTTTGATAAATGTGAGCCAAAATCATAACAATTAAAAGAACCGAAGACTTAAACTATTTCAGTCTGTGTGCATTGAATTTATTTAATACACGAGTTTCAAAATTTGAGTTGAATTACTGAAATAAATTAATTTTCCACGACATTCTAATTTATTGAGATGCACCTGTACTGTACATTTTCTGAAGAGCAGTGACATTAACCATGAGAAATTATTTCAGTAAAAGATGACCAGCACTGTTGATGTGACCAGTGTCTGGCTGCAACCTGAGGTATTGTGGTCTCCTGGTTAAAGCCGTAAGGAAATAGCTTATACGAGCTAAATTAATAAAGATGGAAATCTGCTCTATTCACAGCATTGCTCTTGCATGCGCTCCAGCTTTTTCCATTTATTATAGCAGCTCTCTCTCTCTCTGTGAGCTTCATATAATTACATTTCAAGGGGGAAATATTTTCCTGCTGAGTTCACCCTCCACTACTCACTGATGCGAAGTATGGCAGGTGGCAAAAGCCTGTCAGTATTTACGCGAGACCATTAATGAGGAAGTGCATTAATGCACAGGCTCAGTTTTGGAGCTTGGATCCCTCAGCTTTAAGACAAGATGCAACATCTGTAGTGTTGTATTCTGGGTGAGAAGTAAACAGGAGGTAATATAAAAGCTAGTCAATAGCTTAACTTGTTTTTCACAAGAATATGCCGAAGGGCTGAAGATACTTTACCTGCTCTGTGACTCTGTAGATGTAGACTTTGCCCTTTTCCCAGCCTCCATTGAAGAACATGGGCGCAGCCACCAGCAGGTTATCAGTCACTCCATCATCATCCAGATCCACTGGGGCAATCTCACTGCCGTAGTATGACCCAATCTGCACAAACACATCCATCAAGACCAAAATGATTACTAGTCGTGCACAGGGACACAAATTTAACAACTGTGAAACACCTCACTTGGATATGCACTGAGGTAAGCATAAAAATGCATGAGAACACATAAGGGAGTTAAGCGGAGCCATTTTTACTTGCATTGTCCTCTATGTAAAACTAATATGCTTATAATTCTATTTGATAATGTCTATCAACTTAAAGTGAATAACATGAGGACACAAAAATAGGCCAAATATAGGGTGAAATTAACATGCCATAATATGGAAATCTCATTCCAAAGTCTTTACAGCAGTTGGTAGAAAAAAGGTTTTAGCATAACTAAATGCACTATCACTTTTCTCCTGTGTATCTTTGAATCAAGCATCTGTATACGCTTTATAAATATCAAGTCACATGAAAAATTATGCACAGTTGATAGGGTTATATTTAAGTCTGTTTACTGTCGTGCTAATCACCTGTTAAATGTTAATCTCCTTTAAAAATATTCATTAGCTCTGTGTTTTATTTGTAAAAATGTATTTGCATGCTTTAGGACTGTGATGAGAAGCACATGGGCTGTGTGGTATAAATTTGCAATCTAGACAGTCACATCATCGCAAATGAAAACCAGGAAAGAAAACCAAATTGAAAACACAATGACCAATTGATCACTGCTGTTTGTACAGTAAGTATTCGATACAGTAAACAGGACTGCTGTAAACACACAAAAGTGCTGCAAGTGTTTGTATGCATATTTTAGTTTCATTACCTGCTGTCCCTTGAGTGAGTGTAATATAGTGAGCTCTCCAGTATTTTTCAGGGTGAAGACGATGACCTTGCCCGTGTGGTTAAAGCGAGGAGCTCCTGCAACATATAACTGGCCACTGCGAGCTGAAACCACTGATGTCACTGTGTAACCTACAAACACAAAATGAGAAAGATGATAATAAATGTCTGTCACTTGTAAAACAATATACTATATTAATCACATTGCGTGGGAACAGAAAGGAGTGGAGAAAAAATAGACCAAAAGAATATAATAATGCACAGAATCAGACATCATTTAGACGCTGGCCGAATCATACTGGGGCATTTCCATCATTAGCATTGACAGCTGCTGCTGTAAGTATAGGTGTGAATTCTTTACCCAGGTACGCTCCATGGTTCTTTAGTTCTTCTGGGAACTCTTGTTCATAAGAAGACTTTGGTGGGACCACTTTACCCTGACGAGTCTCCTTCAGCACAGCCCCATTCCAGTCATAAGCTCCCACTGCTCCCACTAAAATACCATCCTGCAGAGAGAGTATATGAATATATCCACAATTACATTCAATTCAGGAAACTAATGATATTCTTCATTTCTGTCTGCCATCAAACTATAGACTTTTGGTCTTTAAAATAATTAATAGAGGCATTTGTTGTGTTTTAAGTTGCCAGTTCTCCATCTTCCAACAAATTTTTATTTGCAGTAGGCTATTTTGCATTGATGTGCTTTTTGATATACCAATGGCACTACTTTAGTCAAATATTATAAAAATATTAGTAAGACATGAACAGAGTGAATTCTGAAACAGTTGCGGAAGAATAATGAAATCAATCACTCAATATCAAAGCTTAAAATCTTTAAAGCCTATAATGCATTCATAGCATAATGTATGAAGGCAGTAAAATCAATTGTTATAAACAAAATATCTTGAGGATTACTGTAAATTAAAAGCACAGAAATTGTATTTTTTTTCAGTTGTTTGTACAGCTCTCAAGAAATAAATTAAGTACATTCATAATATAGTGATTCGTTCATTTAATCATCATTCAGCTCCTTCATAATTTATCTGCTTTGCAGTCAACTGCCATGGAAACCGCATAAACAATTCATTTCCTTAGTGATGAGTTTATTCTGTTGTAATTTATGGACAAAATGCTTGGCATCCCGCACTGATAATTATGAAGACAGTAGTCGGAATGAGAGCAAGTCGAATGAGTTCATGTTTAGAGAGAACTGAAATTCCCGAGCGGTTTCTTACATATACTATAAACAAACAACAACGTTCCGAGCCATTCCAGTCCAGACGGAACATTCTTACCAAACTTACAGGCCACTGAGAACACAGTCTGGTTCAGTCGATACTTCAGGACTTAAACATAAACACACAAAGCTGATAATCATGACTTTTTGGTTTTTTAATCAGAGAACAAAATGCACCATGGATGAAACCACCAGAGTTTTCCAGAAAGTCTCCTGTATTATATGCCTTTATGGTGTGACCTCATCCTTTAAACAACTTCTGCTCCAGCTCTACTATGAAAGGAGTCACAAGTAAATGGAACAGTGCTGGCTACATGTGATGTTGAACACCTGGTGCCCATTGCACCTCATCACCGCAGTCATAAATCCACTGTCACTTTTCTTTTCTACAGAACCAGCTCCACAATCCCATGTGGAGGATGTGCTAAAAGGCCAACATGGAGTCACAAAGCAGGACTGCCTATAAACCCGATGCCACCAGGACTGCATTGCTTTATCTTTTCCACAGCACCCATTTCATCAACCCCTGGACTTCATAACACTTTTACTGGACGTGCTTTTTAAATTTCTCTCTTTTGTTAGTCTAATTTTTACCCAGTTAAAACGCTGAAGCTTGTTTCTGCTACACTACACTCCCCACCACAGTGGATGTGTTTAATCTGAAAAGGTATATAATCACATGGCATAGAGTCTTTTGACAGAGTGAACTGAATGGGCATTTAATGAAAGTGAAATTAAGTCCAATTAAATTGATAATCATCCTTGATTGCCTTAATCGGCCTGTTCACAGATGAATCACTCAAACTGGGAAATTGTGCTGGTATCAGTTTGTTTTATTCAAGTATCCTCTAAATCTGAATTGGACTTATTTTTTAAGTGTGATCTATCCTAAATTAACTTAAAATTAATTTACACCAACAAAAGTATTTTTATTGCCAATCAGTCAAAATGCTGAATTCACTGATATTCATGGCAATCACTTTATATTGCTACTGCATATCTCAATAAATAATGTTCTCTAGAGATCATTTAAAATAAGAATCCACAAATAAAGCTAATACAACTATTCAGGGGAATGAAATAGACTCTACAACTCAAATGTGTGTAAAATATAAGCAATATTTAAACCTACACACATCCCACTTTTAGAAAATACCATCTGGATTTAGGAGTATGATTTTCTCATACAGTGCAAACATTCTTTCCAGCAACTTATCCCTCTCAACACTCAAGTTGCTTTTGTTGCAGACACTGTTCCAGGCATCCAGAGGCCTGGTGAATTAGATTTCCAGTCATCCCAATGGCCATCTGGAGTTTTCCCATCTGCTTCTTCCACAAAAAAGACTAGATATTAATAACTCTCAAAGCAGTTTGTGCTTGCCTTCAGGGAATGGAGTGGAAAAAGCAGAGGGGTTGCATCAGGAAACTGTGAAACCTGGACAGAGATGATTAGTGCTACAGTCGGGAGCAGGTATTGGATGGATATAGACCCACCAGGTACAGTATTTACACGCAGATATTTTGGATGAAGCATCGCAGACGGCCTGCCAGAGCAGCAGGTACAGTATGAGAGTGTCAGATGCTGAGTCTGTGCTGGAGGACAAGCCAGCTCTCATATCAGCTCTGGGTTCAGACAGAAAAGAAAAAAGAAGACATTTTCCTTCTCCCCTGAGGTACGACTCCTCCATAATTCTCACAATAATCCCTTCCTTGGGAAAACCCGGGCCTTATATTCATTTCTTGGAACGAGAATCAGAAAGAAGCTTGTTTGAATTATCAGCGAGGAATCTTATCTGCTCACCATTGTTAAGGTATATTTTTGGTGTAGCATATTACTGACAACAACATATAGAGATGACCTACAGAAAGAGAAGAAAATAAATGAAGAATGTTTAAGAAGAAGGAAAGATAAGGTTTAAGTTCAAAGTAAGTAACCTTAACCATTCACTGAACGTCTGACTTTTGGTTCACACAAAGTAGATCTTAATCTGATCTCGGTCAACCTGTCAGGGTTTTTTCTTTAAACTGAGATGAAATAGAGTGGTGAACTTGAGGAATAGAGTCGACCGAGAACCTACAGACTGGTGGACACCCAGACTCACCTCCACTATGTGTGTGGAGAAGCCAGCTTGAGACATCTGGAGACCAAATGCTGTCCCATTCTTGCTAGTCCCTACAAACAGAGACAAAATGAACACACGGGAAAGCAAAAGAATCCGCCATTTCCTACAACAGAGCAGTGCAGATTTCAGTGGTCACAAAGAGCGAGTTGGCAGAGGGTATATATCAAAGAGATGTGGTATAAAATTTAAGATTTGGTCCAATGAGATTTACAGTGTAGTGCAGTGCAGAGATGTAAATGTTTTACAGGCTGAGGTTTTGGGCTGTGTTCTCAATATGATGCAATGCTGTGTGTGGTGCTAGAGTGGTAAAGTCGCCAACCTTCTAAACTAAAGATCCTCTCTCCGAGAGCGTCCACAATGTCCTTCAAAGCTGCTTCGTCTGTCACGTTAAAGAAATGCTTATCATCAGGGTCACTAGCGATGTATTTGATCTCATTGAGGAAAGCTTCTGGGTTGATGCCTCTGCGGTTGTAGTAGCCCAGTACCTGTTGTGAGGAACAACCACAAGAATCAATCAGCCTGAACATGACGCATTTGTCTCGAGTGCCCAAGCCCACATTATAATCCATAAGTCTTCCGGCTGAAAGCATTGGGTCTTTTTCACTGGTGGCAGCAGCTGAATGTGACCTCAATGGTTGGTCCAACGCCCATTTTAAAATGGGCCACCTCATAATTTCAGCATGAGAATGGGCATTTGATCAATGCCACAGCAAAAAAAAAAAAGAAGAAAACAATACTTACAGCAATGGCGTATCGGGTGATGCCATCTTTCTCGCTGTCCTCAATGACCTGCTGCAGGTCAGCGCTGTCATGTGATTCTCCATCTGTGATGACGATCATAACCTTCTTTGCTCCTCTTCTGCCTCCCTGTTTAAAGGCCTCTGAGCTGTGAACATCCATAGATAATAGCTTATGCTCTGTAAATGTCATTCTAGGACTCTGTTGATGTCAATATGTAAAATGTACATTACAGTTCAAAAGGTTTTGTTTTTAAGAAACTGATACAATTATTCAGCCTGGACTCATTGAATTGTTTAAAAGTGACAGTAAAGAAATATATAATGTTGAGGACCAAATTAGCATATTAGAATTACTTCTAAAGGATCATGTGACACTAAAGACTGCATGGAGTAATGACTGCTGAAAATTCTGCTTTCCCATCACACATGCGCAAAAGGTTGTGGGTTCGATTCCCAGGGAACACACATACTGATTAAAAAAATGTATAACCTGAATGCAATTGTAAGTCGCTTTGGATAAAAGCGGCTGCTATAAATGTAAATGAATAAACAACATTTTAAAGAGTATTAAAATAGACAATAACTAAGTCATCATAACCGATAAACAATTATTTTATTAGTACCGTGCAACACTGATTCCCAGCGCAGTGTTGGTCTCTTCTCCTCCTCGCTGGCCTATCTTACGGGCTGCTTTGACCACATCCTCCACAGAGCGGAAGTCATTCAGTTGAAACTCAGACACCACCTTTTCTCCATACTGCAGTACTCCAACCTGTCAAGCACATGATCCACACATCTGATATAAAGACACATCTGATATTTCACATTGTCATTGTTCAGAAAGTTTAAAACACCTGAATCTGTCCTGGTCCAACATAGAATTTCCGAAGGATGTTAATAAGGAAGTCTTGAACTTCGTTCCAGGGGTAGATTGAATTTGAACCGTCCAGCACTATCACTATGTCCATGTATGTCTCACACCCTGAAAGTGGAAATGAGATATTTTGATGCCTTTGTCACATAAAACACATTACACAGTAGCAGTTCTGTTCAAAACCAAATGTTAGTGATTAACTTACATCTAAATTTGTCTGTAACTCTTTCATAAAAATAAAAAAACAGATTTAACAAATCAGCACTTTATGAGCAGTCAAGATCATTTTCCTTTTAAAAAGACGATTAATTTCACAATATATTGCCTATGGCAGATCCAGAAACTGTCATGGCCAAATTCAGCATAAAAATAAAGTCCATGGTTAAGACAGAAAGTGGAAACATATTACCAAAAATTTCAGTTTCAGTCAAACTGTAGTTAAATCCAAGGTGCAGGTGCGTGTGCTTACTTTGGAAAGCAGGAGCGATAGTGCGGGAAAATTTAAAGCTGGCGTTGACTCTGGAGCAAATTCCAGTGCTGTAGTATGAGCTGCCACATTCGTACGACCAAAGGGGACCACAAGCCTGTGAATTATCACAAAGGCAATTAGGCGCACCATTAATAAATGCATTTATGATTTACATAAAGATCATGGGCTCATTCTACATAAAGTATAATTCCATAGCGTTCGACAGAGAATGGATTGTGTTTAAACATTTAACAATATTAGTGTTGTAGACCATTTAAACACCAGATGACTTTAATATTACAAAAACATGCATTATTAACTATCTAACCAGCCATCTAAACTCACCACAAAGCTGTTGTCTTTAGGGTTGGACGAAAGGGTCATTCCAAGTCTCATCATATCCTTTCGCTCAGAGACATTTGACAAAGATATCCTTCCTTAAGAAAGACGTTGGAAGCAAATAAAAGGCTGTGCTATAAAATCCGACCACAGTCCATATGTGGCATATGTACTTTGCAGAAAGACTTCCTTTAGCTGTAAACATATTTGTTAATCCTGTCTAGACATTCCTGATTTTATCTGCAGCATGCATCTGTTATTTGTGTGTGTGCATCTATACACACGCACATATTAAAACTGGCATAAAGGCTGCATTGACACACTTAACATTATATAGAACACATATGCTTGACATAGATGTTGTGTTCTGGAGTGAACAACCCACATGTAAACTTCATTACAGATCAGGAGTGCATTTGAATGAATCAATGTGTTTTCCCCCTTTGCTTTTCACAAGGCATGCCTGGTAACGCTTTACCAAAACCGCAACTCTAACCCTTATTGTGGCAGCTTTGTAAAGTAATTATTTGCTGCTAGTAAATAATAACAATTTCTAGTGAAGTGTAATTACAAAAGTATTTATTCTAATTATATATAGTAATTATAATCCCCAGTCATACAGTGTTAATCCAGTCAACAAAATTACTGATGAAAATGCAACAAAGAGTTTAATTTTGCCATCAGTAATGAAGAAAAGTGTGAATTAATAACAATGTTAATTGAAATATTGAAGAAAATGTGAAAATAATATGCAGTATTAACAATGCACGAAAATAAACAATGAATAACTAAAAGCATAAATATTTTGCAATTCTATGATACAGTACAAATAATTAATTTAATTTAACTTTCAACTAAAAGTAAATGCTATTTTAATCATGCTGACATTACAAAATATTGGCTAAATTAAAACTTTTTTTTTTCCAAAAAAAAACATAACTGAGACAAAAAAGTGTACAAATTAACTCATCATACCAAGATTGAGTTTGGTGCAGCTGGGTCCTCCAGATCTTCTGCTTAAGGGACATTTGTACACATCTCCTGTCTGATGCTGTCCATTTGTTTCCAGTGGGGCCCCTACCAGTAACCTAGAAACATCCAGAGTCAAAACATATAAATATCACCTTTGACACGGTACAATATTCATCTAACAAAAACGTCACACAAACACACAAGCAGGTGCGTGATCCACTTCCCTGCAAATAATACAGCCAGAAGCCTGTTGATTTAAGCTCCCTCTGAAACCAGGGACGTTTAAAGGAGGTTAGAGGAAGTGAATCAATGAGAGATGGCAGGTGAGTGGAATCTACTGGTAAAGGAATGTTTAAACAGATTTAAGTTGAAAGTTGACATCTGAGGTAATATATTGATGGAAGCGTGCAGGGCGGTTAGGTATGTGAGACTCTGCTGAGATATGTTTGCATGCGTGTTGAAATATATATCCTACAACCCAGACTGACTAAACACATCGCTCCATTAATCCTGGCATGCTTTACAAGTAATGCTGCTCCTGCAGAGAGCAATCAGGGACACACACATCAATCAGACCCAGTAGCAGTAGCACTGTAGGGAGCAGTGCGTACATCTCATGGCTCTCGGAAGCATGCAGCTTTTATAAGCAAAGGCCGTCACTTTCACTAAGTAGCCGTAGAGGACTAATTTAACTAGTCACAGATCACTGGAAGACTAGGCATCCTTAAACACAGCAAGATGTAGACTTTCAACTGTTTATGTAAGAGATGCAGAATTCTTTCATGCTGATAGTGGTCTCGAGGGAGATAGAAAACTAGCTTGACTTCGCATTTATGTGCCTGTGCCAGGTCAGGGTGGCTCTTAAATGTCATTCAGAACTTCATAATTAGTTTATGGTTAGGTGGTACTATTAAATAGTCTGTCAGACGTAAAGGCAGTATCTTTGGATCGGGGTCAGAGAGTGACAGTAAAACTACACTAATCATGGGAAACAAAAATCAATTTTCTGCAAAAGAGCTATTTTTCGATCCTCAGGTTATTTGTCTGCCTTTTAAAGAGCAGCTCTCACAAAACAAAACAAACACACACACGTTTTTTTTTGTGAAAAGTGGGGCCATCCCATGGGCGTAATGGTTTTTATACTGTACAAACTGTATGTGCTATTGCCCTACACCTACCCTACACCTAAACTTAGCCCTCACAGGAGACGTTTCTACTTCCCCCCAAAAAACTCACTCTGTATGATTTATAAGCATTTTGAAAAGTGGGGACATGGGGCAATATCCTGAAAAGTCACCTTCACCTCGTAATACCTATGTCATACCCATGTCATTATACAAATTCATGTCCTCATTTGTCACAAAAACACGCACGCGCACGCACACACACACACACACACACACACACACACAAACACAAAAAAAAATAGTAGACCAGGGGCTGCAAAGGAAGGATAGATGACCTTCCAAACCAAAACAAAACAAACCAAAACAAAAGGAAAAAACATAACATTTACTTTTAGTTATCAATTTAATTGTTTAATTAAAACAAAACGAGCATAAAGAAAAATGCATAAACCAAAAAAAGAGAAAATATAATTTAATATATTTTACAATAGGAGTATGATTTTAAAATATATATATAATATATATGTATATATAGATAACATTTAATTCAATTATTTTAGCTTTTGACAATGAACAATATAAGCTAATAAATTAATTTCTGAATCAACTTCTTGTCTGTATAGTATCATGTGTACTCTTCATATTTTTCACACACAGACTTTGTTTGCATATATTATTATTAATATATTTCATACATTGCATATTTACTTACAGGGAAAAACATGTTTGCAAGTACATACACTGACTTCAGCCTGTCTATTTTGTCCTTGTGCCCTTAATATCATCTTGCACTGTTTTCAGTTTTTGTGCTGTTGGTTTTCTTTATGTAACATTGCATCACATGTTGATATACGAGTAAATACAAAGTGTAAGTTTAAAGTACATGTAAAGAATCTAAAATACATTACAGTTAGATTAACTCTTCAATTGGTTAGCTACTGTATGTGTATATTATATATGTTTAAATATGTACAGTAGCACCATGGTCTGGGAAGCACAACATTTTCTTCCACATATGTCCTGGCCAAATTCCCACCACTGGCCCTTATCAATCATGGCCTCCTAATAATCCCCATCCACTTGATTGGCTCCATCACTCTCTCTCCTCTCCACGTGTAGCTGGTGTGTGGAGAGCGCACTGGCGCCGTTGTCCAGTGGCAGCCATCACATCATCCACTGGTGGATGCTGCACCCACCCCACCCATCCACCCACCCAGGTGTACAACAATACACAATAAAATGCTATATAAATGCATAATTCATTCATTCATTCATATAGCAGAATGACACTACAGATCACTTGACTTGACGTATTATAAATGGCTCTATGGGAAAATATTGAGCTGCTTTTATATTTTAGGAAGGAGATCATCACATCTGATGAATCTTGGCATAGTTTGAAAACGCCTCTTCATTCTGTATTACACATGAAAGATTCAAATCACAAAGGCACTATCACATCCTTCCACAATGAAAACCGTTTGAAACACTGCATCTCACACACGCCAACAATCAGCACATCGAAAGCTGATTCTGACAGGTGGTAAAGGTTAATGCTCTAAACAGGAGCAATACCCACTCAGGGACAGAGCAATTCACAGAGCGATATCTGACACTAGTTTACTGCAGATCCAGACCTCCATGAGTGTTCTGCCACAGGCCAGGGGTCAACATCATGGACCCCTCGAAAAATATTTCTCTGTTTGGCAAGCTTCAGCAGTGAAGCATTCCAACAAAATCTGGATCCAGCTTCCCAAACAAATGGATTTTACCCATTACAGTTCAAATATAATTATAAGACACCCACAGGCTATTTACAGTGGAATTAAGAAATGAAGTAGAACAAGAAGCACTGCACACGTCGTACTGCTCAGCCTGACTAAGGTAATTCATACGATCAAATAAACAAAATGAATGAAATTTCATATGTAAATATTACATTTCTGTGATATACCGATTTTTGGATAAATAAACACTCTAAGTTTGACACTGGTTTGAAATTAGCATGAAATAAGAAAATAAGCTTACACATAAAAAACAGAAGTCTCCAGTTTAAACATCTAAAATTTTGAAATATCTCTGGAAATGATTTCTCACAGAAGGAGCTCAGACAGTGTGCATATTTTTGCTGCTATAAATATTGTGAATATTACTGGTGCTAGCTGCCTTTGGCACTATACTTCACACTTGAGTTCAGCTCAGGACACACTTAAATAAAAAAGGAGAGAAGTATGAAAAAGAAATAGAGAGGAGCATGAGAAAAATGACCTTTGTTGCAGTGATTTAATGGTCTAGTCAAACTTCCAGGGTAATGACACAGAGAGCTGTTAAAACAATCAGACTCAGACTTATTAAGCTCTCAAGTTTTTTCTCTGTGGCAGGACTAAAAAAGGCTAATAGCACTGAATGAAACAGCCTCACTAATACACAACCTTTACATATTCAATCTGCCACAAAACGCTGTACTAGCAGCCCAGATCCTTTGGAAAAATCTAAGAGGAAAGGGTTTGCCATTAATAGCCAAATGTTTTTCAGATTTGGAGAGTGAGAAAAGACTTTGCTCATGGTACCATGGTCTATGAAGTGCCAGTGAGTCTACCGATATGGCGTTTCATTACTTTCATTTATGATGGGACAGAAAAGGAGAGATTAACCACACATGCTTTATCCTTTTCATGGCCTGTGTTATTGACTTTAAAGGGCACGTCAAGCATCACAAAAACCTCATCAGACTGACGTTACCATGAAACGCAACACTTCTGTGCTGTCATTTCTTCCTTGTAAAGGCAGTAAATTGGATGCAAAATTCATTTTACAAGTAGTTTGAACATAAATGTGTGTTGGAAGTGTGTGTACACATCCATCCTATAATGATAAAAATCCATCCTGTTTTTTTTTTTAATCCCCTCTCTCAAATCAAGCTATTTTGAGATTCCTGTCAGAATGACGTAGTTCTGTACAGCTGTCCCCCATTAAATTGTTTAGTTGTTGGATGTAATAATGAATATAGCAGTCGTCATTTACTCCTGACATCTGAGCCTCTGAAGACGCAGAGGATTAACGTTACTTTCGTTTTGAAGTGAATGCACCGATCCCCAATCTAGATAAAATTTGTCTATGGTCACCCGAATCATTCGTGATCCAGCTTTATCTACAGAAGAAGTGAGTATAAGGGTTTTGATGAATCTTTTCAAATTGCCTTTCCTAATAATGTGCTAGTTAGCCAGTTTCACTGCTGCAGTTTAGTATGCTCCATAGATATACATACCTAGTCCTCATTATCGACTGTTTCTACGGGCCGCGATACGTAAGCCATCCACCATTTTTGGAACGGTCTGTGAATCTTTGAGCACATTAACTGTGTGCGTCTTCAACAACAAATATACGCTTGTATATATTTGAATATTCATTGATTATTATGTGAATGCGAGATGGCTGATGTGTCAATGTATCTAGAGTGGTTGAATAGGGAATCTACACATAAAAATTTAAAATTTGTGATTTATATATATTTATTTATTTTTTATCTATGGTCTGCTCATCACTCCACGGAAAAAGGGAGTCAACAGAGTTCAATGGCATTTAAAGCAACATGGACTAGATCAGCATGCTGAAGACAAGAGCTGATTTTGACAGGGTAAAGAAGGTTACACTACCATTGAGGAATTTTAACCAAAGTATATTTTAGACTTTTCTTTAAGACCCTAAAGAATCATATCAACTTGTGTAAAATGGGCATCCGGTGACCCCTTTAAACCCATACAACTATTACAGTGTGAGTTGAATTAATCATATCATTACTGCTTTGTTAAGCAAGACATTTATGTACAGATGAATTTTCCTAGACCAGTGTAAAAGGCTTGTGAGCAGTATATCAGCTATGTTTGAGTGTAGAGATGAAGAACGCTTCAAACCTCCTGCTGCTTGAAGAATTCAGAGGTCACAGGCCAGACACAAGTAAAAACTCAGCAAGGAATTCAAACTACAACCCTTAAAAATAAACAAGCTGTGCATATGTGTCCACTTGTGTCTGTATGTCCATCCCAAGGGATCTATCAGCCCAATTATGTGGATGTGAATGTGTCAGTGGGCACCCAGGAAAAAATCCCATTGGCTGCCAAAGAGATGTCAGGAAAAGAATTTATGCCTTTTTATCCATGAACACCATGATGGACAACCAATTCATAATAGTTACGCAAGTTATAGTCATACAAGTCATAACCAAACTCAGCTATTTGTGTATTGCCTTCTTCTATCCAAACTACTACAGCAGAAAGTGAGAGACAGAATAGAAATAATTATAAAATTGCTCCATTTGGTATTACTAACAGCTGCAGATAAGCTACAGATCATTTTATATAGCTCTTAAGACCTCTGATATTTGACATTTATAAATATTACATACACTTCAAAGGTTTGGGGCCTGTAAAATTGTTTTTTTAATGCTTTTATTCAACAAAAAACCTTGGAAATGTATTGGCACGTAGACACCGCGTAGTTCTAGGAACTAGCCAGCATTTACAAACATCAACAACCACTGATTGGAGGATGCAATGATCGGAACTGTTTTTGTTGTATGTCGTGGATTTCATGATAAAAGAGATGGAATGTAAACGCACAATTTACACGATTGAAAGTGCATAAATCTGACAACTTGTAGTGTTATCATCAAGGCTGAGAAAAGAACAACGCTGAAGACAATACGTAAATGTCGTTATCGCTATTTTCCATATTTGTGGAGTAAATATTTTTACAGAGCTTTTTAAAATGCCGGTGTTTTGTATGCGTTGGCCAATCAATGTACACTTACGCCACTGGTAGTTCCTATAGAACTGTTTTAGACCCTACTCTGAAGTAGTCCCACTAAATAGAGTTTCTAGAACAAAATACGCTCCTAGTTCCAGCGGTGGGAACATTCCAAAAAGTGTGAACTTCCGCCAATAGTTCTAAGAATTATGAAAAGGTCCTTCCGGTGCGAAAACGCCTTGGACGTTTCTAAAATGGAAGGCTGCATCTCCCGGAGGTCGCATTTGTAGGCTGCATACTGTATGTCATCAAGCCTGGTTTATTTCAGTTAACTGAGCATTACATTCCCGAGTCATAAGCATATAACCACAATTTCCGCTTAACTAAGAACAATGGTCAAATTTATAACTGTTAATATTCTAAAATAAGATCTTCTTTATGACGTATGCAGCCTACAAATGCGACCTACGGAGGATGCAGCCTTCCGTTTGAGAAACGGCCCTTATCTTGTTTTCCAAAAAGATATTAAAAAGAAAAATAACTCTTTTTAACATTGATAATAATACATTTACTTGAAATCAATAAATGTTACTTTAAATCAGCATTTTAGAATTTCTGAAGGATCATGTGACGCTAAAGAGACACTAAAGAGTTGACTGATGGCTTTAACGTTGCCATCACAGAAACAAAAGACATTTCAAAATGTTAAAAAAGGACCCAAAACTTTTGACTGGTATTGTATAGAGAGGAAGGATGTAAATTTGAAACGATGCAAAACAGAATGAAAAATACAAATAAGTGTAAAACATGCGCTTTTCAATATGAAACAGTCGCAAACACATATTATTCATACTTCAAAGCAGCCAAACACAATAGTCCTGTACATCAAAACAACAGATTTCTGAAATAGTCAAAATATTCATCACCCATGAAAATGTAATGTGCCCCAAAACTCCCACATGCTCCATATGAGTTGTGCAATGAATGCTGTATGGGGCTGGATCTGCTTTTATCATCATCACAGAGCTAAAGAGTTCTAGAGAAAGAAATGTATCTATGTGATGCAAGTTAGAGGTTCGGCTCACTCTCTGTGACATATGCAATGTGTATAAATGTATATATTTCTGATTTAAAATTAAATTCAACATGCTTGTTTAGCGGTTTGTGGCACTTCAAACATTTCAAAGTTTCTTGCCTGTAATTATGTGTCTGCTACATGGTAGCAGCTTTTGAGAGTGTTCCATTACACAGCATGCAGGGCAATGCCTGTGCTGTGTCTTGGAACATGTATTGTGAACGTGTTCCAAACAATCCTGGTGTACTGACTGAAATAAAATGTGTGATATGTTAACATAATGTTAAGACTCAAAGAGAATAATATGACAGAACAACGGCTACATACGCTCTTCTACAGCCTTCCACAGCAGTAACCACAGCTGATGTGTGTGTTGCCAGCCCCTTTCCCCCATTTTCTACACCTCTAAACCCCTTCTGTGCCTCTGAAACTGGGATAAGACCTCTTGAACTGCATGCTGCTGTGATAAGACCCTCTCTGCACCCGAGAAAGAGAAAGAAAGAGACAGAAAGTAGAGTTTGGAATAGCATACAACTATAACGTAACATTTTAACACTTGACTCATTATTTTATTGTTAAATTTACAGTTATATAAAACAAATTTCTTAAAGTATACTTGTTTAAAGGGGTCATTGGATGCCCATTTTACACAAGTTGATATGATTCTTTAGGGTCTTAATGAAAAGTCTAAATTATACTTTGGTTAAAATTTCTCAATGGTAGTGTAAACACCTTCTTTACCCTGTCAAAATCAGCTCTGTCTTCAGCACGCTGATCTAGTTCATGATGCTTTAAATGCCATTGAACTCTGCTGACTCCGCCCCTCTTTCCGTGGAGTGATGAGCAGACCATAGATATGTGTAGATTCCCTATTCAACCGACTCCAGATTCATTGCCGTATCAGCCATCTCACATTCACCATAATAATCAATGAATATTCAAATATATAAGCATATATTTGTTGTAGATGCACACAGTCAATGCACTCAAAGATTCACAGACCGTTCCAAAAATGGTGGATGGCTTACGATCATGCCCGTAGAAAAAGCCGATAATGAAGCTTCTAGGTTTATATATATATATATATATATATATATGGAGCATCCTAAACTTCAGCAGCGAAACTGGCTAACTAGCACATTATTAGGAAAGGTGATTCATAAAAACCCTTACACTCATTTTCTTTTGATAAAGCTGGATCACGAATGATTTGGCGAATATAGACAAATTTTATGTAGATTGGGGATCAGCACATTCCCTTCAAAACGAAAGTAACGTTAATCCTCTGCATCTTCAGAGGCTCAGATTTCGGGAGTAAATGACGACTGCTATATTCATTATTACATCCAACAACTAAACACTTCAATCACTTAATCAGAGACATCTTGTCTTCCCCTGCACCGGAGGCGGACAGCTGTACAGAACTACGTCATTCTGACAGGAATCTCAGAACAGCTTGATTTGAGAGAGGGGATTTTATAGTAAAATTTTATTGGGGGGTGTATTATATAACACAGGGTGTATTTTTATTATTATAGGATGGATGTGTACACACACTTCCAACACACATTTATGTTCAAACAACTTGTAAAGTTAATTTAGCATCCGATGACCCCTTTAAACAATAGTAGTATATACTTTGCAGTATGCCTTAATAAGTACATTGTTTTTCTATTTTGAAAATAGCCAGATTCAAAGATAAAGACAAAAACGACTAATTGGATTATAGTCTTAGTCATTCTCTTTCAGCTGGATGATTGGATCTGAGATATGAAAACTGTTTTTTAAGAACAGTTTTGGAGTAAAAAACAACAACATTATTTGTGGATAACTTTGGCAATGTTCATTCAAAAGTAAGATGAATAAGATTAATGATTCCCAAATTAGTTTGTTTTTATGCTTTGTTTGAGCAAAGTCAGTAAGTTTTAGTGTAAAAGAAAATCAACTCAGGTCAAAAAGATCCGAAAACTACAGAAGGTTTAATTATTGTTTCTCTGATGGTGTATTTGAGTTCAATTACCCATTTTTTGCTTAAATTAAAAAAAAATACAGTATATATACATTTTTTTTAGCCCAACGAGTAAGCTTAACAGAGGAACTTAATGCATCCCCTCAGAAACAAGTCTCCACAGACCCTCAGTCAAGTATAATGTCAAAACATTTGAGGGCAAGTGACTATGGCTCAAGCCTCAGAAAGAAGTCTCTATGGATCCCTGTCAAAACAGTCACTTCACTGAATATAATAGTGTAGGTATGCTGTACTGAAACCTGCATGAAAAAGGGCTTGAACTGTCAGAATGAATGTATTGTGTGTTATCCACACTGAAAGGCTTCGGGGTTGTGAGAGAGGTGAGACACAGCTAGACTCCATTCATTTCTTGGACTAAACATTCTCCTTTGAGGATCAGACTGTGCTAATCAAGACATTTCCTGAGTCAAACTGTGCACCAGTACACACACGCATAAGTAAATAACCAGCAGTGTCCAAAATGTTTCTCCTGTTCAAACGCTCTGAGGTAGCCTTACCACATAATGGTGATTATCTACTGTCTATTGCCAATTCCTGCAAAAACCTTTTCCTCTCCTACTGCCTAGAGCCATGCCAGCATAAACACATCACACTCTCTCTTATGATCTGTCTTTCTATCGCATACACATAAACAGATTTTCACTTTCAACTGTTTGCAGCATACTGCAGTTCAAAATATACCTGTATTGTGAAATCTGACTGGCTCTCAAACAGTATATCTTGGCTTTGTGTGTAGTTTAATCTGTTAGTATTTGTTGATGTGCATGTCTCTAACTGAGTCTGGTTTTGTGAATGTTGTTTAAGTGCATATTCACAACACACAACACCCCCCCCCCCCAAAAAAAGACTTGCATATGATAAAATAAAAGTGACACACATACACAAGAGCCAAGCCAGACTCACATGGCACACTGAAAATGTCCTCTGGCCTGTTAATGGCTTCCAGATGCTGTGTGAATGGGGCAGAGACAGAAAGGGGATCTGTTTGGCAGCCCCTCACTTGAGAAAGTCTGTTGATATCACCCCACATTAGTCCAGCTAAACTACAGACCGAGCTATTTAACCGTTATCTAGGGAATGTGAGATAGAATATATCATTTTCGTGAACTCCGGTACAATGGGCGAATAAAAACTCCTCATTATGAATAGAAGCAAATGAGCTGGATTCTCTTGCATGTTTATATCAAAACAACATGAATGGTACATTAACACTTATTTCACGTGAATATAAATAAACAATAATTGATTGTTAAAGAATTATTGATAATTATTGATAAATAAACAAGAATTGATAAACAAAGAAAACGTTTTTCTTTGCAGGCATACTTTTTATTTCACACACACAGCGATAAGGACCTCTAGGCTGGCTTCAGGTGAGCTGTGGCCAAGCAGACATACTGAGATGCCAAAACAAAGAGAGATGATGATATCACAGTGATAAACGACAAATGTTAAACTCCTTCCAATTCTCATAAGCCCATAAAAGCATCATTGGTGGGTTTTCCTTTTACAAGAGGTATACATTGACTTGTGATGAAAACTGTATAAATCACTGAGGCATTGAGATCTGCTGTTGATTTGAGAGATGCAATGATAAACAAATGCACTTTTTCCCCTTGGACATCTTTCTGAATTACACTTCCTTCAAGACCTGGACACACAGAAACACTTTCTTTTTTTGCCAGATGGATGTGAGTAAATTTTCACATAACAAAGTGCTTTTGACATCTTACATAGGTTTGAAAATACAGGGAGCACGGTTCTCTGCTCAACCTTAAAGGGAGTCTTAAAGTCTTTAAGGGATAGTTCACTGAAAAAAATCATTTACCCACCAATGTCATTCTAATTCTATAGATTTTATTTATTTTATAGAACATAAAAGAAGATTTAAAAATCGGTAACACTTTACTTAAATTCTATATGTATAATGCGTTATAAAATGTTATTAAAGGGAATAATGCATTGTAATTATTCATAATGCATATTGAAGACATTATATCTTGAAAATAATTATAGCTGAATTTAAAATGCATAGTGTAACAATGCATTGATAAGTGTTATAACTGTTATAACTGTGGTTAAAATTATTCATGAGATTGTACAATGTATTATGAGGTAAATTACAAGGCAAAAATAATACAGTAAAACTACTTTTATAATGCATTATAGGCCTACATAAAGGCTTTAAGTAAAGTGTTACCAAAAATTCATCTTTTATAATATTTTGAAGAAAAAATCTTCTTCTGTCCGCATTCACTAATGAGGTGAACTATTTATTTGAGGAGTAGTTTAAGGGATGAAGGGGTAGAGAAAAAGACCTAAGAATTGCTTCTTACCACTTCTGCCCTCCAGCCATGTGTTGTTGGACAGTGTAGCCAAACTGTGTCTGCCTGGGGCCCTTTATGATCCTGTGATTTCTGGTGTCAATGTTGAAACAGTCATGGAACCCTGTAAACAGACACAGACAATTCAAATATGAACCATCCACAGCATGCTTGGACATAAGACTACATTTACTGGCAATAGATTCTACGAGCCAACGAGCTCCAGCAATGACCCAACACTAAGATAAAAAAAGCTTTAATTGTGGCTAAACCGAGTTTCTGCCTGAGTCCTAAACAATAATTTCCTTTCATGAACTACACTAGATGTAATCTGAATCATTTCTAAACAACTCACAGATGAACAGAAAGCAAACAATAGATTGCTCATTTTATTTTTTTGGCACTTTAAAAAGTTGTTGCTTGCAAGGGCAAACGCAATAATCATTTAGTCAAAACTGAGTTATAACCTACAATGAATTTGGTCTCAGAGACTATGATCTGTCATGTGATTTGGCTTAGGCCAAATATGCACAGACTCACGTAAAATGGAGTGTGAAAATATATATCACAATTTTAGATATAGAGTTTTACGCTCCATTTTCTCTGAATCAGTTAATTAGTCATTCAGTTATTTACTGAATTTTGTCTTAGTTGTGAGTATTTATTGCAATGTAGATGACTGAGCTGCAGTGTTAATTGGGCTTTTTGCAGGTCCTTAAAGATGTGGTCCAGAAATCCTCTTAAATGGAAAAGAATCTACGGACACTTTGGTGTTTTGATGTGCCTCATTCAGAAAACAGACTTTAAGTGTTTTGTCTCCATCAAAGTTCAAAGGTGCCTCTATTTACACATCCCTGTATGGCTTCTGTTTATGTTCTGATAGACTCACAAAGAACACACGATCTTGGTCACTGGATTAACAAACACATTCATGGAGGTCTTCTGCTGAAAACCATTCATAATCAGTGTAATGCTCACGGTCGTGGAGAAAGCCTGCATGATTTTCACTGCTTGACCTGACTCTCCAACTCTGTCAACAGACTGGTGTGGGAGACACAGGACTATAGGACATATGGATGAGACTAAACAATGAAGCTGTCAGTCATCACAACAAAATTAGACAGTCTGTCAGTCACAGAAAGACAGCAGTAAGGAGGTTACATCTGACTCAGAGTTCTTACAAGCAGGTCCAATTTCAGTCACAATTAAAAGACTATTTTGTATTTTAAGTTGCTTCCTGTCAGCATTATAATTATAGCTTAACATGAAGAAAAGGCTGAAAAGATGACTGTTTAGGCTACAGATAATTTTTTTTTTTAATTACAGGGATAGTTCACCAAAAACTGAAATTCTGTCATCATTTATTCAACTTCATGTTGATCCAAACCGGTATGACTTTCTTTCTTCTGTGGATAACGAGAAGGTATGCTGAAAAACGTTTCAATGTTTTATATTCGTGAGGGTCCAGTTCTGTTTTGCACCCTACTGACTGTCATTAGATGGACAAAAACAGTTGAAACATTCTTCAAAATATCTTCTTTTGTTTTCTACAGAAGAAAGAACTAATGTCATACAGGTTTGGAATGACACAACGATGAGTAAATGACAGATGTTTCAGTTCTTGGTGAACTAGACCTTTAAATATTCAGAGAAAGGTTTAGGCAAAAATAGACAAATCATTCTGTTTTTAATGATTTGGCTAATATTTTTACATCAGATGCACAGTACAAAGATGGTCTTCTCATGTTAGAACATATCATAAAGAACATATAATAAATATCAGTATTCAGAAGCATGGCTCTTAAAAATATATCTAAAACAGGTGCTGAACATAGAAATGAAAAAAAAAACTTTCATCTAAGTATAAACATAACGGTTCATTTATCTGAGAATTACACTGGATTACTCTGTTAATCTATGCTCTGAACCCTGCACGACAGCATATGGATGTCATATCCCTGCACACCTAGAAACTGAAACATTTCATAAAAATAAATGGCAAGCATACAATGGGATCTGATGAAAGGCCTGATTCTCTCTGGTGGCCCTGGGTCTCTTTTCCTCCAGTTTGGCCTCTATACCTATGAAAAAACCAGCCCGATCTTACAGCAATTCGTAAATATTACAATGTGGCTAATTCATACGAACTCGTACGACCTCATTCGTACAAATTCATACGATTTTTGCTAAATCATACGTATTTTACGAGTTGCCAATTCGTATGAATTTATATGAATGACCTACACCAAACCCCACCCCTAAACCTACCTGTCACTGGGGTTTAGACAAATCATACAAAATCATACAAGTGAGATTGTATGAATTCATACGAATTAGCCACCTCGTAAAATATGTACGAACTGCCGTGAGATAGCATTGGGAAAAACACACATCTCTGGATTCAATTAAAAGAAAAAGTATTTCAAAAAAATTTATAATAGTTTTTATATTTTTTTTCAGCTGTCACCAGAGAAAATCCAATAGTTTATTGATGACAGTGTTGATAAGTATAATGCCTGCTACTATAGTTTCCATTCATTTCATTATATCTTGCAGATGATTGATGGATGAGATGAAGAGATCTTCCTCTTAGTAGAGGAGAGAGGAAGAGAAGTGAAGTGCTTTTAGTGTCTTCTCTCTCTCTCTCTCTCTCGCTTTCTCTTTCCCACGTTCTCTGTGTGTAGACAAAAGAATGAATGATGACAGGCTACTGTAGTGTTGGAGATGATGTAAAAGCATTTTTGCACATTAATCTGCTCAAGCACAAGAATGCACAGGAAATAATGTGGACCACATGTTTTTCCTAGCCTCATTTTTGGTCACTGCCTTTCACAGAAAGTGATGAAGAGTTGTGAGTGACACTGCCAGTGACTGACGTGCAATATTATTGTGAGGTGGAGAACTGTATATCACACTGTGAACAGCAATGAAGGCTCATTTAAAGAGGTTTGGTTTAATCCTGGTTCACACACACAGACGTATTCAAACTTTTGAACAGTAGCTATATAAGTATTATATAAGTAAAGCTGTTTGTCACCTGCCTCCTGCTTTTTTGAATATCAGACAAAAATCTCTTTCCTGAAAAAAGAAGCATTGGCAGAGATCAAGCATTAAATTAACTGCTTGAACTAATTTAATTACATATAAACTCAAATAGTCACTTATATTAAACCATAGAATTCACTTATATCATGGCAACATACCGTTGCACTAATTGCAACACTGTCATCCAGAGCCGTTTGATCTTATTCTGAAACATTCTCCCAGAAGTCCTCATTTATGAATAGTCAACAAAATGAGAACCTTGCATGCATGAATCTTAAAATAGATCAGTCAGCTGACCAGCGAAGAAGAAAAGCTGAATAATACCTGTGATCATGCTGGATAATGTTACCTTTTTCTACGTTTTTTAACCTAAATTCTCTCCCACAGTCATTGATCACTTTTTCCAAAGAGCTTAAATACACATCTAAGGCATTCAGTCTGTTACTGAGAACAGCTTTACCCTTAAAAAAAACTTAAGGGAAAAAAGAGGGAGTAGAAAGGTTCTAGTTTCCATTTAAAATCCTAACGTGGCAGACACTTTAATATTCTCTGTAATATCAGCAGGTCCTATAGAGTGGGTTTCCTGTGTGTGGATTCTTTTGCCCAGATAAATAAACCTCAGTACAGTGGCTGCAAGGGTTGTGCTCAGTGTCCAGGCCAGGCCTGCGCTGCTTTTGGACAACAATCAAGCTACAGGAGCCGCACCACAGCCATACTGACAGAGAAGCACAGTCTATGAGAATGTCCATGCATCACTAAGACTAACTGTTTGCCAGAGTTTGACAGAACCATGGCATAGTGGTCAGGATATGCATGTTTCCTGGCTATATGAAGAGCTGTTCACAGGGATTCAGGTTTGAAGATGGCCTACATCATTTTCTGGTCTCATTCCCCTATTTCTCTCCATTGCCTTGTCATTAAAAGCAGCATCTTTTACATATAAAGACTACATCTTCACTGAAAACCTAAAACACTTACTGAAGATCCTGTTGATTTTCTGAGGAAATTATTTTAGTAAAGCTACATGCTTGATGCTGATTTACATAATTTATTTTTGTCTAAATGAATGTATAACTTGACAGTGGCACACAATTCAAAACAAAATTCCAGCTACAGCCTGCAGCTGGAATATATTTATGACAGACCTCTTAAAATGCTAGGACCGGGACTCTGAAATCATGATCAGGATAACCCAGGTCATGATTAAAATCAAAAAATATTTTGAAATAAGCTAGTGCTAGACCATATCTAGGGCACATCCACCACAAACCATCCATCAAAATCTAGTTCATAATCAAAACCCACATCAATGCCACCAAAGAAAACTACCAATACTAATTAATTACCAAGGCCTCAGTTAAACATGCAGCTGTGTACAAGCCCACATGTGACAGACATCCCCCTCTAAACATCTGCTAACCCCTCAGTCGTCTCTCCCCTCCTTCACAAATATTTACGTGAGGAATGGCCCTGATGCTAATGAGCCTCACTGATGCCCACTGGCGAGGATTATGGGCCAGCAGATTGGCTTTTAATAAACTCCACATGCCGGAAATGCATTGCTTTGAATGCTCATCTGCTTAAGATCTCATGGGCTTTATGCTTTTACTGTATGTGCTGCACCTCAGGGACAGATATACATTCTGTTACACTCACAGATCAAGAGTAAAATGACCAGACGTTGCTCATTTCATGCTGACTTTCCAACTGTGAGCTCTGTGGTCTGGAAAGCTCATTGAAGGGCTGCTGAGAGATGGCTAGCAGGGGATGAGCCTGGTGGCCTGCGACTGGGTTTGTGGCCAAAGTAAACTATCCGTGAGGCACGTGGCATCAGCAGACTTATATACTCCACAGCCAGGCATTACTCACTAGCCCTGGAGTTCCTCACCCTCAAAAAATAACCTTATTCTATAATTATTATTCCAAAGTAGTATTCCAGGTAGAAGCATCTGAGATCACATTTTTTTTATCTTTAATCACAATAATAAATCAGCTGCTACTAAGAGATAGGGCCAGATTAAATAACTGTTTGTTACAGAGCAAAACCTCTCTTGCAAACTACATAAGAGAGATAAATAGATGAAAAAAACAAGTATTTCAAAATGTCAAGCTTAAATTAACGGCAAATCAATTGAGATTTCTTTGTAATTAATTGTGAAAATTATTGTGAAAAAATATTTCCAAACCATTTTGTCAGTATTGCTTGTTTGCATCATTACTCAGACAGAAAACTATCATTTATCTGAAGAAATTGGACCAGTAATGACATTTTCACCTATTGTTTGTATCGCAGTGATCTCTATTACCAAAGCAAAACAGATATTTAATGTGAATTGTGAATTTGAGTTTGTAGTGTGAATGTATGATAAATATCTCTACTGAGTTGTCCTTTTCTTTGCAAGCTTCACACTAAAACAAACGGACAGCGCAAACTGTGTAGTCTGATTCATGAACAGAATCATGTAGGTCAATTATTTTAGTGAATCCTTAAAAAGATTCTAAAACTCAGGAGTCACTAGTTTAAATCTGTATTGACTGAATCCATCAGAGCACTTACTGAAAAGTTACTGAAAATGAGCAGCATTTTTGTGTACTAAAGGTTTGTGACATGTAAATCAGTATCTTTAGTGGTTATGTGGAACAGAGCCACGACTAAGCCCTGCTGGCACATTTACTTACCTGCATCTATACTTCACTGTCGAACACAGAGTCATAAGTGATCACACTTGAGTGAATTACCTCAAGGAATGCTGAGTAATATCTGAATTAACCAACCAGTTCCATTGTAAATGGCGAAAAGTCAGAAGGCTATTCAAACATGAAATTGCTCTGTTAATTGGATGACATGTGAACAGCTGAATATTTTATGCTTCTCTATGAATAGCTTGGATTTCCTGCGGTTTTGACATCATTCCATTGCCACATTTGTCATGTGTGCACCTCACTTGCGATTATGCGTAGTGTATGTAAGTGCGGGTCAGTTTAAGAGTGTCACCCATTCAGGCCGCATTTAAAAGGTCATTAACCACACCATAAAAAAATCTCTCATTTAAAAAGAAGTTCTAGATGTGGGCCACATTTAATGTGCCCAGAGAAAGGCTAAAAGGAGTACAACAGACAGTAGTATTACAGTATTGTACTAGTATAAAGTTTACGTTGTTGGACTTGATTAAAGTTGGCCTGGTTCACAGCTGGCTTACTGGCAGCTGGTCAAGATGAGCAACACACTAACCACAAAAAAGCCTGTTTGCACATAACAACAAATGTTATTTATATCTCGTACACATTAGCCATATACATATATACATTCTCAATTATCATCTTGTTCATTTGGCAGATGGACAGACAGACATAATTAAAGACCTAACATATGACAAGAATGCACAGACATGCAAGTTTGATTTAAATTGTCTCAAGAACTCTTGACCCATGACATCACTGAGCTGCCAAAGTCCTTGAATATTCAGTCAAGAGTGTCATTTCACAAGTGAACTTTCATCTGGCTGCTCACCAGATCGTTCCCAGACACAGGAAACTACAAACTTCCAATATATTCCTGATAACATCGCCTTTCATTTCAAAGTATGCAAGTGCTAGGATGGAAATTAGAGCAAGGGTAAACTCCAACCAGTCCACAGCCAATCCAGCATCCCCATCTATCAAGGGAGGTCAGTTTAACAGCGCCTGACACTGGAAAACAGACGTGGGAGATGCACAGCACTGGGATACAATCCCATGCACACAAATCACATCCATGGTACTTATTAAAGTCTCATCGCAAGTTGCAAAGTATTTTGTAGTGTCAATGGAGCTTTGCCACTTTGCCTCTTTTAAATGATTTTAATTGAAAACAGGGAACACACACATACAAACTCACCTGGCATCACGCTCCAGAGAATCCAGAGTAGGTGGGTCCAGTAGTACTCCATGTGCGTGTGTGAGCGGGAGACGTGAGAGAGTTTGTGTTAGTGTATGCGTGTGTGTGCGTGCGTAAGGATGGAATATCCTGACAGTGCTCTCTCCTGTAAACCCGGCTCTGATGGACTCTACTGCTCCTAAAAACACTCTATATCTGAGGCAAGGAGGAGGGGACTGTGGCCAAACTAAAAGGAGGTGCTCATTCAGCCAACAGACAGATCTTCTCTCTTTTTCTTTCTCTCACTTCCTCCCTCCCTATTTTTGTCTCTTCATCTGTCTCTCCATCTATTCTTGATTTGGTCATCCTGTTATGAGCTCATGAAAATGCTTTTTTTGTGATGAATCTGGAAATTCAGGTTTTGGGGATCACTGTACATCACCTCTATGGCAAAAACTGATCTTCTGTAATCTTCTAATTTGCTTAACATGCAGTTTAAACTGCATACGTTTGGATAGATGCCCTCCGTCTTGATTGATGCAGAGATTTGTGGTTAACATAGCTGCATGTTACCATATAAAGCCCACTGAAAAACTCTCAGCAGAACCTCAGACACCATCCAAACCACACGACCCAAGCATATCATTACAGATTATATCATAACTAATACTGAAGTTCTGGCTGCTCTAATAGTGAAATATGGCCCACCTCCATTTCAACTTGACCTTGAAAATAGCAAAACCACATTTACTAAGTTTTGGTCAAAATGAACATGCAGTGTAAATGCAATCTTGTACACTAGTAAACTACCCAACACATAATATCCTGTTTATAAAATTCATAAGACAATGGCACATTTCATATGAGCAAATAACTACCGTATCACTGTACTATCCACAAAAATAATACATATATTATTGTCAGGCCTTTTGCAAATACACACATCTTATTTAATTAATTGGATCATGGTTTAGATTTTTTTATCTGTTTTTTATAGGAATTCAAGAATTCAGCCTCTAATCTGAAACCAAAGTGATTGTAAAACATCTGATGAACATTGAGCTGATTTTACTTTAAAGTTTAAACATAAATGGTTGCTTTCATTAAGAGTGCTTAAAACATCATCTTTCTTTCCTTTAATCAGATGTTTCTATCAAAGCCAAGCATTATAATTTGCAGTATAATTCACCCTCTTTGCAAACGAAGCAGCTGGGAATTATGTTCTTTCAGAGGAATGCGTAGTCAAACCAGAGAGCTTGTTATTTACTCCAACAAACAGATGCTGACACATAGGAAGAGAACGGGTGAGACAGATATTTAGGCTATTCATACACAGAACAATAGATATAGTGGGGTACACCTGAACTCTGTTCTGAGCGTGAATACATCAACTGATGCTGACTGCAATAGCAGAGCAGACGTACACTAGGGAGGGCGTTTAACTTATAGTATAATTGAAGTCTCAAAAAAGGATTTCCCATCGATACTATGGGCCATATCAATTCAAATATAAAGTAGCTAATTAAGACTGCTCATCAAAACAGATGAGGAACATCTCAGTTTCTTCTGACTCCTCTTGCAAACTTCTGACCTCTGCTAAGACAAGCAAATTGAGGAATGAAAAAGTGGGTAAATGATAGACGGATAGAGAAGGGGCTTTGGTTACACAACACAACATGAGGCAGCTTTTACCAGTATTGTGAGGTTGTATCTCATAGCTCAAGAATCCCCCACTGTCAGTTTGCAAAATGTCAACAGTCCAAACAAATGATAAATTAAAGAGTAACCTGCAATTAAAATTAAAGTCTAATTATTTCTCTCAAAAGAGGATAGGGGCCTGAGAGGGAGCTGGGTTGCTTCACTCACTGTTTCCACATGGAAGGAAAATGCTTTCGTTCATGATGTTGAGCTACTGACCAAAATTACCATGCCAATACTTAAAGAGAATAATTCAGTAAAGAGAGAAAAAGAGGGACTGACGTATAGAATGGACTGCAGAAACACATTTTTGAGAAGTTGTTTTTACTGGAAATCATACCTTCATTTCTACACGTGGGGGTCCTGAGCCCATTGTTGAAAAGAGGTTGGAAATCAATACATATCCTCTGCAAGAGCAACACTTACCTCTTGACCACAAACTTTCCACCAGCAGTAGCAACTGCAAACAATTATCCCAGTAACCTCCACATTACCTGCTGCATGATGTATGTCTGAACATTTAGAGAAACACAAGCCAAAAATAAAGCCAGTAACAATCATTGTTGTATTTCATCACAGTTAAAAGTTAAAATGAAAATGTCATTAGTCAACAACTTCATCATCATGGTTGCAACTGATGGAGAAATAATGAACTTGCACTCTTGGAATAGATTTTGTAATCTGAAATAGTAATAATAATAATAGTAATAGTAGTGCTTTTCAGAAACTGCTGTAATCACATGGAAATTCAACGTGATTAAACACATTTTTGGTCAATTCCAGAAGTTCCTTATTTTGAACTGTGTTCTCACATATAGATTGATTATTTTTCTATCAATAGAAACAAATGTATTTTTGGCCATATTTTGGTGATCACATTTTCCTTTCCTTTTAGCCTGGTTGTGTTGGCAAGGACATATAGCAATGTCAGTGACGACCCTCCTGTTGTCAAACCCTAGAAGTCACCACAGTGTCAAGTGCCAGTCAGATCAAACCAAATCTGGACTCTTCGGCTCTTTCTGTATGATGTTGCTCAAAACAAGGCAACCACACTCAATAATGCTGAACTGTGGTAATATCTGAATGCCAAACTCCTGCTTTTTTGTTGTAGTTTCTTTCCACTTCCAGATTTTAAAATAGAAACTGCCAGAAAGCATTTGATGGTTGACCAATAGAACCCCAAGTTGAAAATGTAAACGTTCCACGATTCTGGCAAGTAACAAGTTGCCAGTAGGGAATCGACACATTAGTCAGTTGCCATAAAAGATTTCAAGAATCAGTCTTGAAAAAAATTGCATATGATGGATGTTGTTCCTTTTGCTTTTATATAACATGAATGCTCTTTCATTAAATGAGTACATATCGCATTAATCTATATGGCATGACTCTCTAAGCCCCAACATAAATGTGCTCATGAATCATATGAAATCATCCTAGGAATCAGAGATTTTGTGGTTAGGCCATGGAAGCATGAGTCAACCGATCAGACATGCAGAGTGTGATGTGTTTGGCCATTTGACTGACAGGCAATGTTCAACTGGAGGAATTCAGTGGTTTGGGCAAAGACGCCAGTGTCCTAGCACTCTCTCGCAAGCTGTGATGAAAGCTTTGCTTTCCCAATATGCAATATTTTATCAACAGCTCAACTTGTGTAATCTCGATATGCTAAATCCCGAATCAACACTCTCGCTGTGTTGAAATCCAGCGGTTTGGACTGTAAATCGTGATCTCATAGCCATTTACATACCAGCTGCTCTTCTCTCTCCATCAGATCTGCCATGAAAGGGATATTTTTGCTGGTTATGCTGTTCAGTTCAAAGACAAACTATGACAGAACTACACAAATAAACAGGCAATATTATTGATGAAAGACGATGTGAGATTTGCATGACTTCTAATGGTGTCAGAGTTCCTTTAAGGACGCAGAAGTCAGGGTCAGGTTTGATGGTTGATTTGCGGCTTTGTTTTTGAACGAGTTTACACTGAGCAGAAACACATTTGCTAAATGTTTTTTTGTCACATTTGCTATTTGATTTGTTGTTCTGGAAACCATAGGCACAAACATCACGTCCACAGACAATCATCTGAGTTCTGTGCTACCGTTCTATTAACAGTAGTGCTGAACTGGAAGTGATCCACAGTGAAGTCAAAATAGCTTAGACTCTTTATGATGTGCGAGAGATTAAACAGCACCTGGAGGATTACGAGTGAGTTTTTTCTAGATATTTTTTTTTTGGGGGGGGGGTCCATATGCATTTCCATCTAAGTAGGTCGCAGCAATTAATTTTAAGTGTGGCGGTTTAAATGAACTCACTTCACAGAGATGTTCTGACTCATTATCTTGGATCCTGAAGGTTAATATACACTCTCTAGGAAAAAAATGTTTTAGGGAATAATAATTAATTAATGTTCACTCCTAACCTAAATCTGGTGTAAAACATACAAATGAGGTTGTATGATTTCATATTAATTTTACAACAGTTCACCAAAATGTTGCTACAATCTGCCAAAATACAAACATACACTGAAAGCTATGAAAGCTGACCCCCAGTAAAAAAAAAAAAAAGATTATAAAATAAATGATCATTTAAAATGCAAACTAAAGTTCACATTTGCTCCTTTAAATATATTGGCAAGATTATCAAGAATCATGTTAGACATTTTTTTTCTAAATTAGCTAATAATCAAAATCATGTGCAGAACATAAATCAGTAAACTGCATGTCACATGACTTAATAACTTCATTATGTTCACTCTCTACGCCTTGGAAACTGCTTTGATCTGCACTACATGATATTCCCACAGTTTACATTTGTGCATCACGTTGCCTTTTCTAAATCTAAGTCTATCCCTTACAATATTTGAAAGAACCAACTGACAATACTGTACTAAGTGACAATAATTAGCTACATTCTTGCCACCATGGAGGTCTGTTCTACTCTTGGAGCACCACATTTTCAAAAGTATCATAAAATCTTGATATTTCTGATGGAACGCCTTTGTATTTCTAGTGCCATGTGCCAAGGCCCTTTAACGCTCTCAGTCCTCACTGGTTTTATTATTGCACATGATGTGGTTATTCACATAAGAATACTGCTGAGAGAATGGAGAGCGATTTAATTGTAAGCAGGGCAACAGTGTACCAATAGAAATGCTCATATAATGTGAAAAATGGCAGAGGCCTTTAATATAAATACTGAAAGCAAGCGAGCGAATGGTCTAGCCTGAGCAGTGAGTCATTCTTACTTTTCCAGATATTTGGAATCTGAGCCGACTGGTGCTGAGAGCCAGTAGCAACATCGGGAGATGTGGAAACTGAAACCGCACACCACAGCAGGAATAGCCACATGATTTGCACCACGTAACACACATGCACACGCATAAAGTTATCAAACATGCAAACAAATGCATAGACATGGAGACACGCAACCAGAAACGGACCAGGGACAACAGCTCCGTTTAACCCTGCGATTTATAACCGGGCCACCTAACAAATTATATACATAGCAGGTAAACTCAGTGTACACATTTAACCACTGGACTAACAAAATCCCTGACACCATAAATTCACAATTCCTCACTGTCATCTACAGCAAAACAAGGAATTTGTGGACAGAAGCTGTCCTTTGTAACCTTTAAGCTGCAAACTTAATGACTTCTGAGGCTGAGCTTTGGCCTTGGTTTGTTATCGCTTGAGTCAGCCTTTCAGCGGCCGCTTGAACACAGGCAGTTGTTTCAACATTGACCGATTAGCTCATATTGTGGTCTAAAATCACCCAATGCCTTGTGTGCGCCTGCTAATGAGAGATGCTCCTGTTTCATAGAGCTTCCGCATCACTTCATAGAAAACGGAATGGAAAAATGTAAGAGAGGGGGAAAATCATATCTTTCTTTCTTCTGCATCCCCATGGAAAACCCAAAGCTCCGTCATTTCCAGCATGTAATTATTAGGTTTGAGGAGCCTTATACGTAATTATTTATTTCAGGGTTGACCGCTTAAACGCTGAACTGAGCCCCTGTGAGCAGGCCCTGTAAATGCATCCCATAAGATGACATATTAGCAAGAGAAAGCATAATACTGCTTGTGGCTGAGAAGATTTTTGCAGTAATAACGTAGAGTCATTTCTTTTTCGCATAAATGTTTTTGTTGTCCTTTTATTTCCTAGCAATACAGTCATTTAAAGGACATTTCACTCAGTAGAAAGTGGAAACATTGAGACCCTTATCATCCCTGGTGCTCTAGCCACTGCTATTAAGGGAATAGTTCTTCCAAACAATGGAAATTCTGTCATTAATTACTCACCCATGTTGCTCCAAACCCATTAGACATTTGTTCATCTTCAGAACACAAATTTGAAAACCGATGAAGTCCGAGAGCTTTCCGACCCTGCATCGACAGCAACAGAACTGACACATTCAAGATCCAGAAAGGTAGAAAGGGCATCGTTAAGATAGTCCATGTGACATCAGTGTTTCAAACCTTACATTTATGAAACTACGAGAATACTTTGTGCACAAAGAAAACAAGATTAACAACTTTATTCAATAATTCTTCTCTTCCGTGTCAGTCTCCGCTGCGTATTCACGAGAGTAACATGACACATGCATGTGGAGACACTGCAGCTCGTTTCCAAAGAGAGGAATGCACACGCATGCATCGTGGTACTGTCGTGAACACGCAAGGAACTCTGACATGGAAGAGAAGAAATTGTTGAATAAAGTTTTAACATTAAAAGAAACTATGAAGTGAAAACTAAATGAGAGCATTTTCTTTTATTACTGAAAAACTTAATCTAAACTAAGAAACATTTCCATGACTCCAAATCTCATCCGAATAAAATATGCCCACACATTAATTATTGTTTTGGATACATGGCAAGTCTTTACATTAAACGTTACAGCTTAAAACTAAAACATAACATTGTATCATACAAGTTGGCGCATTAACTTTAGTAGCCATAGACATTTTTATTTAATAGTTTTTGCTATTTTGTACATTGCCTATTTGTGTATTATTCTTTTATAATCTGTCCTGTCCTGTTACTGTCATTCTGTTGCTCTGTGCAGCTTCTGTCACTATAACAAATTCCTCGTATGTGTAAACATACCTGGCCAATAAAGCTCATTGCCATTCTCTCACAAATACTTGAACTAAAATAAAATGATGAACTAAGCTTTAAGTAACAATGACTTGAACAACGACATATTGAAAATAAAAAATAAGTAAAACCTAAATATTCAGATAACATGTATTAAGAACATATACAACTCTTTTTCTCATTCCCACAAACACTGTAAGTGAAATAATCCAATATACTATAAAAACTCAAACAAAGGTCATTTTTCTCATGAGAATCTCAGAAGAAATGGAGCTATTTGAGAAGATGGGAAGTAAACAGTGAGTACTTCCCTGTTTACCGTTTGCTTCTCTGATGTTTGGCCAGGTCAAGGGTTGCTGGACAGACTTCAGAGAAATTAGCCGCTTTTTGATCCTAAAGTGATTATTTACAGTAACAAGACATCATCAATAACGTGGTCATGCACACATTTCTAACTGTGAATACAATTGCCCTTTAAGGAAACTATCAAATGGAAAAATCACAATTTCAGATTTTTTCCTAATGTGACTTAATCCCTTAAAATAGATTTGTGCTTTCTGCTTCATCAGCTTGTGTGATAATCACACCCAGAAAGTTATGGTTTCATTGCAAGATATTTGTCAGGAATGAACAAGCCAGGGATTAAGCACTCAACTATATCATTTTCCCAGACCTAAGGCACAGACACCACAGAAATTGCAAATATGGTATGGACAGAAGTGAAAATAAACACATAATTGCTCTACAAATGGGTATGACTCACTTCCTAAATCTTTCGAAAAGCTTTGGAAATATCGCATGGGCATCTTTACAAAGAGTCCTGAAATCTAGCCGGACGGCTTCGGATCTGGCCAAACAGCTGGGGACCTGGAGCGAGTGTTCAGCTGGAAATACCAGCTCAGATTTTCAGCCGGTTGATTTGACATACTGCTTGGTGAATTAGAGGTAAAATTATTCCAGAGGCGCAGAAGCACCACTCCATTGAAAGAATGGAAAATTCCACAATGCCTGTATTGAATACAGGTGACCTATATGCTTAACAATTCTGTAGAAACTTCCCGTCAGACATTCCAAGAATACAGGATTTGTTTGGATAGTCACCTAAAAGTATATTGACATAGTCTTAAACATTCACGAGATGTCTCATAAGGTCCACATATGGGCATTTTCCTTACATAGGTGTATAATTGGTCCACGTATGTGATGGAGGATAGACGTGATAAAAAACAGTGTTTCTTGGTGAAGCATCTCTTTCTCTGAGAGTGTTAATGATTTCATTATCTGGGGTTAGTTATAATGACTGCACTATGGCATTCAACACTAAGGGTTTTCCAAAAACAATAGTTAACTATTTAATTTTTAGCAATGTATTTATATTTTTATATTTGCTAGAAACAATATTTGTTATATATTAAGAATAATATTTATTACATTTCATACATATAATGTATGGAATCTGAATATGAGCGTAATCTGCATGAGCAACCGTACATATTTCCATTGAAATTAATGGAATTCACCCACAAAATTTTGTAGAGCAACAAGGTGACCGCACCTTAAGAGACTTTGAAAAAAATGAAATAAAATAAAAAACCTTTGACCAACACAGTTGCTGGAAAATTATGCCATATGATGCAAATCCTTTTTGCATCCTTTCAAATCCTTTTATGCAATTTCAACAAAACTTCATATTGGCTATATACTTATTTTTGAGCCCTGTCAACTCAATGTTGTATGTATGTATTAATTTTTTTTTATAAAATATTCCATTGTACCAGATTCATTAGTGTCCAAATTAGCCTATTTTGTCCCCCTTATATGAGCTTTTCCATTTTCCCCTGGTCTTTATAAATGTTTGGCACATGAGTACTCCAGGCACTGTGCAATCCTGTGATCTATCCTATAGGCAAACACACATAAATGGTGAAGGAAACACCACCATGCGTTGACAGCTTGACCCCTGCATGTTTTTATAGACTTCAGTAGAATTTCCTCTTCTTTCATTCTAATCTCTGGTTTGTTAATAAAGCTTTGCAGTCGAAGCTCCATGCACCTCTGTGAGAGGTGTAAGCAGGCTCACAAAACTACTATAATTGAAGCAAGACCACTGGACTCATGGTTAAAGCCACATTGTGCTTCAAAAGTGAAGTAGCTGACAGACCACACACACACGTCCTCACACACTCACACAGTCCATATTGTTCTTTGGATTGTCAGTCTCACGAAAGTCACACACACATGAAAGTGCTGACCTTTGTACACACAGAGTACCTGGCACTGGATCAGCCCAGCATACAAAAAGCTTAACCAAACATTAAATGCATAGATAAATGGATCTCTGACCACATCAAAGCATTTGTGACCACTGCGTTCAGGACAGCCCTAAACTATTACAATGTAATACAAAATGTAAGCATTTAAAAGCATTCACACTTAGAAATATGAAAAGCATATCCATAAAAATCATCTATATTTTTTACTGCCACAGTATACTCAACGAAGTGAGATCATTTTGTTCTTGTGTTATTTCTTTTGTGCAGTTTTTTTAATGATACTCTGAGGGATGCTTACATTTGTTTATATTTCAATAATTACACTAATGTAACTTAACCATCTAAAAACTGCATCTATGAGCTGTCTTGTTCACATGTGTGCAGTGAATCAGTCAAATATGACATGCAAAAGCATGTCATTCTTTATGAGAACATTACATGATGTTTCAAGCTTGTTTAAAGTTTTCTATTGAGATGGCTTTATTTCCAGACAGCCAGTTAACCCTCTGGAGCAGCGGCAATAACTCACCAGAATAAGCCTGTAATGATGTGACGGGGTTAACAGGCTAATGTCTTTATGAGGGGAAAACTGCCACGTGTGCAATGCAAACCTTAATGTATCACTCTGAGGAAACATGCAGGGAGAGTTATGGTGGAGTCACATGGTTTCCTTCCACTTGTAATGTTTTAAAGGTGCAGATCTATATGGGTGAATTTATATAGTTGGGAATAAAATCCACTACTACAACATCATATAGAATGGTCAAGGTCAGGTGCACTTATAAGAGTCATAATATTTACATTTACATTACATTTATGCATTTAGCAGACACTTTTATCCAAAGCGACTTACAGTTAATACATGCATTTATTGTCCTTATGTGTGCTCCCTGGGAATCGAACCCACAACCTTTTGCGCTGCTGATGCAATGCTCTACCACTGAGCCACAGGAACACACAGGAGCACTAATGATTTCCAAAAAGTGCACAGCATCCCTTGTGAAAGAAAGTTTTAATTGTATTGAATGTGCACTTGCAGTGTACTTCAAACATTAAAAGTATAGGAAAACTGAAGGCCTACTTGCAGACAGAATAATACTAATCAAATAAATATCCAGTTAAGTATACTTTAAAAGAGTGTATACTTGTATACTGTTTCTTAACCCACTTTTAAAAAGTATTGAAGTTAAAGTTTTACAGCATTATGCTTTAATAATCTATTGTTGTGCTTTAAAGTACACTTCTTTTGATGTGCTAACTAACATACTAAGGCACATGTGCTGTACTTTCAACTGTAATGTGGCATTTAATATTACATTCAATGTAAATACTAACTTGCAACGTCATGAATTATGAAGTACTAAATTGAAACTTTATGAATATTTTTAAATACAATATAAATATATTTAAATACATGAGATGTAAGTTTCAATACAAATAACATAATTAATATTTTAGTTTACCAAAAATGCTTGTCAGTACACTGCAGTATTTATGATGTACTTATGTGTACTGAGTATAAAAGTATACAGATATACTTAAGTCCTACTTAAAAAGCAACTCTAAATATCAGCTAACTGCATTAATGTAAATAGTAAATATCATACACTTTTCATGTAATTAACATGCATTTAGGAGTCTGAAAATAAAGCACTCATTTTACAGTTCATTTTAATTGGTTTCAAATATATTATTTCTGTGAAATTAATCTTTTTAACAGTGTACTAATAGTAGTGTACTTCATTTCCACCATATCCAGTACACTAGCTAGTTCATCCAAAAATGATGTCATCATTCACTCACTCTCATGTCATTCCAAACCTGTATGTCTTTCTTTCTTCAGCAAGAACACAAATGAAGATATATTGGAAAAAAATATTAAAGTGTTAGTATCCATAACGCCATCAGTTCATCAGCTCCTCTCCTGTCTCCTTCCTGGAGGACCTTACTTTTTCCCTTCGCCCCTGACTTCAGAGGAAGTGGTTTCTGTGCAGACAGCATGTAGCTGGAACATTGTGTCATGTACATGGGAAGCTGTAACCAAAGAAGTGCACATTAAAAGTTCCACTAGAGTAACACTTTCTGTGCAGACAGATCTGGTGCATTCGAGCCAGAATTGGGGTCTGCCTTGAATCTCACCATAAGTGAGTGAGTGTGTGTCCCCGACTTTTAGGAAAAGTGTATAATACTGCCCTCTAGTGTAAGCATTTTGCTAGTGAACAGAACACTGGGAAATATCCTGCTCCCTGTTGCACATGAACACACCAGAGGCCGGTTTCAGAAAGGAGGTTAAGTGAAAACTCTGTTAACCCTGAAATGAGGGAAACTCTGTGTTTTCTGTTTAAAAATGGGAGGTTTGTCAAACCTGGGAAAGCAGGGTAAGTCAAGCCCGTTTCTGAAAGAAAGGTAACTTCTACTCAGAGTCAGTTACCATAGTAACTTACTCTGTGAACCTAACCTGGGGTGCATTTCCCAAAAGCATCGTTAGCTAACTATGGTCGTAAGTTCCATTGAACTCTATTGATAACGACGGAACTTGCGACCATTGCTTTTGGGAAACGGTTTTCTGGTTTTCTTCAGTAAACCCCGAGTTTCTTTCCATCTCCTCCCCCTTTTTTAAGTGTTAGCAATGTTTAAACACGTCCTTCGTTCATTCACGCTGTAACATTGCTTTTCTAACAGAGTATTTTTGTCATATTTCAAGAACAAATATCTAAACATTCTTAGATGAAAAATAGTCTTTAAATACTATTTAGTCTCATTTTCCTTTTAAGTGCATTTTACATAAAATATGTAAAATTGTCCGCTATAGGGTAAGAAAAATAATCTTAATGCAAACGGAAACAAGAATAGTTTTAATTGCTTACCCCATTGGCAGATAACTTGCAAAATAAGAAAATGCACCTTAACATCGGAGATGCACATTATAAGTATGCTGTATGCAGATTTTAAGGAAAGTGTGTGTTGCTCTCACATTAATTCTGAGAATTTTTTCCTGGGCACAAATCCATTTACAGGACTGTACAGTAAATCAGTGGTGTAGAAATCGGTTTAAATTAGGCTAATCTGATAAATGACAAGCACTTGATAACATTTTTCTGTGACCTCTGCCGTAATCACAGCTGATAGGCCTAACTGTTTTGGTCATCTTTATTTCCTACAAATGCAAAAGCAGTTATTCTTTTTCCTTTTGGATTTTTAAAATTCTTCCAATAATTGATCATCATCTCGTCATCTGTCAGTGGTGCTGGGGCAGCTTCCCCCCTTTTTTATAAACTATGTGGAAAAAGCTGCAGTGCATTGAAATAAACACTGAATTATATTTAATGTCAAATGTTTGTAAAGTCATTTAGCCTACACCCATGAACCTTTCAAAGCTTTACCTTGATTTAATTGTGTTTTTATACTATACCTTTAGCTGCTGTCACGTTCTGGTTTCTTTTTTCTGTAATTTTCCTTTTTTTTGGCCATTTGATACAATTAAAATTAATATTAGTTCAATAATTTACAGTTTTAACCTCTGATTTTATAACAGATATTAAGTTATTGACAAATGAAAGCGGAGGAAAAAGGAATTCCTGTTCACAAAATTTAAATCACAAATAATACTAATGAAAAAGAACGGGTTGAATGTTGAACAGTTTCGTTACCACATAACTATAAACTATGATAAATGTTCATCAGCATGCATTAATTAATCAAATGTTATCAAAAAACATAAACAAATGCAACCAAATTATGTGCTCGTGCGACCAACTGAGAAAGTTAGTGGCAAAAGTGTGACCAGTGGGAAAAATGAGTCTAGAGCCCTGCACACACATCTTAACACACAAATAAAAGATTTAAAGTAGCACATTACTACACTCATCACTATCTATTCTATAACTACACTTCCAACTTTAAGTTCCAGTTGAGCCTTACTCTAGATCCAGTCAAATCATAAAGAAGTATTTCAGGCATGAGCAGATAAGATATTTACAGCATGGCAGGCTCTTATCTCTGCTTCTGTAGGTATAGTAATTCCAGTAACTAGGCTTCAGAAGTTCAAAAGCATGGCTTATCTCAGGCATTTCTCCATGTTGTTTTAATGAGACACTATTTACTCTGCATGCTTGGACAAATTTAACTATAATGTAACTTTAAGGACAATGTGGTATATGAACACAAAACTGAGCTTTAAGACCTTTTAGCCAAATTAAGAGTCTTATATATATATATACACACATATATAAGGTTTTGCCTTCAGACCCCCTTTTGCCTTCAGGACTGCCTTAATTATTCTTGGCATAGACTCAACAAGGTGTTGGAAACATTCCTCAGAAATGTTGGTGCATATTGACATGATAGCATCACGCAGTTGCTGCAGATTTGTCGGCTACACATCCATGATGCAAATCTCCCTTTCTACCACTTCCCAAAGGTGCTCTGTTGGATTGAGATCTGGTGACTGTGGAGGCCATTTGAGTAAATTGTACACATTGTCATGTTCAAGAAACCAGTCTGAGATGATTTGAGCTTTGTAACATGGTGCATTATCCTGCTGGAAGTAGCATCAGAAGATGGGTACACTGTAGTCATAAAGGGATGGACATGGTCAGCAACAATACTCAGTTCACATGGCAGCAACTCAATGCATGTAGGCATCTAGATGTGGTGAAGATGATTTGCTGAAGGTCAAACCGAGCATCAGAATGGGGATTTAAGTGACTTTGAACGTGGAATGGTTGTTGGTGCCAGACAGTCTGGTCTGAGTATTTCAAAAACTGCTGATCTACTGGGATTTTCACGCACAACCATCTCTAAGGTTTACAGAGAATGGTCCGAAAAAGAGATCGGCAAAAAAAAACCTAGGACTAGTTCGCAAAAGTAGGTTTTGGAAAATGGGCGCAGGGCGAACCAAATTTTTTAGCCTTTTGTCCATCTTGATAAATGTATTAATATTTTTTTGTCTATGACAAGCGATTTAGGATTTAGGAGTTATGAGCACTTTCGCATTTTTTAATCTCTGTAGCACCTCCTATAAGCCGATTGGGCTGAGACTTTGATTTCCCCAGGTTCTCCCCAAATTGAGATCTATCTTTTGACCAAGTTTCAAGTGTCTAGGCCTTACGGTTTGGTCTGCATGATCAGTTTTACTGCGAGAAAATAATTTAAAAAATCCTTACAATTACAATAGGATTTCAGCACTGCGTGCTTGAACCTCTAAATAGAAAAGTTATTTTAAGTTCTAGTATTTCACAATATTGCTTTTTACTGATTTGTTATCAAATACATTTTGTTTGGTTAACATAAGAGACTTTCAAAAACATGAACATATATTACCAACCCAGACTTTTGAATGTTAGTGTATCTCATCCGAACACACAACTCATTTTGAATGGCTGTCAATGGTGACATTTTTTTTCTCTTAAAAATTTTTGTAGGTATGCTAACTAAGGGATTGCTAAAAAGCTAAGTATGCTGCACACGTCCTAAAAAGTGACGCTAAAGTAATTTCAAGTGTTTATTATTTTCAAGTGTAAAAGGTTTGGTTTTAATAAGTTATTTGAAGCTATAAAAATGAGGTGTGGCGTCATGATTGTGTTCTTACAATTGGGTCTGCCGGAGTTTGGGCAGAACCTTGATACCGCAGTTCCAGCTCATAATCACTACTGCACAGACTCTGGCTCCAAATTTCATCAGCAAAATATGACATTTCTGGTACAAATGTACCATTTCTTGTATCAATTTCCTACAGCAGAAGGAAGTGGAGAGGAGGGCTTAAAAATTCTGCTGTCATCTACTTATTGTCATCCTGTTATAAAGTTACATTTAATATGGTTTCAACCTTACAACACAAGATGTTAGCCAGAATTACAGCCTCAGTCACCATTCATTTTCATTACATCTTTTTCCATTGGGCAACTTTTATGAGTGTCCCCAGAACAAAGTACATCATACATGTTTGGAACCACATGGCTGTGAATTAATAATGACACTATTTGTGGGTGAGCTATCCCTTTAAAGTGTTGTTCAATAAATAGTGATATAATATTGCTGAGGCCCACAAGAGGGCAGCAGAACACAATAAAGCTACAGTTAATCCTACATCTTGTTTAGATGTTTTTCGTTCTTCACACTTCTTACTTTAAGAAGAATTATGAGTATGCTAATCTTGTTAAAGTATATACATTTAATTAAGCAATTAACAAACATTTTTCTTTATTGTCATACATTCCAAAAAACAGGGTAACCACGGATTCCACCAACATACTAGTTATTGTATTCATTATTCATGATACCATAAAATGAACAGTCTTCTTCAACTGCTTTTTAAGCTTTCAAAGTCTTGCATTATACATTTTGATTATAGCAGCCAAATTACCGGAGTATGATGATAGTAGATGCAGCAAGGAGATAGAGAATATGTGACCCTGGACCACAAAACCTGTCTTAATAGCACGGGTATATTTGTAGCAAAAGCAAACAATACATTGTATGGGTCAAAATGATCCATTTTCCTTTTATGCCAAAATCATTAGGATATTAAGTAGATCATGTTCCATAAAGATATTTTGTACATTTCCTACCGTAAATATATCAAAATAAAATGTTTTATTAGTAATATGCATTGCCAAGGACTTCATTTGGACAACTTTTAAGACGATCTTCTCAATATGTGGATTTTTTTGCACCCTCAGATTCCAGATTTTCAAATAGTTGTATCCCAGTCAAATATTGTCCTATCCTAACAAACCATACATCAATGGAACCGTATTTATTCAGATGATGTATAAATCTCAATTTCAGAACAATTGACCCTTATGACTGGTTTTGTGGTACAGGGTCTCATATGTTGTTTACAGAGAGCTAAAGAGAGAGAATATAACATTGTAAACAGAGTGATGCTGTTGTGGACATCAATACTCTTCATTAGCACATGCAGTAATCAGATTGACAGCATGGAAGTAGAGAGAGAGAGAGAGAGAGAGAGAGAGAGAAAGAGCGAGAGAGTAAGGAGTAATAGTACTAACATACGAATTCACTGCAGTATCCTGACTACAGGATCACGGCTACCGCGGCACTGATAGGCTTGGATACTTAGCGAGAGACAGCGACCAGACCCTCCCTCCCTCCCTCTCTTCTCCTCCTCTTTCACAATCTCTCGTGTCTCACTCTGCTGTCGTAGAGACTGCAGGCTGCATGCGCTCAGTGACTCCTCTCTCTGTCCTGCTGTCTCACTCAGCGTTTCAGGAACGGAAACTGACTCTTCTGCACTGTTCACTGCATGACTGTCACAAAGGTAAGCATGTGCTGGAGTGTGCGAGGCTGGGAGGGGCTGCTGGGTTTTGGCTTCACTGCAGTGGGATGTTCTGCTGAATCTGTGGCTGTAGTGTGCTGCAGTGCTGGACAGGTGGAGTGTGTGTGTGAGTGTTTATGCAGGTGAATCTTATGCCTGCTGGATTTTATGTGCGGTACAAACTTCTATGTGTGTTTGTCCAGCTGGCTCCCCGTGTGTGTTTAATATGCAAGTGCCTGTCCCGCAGTAAGGCAGTGGGTCTTGGTTGGGCGAGGCATGTTTATGTGTGAGTGTGTGTGTGTGTGTCAGGCTTTAGCAGACTGATTACGAAGTGGAGCTCTTAATCCAGTGCTGTCCTGCATAAAGCCTGAGCTGTGCTTTTTTGCTGAGGAGAGACTGAGCATGTCACATACTACAGTATGCGTGATGGTAAAGAAGAAAAGAGGAAAGAAACAAGAAGAGGAGAGGCAGGCCAAGAGATATAGGAAGAATTCAGGTCAACTGGGCCACTTTTGACATTGGGATTATGATGACAGTCAAAAAGTAGCCCAATTTAGTTAATTTCAATAATTCATTTTAAACTAAGTTAATCAAGTATTAATGTCGATCAGGCTAATTATGTCTTTGTTGTGCTTGTTTGTATGTTTATCAATGTGTCTGTTTAAGTTTGATTTATGTTATTGGACTCTCACAGCTGTCATGAGCTGCAGGCTAATTTAACTTAATTCATTAAAGTTGGACAAAAATGACTATGAAATTATCATAAATGCAGTGCACAAACAAGTCTGTAAGTCTGGAAACATACCTGGTCTAAACCTCATATTGTAGAGATGAACACAAAGAGATGCTATTTATAAGTCACATATATGTGTTTATGCATTATATATATATATATATATATATATATATATATATATATATATATATATATATATATATTTTATAGGTGTGTATATATATATATATATATATATATATACATACATATATCATTTTGTATATATAAAAAAATAATAGGAAATACGATATATCATATTATAAGCCTCACAATTCTACAGCATCATAATTCTACTGATTTTGAAAATGTATAAGCATTAGGCTATATTATGTTAGGTTACTTTATAAGCTCCAGCATTCCTGAAACTTCACATTGGGAAAACAGCTTGCAAAGTAGATGGATCGATATTATATTATATATTATTTAGAGTTGCATTTCTTACTTAAATCTCAGCCAGTGTCTGTGTTCATGCAGTGATGTGTGTTGCAGTTATTCCCGGCTGAATTACCCGCATGACGCAGGTGCTGACTGTGTAAGAACTGATGTGAGTGTGGTTTGGAGAAGGTTGAGATGTTGAGTGGGGGCTCGAGTGATGGGTACTGTACAGAGCTAAATGACCTTGGAGTGTTTGTGTATGTGTGCTGACCGAGCAGAACAGCACTCTGTGTCAGACAGTGAGAGACGGAGAGTGTGTCTGCATGTGTTAGAGTGAGTGCACATATAGACTAGTGTTTAACTACACAGCTGTGTGGTAGGATATCCTCACAGACTCTTGGAACTGAAACCGTCACACACCCAGACTGTCATGAACAGGATAAGATGCATCTCTCACTGCAGGGCAATAAAACAGCTGGCTGCACGTCACTTCCTGTCACACATTAGTTAATAAATCACTGTGGATGTTAATTTCATACAAGGCAGGAACTAAAGCCAAAAAGCCTCATAAAAAGCAAAGCACAATTACATATTTTATTCAGTAGTGGGGGAATTTTTTTTTACAAAAAGTGCCTCTCACACAATCAAAGAAAGGTCCCCATATAACATGTGTTAGAGCTGGTTTACACTGGTGGCCTTTTTTTAAATGAAATAATAATAATTTATTGCACAAATACAAATCTAGTTATTAGCACACAGACTGAATAATAATTGATTCTTATTTTAGTGAAATATTTACCATTATAAAAAATGAATTCAAATTGTTGTGGCTGCATAAGCCTGGCCAGATTGTCCCTCGAAAATACTTTTATAAATAATAAGATATTGAAAATTCCAATAAAATTTACATCAAAATTCTCAGCCGCCTCAAAGTCACTCCATAATTCCTACACTTTCTATAAGGTATGAAATCCACAGAAACATTGTAATAAATTTCATATGAAGAAACAGCTGGAGGAATGGATGGAAAGCTGGAGGAGGGGTCAGAGATCGTTTTGTCTCCATAGAGTCGAAGGCCAACACATGTGCCCTCATGCCTTTGTTTAAAGCTTAGCATATCTTTCACCCTGGGACAGAAATTCATCTGACAGACATACCAATATGCATCAGATTCTCCAGTGAATTTGCAGAATGGATCCATTGGTAATTTTTTCCCAAATATCAACACACAGAGCCACACAGATGTCATGGGTTCAAACGTGTGCTGTGAGTGTATTTATTGGGAGATTGTGAGAAGGGTTCTCATCTATGGTGTGTGGGGGTGGGTTTGCACATGTTAGCATGTTAGTAGGTCGAGAGGCAGGTAGAAAGTGTACAGGTGTGTTTATAAAGCTACGAGACATTTGCACATATAAAATGCTCAGAAACACACTTGTCAGGAGTGTTTGAGTGACTGAGAAGACCCTGCGTGGGAAGAAGGATTGTAAATTCACAGGTGTAAAACCCATGATTATAACTACACTCCATATGCACAACTGACCTCATGCAGATAGTGGTGGGTGTGTTTTTTTTGTGGCAGATGTGTGAATATAAGTGTATATGCAGGCTATATGATTCATACACATAACACTCACACAGCTATGTTGGTGCCCACCATAGACGGAGTTTCACATTTTTGCCTGGGGGGGCACCTACCGGTAGACCATGAGCTCTGATTTTTATTTTTTATTTTTTTACATGAATTACAAATAATTAAGCCTTAACATACTCATTAAAATACGATAATGCAAATAAAATGAGACCATGTGAAAATATTTTTGTATTCATAGATCTGACAAAATCGATTGGCTCTGATCTGGGGGCAGTGCCCCAGCCCCCAAACTCCGCCTATGGTGCCCACCCATTTTATATATATATATATATATATATATATATATATATATATATATATATATATATAATATATCAGGGGCGTTTCCTCCTAGGAGAGAGGCAGTGTCTCCTCTCCTCAAAATGGGATGAGAAAATAATCGATATTACAAAAATAAAACAGCACAAATATGTCTAAATATGATATTAAAACTCTAAAAGTCACTTGTTTTTATAAAGTAACACTGTCCAACAGCATCACCCGCTGGTAAAGTTACAGCAGAGGCCTGCCTCCCTTCGGCCCATTGACTTTCTACAGAGACCCCTTAGCATGCCGTGACTTTTCTGGAGGCTCATTGAGATGAATGGGGGAAAATCATGAGATGAGGAGGCAATGCCTCCATCATGCTATAATTAGATATGATCGGTTATGATTGGTTCTTGCGATAAATCCTGCCTCTTTTGTGTGCGAGCTCTCAAAAATTGCATTATTGACTAATTATAAAGTAAGCAACTCTTCGCCTTAGATATCACTGCTTTGTGTCACGTCAAAATGAAACATGAAATGTCTTGAAAACATGATGACTGTCAGTTTTTAGAGAGCATTCAGCTTGATGAAATTAAAGATGTATCTTCGGGCCTGTAAAAATGTGACCGGGCTTTTATGACGATGACCTGAAAATAAGTTGACTATTAAAAAGAACAGCTGAACATCAGTTCACAAATAAAAAACAGGATGTCTATTTACAAGTGAAAATCGGCCACCTTTTTGGCAGAGGTTATTTACACTAACTCCGCCCACCAATGTGGGATTACAAAGCGTTACAGAAAATCATGTTTCAATAACAGCTCCAGTGGCACAGATGGTGAAGTACATGTTGAAGTTGTTTTCATGCGATCGACAGGTGTTTGAATCCACGTTTTGCCGAACTTTCCCCTATCTTTTCAAATCAGATATCACACCAGAAAGGAATGTGTTATCAATAATAATGAAGGAAATAATCTAAAAGTTGAACTTAAAGTATCAAGTAGGGTTAGAGTAGGTGTAAGGAGGGATTTATTGTCCCAATAAGGTGACATCCATTTAATAATTTGAATTAAAATGATAATTTACACTCAATATGTCATTATGCAAATCTCCCGTTCCACCACTTCCCAAATGTGCTCTATTGGATTGAGATCTGGTGACTGTGGAGGCCATTTGAGTAAAGTGAACTCATTTTCATTTTCAAGAAATCAGTCTGAGATGATTGGAGCTTTGTGACATGATGCATTATCCTGCTGGAAGTAGCCATCAGAAGATGGGTACACTGTAGTCATAAAGGGATGGACATGGTCAGCAACAATACTCAGGTAGGCTGTGGCGTTTAAACGATGCTCAATTGGTACTAAGGGGCCCAAAGTGTGCCAAGAAAATATCCCCACACCATTACACCACCACCAGCCTGAACCGTTGAGACAAGGCAGGATGGATCCATGCTTTCATGTTCTTTATGTCAAATTCTGACCCTACCATCTAAATGTCGCAGCAGAAATCGAGACTCATCAGACCAGGCAACGTTTTTACAATCTTCTATTGTCCAATTTTGGTGAGCCTGTGCGAATTGTAGCCTCCGTTTCCTGTTCTTAGCTGACAGGAGCGGAACCTGGTGTGGTCTTCTGCTGCTGTAGCCCAGGGCTCTTCTTCAGGGTTCGATGTGTTGTGCGTTCAGAGATGGTATTCTGCATACCTTGGTTGTAACGAGTGTTTATTTTAGTTACTGTTGCCTTTCTATCATCTCTAACCAGTCTGCCCATTCTCCTCTGACTTCTGACATCAATAAGGCATTTTTGTCCACACAACTACCACTCACTGGATATTTTCTCTTTTTCGGACCATTCTCGGTAAACCCTTGAGCCTCTACACACACGACTGCGTGTCCTCTCACAGATCCACTTCTATTGTCAAATTTGCTGATGATACTGTGGTTCTGGGCCTCATTTTCAACAATGATGAGACCGCATACTTGGATGAGGTAGAGAGACTTACATCATGGTGCCAGTACAACTGTCTCTCTCTTAACGTGAGCAAAACTTAAGAGCTGATCGTGGACTTCAGGAAGACACAGCAACGGCCCTACACTCCTCTTATGATCAGTGGGACCCCTGTGGAGAGGGTGAGCAGCTTCAAGTACCTCAGTGTAAACATCTCAGAGGACCTGACTTGGACTGCACACATTCAGACTCAGGTTAAGAAAGCCAGGCAAAGACTGTATCATCTGCGACAGCTGAGGAAATTCAGGGTCTCACCAGCTATCCTGAAAACTTTCTATTCAGGGGCCATAGAAAGTGTAATGACTCAGTGCATCTCAGTGTGGTATGGTAACACCACAAATCAGGACTGCAAAGCTCTGCAGCGAGTTGTGTGCTTAGCTGAGCGCATCTCAGGGTCTGCTCTCCCTTTGCAGGACATCTACCTCAAACGCTGCAAAAGACTTAGGAGGAGCTTCTTCCCTCAGGCCATCAGGCTCCTAAACTCGAACTAATAACATTAACAAGACCCTATTTAATAAGCTGTAAGATATTCACTATTCTCCATCATCGGTATTGCTGCTATGTGTACATACCCGTTACAACCTGTTTGCACATTCCTCTTGCACATCCCTGCTTATATTATTATTTATTAAGTCCACAGTATACTGTATTGCACATTTTACTTTTATTTTACCTATATTTATGTTCATCCTCTTGTGTTACATATTTGCACTTTCCATTGAGCGGACCTGACCTGACTTACATTTCACTACTGATTATATCCTGTATAATTGAGTATGTGACGAATAAAAACTTGAACCTTGAAACTTGAGATGGTTGTGCATGAAAATCCCAGTATATCAGCAGTTGTTTTAAATACTCAGACCAGAACGTCTGGCACAACAACCATTCCACGTTCAAAGTCACTTAAATCTCCTTTCTTCCCCATTCTGAGGCTCGGTTTGATCTTCAGCAAGTCATCTTCACCACATCTAGATGCCTAAATGCATTGAGTTGCTGCCATAGGATTGGCTGATTAGCAATTTGTGTTACCAAGCAATTGAAAATGTGTAGCTAATAAAGTGGCCGGTGAGTGTATACTTATGTCATGACAACTCTCGGAGGGATTGGCATGGTAATGTACATGACAATTGTAATGTATTTGGTCCTGACGGAATAGATCTGCTGTGCTGCTGCTGCTGTGGTAGAGCAAGTACAGAGACTTGCTACTGCCAATAAATCCACATGCTGTGAGCATGTAAGATATACTGCGGCTGAAACTATAACATACATGAAATAACCCCCTATAGCATACATGAATCACCTCATAGTAGATCTAAACAGGTGGAGCTGGGGAAGGTGGAGGGTTTCTGAAGACCGCTGCGAACTGCTACAACAAACACTAGTCATATATTTGAATGTAGAGCAGAGAGCTCATTGGCTACCGATACAGGAGAGAACCAATTAGCTGTGCCATGTGATAATGATGTCATTAGGTCAGATTGAGTTAGACCTATCGGACTGCGCCAACTAGAGTTTCATGCCAGAACTCTGTTTATATATAAACTGCCACCTCATTTTAAAACACCATCGCACGCCACTATATATATATATATATATATATATATATATATATAAAGATGAAAAATAGTGAATTATTGTAAAGTTTTTAATAAAATTCAAGAAATTCACAATGCTGATGCTAATTGCATGGGTTATGTTTTCTCCGTTAATACTGCAAATCAAATAAATGGAAAAAGTATGTTTAAAAACACATAAGTAGCAAAACTCTGGCAAACAAAAGTAACACTATAAATTCATAGAAGAAAAATCCATGTCTTAAACAGTGTTTATCAGTAATTGTATAGCTCAATTGAAATTATTTTATAGCATTTCAAGACTTTTATTATTTTACGATAAAAAAACACATTAACATTATTATAAGCTTTCTCTTTTGAGAAAATGCACCAAAATATGAACGACTCCTCTACAAAGATTTTTGTCCAATCAAATGCTCTCCAGAATGAAGAAGCCCATCCTCCTCATATTATCTTAAGCAACTAGCAAGTAACAAATCATGGTACATGGCTGTATCATAACTAAACCATGCAAAAAAAAGATAATAAAATAAAAGGAACTACCCTCTCAAGTTGTCCCGCCCAAGCTTCTATCGCAATAGGAAATATTCCCTATTATTCATAGTTCCTGTAGAGGACATCTCTAATGAATTCCTAACAAATATATGCAGGCATGTTTCAATGCATGTACTTATAAAATAATTCATGAAATAATATTTTATAATTGCTTACAAAATGCACTATAGAACATTTTATTGAACAGCAATAACTATCAGAGTGTCACGCATATCAGTGATAAGTGTATTAGATGGACGATTGTCATGTCCACTGTTGTATGTAAGGCTATTTTTAAACCGTTGCTGCTAGTTGATTTGTAAGATTGAGTTAAAGGTTTGATATATTGCATAGATTGTATTTGACTGAAGTGCCTGTATTCAAATATTTTATCCATTTTATATTCTACCAATAATAAAACTGCTAGATGATGAGTTTTGTGAGGGAGAGACACTGGTAGGGGACTTTGAGCTCCTTAATTAAAGCATGACACGTAAAAGCGACTATAAAATGTGACAATTTCAGAAACTACTTTTTTGAAAATAATTTCAGGCATGGGAGTGCATATTTTAAGTTTTGATATTTCAGAAAGAGTCATTACTCTAGTTTTGAGCTATTTTTTAGGGGCAATTGGGCTAGTTATGTTTAGCAAACCAGGCAACCTTGAATACACACTTGATTTGGACGCTGGTTTTTGTTTTATCCTCAGAGGGAATCTTATAATCTGGACTGAATTTGCAGGCTATTATGCCCTATGCAGGCAGTGTGCACACATGCTGAGAAGAGTCACATTATATCCAAGTTCTAACAGCTAGCTTAGCAACCTGAACCTCCCACTGGCCAATGTGCTTATACAGAAAACATCCAATAATGAACAAATGGCTAAAAGTTCCAGTATTTATCTTCAACTTTTTTTATGAAGTCTGAGAAATAGCAAGACAGTGTATTCACTGATGCAGATATGAGAAAGCCTCTGTCGATATAACCAACTCCACAGAGACTAAGAGTTTCAGTGGGACTTTCTATAGAAAAGAAAGGAGATCATGTCATTTATAAATATCCAGCTCAGCTCCAGCAGAGCTGTAGTGAACGTGAGGTAGAGACACTGGGAAGAGGATGTGCTTCCTGTGGTCCTGGGCTGGTGAGACTCAGCGTAGATAAACAGCAGCTGTGGGGCATCAGTGTGTGATGTTCACACTGTCTTGTAATTACCATTTTCTGTCTCCTCTCGTTTCACTCCTACTATAAGGCACAGAAACTGAGAAAATATTATATTAAGATTCATGCATTGAGATATATTTATCTATTGGCACTGCAATCCTAGTGTCAAGAAGAATGAGTGTATATGTCATAATGTGAAAACATCCACAAAAACAGCAACCAACTTTCAGCTCAACCAATGGCGTGAGTTTTGGAAACAGTCATTAATATTGCAATCCCATTTTTATGTCCCTGTGTGTAACATGGGACAAGAGAAGGAAATGCTACAGCCTACACAAATCAAACAGTGTGGGAGTGGGAACTAAAGTGAGACAGAATGATGATGATGGGGCATATGCATCCACTCTCAGGATTTCAACACACTTCTCCTACTAATACAGTCTCACCTATGACTTTTTTAAATTTAGAAATGAACAGCATGCTGCTGCAGTAAAATGCTGGTAAATTACACGCTTTCTTTAATGCATGGTATATGGCAGGCTTGGAACAAAAATGCCATAATTTGCACTAGACTGAAGTCTTGGACTGCTTCAGTGTTCTTTGCTCGCTTTAATTTATTGTCTGTTTAAATAACTGTTTTATTTCTGTTAATGTACATGTCAGGTTTCCAATCACTTGTGTGTTGTAATTGCCTCCTTGAGTTCAGCAAAACAAAGACTGCGTATCAGTGCTGTCTGTTCATGAAGATAATGTGGGGATGTGACACATTTCAGGATGGTGTGCGCGTTCCACACAATATAGTACAATTGCCTTATGATACAATTTCACATGGATCTGCCATAATTAGTTTTGATATGCTCAGTTTCTTTATGAGACTCTTTAAAGATGTCAATAGCCATTACATTTCCATTCAAGATAAAAATGAAATGTAGGCAAAAATAAATATTTTTCCATTTATTTATGAATAGTAGTCAATCATTTTCATGACATCTTTATGTATCAAATTTGTTTCCATCGTAATGTATGCGCATGTCTTCACACAGAATAACAATCTTGTCGACCTGAAGTTAGCATATATGTTTTTTATGGAACATTTAATGCAACATTCCAAAATTTGCATTACAAAATGGATGGCCTTCATGATCATTAGCAAGCCCAAGCATAATCTGATAGTCCAGAACTGAAATGCCTGTCAATCATGAATCCGTCTCTCATCTTTTGCACATTTATTAAATATTAAGGCTAATTTTGTTCTTCCAGCTATTAATAATAGTCTAGTATTCTCAGCTGGTTTAACACGTTTTCTCTTTTTTTAAATCCATTTCACAGATTCTCTGTCCTCCACAAAATTAAAACAGAAATATAGCAGATTCCATCTGGGCTTGGTCATAAGAGAGAAAGTACAATGAGAACATTATGAAAATGTTTTTGATACTTCAGGCTGAAGTAAACAATACCTACAAGTTGTTTGAGGTTACTGTCGCTTAAAAAGAAAAAGAGAGCAGAAAGAAAGAGAGAGGTCAGCTGAGCGCTGTGAAGGTTCACATTCCTTCCCAGCATTCCCTGGCCCTCAGCAGTGTTTTTTGAAGTGATATGCCAAAAATTCAAGCCTTTTATTTTCTTGGAAAACACATCAGTGAGAAAGTGCAAAGGAGCAAAAAACTGTTTTGTGTGTGTGTGTGTTTAAGAGCATTGTTAGACACTGCACTTTCAGAACCGCATGTGCTAGCTATTCCAGCAAGAATGATCAATATTTTATAAACACCAGCCAGAACATGATAACATATGGTCAAATAAATAAAATTCAGTTCTAATATCAAATCTATATATTTATATTGCAATAAGTCCAACAAAAACTAGCTCAGATGGAGAAATCAAGAGTGGAAAATATGGGCTGGATAGAAAGCAAACTTGGCATGAGAAATGCATTACATGTATTACAGGCCTCAGGTAGAAAGTCGTGTTGTGGAAGGCAATTTAAAGAGGCACAGATCTAACCCCATGTGATCCTGGACTTACGGCAGCCCAGACTTCCTTCAGGCAGTTTTCCGAGTGCTTAGCTCTGCATCCAGCCTCCAATTAATCACATTTCACTGACGAAACAAATCGCACACAACAAAACAGAGCTGGAGGATTCAGAGAAAGATACATGTAGAAGGACAAAAGAGAATGTGCAAGAGTGAGAAACTAAAAGAAGGATGAAGAAGAAACTAGAGACGATGTCTGAGAAAGAAGCAAGGCATTGTTTTGGACATTTTCAGAGCAAAACAAAAGGCACCGCTTGACGAGGCCTGAGGCCTGAACAGACAGATTGCCAGGTGGAGACCCACTGACACAGATTTCAGCTCTACCACTCCAACTGTTCATTGCATCTGTTTGGGAAGTTATACTATGGCTATTAATTTTAAATATACAACAATTTAAAGAAATAGTTGACCATACAATGATGAACAATCATCTAATCAACACTAACTGAATTTTTCAAGAGCTCAAATCAATGCATGAATCCAAAATGGGTCACAGGATGTAGGACACGTAGGGGACACACATATATGCATGCATTTGTGCAAAAAAGAAATCTGTCAATAAAGAGAATTGATTTCCTCTGCTGATGATGTCAGTGACACAAATAACAAGCACTACAGATAAGCACAGGGTCAGGATAGTCATTCATTTGATTTATTTATTTGTTGGTGCCATGATGTAATTTTCATGTGGCTCTAGAGATTAATCACATGACATTTACACTAGCATTTAAAAGTTGGGGTAAGATTTTTCAATAATAATTTTTTTAAGTAATTACTACTTTTATTCAGCAATGATGCATTCAGTTGATGTACATTAAACGGAAAAACAACATGTTACAAAATGTATCATGTTTTAAACTGTGATACAATTTCACAGTGTTTTAATCAAATAAATGCAGTCTTAGTGAGCTTAAGTTCAAAAACATTTAAAAACCCTTCTGAAAGTGTAAGTTATGTGCAAGTGATTGCCTCAAAACAAACTGCCTCCAGAACTAGTATTTCTGGGATCCAGCACCACAGAGCATGTGCCTTTAATATTATTGTAAAGTTAATGCATAGTTTTCTCCTTGTACCATGGACTTACTCATGTGCCTGGAGTTTCATATAAATATGAGGAATAGACACTGAAATGCAAGACAGAATAAAAAAATAGGTTTAAAACTAATTTCAGTTTCTCACAAGTGCATGTGTTAGATCACATTTCACAGAAATCACTGTTTTTGCCCTTGAATGCTAGCTTAATAATGCCATCTTGACTTGAATTTTTTGCTTAATAGTTTACTCATCACCTCGCTCAGCCTCTCATACAGCTGTTTTGTGCACTAGCCTAAACACATTTCAGAGCACACCTTGCAGAATCCAGTTTTAGCTCAGAGTGCTGTGCTGGCGATCATGCTGAAACAGAATCCTGCCAGCAATGAGAAACAGTCAGAAGAGATTAGCCAAGCAGGAAGACAACAGGCTAATGCGACATTGTCATGTCACTGTGGAAGGTCACAGTGCTCATCAGTAGCTGGGTAACACTATTACGGGATGCCAGCCTCTGAGGTCTGGCTGATGTTGTTATAGCACCATCTGAAATGGTAGTGCTTTGATTGTGGCACTATCTATAGGTCCTATGGAAATATATTTATAAAAAATGGGAGAAAAGGGTAGAATACAGTCATACAGAAATATGAGTATAACAAAACTTGCAATATTTAGAAATTATTCCTTGGATGTTTTTTATGACACTATACACAATCAAGCAATTTGACAGACAGTCTACTGGGTAAGAAAACCCTATATTTATCTACCACTATTTGTAAAATTACTTATAGCTTTTACACAATAGGTTATGGCACTGAGACTGTTTTGGGTTTGGGTGTGGTGTGTCTCTGGCTAATTTATCCAGGGCAGATGGCATGTCTGAGCCATGATGCTCCTCTTCTGTGTAGCATACAGGAGCAGACTGTTACTTACACGGGGAGCCAGAGACTGCAGGAGAGAACGTCTGTCCAGTCAGCAAAGCATTGCAAAATCTGAAGCCTTAATCCAATTTATAAAAGGACTTTCTCCAAGATGGAGAATGCAGGAGAGGGACTAACATATATGCAGCTTTTATAGGATTAGAAAGCACAGAATAGACTGAGCAGTACAAGGGTATGACAGTGTGAGTGCCATCAAATGTTTCAATTTCATATCGACAAAATAATTTACTTCAAATTGTCAAAATGCACATTTCTGCTCTACAGTCATCCATAAGCTGTCATCCATAGTTTCACACCAGTAAGCATACATAAATTAGCATTTTCATGTTAATTAATTTACATAAAAGCAATCATTCTAATCTGGTTTGAATTTACACACATACAAAAAAAAACACTATTGGCAAAAGCTCTATTCTAAAATAAAAAAATAGCCTTTTTACCAATACTTTTACAATGATATGTAAATATATTGTTAATCAGACCTAGTGCAGTCTGGGATTGAAAGATATAGGTGATCTACCTCAGAGTTTTGCCAAAACAAGGTATCGTTGGAACAGCCTTTGTGTCGGAAACATTTCTATGTCTTAAAATGCTGCCTACATGTGGATTTGGAACTATAAATAGCCCACTCTCATACATGTCCATTTTTGCAAATTCTATAGAAATGCTGCAGAGGAGAAAAGATGGACTGTACAGACTTTACGGTTCAGTGTTAAAATATTGTGTCACTAACAGAGGTTTTGTCAGGTGTGATTATTATGTGTGCTGTCATACAGTGCACAATTCATCCGAGAAAAACATTTGGCATATTTAATTTTCAGGACTGTTTGTTTTAGGCGCTATCAATCAAAAAACAGCAAGCTGCTATTAAAACTACTTGAGCAGCTTCAATGAATTATTCTTGACATGTGACGTGAATATCTACTGAATCAGAGATGACAGGCTGTTAGTCTTTATGCAAGTTTGCTGGACTCTTGGCATTCCAAACTAAGAAATATGTAGGTTGGGATGGAAATAATTTAGCAAAGAGCATCTACATCTGTGTTGGAGCTCTCTAAATAATGAAAAGTATTCTGCCAGCAGAGAGCAGCTTCTGCGGTAAAGAAGCATTGCATGTTAAATTCAGAGAGAATAGACTTTAACCCCATTTGACCCCTCTCGTAAAAGACCAGATGCAAGAGAACAGATCTGGCGCACCTATGTGAAAATACAAATTTATTTGTCTCTTTACGTCAAAGAGTCAGTACTGAATATTCTTCTTGAGCACTTGCCAGATGGTCGTCATCACAACTGGGGCTTGTGTTTTTGTTGCATGCGGTTCAGAGCTGGCATCAGGACATATCAAGCTGCGTCAGAAAGCTCACACACATAGCAGTCACTCTGTATTCTATATGCATGCTAAAAGTCACACCCTCTGCCTACTTTCATTCAGAAATGTCCTAATTTCATGCTGAATTAGTCACGTCATAATGCAGCAAAGTGTCATTAGTGAATTCTGTGTAATTTGATTGACAGATCAGCAGAGAGCCGAGTCATGGTCAAGTCTCATGTGACCATAACGATCATCTTCTTGCTGCCCTACCCCCTCCAACTCCTAACGTGTGCCATCCTTTGTCCTTCTCTCTACCTCCCCACCATAATCCCCATCTATCCATCTGTTGGTTCTGCTTATCACAACCTGTCCGTTAACAACAGTGAGGTTTGAGGAAGGAAAACAACAGACAGCTCCTCTCCTGGGAATAAAAATCTCCAGGGATGCTTTTTCAGACACTGCAGCAATGCTTAAAGACACAAGGACACGGGAGGACATATTTGGGAGGAACAAGTCTTTTTGGTACTGATTTTGAATATTAAGCAAATAAATAAATCATTGTACAGTATAGTATTATTATAAAAAATCAAAAGCCGATTCCATAGAGATAGACTTGTTACATCTAACAGAATATCTGTGATCATAACACCAGATCTTCCTGTCAACCCTATTGGCAAAAGGCATCTCAGGAACCGCACTCCAGTGGATAGAGTCTTTCCTCTCATATTGGTCCTTCAAGGTATCTTGGAGAGGTGAGGTGTCCAAGTCGCACAACATCTAACTACTGGGGTGCCACAGGGCTCAGTTCTTGGACCCTTCTCTTCTCTGTCTATATGGCATCACTAGGTTCTGTCATTGAGAAACATGGCTTTTCATATCACTGCTATGCTGATGACACTCAACTCTACCTCTTATTCCATCCTGATTATCCGACGATAGCTGCTAACATCTTAGCTTGTCTAATAGTAATTTCTTGCCGGATGAAAGACCATCACCTTCAACTCAACCTTGTCAAGATAGAACTGCTTGTGGTTCCATCAACCCATCGTTTCATCACAATTTCACCATCCAGTTAGGCATATCAACCATAACCTCTTTCTGTATCGATTGCAATAAAAAATTAAATCGATTGCAATAAAAAAAGTCTGATTACTGAATTAATTACTATTATGAGACAATTTTTTATAGTGATCAAAAATATACAGCACAGCCAGTAAAGTCTGATTCACAAACAAATGACTTTTATGAGCGGCTGGAATTTTCAAATCTGATTGTCAGTTGCTGCTTCTGCACTGTCTGGTGGAGCAAAAAATACAGCCAAGTAGACAGACAATAACAAACAAAAGGCACCCCAGTACACAAAACGCCCTCCAGAACAGTAGTAATGAGGGTCTCTATCCCATCTCTGAGCCTTTTTCCTCCCTCCCCTGAGTTCTGTCCTCACTGAGAATTGAAGGGATTTAAATGCCCTTCAGCTCCGACAAAATGATTCTGTTCTGGAACTTAACTTACACATGTGATTGTTTTCCTCAAGGTATTGTCATTGCTTAATAACACACAGTAAGCTTGTGGCTTGGGATGATTTAATTAATGTGTGTGCACAAATTTAGTGAATCCAGTGAAAACAAACAATAAAAACACAAATACAGCACAAAATGATAAAAGTGTTATCATTTGCCGCTTGGCAGCCACATATCGGGTAAATCTTGCTACAAGATCATGTTATCATGTTGTCCTCATAATATCTTTGTCTGCACGGAGTAAAAGCTGAATTTATCTATAGTGAGTTTTCCAAAGTTCAGGGCTGGCAAATTTTGGACAGGTTTAAGGACAAGATTTATCGAACCCTATGCGATAAACCGTGTCTGCAGTCACCAACATTAATTCTGACTTCTCTGTGTGTGAAAGGACAGCATGCAACTAGACCTGGCTCTCTTTCAGCTGTATTTCATTCACAGCTGGAGCCAGAGCTGCCAAAACAGGCAGTGGGTCTCCAGGCTCAGTGTTATTTAACTCCCACAGAGACAGAATGGCATCAGAGCTCACTCCTGCTACGGAGAAGAGAGAGTTTGAGGTTAGCTGCTCTAATGCCCAACAAAGACGGGCTCCCTGGCATGGCGAGGGGCTGAAAGCAGTCTAACTGATCACCAGCTGTGGCCCTCTGCAGGCCTTTCATCAGTTGTTGTGTCCCATTTTAAAGACAGAAGAAGCTTGCTTCCTGACTTGGAAGCTGTTGGAATATCAGTATCTATGAATGATTATTTACATGAATAAGGCAGAATTGGGTTGGGGAGATCTAATATTTGGATACTATAATGGAGTGATGAATGGGACAGAGAGACCTATCTACGAAAAATGAATGATAACAACCTGGTTGGTCTTGCATTTTGCTGTTCTGTTTCATCAGTCCAGCATTAGTATTAATAAAGACAAAATAAATAGTAAATTGGAGATAAGAAACATAACTGAAGTATCTGCATTAATGGTAAAAGAAAAGGCAGCAGCAGCAGAAGTTATTCTTCAGGCAAGATGTGAAAAAGTCAATAAAGTGTGAAGTCTCTGGAGTCTCTGTCCTGCAGCAAAAGAGCATGTCCATGAAAAAATACACATCCCCCAAATCATTTTCTCCAATATAGTCTGATAAATTTGCGGTGATACCATCCTAGACAAAATGATACATGCTTCATCAGTCACGTGTAGCTATACTTTTGACCAACTGCACAAAACCTAGCTCAGACTGAAACTTGTTGTTGTAACGCACCACCCAAACAAAAAAAACACACATCTGGCTAAAAATTTAATTGAGAAACTCCAGTATGTATGTATGTATGTATATATATATTTATTTATTTATTTTTAATGTATAGATTATTTCACAGACATAATCAGAAAAAAAAAAATCACCAAGTTTCATTTGGTCAAAAACATGATCCGCTCTTTCTGAAAAACACTAATTCTATCAGTTCCAGACCAGACCAGACTACCAAATATCTGCATTTGACATACACATGGTGAACAGAGAGTAGAGCTAGAGGGAAGGCCAAGGAGAGAGTGCCGTCTCACTAAAGTAAAATAAATCTTGTCTGTCTGCATAGACGTTGTCAAGAGCCAGCCAAATATCCCATTTAATCATTAGAGAGAGAGAGAGAGATTTGTTTTAACATAGGCCTGAGAACACTCCAGACAATGTCCAATGTCATATTACCATTCTTGTGTTTATTTCTAAAAATATCACACCGCTTAATTATAATATATTAATTATATCTGAGAAGTTGTAAATCGTCCAATCACTAAAAAACAATATCTCTCATATCTTCCACATGTAGGGTCAATGTAGGGCATCCTACCAAACAAACTGCATTCAAATGCATTTACTCTGTTTAACATAACATATTAAATATGACTAGTTAGTTAAACACAACTACTGAAACAAATATGCATGAACAAATGTAACATCATACTTATCGAACTGTACAGCAATGGAACAATAAAGTTATCTACAAGCAACTGGCAATAAAATGAAGAAAATATGCACTATACTGTCAGTAAGTCTTTTTTTTTTTTTGTAGGATTTTTTTTATAACAATGCATTAAAATGTGTTCTTTTGAATGTTCTATTCACTAAAGAAACAATGTATCACAGTTTCCACAAAAATACTACACAGCAGCACAAGTGTTTTAAACATTGATGATAATAGGCAATGTTACTTGAGCATTTCTGAAAATCACTCTATTTCTGAAGGAATTGTCAGTTTTGCCCTTCCAGGAAGAAATTACATTTTAAAATGAATTCAAATAGGAAACAGTTATTTAAAACTGGAATAATATTTCACAATATTACTGTTTTACAGTTTTTGATCCAATAAATGCCACCTTGGTCAGCGTAAAATACTTTTTAAAAACATTAACAAACCCTTATCCACCCAAAGCTTAACTGTAGTGTAAATATACAAAATCCAAAGTGACTTAAGTGTCATTTACTGATACGGACACTGATGCGTATCTGATGCAGTCTCAACATACTGATGAAACTTCTAATCGTGTCATTTACTGTATATGCAACTGTAAGACTATATACATTTACATTTAGCAGAAGCTTTTATCCAAAGCGACTTACAAAGAAGGACAACAGAAGCAATCACTTGTAGTATTAAATCAACTAAAAACAGATCCAAAACTAAAAGTTAAAACTTTAGAAATTCTACATATACACAATGTATATATATATATATATATTCCTGTTTTTTATATACATTATACATGCTATATTTGAGCTATATATAGCTCAAATATAGCACATCATATTGATTATTTTATCTGGAGGACTGGACAGTGATTAAAAAAAGAACAAAAACAGGAAAATAGACAGGGAGAGAGCTCAGGAACAAGAAGGTAATCTTGTTATGTTTTAAGAACATAGCTACCTGCAATATATCATCCTCCAGTGGAAATGAGGACACTTCCCCCAGACATAAGACAGAGTGCAGTTGTGTCATATTATATAACTCTACATTGTCTTTTAGTTTAGATCAATGTTTTATAAACTGAATGAGATCTGAGTGCTCAGTCAGTGGCAGTAATAAACAGAAAGACATTAATAAGCAAACACAGGCATACATTAAAGAGAAGATGGTGCAACAACTTCTGCCTGTGAGGAAGATAACGTGTATATGTTAGAAAGGGAGTAACTATGTGTGTGTTTGTTGCAGGCAGAGAGAAATAAATTGAACCTCTAGCAATTACAGTAGCTAATGTTGGGCTGGGCCTGGGAAGAGGGAGGGAATGAAGTAGTAGGGAGGGATGAAAGGAGGCTGTGGGAGGAGATCGCTTGGAGGAAAAAGGAAAAGAGAGAAACAGATGCAAGTAACTCAGACCGGCAAACTAGATGCACGCAGGAAGCCGAAGAAGACACAGGCTCTTTTTGTAGATGACTGCAGAATTCAGAGGGTGCTGAGCTCAAAAACCAGAGGAAAGGTAGGACATTAGCTTGAATAATTTGTGGTCAGACATTGAGGTGAAACTAATAATAAATTATGTATATTATACTCATATATTGAATAAGAAAATATATTTTGTGGATTAATGTCCAGAAATACTGTAATACAGATAAACAGTACACAAATAGAGAGTGGTAAGCTTGTCTTTTAGAGAAGTGAGCGAGTGTGAATGTACGTGCAGTATTAACTGAATAAATGCTGTTGTATGCAAATATCAGCCACAGCTCTCTATAGCTGAAGGCCTCTCTCTGTTTGATTCGGTTATGGTTAAACAGACAGGACAACAAGCACACAAACCGCTGAATGCTTTAGGACTGCTGTAAAAATTCACATAGTAGGAGAGCTCAAAATTACACACGTGGAATAAAAAAAAGTGATGAGGACAGGAAGATCCCATATTGATGTCATTTTAAACCTCACTGCTAACAGAAACATGATTAGCCAAACTTTTTAACTATGCTAACACAAATCCCGATTAGTCTCACACAAAAGCACAGCGACTTTCACAATGTGGCCTTTAGTCACGAGTGATGTCCATCTCTCATAAAGATTCAGATCAGACACTGGTGATTTAACACTTCCTGTTTTCCTTGTGGCAACTATCTGTTCGAATCGCAGCTCATTTTAGTTTGAATGGCACAGTCTCATTCATTGGAGCCTAAATTGTTGCTTGCGCATTCCTCTAGGCTAAACTACAAACGGCGGTTTGAGTTGTGAGTGAGATTTTACAAGCATCCACCAACCGCTTCCTGCTTGAGTGGCAGAGTCTTCTAAAGGGTTTCATAATGGAAAATAGAGCCAAATCAGCACTGATAGCTCCAATATCGGCATTTCACTTATCATATCATTTAGTCATTGTACATTTTAATTGTTATATATTTATTGACAAAGTCTGTATCGGAGTTTGCTTAAAGGCCCCAAGACCCCAAGTGATGTTGGGCTGCTATGATAACATCTAGTTGGGATCTGGGTGTCAGTCTTGTTTACTTTGTTTATTTCTTTTTTTTTTCTGGTCGATTGCAAAAACACAGATTCAAGTTTACAAATTGCATTATACCAAACCACTTATCTTTTAAAATTAAAGCGTTGTACATCTGTTGTTAATATATAATGTTATATATTTTTTAATTGCCTATTTCCGTGTAGATTAAAAAAAATATTCTTGACATTATGGATTTTTCTTTAACAGTAGTCTATTGGATCATATGCTCACCTGTGCATAAAATCGTTCAGCACAGAGAGGTACTGAACCTTTAAAAATATAGCCTAGGCTTGATATGGACAACCCCATCGGCCCACGTCACAATAATAAATAATAATAATACAATTAAAAGCTAAAAAAAAAACGTATGTCACACTACTAATCTCGTTTGTTGTCTTCGCGTGTGTTTTGCAGATGTCATGGCGGCCGACCTACCGGAGCTCCAAGTTTCGAAACGTCTATGGCAAAGTGGCCAACCGAGAGCACTGCTTCGAGGGCATCCCGATCACAAAGAACGTCCATGACAACCACTTCTGCGCGGTCAACGCCAAGTTCCTGGCCATAGTAACGGAGAGCGCGGGAGGAGGATCATTCGTCGTTGTCCCGGTCACTCAGGTAACCACGACGACGCAGCACGCGCGCGTACAAGTGTCTTCTCTAGACAGCGTTGTTTTATGCCCTTACACTAAATTCATGACCTACTCAATGTAGGTCGTCAAACTAGCACTAACAGCTGCATGAATTATGCGAACTTTTCAAGAGCATTATTTTGGCGACTTATATTTATGCAGGCAGTGAGTTTAAAAGAAGCCTATAGCAACAATGTGTTGATGCGGAGACCGGTAACGTTAAGTGGTAAATGGGGTGAGTTGTTAAACCGTTATTTTAACCAATTAGAAATGAGCTACATGGGTGACATGCCACTCATTAACGACACCGTCCAATATATAGGCTAGTTTATTTATGTAAGGCTGTGTTATGTAGGCTGCCACGTGCCACCAAATGGAGATCTTGTCAGTTTTTATCGCTGAGGACGATTGGCATTTATATGCATAAATGCCAAAGGGAGCCCTGGGGTATGACGTAAGAGGGAACCTGTGATGAATCAAACATCAAATGAAGCAAAATGACAGGGAATACAAAGAGTAAATTAGTCAGTAGGTGCCATGTTCAATACAGTAGAATTCTAGAGACCTCTAATCAGTTAATTAGCATAAGTTATTCCTCCACCACATGCATTAACAATGGTCCTATGTTGTTGAACTAATGTGGTTCAAACGACGGGGATGCGACCGTGTTCGGGAAACAGTCATGACTAGCTAGTTCATTTCCAAAACGATGCATCACACAATGGTGGTTAAACAGCGAGTTACGTCGTTGTTTGGGAAATGCACCCCGGTGTGTGTGTCTGTGGTCTTTGGTTGCAAGGCCAAACACCCAAGCATTCCTATTAATTTGACTGCAAATATGCATAAAATCTATCTAAACAAAGCAATACTACATCGTTAGCCAACTAGTCCATCCATTAGCCAGTGCTAATGGATGCTTTGCACAAATTCACATTTATATTTATTGGTAGAGAGAACATGAGCAGTGGTTACTGAACAGTGGAAAAACATAGATGAGTCATCCCTTGCCCTGTTCTTATAAATGCACATGTGGTGCACACTTAAAGAAACCCACAGGCCTCTGTTTCTCACTCTCTCTTTCTGATGAACACTTAGTTGGATCTGTTGTAGAGTAATATGCATATTCTTTGCAAGGTTTAGATTTCCTTTGCACCAATACACAATAATTTCATGATCACCTACAACGAAAAGATCCCTTCAACTTTATATTATCCAAAGAGCACAAGGAAGTCAAATTAATGAGCAAAATGTTGTGTTAGTGTGCCGTTTTGACAAATGTAAATTTATAATTTTGAGAAGCACCAACGTTTGTTTTTGCATCTTTTAATGTTTGTTTTTGCATCTTTTAAAAGCAAGTTGTCATCTCCATCACCCTCTGAGTCTGAACCATGAAGTCCACACCCAATGGCTTGACATGCTCAGAATTGAATCTTCCTGTTACCCTTTTTACAGGCCGAGCAAAAGCCTGAACAAAGAGCAGATACTTTTCCTTTGATCTCTGGCTTTAATGCTGTTAAATGGACAAGCATGGAAGCTGTAAACTCCTGGTCACTGACACTGATATAACAGTAGTGTGGACTAATCAATGTGGACATCAACGTGCTCTGGCTGGAACAGCTTTATATGTCTGCTTCATAAGGAAAGATAGAAGACAGGGGTTCTGCTGGTTAAAGATATAGTTCATCCAAATATGAATATTATGTCATCATTTACTCACCCATACACCCTCATATTGTTTAAAACCTCCACGACTTTCCTTCGTCTGAAAATTAAGATATTTTGAAGAATGTTGGTAACCAGTCACCATTGACTTCTATTGTCTGGCAAAAAATAAAATAAAAAAGTTGACATTTCTCAAAATGTCTTCTTTTATGTTCCATAAGGGGGAAAAAAAGTCCTGACAACAATTTTTCCGTGAGCTATCCTGTCTTGTAATGATGTTACTGACTCCTAAAGATGCAAAATGCAAAGTTAATGAATTTAAATGTAACTCCAAATTACACCTCCACAGCAAGTGGCCAGACTTGCACGAAAAGCACCGACAGAAAAAAATTACTCCCACACCGTTTATCATTGACATGACAATGAGATGTTGGCGCACAGCCTCTGATGTCCAATTCTTCTCTTCAGTCATCTCCACTCTTTATTCCGTTTATTCTTCTGTCCCTTCTCTTGAGCGCATCCGGTCATGCTACACTGCCCATTGGGCCTGCAGACCCTCGGTCATGGTCTCAGCCAACTTGGATAAAGTATCAATAGCACTTTTGTGATGAACATTCAGAGTCGCCCAGTTAATGTGTGATGTAGAAGGCCAGCTTTGTGCCCTTGATGTGCTCCTTCCACAGTTTTTGTGACTCCAACTGGGCTCCCAGGCCTTGGAAAAGAGCTCAGTCCCTCTGACTTCCGCGTATGTGTTCCTTTGGACACCACGTGGGGCTGTTTTTCCCCAGCTTCTTCATCCTCCTTCTCCCTTGTGTCCCTGTCTTTCTCTGTCTTGCACTGACAGCTCCCTGCGAAGTTTGCATACTTTGCATACGTATTGTATATTGTAATACTGAGAAATTCTCTGTAACGTTACTGAAATCTACCATAGAGATCATAGAAATCACTGTGAAGCTAGCTCTTTAATAACTGACAATAGTTCAGCCTTAGCTCAGCGGCATGATAAACTGTATGTAACAAATATATAAGCTTTAAGAGTTTTGCTTTGTAGCTTTTTATAGCCAATGTTTTTGTAGCTAAATATGTGATTTTTGGCAATTTAATCAAATTTTGTGTTTGTTGTAATGTGTGTATGTAGCTTAATAAATCTGTCTAATGTGTTTATTCAGTCCAAGATATTACTCTATATTACAGGGACAACTGTCTGATTAAGAAAATGCAATTATCATAGTAAAATCCAGACACATGGGAGCAATATAGTGGCAGAACATTGGCTTTTCAAATGGAATTCCTCATATGACAAAGAAGCTTCAGTTGTGGAATGGAAACTGCATTCAGAAACCATGATGAGATGGCCCAGGGAAAGAGAAAAGCATGAATAGAAGACTGGTATTCACGATGATGTCATCATTAGCTGTTTAACCATTTGGAAATGAAACCATTCCTTTCCTTGACCTGCTAAGCGGCAGAAACGTCTGTGAATGATAATGTGTGAAGTGGTGCTGTAATGGTTTGGGACGATATCAGAATTCTTAAAATAATGCAGGCTCAAGCAGTCAGGCGTACAGTTACACACACATATACACACATAGATATAAGAGGGAGTTGGACCATCTGGCAACACTGATAGGAAACTGCCAACCAGTTCAGACTACTTTAGCATGCCCCAAAGTGCTTTTTACTAGACCCACACCCATTTTTATAATGCCCCAGTTAGCATACAGTAAGCAGAAAACTGAAATGCCCTTTGTTTAGAATTTAGTTCTGAAACCATGGAAAATGTTTGACTTAGAAGATTGTAGGATCATTTTGAACAGACTTTAGAAGATCCAGCCATGTTCTGATAATGTGGTAGCGTAAAAATCCTAACTTCTCCTGCTGTCTCTGAAAATCTACAACAGAATAATAATGATTTGTTAGGCTCTGCCAATCAACAGTTTGTAGCAAATAATTTATTATGAGGTGGTTCACCCCCCAAAAAAGAAAATTATATGATTAATTACTCACCCTCATGTCATTCCAAACCCATAAGACCTTTGTTCATCTTCAAATTATCATATTTTTGATTAAATCTGAGAGCTCTCTAAACCTGCATAAACAGCAATGCAATTGACATGTTCAAGGACCAAAAAGGTAGTAAGGACATCATGAAAATCAACCGTAATTTTACAAAGCAACGAGAATGCTCTTTGTGTACAAAGAAAATAAAAATAACGACTTTATTCAACAATTTCTTCTCTTTCTTGTCAGTCTTCACCATGCGTTCACGAGTACCACGGCACATGCGTGTGCATTCCTCCGCTTGTTCTATTTTAGAATACCGGCTCCTACATCAGCAGCACCACACGCATGTGTGAATGCACAAAGACTTTGACACGGAAGAGAAGAATTGTTGAATAAAGTTGTCATTTTTGTTTTCTTTTCACACAAAAAGTATTCTCGTAGCTTCATAACATTACGGTTGAACCACTGATGTCACATGGACTATTTAAAGATGTCCTTACTACCTTTCTGGGCCTTGAGCGTGTCAGTTGTGTTGCTGTCGATGCAGGTCAGAAAGCTCTCAGATTTCATCAAAAATATCTTAATTTGTATTTCGAGAATAAATGAAGGACTAGGTTTGGAACGACATGAGGGTGAGTAATTAAAGATTAATAATTAAAGAATTTACATTTTTGGGTGAACTATCACTTTAATTAAATATTACCATTTTATATAATTTTGCATATGCAGGATGTGCATGCAAACTATCTTATGTTTCTCTGTGAATAACATGTAATAAAGTAAATATTTTGTTTATACTGTTACATGAGAGGAAACAATATTTGCAGCATTTAGAAAAAAATTGTTTCTGTCTCTTAAATTCTAGTACAGTTCCAGGGAGTCATCACTTATTCGCTACTGTGTTTAGCAGTTCTTTAGAGAGTAAAATGATAACCGCTGGCCCAGAGGTCCAACCTCCAGGATCAATGTTCCCCACCTCTTCTGTATACAATAGACACTGATATAGCATACTCTATGGACTGTCCCATAAAAATGTTATATTGACTTAATATATAGATAGATATGCATGTGACACTAATTGAAGTGCTGCTCAGCAGTGGCTAAGCCATAGAGCTTCTCTACTAAGGATGTTACATTTGTCCTCTAAGAAAACACCATCTTTTTTTAAAGAATGTGCTGTCAGAGTTATGGCAGTCGAGACTGTAGGCACATCCACTGACATCATAATTAGTGTAATCACATGGTCCTCACGCATCATTGTGCTGCTCACAATAGCGGGTGTGGCTAAATATATGATCTCCTTTTGTCTCTGACTGTATAAGATCTCAGACAGCGACTACTCAGCCAGATCTGCAGCCAACACATCTGTGTCAACAACCACCCGCTGCCAACATACTCCTACACACAAATCCACAACGATTTTGCACAAAGAATAACAATAATCAAGAATACAAAATGAAGTGATTAGAGAGAGGAAACTGAGAAACAAAGAGAAATCTAGGCGTAAAAAGCAAAAGCACCTCCTTTCAACACTTTGTCCTGTGCATAAATGAAAATGTCCCTCAGAGAAAATCATAATCATGATTGTACATTAGTTGTTTTACCAAAATATTAGCAAATTTAATTAAAAGATCATTAAAACTGCTATATTATACCTTATTCAGTTATTAGTTAGCAACTAATAATGTTAGTAGTTTTAGTAAAATCATACTTTTAAAGTCGCTTTTATTTCTTTAAATTATTTAAATATTTTTTTACTTATTTATTTATGTTATTATTGCTTTATTTATTTATTATTTATTGGCTGCTGTGCCTTTAACAGTGCCCTGTTTGTACAAGTTGTTTTGGTTCTAATAGTTCTAATAAATTAGCTTTTTGATTTGAATTGTTTGTACCGATATGCACATGATCACTCTAAGAGCTATATATAGTCTTGGAAAACACCTTGACAAATCAGAAATCCTCACATATATGCAAACATTTGCACAAGTGTAACTGAGTGCTTTGGCCACAGTAGTAAAAGCTTTGACATTTTATAATTGGTCATATTTTCTGTTCTTTTGAGTTCTCCTGTAGGAAATCAAGGACAAATTCGATTAAATGAACACCCCTCGAGCAATTGCAGTGCTAATTTAATGCAATAATCTAACACAGAACAAATCATAGACATGATTTCCATCATGCTAATATAGCAGAATAGCACAGACATGAAAACAGAGAAAGTGTGTGACAGCCAGGAGTTCATTGCTATAATGTATGCTACCAAAAAGCAACTTATTATTCAATATCAAGCTGCTTTTGGTTTTTCATCTCTCTTGACTAAGATTCAAGCATCCATAATTTCTTCAACAATGACTTCTCTGATATTAGAGCACCGAGCACTGAAGGCCTGACGTATAGATGAAGAGTCTTTCATAAGCAGCCCACTCAGGGTGCGCTCATGCATGACCTGAACTCCAAATCCCAGAGGACCTCAGAAGGAGGTCAATGGACTAAAGTGACATCAAACATTCATGACATCATGACTAATGTTCTGCCTATACTCACTGTGCGACTGTAGTTATGTAGCGCCACACAGTGGATATTTGTGTGTATTACAATGGAGCTGTATTTGTGCAAGTGTGATATTGGTAAATTGTATGAACATCTCATAAAAATTTGAATTTTTTCAACTATCTATCTATATATATATAGAGTTTATTTGCAAAAACAGATAACTCCGGTTTTGAAATGTGCTTTATTGTGTTTGTTAGCTGATTTTTTTTTTACCCAGTCAAAATAACCCAACTGCAGTTTGATTGAGATTAATTGGAATGCACAATGAAAAAAACATGATTTCTGAGAATTGTTAAAAATGAAGTTCTGTTTTTGCAAATAAACTCTTCATATATACAGTACATATACAAATCGTGTTATGTTTGTCCATACATTCTTTTGTTTGTATTTTAGTTATATTTGAGGGAAAAGCATCTGATCAGTAACCTGTACTTCCCTCCTGCAGTTTGGCCGTATCGACCCTCACTATCCAAAGGTCTGCGGTCACCAAGGCAATGTGCTGGACATCAAATGGAATCCTTTCCATGACAACATAATCGCTTCTTGTTCAGAGGATTCTTCTGTGAGTAAACTTGATGTTCAGAATCACCACAATAGTCCAATTAGTCAGCATCATTTAAATAAACAGTGAAAACCTCTTTCTGTGCAGTGATAACCTGTTAAATTTACTTTTAAATTTACAGCATTTACATGTCACAAATATCACTTAAATAGAAACTGTATTTATTAAACCTAAACCAGTACACCACAAGGATATACATGTATAAGGAAAGGCATAAATATTTAAATGTCATTTTCATGTGTGTACTTTTGTTTTACATAAATCATAATAAATAACCCTGCAAATAATTATATAATATAATAAAATGAAGAAAAAAATTAAATGAATAAATAAATAAAAACTTGACATTCATTTAAACACACACACACCACACACACACACACACACACACACAAAATGATGCCCAAAATGCCTTGCTCAAAATCACAATAGGTATAGAGCAGGTGAAAACATATGATGATGATTAGATGGCTCTCAAGAATACTTGATATCTGTAATTTTTCAGAGCCTGTGACCCTGGACAACAAAACTTTTTCAAAACTGAGACTTATACATCGTCTGAAGGCTGAATAAATAAGCTTTCCATTGATGTATTGTTTGTTAGAATAGGACAATATTTGTGAACCTCTAAATCCAGGCTAAAGTCTCAAAATCTAATTATGAGATAACAAGCATAAAAGTTTGAGTTTCTACCATTAATTTCACTATAATTTCAATCTTTGACATGACCTTACTCAGTCAATATTAAAGATATAAAGGTTACATTTTCACAGAATGTTCTACAGCAATTCACAAAACAATGACTTTAGCTGGATTATCACAGAGAGGGGCACATTTGGTCAAGATACAATTATTTGAAAATCTGGAATCTGAGGGTGCAAAAAAATCAAAATCCTGAGAAAATTGTCCAAATGAGGTTATTAGCAATGCATTTTTTTTAACTTTTTATTTATGATTTAAAATTGTTTACAAAACATCTTCCGTCCCCAACATTCAAACCCCTAAGAAATGGCTGTCATACTTTTTCTTTGCGGAAGAAACATTTGTACATGTTATGCATATTACTGATAAAAAAAACTAGTTTTGATATATTTACAGTAGGAAATTTACCAAATAAATTCATGGAACATGATCTTTACTTAATATCTTAATGATTTTTGGCCTAAAATGTAAATGTATAATTTTGACCTATGCAATGTATTGTTGGCTATTGCTACAAATATACCCGTGATACTTATGACTGGTTTTGTGCTCCAGGGTCACATATGTTGTATTTCGAGGGGTGAGAACCAGTGTAAGTGACATTTTTGGTGAAATGGAGAGATATATATCAAATAAACCTCTTAATGAGCTCTTTCTACTGGCAGAAATACTGTCATCTATGAGTGTACACCTTTTTATTATAAACAATTGAAATCAGTACACAAAGTCAGACCAAACTATGGTAAAAAAAATGTTTGGCTCTCCTGTAAAGTTGGTGAAATGTCACTTACGCCTTTTTAGTTCCTTTACATTAGAGTTGAAAACTGACTTCATATCTTAATGATTCTATTGATTGTGTGTTCTGCGTGTGTCAGGTGCGAATATGGGAGATTCCTGAAGGACTGAGGAGGAATTTGACAGAGTCTGTATTAGAGCTGTATGGACACAGCAGGCGTGTGGGGCTCATAGAGTGGCACCCAACCACTAGTGGGATTCTCTTCAGTGCTGGCTATGACTACAAGGTAATGTAATCTTTTGTAACAGAATTTGGTAATATGAGCTATAGAATTAAAACAACTAACCAATATTTGATCATTTAAAATAACAGTGTGGACAGTCAGTACTAAAGATTGTAATCTGATTGTCCATAATATTAAATTTAAAGTGCCACTCGGAAAAATAAAACTGATAAATGACTGCCCTCAAGGTTTGACTATTGAGTTTTTCTCTTTCTGTAGATCCTCATTTGGAATCTTGAGATTGGAGAGCCAGTGAAAATGATTGACTGTCACACAGATGTGATCCTCTGTATGTCATTTAATACAGAGGGCAGCCTGCTGGCCACCAGCTGCAAGGACAAGAAGCTCCGCGTCATCGAGCCCCGCTCTGGCAAAGTGCTACAGGTGTGGATTGTGTGCATTTAGTCTTACAGTACATGCACTTGAACAATCATGGATGCATAAACACTCATTTATATGAATGTGTAAAACTTTGTGTAACAAAAATGATTTCTACACTACTGTTCAAAAGTTTGGCATCAGTCAGATTTCTTTTTTTTTTTGTATTCTATGAATCAGAACTTAATACTTTTACTCAGCAGGGATACAAATAATTGGTAAAAAATTGATAGTAGAGACAGTTACAGTGTTACAAAAATTTCAGTTTTAAAAATGTTTTGTTTATTTTGAACTTTTTATTCTTCAATGAAACTTGAAAATAAATATTCAGTGCAACATCAATAGTAATATGAAATGTTTCTTGAGAACCAAATCAGCATTTTAGAATGATTTCTGGAATAATGACTGCTGAAAAATTAGCATTACCATCACCAGAATAAATTACATTTGAATATATATTAAAGTAGAATTTTTATATATATATATTTTACAACAGTACTGTTTTACTTTTACTGTCATTTTGTATTTTTAAGGTAAATAAATGCAGCCTTGGTGAGCATAAGAGACTTCTTTAAAACAAAATGTGTCTCACAGAAGTGAGTACACCCCTAACATTTTTGTAAATATTGTATTATATCTTTTCATGTGACAACACTGAAGAAATTACACTTTGCTACAATGTAAAATAGTGAGTGTACAGCTTGTATAACAGTGTAAATTTGCTGTCCCCTCAAAATATCTCAACACACAGCCATTAATGTCTAAACCGCTGGCCACAAAAGTGAGCACATCCCTAAGTGAAAATGTCCAAATTGGGCCCAAAGTGTCAATATTGCATGCAGCCCCAGACCATGACACTCCCACCACCATGCTTGACTGTAGGCAAGACACACTTGTCTTTGTACTGCTCACCTGGTTGCCACCACACACGCGTGACACCATCTGAACCAAATAATTTATCTTGGTCTCAGCAGACCACAGGACATGGTTCCAGTAATCCATGTCTTTAGTCTGCTTGTCTTCAGCAAAGACAAGCTTTCTTGTGCATCATCTTTAGAAGAGGCTTCCTTCTGGGATGACAGCCATGCAGACCAATTTGATGCAGTGTGCGGCGTATGGTCTGAGCACTAACAGGCTGACCCCCCACCCCTTAAACCTCTGCAGCAATGCTGGCAGCACTCATACGTCTATTTCCCAAACACATGCATTCAACTTCTTTGGTCGACCTTGGTGAGGCCTGTTCTGAGTGGAACCTGTCCTGTTATACTGCTGTATGGTCTTGGCCACCGTGTTGCAGCTCAGTTTCAGGGTCTTGGCAATCTTCTTATAGCCTACGCCATCTTTATGTAGAGCAACAATTATTTTTTCATCCTCAGAGAGTTCTTTGCCATGAGGTGCCATGTTGAACTTCCAGTGACCAGTATGAGAGAATAAGAGCGTTGACACCAAATTTAACACCTGCTCCCCATTCACACCTGAGACCTTGTAACACAAAGAGAAAATGGCTAATTGGGCCCAATTTGGACATTTTCACTTAGGGGTGTACTCACTTTTGTGGCCAGCGTTTTAAACAATAATGGCTGTGTGTGTTGAGTTATTTTGAGGAGACAGCAAATGTACACTGTTATACAAGCTGTACACTCACTACTTTACATTGTAGCAAAGTGTAATTTCTTCAGTGCTGTCACATGAAAATTTATAATAAAATATTTACAAAAATATGAGGGGTGTACTCACTTATGTGAGATATTGTATATATATTTGAATGGCATTGAATTTTTATTTTATAAAAATATTTAATTAACAAATAAACCATAAACAGAGAATAAAACACTCTTTCCTTTAAATAATAATTATACATTTTCATGCATGATTTGGAGATACACTGCGTAAAATTTCACTTATTTTTGTTTTGTATTGTCAAACAGGAGGCGAACGCAAAAAACCACAAAGTGAACCGTGTTGTGTTCCTAGGCAACATGAAACGACTCCTAACGACAGGCGTGTCTCGCTGGAACACACGACAGTTTGCTCTCTGGGACCAGGTGAGAAGAACCTGTGTGTGTGTGTGTGTGTGTGTGTGTGTGGGTCAAATCTTGATCTGATCAAATATCCCCACAGGAGTAGTTAAACATGAAATCGCTCACATTCTGTGACCAGTTAATGGTCCCTGTAAGGAAAACAAATGAATTATAAATGAATTAAAATATAAATGCTAAAATGTGTCTGCGAGGGTCAGGGCTAGGGGTTTGTGTAGTTTTAGGGGTTACAATATATCATTAGTTCAGTCTAAAGACAAGTAATGTCAAGGGAAAGACTTCACCATGACAGATAAACAAATGCATGTGTGTTTTTGTGTGATTAATTCCCAAAACTCATCCAGAAATACACTTTGTCCCTGATGTCGGCATTACCCTAAAGATTACCATGCACAACGTCATTATGTTTTCTTCTCAGCATCTTCCCTGTAATTATTGTGTGATAATCACATTCAATGTTCTTTGTAAGTGTAGCTAAACAGCTACACTCAGCTGCAGTAATGAGAGAATGTGGGTAAAGTATCTGGTTGCGTTGCTCTTAGTCAGAGCCGATCCTCCCTATACGCAGAATGCACGAGCAGCGTAGGCGTAGGGCCCTCGAATTACCAGTGGCCCCTTGCTCTCAAAGATGATTTCATTTTAGTTTTGCTTTTGAATTTGGCCAGCGGCTATGAAAACATGAATGATCATTTATTGTAATGCGGTGCTGTTGCCCTTTCTACGTAAAAATCAGTCAAATCATGTAACGTGAATGTCATAAAGTATCTTGCTTGAGACTAAAAAAACGAGTTATAGCGAGCTGCGGAAGAGACACTGTTTCTTGACACAGTTTTGCATTGGGATTTCAGAATTCTAGGATCGGCTCTGCTCTTATTATATTTTCAGGGCTCTGAGAAAGTCCTGAAAATATTTTGTAAAATGGGAAAATTGCTCTCTGCAAATCTGGGTTCAAAGATATTTGCTCTCATACCACACTGTCTCTCATGACAGGAGGATCTGTCCATGCCAATCATTGAGGAGGAGATTGATGGTCTTTCAGGACTGCTTTTCCCTTTCTATGATGCAGACACACATATGCTCTACTTAGCAGGCAAGGTACATATTCATATAAGGATCATTACATGCTTGTGATGCAAGACGTTCAAAAGTTTAGGGTCAGTAAGTTGTTTTTAACAACATAAGAAATGTTGCTTGAGCACCAATTCAACATATGTGACCCTGGACCACAAACCAGTAGCACGGTATATTTGAAGCAATATCCAAAAATACATTGTATGGGTCAAAATTATTGATTTTTCTTTTATGCCAAAAATCATTAGGATATTAAGTAAAGATCGTGTTGCATGGACATATTTTGTAAATTTCCTTCCATAAATATATCAAAACTTAATTTTTGATTAGTAATATGCATTGCTAAGGACTTAATTTTGACAAATTTAAAGGCGATTTTCTCAACAATTTGATTTTTTTTTGCACCCTCAGATTCCAGATTTTCAAATAGTTGTAGCTCGGTCAAATATGATCATATCCTAACATATGATCTTATCCATACGTAAATGGAAAGCTTATTTATTCAGCTTTCTGATTATGTATAAATCTCAATGACCCTTATTACTGGTTTTGTGGTCCAGGGTCACATATTAGAATGATGTCTGAAGCATCAAGTGGCACTGAAGACTGGAGTAATGGCAGCTGAAAATTGCTGAAAGAAACTTTGAAAATATATTAAAATAGAGTTTTATCATGATGGTTTAAATTGTAATATTTTACAGTATTACTTTTCATAGTATTTTAAGCCTTGGTGAGTATAAGAGACTTATATCAAAAGCATTAAAACATTAAACAAATCCTAATCCCAATTTCCCAAACTGCTGAATGGTATATTTAGAAATATATTCGATATATCAATATTTTGTTCTTATTATATATTGAAAAGACATATTGATGCACCAGTAGGGCATTTTACGTTAATATAACAGTTACTTGAATTGCCATCACAAATGATCACCTGAGAAAAAAAACGTAATTGTCTTTGAACTGACTAAGACGGTGTAATTGCAGGGTGATGGGAACATCCGGTACTATGAGATCACCCTGGAGAAACCCTACCTGCAGTATCTCATGGAGTTCAGGTCCCCTGCACCACAGAAAGGGCTCGGTAAAGCTGAATCCACAGCCTTCGATCATCATACTACACCAGCAACGTCTGTAAAAGGGTGTAGGAAACTTTCCAAATTAACCCTAGAATGCAAAATACCCAAAACAAAAACAAAACCATCTACACGAATTGATAAAGGGGATCAAAATGTCCCATATTGGATTCACAAATTCACAAATCACACCCAATCAAGTAATTTGACTGTCTTTATGCAGCCTAGGGTTAAACCTGGAATTTTGTATGTATAACCTTAGCACTTTTATTTTCTCAGTAGGTTCTCTCTCGTCATAAACCAACTATGTGTTGTGTTATGGTCTCTTCAATATCAAGATAAAACAAAGAATAAGCATGCCAATTACCAGAGCCAACTTCTCATACGTTCCTCTCTCATGTGTGTATTCTGATAGGAGTGATGCCAAAGCATGGGCTGGATGTAGGAGCGTGTGAAGTCTTCAGGTTTTATAAATTGGTGACTCTAAAGGGCCTGATTGAGCCAATCTCTATGATTGTACCCAGAAGGGTGAGCACAAGCACCACAAAGCTATTAGTTCACAGTCCACGGTTCCCAGTTAAATGAATCATTGAGAGTTACACTTAAGGATGAGAGAAATTTGTGCTAGACGTATCCCTTGTGTGAGGTCTATAGTTGAGTTTCCTGCCAAAATGTCTCTTTTTAAGCAAGCAGTCTGACAGGATGGAGGAATCCATCACCTCTCTGTTGCTGGTGTAACCGCCGCCTCAGTGAGATGAGAGTAGTGAACCATGTAATAACCTCCATGTGAGACACAGCATGTCCGTTTTGTGCTCTGTGCAGAATGGACAGCGGCAGGTTGGCCCATTATTGGAGGGCTTTAAAAACAGTGGGAGAGACAGACTCCTATCAACACCACAACTTTAAAACACATCCCAATAAATCCAGTGGCAGTTCTGTTTCAGTGCAAACGGTCCTGATACCTATCAATCCATATCAGAATCAGCCAACCTTTTAACCCAGGGGTTTTAAAATCAGGATGCAACAAGAGGGTGTTATAAATATGTGGGAGGAAATAAATTACATTTATAGTTGTATTTAACAGTATGAATATGGTTATGCATATTATGTAAGCATACATATGTTCAATAATTGTTTTTATGTTATATCTGATATCTTTTTTTACCACTGTTGCCTTTAACTTGCCATTTTTATGGAACAGTCTTTTTGTAAAGCTGCTTTGATATTTATTATGTAAATGGTTGCACAAATAGATTAAAAAACAAAAAACATTGTATCTTTAACATTTGGTAGACAAAAATACACAAGGTTTCATGTTTAATATTGTAATATTTAAATATACAGTATGTTTTTGTTTTTGTTTTTTGTAAAATGACTAGGCAAATATATCATTATTTATTACTATAATTTTATTTGGAAAACAACACGTACTATTTATTTCATTTATTTATGACATAATACATATTCTTTGTACTTTTAACTGCCTTTATAGTTTAGGAAGGATATCATCATATTTGGAGGTTACAGGCATTATTTTCACTCAGATACTGAGTTACCTTTTCATCCAAAGTTTCTCACCGTACACTAATTACACATCCTGGAGCATCCCTAAGTGCTCTGCACAATGAACACAGTGATAATAGTGCTCTTTCTGTGAGCCTCTGGATTCCACATGTTAGTTTAGACTGAGCATTTACCTGCCCAGAGCCTAACACATCAACTGAATCTAATGAAAAACTTAAACCTAACTGTACAAATAACAGTAAATTGAAAACCCTCTTTCTTTGCAGTCAGAGACATATCAGGAGGACATATATCCCATGACTCCTGGGACAGAACCTGCTCTGTCTGTCGATGAGTGGCTCAGTGGAATCAACCGAAGTGAAAACCTGCTGTTATTTTCAGAATAAAATATCTGAAAACTAAGACAAAGGCTAAAATTAATCAAATTCATGTCTGTATTTACATATCTAGGTCCGGTGCTCATGTCCTTAAAAGAGGGCTACAACAGACCAAACAAGCTGGTGTTCAAGGCTCCTGTGAAGGAGAAGAAGGGTGGAGTGGTCAATGGGATTGACCTGCTAGAAAACGTGCCTCCCCGTACAGAGAATGAGGTGTTACCCGTAATTCTGTTAAGATTTGTTATGGTTGTTGAAAGGACAATTTAGCCAGTACAGTTTTTGGCTGAGAGGTGTTTATATTTGTGTGTAAACTTGTACGTTTGGCTCTGCAGCTCTTGCGGATGTTCTTCAGGCAGCAGGAAGAGTTGCGGCGACTGAAGGATGAACTTACACAGAAGGACATTAAGATTCGACAGCTTGAGCTGGAGCTCAATAACATAAGGAACAGCCCAAATATCAACAACAATAACAACTGCAGTAGCAATGGTAGCAGCATTTGACATTGGATCTGTGCTGTGTATTGATTTCCTAAAGTGACACACATTAAGCCCTGAGCGCTGCTGAAACACACAGGCTTCCTTTTGCCTAAAACTCCAATATCCCTCCTCTAAGACCTCAGGAGAGCAAGCGCTTGTCTTTATAAAGCAGCGTTTCGCTCTGACCCCCAGTATTGACCCCACAGCTGCTGTGTGCTAAGTCGACTTTATTGGAGTGATGATTCACTAACCCTGTGAAAACTGTCCCATCCCGTGACCTTCAGTCACACTGTCGGTCTACCTGCAGTGGATTGATTCTCTGCCTGGATTGGTTTTGGTACAATCTATTCATTGCATTATCACCTCATAATTGTAGACTAAATTTTATTAATTTAATTATGTATTTATTTTTCCCCTCTTTGTGCTACTTAGCCTCGTTCTAAACAGCTTAATAAACTTCATATAGAGAAGAAACGTGTTTTAATGAGGTCAAACAGACGTGCTTCACCCATCAAGCTGTTATCTCATGTAAACACTAGGTCTATTGCATCATTTTGATATGACCCACAGTGGCGTTTTAATGTAGAAACTCAAACACCTCAGTGCTGTAATCTTACACGGCAGATGATATTTATCCAGCTGACGTGCTCCTCAATCTAGAAGTATTGGGTTTGAACTAATATAAGTTGGGGAATTTGTAGCTTCACATAATTTAGATCCTTCTCACACTGTACAATGTGAAATATGTTCAAATCAGTTTATAGAAGCAATTAAATGTGTTTTGAAGTTAAACTTTTAGAAAAATTACACTTTGCACCAGACGAAAACATTCAAAAAGGCCACACATTGTAAAATCCCATTATGAAATGAATTAGTAATAGCCCTAGATGTAGTTTAGAGACATATACTGTAGTTCCATAGGAAAGTAAAGTTTAAAGAGGATTTGAGAAAAAGAAAGTTCAACGAATTAAAGAAATTGTTACATTTTTGATTCAGTAAGTTGAATGAATGGTAAAGCTACTTCATTTTAAAGACTGACTGTGATTTATAAAGCATAATGAAGCATTGTTACTTTTTAAATTAACATTTAAATCAAATCAAACCTATTTATTGATTTCCGTTTTCAGTTCATACCTTCAAATGAAATGTTTCAAGTTATCAGGTTTGTAGCTTGTTAACATGAATGACTGTAGGCTACACTTTCCGTCCTGTAACATTCAAAGTATTGACCCTTTTAAACAAATTGCTTCTTTGATGAGATGTAAGCTCCTATAAAGTGCATTGTATTCAGCTCTGAACTTTCAATGTAAACTCTTTCAAATGTTTTATTGCAAAGTGGACAAACTCCTTGTGGGCAAATAACGTGCCACGGCCACGAAACACTCCGGGTCACGCTCTTCAGTGCGCTGCTCTCTAAAGGTTACCCTAACTACGATTTAAAACATTTATTTTGGAGGGACAAAATGGACCAGCTTGTTTTTTAACGTTGACTGGCACATTTACTCGACCACCTATGAGCTGATATGTTCAAATGTTACCCCTTTTAAGGTATATATTAATGTCCCTAAATTAACTAGTGGTTAAATAACCTCGCTTGACCAGCACGAAAAGGAAAGTGTGAATTTAGCAAGTGTTTGACATTTTCCTGCTGTCGTTATTTAATGAAAACAATATGAGCCTCAAGCTTTGTAAATATTTTTCTTCATAAAACAATAACACAAACTCCAGCAGCTCTTGCTTCGTTATTTCATAGTAATAGCGCGTTTTGAGGAGAAAGTGCAGTTTAGGTGTTTTGACATTAGGGGGCGGTAAAGCCACAGTCTTGCTCATCTCAGCAGATAGGCCTACACTAGCCATGAAACGACTATAGTTCACAGCATCCTCTTAACATGTTAAAGAGTAGTTCACACACAAGCAGCAGTGCTTAGAAAACGCCGGGTAATAATAACACTAGGCCTAGCTAGATGGGCAAAGCAGTGAGGAACAGGTCTAGAATGTAGCCAGTAGCTACATTCCAAATCCTGTGCCTTAATTATTCATCATTTTAGATATTGAGGTGAAGTGGTTAGTAATTTGTTCAGTGTGAAGTGCCGGAATATTTATGTTGTATTCAGGCCCCTTTCGTTTGGTTTCAGGCAAGGTGCTCACTGCCTACTCAAGCACAATTAATGTAGAAATATTTTGTGCTGACAAGGCCTGAAGAATTATGATGCAAGATATTAGGCTAACCTTTGTCTTTGATTAAAATGAAGAACATTAATTGGTAATCACTACTCTGTATTTCAATATTCATTATGATTAACTGACTAAAGCATGTTGCACAAAAGGTAATTGCATGCGAGGTAAAAACCTCTTCCTGAGGGAGAAAACTAATGTACTGAGCTGAATTACTTGAATACATCAAATCTAACTGTCTAGACTGAGACTAGATTGATTGACTTTCGATCTCACATACACAAAAAACATCAATCTGTTCCCACAGATTATAAGAGAAACCTCAGGTACTTTGTATGCAATGCTTTTATGCTCATGTTAACAAAGCACATAATACAGTAAATATTCATTTGAACAAAAATGCTGACTTCTATTCATGTGAAGTCTTCTTTTAATAAAAAGTTCAATCAGTATGATCTGACAACTGGATACAGCTCAGTTAAAATTGCGTATGCTTTCTATTTAAATTGGCATGATGCTTCTGAATATTTACACAATATTCAGTGACGTATCATCAAAATATACAAGCTATTTTCCCTGAGCTTCACAATGCAATTTTACGTCATATATTCAGTTAACCCGCAATATCAGTGGCGAGATGATATACACTTGTCATCTCTGCACATTACTTCCAACACACAATCTATTGATCAAGTATGTAATCACATCTAATTACAATAAGTGAATTTTCTGTGGCTGTCAGAACAGAGAACTTCAAATTATAGAGCCTCTTGCGTTTTTATTCATTTTATTACAGTTAATGGTTACAACTGAGATTGATTGTGAAAATGCCTGCCATTATCAAAGGGAATCAGAAAAAAAATATATTTGGTCATTATTTACAAAGAACACGAAACCTCTGAACTATCCACACAAAAGGGAGAAGAGGGTTAGGGCTCATTTGACAAGGGCAGACATTCGGCTCTTAACATTAAGAAATAAAATTAAATAAAAATCACATTGAGAGGTTGAACTGTGCATGTCCAAGCAGACATCATGATGTATTCAAGCTTAAACAGCACGTCACATGGTGGTGGTGATGATGAAAACACCAAACAAACAAAATACACAAATAAAAGATGCAATAAAAAAGTGGGTTAGAAAATGTTCTTCCTTGAAATCCAGTAGTCAACTTTAAAATAGAGTCAGCCATGCACTTCTAAAAGGTTTTTGGTTGTTTTTTTTTTTAATACATAAGTCATCACCAGCATTTAGGCATCAACAGTAAAGACAGGGAAAAATTACAAGAGCATACTGGTCTTTTTTTCCAACAATAATAAACTTCCACACTGCGTTGTCAGCCATTTTAATGGCTTTTGAAGAAAATGAAGGGAATCAAACTGAAAGTACAAACCAAACCAAATGAAAACAACAACAAAAAGGCTAAAAACAAATATTTAAACTGTGTCCTCGTTTATACTAACCCACCCCCTACCACTTGAATACCTCCCCAAACCATCGCAGAGTGACAATAGGACAGATATACAGGGGTTAAAAGGTCAGATCACAATGGGGGGAGTGCATGTTCAGTCCTCATCTTCCTCCCCTTCCTCATCCAGCTCTCTTTTCCTCTTCTGACCCCGCTCCTCCTCTGTAAACACAACACAGGAGAACCAAAAGTTTTGTTAACTCTTACTCTCAAGCTGCTTACCAGCATTCAATTCACGGGTGGTAGAAATGCCTTATCTATTCACTTACCAAGGTCTTCCTCATCATCTACCTCGCCATCATTTAACTCTTCTTCCTCCTCTTCCTAAAAGCGTGGAAAAGGACACAAATTGACACCATGTACATGTATTTGTAAACAAAAGGAACCATCATTATTTTCTGGCATTAACCTCTCCACTGATGTCCTCTTCCTCCTCCTCTTCTCCCTCTTCCTCGTCATCCTCCTCTCCCTCTTCTTCGTCTTCATCTCCAGGAGCTGCATCTTCATCATACTCCTCTTCTCCCTCTGCAAACAAATTAGGCCAATGAAAAATGTAATAATTCCGTAATCTCAGTTTTAAAACGGATACATCTTGAAGCACGGTGTCAGTCAGACTCTTCTGAAACATACCATCTTCATCATCCTCGTCGTCATCTAGGCCGACATAAGCTTCGGCGTCAGAGTCTGGTGCTTCTTTATCCTCTTTGTCATAGCCGTCGAGATATGTCAACTGAGGGAGCAGCTTGAAAACATTTTCTCTGTAGTCATTCAGGTTTGTCACCTCACAGTTGAACAAGTCTAAACTTTTAAGGCTTTCCAATTTTTTCTGTAGGGAAAAAGACAAGTGGACAAATTAATAATAAATTGGTGTTGTTTTTGTCATTTCAAGCCATTTAATATCGAAGTCAACTTTTTTGTGTCAAGCAACAACAGAATTATTTAGACGTTTTATTCAAGAATGTTAATAATAGCAGTACTTTAAAGTCTCTGAACAGTGTTATCATTATGTATATGTGCGTGTATACATATATGGCGTAAGAAAAAAAACATAAGTTGATCAACTCCACTTGTGTACACCTCCTATGATACTATAAATGCATCTTACCAGGGGTTCGATGGTGCTGAGGTCTTTAATTTTGTTGCCGCTGAGGTTGAGATGGGTGAGGGTGGGACACTTCTCAGCCAGTACCTCCAGACCCCCTGAGATTCTGTTATCGCTAAGCTCGAGCTGTGGAAAACATGATTCAGTGCCATATTAAAAAGACTGGCAAAGACACACAATCCCAAATATATATTTGATACTTCTGAAGTAGCACCCATTACCTTTTTGAGTTTGTTTAGCTTCGGCAAATTGGCTACTGATGTTAAGCCAACGTTGATTGTGCTTAAAAATTCCAGTTCCTCAAACTCATCAGTGAGGCCCTCAATTTTGCCCTCATTTGACCGACAGTTGTCGAGCACAAGCTCTTTCACCTGTTAAAGGGCACGTGAGATTAAATGTTATTATTAATGAATACAGCATTTGTTAGAGTCTACACCTAGAGGAGTTTTAAATTAAGTCAGACAAAAAAGAATCATCATAATTATAAATAACATTTGGGAAAATCTCTTTATTTCTCTAATAGATCACACCGTTAACAGCAAATACTTGGACAAAATAAAATCAGCTTCTATTCTTAACACAATATGAATATATTAATCAGGTTAGAATGAGGGGGAAAGATAGCAATAAACACGTCGCCATGACCGAATCGGGCGCCATTCAGTTGTAAAGTTTACTTCAGCATGCGGTCTACAGTACCAGATAGGGGTGCAGGTTTCGGTGCTTTGACAAAATCTCACATTTGACTCCCTATCCAACAAAATGGCTGACTCCGCAACAAGCAGCGTACATGGTGTTCTGGTGGGTAGAGCAGTTTTACTATTAGTGCGTGCTCGAACAGCAAAGTTAAGACGCGTAAACGATAGCCTGGGTGTTACACAAACATGCATTACATTGTCTAGGAAGAGCAAAGACACGAGGACGGACCCAAGAATTCACGAGTAGGAGGGGCGGAGAGGCGCATGATAATGCAACGGAGTCACTCTTTAAGCGAAAGGTATTGACTTTCACGGAATAAAAGTGAAATTACCGACTTCGTACACGCTCGACTCTCTATATTCAACGGTTCTGATCGGTTCAACGGCGGCAACGATTCTCTGCTCGATTAAATATCGTGCGTCTTTGTTGCTGGTTAAAATGGCGGCGTGTCCTAGATCTTGCAACTAGAGCAGCGCAGCTTCAAGTTGCGTAGCGCTCACATAAGCGCCCAGTCTGTGTCAATAACAAGCAGAGCAACACGACTGAAACCCGCTTTATCCGGCAAGTGGAGACGCACAGAAGCGCTCAGAATACGGTTATGACATTTTAATTACGAGTTCTATTACAGCGTTACTTATTTGGGTATGCGTAAAGGGCAATAACTGGGACCTTGATAACGTTGCACTGAATTGATCAGAGACGGTAGCTACACATGATCGAACTGATATAGTAAGAAAAACACGGAGGACATTTAAGAAAGAGAGTGTGCCGATTTGTTCTTTGCATCCTGGCAATATCGTCGACATATAATGCCGTTTTACATAGGTTTGGGCACCTTTATGCAACTAGATATGCTGTGACACGATTCCTTTCTATAGGTTAACGTTACCACGATTGAACAACAAATACGCTCGCTTTCCCATCTACAATCAAATAGGTGACTTAATAACGTGCTAGAAGCCCTCGAATAGATCCCACCTAAGTATTTTCACAACTTTTCTTTGATTGAGAAACGTAAAAGCTTTCGATTTACACTAAAATCCCACAATAAAAGCCTTTTGCTGGAGAGATATCACGAAATGTATTTGACCGATCGGGTTATCGCAAGCTATCTGTCAAATCGCCTGCACAGCAATTCACAAAAATACGTCCCACAACAAGTTAGCGAGCTGGCCAACGACCACTGTGACTGGCAAGTATGAATGTTGAATTGAAAATGGATGTGCGAAAGTGTGAGAAAGGCATGAACTGACGGCAGGCGACTTTTGCAGCACTGAGGATGCAAACGAAAAGGGCGCGTTCAGGGGCTACAAAGTTACAAATATGGCTCCTCACGCCGCTTCCCTTGTTTATACACTGAATACACGGAGCTCTTGCAGTTTCCGAGCACAGCATCACCAAAAGGTCTCGCGAAAGTTGGGAAAAAATTATAAGTAAAACTGCTGAACTTATGGGCTTGTGTAAAGGTACACTTCGATAACAATATCCAAGGCTCTAGTCTTGTAACAAAGTCGCCGCAAACTTTTCATTCAAGACATCAACTTGACGCGTGCACATCTAGCGTTGTCCATCCACGCAGAACTACTCTAACACAACAGTTTTATTAAAATCATATCACTCAGCAATTACTAAAGATGCTTACGTCTGACGGCGTCCGGTTCCGCAACTCCAGGTGAATTCTCTTTTTCATATCCATCTTACTGAACTCTAAATGAGTGATTTAAACCAAAGAGCGCAGTTAGACTTGGAGTCTTTGCTGCACATTCAGCTATAGCCTCTTAACAAACTAGCTATTGCGAGTCTCACAAACATGATGCCTCAGTGGGTGGGAGATGGGTGTGGGATTGTCGTCACCGGCGACCAATTAGAAGCGCGGAATGGAATGTGAAAATACTCACAACTACACTGTCGACCAATCAGCGGTCGATCACAAACTGGGTGGGGTTACAGGAACTGTTAGGTTGATCCTGCGAATCTGTTTTAGGGTGACATCTATGCGATAAAATCAACCGAACTGTCGAAGGCGCAGAGACTAAACAGGGGTATGCTAGTTGCTTTAGTTTTGAGTGGCTTTATCCACAATTAGACCAGGATATAGGAGTTACACGAATGCAAAGACGTTTTGAAACAAACTGACGCGTGTTGGTTACAATACAATGCAACGCTCGTGGCTGTGCGCGTATTATATATTTTGTCAAACTAACGTTACTGCGTTTGGTCTTGAAGCACAGTTTCCTGGCAGGTAAGTACAGTCACTTTGGACTGATGGATGGTAGACCGTCAGGAAAACACGACCCCTCCCCTTTTGGAGGGAATGCACGGCGGCGACCACCGAGACTATCTGCGCTAAAATCTTTATGAACGCTGGGATTTTTCACACTGCTTGTCACAGTAAAGGAGGTTTAACGCAGTGTGGGTTTTAAACGAGCTATCCCTCTTTAAATAAACGCTCATATGTAAATAATAGCCTATAATGGTTTAAAGAGATGAAGCCTGATATTTCAACACGAACCAGTGAATGGTTGCATAACAAAACACACGAAAGCACGCTATATATGAGGCGAAAAGTGGTGATACGACATACATCGAAGTTCGTAGACATACAGTACACGTTAGTTTAAGTATTACAAACGAGCCCCGCTACGGCAGAGCCCATAAGTTACCAGTAGCCAGCCACTGGTCTTATTAAAAACAAGTTTGTCACATGCACTTGACTGCCACATCGCACACTCCAACCACGGGCCCACGCTTTTTCCTACAGTTCAAACCAGCCAATCGTATTTCAGGGGGAGCGTTCACTTCCGCTTCTCGCTTTGACTTTTGTTGGTATTGAGGGGGAAAAAAACAAGGTCACCTGACTGCCCAGCGCCATCTTGACTCGCAAAATACAACACATTAAAATAATTATAATACCATTTATTGACTCTTAAAACGAACAAAAAGCAATAGACTTTACCTATATTTGATGTCATGTCTGTGTGTCGCTCCGCTACCCCTTAGAAAAAACTGTCGAGCAACTGCTTGGCGCATGATTGTTTTCACAAGTGCACCGGCTGGGTTGTTTGTTGAGAGAGCGCATTTCACTGGTGACTCTGTCGTTTTACAACGTTATTTCGAAATCACTTCATACCAGGACATTTTGCCCTTGAAGAAAACAAAAAAAAAATCTTCTTCTCTCGATCTGGCCACTGACTCCAACCCACGCAAGCGGACTATTCTCAAAGCCCTTTTGATTGTACTTGCGCATTAGTTGAGACCATTTTTCCTCTGGGTGTGTCTCACTCGTCTGAACGCCCTTGCTAGCAGTACTGCATCAACTGCGTGTGTGTGTGTGTGTGGATTGCATTGCAGAGTGCGTGCACAATGTGCGCAGAGCCAAATCGTATTCGCACGTTTGTGGCACACACAGTCGCTCATTTTCACACCACCGACGGCTAACTTTTGTGCGTGAAAGGCGAGGAACGTCATCAGCACAAAACGTAGAAAAAGAGCGAACGTGCACCAACATGTTTGCTCATGCCAATCAAAAATCACGTTCAGGAAACCATTTCTTGCGCGGAAGACTTTATCGTTTTCACAGTGACAACAGTGAAGCCCGCGTGCATCATGTGACTCACCACCGAGAAAGGGTTAGCTATTTGAACAAAAGGCATTTGGAAAAATGCGGGGTTATTTTAAGAGGACAGATGGATTGATGAACATTTGCACCATCTGCTATAATGCTAAAAGAGTGTTGCAAGGATCAGCCCGTGACGTGTTTAATCATCAACCTTGACAATTCATGTCAGTGCCACTTTAAAACAATGCTTGTCTTGTTTTGTTACCATATTCGTTACACGAGATCAGTTATTTTGTGAGTCAGCGATAGAGGCATTCGCTACATTTTAAAAACCGGAGTAACGTGTCAAGTTTTATTTGTCACAACAGCACTGCACATGCAAAAATGAAATACAAATTGCAGACAATACGTCAGAACCGAACCATGTCAGAAATGTGCCACTTGCTCTGAGTAAAGCATACTTCATGACATTAAAAGCAAGTTCAATCATATTTACTCCTTGTCCAGGAATTAGTCATAGCTAGACTTCTTTAACTGTATGCCACACACTGAATACTCTTTTCTTTACACAAAAGAATCCCCAGACCACTACTCCGGCAGTTGATTCTGTTAAAGTTAAACAAACCTCTCTAAAATACACCTTATTTGATTCCCACAATTGCAAATAATGAAATTGATTAATATGACTATCATACATTTCTCACTAAAATGCACTACTTGAATATCTACCATGCTTGATTTGACTAATGTTTCAGGGCGTTTCTCAACTGACCTGGGACTGTAATACAGAAAGTTCAGTTTAGATCTGACTAGTTTTCTAAATGACATCCTAACTGAAAATGTTTCATAATGCCCCTGATCAATTATTTTGACTGTGTTAGCACTGTTTTCACAATCGGTGAAAGACTTCCTGCATACTTTCATTAGTGATCTCAAACGCTTGAGGCCTTATAGCTACCTGCTAAATCCTGCTTATGCTGTTTTGCTCTTTGCTAAGAAAGCATTGGATAAAGACATACATGTAAATTAAGATATTTGGGGAGTATTCCATACAGGCTAGTGCGGGGGCTGTTTAAGCATATATTAGGAGAGTTGCTTTATGATTTGAAGCATGTCCTGGATGGAGGGTTTTGTCTCCACACTTTATCCCTTTGTGCCGTGCAGGGCATTGATAGAGGGCAGCTTAAAGCCAGTGTTGTGAGAATGCATGCAAAATTGAAGTAGGACTGGTTGTGAAACATTTGCATGGAGAGCATCCTGTTTTACACTCTGTGAAGGTGGTCTAATGATGGAGTTATGACACTGGGCTTTAGAAACTTGATTGTCTTGACAATATTTCCATGTATCAATTACAAGTTAATGGAATATGATTAGATATTATTTTTTATAATAAATCTAAAAGCTTAAGATACAGATGTTACAACACAAGGCCACCAATATGACCTGTGACTTATTATATTTTTTAATTGTGCTGTTGAAGGCTCACTTTCATAATTTAAGGTCCACTAAACACAGTTATTAAAAATATATGGGTTAAAGACTGACATAAATGCTGACCCATGTGTTCGGTTGTATAACGTATCTTTGTCAACATGTGTAAAGGTTGCATTCTCCTGAAACACCACTAGATGACAGCCTTTCATAGGCTGGAAACTGCAGTATTAGATTTTGATTTCTCGATCAATCATGAAAATACATTGATATTTTCTATAATTCATGTTTCTATAATCTATCTTCGTTAAATTACACAAAATGTATAGATGCCGCGTTCTTAAAGATGCTTGTTCAGTATTATTAGGCCTATTATGAGGATTCATCTGAAAATGATTGTGTATTTGGGTCTGAGGCAAATGGAGCACATCCTTTCAGTGACCAATTGACGCTTTAAGGTTGTCTTATTTTTCATAAAATTTAAATAATAATAACAAACAAACAAAACTTTATTCTACAGTTTCTCAGTAAGCACACTGAATGCACATTGCTGCTATCTTCTGGTAGATACTAAATACAACAGACCGACACTATCGCCTGAACAGTTTCACATCTTTTACTCTCTGCTCTGCCGTTAACTATTTGAGTTTATGAAACCTAAATATCTACTAAATATGACTGTACTCGTATAGAGTACTGTAAGTGTAATTTTCATTTCACCATTTTTTATAGCACAGGCCCATATGTCAAACTTGTTTAGCACACAAATGTACAGTCGTGGCACATTTGCTGTTACATACATACAGCTAAGTACGACCTCCAACCTTATAAATAACCCTTTTTCTATTGACTGCATGCAGGGCCGGATTTCTGCATAGGCATTCTAGGCACATGCCTATGTTCGCTCGTCCAGGCCCAAACACAACGAAGAGATCACAGTTGCAGTAAAATATGTTGACCACACGATGGCAGTCTAAGAAAACAAGTTAACAGTCTTAAGGGAAAGTATGAATATTGCTGGTGAGGCCTGTATTGGGGCTCGTGGATGCTAAATAGACCCAGAGGAATCTACTGATATACAATGAGAACCATTACAAACTCTTTATCCATTAGAGTACAAAACACTTGAACAAATTATGTATTTCTTATTAACTTAAATCAGAGGCTATTTGTATGTATGTACACAAAAGCTGTCACTGAGGTGGTACCCTTTCAAAAGGTAAAATTATGTACCATTTAGGTACTGATATGTGTTTTTTTACAGAGCAATATTTATCTTTAAGATACAAATGTGAATGAAAATGATGCAAATGTGTATCTTTTGCAAAGGTACTGCCCCATTGACAGCGTTTGCACCTTTTTTTTCCTGAGAATGTATTAAATTAGATAAGAAAACAAATAGATTTTCATTGTACCAAAAGAGGGGTGCACACTGCTAACCATCTTCTGAAAATCCACCTCTTTTTGGACTGCATTGAACAAACATTCTCTGACGTCAACATCAAGATGTGTGATGGCCAAAAGAGGGTGGTTTTGGAGGGTGGGGTGTTTGTCAGATGAAACAAACTGAAATAAACCCCTGCATGCATTATTAATGTTAATTGACTCTAGGATCAGATCTAAGATGGAGATTGTAATTTGATAGCCACTTAGAAGCTATGGATATTCTGCTCAACAAAAGCATTCGAGACCATGTGACTGAATCAAATTATGCCGTCTCATATAACATTACAAGTGGCTAAGATAGTTTCATGCCTTCGAAGGGCCATAATTTAGATTTTAGAAACTGTTATGGATGCACAACCTCTATGCAACATAGGGCTGAAATTTACATTACTCAAAACTGTTAACTAGTGCTATATATTCCACATGCGAGGAAAAACATCTTATTTTGTGCTTCATGAGCCAAATATCACCATACAGCTTTATAATGACACAAGGATGAGTAAATAATGACAGAATTTAACACCACATGCTCAGAGAACAAACATAAGAGCGTTTGCTCAAAGATGCAGTGCAATGATTCAGAAACTTTCCATAATTTACTCACATGGACGACAAGAACATGCCCACATCTTTTTTTTTCGTCTTGATCACAGATAATAAGACAAATTTGTCTATGTTTTTTGTAATACGTTAATTTCAATAAGGTATTATGTGGTGCACAATTGAAATTTATGGCCACAGATGGCCATAATAAAGTGCTAGAATAAAAGGAAAATGGCAGATATGTAAAAAGAAAGTGCTTGTAGGGTTATGTTCTGTGTCATTAACAGTGTAGCTCTCAGCTCTCTTCTCAAACATTCATGAAGATTCTGTCCAACAGGATCATGAGATGTCGTTTGTCTTCAACTGTTCTGTCGTCCTCCCCCACAACATTTGAAACGTTACCTCTTGCTTTCTCTCTTTAAATGTTCAGTTTCATTTTTAATGTGCTTTTTGGCATAACATAATTGCACATTTGTACTGCCAAAGTTTTGCAGCTTACAAGGTGGCATAGAAAGCAACAACAAGAATGATGCAAATTGCAAAACAATGTAAATTGGGAAAACTAGCAAAAAACAAAATGTACTTTCTAATTTAAACAAAGAAACATTAAAAATGAATAGCATTAGTCGAAAAGCTGAGCGATAAAGGCAAAGAAAATGCAGTAATAAGAAAGAAAATGAACAATAGCCAAATAATGAGCTAAATAAAAATCCTCACACTCCTTCTTTGCCTTCTTGTTTTTTGCTTATTATTTTCTTGATGTTCCCGATCCATGTAGGAAATACACACCACATGCAACGAGTTTACATTGTATACCTTATTCTAAGGCATTAACAACATAAAGTTTAGCTCTCAAGACTCGAACTGTCCACTTTTCAATCGCTTGACCAAGCCACTCGTGATCTATTAGCGAGACTGGAGGAGAGAGCTGTGACGGCTCTCTGTCTAATAATATAAGACTGATCTACACAACTGCTCTTTCACTCGGATTCGCTTGCACATCCTTTTGTACGATTCCCCAGTGTCTTGTGTCTTCTTACACAACTGTGGTGCATTAGACCTATCTCTGTGTACTTTAAAAATAGATAATAAATCAAATATATAGGATACGATGGGGGAAGTTGCCCAACTTAAGAACTACTTACCACCACCTGGGGCAAGAAGTCCCCATCCACTGTTTAGAAATGTATAAATAACTTTTTATTTATTGTTTTTATTTAATGTCAATAAAATATTCTACAAAACAACAACTATTCTATTTATACATTTATTTTGATAATTTATTTGAATAATTGAATAACTGATGACAGTCAAACCAGAATCCCAGTAAAAGAGATTCACATGAGAGGTAGATTTATTCTTTATAGTTTAAATGTATTATGTATATTTATATTGTTATGAGGTACACTTATTTAAGACTATTATTCCTACTACTACAAATCCCAATTAACAAAATAACAATAATATAATATCATAGATGACTATTTCCCAGAGGCACAAAATTAGACAAATGAACCTCAAAAAATGTATTTATTCCTATTTTGAAAGCGTCCGATCTGCTGTCTATATATCATACTGAATCATACATCATTTTTTTTCATCATCATTTCTCTCTCTCTCTCTCTCTCTCTCTCTCTCTCTCTCTCTCTCTCTCTCTCTCTCCACTCACACTCTCTCTCTCTCTCTCTTTCCTAATATCTCTCGCTTTATCTGTATTATGTGTATGACTCCATCCTCCAGCTTGTAGATAATCACATTGTAGTGCAGCAGTGGATTCATAATTGTATATTTACTGTCTGCAATACGCCACACTGGTGCCAGAAGGACATGAACCAGATAGACGGTAACTTTGGGTTCTATAAATGGAAAATATGCCATACAGTATGAGATATTATTAGTGAGACTTCTGCTATTCAGTTATCAAGTGATAAAGGTGATGGACAGATTTTTATTGATGGAGCACCTTTTTAAATCTAACAAATCACATTTAAACGGAGGCCAGTGCAAGCTTATAAAGAGCATAACCCAAGGCTGAACACAATCATAGAAAACAAAGGAAAAGGTGGTTTCACCCACTTAAGAGTACAAACCATCCCATACTAAAATAAATCAGCACTGTCCTCTAAATTGTAAGTTTCTCCCTGCAGAGAGCTCGAACTCTTTTTCTCCCAGGTTTACAACCTGGCTTCTCTCCAATTGCTCTCTTGTCCTCTAGCTTCGCTATTATGAAAGTGTGATTCATGATTCATGATACGGCAAACTGATTTACTTACAATGACAGTCATTGTGTCCTTTAGCACCGTCCTGCTGAGAAGACCAGCATAAATGGTCACCACTGTATACTGAGTTTTAGATACTTGTCTAGAACATAGTGTATACAGTGCCACATTTACAATAAAGCCGTAGATGCCAGATCTTTACCATATGGGGATAGTATTTTGGTGACAAAAGAGCATAGTGTTGTCCAGACTAACACACCATCACACCACACTGAAATAATATAATACAACACCAACACCTAACACTAAAATAATGCAATACATCAGAACTAAACAACATAAAACATCCCAATAACTGAAAAAAATAACTTGAAAAAAAACATTCAGATTTTGAATTGTCCATTTCCCTATTAAGTATTAGAAATTCAAACTTCTATAGCTTATAAAAATAGAACTGTTAAAAATAATTGATGTGTTTAGTTCAATGCATTTAAAAAAACTGTATGCTGCTTCTGCTTTTACTTCCTGAGGCTCCAATAATGCCTTTCCCCTTCTTTCAGTGGCAGGACTGCAAAGATTAGTACCTCTTCATATAATAAGTACATCTCTGATTATATGCTGATACTATTACCTTGTTGATTCTACATTAATTTGGAGGTCCAATTTATAAATATATTTACAATTACAAATTTTACTGTTGAGTTTGATTGTTATTAATCACAGAAACCCGTGCAATGAACACAGTATTTTACAATAAAACATATGTTTACTTGTTAAATATAAAACATATTTTTGTTGTTACAGATTATTGGGTTATTAACATTCTATTAATATTCTACAAGTAATATTTTAAATCAATACATGTGTCCTGTCCATAACATTTTAAATGAATATTCTTCTTTAGGCTGGAGACTGTTTGTTCTACCCACCTTAGAGGTTCTGTGACACTTTAGAGACAAACTAGAGTGCATTTGCATGTTGTACATAAGCAGAGAATTTGTCACTCATCATACCCTGCTCTAGGAGACAGTCTTTGAGACACAGAAAGAAGAAAGTAACAGAGAGCTGATGGCAGACTGAGCAATATAATAGATGGATTTGTGAACAGGCTTGGGAGAGGAGCTCATGATGAGAGTAAGAAAGCAGAATAGATAGACAGCCGAGCTGTCAGACGTATAGACACTGAGGAGAGGATTTAATGAGTATGTGCATGTAGGGGGAGGGATGTGAGAAAGATGGAAATTTGATGAGCAGTAGTGGTCCCGTTGCCACCGTCTTCACAAGCTCCCTCACCCTCAAACCTCTCTTTTTCTCTTTCTCTCGCAGTCTTTCTGTGTCACCCAGGAGAGGAATGCACATCTGCTTAACATGCAGCAGATATAAACTACCACACACACTGGCAGTCAGAAAGAGACTCTATAGGGTGAGCAGCAGAAAAAGATCGACAAAGTCTTGGATGCATTTCTGTTTTATAGCAGGGGTTTGTATTGATCAAATGTTTATATTTACAGTAAAGACATCCTAGGCTATAAAAAATCTGGCAGCTGTGGTTTGCTAAGAATTCATCATGAAAATACAGTGACAATAATTTGCATGATATGGGGTTTACATGTCTGTATGTTTTAACTTATAAGCTTATGTTTAGGTAGTGTAATGCCCTATATCAATACTTGAACTTCCATAACTTGCATGTGCCCTAAAATGTGCAAATACAGGAGGCAAAATAAGCCAGAAAGGGTCATAAAGACAAAGACAAGGAAGTGTCAGGGTAACATACATGACGAAAAAATATGAGCTAAATAACAAAAAATGTAAGACAAAATATAAACAAAGGAACAAAAATGCTTAAAATAAAAAGCAAATACCTAATGCAGGGGTTTCTGTGAAAGTAATCTTACTGTTTTTCACTGTAAATTACAAGCGGCTCATATTTGCACAAAGAAAAATGACTAAACATAATTTTAATGATACTTTATTGTAAAATCAGCTGTATTTTCATTATAGAGATTAAAAATGTAAATTAAAATGCACATGCAATGATACATTTATAATTTTGGTGTCGGGCAGTTTTTATTGGTAGAAAATGTATATTTAAGAAAATTAGAAAATTTGTAACAATATATTGTTCACAAGTTTGAAAGTCTCTCAACATACACTGAATAAAGTGTTTCAGTAACACCAGGTAATGGATTTGATGACAAAGAGAACATTGGCATAAGAGTTTGGTCTGTTGTTGCTGTTGTCAGTCTTGTTTAAGCAGATAAAGTTCAGCAAGCATGTCTCAGATGCACCCGTGATCGCTCTGGGTGATTTAACCCAATGCAAATGTGTTGCCAAGATTTGAACAGTATGTAAAATATCAAACAAGAAATAACAATATTCTTGATAAGTGCTTTGTGAAAGGACACTTATGTGACAAAGAGTGTGCCACCAATTTTAAACTCTGACCATAATGTAGTACATATGATTCCTGTGTACAGGTCCAAACTTTAAAAAAAACACAGAAAAGAAATTGATTAGATTGTGGGCAAATGAAAGTATACAACAACTGAAAGCTTGTTTAGATTGGACTAATTGGGACATTTTTGAGGAAGGCTCACTCGATGAAAGAGCCAGTGTTAAATGACTATTCACCTTTGTGTGGAGCTGCTCATACCTACAAAAGAGATTACAGTTTGTCCAAATAACAAACCATATGTGACTAAGGATATTAAAGGAGTTATACATTTGAGGAAGGTAGCACTTAAACAAACAGAGAGAGAGTTCAAAACGACACTAAAGGAAACAAAAGCTCATAAGACTCGTTTGGAGGAAGCCTTTAAGGCTAATAACACTAAAAAGGTTTGGAACATCATGAAAGCAATGACAGGATTGTCATCTTTAAACAAATCTATTGTAACTGATAATGAATTTTGTTTTGGGAATGAATTAAATACCTGTTTTACCAGTTTGAATCAATAGGTGCACATGTCAAATGCAATGAAACAATGGATACTGTGGCTCTGTCATCATCAGACAGATTTTTAATTGAAGTCGAGGATATTAGGAAAACATTTCAGTCTATAAATACGAGAACATCTGTTGGTCCAGATGGATGTAGTGCAGGTCTTTTAAAGAATTGTGCACATGAATTGGCTCCTGTGTGGCAATCAGTATTTCAACCCTCAGTTGATACACATACTGCCTCTGTGCATATATAAAACCATTACCTAAAATGTCATGTCCAAGAGAATATAAAGAGTTTAGACCTCAGTAATGTGAAATGTCTTGAAAGATTGTTACTTCTGCACTTCGTTAAGATGGTTAAAGATAGACTTGATCCATGGCAGTTTGCCTTTGCGAAAGGTTGTAGCACTGAAGATGCAGTTGCTGCTTTGGAGCATATTATCTCTAAACAGTTAGATAACTCCGATACAACTATAAGAACTTTGTTTTTAGACTTTTCATCTGCATTCAATACAGATTGTACTTGTACTTGTACAATACTTGTACAGCTGGGTGTAAATCCCTATTTGATTTGTTGGTGTATCTCATTCCTTACTAAGAGTTCAGAGAGGCGAAGTGAATAAAATGTTGTCATCCGCTATCATAACAAACGTCAGAGTACCCCAAGGTTACGTTAGTTCTGCCATACTTTTCACCTTGTATACAGATGATCGAAAATCAGACAGGTTAAAACATACAAGTATTTAGGAGTAAAGATTGACAATATGTTATCATGGAAAAATCACATTGATGCTCTCTGTAACAGAACAAAGCAGAGAATATGTGTTCTTCGTCAGTAAGAAAGCAGATTCTTCTGTTGTTCTTTATGTCTGTGACTATGAGTGTACATAGGAGTTTGTCTGTTATGCTAAAAACATAAAGTTGTTCAATCAATTACAAATTTGCTCAAAGGTTGGTAAGCCCTTGAGAAGCTAAATGATTTAGCTTATTGTAATAATTTGTTAAGACTGGCTAATAATATCGTTTCTGACCCTAATCATGTCCTGCATAATGAGTTTGAATTATTACAGTCAAACCGGAGGTACAGAGTCCCAATATTTAACAAAGTTATGCCGAAACACTCTTTTGTGCATCAGGCAATCTTGAATAATAAACTTGAAAAAAATCAAGAGTATTGTGAACATGGTGAAGTTGTATAAGTGTGGTAAAAGGGTAAGGCATATTGTAATGTTTGCAATGAATAATGTGTTTTGTTCTTGTATGGATGAAGTGTATGTTGTTGTTTAGAGGATGTTGATTGTTGTAAACATAAATACTGCTATGCAAGAAAAATTTCCGACCCGTCTGACAATAAAGTGCTATATCAGATCATTTCATATCACGCTTTTCTTTTTGGATTTTTGCAAACAGTGTGTGTGTGTGTGTGTGTAAGCACATGCATGTCTATGCGTATTTATTTCTCATTGACAAATAAGCATTTTGGGTGTCATTAAGAGTGTATGCTTTGCAAATGATCAATATACCTCTGACATACTTATGAGAAGTACCCATCAATTACTAAAAATAAACATTCTTTTCCATTCTGTCATCATTACATCCTCTCAGATTGTCATGTTGTCAGCCAGTGTCACTTTGGCCTTCTCGTGGTGGCGAGATCTCAAGAACAGTGTGACACCAATAAGCAAAGAAATACAGAGAAGAGGAAAGCAAAAGGAAGAAGAGGCCAGGCGTGGTAAATATTTATGAAGGGGATTGCTGATGCTCTCTGGCTGCAGTGATGCAGCGCATTGAAGTACATTAACAAACACAGTAAGCAGTCTGCATGAATCTTTTATATGCTTGGAGGTCAACGACAATAAAAGACAACAAAGGATTGCAGCAAGCACACACAGCAACCATGAAATCAATCAGCTGTCAGCCCCCTCACTCTCTCTGCAGACCAACAGGATGAACCAAACTAACTGAAACCCAGCTGAAGCTATTGTCAGGAATGTCTGAAAGCACGGATCTAATGTGCAGAGCCACAAAGGTATTCTGAAAGAAAACTAAATAATGTGTAAGTGCTGGATTTTGAAGATTTGTGTGGATTAATGTTGTAGTGAAATATATGTGCATGAAATAAAGTGTGTAAACGTGTAAAGGAGATTAATACGATTAAATCAAGTTGAGGCCATCTATATGATTGTATGCTCCTAAAAATAAACTAAATTAAATTTAGATAGCAGGTATATACATTTAAAATGAATATTCTTTCTCTTCAGGACAAAATAAATGTTTTATTATATTTTTAAATAAAAATAAGCACATATATTTGTTTTACCTAAATCCCCTATTTTAATAGATATTTTTTATTTTCTTTCTTTTAAAAATTTGATTGATAGTCCTGATATTAAATTTAAATGGCAATATTTAAACTGTATTGGATTGTCCATATAAAAATGAAAACTCTGTCATTATTAACCTTCATGTTGCTCAAAAGTTGTATGACTTTTGTGTGGGTGAGTAAACAATAACACAATTTTCATTTTGGATCAACTATTCCTTTGAGAGAACTACAGTTTTAAAATCTACATTCTTCTTGGAAATGTCTCATATTTTCTTCTAGATGCTTTTGAATGTTATTGGATTTATTGCCTTCAAACATTTCCATCCACAGCTCTCTCATTTTCTAAGCTGAGTGTTTTCCATTAAGGTGGCAATCACGAAAGGACACTGGAGCATCAAAAAGGGCATCATCACTGTCTGAGAGAAAATGAGAAGCTGCAGTGGACTTTACATTTCCAGGGTCTACCTTATCTGTCATTCAGTTTCAATAACTGAAACTACAAATACCTCAGGAACAATGCCCTCTTTTCCTCTTGGTGCACACACACATGCACACACACACACACACACACACACACACACACACACACACACACACACACACACACACAGAGAGTTGAGATAACATCAGCCATCTTTGTGTTGACCATTTCCAAACTGCCTTTTTCCTCTCACCTGTAATTCATGTGCAACTGTGGATGAGCAAAGAAACAGCAGTCCCTGAGGATTACGCGGACTGTAGTGACTCAAGAACTGAATGGACCATTTTACAGACCTAAGACTGCCCTTTCTTCAGGATTGTTTTTTGGCTTTTAGCAAAATGACAGAGAGAAATAGACATTATGTAAAATTTCTGAATATGCATTTTATTTAGCAGCTGCATGTGGTTAGAGTCTGACAGGTAATGAAGCCATGGTGTAGAAAACAATTTTATGGCAATAAAATGACAAAGTAGAACAATAGCTCAGGACATTTATTCGTAGTAGCTAGGATGACATGTCATGTCTAACTAAAACAACTGAACACAGATATGAAAAGACTCCCACACTTCCCCGAGAGAGCTGTCAAGATAAAAGATTAGGCTTTTAAAGTTGTTCTAACGGCTTTTGTTTCTTAGATTTAGCATATTTTAAAAGGGGGTAGTTAATTCAACATCACAGCACTGTGTGCTGGAACAGTGTGTGGGTGCATAATCACAAGCATTTTGTGACTGTTGGCTCAGCTTGACATGTTTTTCTGGGGAACTCATGAGGGTCATGGGGCTGGTCATTAGGATTGCTTCCAGATGGATTGTGGGTAGTGATGCAGTACAGTGGCAGTGTACGTGATCATTGTCATGCAAAGTGACTCATTGTGTTAATCTGTGCAACACATGCACATGTTCTAGAAAAGAGACGTCAGTGTCTCTAATAATGGGCCTCTTGGGTCAGACTATTCACAGAGGCAGCAGATAAAAAAACATGAAAATGCTGATTTGAAGCATGGAAACTTACATTCACTTGTAGATGTTAAATCAAATGTGCTTATCAAAAGCATTTTTAAGTGTTCTTGCTCTGTCAACAGAATTTAGGGAATGATGTTGATTATTAAATGACCTTGATTTGTTGAATTTTACCTTGAACCTAAAAAGTAATAAATATTACCATAGTATATACATAATAGTCTACTTTATTAGCTTAATTAATACCAAGAGCTAATACCAGGCAGAAAACATACAGATACACATAGCTTCAAATGCGTGGCTATACTTAATTTGTCAAACCAATTTGTAACGTAAAAAGTGCTGCAGTTGATTAAAGTTGAAGCTGAATAATTTAAGCTTTTTTATCTCTTCTTCTGTTAGCCTACTTACACATTATACTGTTTATTCCACTCTTCCTTCTGTCTATATTTTATGCTCTTATTTATTTTTTGTATCTTAAATAAGTTAATTTCTAAGGCCTCTAAATTATCAATATGATCAAAACCTGTTGCACACAATATACTACATGCTTTCTGTCCTTTGATTGATAGTTCATCATTTTAGGTTGCCTGTGTCCTTTAGGTTGTGGTTGCTTACATGTGTCTGTTTGCTGTGAAATCCTTAATGAATTTTAGAAAGTAAATATAAAAATAACTTTTATATTGTTCGTAATATTTAAACATGCACATTTATTGGACTGAAGCAACTTATTGATTATCCATACATGTTTTTTTCAGGTTAGGTTAGGGTTACCCTTTATTTCAAATAGCCTACATGGTAAAATATACTATACAGATAAGGCTTTTAAAGGAATGTTTATTTGTAAATCTCTTCATCATTGTATTGCATTGTATTGCATTGCATTGCATTATATGTTTAGGCCTCAATTAGAGCTTTAATAATAAAACCATATATTATTAACGGGTATCATCTTACTTGATATAATATTGGGATATATGACACAGTATAAACTAATAATTAAAGGCCTATGCATTTTATATGTAGTTCAATAACAAGTCATCAGAGATTCATTTTTTTTTTACCTCAGTTTGGCTCTCTAAAAAAATGATTGTGACTATTATTCATATATCAGGCTTTACAAGGAGAACAACCTCTTATTTTTCAGTCAAAGCAATGCACACTGGTTTGGCATACAGGACTGTAAAGTCTGCAGATTTGCCCATACTTTCTGAAACGTGTGCATATCGGTTTTCCTATGTTTAGTTTGGCAAAACTCTTTAACAATTCACACACCCCAGTTCCCTCAGTGTCTCCTCAGTCCTGTAAACAAACTGCACGATTGAGCTCTATAATTTGCTCTCCAGGATGTCAATCTTAGTGAACTGACCAATAATGTCGGGATGTCTCGCCCTCTGCTTCCTCATTGGACGACGTGTCTTGAGTATGATTGGTCAGTCCAGCACCGTCAGGAGCGTTGTGCTATCGCGATATTTGTGGCATATGTTCTCTCGCTGCAGCGCTGTAGCGGGCAGAGTGTGGGTGCTTGACTGCCAGTGGAGCCACCGTCTCTCTCTCTCTATCTCAAGCGAAGTGCAAGCTGAGATATCAAGGCTGTTTACATTGCCTTTTAACTTTTGAAGGGCCTGAAGAACAGCGTCCTTGAATGTCGTAAAGGTGAGTAATTCTGCTTCTTTGCGTCCTGGCGAGTATGAGTCTTTTTGCTCATTTAATTGCAGTGCTAACATGTCGACAGTGCAGTGCCTTTGAGTTGAGCTCCAGGACTGCTAGCAGCTAGTCTCACTCATTTTAGTTCGTTTAACTCTTAATTGCTTAAAAATCAATAAATGATAAACTCTAGTTCCCATAGCAACATATCACCGTGCTCGTCCCTTTGACAGCATGTCCTTGCGACTGTCGCGGAATATAAAGAAGTTCCTGTACCCTTGCTAATCAGTGCTAGTGAGGAATAAACAGTTAAAGCTCACTTGTGTGTGATGACAGCTCCGTAACGTCGATAAAACACCAGAAACCTCTTCTTTCAGTTCACGCTCTGCCAGTGTTTGTCTTGTGTGAACGTGGCGTGTGCTGTACTGTACTGTCAGTGATCGGACTCTCACTGAGAATGCATTTTGCAGGACTGCCTCCTTTGGGCACATATGGTTTTGTTTACTAGATACTATAGATACATCGATAGGTATTTTTTTTTGTTTGACTGTCTGTTTTTCTTTGAGATGACCGCAGTAATGTAACGTTACTGTTCATATGTTATTGTTGCTTTTATAAGCTGTGAAGAGGTCCTTGGCAGTTATTACATGTTGAATGAGCACATGCCTGAATATAAAATTGACCTTAAGAGTTGAGGTGTCACAGTACTATAGTTTCCTAAAGGTGTACTAGGTAATATTTTCTAATAAAAAAAAATATATATAATTATATTAATAATAAATGATATGAGAAGACATGCATCGGTCATGAAGGGACATCACACGATGCAGTACATTATACAGTTGACAGAGTGACTTGTTAAATAATATACTTACTTTATATATTACACAGCTCTGTGGAATACTTGATTATGATTCTGGTCAGTTGCGGTCAGATATTTCCTAATATTTGCTGTCATTCACTGTATATTAGATTGCTCATCCAGGAAACTGCAACTGCTATCTATAATATTTCTATAATATGATAGTATTTATTAATATTTTGAACTAGCCTTTATTTGTATTATTTCAGTTTTAATTAAAATTTTAGTATTAATATTGTTATGTGCTCTTTTTTACATTTCTGTTTAGCTTTATTTATTTAAAATTTCACTTTTAGTTATTTTAGTACTTTAACTTACACTTATTTATCAGTTTCCAGGACAAAATTAGATTTTTTTTACATTTTTCATCTATATGTTTTTATTATCTTTTATTTTATTTAAGCTTTATTTCAGTGACCAACATTATTTTTAACGGTTGTAGTTTTTAGATTACAACACATTGTTTTTCACAGACACAGGTGGCGCAAAAATTAACATTTACATTTATGCATTTAGCAGACGCTTTTATCCAAAGCGACTTACATTGCATTCAAGTTACAGTTTCTACATTTTATCAGCTCTTGCTTTCCCTGGGAATCGAACCCATGATCTTGGCGTTGCTAGTGCCATGCTCTACCAGTTGAGCTACAGGAAAGCATGGCAAATATAGCACTTTAAAAATGTATTCCACCCTTTATTTTAGAAAGTCTATAGGAAATGTAATAGTGGATTTCTTTAATAATAATAATATTTGCTATAATCTCCCTCATCTTATGAAATTTAGCCTGCTATTGTTTACTTCCATGCTTCAATGTGGAAATATGAAAAGGGTCCATAAAGTGCGAAACCATTTAGTTGATATAAGTCTGATGTTGTAGTGAAAGACTTTTATATCAAGAAATGTTATTAATATTTCTTTTTTCAACCTTTTGGATTGTCACAAAAATATCAACTAGTACCCAATTTTAGGTAAACATGCTCATTTGTGCACAGCAGACACCTGGACCAGCAACAAATTGGCTGTGGTATGGGCTTTATATTAGCTAAGTGCTATCTGAAATGACTACATGAGTCGGTTATAGTTTCAGGGATCAGGTGTTCAAAGGACAGAGCAGAGTCATCATATTTGAGGAGTGTGGAATTGGCAAACTGTCCATCTGATAGCGTCACTTGCAGAAAAGAGTCCAGTCCAGAATAAGGTGAGATTTGTAGAACTATTTTTGAAGTTGTAGGTTGTGCCAGCTCTGCTGTCTCCAGAAAGAAACAAATAGCTATTTTGTGCTGCTCTTCAAGTAGAGATCTTCATCTCCTCTCTGGAGTCACTCACCGCTCGAGTGCCGAAGGGTGAATGGGGAACAATAGTAGGGAAAGTCTTCAGTTAAAAACAGATGAAACTAAAATTGCGATCACTGTTTAAAATGACAAAAATTTGATTAAATATCAAAATGACAATGCTTTATGTTTGCACAGTTTACGGGAGTGTGCTCAAACCGTGTCTCTCAGACAGTGTGCACATATACCGACATTTTTGCTGCTAATTGCTCACAAACTATTTAAAATCACTTGTTTTTTAAACCATAGCGCTTCAAAATGCAAATAGATTTACAAGCTTTTATGACAGCTCAGCATAGAAATGTTACGTGAGCATAACCTCAAAAGTGATGATAGTCCATCAGGTTGACAAATTAAGTTGACCATTATAGCACCAACCCTATGAAATAAAAGTCAAGTATTTAAGAAAAACATAAATATGTATAATTTCACAACTCAACTTTAAAATTACAGTACTAGTAGTTTTGTTGTCTTATTTTGTCTTTTTTCAAACCTTAAACCATCAAGATTTGATTTTGGCTGAAAACCACAGTTTTTCTCTTTTGTTCTCTTTTGTTGACAACAGCTGGTTTTTAGTACAAGTTTGGGAAGTTGGTTGGCGCATGTTGTTTTCCCAGAATTACGTTACCAGCAGCCCAAATGCAGAACCGATGCAAAGAAAAAAAAACACAGAAACATGAACTGCTTGCATATAAATGTTCTTTCTAAAACACACGGTACATAATATATTTATTTAATTAAATCACAGCCTTCTCAATTTGATAATTGCAGCCATATCACAGTTTCTTTTTATTTTGATTTACCTTGCCGCCGTAATTGGGATATTGGGATCCTGACTTTGCCAATGTGCCTTGAAACCTGGTAACTATCTCTGCCTAGACCTGTAAATGAGGCGAACAATTCTCACTGACTCGGTCTCTGATCAGCTTTATCACATGCTGCACATTTGCACTCCAAAGAATTGAATTAAAATGGTTTAAACCCATTTTTTTACATAAGCGTAACAAGTTGGTGTCCTCTGATAAGAAAACACAGATTTAAATTTTCTTCAAAGACGTGATCTCTTACTTTACTTGTCTTTTTATCAACCTCTTATCACAACTTATTATAATGGGACTGCTTCAAACTTCATAGTTCAGTTTGATTAAGAAGCATATTATATTTTGTCACTCTAATTGTTCTGGAAGGTGCATGAGGGAATTCTGGTTGATTTTGGCCTGGGGGAAAATTTGGAGCACAAAAGAGTGTAGTAAAAAAAGAGGGCAAGAAAATTGGCAGGAACTCTGACTCATTATGAGGCCTAGTTCTCAAAAGGCCGCTGAGAGTACGTTGATGTTCAGCTTCTGTGGCTGCTTTGTTATGTGGGTGGAGGAAGAAGACCTTCAGCTATTCATAACAACAACAAAAACATATCTGTCAGTCTTTAACACGAAAATCCACTATTCACCTGTTATAAAAATTTTTAGTTTGTTGATTTAAATGCATTGTGTGCCATACTTGAGCTGATGGAGTCCATTATAATGGATGGTTGTCTGTGATACTGTTGTGAGCACAGGGCCAGGGCCTCCTGTGGGGACTAATATCAGTCAATTGTGGGAAGTCGGTCCCACTTGGCCCTTGGTTGGACACTTCCTGAGCCCTTGGACACAGGGGCCACTCGTAAATTGGATCACTCGGATGCTCTTGATGAGTGAAGAGCTGGCCAAGGAGCAGTGCTGGCCTAGGCCCTCTGCCAGCATCACTAATCCACTGCTGCCGCTCTCTCCCTCCACACTGACAGGTTTAAAGGAAACTCGAGCGAAACCTTGCTCTACCAAACTGGGACAGAAAAACACTATGTATGTAAAGTGCGCTAATGGATTTCGGGCATCCAAAATCTATAAAACCAGCAGACAGAAAGGTTTATGGCTTTCATGTAACCAATATGCTAACCGTGTTGCTGGCTTTGAAATTGACGTTTTTCTCAATTGAAGAATAGTGGGTTGTACTTCAGCAGTGTGCATGGTCTTTTGTTTGTTTCCCAAGAAAGATATCCATATTTTTTTGCAGAGTGTGTTTATGGTGCAATTCTTTTAAAAGATTAATATAATTTCTGTAGCAACTTTTTATAGCTTTTTCATTTGCTTTATACACATTGTATTTTCTGAATATGACCTGCAGTTATTTTTGTTGTTTTGTATCAATAAATGCAATATGTTTAGACATTAAAAGTTCAGTTTCTGTTGGACTAAAATAGTTTTGTTTTGAAATATCATGCTAATGCTATAAGGAAATACACTAGCATGTGGCTTTTGCCATGATTTGCAGTCTGGACGTGTCGATGCTAGTTTGCAAAAGAAACAATCAGTCTATGTTGGGCACACACTTCTTTTTTATCTTCAGACTATGAGTCAGAGGGTATCATATCAAACATGTCTGATATTTTGAGTAGATTTTTGAACACGTAATTGTTTTGCAATTGCAATGAAACTACATATGTTTTTGTGTGTGTCTACATGTTTTTTGGAAAATGTAAAGTCTGGTAGCATATGATCTTCTGTTTTTTATTAAATGATTCCCAGTTTTTTTTTATGTAACAATTAACAAAGTTGGCAAGTAAAAAAATAAATAAATCACAGACCAAAGTAATTTATCCTGGCATTTGAGCCCCTTGCTGTGTCACTTCGGGCGCCTCCAACCCAGTTCGGTTCACAAACGCACCATTCATATTTCAGTAATGCCCTACTATCCCAACGTTAACCGTGCAAATCCCACCAGCCCTGTAACAAAGACCTTGGGCCCTGTCTACCCGGGTATCAAGAAAAACAGTATTTTGAAAACAACAGGGATGGTGTTGTTCTTTCTCTTACCTATTGTTTTAGCTGCTGAACGAACAAAGCAAAGGGAGGGGTGTCAGGAGGTCCAGTCTAGCAATTATTATTTGGCAAAGCAGCCACCAGCCAGAATTTATATGTACGTGCCAGCTTTGTGACGTTCTCAGAGTTACGGTAGAGATCAGACTGCACCCACTGGGTTCTAATGGAGGAGTTCTCATTGGCCTGCTATGTTTCCTGCTGTCCAATAACCTGTCAAGCTATTGACATGACTGTTGGACATGTCACACCCCACCTGCTCTGCTCCGCCACCCAGCTGAGATCAGATGCAAGGGCCTGGACCCTTCCCAAGCTCTTGATTTTTCCAGTCTCTTTAGTGCTCCAGTGAGTTTTCAGTAGCACATGCCTGGTCGAGCTAGTCAAGGCATCGTTGACGGTTGAGTTGAGATCTATGAGTTACTGTCACACACCTGCACGGCCTCTGACTTTTTGACGAAATCTGCTGTTTTGAAACCAAAATATACAAGAATATATGGATTCCTGAAGAGCCTAAGAGTTTTTTTTAAAGGAAAGCATTGTAAATTTTCCTCTAGTTTTCCAATTTTCAGCTGAGACGTGTTGCCCTTGGACCTCCTACAAGGATCTACTTTCACGCCATGTCGCCTCTCGATAGTTTGCAGGTGTGAAGAGAATAAGAATGTGACCTTCTGTGAAAGACAAGGTACAACTGTAGAGCTTTGCCTTGATATTCAGCAAATATTGTGCTGCTGATTATCTTAAAGCTTCTTAAAATCCATCAAAGCATTGTGTCACGTGAGCTTCGGTGTCTCATGACAAGCATGAACCCTTTGATTTCAGCTAATACAAAGAAAGTTTTGCAAATCTTTAATGCGATTTGGATGTGCTGGACTTGCTGGTGGTCTGTTTTGATTGAAAATGCTGTATTTTTTAAAAGGACAGTTCTGGCCATACACTGCTTTTGGTTCATTGTCAGTTCAATGTTGTTATTGCACTCTTCTCAATGCATGTTTTATGAAAGCAGCTTTAGAAAGATCAATGCTTTAAACCCGCAGTGACAGTAGGAAGAAAAACTCCCTTCCTGCCTATATCATCTAAACAGAAAAACACCCTGACGGGAACCCGTCCTCTGGTTGATACTCATTTGTCTTTGTAGTTCTAGCCACATAATTAACAGACTTCAACAATTAAAGAGTACTGGAGGAGAGCTTTAAAGTCTTAGTGCTATTGAAATAATGCAGAAAGTAAATGACATAGCTTCACCTACTGTTTAGACCTCACAATTGACCTTTCGCAAAACCCACCTACCCTTAGTTACTGTTGCCATGACTGACAAACAATGTCAGTTGTTTGTCCGCTCTCACACTACACACGTTCTCATGCAGTGAAAAAGGCATCGCAGCAGAGCAAAGAGGAAACTGACAACACAGCAACAGAGAAGACAGAGCAGGTTATTTCTGATATGAAACAAGGTCTCAGGACCCTCAGCTTTTAAATTTAGTCATTTTTAAAGAAATTCAAACAATAAATACCATTTTGCGGCTCTTCAATATGTTGTGACAGATCACTGTATTGCCTTAGTTCAAACACGTGAACCGATCGTCTTTTCATATTTACTTAAAGCACGAAATGAACATGAATAAACATCAGAAAGTCTTTATTTTTTCAACCGTATTTTTCAAGTTTAAGTCCACCGAAGTTAATCTGCTCTTCTGTTTGATTTGTGGTTAAGGCTAGAAGGGATACAGCTGTGGCTACTGGGCATGCATATTTACATATTTTCAGAGCCGACAATATAACGTGAAACCTAAAATAATGTTTTTTTAAAAGTACATGGTGCCATAGTTTCATCACTTTAGAGCGTCACAGTGTCTGCCTTTTTGCAGTAAAGAACCTCATAGTTTAATGAGGGGAGGAGACATCAAGCGACGCGTTTAACCTGCATTGAAAACAGATGAGCTCACATGCATATAAAGCTCCTGGTAGGGGCGAAGTTCACGGGATTTTGTCCACAGAATGATAAGAGCACTCGTTTTAACATATTATTTTATTATTTAACACTCAGTATTTAACTTAAGCGCGGCAAGCATACAGTGCGTGACATGACAGGTTTTCTAGTATGCAAAACAAGTACTTTAAAGGAATAACTTAGCTTATTGCCGTTAACGTGGCAGCCAACAACAGCACAACTTAACTAGTGATCGACCGATATTGACTTTTTATAACCGATACCGATATCGATTATTTAAAGTTTATTTAACCGATAACCGATATTCAGAACCGATATTTATTTACTGTTATAAAGTAAATAAATAACAGAGTGAAGTAGGCTTGCCGCACGAGGGTTACTGGTGTTAAGCCGCAACACTGTTACATCACTTGCTCACCGTGGGACCGTCCCCCACCGTCCTTTAGATTGTTTTTATAGTAATAAAAATAAATTCGTTCAGATAGAGGACACTAAAATTAAAACTGAACGCGGCTGCTAAATGCAACGCACGAACGAGAGTCTTGCATCACAGCAGTCTAGGTCTGCATTGCCGGCTGTCCCGACCAGATTTATTACTCCGCTGTCCTTGAAGCACGTGCAATTCTCTTTCCTTTTTTTTGTATTATGCTTATTCTATCATTTTAAATGACAGACTGTGTCGAATTTATTTATTTTTTCTCTGCTGCAATTTTCACTGTGTTAACAGCAAGATGTTAAATGAATTTAGTGTTTTGACAAGACTAATAAAATATATATTAGGCTAAACCTACATTTTTTTCCTATTGTGTTGTAGGCTGAATGTTAGCATAAACGAATTATATCCTGACAAAACAAATTATAATAGGGATTACAATTTTTGTATAACTTTTTTCCTCTCTGTGAAACTTTATTCCGTGTTGGCAGCAAAATGTTATTTACATTTATCAGTCAATAAATTCAAGACTCTTGACAAGACAAAAATCCCGGAAATAGTCCCGCGCAGACCTCTACATCACAGATCAGATTTCATTTATCACGTGAAGAGAGATGACTGACAAGAAGAGTGAGGTGACACAGACAACACGATGTGGAAGAGTTTCAAAACGAAATGTAAAAGCGCCTGCTTTGACTTCTGAGTCTGACATTAATCTTATAGTCTGGGAGAAAACTCACCGAGATCTACCAAGTGAAAAGTAAATAAATTATAAAATACACATTAAATAAATAATTAAAAAGGCTTGTTGTGATGTATCTTTATGTTGCATTAATTTAATAATGATAAATAAAATAGTATTTTATTATTATTCACTATTCACGTCGCTGTATTCAACTATATACAGAGCTGTATTCAAGCAGAAATATGATCGAGCGCACATACACGGTTCGCTTTGCGATCATTTATAACGGACATAACGCGCGCCTAATGCACGATCATGTCACTCAGCTTTACCTTGATTACAAAACTTGCCCATCCAAACTTGTGTGTACTAGTGTGACACTGGCTTCTTTTATCCAGCGAGAGCAGTAGTTTGTGTATCATGTGCTCATACAGCGGCTTTGAGCCGCCGTTCAGTCTATTCACAGCGCCATGAGAACCGTATTTCTCCTCCTAAACACAGAATACTAGAGAGGTGAATACGATCTATTACCCCTGATCTAAGTGATAATGTAAAAAAAACATTCGCTTTCATTTATTTGGTTCCACAGTATTTGCTGTTTTTATTTTAAACACTGCTTGACGCCGTATTGCTGCTGATATTAAAGTCAAAGTAAAAGCAGACGGCGCTTACAGGCTTATTTAAAACCTGAGGAAAAGACGGAAAACTCAAACAAAATATCAACTTCATTTTAAACTACAGTTTAATAAGCTGTTTAATAGGCTAAAGAGTGAATAATAATAATTCACTGGATAATGTTAATTCACTGAATAATATTCTCAGAAATATTGAAATAAGCTATAACAAACAAAACATTGTATTTTATTGCATTTCTCAACTGGCATGTTTTATCAGAATTATTCAAATGTTTTTGTCATTCTAGATTATGAAATAACTGCTGACAGCGGGTTTATCTATTTACACAGAACTATACTCAAACTGCGATCGTCATGGAGATGATAAATCATTAATTTAGATAGAGATGTATTTATTTAGATGTTTATTGGCGGAATAATGGTTAGTAAATGTTAATATAATTTAGTGTGTTTCAAACAAGTTAATCTTGTATAAAGTCTGGAGCTTCTCCTGAGTGAACACTGCTCCAGGCATAGACGAGTTTCACATTTTGCCTGGGGGCACCTACCGGTAGACCATGAGCTCTGATTTTTATTTTTTATTTTTTACATGAATTACAAATAATTAAGCCTTAACATACTCATTAAAATACGATATAATGCAAATAAAATGAGACAATGTGAAAATATTGTTGTATTCATAGATCTGACAAAATCGATTGGCTCTGATCTGGGGGCAGTGCCCCAAACTCCGCCTATGGCTACAGGTGTGTACTTGGATGGGTCAAATGTAGAGAACAAAATTTCACTGCTGGTTATACTCTGTATAATTATGTATGTATAAAAAAAAAAAAAAAATCTAAACCGATATTATTTTTTTACAAAACCGATTATGGTAAAATGCTTAAATATCGGGAAAAATATCGGTAAACCGATATATCGGTCGATCTCTAAACTTAACCCTCATAACATTTTTATGTTTAGTTATATTGAAAAAGTACCCCGTTTCAACATGAATTTCTATGGAGACAGGCCGTAGCTGTCGGGCAAGATGGCGGATGGCAGAGGCGGCACATAATATCCGCGTTCTGATTGGTCCTATCCTCTGTCAATCAAGCTCTTTGCGATTGGTCAATTGTCTCTTGAACAAATTAATTTATTCAGTCAGTAAAAATATTCTCAAACGTACAAGCAAGTTAGCCTCATAAGTCAGACTCATTCACAAGTCATTCAGACTTCACAATTGACTTTCTCATTGAACCAGTCACTGTATTATTTTATAATCTCTATTAACGCTTTACATTGTATATATCCTTTTTTATCAGGCAGACTATTGAACCATCTACGACCATTTATGTCAAACAATTCTGGACAGCTGAAATATTTTAAGGTCTACAACTGATAACATTGTCCTAACGTTGTCTAAGATATTAGTGCATTAAATAGCCATAATATCAGATTTAGCAAATTAAAGATATTGGATCACAAATATCTATTCATCATTTAAAATGACTAGTCCCTTAGTGTCAGCAATAAGACTTATGATATGACTTAAGTCTTATGATAATGCTTTCTTGTGAAATCAGGCATCATTGTTTCTTAACTTCTATTTATAAAGTTTGGCAGTTAAACACACACTTTTTCCACAGGGGGAAGTAAGGCTTTTTAAATGTATTTTTATACAGTGCTTCAGAAGGGCTGTCTGAAAAATCCTTTCAAAGTGTGCAGCTCAGTCGTCTGCACTTATTTGCCCATCTCTCTGCATGCATAATAGCTCTTTTTAAGCATCCTTTGTGCTCCTTTGGCTCCTTTGGCTGATGGAGTGCTTTGAGGTCAAGAGAACTACTATTTATCAGGCCTTCTTTAGTGAAACCTGTAGGAGAGTTCTTGAAAAGCACATTTAGCCAACATTTGAAGCTATGCTTAAATGGGTCCCTCTCATAAGGAGCCTGCCTAATAAAAAAAGCAGTCTTGAGTTGTAGTGTGGCTCTTTTTATTAAAGGTGAATGGAGCTTGAGTTTGTGTGGTCTGTGTTTGATAGGAAGAAGGGTATTTTATGTTTCTCAACTACAGTCACAGAAATATAAGTATTGGTCGACCGATATGTTTTTTTTTGACTGCCGATATCTTGGAAAGCAGTGTGGCCGATATAAAGCCGATATAATTAATTTGTATTAATATTTAAAACATTTGAAATTATTTGAAAATGGATAAAAAAATAAGTGTAAAATAAACATACTTATACTTTAGAAGACAAAGTATTTAAAATATATATATTTTATAAAAATATAATTAAAAAGGAAGTAACCATGGTAACCAACAGGGCAATCAGTATTATGGGAAGTTTGTGTGCACTGGGAATCATAGTCTGCAAGTTTTGTGAAATGAAATCTTTAGTCATTCAAAGATAAATGAGTATTTGCTGAATGCTGACGGCAAACAAAAAAATATTATAATGTTTGCCTTTCTATTACTAATAATATTCAAGCAATCGTAAAAAACTTTAATGTATACATTTTAATTACTTTGTTTAACAGTTCTATCTGGTCATTAGATTGACTTATATCCGTATTAGACATAACTGTTAACGACAACAGCGAACTAAAGGGAGAACGTGAGCACTGTGTGCTCAGGCGCTGCCACTCTCAGTGGCGTCAAAATAAAAGTCCCGCCTCGAACACATTGGCCAAACAGAAACATTTATTACAATGGCGATATGTGAAAAATTGGCCTTGGCGATATATCGGTCGACCACTAAACATAAGCAAAGCATTGGATATGTGACGTGTCCAGTTTCATAAGAGTAAGTATGTGTTTGGCCTGCTTGCATCCAGTCCACAAACATGAATACTTCAAAAAGCGAAAGCAAACTGAGACCATTTCAAGCAGTGCTCTGAGAATGGTTTGCCATTAGTCTGTGGTGCGGTTCACTTCTACAATGCTTTTCTGAATGCAAAACAGAGAAGAAAAGACACGTATTTTAATCTAATAAGATTGAATTTGCCCCTAAAACAGAACACTACATTTGATATGAATTAATGGTGATTTTATGCTTAAATTTTCTGTTTTAGAAAACAAAACAATATCTAATAAGGATATTTTGTTTTTATTTGACCTTAAAAATCATAGGAAAAACATTATAATTCAAAAAAAGATGAGAGGAGAATTAACTGAGAATCTATCAGTGTTAAAGAGGACCAAAAACCGATTTGAGCCCACTTTCAAAGTAAGGAACTGTGTGTAATAAGAACTACCGTCATTTTTTTTTCATTCTGTCACATTCTTGGTTCATTTCAAGAAACTGAACTGAGTTTGGTTCTTTTTATAAGTTTTTGTAAAAACATCCTATATGACCTCTTCTTAAAAAAAAAAGACCCCAAAGAAGACACCAGCTGCGATAATGAACGGAAACAGTATCATCTCTATTTGAAGATTGCTTTCAGAAATAAGCCTGTTGTCTCTTTCTTTGGCAAGAAACAACGTTGTTGAGAAAACTGAGGATTTTTACCAGGAAGTGTTTTCCAAGCAGACAGCCTTGAAATGAACCCTGCTGTGCATCCTGTCTTCAGATATTTTACACAGAAGCACGCATATACACTGGTATGGAAAGCATAAACCTTACAAATACGTTTTTGCACTCACTTTGAAGAGGAGCAACAACTTGGATGTCTGTTAATGTGGTGAGTGCCCTGAAAGCCCTCTGACTGAAACATGTCATTTCCACAGAAAGCAGGAAGTTAGATTCAGTTCCAGCAGTGTACATCAAAGAACGCTCTGAAATCTGGAAAAGCTCTCTGTGGACGCAGGGTGATATGACTCATATTGATGGATGTTTACTTTGCTCTGTTGTGTTTGTGCTCTCCTGTTGAGTACACTTAAAATCCTTTTGTGATCAGATAAGATACTTTTGTGTCAGATTTGTTTTTAATAGTGTTATTATTGCCACTGTCTTTCTAATTTGAAGTTAAGGTGAGTTTATTTTTTTAATTATTGCTTTTTTTGCTTTTATCCCTCCATGCATGTTCATTACAGGTTCAGAGGGACTGAAGCACATTTTTACTTTAAAATGACCCACTTTAGCATGGTATTTGAGTCACACACTAAAATTCTACACTTTGCTTCTCATGGTGCTGTACTGCAGGCACACACACGCTCTCGGAAACCTATTGAACCTAGTTAGTTGTCTCTCTTCCCGCAGGCCTGTGTGAAATATTCCAGCCTGTTTGGAGAGTGGGTGGGGTGAGGGTTTTAGCCCAGTGTGAGGCTCTCTCACTGGGGAACAGAGTTGTTCATAAGCTCAGTCAGAGGATGTTTCTCCCTGTTGACTGCCATGATGCTAGGTAGGGAGCTCAGGACGGGGGAGGGGGGGGACGGCATCTATTTAGGTTTAGAAGATGAGCGTGGCGGAGAAGAGTCAAACAGCTTCCTCAGATTACCTTTTATTGTTGTTTAGTTCATCGCTGCTCCAGAGACAAACGGAAGAAGAAACTGCATTCTGCTTTATGAATATTCATGATTTTTTGCGGCATATCTTGTTAATATCAAGACTAATATTAACTTTAATGATGCCCCAGTGATAATTTTAGACTAGTTGATGGAGCTTGAACTCAGCTCACAGTATTTGCATTCCAGTAAATTGTTGTTCATTTACTGTGCTTTTATGCCTTGATTTTGGGGTGGGCGATATGACCAAAATCTTATATTTCGATAGGAGTAATTTTATTTCACGTTAACAATATATCACAATATAGTAATTTTTGCTTTAAATAAGGCCTTTATGATGTACATTTTTAATACCCTAGAAATGTAATATTTTTTGTCACCAGTGTCGATATCACAAAAAAACAAATACTATCATAAATAAAACAATAAAAACTCAAGCTCACAGAAGAAAAGTAAACAGTCAGCGATTAAATAATAATAAGAAACTAATTATAAGCGATAGGACAACACATTTATAAGAAATGCTACACACATTGTATAAAGTAATCAAATGTAAAAAGTTAAATGTATTTCTTCTAGCAGTGATACATTTTTTCTCTTTTGTTGTTTGAGTAACATAAACGACAGGAATATTAGACTGCTGTCACTTTAAGAGCTACACGGATCCATTATTTTGTTGCACGGGTTTTCTTTCTCGATTGTTTGCTTTCACTTAAAGGCCTGTTCACACCAAGACAATCACTAAAGATAACGATAAAGATGTAGTTCTAAAAAATTCTCAGTATTAAAGAATAGCAGAGTCCATACCACAGCTATAACGATAAAGGCAAAGAGAAACAATATCACTGGAGTCAGTTTCAGAATAATTTTTTTTTTTCCAGCTGATGAATGTTAAAAATATTGACACCCAATCAGAATAAATTCTGCTGTAACAAGCTTGGGAATTAAAGCGGCAGATGTGCATTCCCTTGGAACAAACAGAATATATAGTTCACTGGAGTGGCCGCTAATATTATTATCTTAATTGTTATCATTTTTGGTATAAATTAATACTTGCAAAAATCGCATTTTGACATACAAGTGTGTGTATTTAATAATCAAGGCCTATAAGGCTCAAAAATTATTGTATTAATTCATTACTTCCACTCTCCGAGCTCTGTCTTCATGTGCGTGCACCTCTCTAATAGCACGCAGAAAAGTTTCTCAGACAGCACGCGCATATAGCGAAATTAGTTTTCTTTCACTGCTTGTTGCATTTCAATGCCTTAACATCACTTGTTTTTAAACCGCAATGTTTAAAAGCATGTGTAAATGATACATTTTTGTGATCATGTAGCTGCATCATGTGAGCGTGTAACCGTGATAGAGATTGATTGATTGATACCTTGATTACTGAAACATCTGGATTTCTAGAGTGATGTAAAAAAACATTATCTTGTTGACTGATAGTTTTTTGTGAGAATTAGTTGTGATAGTCTTGCAAACATCGGTTTATAGCAGTCATGGAGTTACATTTATGAGTGTAAAATAGCTTGTTATTATTAGAGCTGGGTATCGAGTTTTATACTTTTTAGGCACCGACCGAATTGCCTCAATACCATAGAGTATCGAAAAACGTCTTGTCATTCGGTGCCTGCAGCACTAGGTGTGTTCGGCTAGAAGCGGTGCAGCGCAGATCGATCTGTGTTTGACATCAGTGGAGCAGTCTGCTCTCTATAGCTCATGTTGGACTATTATACAAAGATCGGTCTGAACAGTTGCTCCGTTTTCAAGTCGAACACACTTTACACCGGTTACAATCAGAGATGTGGCTCACATGTGAGGCTTTAGTGTGAATGTGTCACACCCCTTAGATATAAGGCTACATTTACACTGGTGTTTTTTTGTTTTAAAATGAAAACGATCCTCATCATACTGGTATTTCCACTGCCTTTCCTTGCTTTCCACTATCTCTGACAAACGACAAAGCAACAGACCGGAATCATTCATTTCCAATGGAAAGTAGTGCGTGAGCTGCGTGGAGTATCCGATCATGTTAGTGATGGGAAGTTCGGATCCTTTTACTGACTCGGATCTTTGAATGTAGTTAATCAAAATGAACAAATCTTTTTTTCAAGTCATTTTGTTCATTTCAGCAGAATATAATTAAAATGTTACATGTTAATAGCCAAGTTCCACAACACATACGCAATGTTATGAATAAGGCTGTTAATTCAATAAAACTAATGCGACCATGGCCAAATGATGAGAAACTGAGATTAATTCATTGTTTCAGGTTATGCAGTATGTTTCCCTCACCTCCTGATCTCGTTCGTTCTTTTGTCATGTCACATCCGTCTGTACTGGAAACAGAATTGAGTAGTTCATCTCTCTGGTTCGAGTCCTTCATTCCCAGCCCCATAGGCTATAACGCTATGCAGTCCCGGAAACAGAATTGATTAGTTTATCTCAAGTCCTCGAGTTCGAGTTGTTCATTCTTTTGTCACGTGCCCGGTTCCCGAATCAGTATTACAACAAATAATACAAACATTACATATTATTAAATGTATGCTGTTATTATATATAGGTGACCTTTGCACATACGGATGATGTTTAAAGCCTCTATATTACAACATTCAATGTTAACCATGACAGTCGTTCATAAATGTATAAATTGTAAGAATTAAAAAAGCTGAAATTTGAGACCAGAAATGCATCACATAACTGTAAAAGTGTTTGTAAGGAAGGTACTCCTTAAAAAGGTATAGAATATTTAATGATGATAGTAATTACATTTTTCATATTTTTATGAAACCATTTTAACGGTTTTAATAATGTAGCCTATGTGGTTAGTCTTTTTATTTATTTATTTGAGAAAGTTTGAGAAGGTGGTAGTATGGTGCAGATTTAGCGTCAAACATGATTTTATTTTTTCCTGTCACAGTCACTCATGATTGGCCTGTGAGAACTAGCCATATGTTGCTGTCTGAACGCATACCAAAGGCTTTATATAGACTCGCTCTCTGATGTGTCAGCACTGTTTAACTCTGTTTTGTTTGCTGGTTTGTCGTCTCTAATTAATGTCGCTGAGTAGTTCTGACTTGTCATAATGGTTGTTTGAGCAAGCTCTGAAAACACCGGAAAAAGCTCTGAAAAATGTTGCAAGTCCCTGCTTTGGGATTAAAGTTAATTCCTAAATGTCACCCTCTGTCACGCGCTCCACCTTATCCATCACAAAAGACTTTGTTCAGTAGTTTTTCTTTTTGTCACTGTTAGATAAGCTTGGCTAATCAAGCCGTGGCGGTCCTTTCTGTCTGTGAACTCTTTCCTGATTCTGCATCTGTTAAGAAACTCTGAGCTGGCATTTCATTTTCCTCTTTCTAATGGCATTGTAGATTAAAAAGAGAATTAGGGATGATTTTAGTGACGCATTCATCTCACCTCTGGTAATGATTTAAGATGATTGATATATCTGAAGAAGGAAGGAGACCATTTTAATAAAACGGTGTACCTATTATAAAATATTATACTGGACATGTATTTATTTTTTTGCCTCTGAATGTGTGAGGTTTTGTAGTACCGCATATTAATGTGCAGTTATATATTAAAAGTAGCCATAGGTCTCCACTTTCCACCTTTTTTATTTGCCCTTTGTTTAGTCTTAAAATGTGTTCTGTGGGAATTTACAATCAGTACTGACCAGTAAAAACTTTTCAATCAGTGTTGGTCCAATTTGTAAAATATGCTGATTATAAGGCCGATTAATTTAGGCTCATGATCATAGGACCCTCCATTATGTCTAGATGACCTACCTATTTTTCAATAAAATTAAATGTTTATTTAGTTATTCAACCCTCTATGGGCACCTTTGCAATATATATATATACACACACACACACACAGGAATGAGAATGTCGTGGGAAAAGTTAATTTATTTCAGTAATTCAACTCAAATTGTGAAACTCGTGTATTAAATAAATTCAATGCACACAGACTAAAGTAGTTAAATTCTTTGGTTCTTTTAATTGTGATGATTTTGGCTCACATTTAACAAAAACCCACCAATTCACTATATCAATAAATTATAATACTTCATAAGACCAATACATTTTTTTTTTTTTGTGAATTGTTGGCCTTCTGGAAAGTATGTTCACTTACTGTATATGTACTCAATACTTGGTAGGGGCTCCTTTTGCTTTAATTACTGCCTCAATTCGGCGTGGCATGGAGGTGATCAGTTTGTGGCACTGCTGAGGTGGTATGGAAGCCCAGGTTTCTTTGACAGTGCCCTTTCATCTCATCTGCATATTTTGGTCTCTTGTTTCTCATTTTCCTCTTGACAAATACCCCGTAGATTCTCTTTGGGGTTCAGGTCTGGTGAGTTTGCTGGCCAGTCAAGGACACAAACACCATGGTCATTTAACTAACTTTTGGTGCTTTTGGCAGTGTGGGCAGGTACCAAATCCTGCTGGAAAATGAAATCAGCATCTTTAAAAAGCTGGTCAGCAGAAGGAAGCATGAAGTGCTCCAAAATTTCTTGGTAAACTGGTGCAGTGACGTTGGTTTTCAAAAAACACAATGGAGCAACACCAGCAGATGACATTGCACCCCAAATCATCACAGACTGTGGAAACTTAACACTGGACTTCAAGCAACTTGGGCTATGAGCTTCTACACCCTTCCTCCAGTTACGTATTGCTAGCTTCCAAATGAAATACAAAACTTGCTCTCATCTGAAAAGAGGACTTTGGACCACTGGGCAACAGTCCAGTTCTTCTTCTCCTTAGCCCAGGTAAGACGCCTCTGAAGACAACTGTAGCCAAATTCCTTGACACGTCTGTGTGTGGTGGCTCTTGATGCCTTGACCCCAGCCTCAGTCCATTCCTTGTGAAGTTCACCCAAATTCTTGAATCGATTTTGCTTGACAATCCTCATAAGGCTGCGGTTCTCTTGGTTGGTTGTGCAACTTTTTCTTCCACACTTTTTCCTTCCACTCAACTTTCTGTTAACATGCTTGGATACAGCACTCTGTGAACAGCCAGCTTCTTTGGCAATGAATGTTTGTGGCTTACCCTCCTTGTGAAGGGTGTCAATGATTGTCTTCTGGACAACTGTCAGATCAACAGTCTTTCCCATGATTGTGTAGCCTAGTGAACCAAACTGAGAGACCGTTTTGAAGGCTCAGGAAACCTTTGCAGGTGTTTTGAGGTGATTAGCTGATTGGCATGTCACCATATTCTAATTTGTTGAGATAGTGAATTGGTGGGTTTTTGTTAAATATGAGCCAAAATCATCACAATTAAAAGAACCAAAGACTTAAACTACTTCAGTCTGTGTGCATTGAATTTATTTAATACACGAGTTTCACAATTTGAGTTAAATTACTAAAATAAAACTTTTCCACGACATCCTAATTTATTGAGATGCACCTGTATATATATATCCACTATATTGCCAAAAGTATTGGGTCACCCCCTTCTAATGAAAGGTTTGACTACTTTAGTCATTTCCGTGAGTACACATCTTTATGTTTAAGCATATAAAGATATTCTAGGAAATTGTGTGTTTATTTTATTGCAACAGTTTGGACACGACGCTTTTCTATTCTAACATGACAGTGACTCTGTGTATAAGGCAAGGTTCAAAGAGAAATGATTATTCAGTCAGTGTTAGGGCTGTGCGATATGGACAAAAAATATATATCACGATTTTTTGATTTTTTTTTCGATTTCGATTTTAATCACGATTTTGACACAAACAGACATGCTTTATCTTACACATCTTACTTGTTTTTGCACATCTTACTTGTCTTGCACATCTTGTTTTGCACTTTTCTTTATTCTATTACACATTTTACTTTTTTTTTTTTTTTTTTTTACCTATATATATATATGCTCTTGTGTGGTGTTACTTTTATATAATTTTTATTCTTTGCACTGTCCACTGAGCGGACCTGATTTGATCTACATTTCACTTTTGATTATACCCTGTATAATTTATCATGTGACAAATAAAGAAACCTTGACCTTTACAGTTATAAATGCATTCTGTGTGAATTTGAAACATATTTCCAAAGGAAACCAATTAGACCTTTCCCAAAAAGTTGTAACATGTCTCTAGAACAGACAAATGGCAAAATATATATATATATATATATATATATATATATATATATATATATATATATATATATATTATATGTATATGTGAGTAATCAAATCCAACAAAACAAGATGCAACCAGAGCATGTGAGCGGTGGAGCGGTTCAATATTGCGCTTTGTGTGTGTGCACTCCGCTCAGTCGTTCACGGCCAAAATAAACGCTCCGCTAATGATCCGCTCAGGCTCACTGGTAAACCGAATCCGCTCAGATCACTCGCTCACATTAAATGTCTCCAGTAAGATTAGGCCTATTTATTTTTTCCTGTTTATTGTGACATTATTGAATAAATGTCTCAATTAAAGCAGTAGTCCGATAAGAAATGGTTATGTTTCAGAGTGAAATTGTTCATTTAAATTAGGGATGTTAATTAACCTTTAACCAACCGATAATAATTTTGACCCATACAATCAGTTAAACGGTTTAAATTCACTTATCTATTTATTTTTAGTAATTTATCAAAATATTTTAAAAGGTTTGCTGCATGGTTAAAATAAGCTATACACGTATAAAAAACAAGTTTTTTAGAGAGAGCGAGAGAGAGAAAAAACAAAGTATCCTATAAGTCGCATTTTATTATTTCATTCAGAAATAGGCCAACGCGAATTACAAACATTATAATAAACACTGTAAACATAGCTAGGCAATTTTAGTTCCCCTCACTCCACAACAAATCCTTTCAATTAACAGTAGAAAATAACAAGAATTAAAAATAAGAAGCTATAACGACAAACCAAAACTAATTATTTTAGGCTAAAACAAAACTGAAACCAATGTTGGGTCTCTCCTTCAACACAAAATCAAATGTTCCCGTATTCATGTATTTAAATGCCAAAATATTATTTACCTTTTATTTATTTACCTACAATATCCACATAAAACAAAATGTTTTGCATAACTTCACGGTATGCGGTGATAATGCTAAACAGCACAGATTTTACTACATATTTAAACAGAGCAGTGTGTTTTTCCATATGTTTGACCGGTTGTTTTTATAATGATAATGAACAGGCTGCATTGTGAAGGTAGAATGCTTAAATGCGTCGCTGGAGCAATCACTGGATTTATTCCTCTTCTAACAGTGGAAGCAACTCATCTTGGTCATGAAGATAATCGAATTGTAAAAGGTCTGCTTTTATTTGTGTACATAAACAATAAAAAATTATCTTTGCTTTTTGTAAATAAGAAAAAAAATAGAATGCATCTTTCTGCCGTCTTTAATTTCAATTAGCAGCAATAATGAACAAACTCTGCATACTCTAAAAACACTGGGTTAAAAACAACCCAATCTGGGCTGGATAAAAGAGTACATTTGGGGTTAATTTTGTAATGTGATTTATTTAACCCATCATTAATGGATGATTTAACTCAGCTAATGGCTTTATTCGTTTCTATTATAATAATCGCTTTTTTTTTTTTACTTTATGCATGAAATATTATTTACAGATTAACTTAAATCCTCTAAACTTCTGTAAAATACTCCAGACGTGATAACTTCCTTTATTTCTCATTTGCTTGTATTTATAAGCTATAAGCCACATTGCCTATTTAATCTCGTTTAACAAACATTAGAAGTAAAGATTAAACATTAAACAGATGTAATTCACGAGTAAATCGACCACTCTGTAAATATGTTTTCACCGTAGCGCTGGCTCACGCCGAGCTGGAGTCGTGTTCGCGGCTGATCACGGATCAGACCGCCGCCTCGCTCACTCATGGACGAAATGAACTGCGCCTTCATAACCTGCTCAACAACAAACAGTCAACAGCTCTGAGGACATGTTTTAACTTCCATCCAAAGTATTTGTGTTCTGTATCTTTATAAATATAATCGTTTATTTTATGCAAAGCATCAGACTCTTTATCAAGCAATAAGACAGAGCGAGACGTTGCTTAGTGATTCACACGCGAATATGTTGCTCTAGATTTAAACAATATACTGACAGAAACAATTTTATAAATAAAATAAAATGTACACAAACTACCCAAACACTGAACAAATAACCCAAAAAAATGACCCAAAAGGCTGAACCCAGCATCTAGGTGAATTAAGTGTTTCTCCGCTTGCAGAAGTGCTGCAGGTGCGTGATGTAATATGATATGATCAGGTGAATCCTCGTTCTGTTGTTTGCTGCTTTTTGCGCATGTGAAATTAATCCCCGAGAAACAGATGTTAGTATTGTTTACAGGTCACAGACACTTATTCTTTTTAATTTAATTCAGTAATTTAAAATATTTGTCGGTTAACGGTTAGGAAAAATAACCGAAATGAACATCCCTAATTTAAATGTATAACATTTAAAATCTTAATTTAAAAACGTGTCTTGTTTTGAAGCCACTTGGAACATTTTCGTAAAAAAATAAATAGGCTAACTGAAAAAGTAGGCTATACGTTTCCATTAAAACAACCTTCATATTCAAAACACGCACACAAGATGAAAAGCAGATATAGAATTTCACAAAATACTTATCAGGCCCATGAAAGCACACACAAGATGAAATGCACTTGACAAATAATTATTTCGTGGCGTAAATAAAAGAAACACTTTCTAAAATTAAAATAGACCAAAACTGCGGAATGCGGTCCATTTAAAACGTGTCAATCTTCACAGGATTTTTGAATTTGCTTTTAGAAACATTAGCTTAGACAAACTATTGCTTAGCCTATTCCACAGATTCTGGAATTAACAAATTACCAAAGGGGCATTTTGTGCTGAGCTTGCGCTGATATGAGCGAGGATCTTCAGAAAGACGCTCTCTGCTCTGAAGGAAATACATCGCTACGCTCCCGCTGTGCTCTGCTGCATGCAACATGCATTTTTGGCCACCAAGTCCTTATCCTGTTCTGAACTCATCTTCCCTGTTTCTTTATCACACTGTCTGTCTGTATGCCTGGTCTGTTCTGTTGCATTCTGATTGGTTCGGATAGCATACTGCGGGAGGTTGGGGCGGGGCACATAAAAAAATCGAGCTATAAAGCGATTTAGAAATCGCGCAATCTCAAATCGCGATTTTATTTCGATTTCGATTAATCGCACAGCCCTAGTCAGTGTGGAAGATCTTGACTTGTCTGCAGAAAGCCAAGTTCTACTCCCAGCTGAACACCTCCGGTGTGACTTTAAATGCAGACCTTGAGACAAACTCATTAGCAAACTTGACGCAGCCAGGTATTCCAGAGTGCATATCGCACCAATCAGCGAGCGTTAATGGCGGAGGGGGAAACTATTTCAAATATTACTGTTATTGTGTCGTGAAATGCCATTCTAAGAGTATTTCAGGCGAGAATGTAGTAGTTTAAAACTCAAATCTGCTATTTATTTATAAATATAGCGCCTATTTGAAAATGTGCTTCACTGATTTCGGAAGCGTGAGCTCCACGCGATCACCGGGCACTCATGCTCATGTATCCGCCGAGAGCATTCTCACCGCAGCTAGTCCTTCTGACATCTGCCGCTGGCTGATGCAGACTTGTGCTTGTCATATTTAATTTTAGTATGTCTCTTTGAGTGTTTGTGAGACAAAATGACGATGAGACATGCGCCTTTACAGTTTACGGTACGTCAAACAAAGGTGCGCTGCGCATCCATTGAGATGAGTTGAAATATAACTCATCTGCAAATGAAAATATATCTGTGCTAAACTTATACTTAGCGTCCAGCTCACACTACTGGTGAGTAAAATCTGAGAATGTATTAGCCAGTGGCTAATATTAAACATCATTTAGTCACCCAGAGTGAAGATTTAGTTGCATATGCAGGGCTCTAGACTAGGGCTGTGAGATTAATCGAAATCGAAATAAAATCGCGATTTGAGATTGCGCGATTTCTAAATCGCTTTATAGCTCGATTTTCTTCTGCGCAGCCCCAACCTCCCGCGGTATCCGACCAATCAAGAATGCAGCAGAACAGAACAGACCGGCATACAGACAGATAGTATGCTAAAGAAACAGGGAAGATGAGTTCAGAACAGGATAAGGACTTGGTGGCCAAAAGCATGTTGCATGCAGAGCACACAGCGGAGTAGCGATCATATTTCCTGCAGAGCGGAGAGTCTTTCTGAAGATCCCGCTCCGCTCATACGCAGCGCCACACTCATAACGCAAAATGCCCCTTTGGTAATTTGTTAATTCCAGAATCTGTGGAATAGGCTAAGCAATGTTTGTCTAAGCTAATGTTTCTAAAAACAAATTCTAAAATCCTGTGAAGATTGACACGCTTTAATGGACCGAATTTCCCGAGTTTTGGTCTATTTTAATTTTAGAAAGTGTTTCTTTTATTTACGCTAGAATAATTATTTGTCAAGTGCATTTCATTGTGTGCTTTCATGGGCCTGATAAGTATTTTGTGAAATTCTATATCTGCTTTTCATCTTGTGTGCGTGTTTTGAATATGAAGCGTTGTTTTAATGGAAACGATACTTTTTTCAGTTATTTAATTTTTTACGCAAATGTTCAAACAAGCTTCAACAAGCTTTTAAATTAAGATTTTTTAAATGTTATACATTTAAATTAGGGATGTTCATTAATACTAGCCGCTGTTTTTCGGGGATTAATTTCACATGTGCAAAAGCAGCAAACAACAGAACGAGGATTCACCTGATATCATTTTACATCACGCACCTGCACTTCAAAACAAGATGTGTAAGATAAAGCATGTCTGTTTGTGTCAAAATCGTGATTAAAATCGAAATCGAAAAATAAAATAAAATCGTGATATATATTTTTGTCCATATCGCACAGCCCTACTCTAGACTAACTTTTTGCACTGGGTGCACTGGTGCGCCTAACTTTTTTTCTTAGGTGCACCGGCACAAAAGTTAGCTGCACCCAAATTTTTATATAGGCAATATTGACTAGTAAACGACTAACTAACAATCTGGTCAACATAAAGTTCTTTATTTGAAGCACAATTCTACAAGAAAGGTAACTTACTGAAAAAGTGTTGGTTCTTAAAGTGCCTCACTGAGCAGAGATTTAAACTTAAAACATCTCAAGATAAATAAAATCTAAATTAAGTGTTTTAAGGCCAAACTGAACATCTCATGGCTCAATGTATTATGGACTATCCTCCATTGCAGTCACATGCCCCTCGGATGGCCAACTTCTGTAGTTTAGCTTTCTTGATCTTTGTCCTTGGCTAAACCAGCTGGCCACTCTCTCTAGCATCAATATCTTCCAGACTTGGCCCTTCTACACTGAGTCTTATCAGATCTTCCACTGTGTCGAACGAAGGGATGGCCAACTCCTGTAGTTTAGCTTTCTTGATCTTTGTCCTTGGCTAAACCAGCTGGCCACTCTCTCTAGCATCAACATCTTCCAGACTTGGCCCTTCTACACTGAGTCAGATCTTCCACTGTCTCTGAACAGGGATGCTCTAGTGCAGTGCTTCTCAAACCCCCTCCCCTTAAACCCATAAAACAATCCTGCGTCCCACCACAGACTACCAAATAATTGCACTAAACATAATGAAAAAAAAAAGTATTTACAGTTTTATAACCAATGCTTACTATGCAAAAAAAGAGTATAAGGCCTTTAGTGTTATGTTAGAAGCATTTTTATACTCATACCTTTTCTTGATTTAATATTTAGATTTTTTTTTATTTATTTTCATTTACATGTTTATTTTTGAAATGTTGTATGCATTTGTCATGTTTATTTCATGTCTTTATCTTCTTAAATGTGTGTATATATTATGTATAGTTTTAACTTTTAATTTGAGTTACTTCTTTGGATAAAAGCGTCTGCTAAATGACAAAGTAAAGTAAAGAAAAATAACTGTTCTATTCTGTCTAATAATCTCTCTGTACTCATACTGTATTTTAATTAGTGGTGGGTCAGTTATGTGCGTGCTTGCGTTAGCAGACTCTTATCGGCGATAAAAAATATCTGCTAATCTATTCTCAAAGTTGGGTTGGGAGCTGGGTCTATACTCGCAAGCTATGATGACTTTCACCCTGATATTTTGCGCGGATGTATACCTAGCAATTGCACTGTGGGGCGAAAGCTTAGTCTTCGAACTAGAGGCTCGCAGTCCGTGATGGACAGATTGTTGATCTGGTCTATGTGGTAATACAATCGGGCAGGACATCCAAACGCTCATCTATCATTCATCAACCTCAAATGGCTTTTCATCTGAAAGATGTATGTAGTAAGCAACTTTACATGGCCGCTCAATATGATGTTAACCTAGAGAAATGTTTATTGAAGTGTTTGTGTGGGAGCGTTTGCGCAGGACAGGCTCGTCGCCACTTGCTCTTAAAATCTCATACAGATAAAAGTAGCCTAATACATCTTTGAATCTGTAAAGACTCTACGCTTATTTGTGTGCACTCAGAATAACAACGAAACGTTGCGCTTTTAAGCAAACAGGATGCGCTTTAGGTCTCATGTGAACTTGAGAATTCACTCCGTGTCACCCTCTGCTAACCTGTGTGTATGCCTAACGTTACTGTGAAATTACCACATCAGACGTGACGTGCTAACATGGATGCAGCTATGAAGCCGCGGGTTTGCTTCAGGAAAATTTATTTTAAGAAGCTTCCCAATGGAAACTGTAAACAGTTCATCACGACCTCTTATGTAGGCCTACAGTTCAAAATTCATGTTTAACTGAATAAACAGTTGAACACAAGTACATCTTATTGAACATAGTTTATTTTCAATTCATAGTAGAACAGCTTTCTGCAGTTTGTGATGCATTTTGAGATGAGCCCCTGGTCTAATGCGCCACCTGGCTTGAGAAACCTGTCAAAGACTTACTGGTAGCACACATTATTTCGGCAGAATTCAAATGAGATTTAATCTAGATTAATCTAGATTAATTCCAAAATTAATCTAGATTAATCTAGATTAAAAAAATCTATGCCCACCCCTAATTTTAATGCAGCCAAATTCTCAATAAAACTGTTTTACTTTATATATTTGACTGTTTATGTTGTCAGTCAACAGGATAAATATGAAATAATGACTGAAACACGTCCAAGAATTCATAACCAGCTCTCCCTTCCAAGAAGCTAGTCTGCACAAAAATACTAATTTATAATTGTATTGAGCCGTTGTCTGATGAAATCAAATAAGACACAATATAAGACAAGACAATTCCAGTGCTGTGATTTCTTCTATATTTGCTGTACATTTAGAGAAGCGTTTGATTATTTAATTGTATAGGTATATTATTCAAATTACTTATGTTGACTGACAATAACTGACTGAAAATGGCTATTTCTGTACAACTTTTGAGCAGCACTCAAAGCAGAGCACAAAGCTACGAATAGCTTAATTCAAATGGACCTTTTTCACATTTCCAGGTTTCTCAGTAGCGGAAGTCGTCATAGTTGGGTTAACTTGAAGAGCAGTGAATGAGAGCATACCACCACAGATATATTTTTTGCACTCCCATTTGCTCAAATAGCTAAATAAAAACTCTATGATAGTGTTTTCATGACTTTCAATAAAAGGAAAAAATTGAGAAAGACTGATAACGGCAGTCAGAAGAGCAAACAATGTCAGATTTACCGTCCCTCCCATAGACGCTGTATTAGAAACACCCTCACATTAGTGTAAACTATTTTTTTTGTAATTTGATGCAAAGGTAATATAATACAAAGATTAGTGTTATAAAGATACATACATAAAAACAAAAAAATACAAATATGAAATACTTTTGAGGATGTACACTGTAAACCCGGATAAGTAGAATTTACTTAAAAAAAACCAGGTAACCCGTTGCCTTAAAATTTTTAAGTAATGAAGCATTAGTTGAATAAGTGAGGTGAACTACGTTCAATGTACTTAAGCCCATAATGGAATGGAATAGAACATTTAAGTTGAATGTATAACCGAGTTACAGTAACTGAAGATACTTAGTTTAAACAATCTTTCCCCACCCATTTATTTAACTCAGCTTGTTAAGTAAGCATTACTCCATAACTAATTTTACTAAGTTGTATATTCTAACTGACCCAACTTAACTTTTTGTTCCTGAAACTCAAAATATCTTTCAATTAATAGAGCCATGTAAAATACATACATACAACTGCAACATTACACAACATCCAATTGTATTTTCATTGAACATGTCCTTTTTTAGCAACAAAAGAAACAAAGCCATGGCCTAATAGGGTTCTAGTGTGTAGTTTCCTCAGTGATGGTAAGAAAAGAAAAAAAAAAATCTTCCTCTTTACTGCCAATCATTACAATATTGTACTGCACCTCTTCAAATTTGGTTGACAAACTGCAAAACTCAGCCCTGTTGCTCAGACAAACTGCAAAACTCAGCCCGGTTGCTCAGACAAACTGCAAAACTCAGCCCGGTTGCTCAGACAAACTGCAAAACTCAGGGGTTGCATGGGTGACGTCAATGCCGTGTAATGCCATCCCGCCTTGTGCCGTCCACGAGCTTCTACATTTCAAAATAAAAGCTTCACAGAGCTTCTACTTTTCAAAGTAAAAGCTCAGGTCTGGAATAAAATACTTTTTGTTAAAAAAATCTCTCTATAATATAAATGCAGATTATCATGCTAATGAATAAAATACTTAAAGCTAATGCTTTAAATATTTGGTGTTTTTTAACTAAAAAGTAAGATACATGCAAACTATCATGCTGATGAATAAAATACTTAAAAAATATATGTCCGTCTATAAAATAAATGCAGACTAAATTTTAAATGAGGTTTGATCAAATGTATGTTAACATCAGGGACACAACAATAACGTCCAGAAATCTTACCAGTGACTCCATCTGGAAAATAATTTGCGATTTCGTATTTTGTTTTTGACCCTCTGAACTTACCGTTGGACAGGCAAAACTTGATGATATTAAGTTGTTTTGGCTCAAACACATAATTACAATAAGATAGGCCATTAAAAATTACAGTTTACTCAGAATTCATAATTAATGTAAAGAAATGACACATGTTTAAGTAATACAAACTCAGTTTGTTTGAGTAGACACTACTGATTGGACTTAAAAACTCAATTACAATAAGAAAGGACAATAAAAAGTTCAGCTTAATCATAATTAACAAGTAATGTCAATAAATTAGACACATTTAAGTAATATGTACTCAATCTCTTTGAGTTGAATCAAAATCTGGGTTTACAGTGTACAATGCTGATGACTGTTAAACGCATAATCACCGTCTTGAGAAAAGGGTCCTTTTATGGGCACATATACTTCTCTCATTCAACAAGAATCATGAAACATTTGGCAGCTAACCAATTATTCATTTAGCAAACAAAGCTTTGTAGCTTAACTCTTATTTTAATACTCATGTCACCAAACATTCATATGTGCAAACATATGTTTTGCCATCATGGTGGGCTGGTTCTCACGCTAACCCAACACAGTCTTAGATTATACTTGACGTTGTCTATAAATACTGTCGACCAATAATGAAGCGCTTGATATTTTCCAACTATGGCCCTTTTTTACATTTTGGTATCCAGAAAATTGGTAGATTGTGGATTGTCTTGCACCTCTTTCTCACCAGCTCTGTGTGTGCTGCCTTTTGCATAGAAACAGCATTAAGAAACACAGCAGCATTATAGACGTGCAAGAACACTTCCAGCTGTCTTTTGCTGCCTGTCTGCAGAGACGCTTTTTCACCATGACAAGAGTAGGAATTTTAGACAGTTCTTCTGTGCTTGTGGGGTTTTGTTTCAAGCATTTGATTTGTGTGGTGTTAGCCCCAGGCTTGGTAACATCCATTTGCTGTACTGAAGAGACCTCAGGAGAGACTGATGAGAAGACTTGATTCCAGATGCTTGCCGAAGATCATCATCATCTATATCTATGAAAGAGCTTCTTCCATCACCTAGTCTCACTCTCTCTCTGTCTTTGATTTCTCCCCTCATACCACTGTGACAGTCTCTTCTCATGGAGTATGAATTATAAATCCTGATATGAACACGAAGCCTTTGATTAGTAAATAATGCCTTGCACTTATGCAAAGTTCAGATATCGATGAATAATCTGTCTGCTCCTCAGACGCTGTTTCCTGCTGCACTGCATTTTGTCCTTGCCCTCGTATCACCCTTGCAGAGATGTGATATGGCTTTTTGAAGCACTCTTCTCTCAAAGGCTTTTGATTTCAAGCATCAGCTGATAAATATTCCATGCAAGTTCCTTTCATAAGCAAACAAGGGGCAGAGAAAGCGGCGCTTATCTCTTCGCCGACAGCCGGAAGACACACTGCCACTCTCAGGACTGACATGAGGGGAAGAGGTCGCAAAATGCACCTGTGCCTTTGTGTGTTTTCGGGATTGTATCTCTGTAATCAGCAGAAGGCTGCCATGAGTAACACTCTGCTCGGGCTGGTGGGTTGCGAGTGGGCCTGCTCAGTGCCGTCACTGAAGCATTAGCCCATCTGAACTCGTCATCAGTGAATAATCGCACACATACCCCCGTAGTCAGGCACGAGCCCACGGCCGTCTGACCAAATGTCTGTTTGTTTTGTTCATGCGATTCCACATCTTGGGTTTGAAGGGAGGCTGAGGCATTCTCCTGAGGCAGAACTTTGAAATCTTAGGCATCGGATTAGACCATTAGCATCTCGCTCAAAAATGACCAAAGAGTTTCGATAATTTTCTTATTTAAAGCTTGACTCTTCTGTAGTTACATCATGTACGAAGACCAATGGAAAATGAAAAGCTGCAATTTTCTAGGCTGATATGGCTGTGCCTGAAAGTAATCCCCAGCTATATCATAACTAGTTATCTAGCTGGGGACTACTTTCAGGTGCTGCGTAATATCATTGCGCCTGCTGCACCCACAGTACGGCAGCTAAGTTCCTTTATTATTATGCCGGAATGGGAGTATAGTCCCTAGCCATATATCAGCCTAGAAAATCGAAAATTTACATTTTCCGTCGGTTTTAGTACACAATGTAACTACAGAACAGTCTTATAGAAACTCTTTGGTCATTTTTGAGTGAGACGCTAATGGTCTAATCTGATTCAATGGTCTATGCTAAGCTAAAAGTGTTACCGACAGACCCCGAGATCGGTTGAATGGATTCAAAAACAGTAAAACTCAACTGTTTAACTCTTGGGGAGTTGTAAAATGAGCCTTTTTTTTGTTCCTTTAAGGAGTGTTCCTTTAAGCTTCCTTAGAGCCATGTCTGCGTTTGAGCACTCCAAGAGAGCTTCCTTCAAGGCTGTTATTTGGATGGACTTGTGTGCATGGTAAAAGCTTTCAGGAGAATGCCTCGGGTCTTCAGTTCACAGTGCTGCTGCAGAAAAGGTCTCTTGTAATATAGCTTCTGCTTCGAATTGATTTGTACTTCAGCTGAACTTGGTTGTGTGACGTTAGTACAAGATGTCAAGAAATGAAAGGGAAAATGCATTTCGATTACTTTCTATGCCACACTTTTTCTCACTTGAAGCTTCCTAATTTACCATTCCTAACTCTCACAGGGCTGTGAGATTAGATGAAGAGAGATCACATTTATGAGAAACTAAGTTATAGCGTCTACCTTAAACATTGCAGAAAGAGAGCAATGGATGAATGAGAGAGAGGGGGATGTTGTGAGAAAAAGAGCTGCTGGAAATCATGAGATATCTTTAGGTAGAGACACTCGGCAGGGAAGCATTTATGAAGCAGCTGCTAAGGCGTCTCAGGTCTTCGATTCAGAGTAAGGACCTTCCGTCTCTGTTCATATGGAGAGATGGCTAGAGAGTGAGTAAGGCCAAGGTCCAAAATTAACTCTTGGCAAGCGCCAAATGTGAGTATGAATTGACTTGAGTTGTCTGGTAATACTATTAAAAACTGCAACATTACATGGTTTAAGAGCGACAGACTGAGGCCAGTGCTACAGCATTTCAGGCCAGTTATCAGAACAGTACTTGCTCTTTCAGGCCAGTGCTGCATTGCCATTGAAAAGGTAACATTTATTGATCTAGTGCATGTCGTTTTATGCTTTGCGAATGTCAAATATTAGTTTTTCTGTGATTTTATGTATTCTCAATTGTTGCAATTTATGCTGATTTGGTTGATAATGTTAGCTAATGAACACAGATTTAATTTAGTTGAAAATGACTACAATAATCTTGCTGTATATGCAGTTCAGGTAGTAAAATTGTAGTCAGTAAGATTTTTTTAAATGTATTTGAAGCCTTTTATGTTCACCAAGGTTGCATTTATTTGATAAAAAATACAGTAAAAAAATATATATTTTTTAAATACTCTTACAGTTTTAAAGAATGTTGTTGTTTTTTTAGGTTTCCTAAATGAATTCAATTATGTAATTTATTTTTATTGTGAAATATAAAAGTAATTTGTTCTTTTGATGGCAAAGCAGAATTTTCAGCAGTCATCATTACGCCAGTCTTCAGTGTCACATGATCCTTCAGAAATAATTTTAATATATACTGCTCAAATAACATTTCTTCTTATTATTGTTATCATCAATGTTGATAACTGTCGTTATGCATTTAAGGATTCTTTGATGAATAGAATACTTAAAGGCATTTTATAACATTATAAATGTCCTTACTGTCACTTTTGATCAATTTAATGTGTCCATGCTGAATCAAAGTATTAATTTATTTTCAAAAGAATCCTACTGACTCAAAAGTTTTGAACGATATTGTTAATTAAACAATGCAAAATACAGTTCCGTTGTTGGTAAGAAACATTTCATAGCCGGTTACCCACCTTAGCATGTCTGGCAAAAAGTTAATTTTGGACCCTGAGTAAGACTATGAGATGAGACTGAGAATCCCAGGAGGCAGTGTAGAGATATTGGGAGAATGTATGTAAAGCTTCTTCAAGAGCCATAAGCATTTTACAGATGAGCAGCATATCCTTGAGAGACTATGACAGGCCCCACACATCTCCCCTACTGCGACACTCAAACTCCCAGCTTCTCTTTGTTCCCATAATCCACTGTGACGGTGAGGGTTGCATTTCCACTGCAAAGGGCTTGACTGGAGGAGGGGCTGCAGGATCACACGGGCCATTTACAGGGCCACAAAAAAGTGCTGGGGCCCTGGATATGTGTCCACAGGGTTAAACAAAAGGTCTTTCTCCTTTTTGAGACACTTGATGTTGCTGTTGTTTTGGCTTTCTCAGTGTTTGTAATGGTGTCCTTTGTATAAATGGGGCTGGACGAAATAAAGCAAGTCTTCAAAGAGGGTTCAGCTTCTGACTGTTTTCGACAGCATGTTCTGATTTTCTATTTGCACACAAGCCTGAGCGCTTCCAGAATCCTCTGAATCTTATATTAAGATGTTCTTGTCCAATCCATCCTCACAGGCACTGAATCTGCCAGCCCGCAGTAAGTTAAGAATGTGGTGCTTTCAAGTGCACATCTGATAACCATATTTTATCCGCCGCACCCCTGTCGGCTTCTGTCTGCCACTCTCCCACCTTCCCTGCTTTCATTCTTTCTATCATATGAAGCTGAAGCCTCCATTACTCTCGAACGCAGAGCTGGGGAGATGAAGTGTGAGATGATTTCCTGTGAATGTGGCCTTGAATCTCGTTACTCTCGCTCTTAATAGATTCCATACTTCTGCACATTGTGAGCGTACTCGACAAGGACTCCTGGATATGTCCTTGTTCACAAGAACATCATAGTTGCTTTTGTAGAGTTAGACGTGTGTGGGCGTTGTTTTCATGTTCAATGTATTTCTCCCTCTATGTCTGATGAGGGTGTGAGAGCTATTGATTTGAGTCTGTAATGTTATGTTTGGGAAATTACCCACATATTGCAGAATGAAGTGTGTTGGTGTTGGTTTATTCTGTCTCTACAAAAAATTGAACAAGCTTCACGGTTTGTGTGTATTGTTGAGAATGAACTCTTCAACCTCAAAGTTTTTTTTTCACCCGCCCCCACCATCTCAACTATTCTTCATAATCTCCTCCTCTCCCCTTAGTCTTTGAAACTCCACTCTCTGCTTTAGAGATTTTTTTCAGACTAATACGATTAGCTTTTAATTGCCTCCATTCATGTATGTGTGTGCATGCAGACGTGTGATGGAGGATGAGTTTAGAAGGACCTCAGTTCATATGCACATTCCAGTGCGAGAAGTGTCCTGAAGGAGCTTCCACGTTAACAAGAGGAGTGCATGTCTCTCTCTCTTTCTCTCTCTCTCTCTCTCTCGCATATGCATGTGCTCTGAACATTAACTAACCCTCTGGGGCTTTTAGCTAAAGTGCATCCTTATTTGGTGTATGGAGAACATTAGATGCACCGTATGGGCACAGTTGACAACCTGTACTTAAATGCAACATTCACTTTGACTGTTTTTTTGCCCCTCCATATCTTGGGAAATATAAATGATAAACACGTTTGTGTGGATTGTGTGGGAGTTGTGTAAGAAATAGTTCGACCCGAAAATGTCTATATCAATTTATGAAGCATTTTTGAACTTCTGTTTACCATATTTGATGAGCTCTATGTATGTACCTTGATCAGTGTTTATATATGAATAAATTTTTCCAAATCTTACAAAGTCATTTGATGGTTTTGTCTGAGAAACAAGTTAAAATATAAGTTGTTATTCCCTGAAAACTGATATTTTCCCTAGCCTGTCTTTGGCTCGTTCACGACAGAAGAATTTGAACTAGCCTAATTTATCAGACTGGTTTTATGAAATTATTCACTGTAAAGATCGGGTTCAAAAGGAAATATCAGTAGCTTGAGAAAAAGTGAACCAGCACGATGGCCTTTGCTCAAGTTCTCATTGATACTTGATGGCCGCTGGGGTGATTTGAAAAGACTGTTTAATGTCACGCTTCTTTTGTCTGCAGCCTTCCTTCTTTTCTAGTCCATGAGAGGAGAGTATGACCTGAAGGAATTACTAAATTGCTGGGATTTCATCTTTGAGCTTCTGTGATTTTGGTGAGAAGCAGGCATAAAAGATGAGGCTTTTAATAGTAACTGCTGACAATGCCCCGCAGACAGCCACACGTAAATGAGGTGTTAACTAGCTCTGACTCTCAGACAGGCATCCTGAAGATCAGCCTCCGTGTCTTTTTATTAAGTAGACGTGCACTGAAAAGCATTAAATACATTTTACAGAAAGGATTAATGAAAATGTGTTTTGCTTATATTGCCTTTTAAAGCTGCTCTTGGCTGAATCATCATAAATTATCTATACCCGTTTAAACATTCCTGGTAAACCTATTCTTTTTATATGCCACAACATTGTTACATTGTGACGAATGGGAGCCTTGTCAATGAGGCTTGTAAACCGACATAATGTTATAAACTAGCAAATAACTGATTTGAGTGCTTCGTCAATATTCCCATTTTATAAAAAAAGATCAATACCCTCTTTACGGTGTGATTTACTGCAGTTTTTAATTTAACAAGCCTCTCCTTGGGTGCTGGAAGACTGTTATGGCGGAGATTAATTGTAGGGTGAAGAGTTGCAGTCACTCTCCACACACTGCGGCTGATAGATCGTCACTACATTAACGACCGGTCTGTCGACAAGCCTGTAAATTCATCATGAATGCAATTACTAATATGTATTTGTTTCTTCTCCATCATTTATGGTCTATTTAAAACCTGTAAGTCAGTGTTCCTTGACGTGAAAGTGTACTTAACGCCTATGCCAAATGTGCTGTGCCAGTTTCATTTGCACTCACGACAGATTTCATTTATGGATAACTGCCTAATTAGCTTGGTGTTGATCTCATCTAACATCCTACAACAATGCTGCCTTTGCCATTTGTTTCAACCAAACAGTCAACTTAAACAACCGCCAACACCATCAGATGATATTTGATAGTACATTTAATCTGCGGTTTGAATAACTTGTCCTCCTGTGGAAGGCGTCAAAGCTGTTTTCAATCAGATGTTTGCCAGCAATGGGATATGTCATCAACGACGCAAACGGCAACCAGGCTTAGCTGTGTTAATAGATGATATCTGAAATTGGGCCACCACCTCAGAAGAGATAAGGACACAGTGATGACTTAGTCCTTAGGTTGCAGAAAATATATCTTTTGCGAGATACATCATGAATTAGGTTATGAGTTTCTTAAATACAAGGAAAATTGTTCTTTATAAATAAATCTTGTGAATTATTATAATATTTTTTTTTCACACAGCTCAGTACCTCATTACTGTTTCCTCTGTTTCAGGTATGACTATTTTGTGAAGCAGATCCCTAAATGAACTGGAGTCGAGGATCCAAACTGTGGCATAAAGCACAATGACGGCACAGTCAAACATTCACTGGTGATTGGAGCTGGGTAAGAAACAAGAACCAATGCTGTGATTTACCAACCTGAAGTTAGCAAGCAGCGAATGTGGATCCAGCGAACTTGCATCTTTAATATTTCACTGCTTCAAAAAAATAGCTGAAGTTCTTATTGTACAAATGTTTTTGTCTACCAATGCTACATTTATTTGATGGAAAATACAGTAAAAACAGTAATATTGTGAAATATCATTTTAGTTTAAAATAATCTTTTTTTGTATTATTGTAATATGTTTTTAAAAAGTAATTTATTCCTGTAATGACAAAGCTGAATTCAAGCATTACTGAACTGGAACCATTATTACAGGCTTCAGTGTCACATGATCCTCCAGAAATCATTCTACTTTGTTGATTTGGTGTTCATAAACATTTCTTCTAATTGTGCTTCTTTATATATTTGTGAAAACTCTGAGACAGGATTCTTTAAATAGAAAGTTCAAAAGAACAGGATTTATTTGAAGTAGAAATCTTTTGTAACTTTATAAATGTCTTTAATATCACTTTTGGTCAATTTAATGCATCCTTGCTGAATTAAAGGTATTCATTTCTTACCCAAAAAAATGTTTTACTGACCCCAGATTTTTGACTCTGTCTGTGTTAATATAGACAAATCCCAGATACTAATTTACCGAGAGCTTAATTTACATATTACAGATCTAAGCTACATAACAAGGCACTTTGCACAAATTAAGTAAAGGTGGATTTAGCCATGAGTCAGTGGAGAAAATGACTTTTATACTTCCTCATTAGTCAGTCAGTACAACGGTTAGGCTGTTAGGTATGTGTAAATGGGACAGTGTGGTCAGATTTAAGTTTAAGCCTCATATCTTGTCAAATTGTCCATGCAAGTCTCTTACGAATGACATTCTGTCTTACTTTACATGCTCCATCTGACTCTAGCTTGATCTGATGATCAGCCTCTTTCCACCCATAAAGCCCCGTTCACACTGACAGAGATTAAATCACTGGAGGTTGCAGTCTCTGTGTTGATAGATGCAAGCTGGTTGTATCCAGCCTATATCCAGTCTTCATTCCCATTGGTAGTCACTACATTGCATTGCATTGTATCCAGTGGTGGAAAGAGTACTGAAAAAATATACTCAAGTAAAAGTACCATTACCTTCCAAAAAATATAGTGCGAGTAGAGTAAAAGAGTAGCCTATTTAAAATAACTCATGAGTAGTGAGTACTAAGCTGTGGATTCTACCCCCTCATAATAAACGCTGAACACATGCAATTTATCAATTTAAAAAACATTGTACATTATGTAATTCACATTATCTTGTTTGTCATAAAGAATGAAGAATATCTATCATCCAACAGTTTTAATATTGACTGCCAACTCTTTAAAACACATCAAAACAGCGTGGAAACAGTATTCAGTTGAATAAAATATGAAGATATTCTCAGTACAATCATCTCCATTTAAATAATAAAGTTTGAAAAAATATATTTAAAATCATATGAAAGGCCACTGAGACCGCATGCTGTTGTTGCACATAAAATATTAATGTTTAGAACAGTACCAATACAAACACCATTAGAAACTCATAGTTCAGCATAACACACCGTGAGATGGGTTAAAATGAGAGCCCAATTTCTCTCCAAAACAGTGCCAGTTTAAGCAGTTTTGCAATAAAGAAATAAGAATAACTAAACTTGATAATTTGTTACAATTTTAACATAAATGCAGTAATGCACATTGTTTTAGAAGGATGCCATACCTTTTACACATTTACTCGAATTGTTATACTGATAATACAATTTATAATGAAAAATGCATTAAATAGCAAAGTATTTCTGGGGAAACTTATTCAAAAGAAAACACACACATCGCGCAAACGCACGTCTCTTTGCTGAGCCACAGCGGTCTCTGTGAATCAGCAGCATCCACAACTGAATGGAACAAAAAGTGTTGAACTTTTGCAGAACACTGATGCAGTAAACCATATTAACACCACGGGTCACCAATAAGGTGTAGATTGGTCCTCAATTTAAATACATTATTTCAAATCGTTTTACAGTGTTTCCAACACACTTTTCCACAGTGCGCATCACGCGCTCAAACTCATCAAAAGTCAACAAGTTCAACAAGCAACAACGAGTTATCCAAGTGACTACAGCAGAGCGCACGCGAGAGAGACGAGACCGCGCAGATCGGCCGCATCTCATAAGTGAGTGGGAATTATACCAAACATGGCACTTGCGGGATTTAACACTGTACGCAATACCCGCAACCTCACACCACATTTCAGGCCGTGTTGATAGGCAAGCATATATACAAATCATTTAGTAAGCAGAAATCCAAAATTTTCCTTAGCATATTAGAGCGAAGATGCCACTTAATTGATGCCTGAAGAATGCACTTCCAGCAGCCATGATAAACAGCAGTTGGCGGTTAAGTTTTCAATGCACAATTTGATTTGATGAAAGTCATGAGACCGATCGTTGATGGATAAAAATAAAATAAAAATAAGCATGTAACAACCACAAACGGAGGAAAATAGTGGAGTAAAAGTACCGATATATCACTTAAAGTACTCAAGTAAAAGTACACAATTTTTTAACTACTCAAAAAAAGTACAATTACTGATAAAAACTACTTAATTACAGTAACGTGAGTATTTGTAATTCGTTACTTCACACCCCTGATCGTATCTGGTTAGGAAAAGTGTAAGAGTGACTGCAGTATGTTTGCTAGTGCTGTGTATGTGTTTGTGTGGGGTGGGGGGGGGGGTCACTTATAATGGCCCTGTCAGATGGTTTGCTTCTCCTGTCTTCATTTTACGAGAAGTGTTTAATCCCCCCGTTGGCCGTAATATCGTAAGCTTTTTGGTAATATAACAGCTCTAATCCCCTGACTGCTGATGAATTGGATGAGGGCATTACCTTCAAAGCAATTTCTCTGTTCACCCACTGCAAGAAGAGATATGACTATAAACACGGGTTTATCACACAGACTAGTTTAAATAGACCCTTGACGAGTCATTTTGATTTTTGTTTTGTTTTAGATTTTTACAGATACTAAATAGTGTGTCATAACATGCCTCAATTGAGTCATTCTGGGAATATCTGTTATAATCTGAAATAAATATTATATGAATAATCTATTCATTCTAATATTAAGTTAATTTCCACATTTCTGGTGACCCCAATTTTGAGAACCTATAGTCTAGTAGTGTACTAAGAGTAAACAAAGGGAATAATGTTTTTTAAGGCTTCTTAGTGAAATCTTTCTCTTATCAGTCAGGCGTCTTCGTGGATTATACACCGCTCTTTCCAGCTGTCTTTAGTGCTTCTTCTGGATATGCTCTGGTTAATTGCATTCATGTAGAAGCCAAAATTGTTTTTCCTAGGGCCTTCCTGGTGCTGTTGATGGAACAGGTGTGTTGATTAGATCATGAATCACAGCCAGAAAGAGGTCTTTGCAACATCTGCTCTTTGATCATCTTGCCTTTCCAGCTCTAAACTGGATTTGCATCTTAGTGGGAGAGTAAATAGCACTGTACCTCAGTCTAATATAGATCAAACTGCAAAGAGGTTCAGTTCTAGTGCATCTGATTGGTTGGATTACTCTCCTGATTTTACACCAAAATGAAGGGCCACAGTTGACCACAGTTACTGTGCGTGTGTTCGTTCATGTGTCCTCTATAACTGCTGTTTTGTTGATGCGGGAGTTCTCCCCTACTCCCTTTCTAATGAGAATTAGACTAAATTACATCCAGCGCATTATTATTAGCCTGTCAACTGTGCTTATTATGGGCTGCATCTGTTACACAGGGGAATCCCTGTGATGTCCCTCTGGCAATATCTTTTTCTCTAATGAGCCTAATAATGTAGCTGTTTCACACCGGAACAGAGGGAATTGGTGTGTTTTTGTTTCATTTGTTTACTTCTTTCATTTATCCGCACCCATTCTTTAGCTTCCAGGTCTGGCATCAGTAATAAGCTTCTTTTGAAGCTGCTGATTGCCCTTGATTCATCCCCAGGATGATCAGCAGTTCAGAGGAGTGGAAATGTTCAGAGTTTAGTTAGATCTGACACACCTGAGCTCAAACACATGACTCCCTTCTCAGTGCTGCCCAGAGGGCAACACTTCTCTTTGGCATTGGGCTAGTACTATTTCTGTTATTGTTGGCAGGTCAGACTATGTCCTCGACTAGAAAGAGCATGCCACCACCTGATTCTGACCATTGTGCCATGAAGCAACTTTAGCAGTGAATTGTTTAAGAATGTCACATATAAATGTAATCTGTTTAATATTGCAATATTTATAATTTTACAGTGTAAGCAAACTTAAATTTCCAAAATTAGAAAATTGAATCATTCTCCTGGACTTCAATAAATCATATTCTACTAGATTCATGAGTGTGCTAAATTATTATGAAATGGTTTCATATTTTTTAAGCAACATGGCAACTTTAACCACTTCTGATGCAACTTTATTGAACATTTTCTGCTAACAATGGCCCTGTGAATGGGGAAAAAAACGAAATACAATGTTGAAGTGGATAGTAAAGTTTATTGCAGCTTTAGGTGAAATGAGAACACAGATTTGTTTTCTGTTTCTTAGTGAACTTCTGTCGGCTGTTGAATGCTCAGTTGGGTCGCCATGATCCAGGGTTGTGTTCTGACCACAAATTTAGCCAGTGATTTCTGTTATGCTAACAATTTTGTGCAGCTGTTTGCATGCAGTTGGCAAACGACCGTCTACGGTTCCAGCCAACCAATGAGTGATAAAAGACCTCAACATGGGCGTAACTGCCCTTCTGAGTCTTGCTCTTCTTTTCCAGAAGCCATATTATATATGATCAAAATCTTGCCTCTTTCCTTCCTGTGTTTAGCTTGAGATGTACGAGCCAGCATAAAGGCTCATATTTGAGGTATTCTGTGATTAATATGTTGTGTAATAGAGCAGGAAATCCTTTTCCCTGTGACATTTCAAAATGTGGTTGGATACCATTTAACCATTATTAAGTTTCCTTAAATAGGTCTCCGATTCTCGATCTGTTTCCTTCACTGCCAAACCCTTGTCACAAAACGTTTTAGGTTTGACAGAAGTTTCCTAGTGGATTAAACATGCACGTTAGTAAATACCCTGTGGATAGATTTATCACTTTGTTTGGCAAGGTTTTCTTAATTCTAAAGCCAATGTTTAAGGCTCGTATTCTCTTTAGTAGAATTGATTGTGATTACCGTAACTCACACATTATATGCTGTAAAAATAAAAAATCATCAATAGGGCTCCAGCTCCTCTCGGCATTGTCTGGTGTTGCATGAAGAGCCTGTGGCAGGCCTGAGTGGGGAGGACAGCGTGCAGTCTCGGGAGCAGGTCTGTGTAGGTTGTGGTGACAAATGAGCTGAAAGCTTGGTATTCATTGCACCCAGCTCTCCTGTGCCAGCCCTGTCCTCTCTTCACTGACAGCCTTTCATGTGTCAACAATATATCCCACTGTTCCCTGAGCTCAAGGTGCCAGCAGAGGACAGCAGCCTGCAAAGGTGTGGCCTAGGGCTGGGCAGTAAGACTCTATATATTGCGTGACCATAGACGTATTAACCACTAGAGATTTCACAGTTTCTTTTATGCCCAGGTAGATATTATCAATGGGTTGACTGCTTGATGTAGTTTACACATGATGCAGAATCAAAGTATTGTGGAAATAGAGAGTGGGACGTGTGCTAAAGTCTTAACTCTTAAAAGAGGTCAAGAGAATAAAGGGTTTGGTATTAAGGAAGGGGTATTCATGGTTAAAAATATATCCTTTTTCATAATCCCCAACATGCACATGCTAGCTGTGTTTACAGGCACCCAAATAATGTTTAAAGTTTATATGTTATAAATGTTTATAACTGCTTGATGGTTCATTCGGATAGAAAAGCTTTCATGTATACACCGCAGTTGATCCGAATGGTCTCAAGCTGAATGGATGTTTGATTGGATTCAATAGTCCGGTCAAAAGGAAAAAGTAAGCATGTGAAACGGCGGAATCAGACTTTTTTTTAACTGTATTCAGATGTCTTGTTCCCACGTGCAGAGCCATGATGCATATGTTTACATACATTTTATGTCATACAATGCAGATGTTTATTTACGTCTCGTTCTACGAGCTGGGATCCGTTCTTCGTACCTCGCTTAGTACATTTGAGAGATGCCAGATCTTCTAATCATGATAACTGATCTCTGGCTAATTTGGTTCTTCAAACGAATTTGCATATTAGATAAAAATATCTGGATTAAGTTGTCTAAGATTACTGCGCGTTCTAGTGTTCCTCGAAAAGGGCAGATGTATCAATACTCAAAACCATGATCAGCAATGCAGCGATTGGCTGGTGGCAAGACAGCAATGTAATGACATCATATCATTAAAAACAGATGAAAAACTTGACAAATTTCTAGACCTTTATAAGGAAAAAGCCAAGCAAACAAAACTACATAAATATAAATAGATATAAATAGATACATGAGATATAAATACTAAATAGATAAATGAAATGTGCACTGTTTTTAATTTATTTGTAATTGTTTACATGATTCCCAATTATTTATATTTATGATTTCTAGTATTTGTACAGGCTTTACCTTTTTACTTCAGTGTTGTAATTACTAGTTAATTTAATTTTATCTTTGAAACAGATTTGTTACGTGACAGCATTAATTACAGTTTCTTAAAGATCATGTTATCTGCATCTCCTGCACTCCATCAAGCACCTTCCATAATATCTGTCATCACTCAAATTAATGCACGACTCAGATTAACTGTATAGTATGTGTGTAAGACTCCAATACAATTATAATGTAATTATCTCATCACTAATAAATATTTCAGTGAGTAAAACAGGCTGTGTCTATAGTATTATAGACTACACCACATTATCTTATAAAAAATATATTATTATTATTTTAAATTATTGTCCCTGGACCAGCAGGGTACACTTATAATAAAGTAGCGGTGGATGTGACGATTTTAAGTATAAATTCTGCTTAAAAATATGCAATCTAATTCTGTTTACATGTAATGAGCCTGCTCCCGAGCAGGTTTAAGCTTATGGACCTGTTGCTATGACAACTCCAGGATGAGCTTCGAAGAACCAAATGATCCAAGATCAAGTGAAATCGGCAACATCCAGCTAACTGAGTTAACGATGTACGAAGAACGGACCCCTGGTCTGTGGATGAGACTGAATATTTGCTCAAATTATACTCGTAGTAGCTGCAGTGAGATTATTACTGTTGCTTTCTTCTGTTCTGAACATAGCAACTTATGTATGAGCTGAAGTCTTGCTTGAAACGAATGTGATGCAGATGTAAACAAATATGTGATTCACATTGCAGCTTTTAAGGTTCATGTAAACCGAGCTTTCAGTATGGATTCAGAATTGGATTCATTCCAGTTGCCAAAAATGAGTGCACATGTACATATCTAAGATGTATGTAATTGAATGTGATAATTTTTTTGAGTTGATTAATTGTGGTATGAGATATAGTGACATAAGGTTATAGTTATACAGCTGTGTTTGGATTGACCAGGCAGGGCAGCTGTGGGTGTTGAGGTCCTGATCCAGGTAGCAAGAAACAACTGAAGATGTGGCGAATCGATAGCGGCCTGCATTAGATGAAAGAGCAGCTCATGAATCAACGTGATAAGGATGCAGAGGAGGCGTGGCCAGCATCAGGTCGTCTCTGCGACTGAGACAGCACTAAGCGCATTCTGATGGGAAGCGCTCTACTGAGATGGATGTGCTTGTTTTGAATTCAGTTTTCGAGAGCACTGCGTTTAATAAGTCAGCTGAACCCTGCTTTCCTCAAAGGAGCTAATCGGCCACAGCTGTACAGAGGACGGCACATTGTTAAACCGCATTCATCCCTGACTCCTATTACCAGCCATAAGCCTCTCTACGAAAATACATTTTCTTAAATCTAGCACGGTATGATGCTCCCTAGGATGTAGTGTGCTCTTCCTTTCAGTCCGCTGTGCCACTTGTTCAGAGAAGGGATTACATCCGTGTTCTGCCTGTTTTTAGTTTGATCTCTGGATTATACAGAGCTCAGCCATATCTCCTGCATATTAGTGGATTTGAATGCAAATTATCCTTGTACACAGATGCACCCTGCACTGCGGTGGGCCGCCTGAACCAGATGCTCCATCAGTGAGGCTTGATCAGGTGCTCCACGTTAGGATTCAGATGGCACTTTCCGAGCATGTCCCTGAATCTCAGAGTAACGGCATCTGAACTCTGCCTGCGAAAGCCACAAAGATCAAATTATTTATAGCCTCTGCAAACGAGATGAGCTGCTTATCTTTCACAGTGCAGTCAGACGCTGCTTTCCTCCGCATGCTTTGAACAGTCGACATGGGGAAGATGAAGTAAAGGGGGGAGAGATTAGAAAAAGATGGAGCGCAGGTCTGTGAAACTAGTGCAAACTCTGCAAAGAGGATTAAACGGGAAGATTGGAAGAAAGAATGATTCACTTGCCCTGATCTTCCATAGCAGTGAATATTTCAGAAGTGTATGAAATCAGGTTTCCACCTAATACATATGTAGGGCAGGGTAAAGGCATGTACGTACTGCTACCATCCATCATTTCTGGGTCTTTTCCGCTCAGTTCGTTAAATATGGAGTGTTTGGCACTATGTGGCACTTCGTTTGGGTTGATGGATTGATGCGTTTTCATTCTCCGCTGACCTTAGACTTCGCTTTAGATTCACAGTGGTGTGGACTGTTAATGATGGCATTGGCGTGTTGTCCATGCCAAACCCAGCACAGTAATTAGCTGTAGTGAGAGGCAGTGCTGTTCTGCTTATTGATTTTTATTCTTTGCGAGGAAGATAACATGCCAAAGAGAGAAGAGATGATATGAGAGAGAGGCTGCTGAATCACGTTATGAGCTATGTTTACAAAGTTAATGCAATTCTCTCTCTAGTACAGAAACCGCAGCAACAGATTATGATTTGTGAAAAGAGGAAATATGTGTCTTTTCTGTTTAGCTTAAGACTATTGCAAGAACAGTAGTCATTGTATAAACTACCAGTTTTTATGTAGGTTTTGAGCTATTGATTCAAAAATGAGGAATGGAAAAGCCAAAATGAGATTAAAGTTTCCAAAGTGCACAAAAAAAAAACTTTTATTTTTACTTTACTTTTTTTTCTTAGCAAGAACACATGCACATAAAGAAACACATTTACCAAATAAGTTCGTAGATAGGCAGTTTAAAAAAATGTGACTAAATAGTATATTTCAGGAAGATTAATTATTATCAGACATCTCCGTTTTTATTCCCAAATTGTTTTTGTGATATAATGATTTTTCTTCAATGGAAACGTTGACTAAATCCCACAGAATTTGATAGTTAACTAAAACTATTATAGTCATTTTTATTGTAAAATAAAATAAAAATTCCATAAACTTTTAATGTCAAAAATTAGAAATTAGACCACAAATCTAAGTTGCATTGTCTAAAGCTAAATAAAAATTACTTAAAAATAGCTTGAAAATGAAAAAATAGAATAAAATGACAAAAACACAACCAAATTACTGAAACCTAAGCTAAAATGAAAACTAAAAATATGAATATATTTGAATGTGTATATATATGAAAATAAAAGCTAATTTAAAATAAATACAAAATAATTATAACGTAATACAAGTAACATAAATAAATGTTCCTGTTTTAGTAAATCCAGAAACAGGCTCCATTGTGCTTTATTTTTGTCAAATGCCACACGTTCTTCCCCTAACGATAAATATGTAGTGGAACAAAAAAAAGAAGCTTTTACTCTTCTGCTATGAATTTTAGAAGCAATATGCAAAACAGTGTACACAGTCACCCAGACAGATATTGAATTTCTCTAATGCTGCGTTTGATTATTCATGCAGAGGGAAAATATTGATTAGACCTTTTAAACTCTGATTAATTCCATGTAGGTATGCATACAATTTCCTCTGACTGGATTACTGATTACTCGACAGCTTAGATCTGAAATGTCACTGGTGTAGTGTGGGGAGTATAAATATGTAATTGCATGTTTGCCTGTTATTTCAGATCAGCGAATGGGTCTTTTATAGAATGCGTTTTAATGTATGTTTGTGTTTTTATATTATAGGTAAGCACTGATTATGCGTTGTCTGGCAGCCCGTGTTCACTACAAGACCCTGATAGTGATCTGCGCTCTCCTATCTCTGCTCACGGTCGTTCTGTGGAACAAGTGTACAAGTGAGAAAGCGCTGCGCTTCCTGCCCCGGCACCCCCAGCCACCTCCCAGCCCAAAAATAGACAGCCATCCGCAGCAGCCCCAGCCCCCCGAACCTCCACCTGTGGTCGGCGGAGTGCGCTACGAAGAGATCGACTGCCTGATCAATGACGATGCCACCATTAAGGGCCGCCGAGAAGGCAGTGAGGTATACCTGCCCTTCAGCTGGATGGAGAAATACTTTGAGGTTTACGGAAAGGTGGCACAGTATGACGGCTACGATCGATTCGAGTTTTCACACAGTTACTCCAAAGTATATGCCCAGAGAGAGCCGTACCACCCCAGCGGAGTCTTCATGTCCTTTGAGGGGTATAACGTGGAGGTGCGTGACAGAGTCAAGTGCATCAGTGGAGTGGAAGGTGAGTTATGTGGTAATGATTACACCTCTTCACTTCTGATCGATCTTCTCTGATAACGGTTGCTTAGTGTTCAAACACAAGTAATTGCAGTTTACACCTGGTATTAACTTGTGTCTTTAAACATGCATCAAAAGTGCAATAGTTATATATATATATATATATATATATATATATAACTATTGCACATTTGATGCTTGTATTATATATATATATAGATATATTATATATATATACATATATATTCGACCGAACCCCCCAAAAAATTCTTAGTTTCTGCTGAAATAGTCATTGGTTTATTTCGACATTTGATGATGGGGTTTGACTGTTTCCGCATCTGTGTCATGCACACAATGTGAAAAAACAACAAGAGGTAAAACGGTCAACTGTGTTAATGCACTACACCATGACCAAAAATTATGCTAAATTTGCAATATGACACTGGTAATATAACACTGGTTCAGCTAAAATATCAAGAGGCAACTTGTTACCAAAGAACTTCACCATGACTGGTTGAATTTATCAAAAAACAACACGCTGAAGAGCATACCAAGTTCATTTAACCGAGTTTAATTACTGGAACTGTAGTAATCAACATTTGAAGTGGATCAAAGTTGTCCTGAGACAAGAACGCATTTTGGTTTTAGGACAACCTTTATGAACGGTTTTGATCCACATAAAATGTTGACTAGTGTATATTTTGGTCCATCTGAGATGAATGTTAATAGCTGGTGTTCAACCGGTTAGGTTGCCTTAGGTTGTATGGACTGTACTTTGTCCACACTGTCATCTGTATGTATTCAGCTGCCAATAAAAATCTAGTATTCTTAGTTCTTTTGGCCATTTTACCATGTTTAAATCCATTCTGCTTGTTTTTCCCTCCTAATTAGAGCAGAAAATGTGAGAAAAATCAGCAGATTCTGCCTGGGACTACTCATAACTGTGCCTCACACAGTTACTTTCTCCCTCATCATCAAGATTCACCTAAATGCATGTCACATTAAAGTAGCACTTAATTGTGGCACACTGGGAGAAGTGAGAGGCAAAGCGACCTGCCTCAATTCTAACACAACTTGTTAGTGGCCATTAATAGTCATTTAGTGCAGTGCAAGAGGAGTTTCCTGGAAGCCAGGCTCGAATGATCTACGTCTGGTTCTTAGTGAGTAATGCACCCTCAATGGATTGTCCACACTGTCATTGTATGTATTCGGCTGCCAATAAAATCTAGTATTCTTAGTTCTTTTGGCCATTTTACCATGTTTAAATTTTTCCTCCTAATTAGAGCAGAAAAAAAATCAGCAGATTCTGCCTTGGCTCACTGGGAGAAGTGAGAGCAAAGCGACCTGCCTCAATTCCCAACACAACTTGTTAGTGGCCATTAATAGTCATTTAGTGCAGTGCAAGAGGAGTTTCCTGGAAGCCAGGCTCGAATGATCTACGTCTGGTTCTTAGTGAGTAATGCACCCTCAATGGACTATACATTAAGCAAATGAAAGGGGGATTGATTCAGCCAAGAAGTGAATCACAAGAACTGATTTGATGACCTTAAACGTAATGGAGAATAATTTTGCACTCAGACTCCCATGTGTCTTCTGGTGAATGTCAACGAGGAAAAGCAAAACCAAATTAAAGCAAAATCATTTCATTTTTTGTTAAGGAACCTAAATGACAAGCATTTCAAAATGAGTTCAGAGATAACACTCCGTGACAGGAAAAAGCTGATTATGGTGGTCTCGGTTGTGTCCTTCAGAGGCGTTTTACTGTCCAGAAACTGCATTTTTCTCTTCACTGTGTCAGTGATCCATCACTGTTTCACTGCCCTGACAGATTACTTTCAACCATTTCCTGCTGGCTCACTCTTCTCTCTATCTCTTTGCAAGGACCGTCCTTCAGCAGACGGGGTTAAGTACCCTGTTCGAGCCATCACACTGATAGAGCAGAATCTGATCCCAGTCCCCCCCAGTTCTCGGATCACATCTGGCTAACACCACCATATCAAAGCTATTTTCACAAAGTTCTCTAAAGAGAATAGAGAGTCGCTCAGCGCTATTCGCTCCTCTATATTCTTTTATAATGAGACTGGGTAATGAAGTAATCACTTCTTAAGGAAGTAATGAAAATAAAGTCAGTCTGATCAATACTTGAGTATAACGAATGCCTTCCAAACCACAACTTCATTACTATTCACTGAAGACGGTGAAGCCTTTCGCAGTGCTTCACAGGATACTAATGCCAAACAAAATGGAAGAACTTTTAAATTAAATGAATATAAATCTAATTCTAAGCAGGCCTAATCTGTTTGTTTGTATGTGTGAGTGTACATCAATGTAACCATTACCAATGACAAGCGTGTAAACCAGGGGTCACCAAACTTGTTTAGCTCCAACTTGCCTCAACACACCTGCCTGGGAGTTTCTATGCCTAGTAAGACCTTGATTAGCTGGTCCAGGTTTGTTTGATTAGGGTTGGAGCTAAACTCTGCTGGACACTGGCCCTCCAGGACAGAGTCTGGTGACCCTTGGTGTAAACCAACCATTGCTCACTTCACTTGCTCAAAAACGTAGAGTAATACTCTGTTTAAAATGCTGAAATCCAGCACTTCCAGGCATGCTGGTCTGAAAAGCTTTCACTCTTTGCAAAGTCATTGATCAGCATTCAGGATTAAACCACTTTCGACTCTTTTCTGGTGAAAGCTTTTAAAACATGCAGACCTCGTTTTGTGTGTGCATTCAAAGAACCCCTTTTTTGTAGCACCGCAAAGAGGCATATTCATACCATAAACTCCTGTGGCAGGTGGAACATTTGGGTTGTCTGTGAGTTGAGATGAAATTCTCAATGTCTTTGGCAGTACAAAAGCAAAGGAGTTTGTAGCACTCCCCTACTTTTGTTTCCTTTCTAGCCCATAACCAAGAGCCAGTCCATTACCCAGAGTCTGTTTACATGGAGCCGCTCAGTGTTCTGCATGCTACAAAGAAGCTCTGCAGCAGTAATGACCGTGTGGGAATGAAGGAGCCTGTAGGGAATCATCTGAGGTTTGAAGCATTGCCTCCTCCAGTAACCATGGAAAATTAAAGCAAGCGTTGCCTCAAAACACAAGTGTAACATTTAAGAACAGGCTTGAGTCCAGTGTTCAAGGAATGTTAGGGTGCTGGTATGAAGGTCGTGCAACCTGCTGGTGTCTGTCAGTGTTTGATCTCTCTGAGGTAATCAATCTCGGTATTTAACTGTCAAAATTATTATGCCAACAGAAAACAGCTTTGATCGCCTCAGTGTTTTATTCACTGTACAGTGTTTTATTCACTGTAGTAAGAAATATGGCAATTTTTTGAAAGGTGTTGCTCATGCAAATACCCAAAACAAAGATTAATTAGAGGCTCTGTTCCTCTCGTTTTCATCCCAAGCTCCATAGGCACAAAAACAGTGTGTTGAGCTCAGAGGTAATAACCCACACGAGCCTGCGGCAGTGTGTTAGAGCAGAGAGCCTATTATAAGAGACAGCGGACAGACTCATCAGTCTCCACTGAAGGAGAGAGAGAGAGAGGGAGAGAGAATGAAAAGGAATGAAAAGGAGATGAGTATGGAGGGTGACAGTGAAAGAGAGCTCCTTTTTCCTCCTCCTTCAGTTTGAGGGATGGCGTCTCCTCCAGCAGAGGATCAGAGTGCTCCGAATAGTATCTAGGCCAGGGAGCACCTCCACAGCCGTGGAGAAACCTCCGTGCAGAAACCACTGCTTCACATCACAGTTGAGTTAAAAACAAAAAAGACTCCACAGAAAAAGCTATACGATGTTATAAAGCTATATCAGTATAAGATGGATAACATCCTAAAACACAAATGTGAAAACACAAATTTTCACAAATGTGAAAATTTCTTCAAATGTGAAGCCTAAATTGACCAAGGTAAACAATCTGTGTATGAACACTTGTGATTTTTGAATTTTATGTTAATGTGGTAAGCTTCCATGTTGCTTGGTAACCAGAAAGAAACTAGTCTAAAGGCTAATAACCCGCATTACTCAGAGGAATAATTATTTAGCATTTTTATTTTTTGAATTTCAACTGTTTATGCACATTTATGTTTATAGTGCTGTTTTCTTTAAAAAAAAAATTTTTTAAATGCATCCCATTTTACTTTGGGGTCCAAGACACTGTTAAATCCCAGTATCAGTGTGAGTACCAGCACAAAAACTAGTGGAAGATGTGTAACACTTTACCAGCTCACAATGAGAAAATGCCAGCTTTGTTTAATCATGTTATTGATGTGTTCAGTTTGCCACTAAAACTTTACACATACACGCATCATACAATATTCCTGACATACACTGCCACTCAAACGTTTGGGGGCATTTAGTCTCTTAAGTTTACCAAGACGGCATTTATCTGATCAAAAATACATTAAAAATAGAAATATTGTAAAATATTATTACAATCAAAAATCTTCTTTATTTGTACAACTTAATGTATTTTAAAATATAATTTATTTCTGTAATGGCAAAGCTGAATTTTCAGCAGCCATTACTCCAGTCTAACGTGTCTCATGATCCTTCAGAAAACATTGTAATATGTTGATTTGTTTTTTCTTATCAGTGATGATAAACAGTTGTGCTGCTTAATTATTTCATGGAAATTGTGATACAATTTTTTTTAAATTGTGTAAATAATAGAAAGTTCAGAAGAACAGCATGTTTAATTTTGTAACATTGAGATCAATTTATTGTGTCCGTGTTGAATAAAAGTATCATACTGACTCCACACTTTTGAATAGTAGTGTACGTATATGTTTGTTTCTCTTCTCTTCAGTTGGTCTCTAATATCTCTTTACCTGGTTCCTCCCTACAGGAGTACCTTTGTCCACCCAGTGGGGCCCTCAAGGGTATTTCTATGCTATCCAGATAGCTCAGTATGGCCTGAGTCATTACAGTAAGAACCTGACCGAGCGGCCAACACACATGGAGGTGTATGACACAGCGGAGGAGAGAGACAGCAGGTCTAGCGCCTGGACTGTACCTAAAGGCTGTTCTCTCACCAGAGTCTATGACAAGACCAGAGCCACATCAGTTCGACAGTTCAGCGCTCCAGGTACCGAAGCAGATATTGAACTACATGCTTTCAGTTTATTTTGTCTAGTTTCATTTGTCTGGTATTCTTTTGTTCTTTATATACTTCATTCTGTTTTTTATTCTATATCCTCCAGATTCACACCTAGTATGTATACTGTTTAGTATCAGTTGGACTAAAACAATAATTAATATTTTTAAAACGCCATGTAAACCCTTTAGTCTGATGAAATCGAGTGTTGCTTCATCCCTACCTGTTTTCTTATCTCTTCTGTGTTCTATCAGCATCTTTGCGTGGCCCTTATAGTCCTGCTCCACTGGGCATGCACACAAACACCCTCAAAATGTCAAAACACACTCCACTAACAGTGCCTCAAACACTACTGCTGGAACATTTGCGGTCAGTATTATTATTATTTTTAGGAAATTAAGGCTTTTATTCAGAAAGGGGGTATTCAATTAATAATAAAAGCAATCAAAAATATTACAGATTTCTGTTACACTTTATTTGAAGATGTCCTTGTTACAGTGTAATTATACATTTAAGTACTGAGTAATATTAATTAACTACATGTATTTACTATATGGTTAGAGTTAGGATTAGGGTTTGGCTTAGGGGTACTTGTGCATGTAAGTTTGCATAATTATTATTATTTTAGTAAGTACATGTTGCAAGGACACCTTAAAATAAAGTGTTACCCATATTTCTATATTAAATAAATGCTGTTGTTTGGAATTTTCTATTCATCAGAGAATCCTGAATAAAATATATTTCAACAAACCTGTTTTCAAAATGTATAACTTTTTTTTTGAACACCTAATCAGCATATTAGAATAATTTTCGAAGTGTCATGTGAAACTGAAGACTGAAGTAATAGCTGCTGAAAATCTAGCTTTACCATTACAGAAATAACTTTTTAAAATATATTCAAGCACTACTGTCAACATTAATAGATAACAAAGAAGCTGTCTACAATGCTTATTACTCTGTAAAAATAGAATAATAGAAAAAACCTTATTTCATCAGACAGCATTTTTATTCTTTCAGTCACCAAATTGCACTCAAGGGATTATGGGGCATCACAAATAGTGGCGGAAACATCTATGCAGTCTTCCTGCAGAAATCAAACAGATGGAGGCATCACAGTAGACAGTACATTCTGTTCCTCCCTCGGGATATTGCATGATAAGGCAGCATTTTTGGGGTTTTGGACACACCGTGCTTAGCATTGAGCTAATCAATAGCCATTAGAATTAGCAGAGCTGTCGCGCTGGCAGGCAGTAATTGGTGTCATCACCCAGAGCATTGATTAGAGCGGGGCTAACTAGGACACACTGGGTCCAAGGCTCCAGCAGGGCGCTGCCTCCCTCCTGCTCTCTCCGTCCTCCATATCACTGCTATTGATGGGAGGGTAATCAGAGCAGGACAGTACAAATCCACTTAGTCTCTGCATTGCCTTAAGTAATTGATTTATGAGTGCATTAAATAGTGATAGGGGCTGTTTGAGCCAAAAATGTCCTCTGCTGCATCTTTTTTCCTTTGATTTGCCTTTGTCCACTATCCCTCTCCTGTCCTATTTTCTGTGTTGCTTTAATGTTGTTGATATTACTCTGTCTTGCGTGTTTTCTCTTGCTCAAGTACTCAACCTCATTCTTGTTCTCATGCTCTTTCATGCCTTCTTTTCTCCTCTCAGTAGAGAGGATGAGTTGGTTTCCTTTTTGTTCTGTATAACCTTGTCAGAAGGCAGCACAGACAGAGGTGGCGAGAGGGATATGAGTTTAACTGTGAGAAATGACTAGTATAAAGTGTTGAATGTGCATTTCTGTAAAAAGAGAGATAAAGTACTTTGATTGAGAGTTGGGAAACCGATCTGCTCGCTTTGCAGCGAACTGCACTGTAGTGTTCAACTTTCTTCTGGAGGAGAAATGAGTTTTAGCACTGTCCGATGTGAGATTGTTTTAAAGTTGTTCACGGTCTGAGCTTTTCTGCCTCTCTGACACCAACTTTTTAATTAAGTTGAATTAACCCCAGGAGAAAGTGACTGGTGAAACCTTGTGCCTACAAGACTGTGTGTGTGGGTGTGGGTGGGGGTGTGTTAGTGTGAGAGAATCTGTACTTGTTTGGGTGCTTGTGTACTTGTTTGTACAAAAGAATGTCACTGTAGATGACGTGTTATACTGCAAATATCATAGTGAAGCCAAAATTTGCCAAAAATATATAAGTATTTCACAGATTTTGTTACCTGACAACAGTTTGTCAGCTTACTTGGTGTGATCTGCAGCAAATGGCGATAATGTGAAGTACAAGTGAAATATTGAATTTGTATATAGACGCAGCTAAAGTGGTGAAATGAAGCAGCAGCAGTCTGCAAACAATGCCACATTTCATGCCAATCTGCCACAGAGTTTGACATTCATCAACAAATTCACACTTCCCTAATAATATACAGTTTTTTAGCTGAGGTGCATTAAGCTACATATTATTTTAAAGGAATATTTCATCTAAAATTAACAATTATTCACCGTTATGTAATCTTATAATGTGTATAAAAGTATTATCAAAAATAAATAGAGGCTAAAAAATATATATTAATATTATACTTTTATACTTGCAATGGTTTACACTGTGCTGTTCATAAAATTCATTTTTATAGTCATAGTCAATTCATTTTAATGGTCATGTAAGTTTGTTTATTTGTTGCTTATGGCACTAATTTAGTATCCGCACCATGAGCTTGTTCTGTTTTGGATCCTGCTAAACTTGTTTTTTTGTTTGTTTCTAGAAAACTCAGAGGGCGTCTCACTTCCTCTTGGCAACACTAAAGATTTCATCATCTCTTTTGACCTGAAGTTTACATCTAACGGTAGTGTCTCCGTCATCTTGGAAACCACAGAGAAAGGTCCTCCATTTGTTATCCACTACGTCACCACCACCCAGCTTATTTCTTTCAAGGACCGTGACATCACCTACGGGATCGGCCCTCGGACTGCATGGACTACGGTCACCCGTGACCTTCTCACTGACCTCCGCAAAGGCATTGGCCTCTCCAACACCAAAGCGGTCAAAGCCACCAAGACCATGCCACGACGTGTCGTAAAGTTAGTGGTGCACGGTCATGGGATAATAGACAATATCACAATCTCCACCACTTCGCACATGGCGGCTTTTTTCGCCGCCAGCGACTGGTTGGTGCGCAACCAAGACGAGCGCGGTGGTTGGCCGATCATGGTGACTCGTAAACTCGGGGAGGGTTTCCGTGCTCTGGAGCCAGGTTGGTATTCAGCCATGGCACAGGGGCAGGCCATGTCCACTCTAGTGCGTGCCTATCTAATGACAAAAGATGACACATACCTGAAAGCTGCCCTGCTTGCCACCAGACCTTTCAAACTGCCATCGGAGCAGCATGGCGTCAAAGCTGTGTTCATGAACAAGTATGACTGGTATGAGGAGTACCCCACAATCCCTAGCTCCTTCGTTCTGAATGGTTTCATCTATTCCCTCATTGGCCTGTATGACCTGGCGCAAACTGCGGGTGAGAAATTCGGTCGGGACGCAGGTCAGCTGTACAGCAAGGGGATGGAGTCCTTAAAAGTTATGCTGCCCTTGTACGACACAGGGTCGGGCACCATCTATGACCTGCGACACTTTATACTGGGCACGGCACCCAATCTGGCCCGTTGGGACTACCACACGACGCACATCAACCAGCTCCAGCTGCTGGGTACTATCGACAACACGGCCATCTTCAGGGACTTCATCAAGCGCTGGAAAAGCTACCTGAAAGGAGGGAGGGCCAAGCACAACTAAAGTGGAGCACACCTCTATGATCTCTTCAGGCCCTCACTTCCTCTTCCCGACTGCCACCATGAGGGCCACTGTGTCTAGTGAGGAGAAAGAATGGCTGAACACATCAGATTTTTCTGTTTGAGACAGTAATTGCAGTGCTTCTTGTGTCTGTGCTGAGGTTTTAATTAGGTACAAACGCAGCTGCTTGCAGCATGTGTCTGGAAAAGGAAGAGGGAGGGCTTAGGTATTTAAAATTCAAAGCTCCATATCTGCAGGTTTGAGTGAGAAACGCGTCTGTTGAGATTTGCCACATTTGGGCTCACTTCAGTCGAGATGAGGAATCGCAAAGCAGCTTTCAGAACCTTGTTCCAAAGTAAAGCTAAGAAGATAATTAGTCATCAATTGTCGAGAAATAAATCGTAGAGAACACACTTTAGCTGCAATAGTTATTTAAGTTCATAGCCTGTGAGCAGAACATTATTACATATAAGCTAGGGATAAAAATGCTGAAAATGTCCTCAAGTGTAGCATTGCTATATGTGACAGAGCACTGAAGGTTTATTCGCCTTTTGTTCAACCCACTGTCCAGCCTTCGGTCTGCATTTCATGATCCCACAATCAGATTGAGCTGTCACTAATGCGGCCCAGTCCTACCCATAATGCACTTAAAGCTTTAGAGAGGTGGTCGCAGGTCACTTGCTTCATGTTTACAACAGATTTCAGGAAACATTGCTGTAGTTTTTAAGACACCACTGTCCTAACAAACTAACAAACACAGAGGCTGCTTTTTGAGAAATCTGAGGGACTCTGAATGGTCGTGTAGCTGGTGTTCATCCCTGTAAGACGTCAGACCTCGGTTCAGTTGTGCTGTATGTAGACTGGTCATGCACTTTACGTGTGTGGCATGCATGTGTGTGGTGAAGATGCATCTATACAAACATGTAATGAATTCTGACTTCATTTTTTACATCAATTCATTTTTTCTCTCACTCTCATGCCAAGGCAGTGGATCCTTTATAAGGGAATTTTCAACTTTTGTTTGCTTTTTGCAAGTTTATTGTAGCTGTACCTATTTCCTTAAATTACTCACCATTTTTTTATCAGGTGATTCTTTTATACAATTTATTTTTGGACGCAGTATTATTTCTCTTTATATTTTTTTATAATAACATCAATTGCCGTAATGTAGAGCAAAAGAATGAGAATGTTTCTTTCACATTTAATTGAATAACTTGCATCTCAAACAAGCAAAAAGATGCTGTTTCATGTATTAAAAAGATACTAATGAGCAGTACTTCCTCATTAAAACAGAGAAATGATTTGCATGTAAAACTATAGCAACCGGTTTTATTTAGTTTTTATCCAAAAGAATCATTTCAGCAGCCTTCTGACTAGTGCAGCCAAGTTGTTTAAGACCGCAGATGGAGTTCAAAAGAGTTTTGGCCATCACTTCTCGATTTTTCTCAGAGCGGTCAGCCGCTTGACCTCAGCAGTACAAGCTCCACCTGTCTGAATGCTGTCGATCTTTATCTCTCCTAACCACAGCTGCTAAGAGGCTGAGATTTTATCCCATTATCTGGCATCCTGCTGTTCTGAACCATTTCAAACAGATGTTCACATTCCAGTGTGGTCTTTCGGCTTCAGAATTCTTTTGGAAAATAAATGTCAGAGAAGGAAAATGTGGCTTTTCTGAATGTTTGATATGAAAGCTTCTGATTTGTTTGGCAGAGATAGCGTTTAGAAACTATGGTTGCTTTAGACCTGAGGCGTAGCTTTTGTGTTGACCTTTTTTTGGTTTCAAAATCATGTTTTCCCATGAAAATCAGGTAGCTTTTAGTCTCGCCGACACAGATCTCACATATATTACTATGCACATTTCATACTTGCCGCTTAATGGACAGACAGACGTACATTTAAAGAAGAAAAGACGTTAGCATGAGTAAGGCAGAGAGCTACATTTCATTTATACTGTACCAAAGTCTTTAAAGTTTGGGTTATTTTTATCTGAAACTTTAGTTGTTGTATTGTGCTGTATGGAAGACCATGGAACATTTGTCTAGGTTTGTTTAGTTTTTTTTGGAAAGATGATATGACTAAAGAAACACTTTGAGGTGGTAGTTACATGCCGCCTTCTTCCGAAGAAATGCCTTTTGATACTGTTTTTCTTTTTTCTCACCTTCAGTCTAGATTTGTATAAAATAGAGTGGGTATAGAAGGGAACTGGGAATATTATTAATCACTGCTATCAATGGGGATGTGTGCAAATCTTGATGTAGAGCTAGTGCTCTGTGCTACATATTTCAAAAGGGAAAAGAGAGACTCTGAACACTATGTCTGTTCTTGAAAGCCTTGTTTCAAAGCAACCTCCTTTTCGAGTTGAGTTTACCAAACGTTGAGAACTCCTTGGAGTAAGCAATGTTAAAGCACAACTATAGTTTCTTTAATTAATTTATTTTCATCTCTCTGTCTCTTTTTTTAAAAACAATGTTTCCAGTCTGGACTATGTGCAAAGCCTTCCTCTGCGAGCTGCTGCAGATTAGAAATGTAAAACGGTAGAAAAGAGTAGAACAGGTTGATCTTTTTCGCTCTTCTTTTTTCCTGTTTTATTTCAGTCTCGAGTTATAAATTGACATGCAAGGTTTCATGTGTATGCAATAAATGGTTGACCTGGATCGCAACAGCTGCACACCCAGAGGTTGTACAGACTTTGCAAAGGAAGCACAATGTGCGATCATTTTTATGCAGGAAAAAATGTTTATTAAAGTATTTGTGCTTTAAATTACTTTTTAAAAATTGTATAAATAAAGGCATTTCTTTTTATACATACATTTTTCCGGTGTGTTTCTTTTACCTAAACTGCATTATCAGACTTAATCTCGTTTGGATTTTGATTAATTTGTTAAGTCAGTTATAAGTCCTCACTAGCGGAGCAGAAATGACCCGTGTTGAACACTGCCTGAGGTGTCTGCTAGCATTTATCTTCAATGTCCCAGTTCACTATAATCCATTCTCCACGACATTCTCTATCTCAGTCACACATATGGACAGTGCGGTTTAATTACTAGCTGCAGCCTGGGGTCACATTAAACTCCCTTCTCATTCTTCTGTCCTGTCTCTGCCTCGCTCAATAGTCTGCATGTTGTTTTAGCCAGCATTAGCTCAGCTCGCTGCACTGGTAGACAGTGGGTTTAGGCGCCCCATAGAGCTCATCTTTTAATGACTGTCTGATCAGATTATCACTGTTTTTACTCAGCCAGCTGACGCTTGTGGTCTGTGGTCTGTCTGAGGAGTTTTTTTTCTTAGGCTGGATAAAGATTTTTTTATAGATATTTATTTTGAATTCATTTGGGCATATATCAGTGAACATGGTTTATTAAAAGGATTGGATTGTAAGAGTCATTTGTTCATGAATGGGCGTAGTTTATGTTTTCATTTGTATGTTTTTGATTCAAGTAAGATTAATTTGTTTGTGATCATGCTGCAATGATAACACTGTTAAAACTGGATGTTTTTACTGGATCAAAAACAAATGTAATCCCATTCTTAAATAAATCATTCTGATGAGCTGATCCTTTTCTCAGATCATTAGACGATGATAAGATGATCAATACGATCATAAGATGAGCCCATCCTTGCCAATCTATGTGTGACTCATGCTTTTAATTAATTATTTTTAATAGTCTCTTTTCTTCGACTACACTGGTCACACTGTAGGTTTGTTTTTTTGCTCCCAAGGGCAACTCAATAGAAAGTTATGTCTTGTTATTTTGCCGTAAATGCTGGTTTATTTTTAAGCAAATTATGTTTAGACAGCAAACCCTGACTTTAGTTTTATTAGGAGCAGAAAATTATTGTTCTTTTTATTAATCAAAATCCTTCAAAAGGAAATCTTGATTATCAGTAGATCAATATTCTTTCTCAGACCTAGTTTATTCTTAAAGCAAGACATTACAGACAAAACAATTGATTTATTTCTTCTTTTTTTCATGCCCTGGTCCAGTCTGAGATCACAAATACCCACTTCAATAGCACTTCCATACAACAAACAGTTTCATTCCTATCTAGATTCTGGTCCTTTTTAGAGAGAACATTTTTTTTTTTTTTTTTATGTGGTTAGCATTTGTTTTTTCATGGCTATTGACGATATTTTTATTTAAATGTCGTGATTAGAGGTATCCAAAATCTCCTCTGTAAAAAATGTAAACAAAACAAAATAATTTTAAACATGGCTTTATCCAATGTTCAGATTTCTGTTCTGTAATTGTATACAAATAAGTGCATATTTAATTAGATAATGCTTTATTTGCATATTTAATCAACATTTTGTAATACACATCAACTGTCTTCATGTTCTGTGGTTAATCAACTGGGGAAGTATGGTGATATCTATTAGTCAAATGTTTTTCCCCTATTTACCAGTGGTGTCTTGCCTTGAAATGTCTTTCACTTGTTCAGAGATCGACTCGCTCACATATACCTGCAGTGCACAGCAAACAATTCCCAGACTAACACAGAACTGTCAAATATCAGTTTATTCTTGAGTGTTTCATTACATTCAACTCATGTCTGCCTCCCTGATGTCTGCAGCAGGCGTTTCAGTTGTCTGCTTGGTTTGGCAGTGTAACAGGACACAGTGAGTGATGTGGCTTTTGTGTCTGAGAGGTACACACACACACACACACACACTTGTGTCATTTCTCATTTATGACCTAATACCTCAGCTATGCAGAGTTCAGACTCTTCTCATCCAGCACACTCTGCGGTGTTCTGATATATTTTACCTTTGGTAATATCGCTGTGACCGAAGCGACAAAGATATCAGCGCTGTAGCGAGAGACAGACAGATGTGGAGGCAGGAGTTGACGCTAGCATATTGAAGCAGTCTGGGGGTCATATGGGCCGTGCCCTCCGCAGCACTGTTTGATTCTGTCTGTCTGCATCTGCCCTCCACACCGCTGCTGCTGATGCTTAATTATGCAGTAAGCAAGGCCACACACACACACACACACACACACACACATATAGCCCTGCTTACTCCTACACACATCCGCTCATGTTTGCCCTCCAGACGATACACACACAAACACACACTTAATGAAGCAGATGAAGAGTGTTTGAGCTGAATGGAGAGCGAGATGTAATGAGAGAGTTGCTGCAGTGATAAAACAAACGTCCTTCTCTGCTAATCTAGGAAGACTGGACAAGTGCCAGTGTTGTGGTGGATATGTTTCTTAAATAGCCTTTTACATCATAATTCATATGCAAGACACTTCTTAAGACAAATTCCTGACTTAGGTTCGGTGTAGACAGTCTTATATTAAATTGCGACAGAGACAAAAAAAGAGATGCAATGGCATTACTGATATCATATCAGTAAACATTTGTTCTGTTCCTCCTAGTCCGTGTTTCTCGTTAGAGAATATAGAAACAGACATATTTAGATTATTTATATATATATATATTGCTTAAATTCAGGCTAATGGGTTTTATATATATATATATATATATATATAGGGTTTTACTTGTGGAGCAAATATTTATCATTTTGGTTTTTTGTAAGTTTTACTTTATATTTTCCCTTTTGAAGTGACTCTGTATTCATTTAATTTTCATCATCAATGTGTCTTACTGTATGTTTTCTTCATGCAAACATTCAGAGAGGATTTAAATGAGGAACCATTTAAAACAAGAATCCATAAATAAAATGAAAAATGACAACGTCTGGAAGAATATGAAATTTGATTTGACTGGATACAGAGAGACGTGGTGGATTATTTTAGATTAGAAAATGCTGCCATCATGGGGTGATATTTGGCATTACTGTTACATAACCACTCAAAACCGCTTCACCAACTGCACTTTCTGCCTTCTGTTGTAATATTTAAACATATTGTGTAATGCCTGGTTAATTTCATTTCAAAATATGCACACTAAAATCACAATGTATCCATACTGATGTTTTTATTTTCACACTCTTTCCACATGGCTTATCGGTTGATAGGCCTATTATTTGATACTGTTGAATGAGTAAAGGCTCAGTTTACAGGACATATAAATTATTATATACAGAGTAAATATTATAAATAATCTTACAAATGTGTACTATATATCCGTTATCAGAAATAAGAGATACCACAACATTTTCATTATCTTCTATAAAGGGCTGACGCTATTATATCACACATAATTAGTAAATTATGTTACTGTTGTCTAAAAATCACACTCAATTTGTTGTAATTGCATTATTGAAGAGTGCCAGAAATGTCACACTAAAGGAAATCCATTTAGGATGTTAATGATACTGATACTGTTAATGAAGTGTCTTTTTTTTCTATCCCTTGCTTTTTATTGTTATCCTTGTTTTTTCATCAGTCTAGGTCATGTTGCTTTCCCTGCCAACATGCGTCTCATTTCTGCCACGAGGTAATAAATTCACTACCAATGGTTACAGTTAGCTTAAGATACGTGTTCTTGAATATAAATAATGCATTTTCCTTGCATTAATACAGGCAGGCGAATGGTAATAGCTCTGTTTCTGTAAATATGTCACATCACACCCTGCATTCACAACACAACTTCACCTAAACTTCCTGAAACTGCCTTAAACACCCCTGACCCCACCCTGAATGAGCAAGTGGGGTGTGTCCCAGCAGTTTCATGCATAGATATTAAGGGGCAATCCTGTGTTTCAAAGGTAGTATTTTTTCTGTGTTAATACACCTGTTTAATCGAACAGTGTTACACTTGAGCTTAAGTTGAAAATCCTCAGAGAAACCGGTTTTACCTGAAATCTTGGTGTAATTTTCGATGACCAGCTGACCTACAAAGAGCACATTGCAAAAAGTACTCGATCCTGTAGGTTTGTATTGCACAACATCAGAAAGATCAGGCCCTTCCTTACACAGCACGCTGCAACACTTCTTGTCCAGGCTCTTGTCATTTCTAGGCTGGACTACTGCAATGCTCTTCTAGGTGGACTTCCATCAAACACAATCAAATCTCTTCAAATGATTCAGAATACAGCAGCACGATTGGTCTTCAGCGAAACCCAAAAGGGCCCATGTCACACCTCTCTTTATCTCCCTGCCCTTGCTCCCGGTTGCAGCTCGCATCAAGTTCAAGACACTGATGCTTGCATATAGAACAGCCACAGGCCAGCACCCACCTACTTCCACTCACTGATGATAATCTACATCCCTCCAGAAGTCTGAGATCTGCGGGTGAGCGACGCCTTGTGGTACCATTACAGAGAGGCACAAAAAACGTTCCTGGCTGGTGGAATGAATTTCCCACTCCTATCCGGAACGTTGAATCCCTGCCAGTGTTCAAGCGACACCTGAAAACTCATCTCTTCCGTCTTCACTTGACTTCATCAAAAAAAAAAAAAACTTTGTTAACTTTGCTCTCTTTCCCTTAAATGTCTGTTAGCCAATGTCTGGCTAGATTTTGCTCTGAACAATGGCAAAACATGTATTACAAGCACTTCCTGTGTCTGTTTGTCTTTTTATAATGTATTGCTTATTGTATTCCTCAATTGTAAGTCGCTTTGGATAAAAGCATCTGCTAAATGACTAAATGTAAATGTTCAGAGTAGACGTTTCATGCTGAAAATGCAGGAAAAAACGCAATATTGTGAAATATTATTACAATTTACTATTGAACCTACAATATCTATTTCAGTGTATTTTAAAATGTAATTTATTCCAGAACTGAATTTCAGCAGCCAGTCTTCAGTGTCACATGATCCTTCAGAAATTATTCTAAATTATGCTGATTTGGTGCTCAATCATTTTTTTTTATTAGTATCAATTTTAAAAGCAGTTGTGCTGATTAATGTTTTTGTGGAAAACTCTTTCTGACCCCAGACTTTAGAATGGCAGTCTATATGGAAACGTCTCAACAAATCAGTAGTGTGCATTCATGCGTTTTTTTGGAGTGAAACTCTCTGACCTCTGAAACAATGAATAGCTCCCGTGAGGGATCTCACCTAGCCGGAGTGTCAGGTGTGTGTGTTTAAGATCGAGGTTAATGTCTGTAGGTGTGATGAAAAGGGCTGGGCTAACCGAACCAGTCTCTGATCAGGTGGAGTGAAAGAGTGTCTGTATTGTATCTGTCTCTCTGTACATGCCGCTGTGTTGATGTATGTTTAGCCTCTCTCTCCTGAGTCAGCCACTGAGGGCCGTTCATCTGGGGAACATGTTCAGCATTATCAAACTTCAGCGTGTCTTCACTGTCCATCAAGTGCCCAAAGTAAGTTAATTCATTTAACAAACACAAAACTATCATGTGATTATTACTAGCTGTAGTTGTTTATGGCGTACTTGATATATTGGAAAATCAGTGGTGGTCAAAGTACACAGATCAAGTACTTGAGTAAAAGTACAGATACGTATACTAAAATATTACTCCAGTAAAAGTACTGCTTTTTCAATTTTACTCGAGTGAAAGTACAAAAGTACTCAATTTTTTATGTACTTAAGTAAAAAAGTACTGATAGACAGATTTATTTTGCAATTTTATATAGACTACTATTTAATTTTATATTAGCACATATTTGTATAATCCTACTGCCCAAAATACCTGGGTTTTGCCCAAAATAACCACTATATAGAGTCAAGATATATATTTTGTTGATATGGACTACATTGATGAGAGTGATGTAGTAATGTTCACTGTGAAGCTTACACTGTGATGTACCTGAGAGAAAACAGATTTCACCATCTAATTTTCACCAGTAAGAAAAAAGGGTTTTAGAACTTGTTGTTTTGCAGAACGTCGGTTATATATGACATGAGAATTAGGCCTGAAATTAGGAAGAACATTTTAAGGAAAATCTAATTATATTTTCATAATGATTTTTTTTTCTTCTCAAACCTTGTCTGTGGTGTAAAACACCCTGGCCAATGCCCCAGAGGGCATCACTTCCCACTCTGATAATTACTGTAGTTACTATGTTCTGAACATCACATCCTTTCTTTTTCCCTCAGATGGAATCTATCTAGGTTAGGTGGCTGAATAAAGATATTTGGATTTTATATCTAAACATTTCCTCAACTTAGCACCAGCAAGCTTGTTAGCTAGACAGTTAGCATCAGCTAACAATATTTACTTATTTTCAGTATGGTTATGAATAAACATTCATATCTGTCTACTCGGCTAGTTGATCTAAACAATATAAAAATGTAACGTTATACTGTTGATAAACAATATAAAAACAGACGTCACATAGGTCTAAATGCATAGCATTTAAAAAACTGCTAACGTTACAGCAGCGGGAATATGAACGTGTGTATCTCCCCGGGTCCACACCATCCTAACTGGTTCTTGCTCCGAGCGGTCGCGAACCCGGGATTCCGGCGCGGGAGGCGGGCGCTCTAACAAGGAACGCCAAAGGCTACAACCTCTTGCATCAGTCGCTAGAGCGCCTCTTTTTGAGGTCAGGGGAGTGAGGTTTACACACAGCCCTTACTGGTATACATCCGTTACACGTGCGTGAGTTATTTTATTTAATCGGTGTTATTTTAATGTTTTGTTTTTGACCTAAAACATAACGTTAGAGACACTGATGTTGATCTGTCTGCATTCAAGCATTTCAGTGGGCTTAAATAGATCACCCTTTACAGCAGATTTAGTTCACAAACAACTGACAGTTTTGACCTAAATATTATTTTCAGTTACAATAATGAATCCTAAAATTCGACATTAGTAACGCATTTTCACAGCATCAGTAGCGCTCACGAGATCTCGGTTCTTTACTTGTGAGTTCAGTTCACTGGAGACTCGCTCTAAACGGATCATTTGAATCAGTGAGTTTTCGACTCGAGAACAGCTGCAATCAGATCATTGAAATTCGTGAATGAATCGTTTGTGGCGATTTGCGAACCGATTGAACAGGTTCATTGAAAAGAATCAGTTTGTTCATGAATCAGACACCGCTTCTGCGTCTCGGAGCACGTGATGTATTATAAGGAGTAACGATATGTTTTATGAAATGTAGTGAAGTAAAAAGTACGATCTTATGCTTTGGAATGTAGTGAAGTAAAAGTAAAAGTTACTCAAAATAAAACTACTCCAGTAAAGTACAGATACTTGAAAAATGTACTTAAGTACAGTAACGAAGTAGTTGTACTTCGTTACTGACCACCACTGTGGAAAATGAATGGTATGAAGTCAATAATCACTTGATTTTCTCTTTACACTCTTATAACTATGCAACCTGATGTGAAACAGTTTGAAGGTACCCAAACATTTTCACATTAATGCTTTGCACTATTTTGTTAGCGTGCCTGTGGAGAGAACTGCTTTGTTGTCTTTATTAAATGAGGTGTTTGTATGACTCTTTTCCCATGGCAGGTATTTCACGAGGACAGCATCATCTCTGGATATCGACACCCTCGTAGTTCGGCCACAGACTGTGTGTTGAGTCTCTTTCAGCTCACCAATGAGACCCTTAATGTCTGGACTCACTTTCTACCAACCTGGTACAGTGAAACAAGTTCATTTGTACAATCTCTCTTACTCTTGATCTCTCATGCTTGCTTTATCTCTATCTCTCTCTGTCTCTCTTTCTCTCTCTCTCTCTCACTCTTGATCTCTCATGCTTGCTTTCTCTCTATCTCTCTCTGTCTCTCTTTCTCTCTCTCTCTCTCACTCTTGATCTCTCATGCTTGCTTTCTCTCTATCTCTCTCTCTCTCTCTCTCACTGTTGATCTCTCATGCTTGCTTTTTCTCTCTCTCTTTATGCATATCGTCATGCCTTTTAAACTTTCTCAGTATGGCTTTTACAATAAACTGTGCTATCTTGTGACTCACAGACGATAGTATATGAACTCACACAACTTCAACAGCTCAATGGCCCTGGGTTCCATGTCAACAGTATTTAGACTGACTGCGTGTATGGTGTGCTGAGACTTACAGTAGTTCGACTTGAGAATCTCCACCGTGGATTGTTATGTCCCTCACCGAGCTTTAACCTCGCTGGATGATGACAGAAGGTCTTTCATCACTGTTAATGAGCTCCTAGTGTGATTCTCACCAGAGCGTCCTCCAGACGTAAACATGTTGGAGAGTCGCTCATGTCAACTTTACTTCTTTAACTTGTATTTGGCTTTATTCTGGTATTATAGGGTTTTTATTCTTTTTTATGGTAATTCAATTTTGCCTGTAATGGTCGGTCATAAGATTTAAACTGAGTTACATTGTTAGATAATTGTCAGCTTGTCATTGCATCACTTATTTATTTCCAAACAACTTCAATCTGAGGTCTGTGAACAGAACTGAGATCATTTTAAACCTCATTCACACATTCAGTCATCAATAATCAAACCAGCCTCATTTTAACCAGTGCTTTACCGTAGAAAAAAAGAAAAAGGATCCCGCAAACTACAGACTTGTATAGAACATTTCTGCATAAATTGCATATACTCATAACTCACTACTGCGGTATTGACTGCTGTTTGATATTAAATGTAAATCTACAGTTCATTGCAAAAACATTTTTCCATTACTCGTCTATTTAAAGTACACACCATATCTCGAAGCTAACACATCCTCTGATCCCACACAATAGTTAAATACACAGTCAACCGAGAGTAAAGCAATAGGACAAAACGTGGAATCTGTAACCTGACTCTGTGTTAATGTTTGGTTATATTAAACTCACTGATCCCTGTAAAGCAAGCAAGAGTAAATCAGACCTGTAAATGTGATTCATCACTCAAAAATCGGAGATATAGACTAGGTTTAATAACTCTAAAAAACACATTGTTTAGGAAAAGGCTGACATTGCCAAATCTAAGATGCTCTTTGTAATTAGATGTTATGCAAACTCAGGGAATTTGAGTGTTTTTATAGTAAATATGATATTTAGCATGGTCTGGTGGGAACCCTGAATATAAGATGTCTTTGGAAAATCTCCTTTACGAAACTCTACCATCTGTACTCATTCTTATCTTTACTGTACATACTGTACAGCATAGAAAGCAGCCTTACAGGTTGTCTCTAGAGATTAAACTAGACCTATAGAAACCTAGACTGATAAGACTGGTTTGTGTGACCTGTGTGTGTTCATGTACTTCTGTTTGTTTCTGTCCTCCTGTCAGACACATCCATATAGTAACAAACTGCGAGCAAGTCTGGGCAGGTTAATCAATTGAATACAATTTATTATTGCTCTTCATCTTCCTAATCTTTTTTTGTTTTGTTTGGTTTTATTTTTGATTTGCACAGTAAAACACGTTCACTTAGATATAGATTTTGTCATTTCCATGTCACTCCTATGTGTAGAAACTATGCAAGCAACTGTCCTTTTAGCCTTTCTGTGAAAAAAAAAAAGTATAATATTGATTCCAGCAACCGAAAACTTCATGGGATTATTGTTTCACTGTATAAATAGTTTGTTGTGAGTTGCAGCATTGCACAACATCATTGTCTGTCATCATCTCATCCCTCTCATCAGGTATTTTCTCTGGAAGTTGATGACAGTGTTGTTGATGGAGGAGACGTGGTATGATGCGTACACATGGCCTCTGTTGGTCTTCTTGTTCTCTTGCTGTGTGTATCCATTGGCCTCCAGCTGCGCACACACATTCAGCACCATGTCTACCCGCGCTCGCCATATCTGCTACTTCTTTGACTATGGAGCGCTCAGCCTGTACAGTCTCGGTAAGAGAGGAACACACAGGCACATTCACTTCAACGCTCTCAGTTCCTTGGATTGTTGTAGAAAAGACTGCCATAAAGACAAAGTTCAAGGTTTAAAGTTCTGTAGTACAATATTTAACAGAAACAATTGCACAATTAATGCAAATACAGATTAGATTACACAGCATACGTCACAACACTCAATATTTTTTCTAGGGATGCAATGGTAATAGAATTCTGTCCAACACACATAAGCTGATCAATATTTAAAATGTTGGCCAATAACTAATAAATTAACAAAAATTCAATCGTTTCAAATGATACAAGGGAATGTAGGGATCACAACATTATAATTGTATTTATTTTCAGACTTGCTAAAACAGTGTTTAACAGTATTAGTAAATGATTATATTTTTTTAAGTATAAACTTTAAATGAGCTTTAGATGATGGCAAAGGTAATCCAAATATAAAAATACTCTGGTAGCCAAACGTTTGAAATGTTTTTAATGTTTCTGAAAGAAGTCACTTATGCTCACGCAGGTAATTATTTGATCAAAATACAGTAAAAACAGAAACGGTAATATTGTGCAGTATCATTACCATTTAAAATAACAGTTTTCTATTTGAATACATTTTGTAATGTAATTTATTCCCGTGAAGGCAAAGCTGAATTTACTACTCTATCTAATATGCTGCTTTGGTACTCTATTTTTTTTCTTATTTTTATTTCATTTTCTTACAAATAACATGTTCTTGTAAGTATTTGTTACTTATTGTTTAAAGAAAGAAAGAAGAAAAAGACGTGTATACAGTAACAAAATTTTTTAATACTGTTCAATTAACTTTCTATTTATTAAATAATTATAATAAATAAATAAAAATAAGTTTCCACAACAATATGTACATTGTTTTCAACTTTGATTATATTAAGAACCATTTTTAATAACTGATCACCAATATTAGAATGATTTCTGAAGGATCATGTTGCACTGAGTAATGTTTGGTGAACAATTCAGCTTTGCCATCACAGGAATAAATTACATTTTAAATAATAATATCCAGTATGGTACTGATATATTGTGCATCTCTTAACAGATCATCTTAATTTAATATCAGTATATGTACATAAGTAAATACAGAAAACTTAGTGCACCTGATTGTACCTTTACCTGCCAGTTTCATGACCCTTTAACTAATAAGTAGCATTTATGTGTATTAATAAACTAGAAAACCTTATAGACTTACTGTACTCCACAAATGGACACGCTTCCACATATTAATCCCAAATCCTCCACACAGCATTAAGTTGTATTCATGTAACTGATTCCATGTTGATGCAGGTTCAGCGATCAGCTACTCTGCATATGTTTTTCCTGACGCATGGGTGAACAGCACCTTTCATGCATACTTCATCCCTGCAGCTGTACTAAACACCATCCTCTCAACCAGTATGGCCTGCTACTCCAGGTAAGGCTCCATTTCATTCTACAATCCTCCTTACTAACACACCACCACGCTGACAACACAAATCGTCCCCTTGGAATTATAAGGTTCTATCTGACATATTTGTCAAAATTGACTTATTAACATATTCTTATTCTGTGACAACTCATTTACATTATGTGATAGATTGTTGTGTACATTTTGGGACTTCTTTTAAAAAAAACTAAAGGTACTATCTACACAGTCGAATGGAATGCAAAAACTTTGACGCATACATCAAATATTCTGGGAATGCAGATAGAACCTTATAATTCCAAGGGGACGAAACACAGGTTGCAAAATTTTGGGTTACGTAGTTCTGATGAGTGAGTGTGTGTTTGGAACAAGATCAGTTCATTATTGCATCAATTTGGGTGACAATGTCAAACTTGAACAGGAAAATGTATATATAAAACACCCTAATTTACATAAAACAATGGCCATAAATTAAAAACTGTAGCTATATTAGAGGGACTCAATTTGTCAGTCTGTTCATTTAAATGAGTTGTCTGGACCACTACATTAATTACAGTGCTTCACTTTTTCACTGCTGGCTACATTAGAAATCGCGGAGTACTCCGTTTGAATACATACATTGTGAATGTTAATAAAGTATGTAATCCGGACGTACTACATTTGTTATGTAACCTACCTGCATCAGTTGCATCCCTTCACTGCCATTCACATATCCGCTCCCATGGTCTCGTGGGCTAGTGAAGCGTCCATCAAGTTGTGATGTTTGTTGTTTTACAAATATTAGCTGTGAATTCCATACTACTCTTTTCAAATACTGTATTTTTCATTATATGTAATAGGGAAGTATGCATTTGGGATAAACTGATTTACTTTAATAAATCATTCTGAGACAGATGACTGTTTAGGTGAGAGTGTTTATATGATTGTGCTACATTGCTATTAGTGTTACTGGAAAAAGTCATTATGAAACTGGCTTACGCTACTGAAAAATGTAGTTTAGTTACTCCACACTGATGCAAACAGCATCAAGAAAGAGAATGCTGCATGCTACATTTTAAATAAAGACATGTTATAACGTCTGTGCTACAGTACGTGTGTGAAATACAAGGAAATACATTTCTCGTTCAATATTATTTAAATTGTCCACTTTTTTGTTAAGGCTCGGCATACCATTTCTTTCTAACCATGACATCGATGAAAGGTAACTGAACACAGAATGTGTCCAAATCCTCTGCCACTCAATAAAATGCTTTCTTTATCTGCCTTGTAATATGCTTTATAATATTATTAACACAAAACACATCCACCTAATTTTGTTAATTAAGTGGTTATGTGTTTTTGGGATTATGATCAATCAACCTCTCTTAACTGCTACTAACAATTACATAACCTTACCACCGCCACTGAAACTGATGTTGTCATTAATGGACATGTCTTTCTCGTTCTCCCTGTCAGATTCTCGGAGAGACAGAGCCTACGGATGAGTAAAGTGTTGCGAATTCTTGCTTTTGCCTACCCTTACCTGTTCGACAACATCCCTCTCTTCTACAGGGTAAGTTTCAGCACACAAATACCCAAGCTGTTTAGTCAAATATCAGTCCAGATACATAACCTAATATCCAAAGGAATGAAGCTGGTAATTCTGTGATTTGTTTTGGAAACGGTTGTTTTATCTATTTCTCATGTTGTAATGTTTATCACCGGGGCCATTTTTACACACTTCATTGCGTTGTTAAAAAAAGTTTCTAGAAATGTTTACGCATTTTACTTGAGTATATGAATACAATACAGGGTGTGACTTTTCATTTTTTCTGTTGCCTCTTTCTAGTTGTTTCTGTGTGTAGGTGAGGGTTGCACTGATAATGAAACAAACTCCATTCATGTTCTCCATATATCGCTTGCTTGTCTCACCGGCTTCCTGTTTGCAACACACTTGCCTGAGAGACTGGCACCTGGACGCTTTGATTACATAGGTAATTAATGCCCTCTCACAGATATTACATCATTATAAATATTAGATCAGTTTATAGTGTATGTTTCTAGCGCTGTATTTTGTTTGTTTACTTTTCACAATCTCTTCTAAGAATACTCTACTGGTGTGAACTAGTTCATTACTGAGTTTTAGTATCTAAATTATAATAGGTGTTTAGTTAAAAAGTCCAGACTCAAACATTTCTAAGAAATTAAGAAAGCACACTCTAGAAAATGCATCATTAAAACAGGACCACCGGTATTTTCTTCAGGATATCTTGATTCATGTGAATGGTTCTCTTCTGATCCCTACAGGCCACAGCCATCAACTGTTTCACGTGTTTGCAGTAGTTGCGACACACTTCCAGATGAAGGCCCTTGAAGCTGACATGGTGTTGAGACGGTCACAGCTGCTGGTCACTGCTCCTCCTATCACATTTAATAACACCGTTGGATCAGCTCTGGTCTGTGTCTGCATCAGTCTGGTGATCATATGTCTTTGTAGTCTACCTCTGCTGTACGACTCCTCAGAAACACACCCAACAAAGACTGGAGGAAAGAAATGCAAGCACTAAAAGCTCCTTTAAACAGGGGGTCTCTGAAAGATTAATTGCTGTCTTGCACAAATTACCAAAGTTATTATGAAAATATATCTAGGACGCTCTTACTGGATATGATGCTATAAAAAAAATCCCCAAGAGGGTTTTTGTACGTTTACTGAAGCTATGCAAACTGAAATTGCGAAGAGTAATGAATGCGTTACTGCATGAATTCTGCTTCTCAGGGAAAAAAAAGGGCACTGAATCTCAGGACAATGTAAGTCAGTGGGAGGTTGTGAAAAACTGGTCTTTTTTATGGTGTATAGAAAACCATTTATTAAATTATTATAACATTTACATAATTTACATAACCATCACACTTTCATACAGACTCAAATTGGTGATTATTTAATTAGTCCAACATGATCCATCCCATTTTCCTACGCTATATATTAGCGCATGCATTTGGAATGAACTAATTTAGTTTCGAAACGTATCAGACTTTTCTATGCTACAAATGAGAGAGGGGTCCGTTTGGGATGAACCAATTCTCTTGAATGAATCAATCTTTCCTACTCTTCATTGGAGAAAGAGGATTGTTTGGGATGAACCAATTCTCTTGAATGAATCAATCTTTCCTACTCTTCATTGGAGAAAGAGGATTGTTTGGGATGAACCAATTCTCTTGAATGAATCAATCTTTCCTACTCTTCATTGGAGAAATAGGATTGTTTGGGACGAACCAATTCTCTTGAATGAATCAATCTTTCCTTCTCTTCATTGGAGAAAGAGGATTGTTTGGGACGAACCAATTCTCTTGAATGAATCGATCTTTCCTACTCTACATTGGAAAAAGAGGATTGTTTGGGACGAACCAATTCACTAAAATGAACCTGACTTACTTACAATAGCAATTTAAGACATTTGGACATAATCTCAGGACATAATACTCAACTCAAAAATGAACATTTGCTTTTAGCATGCTGTTAACCCTCAAGCCATCCAAGATGTAGAGTTAAGAAGATTCTTGGCTGAAACCATCATCCTTGTAGCAAATGGAGTGACAGGTATTCATTTTGTGATGACTGTATATGCTTTTTTTTACTCAAGTGATGGTAGGCGTTGCATTTTATGAATCACTAAGGACCATGGTTTCAGATAAAAACCTTCTTCACTACTGAAGAAAAATAGTCACCATATCACGGATGGTCTAGTGTTGAATGAATTAACAGCAACATTTTGGGGGGTTATTCTTATTAATATATGTCCCTATATTATGACCAAATGTCTTAAAATGAAAGGAAAATACTCTCCACTATTTAATTCATACATTGTCCTATTTCTATTATGTACAGACAAACATCTCAACAAATGAAATAGCACTGTTAAATAAATATATGCACAATTACCTGTGTGCACAGTCAGCCAAAGTCCACAGTGACTGCTGTTGTATATTCTACTTATTTCTTTTTGTAAAACTGCACCACTTTTTTCCTGTGGTGTCAATAAAGAGTGTGGGAGTTATTACATATTTTCATAACATTGTCACACCTATAATTAAACTAATTATTGTTTGCATGATTCTTGTATATTAAATATATCTTAAATATTAAAATATGTATTTCTAATCAACCTAGACCTGTTATTATTTATTATTGAGACCTATAGTTACCTTTATCAGCATGATGCCAAGAGAAGGTTTTATTGATAGTGAAGTCAGCAAAAGTGGGACATCAGTTAAAATGGGACAAATAGGCTTTTGGTGTAGTGTTCCTTAAAAAAATACTGATAATAATGAGTGGTCTTGAAATGTTATAATAACAGTACTTAATAATTTGAATATAAAAATGTGATTAGTCAAATGAAAATCATATGGGTGTGGTTACCACTCAAGGGCTGGAAGGTCTGAGAAAGTTCATGGTAAGTGCCTCTACATATTGTTTAAGTCTATACAAATTGTTAAGGTTTGATTTCTAATACTAACAGTATTTCAATCTACATACAAAATTTGTATTAGGACGTGATCATTCAATTTTATGCAATGATGGGCAAATTTCGTTATTCTATTTTTTAAATGTATCAAGTTTTTTACTGTCCTAATTTACCTGAACGTGTTAGATAAATTGGGACTTTAGTATTCAGCTAAAGTGGGACACCCTATAAATGAAAAGATAATGCATTTTTTAAATGTGAGAAATTGTTTTGGTTTGCAGAAAAAAATCACTGAAGGCAGAAGACAGGGAAAGAATGAAAAAAGAACAGACATTTATGAATATATGAATACGTTTTTTTGTGTAAAAAGTGCAGATAAACAAACATATACCTGTCCTGCTCTCACCACACTTACACTATAATTATATAAATGTTAAGTGTTTGAATTCACAATCAAAAACACAATCTAGTGGACTGTGTTTTATTGTGAATTCATAAACTATTCACAAATTGTCTTTTTTATAGTTATTATTTTAAATTCTGAAGATTTTCTATTGAAAAACTTTTTGTTCAGTGTCCTGCTGTAGAATTTTGTATTTTGACAGTACAAATCTGAAAAACAATGTGTCCCACTTTACCAGAGTCCCAATTTACCTGAAAAACCTGAAGGAAAAAAATAGCTTCTTGACCTTTTTTAATCTCAACAGCCCATAATCCTTCAAAAAACATGGTGGCAGATACTGTGTATTTAATACACAGTTTACCAAAAAGTGTCAGTTTTGCTGACTTCACCCTACACTGCCCTCTACAGCCCGCTGGAAGCTGCTGGATAGAAAAGTCTCACAAACGCTGCAATAAATCAATGTGATTGTCTGCAAGCAGCAATAAACAAGGTTTGTGTTGAAAAGAGGGCTTTAACCCTTGTGCATTGTTCAAATTCACTACCCTTTCGTTATGTTCGGGATGAAAACAGCCACTAAATTAACTGCTGTAAAAATTTATCTGATAAATATTTTTTTACCATTTTTTGCATAAATCTGTTAATCAACCTCAGTCCTGATCAAAACTAAAAAAATTAAAAAATCCAGGATTTTACTCTTTAATTGCCAAGTTCATAAGTGATGTCACTGATTTTGGAAAAAAACACACAAAATTACTTATTTTCAATATAAAAAGTGATTGTGGACTGGAATTTTTTACTTTTATCACAGTCTTGGGCATGTCAAAGATTAGGAAAACATTGTCTTTGATGCATTGTTAGTTTTTGAGCAGCATCAGATTTACATTTTTCTCCCTCATTTACTGTTCGTGGCTGTTTTTGCCCCATTGACTTCCATTATAACGACATTTTTGATTGCAAAGCCATGACACCATATAATCATGCATTTTTGATTGTTGGTGGTTTTCCTGTTGGGAAGAGGTCAAATTTGTAATTTTACAGTTGATCACCAGGTAGCACCATTAACCCTTTAGATAGGCCTGTGCAAACAAAAGCTTCGTTTCTGGCTTGTATATGGAGTTATATGGAGTATAACAGCATATTATAGTATGTGTGTGTGTGAGTGTGTGTGTGTTTTGTGTGAGAGAGAGAGAGTGACCTTTGTGCACTTACCTTGATGCGTCTGAGAAAATCTAAATATGCACCTCAGCTCTCAGAACTACATGGAGTAAACAAAACAAAGTAAGTGTATTTATGCACCTGCTGCCTTTGATGGTGAGAAGTATAGATGGCCTATGTGTGAAATGCTTGTCTTTTCTTGATGTAAAGAGCCATGTATAAAGCCAGTTTAAAACCTTAAAATCCTTCAGTGATACACTTTTCAATTTTTTTCTGTAAACAATCTACTCTGCATTAGATTTATGAACATAATTTATTATGAACCAAAATGCAACAACAACTTCAAATAAACTGAACAATGGTGCAAGAGTTGAGGATGGATGGAGAACTAAACAATTATTCTAAGTATTTAGTGTGAGAATTGTGTGTGTGTGTGTGTGTGTGTGTGTGTGTGTGTGTGTGTGTGTGTGTGTGTGTGTGTTCAGTCTTTCCAGCAGGACTTGCAGCATATCACTTGGTGCTCTTGCAAGTGTGTCCACCACAACAGATGCAAGAGCTGAGTGTTCTTTTTTGTCCTCTGCACCACTTGCATGTTCCCTTTTCACTCCTGAGCTGCTGGTGCCTGCTGGTGTCTGTGGATTTGTGTCTAGAGGGACAGCTGCAGGAGACTGAATCTCTCTCACTAGTGCAGTAATGGCACATACCTTGTGTAGATTTTCGACACTTCCCTTGCAGCGGTTGTAATCTGTGGTTTGTGACAATACATACTGCAGCTCGCTGGAGGGTCAGGCTGCATAATAATTTCTAAAACTTTGGTACAAGTCAAGTCCTTTCTCATGTTGCTTGCTGCTCTTCTCACCATCAAATGACCAGCAGGATGGTATGCAAGGGTTTAAATCCACTTATCTTGTTTTTATTTAGTCTGCACTTCTCACCATCAAAAGGCAGCAGGTGCATAAATACACTTACTTTGTTTTTGTTTACTCCATGTAGTTCTGAGAGCTGAGGTGCATATTTAGATTTTCTCAGACGACCAAGGTAAGTGCACAAAGGTCTCTCACACGCTCTCTCTCACACACACACACACACAAACACACTATACTATGCTGTTATACTCCATATGACTCCATATAAAAGCTAAAAACTAAGCTTTTTTGCACAGGTCTATCTAAAGGGTTAATTGTGCTACTTCATGATCAACAGTAAAATGACAAGTTTTATCTCTTCCCAACAGGGAAAACCACCAACAATCAAAAATGCATGATTATATGGTGTCATGGCTTTGCAATCAAAAATGTAGTTATAATGGAAGTCAATGGGGCAAAACAGCCACGAACAGTAAATGAGGGAGAAAAATGTAAATCTGATCCTGCTCAAAAACTAAAATGCATCAAAGCCAATGTTTTTCCTAATCTTTGACATGCCCAAGACTGTGATAAAAGTAAAAAAATTCCAGTCCACAATCACTTTTTATATTGAAAATAAGCAATTTTGTGTTTTTTTTCAAAATCAGTGACATCATTTATGAACTTGGCAATTAGAGTAAAAATCCTGGATTTAAAAAAATTGTAGTTTTGAACAGGACTGAGGTTGATTAATAGATTTATGCAAAAAAATGGAAAAAATATTTATCCGATACATTTTTATAGCAGTCTAATTTAGTGGCTGTTTTCATCCCGAACATAACGTAAGGGTAGTGAATTTGTCCACGGTGCATTGTTGAGTTTTGAAAAAATTCAAAGCATTTTCCTAAAATATGTGTTAAAATAAGATTTGTCACCAAAATCATTCCATTTGCTGAAACACAAAAAAAGTTGTGGCCAAATTAACACTCAACAGCACCCCTTAGTGGACGAAAACGTCCCCAACAGCACATAAGGGTTAAGACCAAGTATATGCATTTCCAGTTTCTGTAGGCTACACATCTGCTCAAACATGGAATACCATAGAGTTTAAAACAATGTCTGACAGAAGGGTGGAGGCAATTACCATTTATCATGTCTTATTTGTTTATCAATGAGATGACAGTAGACAATGAACAAACCTTCTACTTCCAATTAATGATGGGCGCTTTCGAATCACTGTTTCGTGAAGCTTCAAAACCTTTGTGAATAATTTGTTTCGAAAAAGTGGTTCGGAGAGCATATCAAACTGCCAAAGTCATGTGACCTCAGAAAATGAGGCTGTCCTGTTTAGACAAGCTTTTTATATGCAAATTAATAATAATTATTTAAAAACACACATTATACAGACGCTTAATATTATTATTTTAAATATTTTTAATTCATTTATTTTATTTTAATTGCATTTAATGCAATTAGATTTGTATTATTCAAGAAAGCTTTTGGAATGGGTTTGTAAAATGGGTTTGGAATGGGTTCTAACAACACATAGCCAAACGTTTTTTTAAAGGTGAACGGTGGTGCGTTGAAAACCCTGTTCTGATGATGCAAGAGTTGCAACAGGTGAGAAGGTCATTGTTTGTGTTCTTTTTCAAGAATTTTCAGAGCCTGATGAAATCGGTATAAATACATGTTTAATACTGCAAAATATGCTCGATGTTACAGTCACTGCCCTTGCCGTCCAGAAAAAAGAGAACATCCCAATCGAGTGAAGGGATTTGTGGAAACTGTGGTTCCTAATTATTGTGACCCAACATTTGCCTCACGTTTCAGGATGAAAAGACAAACATTTCAGGTGAAGGATTATGCACTTATTCTCAGAGACTGTGTTATGATCTATATGACCTTATTATTTTTATTTGGAGTATTTTTATTGTGGTTATCGTTGTTGTGATATGATATTGTAATATTTACCATTATATATTCAGAGGAGTAAATCAAAGTTTATGAAATACAATAGCAAAATATATAAATAAGTTTAGTTAATGTATAGGTAACACTAATCAGTGTCTAGCACACCTTCATAAGGAAAGATATGGACCAGAAGACATTGTAATTACTACATGATATTTAGACAGACTTAAAGAAGTTCCAGATCTATACTTGTGCTCTCATTATTTCAGTTATCTTGCCTTTAATGTAACTAAACATGTGCAAACAATATACTTGCTCTTGTGAATTTATTTTGATGTTAATTACTTGCAAATTCCCACTGTATATAGCAGCATGTGCATCAGTGTGTATACAACAGCCATAGCAAGATTTGTGGCAGCTTATTTACTATATAAACATAGTCGCTGGGGTATATTTATAGCAATAGCCAAAATGCATTGTATGGGTCAAAATGATTTTTCTTTTATGCAAGCAATCATTAAGATATTAAGTAAAGATCATGTGCCATGTAAATATTTAGTACATTTCCTACTGTAAATATATCAAAACTATTTTTTGTATTAGTTATATGCATTGCTAAGAATTTTTTCGCACCCTCAGATTACAGATATTCAAATAGTTGTATCTCGGCCAAATATTGTCCTATCATAACAAACCATACATCAATGTATAACTTATTTATTCGGGTTTTATATGGTGTATAAATCTCAATTTCAAAAAATTAACCCTTATTGGTTTTGTGGTCCAGGGTCACATTTAATATACCATACTTATTTACTATAAAACTCTAACGACAATCATGTAATCTAATATCTTCAATTGTTGCGTATACTGAGCGACATTACTTGGACCCATTGTGTGAGCTGTCTCTTTAATACCGTGTGGTTTATATGTTGCTGCTGATAGGGCTGACATTTTTGACACACCCACCAAACAAGATAAAACGTATCTTACCCCATTGCACACCGTTTCCAGGAAATATGTCATTCAACCTGGAAACTAGCAAAACGTTGCACACGGGTTGAGCTTGAACTGGTTAATTGTGTTTTGGCCTGAGTTTTGTTGCATTTACACAGCTTTGACCAGCAGGTGCCACCACCAGCGTGTAGTAGTGTTTCAAGCACTTCGAAACAAACAATGAATCATTTTGCGAATCGATTCGAAACTTCGAAAAAGTAAATTTTCTCATCAAAACTTCCAATAGTCAGATGCAGGGCCGCCTTAAGATAACCAGAGGCCCCTGGGCTACCGCATTACGGTAGGCCCCCTACCCCAGAAAAGCTTCCTTTTTTATCTTCCTGACAATTATTTGTAAAATTTCGAACATTATGCCAGTTAACGTTCACAACACTGACTATGTTTACATGCGCACGAATACTGCGATTATTTCCAATAATCAGAGTAAGGACTTAATCACATTATTATGTTTACTTGTCACGAACAAAACTCTTACTCCTGTAAAAATGTAAATGTTAATTTAAGTGTTATTTCTCTTGTGCATCTGCACGTTAACACGAAGAGACTCTTGTGCTGTGCTACTTTACTAGCGAATGCATTGATTGTGCATTCCGCTTACAGAATATCAGTGGAACACACCAACTACACAAACTGTGTGGGGGGAACCTAAACTGAACCATTCACTATATAGGCAACTACAACCAGGGCATTGCTGAAAATGAGTGTGTGAGTTTGTTTACAGAATGCTGTTGTCACTGCTGAAAACTCCCATATAAAGAATTATTCGAAAAATATAATTTCCTTGCAGCCAGTGGCCCCCCTTTCTAGTGTAGGCCCCTGGGCTTCAGCCCCTTGAAGCCCGTGCATTAATGCGCCCCTGGCCATATGGTCTTTAATAGGTTGGTACACAGTATTGTCTTACATTTGCCAAAGTTTTATCAGAAAATATATATATATTTTTAAATGCCACAGTAATCAAAAAGCCCAAAACGTGAAAATGTTAGTAATTTATCGTCAGAAAAATTTTAAGAATGAATTAGCAAATTTGATTTAGGCTATCCCTGCTTAAAAAAAAAACAATAGAAGCCCAATAGAAACCATCACAGAAATTCCAACGGTTTTCATTAAACTACCATTATAAACCATTCGTTTTCTTTTCAGTAAAACCATTACAAAATTCCTTTTTGCAGTGTGTTTTGGGCATTTTTTCAATAGGATTTAACATCCCACTAATATAATAATACATTAAACCCGAGTCCTTCACGGCTGAAACAAGTCTCATACACTTTTTATGTACATCTTCACCACTGAGATACTTCAGGAGTTTGTTAGGTGTTGGTGGGTTTGTGAGCTGCTCCTCTCTCTCTTTGTGCCTCACTTCCTCCCCCACCCTCGGTTTTTTTTGTCACGTGGTTTTCTGTGCACACATTCTGACTGATGCTGTTTGCTCAGCATTCTCTATTTTGTTTGCAGAGGATGAAAAATGTCAAAGCAAATTGTGAATCGCAAACATACGAAACAGGCTGACAAAAGCACACATACACACACACACACACACACACCAGCTGACAGTATATTTTAGAGCCCTGCTAAGAAAGCCTTATTGGTGGATTTAACTGCTCCTCTCACACTCACACATTCATCATGAGCTTGATGAAATGAGAGCTTGAGATCTTTACTTAGCAGTATTTGTATCTGTTTGTTTTGGTACAGCGCAAAACGGTGTACATGGTTTGTTGGTAAAACTGTAGGAATTCCATCACAGTTGATTCCCATTTGAAAAGACATTATTATCGAAAATAATTGACAGTGAATATTGATAGCTCATAAACTAACATGAATCCATAGACTTCAGGGGCTTTGTAATTATGAATACCATCAGCAGGGGGCAGCACAGGACAATGTATGTCCTCTTTTTTAAATGCAGACAACACAAACCATTTTGGTGAATTTAAGTAATTACTTTATCATTAATAAGTTCTAAGATTCTTGCAAATGTTCTTGCATCGCTAAATATTAATGATCCACATCAAAGTATTTTTAATGTAAGAGAGTCAGCAATATAAATATTAATGATAAATATATAGAGTGTGTGTCTGTGTGTACTTTATTTTTTCTCCAGTTTTAATAGGTGCTAAACATCCTAATTCATCTTCAAAGTCCTTCTTCATGACAGGTAGGAACTGACATCTTGTCATGTTTGATCAGGGAACAGGGAAACAGCTGTCAGTTCTTCCTCTGCTCCATAGTCCCACTGTTCCCAGACCTGCTTGTAATAATATTGACCTTCCCTGTACTGTTTACTCAGGCTGCCTTTAAACACAGCACCAGCAAATATCACACAGGGCTGCCGCTGTCTGCTGCACCATTTCACTCTCACACTCGCTAATTACTGCCTAAATACCCTCTTATCTCCCTGTGCTGCCTGTTTGTGTTAGCGCACAGCACACACATTTGGCCACTTAAACATCCACTGAAGCATTGTGATAAATCTGACTGATTGACTCTTCTGTGTCTGCCAGCTGGGTGTTTAATTTCTCATGTATTTGAGGGGTTTAGGAACTGAATTCAGAGGTGGCAGACAAATAATGTGGTGGACGAAATTTAAAAACAACAACGGCAATTAAACGGCTAATAATAGGCCTACAGCCTTGCCTCACCCATTGCAAAGTGCTAAAGACAAGTTAGCATATTTTATTGCTTACTCTGAGGATTAATTTGAGATGAGTTATTTCAAGTGAGCATTTGATCGGTGGCAATCAGTTCATTTGCATTCCAGTAGACTATAAGCTGGATTGGCTCCAGCATGCCGCGCTCCTGGTCCTGACGCTCTGTGTTTGTGCACGTTGATAGATTCAGTTTGGCTGTGTTTGTTTAGCCCTTAGCTCACTACTCATATGAAAGCCTACGACTCAGCAGTGATAGGAAATATATCCCCATCCCTTCCTTCCACTCTTTCTGTTTCTCCTAATTACACAGAGTATGTTTGTACAGCCGGCATGATGTTTTCAAAGTACACAAGCAGGTTTTGAAGCTTTTGTTGGCCTGACATGTTTCCTGTCTCTTTGTTCAGAGGCTGCTTTCACCTGTTAAATGGAACACATCCCATGAGTGATTGGTGCAATGATTCACCCCCAGACTCCGTCAGGATAACTGTCACAGCTGTGGGTCAGCACGAGAAAGAGAACAGGTGTGTGTATGTGTGGAACAACAGTTATGAAAATTACTACAATGTAGATCATTCGGTGAAGAGCTGTGGTTCCCCTCCGTGTGACTCCCAATTGTTCACAATTCAAATGCAGCATGACTTTTCCAATCATTCATGAAGGATTAAGGATATAAATTAAATAAAGCCAGCCAGTTCTTTTTACACATTTCTACCCAATAAAATATTTTAGAGCTTAAAACATATATATATATATATATTTTAAGTGTCCCATTTATAAAAAAAAAAAAATCATGTTTGTTCGGTCTTATTTTAAATAATATCTGAAGATTGCTAAGGCCCTGAAATAACTTATAAAATTATCGGACTTTATGTAAACAAACTTTAATTGCAACACACAAGTAGGAATACACAATATATCGGTACCATACTGAGTATTACCTTTTTTTTTCATGAGTATTGCATTTTGGAATTTAGAAAGAAACTTTTAAATGTGATTTTTAGGAAATGTCACAATAAATATAATTTGTTTCATACTGTACATTATAACGCCTTTAGCAAAGTATTGATTTCATATTAGTTTTTAAATTATTTATATAAAATAGTATAGAATTGTAATATCTGTTGTCTATTAGTTATCAGAAATATGATTATAATATAATTATTGCTGATAATATAATACATGATCGTTTTAATATCAGTGCATACTCAGTTATGTAAATATATAGAACATTTTTGAATGACAGAAATGTGTGAAATATAGCAAAGAACAGTGTGCCTGAATTACTAGTGCCAGAGGCTGTGTGTTTGTATTGAGGATATTACCTTGGCAGCATTTCCAAACATTATAATGAATTTTAGGCAAACACCTTTTTAATCTCTGGGCCACAGATATCCGACTGGCTGCCTGTTCTGAACTCCACTGTGTATCTTTACCCCAATCACAAGCAGCTGTGACTATTTAGTGGGCAGGAAACCACCGAAAGCAAATTATTCTCCATTTATAACTTCTGGTTCACTCTGTTTATTTTCTTGTTGAGTGAGCCAATGCTGGCTTTTCCATTAGCTGGCATGTGTTGACCAAAGGCCGTTGTGTGCTGTCCTCTGTGTTGATTGCTGGATATTGAATATCCTTGAGGTAATATCAGCCAGGTCTTGCTTTCTTTCCACACTCATTTATCTAGTGAGGCGAACCACAAGTCTTATTTTAACCACCTCTGAAAGGGCTTGCTTTAAGTGGCTCGTAAAAAAAAGGAAAAAGGAAAAGCATGAAAACTTTGGGGTTTTCGAGGCAAACCACCAAGTATACAAATTAGCCAGCAATGCTACTGTCTGAGTGACATGGGGACAGAGCTGAGTGAGAGACCGACACAGAAACCAGACGTAGACCACACAGAGAAGCAAAGTGCTGTGGGACATTTACAGGAAAGCCCAAATTAGATGAAAAACATTAATCTGAAATATGTTTGAAACATAAGGCACATATCAGAGCTGCCTAGCTTGACAGTTTAAGACAAATGAACGTGAGCGGTTAATATAGCACAGGAAACACAATACTGCATGACTGCACATACTCCGTCACGATGACACCTTAGAAATGTTTAACAAGCACCTCAGTGACAGAAGAAGGATTTTGTGGCCAAAACTCAGTGCTGGAAACATCGAACAGAACACATGGTGTGTTTATGTCATTTATAATGTGTTTAGTATTCTATTAATCGAAAAAGACCCATTTGCAGTGGACTCAGAGGTTTCCTTCTCTGTGGAGAGTATGAAATATGTATTTAATTAATCTTTTATTAGCGGCGCATGCCATTGTGGAGGACAGATGCAGTGAATAGAGCTGTTAGGCTGTCGATAAGCCGATTTATTAAGTTCACCTAGAATCTCAAAATAAACCTTACAAATAGTTTTTATTTCACTGAATGAAAGTGAACATGTATTTATATAAATCCTTTTTGTTTTCATATTTAAAACAAACCAGCAAGAATATTCTCTGTCAACTATTAATGAAGTCTTAATCCGTCCGGCAGTGAAAGCTAACCTAACCTTGCGGAAAGTACTTCACATATTTATTCTAAATTCAAACCAATGCAACATTTTGTCAGAATAGAACAATTTGCAACAAATGACATTCAGTCAAGTGGATGTATGAGTCATTGGAAATAAGAAGATTAATACAACTTGATTTAGTTTCAATTCAATTTAAAAGACTGCATGATAAGACTATATTCAATTAGTTTAACACATCTTGAAACATATAAACTCAAAGTGAACAGTATTTTACAGCATTTATTAATCTTGGTTAATGTTAATTTTGTACATACAGTGCTATCATTGTTAATTCATGTTCATTCATAATACATTACTATTAATTTATGCAAGATGTTAAAATTTATTAGTATATACTGCAGAGAAATGAACATAACCTAGATTAATAAATGCTGTGTTGTATCTGTATTTGTATCTGCTACACAATTAATAAATACAATATAGCTACACCCAGAAGATCCTTTAGATCCCTAAAACTGATTTATCTTAATTAAGGCATCAAAGACATAACATTATTGCTTTTTGTTAAGTTGCTTTAAAAAAAAAACGTACAAATATATAAACTTGTACACATAAGACACATTTTATTAACCTAACCAATAAACTAATGTTCCCAGACATGTACACTCACGTTTGACCCCGTGTGACAGAAAAATGTATTGCTTTTTTCTTAAAGATTACAAAACATGACACTGAACAACAAGTAACGACTTGAAGCTTTTGTTGAAAATGTTTTTTAAGAACCATATGAAACCAATAATACAAGGGTGCATTTTGCCCCATGTGTTTTAAACTAGTTAGACAGTCAACTAGTTTTTATAGATTTTTTATTTTCTTGTCAGTTCATGGATACTTTTATTTGTCATTGACCCATGTGTCTGATTCTTCATGAAATGCACTCTAAATTTGATTAATATTGTAATATTATTGGGCACTCAGAATGAAAGGGGGCATCCAAATTGGGCTTCTGGACGTGAATGATCCCGCACTGGGCCTGTGGCCCGAGTCAGGAAGGATGGTCCTGCTGGAAAGAGTGAGTTTGTGTTCACTGGGGAGAGAACTCACTGATCCAGAGCTGGAATTCAGCCTCATTTAGCCAAGGGAATGCCAACAGTATAAACACTTAATCCAGCGTGAGATTTCCAGGCCCCGATGGGTCAACAGTTTAGCTCTTTATTTCCCCGCCACCATCTTGTTATAAACAAAGTCGGCTTTCAGTTACTCTTGTGAAATTGTTTTATAGGGTGCATGCATGATTGAATATTCATTATGTTAAACTAGGCACTTTCTTTGTATATAAATCCATATTAGATTCCTCTGGCAGGCTGCCTAAACCACATGAGATGGATTCTTTTTTAAAAGCCTGAACTCCTTAGCAGCTCTTTTCTTCACGCTTTATTTGTTTTTGTTCTGATGTAAATGACGACTTGTTGATATTTTCCAGCCAAACCTCTTGGCCTCCCCCTGTTTTCCTCCTCTCTCTCTATTTCTTGGCCTAGGAACACATGGATCCTTTCAGAGAGGGGAAATGTCGGAATTTGTGGTAGGCATGGGAAAAATAAACAAATCGTGTCGGTCCGTTCAGCAGCAGAGGACCTGTGCTTCATGTATGAGGGTGGTGTGGGGGAAAAGAGCGCCAACACATTTTTTCAACCAGGGACCAGCTTCCTTCAAAATATTTATACATTATTTTTCCTTGTCAGCAAGCAGAATTTACCTCAGGATCGAAGAGCTCACCTCTAACACCACAGGGAAAATAAATTCCCTCTGCCTGAGGTGCAGTTTATTTGACAAGAAAGAGCAGCGTATCCAGGCCTGTTTTCCCTCAAAAGACACACGTAAAAAGTGTGTTAAGAATCATACAGATGGGTCCCAAAACACACAACGATTCCTAAAACAGGTGCATATCACATCTTACAGTCAAAACCACAACAACCTTGTTGTACTGCCAGGTTCAAGTATTCTACATCTGTTTTCTATTCAAACAGACTGCAAGCACGTTCAGCAGTGTGCCGTTCCAGCACAGCATCCTCAAATCTGTCTTGGCAGATCTGCAAGGTCAGACCTGCAGTAGTGTGAGGAACACATTGGATTCCTCTCTGGACAGAACGTATCAGAGAAGAAACTCTTTGTTGGACTTTTGATATTGAGAGCATTTCAGTACCCATGAAGGACTAATTTAAAACAAGTGAGTTTGTGGTTTAATTGTGTGTTTTTTTATCTGGAATTCTGCACAATAGTTATAAGATACCAAAAAATAAATTCTTAAAATTGTAGGTCAGATGTGAGTCTATTTCACAAACTCTGAGTGGGGCTGTACTTCTCAAGCAGGTCCTAGTGAAGTCTCTCTCAGAATCCAGTTATTCACATCACTGGTTTTGAGCTGGCAGTTAAAGCAGACCACACACTATGTGTGAGAGCATGACTCGTGGACCAACCGCAGTTACCGAAACTCACAAACATGTGCATGTGAGGCAGAGAGAGAAAGAATGAAGGGAAGTCATCAAAAAAATCTGAAAATCTCTATGGGTTTCTCTTCTTGTTTTGCATGTAAAACATCGAATTCATGGTGAATATTTAACTCGTTTTTGCATAAAACATTGATACTTTAAGCGATTTGGCCACATCAGTTAAAACAACGGAAAATTGTCCAATGTCATATTTTGAAATGCTCTTTTCTGATGAATGTGGCTAATAGGCAGTCATAATATAAGTTGCCTTACCTGTATTTGTCTTTGAGCCACTGTCCCACACCTTGCACAGATAACAGGACAGTATAAGATTAATTTGACAGATTGTCATACAAAAATACATTTCAGTCAATATCTGTGTTAAATATTAGCAGTTATATTCTTTCTCTGTCTGTGTCTGTGTGAGCTCTAAAACCTTTGAAGACGGGCCACTATTATGGTCTGATCTATAAGGTCATGGTCTGGCGACCTTTAATATAATTATAGTTTTTTTACTTTTTTACTACAAAGAAGTGCAATGAAGCACTTTCACCCCTCATATCATATATAACTTAGCTTAAAATGTCAGTATTTATATAGATACAGTGACACATGACAATTTCACCTCATGCTTTATGCAAAATTACTGATGTTTGGATATTTCACTTAAACATCCTATAAGTTTGAGCACTAATTTGGTATTTCTATCCCTTGTAACTTTTTAGTTTTGAACCATTGGCACATTTTCAATGTTATTCCTCGTGATCTTCATATAAAGGTGTGGATGTGCCCATGCATACTGAAGTAGAATAAGGTCACACGACTGTAGTTTACATACATTCATTTTGCTTCATGAATACAGAATATTTACCCAGTTATTTGGTCCAGCAGTTCATTGTGGACATATACTGTACATTGCAAACATTTAGTTTTGTTAGAATAAGCAATTACTTTTATATGGTCTTTAATTGAAAAAACACACTTTTTGCTTGCATAGTAATATAGTTATAGCAGGGTCTACGCTAACCAGCATGACCCCTGGGGTGTGACAATTTAGGTCCCTTAAATTGGACAAATACAGACATTTTGACAATTTGAACAGTAAGCAATCATCACATAAGATAATTGCCTTCTGTGCAGCATAATTAGCATTGGGAGCAAAAGCTATTCAAGCTTATTAAGTGATTAAATGAACTCAGGTAAAGCTCAACTTGTTTCCTCAGAACTAAATACATGAGCACATGTCTTTGAGTAGCAGACAAATTCTGCCAATTATTGGAGTTAAACCACGTTTCATTTGAAGCCATTAAATTACAGTGTGCGCAATACAATTAAACTGACTGGCGAAACATCACCTTTCTGCTTGAATTCACAATGTTAATTAGCTAGTGCCTGGATTTTTAAAAATGAATTATTGCTCTGCTTTATCTAAGATGTGGATGAGTGAGTATTATGGGATGGTTTGCACAATATGAGGGGACTGGATTTAGTTCAAGAAAAACTGACACTGGAGTTTCTAATAAAATTGCACACGATATCCAACTGTTATACATGACAATAGACTGGAAGTCAACATCCTGCTGTTGTGAACATTTCAAATCCTAACTAAAATTAAAATTAAAAACAAGATGAAAACTGTCATTGCTTGAAATAAACATTAATTGACTGTCTAAAATATAGAAAAAAATGTGAATTTAATTAAACATTATTTAGTTTAACGTGATATACCAGCTCGATCTCATAACAATTAGTACATATTTTACTAAGTGGCTAATTCGTACGAAATTTGCATGACCTCGCTCATACAAATTCATACGATTTTTGCTAAATCGTATGTATTTAACGAGTTGCCCATTCGTATGAATTTTAATGAATGACCTACACATAACCCCGCCCCGTACCCGTCACTGGGGTTTAGACAAATCATGCAAAATCGTACAAGTCAGGTTGTAGCAGAATTGATCTGATTAGCAACCTCGGAAATACATACATACATACATACATATGAATTGGTGCGAGAGAGAGAAAGAGATGAAATAACTAACTGAAACTGAAATGCAAAAAAAAATATATATATATATATATATATATATATATATATATATATATAATTTGTTCAAAATATACTAATCAATGCCTTATATAGTATAACTAGCTCTCCTTTACAAGATGCTAATCTGCACAAAAATCCGTTGTCTGTTTAAATAAATTACCCATAATATAATGACAATAGCTGTGCTGTGATTTTGGCTATACTTGCATGTAAAATTAGAGAACCAAGCAATATCTGTGTTTAACTGAATTAAGCTCTGCTCTTCTCTGCCATGCGCTGAACAGAAACTGAGCAGATGCAGAGAGAGAGAGAGAGAGAGAGAGAGAGAGAGAGATGTGTGCCATGCTGAACAGAAACTGAGCAGATGCAGAGAGAGAGAGAGAGAGAGAGAGATGTGTGTGCCTTGCTGAACAGAAACTGAACAGATGCAGAGAGAGAGAGAGAGAGAGAGAAATGTGTGTGCCTTGCTGAACAGAAACTGAGCAGATGCAGAGAGAGAGAGAGAGAGAGAGAGAGAGATGTGTGCCTGCTGAACAGAAACTGAACAGATGCAGAGAGAGAGAGATGTGTGCTGAACAGAAACTGAACAGATGCAGAGAGAGAGAGAGAGAGAGAGAGAGAGAGAGAGAGAAATGTGTGCTGTGAACAGAAACTGAGCAGATGCAGAGAGAGAGAGAGAGAGAGAGATGTGTGCCATGCTGAACAGAAACTGAGCAGATGCAGAGAGAAAGAGAGAATGTGTGCGCTAACAGAAACTGAGCAATGCAGAGAGAGAGAGAGATGTGTGCGCTGAACAGAAACTGAGCAGATGCAGAGAGAGAGAGAGAGAGAGATGTGGCTGAACAGAAACTGAGCAGATGCAGAGAGAATATATATATATATATATATAAATTAACAAAATAGCAAAATTATATATTTTTTTGTATTATTTAAACTTTAAATTATATTGAAAATGGAAATAAATAAGAAAATTATGAACAGTATCTCTTTACTAAAATAACACTACTTTTTCTTTTATTACTGATTGTTTTTAGAGCAAAGTACTGATTGACAATACTGTATTATTCTGTTAGTGTTGATTAACTTGACATGTCTTATTTTAAACATACAGTATTCATAGGACAAAAGTATGGCATTTGTAGAGACCTGTGTGCAGAAGTGTGGCTGTATATCTTAGGTTACGTGAGAGCGTGTGGGTTCATGTGCATCAGGGAGGTTCGCAGCAGGTCACCCGCTGTCAGGTCTGACCTTTTGAGCGGCCTGCTATCATCTATCGGGATCTTAACTTTCACTGTGGTCTCAAACACTCACAGTAGAGCAGTCGCTGACATTAAAACTCAATTAGGGTCCCACGCACTAAATAATGCAGCAGGAAAGTGCATTGCCCACACGCTCAATGCCCACAGTCTTACATCTCAATATGTCAAAAGCTCTCCCAAAGCCAGTGTATTTGCATATGTGTGAGTATATGAGCGTTTGTTAAGAAAAGACAGAGGATGTAGGTACTGAGACACCAGTGAGCTCTCTCAATTAGATGATTGTCATTTAGCGAAGAGCGAACACTCCCTCACATCAGTCTACTCAGGAGAAATGAAACGAATCAATACACTCTCAGGCTCATGCTTTTGGCCTTGTAATCTTATATCATATGCATAATTACACTAGCATTAACACAGTTTTAATTGATATCACCTAGATTAAGCTAAGCATACATCGGGTTAGTATCAACTATTTGCAACTTTACACACACATATTGATATACAGATATATTTTGGAAGATAAACTACTGTAGGGTACACTATCAGGGCTGTTAAAATTGACTGTAAAAAGACAAACATTTGTACAAAAAATAAAAAAATTAATGAAAATAGGTTTCTTATGCTCACCAAGGCTGCGATCGATCCAAAATGCAGTAAAAACTATAGCATATTATTTTATTAATATTTAAAATATGTGAATGATGTTTACTGATGTGAGGGTCTTCAGTGTCATATGATCCTTCAGAAATCATTCTAATAAGCTGATTTGGTGCTCCGGTAACATTTCTTCTTTCTTTTTCCTTGCCAGGATTCTTTGATGAATATCCTTTTGTTCAAAAGGACAGCATTTATATATAATTTATTTTATATTTAATCAGTATTTATCTTGAGTGTGTGAGGTATATGTATATATATTATATATAAACTCATTTCCAAATCATTCCACAAATCATTCAAGTCATTTCTGAATCATTCAACACATCTAAAACCCAGTTATTTTTTTCCTCTTGAATTTCACAACACTAAATAAAATGCTCTGCTGATTTTAATAACACTCGGTGTATATTGCCTGATGGTTTGTCAGAGCTCTGCCTCCATTATAACTTCTCTTACAGATTAGTAATGATTACAGATTGTAATATAACACAGCCCAAGAATTAAACGTCATTATGCTAAATGTTCTGGTGAAATAAACAGCAACCAATGCAACATCTAATAAATGTTAACTGTACTGGGTAGCATTTTCTGATGACTACCAGTTGCTAATGAAATGTCTCATGTTTTTTAATTGCATTATATTATCATCAAATATTTTATTAAACACTTTATTTTAGGGTCTCTTTAGTTGCTTATATTCTGTTAAATTAATAAATGTTATTAGTATGCATATTATTAGAATATTAGCCATTTATTAGTAGTAATTAAGCATGCACTAATGCCTTATTCTACTGTACATGACCTTATTCTGCATCTCTAATCCGACCCAATACCTAAACTAAACAACTGCCTTACAAACTATTAATAAGCAGCAAATTAGGAATGTATTGAGGGAAACGTGGTAGTTAATAGAGTGTGGGAACTATGACGTCACTCTGTAGGCGGATCGGCTGTTAGCATGAAACTGGTTCCCTCAGCTAAAAGCCAATAGGATTTTTCCATAGGCTTTTGGATTATCGCAAAACATAAGCTGTGTTCAATCATAGTTCATGAAACTTACACATTTTGTCCATCAAGATAATTATTACAAAATCATATAACATTGACGAATTTTGAAGCCTAAATAAAAGTGCCAGAACTGGAAAGCTACACTTAGGCTATAAACGAACCACTGCACCATTGTAATATGAGTTTACCTTATGGTACGAACCCAGCGTCTCCGCATCAGAAAGCGATAAAACCAGCATCTTCCCTCCGAAAACGAGTGGCATTTCAGGGCAGAGCAAAAAACACGGTCGAACAACAATATGAAATGCTGGAAACCATTCATTGGTTATTATAAAATAAATTTTACTACAAGTTATACTACAACTGGAAAATACTGTAAATTGCTAAACGTTCGGCGTGATAATGTTTAATGTCTCCGACAGCGCCTGTAGTCCAATTTAGCAACTTGTTAGCAACCGTCTTTTTTAAAAAACGTAACAGTTTAAAAACGTCACTAGTGTGGTGTAACTGGTGTGTTTTATGTCATAGAATAAAACATGAAAGTATCTGGAGCTTGTGTGAACCATGGACTTTATTTAAGGGATTTAAACAAAATCCCATTAAAAAACCATTGACTCTGGACGATGGAACCGGAAGTGCTAAAATACTAACTCGCTCCCGGGTTTTCGCCTACAAAGTGACATCATAGTTCCACCACTCTATTGTGAATAAGTGTTCCCTATTATAAAGTGTTACCAATATTTTATTATCAAACAGAAAATGAACATCCTGATTTACCAAGCTATGCTGTCTGTTAAGATGGGCAGCGTCTATTGGCATACCTTTTTAAAAGTTTAACTAAATCTTGTGAATTCAACATCTCAGGTTGCTCTTAGTGAATTAACATGTCATGTAATTATCTGCTGGAATAAACAAACTACTGTATAAAATGTTAAATATCCTGGCAACTTTTCCATTTGGAATAAAGCAGTGAATAAGTTAAACAAAACACCCAACCAGATATCACAGCCATTCATGAATGGATTGTGCTTTTTGAAGGTAAAAATTAATCTTAATGAAATTAACTATGACATCTCACATTGTAATTTTATATCACCATAGAGTTCAACATTTCCCATTTTGGAGAAAACATCTACTAAAACATCTCCTGGCATCTAACAGTGTGTAATCAAAAACAGCACGAGGACTGGATGCTGGCTAGTGTCTTATGATACAACATATAGCTTCAAGTTGTCTCACAGACAAAAGTACAGTATATAACCACAAAAATGAACATTCATTTTCCATTAGAAGGTGCTCATGCAAAAGAGTCATTTTGGATGAAAAAACAAACAAAAACAAAGCATCTAGAGGCAGTGTATGGTGTAAATGGTGTAAATGGATGGTTTAGCAGATATCCACGTCTGTGGTGTTACCTGTCTTTTGCCAGCATTAGATGTTTGGTGTGGTAGTCCTGGGAATCGCATTAACCTGTTTTCAGTTGCAGACAGAGCACAACAATTCACAGCAAATAGATTAGAGCTACTATCCGCCTTTCGCACAAAGCACTGCCCATGTAAAGCTTCAAAATGTGTTAATCTGTCTTTGTTTGCTAAGCTGTCCCGCCGTGCACCCGCTCTATGCCAAAGAGTGTTCAGCTTACTTTAATACCCACACAGCAGTGAAACAAACGATTGTGTTTTTTCTGGCATCAAGCTTTAGCTGATTTCAGTGTATTAACAATCCTATAGTTGAGGGCTTGTAGTAATGCCCTGCACTTCAGACAAATGACGTCAGACTTCTTGACACAAACAGTGATGTAACTCCATTGTGGTAATGAATTGTGAAAGATAAAAGACAATTAGGCTGATTTTTTTTGTCGAGGATGGCAGATCTGTCAAAAACAATGCAAATGAAGGGTAGTTTTCACTGCATATTGTTGAAAGGATAATCATTATAGCGCACTCTGTTTTTTCTCTCTCGCATTCCCATCATATAACAGTGTTGGGCTAGTTACTCAAAGCATGCAATATATTACTCATTACTAGTTACTCCTTTCAAAAGTAATATTGTTACTTTACTTATTACTTTCCGGCAACAGTAATTAGTTACACGACTAGTTACATTACTTTTTCTTCACGCCCCACAGAAGTTTTAACTGTGTATCTTCCACATAAAATTCTTCTAGAATGTTCACAATAGCATATTTTTGTCTCATCATTTGACCAAAATGCACATTGAATCGCAGTCCGAAGTTATTACAAACACTCAATAGTGACTGATAGTGACATTCAAGTAGAAGTGTTGTATTAATCTCATTAAATGTCATGTGTAGCTTGAAGCTAATTGTAATTTCTCCGTTACCCATATACGATTATATTGCATTGTGTATTTTATTATATCACATAAGTTTGTAAGAAATATTCCAGAAATATTTGTATAGTAATATAATGTACCACATGCTGATCAGAGGGATGTGGGTGTCTTTTTTCCTGACAAAATCAATATAATGCAATATTTTTATCTGCTGAATGAAATATTTTCCATATTCCAAGCTTGCCTGCTGCACTGGGGACATCACATGCATGTGCGAGTCATGAAAATTATGAAAATAAATCGAGGAATTATTTGATTGTTAGAGGATTGATTGAGGAATTAAAAGTAATTTAGTAACTAAGCTGTTTTATGGATGGTAACTGTAATATTATTACTGAAATCTTATTAGTAATTAGTTACACTGCTAGTTACTGCAAAAAGTAATATTATTACAGTAACAACGTTACACAAACTAGTTACTGCCCAACACTGTATAACACTGATTGCTCCCTCTTTGTCTTTCCCTGGTTCTCCCCACAGCTTTCACGCAATTAAATCACACACAGTAAAATCATTTCTGGAATATAAAAGACAGTTCAGGAAACACATGGATAAGTTTTCCACGTCCTTTCTTTCTAGTTTAGAACCTAATCGGGCTCCAAGAGCTACTGTGGCCTCTTCTAGCCTATGAGATGTTCTCAAAGAGATAGTTTACCCAAAATGACAATTCTGCAGTCTTCAGTCACTGGGTTTGACTTACTCTACAGACACAAACCATATTTTATGTTCCACAGAAGAAAGCAAGTCACATATGTTTAAAATGAAATAAGGGTAGTTAAATTTCATTTTGGGTGAACGTTCCCTTTAACCATGAGGGTTTGTTGCAATTGTGCACTGCTAGGCTTTATTTTGTCTAATCCTGTTATTGGCCCTTCTAGCATTTCACAAATAACTATTATAGTCTAGTAGAGAATTTGGGCAGTGTAACTCAAGCGGTCTTGGAGTGTTTGGGGAATGTGTTTGGCTCAAGCACCTGTGGAGGGAGCTCACAGTGAAGCCTGTGCAGTGGATTAGTGTTCTAGAAATCATGTTTATTGTGTTTGGAGTATGTTTGGACTTTAATAACTGAATAGGTGATTCATTTATCTGTGAAAAGAGCAAATCATCACAATTCCGTAGTTGCTGTGGTATGAAAGGAAGATAAAAAGCTTTTGCAAACAAAGAAACTTAAGTCAGCTTAAAAATGACTCATTTTACAGCTGTACAGCTGGACTGATTGAGTGTGTAAGTCAGATAAGAATGTGTGTGTGACGCGGAGGAAGAGAGTGAACATGCACATGACACAAATAGCAGTTCAATCCAAGTGAGCTTTAATGCCTGCTAAACTTTCCTCTGAAATGATAAGTTTAATAGCCGATACAGAGCTTGTACAAGATATGGTTATTGCTCGTCATACAGTAAATGTTAATGGCTTATCGTGTGATTAAAAAAGCCATTTAGAACAAATTCATAGTTGTGTTCTTCTCATTACATTACGTATGTAAATAGTGGCTTGCAAATAACTGGAGGTTAACAAAACCCTGTTCAAGACAGCATATTAGACCTTCTTTCAACAGTGATGTTTATACTAAATAACATCAAATATAGACAGCATTCAAACCGGATGAAACCGTATATTTTTTACAGACATTAATGTTTAACCAACAGTATTCTAACCTAAACAAAATATTTTTTTTATCAAAAGTTGTTCGTTTGATCTTTCTATTCAGCAGGGACAGAGTTTCAAGAGCTCATGCTCCTTGTGTAACAACAAAACACTACAGGACAATCTCACACACTGAAAATATCAGAAACTCAAGCGGTTGACTTCACATTGCTTTCATATGCAATTTTTAACTACAACATTCCTATTTACGATCATTCTGGTAGCGTGAAGGTAGCATCAGTGAAAACAGGCAGAGACTATGGTAGCTTTAGCAACATTAGCCTAACAGAGTGCCAAGAAGCTCTTTCAGAAAGGCAATTTGGTAAACAAAATATGACAAGTGATACTTACTTTGTCTGGAGCTGACGTTCACGCACAAAGTGTTGGAATTGATTTTTCCAGTGAAAATCCAGTGTTGAACTATCCCTGGTTTATGAGGCAGTAAATGGGGTGTACAATGATTGGCACAAGCATATAGGGGACTTCACCAACTGTTTCCAGGACATTTCCTTTGAAAATTAAATTAAATTAACTACAGTTTCCTCAGTGGCTCAGATAAAGGGAGTCTATAGAGACCCCTATGTTTGTTGGTGCATGCCAAAGCACAAAACTTGTAATGCCTATTTGGCGCTGATGTTGTATCAGCTACAGCAAAAAACAGTAATGGTGGACTGCTGCTTCTCACTCAGAGATGTATCTATGCTAACAGGGCAGAGAGCGTCACAAATGGCCGGGGATTTCTCCCTACGATGACGTCAAGGTAGGAAGAAATCTGTATCCCTTGTTTTGAGAGACTGTTTATGATTTATTGCCATTATAAAAAACGAGTGGGTGGATTTTTACCATTCTCGGCTGGTTGTTTTCACACACTGCAGCCACACAACTGTTCAAACACCGTTATAAAATGATTTTTACATAATAGGTCCCCTTTAAAATGATTTCTGAAGGATCATGTGACGCTAACAACTGGAGTAATGATGCTATAAATTCAGCTTTGCCATCACAGAAATAAATTACATTTTAGAATATATTAAAATAGAAAACAGTTATTTTAAATTAATATTTTATTATGTGTTTTACCATACTGTTCTGGACTGTTTGATCAATTAAATGCAGTCTTGGAGGGAATAACTGACTTACTCTCTCAGTAAAATCCTACTCTCTCAGAAATAAAGTGAGTGACAGCCCTAGTGACAGCTTTGGTACCTTTATTTCTGAGAGTGTAGCAACTACAAGCTTGTGGACGAGTGTGTAGTTTGATTAAATGTTACAAAATTTCTTCAATTAACTATTCAAATTCTTGTTAGAATTAATTGTTTCTATGACTGCACCTATAACAGAAAAAGTATATATTTTTTATTATACTGAACTTTTTTGGGTGGTTTTTACATTTATTATGATTGGACAGTACTCAAGAAAGGAAGAGAAGTGGGCGAGATAGAGGGGGTGGGACTGGGAAAGGTCCGCAAGCCGGGACTATAACTCGGGATGCTCGAAGCGCAATTAAACACATTAAATTAACAAAATTGGCTACAGAACTGCCTTCAACAGTTTAGGCTTTCATAAATTTCTCCACTTTCCAACACGCTACTATGAGTTTAGAAAAGATTTTACCAGCAACATGCAATTACGGTAATTCTACAGCATACTGTAATAAATGAATGCCCTACATAGGGCTAAACAGATGAGTGTGTGTGTTTGAGGATGGGGTGCATTTGGCAGAGGGAGCTCAGGGTCTGTTTGATCACCAGCAGTACAGCCAGCTGCTGTTTCCTGTGGAGAAGGGAAGACCCTCACGCTGGCTCGCCAGAGCCCCTCAGAGTCTCTCTCTCTCTCCCGTTCTCCCATATTCTACTACCTGCCTCACCTCAGTCAATACCTACATCAAAGGGCCAGGAGGAGGTGGCCACATTCTTTGAAGTTGTTTGCACAGCGCTGGGTTTGCAGAGCTAACGGCAGGCTGAGAAGACTCCTCCAATAACCCTGTTTGCACAGAGCTCCTCGTGTTTGCCAAAACACCTAGTGGATTCTAATGGAGAGCAGACTTCACTTTTAGCTCTCTGTTTTTCTCTCCATCTTTTTTTCCCCAAGAATCCATAAACCAATCAATGAGGCCTCTTATTGTGCCAACCTGATGTGTTCTGTATGCTGCATCCTGCCAACTCTAATATTTATCCAGCATATTATTGGCAGAAGCTTGTTGAAAACACTGAAAAGACATGCTGAGTTTTTCAATAAGGACACAATAAAGACTGTCCATTTTTTCCTTCCAACTGCGGATGAATATGATAATTACTGTAGTGGACTTCGAGAAAAGTGCTGGCGCATAATGGTTTACTGCATATTATTCTTTCAGTTTTTCATAAACTCTTGTAGGGACTTTGACCTGGATGACTGACCAGTTGTATCTCACAATTGGTTCATTCAGATAATAATCGTCCTTCAGTGAACGATTCTGAAATAGCAAGGTGAAAGGAAAGAACCGTGATTTTTGTTATACAATCAGTTAAGATAAAGGCTATTAAATTCACTCTCTCCAGGAGATGGCAGTACCGTCTATCAGAGATGAGTCTCTCTTTCTCATACACACACCATCTACTGGTGTCAATTCCAGTATTTATCCTGAATAGATAAAGCAGTTATAGTTTTATTAACACTAAGAAACATGTCAGCTAGAGCACACGATTCTGGCCAGTAGCTGATAAGAGACTGATTACAGTGTTTGTGCAAATTTATGGCAGTTTCAATAAAGAACGATACCGGGCTGTACAGTTCCTTTAAAGCACTGAGGCCATAAACTGTTATCAAGTCTGTGGAAAATCATATCCAAACACTTGCAAGGTTATTCCCCATCCCCCTTCAAGGCATTTATAATATAAAGTGGTAACATAAGACTGTCTAGGTCATTTACACTGACATATCAGTTCCGATAGTAGCCATAAAGATATACAATTTAAAATGTCACAAAATCAGTTTCGGAATCAGTTAAGATTAAAATGCTAACGTCATACAACAACACCTGCCCACTGTGACATCACTTCCTGTTCTGTTCAGCCCCAGGCAGAGCTGTTATTCCACTGTAGCTCTAATGCTCATCAAATAGTATTTTAAATGGCCAAACTCAATAGTGGCAGTGTTTGGCAGCAGAGTAAATATTGGCTGAGCATACAGACAGAGAGGAGTTGCTATGTGTGTTACTGTGTGTTAAGTGTACTCTCCTCACAAACCCAGCAGCAACAACAAAGACGGCTATAAAACAAGGGAAGGAGCTCAAATATTCTGCTTGCTTGCTTCATGATGTTATTCCTTGTTTGACAAAGAACAAAGAAAGACATCCCCTCTTTTCCACAACTATCATTTGTGTGAATTGGTTATTGTTAGCTTTACATTCCTGCCATTATCTTTATGTCAACATGTCTCCGCTCATGTTCAGGCAAACTTAAATAGATTCCTGGCTTTTTGGGTCTTTGGCTTTGTGCAGTAAGTGTGTTTTATTTATACACAAACCTATTGGGAAAAGTCAATGCACAACTAAGGACATGTCATTGTGTGTCCTTACATTAACCTAAAATTCTAAGAATTGTCTTTTCGTTGTAACTGTTTGATTAGAAAGACAACAAGAGCCATGAAGAAACTTAATAAATTGGACTAAACTGAACTTTGGTCTAGTCTGAGTAAAGAAAAGAACGAACGAAAGAAAATATAGCAGTTGTGAAATGTCTGTGAAGATGTTAATCTCCTCTCGTCTAAGGCGTAAAAAACAAATAGAAGACAGACAGTGTTTAACCCTTTGGTTAACTGATTCTTCAGTGACTATGTTTATCTAAGCCTCAGCTGCAGCTGTTGTGAATTTGTTCAGACTTTTAGAACAATACAATACGAAGAGAGAGAGAGAGAGAGAGAGAGGGGGGATCAATCTATTTCAATAATAATGTGAAGAATGTTTGTGCTTAGCAAGCAGAGTTATGGCCGAGTGTTTTTACCATGCTGTGAACTGACAGCACATAAATAAACACGCCACAACAGACATAGTGTTCTCACTACTGTGTGGTATGCTGCAGCCTCAAAAAAGATGCATACAACCTTAATTCAATGGCATATTAAATTAGCAATTACAAAAATAAATAATAAAATATGCTTATTGAAGCAAAGCCTGAACTACAGGCCTGCAGAATTAAATTGTAATCCAACTAGACCATTAGCCCTTTTTGCTATTGTGGAACACAAAGATGTTTTATGGAATATCCAGAACAGTATTTTCAATATGATAAAAGTGAATGAGGGCAAAATGCATAATAACGTTATCATAAAAGTGGTCCAGGTGACCCTATATTCTCAGTAGTCTTCTGAAGCAATACAGTAGTATTTTGTGAGGTACTGGGCATATTTTAAGCACTTATTCACTGAAATTCAACATGAGAAGTACTGATGTCCCATCAATTAATTTTTATTTGGAGTTAGATCAGTTGATTTGGTTCAAAAAAAAAAAATATTTGAGTTCAATTCACTGACTCAAAAATGACTCACAGTGGTTTAAAAAGAATATTCAGTCTATTTCGTCATACAAAGCAATTATATGACTTCAAAAGACAGCACATGAGCCATATGAATCACTTTTATGACCATTCAGTAGGGTTTTCTATGTGTGTTTTACATTTAATAGCCCCAGTCTCCAGATATCAGTAGAAACACGAGGTGTGTGTGTGAGTGGCACGTTTCAGATCAGCTAGCACAGTTCTAAAAGAAGCCTGTTTTTCTTGGCCTCATTCGGGATCACTCTGCGTTTATACACCAGCTATCCACATTTCCTCCTCCACTGAGCAGAGGAAGTCATGAAAATGTCAGTGGTTTTGCTTGATTAATGAAGACCCAAACAGATTTTTGACATGCCGTTGACAGCATCAGCGGCCTAGCGAAGATCTCTTCATCGGACCATATAATGATACTCGAGCTTCAATTGGCCTGTTCGTTTAATTCCCATTTGGAAAGTTCTGACCAGTTCTGGCATTTTTCATGCCACCAAGCTCTAATAGTAACGCTGAAAGTCAGGTGAGAGGGAACATGCTTGTCAGCTTGGTAAGAGTTGGCTAGCACTGATCAGTTCTGATGATGAAGCATAGGGGAATTGATATAATTCGAGGGGGGAAATTGAAGCTCTGAGCGTGAAATTACCCCTCATTAATCATGGACGGCTTTTAAGGAAGAAAATTGTAAATTAATTCCCATTCCCCCTAATAACTCTCAGTCCACGGACACAAACTGCCAAAGGAAACTGCTCTGTACATTTTCCATGTTCTCTCTGGTCGTTTTAAAGTCTCTGGTTGTTTGAAAATTCAGTTATCATTTATTGCCCCTCATTTTGTTCAAAACCTTTATGGCTTACTTTCTTCTGCAGAACACAAAAAGAGACAGAATTTTAGTTTTTGGCTCAACTATCTATCCATTGTGTCTTTTGGGAATAGCAGTTTTGCCCTGAGAGCTCATTTGGCACATGCCAAATAATTACATGAAACATTTCCCTTTTCATGTAATTATCAGGGGAAGAACAAAAACCATATTCGGTATAGGAACTTTTATTTCTTGTAAGGGGAATTTGTAACTTCCTGAAACATGCATTATGGGTAGTAAAACCTGGTTCAGGTTTTCGTTTCATGTGTGTATTTCGATAACACATATAATACACTACTGTTCAAATGTTTAGGGTCTATAATGTCATTTATATATTACTTATAATATAATACACTACTGTTCAAATGTTTAGGGTCTATAATGTCATTTATATATTACTTATAATATATATTTTTGTTTTGAAATAAATTAATACTTTTATTCAAAAAGAATGCTTGTTGTAATTGATAAAAAGTGACAGAAAATGATTTTATATTTTTACAAATAGAAATCTATTTCAAATAAGTGCTGTTTTATTAAGCTTTCTACTTATCCAAACATCTTGAGAAAAAAACGTTTCGTGGTTTGATAAGCACCAAATCAGCATACTAGAATCACAAATGAAGGATAATGAGACCAAGCATAGACATAATTGACAAAACATTTATTGTAAATATAAACACTTTCCACAACAATAGAAGAACCAGTTTTGGTTAATTTGGTTAATTTGAATAATCTAAAAAAACTTTTGTGGAATGAAAAGGTTCCAAAGATGGTAAAGGTTATTTGTGGAACCACTGATGCCAATAAAGAACCTTTATTTTTAAGTGTGTGTGTGCGTGCGTGCATATATATGATATGTATGTATATAATGTGTACATATTTAAATTAACCCCATATGGACATTGTGACCATTAATTATGTAACACTGACATGGAATGAAAGTACTGTGCAAAGTAGCATACTGGCAGCCTGACACCACACACAGGATGAGAGAGTGTGTGTGTTTAGTTAAAGCACGCTGCTGGCCCAGACCATGCATTAGTGATGAGACCGTAGGCCTCACAGACCTCACATCCCCTCAGCCAAACTGTCAATCAAAGCTCCCTGACAGCCTGCAGGAATAACAGGAGCTACATATTCCAGAACTATCTACTGCATCTGCAAAGCTATTACGAATATATATTGACCTTATTATGACAGCATACTGTGTGTGTGTGTGTGTGTGTGTGTGTGTGTGTGTGTGTGTGTGTGAGAGAGAGAGAGAGAGAGAGAGAGAGAGAGAGAGAGAGAGAGAGAGAGAGAGAGAGAGAGAGAGAGAGAGAGAGAGAGAGAGAGAGAGAGAGAGAGAGAGAGAGAGAGAGAGAGAGAGAGAGAGAGAGAGAGAGAGAGAGAGCCCGAGGCAGTGAAGCATACTTTCTACAAATTAAAGAGCAACTCTCAGCATGTAATTTATGGAATGTTGCACAAGCAGAAAGGACAAAAAGGTGTGAGGCTAAACAGAGAGAGAGAGAGAGAGAGAGAGAGACGTAGTACGATGAAACATTAATAACATTTGTATGTGTTTTCAAATGTGGGTGTGGGAGTGTGGATGATTGGCATGTTTAATCTATTCAACATCTGTCAAACTCATTTCATTTATATTCATTCATCCACTCATGCAATTACCTTGACCTAAAAAAAACAACTTGCATAAAAAAAACATTATGAATGTATATATATATATCTATATACACACACACACACAATAAAAAAATATAAACTTTGTCGCTTTGGGTCACCCAAGGACATCTTGAATTGGTCAAACTTTGTCCAACTTGGATCGGACAACTTTAAATAGGTTTTCTGAGATCTAGCAGAATTTCTGTAGACTATTTTGTCCCTGAACTATAGCTAAGCAAACCCCCAGACACACACAGATCACATCTTGCTCTCCAGATTGACACATCGGCGGTTGTATTCTTTGTTAAGTTTCAAGGTGAACCTGAGACAGCAATGTGGTGATCATGTGTTCCAGAGCAAACGATAAGAGCGCACAAACACTGGAGTGTGTGTGTGTGTGTGTGTGTGCGTGCGTGCGTGCGTGCGTGCGTATGTGTGTCTGAGGATATGTCTGTCAAGACAACTGAGCTGACACAACCTCAGGAGGTGGATGGTTTCACAGGGTAAGGGTGACAGTTTCTTGTTTCAGCCAAGTTAGATTGGTGTCACACTAAATTAAGTCTGGCAAAGTCCACATGCCACTAAATCAGTACATATAATTCATGAGTTGCCAAATGTCTTTCCAACACCTCCTGAATGACATAATGTGATAGGTGGCTCCTATATCTGCTCCTAAGAATTTAGCTGGTGGGAGAATAAATAGAAAAACATACAAGTAATTTGACACCGTGTTAGTTGCTGTTAACAAGATTTACAAAGGATAAAACTTGATACACTTAAACTGCATTGTCACGCTGCTCTTAAACTATAGCATTATTAAATCAAGATGATTGTTCTCACTTTTTAAGCTTGTTCCTCTTCCTTTAGGACACACAGCTTTGTTTGTTTTGTGTGGAGGTATGAGGTATTTTGATGTGCGATTACTGCCTCATGCCACACCTGTTCTTCTATCTCGACCCCCAAATGACCTTTGCGCTTTCAACCGACTTCCTCTCGGCCTGCGAGAGGCTCAAACGCTCCTTCTAGCTTTTTAGCAGGTCTGCAGCTGCTCCAAAAACAAACAGTGGTAGGGAAGCAGGAGCAGGTGCTGAAGGTTATGAGGGCTAAAACTCTGAGATGAGTGAGAGAAAGCCCAGCGGCAACAGAAACGCACCCACGTGATGGGAATAAACGGCAGGTTAACAGTCACACAGAGAGGTTCACAGGTCAATGACTACACAGAGCTTGTGGGTGTGTTTTCTCAGAAGTCCTGCGTAAATCACATGTACAATCTGTCAGAAAGCAGCTCTGTGATAACTGACTGGAGTTTTGATTTGAAGTGAACCTTTTCAAGACTGTGTACATGGGGGTGTGAGACTTTCCAAAGCAGACTGGCCTTTGTTATGAAAGACGAGATAACAACCTCCAACCCTTTCTTTCCCTTCAGTGTTTTGATTACGGTGGTTAAATTAGAGTGTCTTTTGTGTGGGTCGAACAAGGCTGCTAAAACATACAGCTTTATCCGAGCGCCAATCAGAAAGAAGTCTGGGCTGGCGAGGGGGTATGGGGGTAGCCCATGTCCCGTACAACAATCATACCACGTTACAAGATGCGCTTACTAGGAATTGAGTCATTTGTTTAGAGAACTGTGTTGATGAAAAATTCATTCCTGTGCAGATTTGGAATGTTAAGATTACACGGATGCATTGAGAAGTACAAACATGATGTGAATGAAGGAGAAATGTGAAAGTGGATTGCTCAGTTTGTGGGCAACGTTTGTGCTGTTTGCTCAGATCTAATCTTCTCTGATCAGAGAAACGCTAGGGACGCTCTGTAAGCACAAAGATCTCTTGAATGCCAGTCTCATTTACCTCCTATTGACAAAGACTGTACGGGCAGCCCGCCACAACCCTCACATTCCACAGACTGTGAGCGTGATTGTTTCTTTTCATCCGTGAGCTCTCTTAACCTTGCTAAGATAATGCACCTGCAGTGATGTTGCAAACACTTGAGTTGAGACAGATATGGTTGTCCTCTGAGAAAGTGAAGCATCTGTTTGGATTCCAGGCAAAAACAGAGAGCGAGAACAAGAAGCAGACTGATGAAATCAACTGTCAAACTATCGTTCTTTGAAAAAGGCTCAAGGTCCAGCCTTTGATATGATGGCTTTTTCCATTTTTACATGAAACATATTCACTCTGTTAGTCTATTACACAGAGTTATTTAAAAACAAAAAAACAAAGATGAATTGGAATCTGTAGGGAAAATCATTTTGTTTTATAATGACACAATTAAAGTTCACAATTAAAAACAGGATCACATTGTGAGTGACATGATAACTATGGGAACTATTCAAAATTAAATAGCAGAAAACAGGAATAATACATTCAGAGTTATACTAATAACACTAAAATCATTTTGGTTACACTGTTGGTATGGTTGGTAACATTAGTTAACTACATTTGTTAACATGAAATAATAATGAACAATACTTCTACAGCATTTATTATTCTTAGTTAATGTTAATTTCAGCATTTAATTTACTAATGTATTATTAAAATCACAAGTTGTGTTTGTTAGCATTAGTTGATGCACTGTGAACTAACATGAACAAACAATGACTGTATAGTCATTAACAAAGATGAATAAATATTGTTATAAATGTATTGTTCATTGTTTGTTAATGTTAGTTAATACATTAACTCATGTTAACAAGTGACACCTATTGGAAAGCGTTACCATAATTATTTTAAAGTAACAAAATATAAACAATTAAAAAAAATGTATAAAATAATATAATTAAATACAATTTAAATTGAATATTATAAATAAAATGACAATATTTGATATTAATCAGATTAATATAAAAATGGAAAAGTAAAGGAGTTTTAACATGCATGAATAACAAGCTAAAACAAATAATACAAATAAACTATCTTTTTATACTTTTATATTTAAAAAATAATACAAATTGTAAATGAGAAATAAAGTATAATACATTGAAAGTGTAAACAAGCTGCTCTGTTTTCTGACCGTAGGGAATGCTTGAAGCTTAGTTTTCAGTCGTTTATCATCACAATCATTCAGAGTATTGTCTGCCCTGACAGACAGAGATGTAAAGCATTTAGCCTCATTTTCATTTCCCGTTGGACAACAGAAAACCAAAAGTTCATAAACTCGTTTCCTCCAGCCCTGGAGCAGTATGTGTGCATGAGTAAAATCTGCAACCTGTCTCTGAAGTGTAAGTGTGAATGTTTTTGAGTGTGTGAGTATGAAACGGCCTGTGTGTTTCTCATTAATATCTGTGTGGGTAGTGCTGACACTTGCTGATTGGAATGGAGAGCCTGTTATTTACAGCAAGCTGCCAAACTACCGTAATAAGAGTAGTAGATATACTGAGACACACAGAGACATATTTACATGCAGTACACATGCTGTATTTCATTAAACATATTACAGTCCTAATCAAATTCCTAAATAACGTTGCTGTAAAATTCAATGTTAAACCAACCAACCTCAGGGCCTTTCTGGGCCTTGGCTTTAACCACAACGCTGAACACATACACACACTCACAAATCACTGCAGTGTCATTTCTTCTGCTCATCACAGATTTGTACACTTTGATGAAATAGTCACAAACATACTCTCTCTGTGATCACATATCTAATGCTCTCCATCCATTGAATCTTGAATAGTTAAAGGGCAGGCTGTGTTATTTAGCTGCTAATGCATTAGAGAAAGAACTGACAGAGAAGAGGATGAAATGCCTGTCAGTGTGGATGACTTAACAACACACTGCTGTATAAAGCAGTGACCATTGGCTGTCAAATCCCCAGCAAAAACAATGTAAGCACTTTCATCCTGCAGTCTTTTAGCTCTCCAGACACCCCTTCTGTGTTTGAATTGCTAATGTGCTCTCACTCTTTTGAGCCAAGCCTCCCTCAGTATTACCTATTCTGTTGGAAGGGCTGCCAAGCTACATGCAAGCTAGCTTCCATCAAGACACACAGGCCGGTTCTTTATTACTGTCTGAAAAACATGCACGATACACAAAATATACTCCAAAATTCCCAGGGAAAAGATGAGGACTGCTATGACTGTGATGTACTTCATATATATAAAGACAACAACATCACTATTATACCATTATAGTAAGCGCTCTTTAAAACTGCTGTATCAGAATGTCACCTCACTATGGTTAAAATAAGCCCCCCCATAAATGCCATTATGATAGCAATATTAGTACAGAGTACACATGATGTGACAAAGGGCTCAACCTCATTAAACTGAAGGTGTGTAAATTCAACCGCCTGTCTTCTAAAGCTATAAATATTCCAACAGATGATTACAGAAGTCAGCATAGCAGTGCTGACACTTCATCAAAGTGAAGTTTACAGTACAACAGCTGTTTATTACAAAGGGCTAAATACGTGCACAACCTTTTGTCTTTGATTGGCTATTTGAGATTTTTTATATAGTAGATACATACTGTTCAAAAGTCATACGATTTTCAATAGGGTCGTCAATCAGCTATTTTCGAAGGCTTGATTATGTTTATGGGGGGGCACTATAACGTGTACATTTTTTTTATATGCATTATTTTTCACATATTTGACCTTATTATACACTGCTGTTTCTCTTCTCCTAAAAACGGTCTGTTGACTTATGAAGCCCCTCCCTTAGAAATACGCAATGGGCTCAGATTGGTTATCTGACCCAGTGTGTTTTGATTCGCTGACCGCCTTGCACACGTTGTCCCGAAACGTCCCGCCCCTTACCATTACCCCCTTTGTTGCATGTTCCTGGGGGCAGATTTTATGTAGCCTAAATTTTAGGGTTCATGGTGTCAAAACCCCTAGGAAATAGCTCGTTATAGCAAAGACTACAAATACAAAGACGGTTCACAACTATACTTATGAATGGTAGAAACTACAACGCACAATATGGCGGTATAATGAAAGAGCCAATCGTTTATTGGTAAAGTCATTGTGTTACTGCAGCGGCTGTTAGAAGCTCCGGTTCCCATAGAAACCTGAGGCTGCTGGACCAGCCGATGCGCGTCCAGTCATAAGTGCGTTGGAACGACTTTATTTTACTTGGCTAGCCTGGAAAAAACACGCTTTTTAAATGCTATTTGAACATAAGAAACAACATTCATGAGGAAATTAATTTCAGAATTTGATTTGAAATATGTAATTTAATTGTGAGTTTAGCGAACAGTTTTTGATATTTCTGGATTCCCCCATTTAGATAGGACTTGGTCTTGTTTGAGCTGCCCGGAGTCATTGCAAATATGGCAGCCGAGTGAACTGACTTTCCTTTAAAGGGACTTTGCTTGTGGTCCTATACCAGCCGTTTGCCATAGGCCTTTAAAACGTGAATTCTGTAAAATGAAAAGATCTCCCTTTACATTGAACTTGAGCATTGTAAGCCTTGCAGATGTTGCTCAACAAGCAACATTACACACTAACTAAAGTGAAAAAGTTAAATCATAATCAAGGACCCCTTTAAATGTTTTTGAAAGAAGTCTCATTGAAAATAAGCATTTAAAAACATATATATGTCAGAAATAGTTTGTGCACAATCAAATCTTGTCTGCTTGCGTGTCTGCTTGTCATCCATCGCAACAATGTTCACTAATGACACACCAGGCTGCTGACATGTCTTATCAGCTTTACCGGCATATGTTACAGGCCTCTGAGTGTAATCAGGGACGTTTCTCTCTCATCAGACAGAGCGAAAGGCATGGCTGTCAACAAGACTGGGGAGCTAGAAAAGACACGGACCCTCATCACAGCTAAACTAGCATGAAACTGCCTTCCGTCACGGATTAGCCAGCCAACACTTTTCATTACCTGTCATTCAAAGAATGGTATTTATGGCGGCAGGGGGTGCGTGTGTGTGCAGTGTGGATGATGAACACATGTTTGTATTCATTTTAGATTGTTGGTTTCAGAAATCAAGCACACCTTATTTACAGCCAGAATTAGGACAGTGACAAAATATATTTAAAAACATAAAGGATACATAACAGAGAGCTCTTATCAGAATTAATGGTCAAACTTTATTTTAAGGTCCAATTCCTGCTATTAACAAACTATTAACCACAACTTTGCCTCAATAATGTATGTAGAATATCATGCAGATATGCTTTATAAGTAATAGACACCCAATATATTAATAATAGGCATGCTATGCAACTAGTTAATGGTGATAATTGATCCATATACTAAAATGTTACCAATTAATTTTGTCAAGCTGACAAAAATTTGTTATAGTGTTTAATGAGATTTACATGTCTAGCAGATGCTAACACAGGACAGATTACTCCGAACAACAGAAGAAAATGTAACACCCAAAAATACATTTCACTCAGTAAACCATACATTCTGACCATTCCTACTAATAATTCCATTACTGACAACACTGCAAATATACTGGTGTTGTGTTTTGTTCAGTAATTTGTATTTTATAGGTCAATGACATGACAATTGGCTAGCTGGTCACTATATGCTTTTGTAGCAGAAGGAAAGTGAAGAACAAGTCATATTTATACATTCTATGAAATAGAAATGTAGGCAGAAAATGAGCAATTCAAGTAATTTTTTATGTTGTGTTTCACCCACAACAGCGTTTTCTATTTTTTATTTCCACTTAGTCTACTGTCGGCTCAATATCTCATTGTCCTTACACACATATACTTAATGAGTATTTTGTTCTTTCTGTTTTTCCTCTCTCCATTTATTTTCACCTGTCTTTCACTCTGAATACAAATATATAGATATAGAGCTTCTCAACAGAAAGCGATGTGCACAATGTAGAAACAGGCTGACCAGACTGAGAGGAGAGGGCATGAAGTGTTCGGGCATGAGAGGGAAATGAAGTGATGTTCACAGCAGTTGTGTTTCATATCCCACAGCAACAGCTGCCTAGGTTTCTTAATGGTCTTTTCATGCTCTCGGACACTGAGTGTCTCTTTGTAGGCCGCTAGCTGAGGAGTGAGTATAATATCACTCCTCTGTCTACTGCATACTGGCACCAGGGACACTAACTGAGTAGGTGGCACTCATAAAGCATCATTGAAGCCCAATGGTGCATGCTTGAATGCAGAGCTGCTTAAATCAATGGTGACTATTTTTTTAATCTAATTTTCACTTGACTCTCACTATTGGCGTATTAAACTATCTAAATAATTCTGTCAAAGAGAGATACAATGCTGTGTTTCTTAATGCTCTGAAGAGCAGAGAGCTATCATTACACACACACACACACACACACACACACACACACACACACACAGTTGGCCCATCTGCCAGGTGACGCTTGGTCTCCTCAGCAATCATACCTCACCGTGGCCTGCCCAATCTGTCCCACCACAAGCAGAGTGGCAGCAAGCCAAATACCACTAGCTTATTAACAAACTCAGCTTGCAATAAGTCGCCACAGTTCTCAACCAAATGTTAACATCCAATACTTCTAGACCAGTTTATATAAAAACTGTTCACAGTGATTATGTTGACTTAACACAATGTATACAAAGATTAAATCTGCCTGCATGACACAATAATAAAATATGTGGTGATTAATCACTGCAGTGCATTTTGCTTTATTCTCTATTTTCTCATTGGCTGTGACTGTTTATCTGTACGTGTACGAGCAAGTGTGGCCATCTCAATGGATGTTGAGCTAAATCTGGTGACTCAGCAGGCATTAAAGGGTGCCAAGATATGCAAACGAGAGGCATTGGCAGTAGCATTGACACCCATTGTTAAATAGTCAGAAAAGTGGGTTGTGCTTTTTTAGCCAATCAGAAAATGGGTAGCAGCAGTCGAAAAAAGTAAACCCCAAAACCTCCAGCTGTGTTTAGATGAGGTGAAATTGAAGAATTTGTTTATTAGAAGAATGTTAAACCGTTTTTAATAAAAAAAATAAACATCTATTTTAACTTGTAATATTGTTCTGCATTATTACTATAACTTGATCAAATAAATGCTGTCTTGACCAACCCCAAACTTTTGAAGGGTAGTGTAACTGGTTCATCCATTCAGAGATTTTTATTGTGTTTATTAAATTTTATTCAGACAGAAACTGGTTTTCAAGAACGAGTTACTTATTTGCTTTAAAAAACTAATGTCTACAGTAGGTGTTTAAATGGGGATATTTCCATTTTCACGAATATCTCCACACTACATGCCTGTGGACACTATTTGCATTTTCATAACAATACAATAAACAAGCAAAACATCAACCCAGAGTCAAGCAGTGTGTGGGAACCACAATGCATTTCTGCAAACGCTGCTGGGGGGTTTCCCAAAGCTGCAGAAATGCCCTCACTTAGCAAAGTTTGGATCCATTATCTAAAACCAAACAACAACACACCCTGGGATATAGACAGGAGATCATAAATATAGAGCTTTCCTCTTTCCTGACGTTAAGACTGATTTTTATTTTCTTATTCTGCTGGGTGTTTTTCTGACAGCTCCTGGCAGGAATCCCCAAACCTCAGCGCCTAACCACATTTTAACATTCTCAGTCACTCTCACGTCTCTTTTTCTTTTACTCTCTCACTTCATTGAATTGTTATGCATACTCTGAGCCAACTCATAGTCTGAGCCAAAAGAGCTTGATTCTGCAGAGCAAAACTGACACATAATAGTGTATATATTATAATAATAGCTGTTACACACATAAACACACACACACACACACACAAGTCCGCTGCCTGTCCTGTTATTATTAGTGGGTGATTACTGAAAATCAAAGTGTTCAATCAGCACAATTATTAAAACGACCCCGTTTAAAAAACAAAACATTTTGAATATTATTTTGCTCAGAACTTATTTTTCTCCCCTGAAAATACCAATATACATGAAAAACAAACTCAAGCACTGGGATATCTGTGATGCATGCTTGCTTTTACCAAAGAACAGCCACACTTGCATGACATCTCATGATTCACTGAGTGAGGAAAAACTGGTTTGTAATTGCCATCATTTTGCTTTAGGAATGGCGTAAACATTTCACCATATCTAATTATGGGAAGAACCAGATGACTGTGGTAAAAAGCTGCTTGTCCGGAATCAAGAAGAGTGTGCTTTGAATCCCTCCTCCAGCCTGCTTCAGTTCATCACTTCACATGGAGCAATGAGCAATGCAATTTTAACAGCAATATTGACAACAGCTCATGAAACACAAAACACTCTTATAAAGAGGGAATCATAAGAGGCGTGTGTCCATTGTCAAGGGAACATGCTAACAGAAACAAGAGTTAATTACAGGATTAGCCCACCTGGAGCAGTCTGAGGTTAAGAACACTTAACATGATGTACACAAATAAAACATTTTCCTGAATTAGCATCCTTTTTGTTTCTGGAATAACATTCCCATCAGCCAATCATTTTGAGTTTAGAGTTAGGAGGGCTATGTTTAGATGCTTCCAGGAACAACAAAGGTTGTTGATCCACAAGCATATTCTACTTGTGTGCATTAAAACCCTTCTTAAAGAGATAGTACTTTTTAGTTAAAAAAGTAAACAAAAAAACAACCCTTCTAAGTACTTTAGATTATAATACAATGTGTCATATTTACATTTCATTTATATAAAAATAAAAATCTCAAAATTAAAAATTGTCATAAAGCTATGATACTTTATAATATTGTATAATTTATTATATTCGAATATTATACAATATTTCTAATAATTATAATACCTTTATAACTATAATGTTTTAATAGTTGTTCTACTGTAATTGTATGAGAAAAGTGAACTCTACAACACAACTGTAACGATAATGAAACAGGAGGAATTATATCATTGGAATCATAAAAAAGTTGACAGCCAAACAGAATCAGAAATGTCAAGTTAAAGACAATAAAACTTCAACATATACTTAAGATTCATGTAACATTATTGTGCACTGGTGTGAATATAGGTATAGTTATTGTTATAGTTGTTTTTATATAGTTTTATTATTATTTTTTGTCTTAGTGTGAATGGCCTTTAAATGATTAAATGACAAACAAATGAAAACACTCCAGTGTCAGAGATCAAACCTGGAACCGTTTACACAACCACCTTTAACCATTACACTAAAAAGCATCTGTTACTAAATTCTACACAGACATGATGGGAAATGAACATTATTGAATAACATCAGCTAAGATGGCCTTCTGTAGAGTTCATCTCCTCAATGAGAGAAGCACATTAATGCATAAGTACCTAAGAGAGCAGCCAAAAGCAGCTCATTCAGCTCATCCCCTCCTTTCATTAAACAGACAGGTGCTCGGGGCGACCGTAACACTAGCCCTGCAACCCAATCAGCTGCTAAGCTATTACCATGCCAGTGACTGTGACAAAGACACATCTGTTAATACCCTCCGAGTGTCATCAGAATGTCAGCTGACGTCACAGTGTCAGAATGCCCTTCTCTCGCAGAAAGCATTAAAGAGGAGTGGGTCGAATGTGCTGCTCACACCTTGCAGTGAGATCAGGCACTGCGGCTTTCCAATAACCATTTACTACATGCTAACGGGCCTCGTTCTAGTTTAAGAGTCACACGCTTAAAAGTGCATGGGATGCCAGGTCAGGGGCACCAGTCGTAGAATGACACGTACTTCAAGTATTTGTGACTATTTTGTGATTAAAATATAGTAGTACAGAGATAGAGTTGGAAAATCTCTCATATAAATTTCTATTGACCTCAAAGGATTTGTACATATATTTAAAAAAAATAGATTGCTTGAACTGATTAATTCCAGTTCCTTAGTTGCATTAATTATATTTTATTATTTATTATTTCTTTTATTATTTATTATTGATATTAAAGTCACAATGTAGTGATGTACATCCGAGTGAAATGGATTACCCATAGTTGTTGATTGAATGGAGGCATATTGGCTAAATATGTGCTTGCAGCCAATTATGTTTAAGCAGACTAAACAATTGGAGAAATGTATCATACATGACCAGAGAGCAATTACATTTTTATTTAATGTTACATGCTAAATAAAATTAGCATGCAGGAATGACTAATTTAACTAACAACATGTATGTATATAGGGTGGATTAATATGAATTAATTCATATTTACCAAACAACTAAATGCTCATAATATGTATCTTTAAATTTTAGATATACAAAGGTTAAAAATGTATTTCAAAAATGTTTTGCAGGAAGTACTGGTAATGCCACAATAATTAATTATTAGCAATTGAGATTTAATGTTAGTTTTCATCATTAAATGTTAATTTAATTTGATGCCAGTTGTTCAAATGTAATCTGATGGGATTTTGGCCATCGGAATGGATTAAATCTTAAAAAAGGGTTGTTCAAAAGAAAAAGAAAATAATTCTGAATTCGGATTAGATCACAAAATCCAATCTTGGTTGTGATCGTGATTAAATCATTAGTCTGTGTTGTTCAAAATGTTTTTGTAAGTTTGAGATACTTTTGATAAAAAATTAAGATTATTCTGATCCCAGGAGAAGGGTGGATTTCAGGAACAAAAATGTAATAAAACTTTAAACTGGTCCAAAAATACAACCTTTGTTATGTTATATATGCCCAAACAGCTGTCAATATAAAACAAAAATATTATATTACATTTTTAACCACTGAATGTAAACTAAATTGGCACAATCATATGGACCAGTCAGAAATAGTCATTTGTGTAAATGCAATGCAAACTTTTTTTAGAATGCATATTTGGAAATCTGATATAGTGTGTATCTGGATCAGGATGATCCATTCCAATTTTCTGGATCCAACCTGAGGAGAGATTATGCCGACCCCTCGGAGGACCTCAGAGGAAGTCAACCATCAGCGATTATACTGAATTAACCAAATTTTGCCATAAATTAATTATATTGAGTTTCTACAATATAAATCTATTTTAGAAAATGTATGTCCTGGGAAGTTGCTTTGCAACGATTGTATTGTAAAAAGCGCTATACAAATAATCTTGAATTGAATTGAATTTTGCTTTGAAAAACCAGCACAAAAGTAAGATGGGTTACCTGATCCTGGATCGCAAAACATGCGATATCCAAATCCAGATCGTTATTTATTTATTTATTTTTTAAACATGTATTTATAAATAAACTCTAATTCAAGATAAATTAATGCTCTAAAGTATTGTTGTTTCATTTCATGATACCACGTGCAACAGCTAATGTTAACGACCGAACCTAACTGCAAAAAGTTACCAAAGCATTTCAAGGTTGCACATTCACTGCAAGACTACATGTGTGCGGCCCTGCAGTAGCACTGTATCATAGCGGGGGGCTGCCGATTCTGCCAGTCTGTGTTCCTTTCCTCACAGCTGTAGCGGTGTAATTAAGACCTCTCTGAAAGTGACAGCATGAACTGGAGACATACAACTCTCTCTTGCTCACTCTCTCTCCCTCTGAGCTCAGCTGTTTCCTCCCTTTGCTGTCACAAGCTGCTCTGTGTATGTGCGAGCATGAGAGGGAGAGTAAAGGAGGGTGGAGTGCATGGAGACAGGTGTATTTATAGCGTGCCAACGCATTAAATTGATAGATGTCACCTTGCTGCTGTAGTCCTGAGGGCACTGCACCAACCCTCCTGCGCACTAACAAGCCGCAAAGTGCTTTCAGGGAACACCAAGCGAGAGAGTGAGAGAAAAAAGGAGAGATGGTAAGATAGATAAAGAGACAGAGGAGGAAAAAAACAAGCCCTGTCGGCAATTAAATGAACAAACAGAGAGAAGAGGAGAAAACGAGCACAGTTCTCAATTTCACCTGCCTGACTGCTTGTGCTGCTCACTAATTAAAACAAATCTGCAGCTCCCAGAGCTCCTCTGTTTCCAGGAATAGCATCACTCTAACGAGCAGGCGATTAGCAGCGAGCCACTGAATGATGTTTCCTGTCTGGACCACTGGACTGTGGGGCTTGGCTACTGTCTGAGTCTGTCAGTATGCTCAGAATCAAGTGTTTTTGACATTTTGCTGTTCCTGATGCAATAAAAACAGTGTACCATAAAATAATACTCTCTAGAGATGTTCTTACAATGCACAGAGCATAAGTACAGCCCGATTCACAAATAAATGTCCCCTTTGCACTAAAAAATATCTCCATACAAGTACAATTAATGAACAAATGGCTTCCAGTAAAGCATACATAAATACTACATATAGTAACACAATATTGTAATAATAATAAGAAATGTTTTTGAGCATCAAATCAGCTTATTAGAGTGATTTCTGAAGAATAACGTGACATTGAAGACTGGAGTAATGGCTGCTGAGAATTCGGCTTTGCCATTACAGAATAAAATACATTTGACAAATATATTACATTAGAAATGTCAGAATATTACTCTTTTCACTACATTTCTAAATAATTTGATAAAATGTTATTATATTAAATATATTTAATTTAAATAAATAATAACTTTTAATTTGCATCATTAGCAGGTGGAAAACCTATATAAACAAAATTGAAATTACTGAAATTTACTCAAATGATTTAAAATAAATTGTATGGAATCAAGTGCTAGTGATTTGGCATTGAATTGAAAAAAATTGCATTTCTTGTAATATCCCAAAATGTACATTCACTGTAAAAATGTCCACCTCATAAGTTAAATCAACTTAAATCTGTGGCTCAGTGGTAGAGCATTGCGTTAGCAGTGCAAAGGTTGTGGGTTCGATTCCCAGGGAACACACATACTGACAAAATATGTATAGCCTGAATGCACTGTAAGTCACTTTGGATAGAAACATCTGCTGACTGCATAAATGTAAACTACAAGTCATTTAAACACACAACAACAAAGTGAATTGAAATTGCTTGTACTTTTAAGATGATTTAACTTAAAAGTTTAAGGCAGCAAAAGTAATTAAGTTTTTAAGTTGAAACAGGTGAAATAGTTTTTACAGTGTTCCTACCATTCACCATGATACCTCTACCTTGTCTACAGCATTACATGGCATTTTAAATGGCTATTTAATTGTTTTAGTCCAGCTGAAATGAAACCTTTAAAGTGCAAGTGTGTTTTAGCTGAGAGAGAATTTAAGAGTGGAGGTCATATCTCTTGTGTTATAACTCTCCACAGCATAAAACAACACATTATCCCATAAACACAGTTTCAGATTTGTGTGTGTGTGAGTGCGTGTGCGTGTTGAGCTACTGGTGTTGGAGCTGCTGAAATAAAAGACTGTCAGAATGATTGTGTTGACATTGCTTTAAGTCAGCATGTCACCTGACCCCAGTCTCCCGAGCCCGGCTTGGTCCAGTCAGGATATTGGGTGTCAGCGCCAACCAGCTCTCTCAAAATACACTTAGGCTAAATTAGAGAGTTGGGAAGGCCCAGCAGTATATGTCAAGACCCTGAACTGTCATTTCCACACTTCTAATGCTCACTTGGCTCAACTATATCAACAGCAGCCAGGAATACTCAGCCTAAATGAAACCCAGTAAGATCAGCACGTATTTAATGTCGCTGGTAAGCTATTAGCTATAATAACACTCATAATGTCACATTACAGTTGCTTCTGCGGTTGTTGGTGTGTCTTTGCATACTAAACCTATGCTATTAAAGGCAATCCGAATGTGTTGGAGTGTGTGCATTTGTGTGAGGATGTCCCTAGATGGCATAGCAGGTAGAGGACGGAGAGAGAGGAGGAGAGTCATGGGGAAGAGACAGACAGAGAGGATACACTATCTCTGTGCTGACATGTGTCACCGGCCTCAGCTGCTTCTGCTACTCTGCTGTCAGAGATTGAGGGAAAGAGCGATGGAAACAGAGATAAGCAGACAGAAAGAGAAAGAAACAGCTGAGTGGGGTGAGATATGAGGATATACCACAGCAATACAAATACCACCACCGACCTCTGATCCATCTGTTAGTCCATAACGTCTACATTCTCTACCATATCCTTTTTTTGTCTGTCCTCCATCGCCCTTTCTTCTGCTCCATGCAACCCAGAATGCTGTGCTATTCCTGCTGGTTCCACTGGCTCACACAGACATGAGCCGTCCTACCGGGGTGGAAAATCTGTGCCACCCCACCACCAGCCACCCCAGAAGTATCACAGAGTAAAGTATAAATGTAAGCAGTGTTTCATGTGCTACTTTTCAGCCATGGCGATGACAGCGTGATGGAAAATAAACAACAAAAATACCCACGTCTTTCACTAAACTGTACACGATGGTTGCACGCGACGAAATTGCACACAATCCTTATCGGACGAAACTATAACATGAAATCAAAAAGAAGATGCCGATCATGAAAACTAATAGCAGAGTTAGGTAAGAAACTTGTATTGCAGTTTTCTTGATTGTTAACATAACATAACTGATTTTAGTTGGCCCATTTCCCCAAACCATTAATTCAGTTCCCAAACCACAGACACATTGCTCAAAAAGTTGAACAATGAGTAAGTTAAACATTAGGTAGCAAAACTGATGACACACCAATCAGAATATCTGCATCCTAACAACAGAGAGAGCTGCACGAATAATATAGGCTACATGGATTATTATACTTACACATTCAGTATAATTACAGTACCAGTACATTAGATGATGGAAATTTCACTATTCTATGTGTACAGTAAACCGTAGCACATGTTGTACACCTTTAAATGTGTGACTGTCAAATTTTATTTGTAACCAATTTTGTATATGTTCTGCATGTTTACAGAACTGATAAATGACTGCCTAGAGATATAGCTAGTCTCGTGTCAGGAGACCAGGAAACTGCTATAGTACTGTATAATGTATAGCAAATTGACCAAATGTGCTGAGGATGCAGAATTTACTTTTGTTATTTTTATTACTGTACTGTATTGTGGTGCATAGTTCATATACAATTATTTGGTATTTTAACTTTTCTAGTGTTTTTCATCTACTGCAAGATTACTTTACAGTAGTAAAATGAAAATGATCTTGCACATCTTATTGTTTTGCACTTTTGTATTGCACATTTTACTTTTATATAATTCTTATTTTTTATTCTTCTGCACTGTCCACTGAGCGGACCTGATTTGATTACATTTCACTTCTAGTTATACCCTGTATAATTTATTATGTGACAAATAAAGAAACCTTGACCTTGACCTTGATCTGTTCCCAAACGTTCATTGCTGAATTATTATTATTATCTGTAATTTAATTTTAGTTCTATACTGTAATAGACATTGAGCTGCAAAAATAATTCCTGAATCCTAATAAGAGTTTTTTGTTAAGTGTTATTGATCTCATGAGTGTTCACTGGGCAGGAAAGTCATCTGTGTATTTGCATTGTGTACGCGTTTAAGAATACCTGTAATAACTGGATCGAAACGATTGAAAGACGTTTCGGGCAGTCGTTGGCCTAATGGATAGAGCGTTGGACTTGAAACCGAGGTAACCCAAGGTTGTGGGTTCGAATCTCCCGACAGGAAGTCCACGACTGCTCCCCGGCGCTGCACAGTCGGTTGCCCACTGCTCCAAGTGTGTACACTTGGATGGGTTAAATGCAGAGAACACATTTCACTCCTCATTATACTCTGTATAATTGTGTATGTGACAAATAAAGCTCATCCGATCCGAGACCAATGTATGCTGGCTTATCTTAAAGTAAGATTTAAGAAACATAAATAGTTTGTTCAGTTAGATGTTCTAGATTTGTTGCTAGTTGGTTGCTAGGATATTATGTGTGGTTGCTAGGCTCTTGTTATGCAGTTGCTGGGGTGTAGCTAGACTATTGCTAGTGTGTTCTGGGTGATTACAGACATTGCCACCTCTGGTAATAACAGAAAACCAAACATTGCTTTCAAAACTGATCCAGTTTCAATGCATTGATATTAATGGATTTCTTTCTAATGTTAGGAAACTCAAAAGTGTTACTCTTAAATTTGCTCTTAAACTTGCACTACAATGTGAGTTATACCATCTAAGCAGCTAGTGCAATATTAATAGAACCGCATGTCTTCTTTAGCGATACAAGCTCAGAAACATTTACAACCTGTTGAAGTTTTTTATATTGTGTATTGACTTGGTTCCATGATGGATATTGAAATGTAATTTATTTTTCATTTTAAACAGTATAGATGATTACTTAATGGTAATGCAATATTTGTGAACACAACTGTTGCATGTCAGACAATAAATCCCCAAAACATATGCATGGGGGCTTGCTTTGGTGTTGCCACCCCTCATATACCCCATGCCACCCCTTTGCCACCCTAAAACATTTTCTAGATCCACCCCTGCACTCGCATCCAAGTAACAGGTATATAAGGGCAAGTGCCACTCAATCAATTTGCACTGAATGGAATGAGTTTATGTATAGAAAAACTATATAGAAAGACTTGTCTGGAAATTACTCATCTGTAGTTTGACTTTGAATAACTGCTCAAGAGATGTAATTACATTAAATGATATGTCACTAAAACTGTTTGGAAACAATATGATGATACAAACAGTGAAAAGTACCTGTGCTGCCAGAGCACTTGGGACACTGCGCTTCCTATCAAATCTGACTGGAAATAATGTTTGTATAATGCATTTAACACTGTTCAGATTTGTTTCTCAAGGTTACAAACGCGCTTCGCACATTGTAAACATGACACAATAAACATAGCTGTGTTGTTATTGGTAACTAAAACTATCAGAAAATAGTTTATTTTATTGAAAAAAAAGCTGAAATAATATAAAGCGTAATATTAGGTGAACATTTTAAATGTTGCATTGGCAACTAACTAAAGTTTGAAAAAATAAAAACAACACTAAAAAAGTTTAAAATAAGTACCTAAAATAAATAAATAAATAAATAAATACAAATGACAAAAAAATACACAAAACTACCACAACTAAAATGAAAATACAATATTAAGTCAAGTCACCTTTATTTATATAGCGCTTTTAACAATACAAATTGTAACAAAGCAACTGCACAATATCAAATAGGAAAATTGTGTCAATAATGTAAAATGACAAGATTTAACACTCAATTTTCAGCTGAATGCATTTCATTATTGAATTTAGTGATAGCATCGTCCAGCTCAGTTTAAATAATATCTGTGCAATGAATTAAACCTTAATAATAATGATAATACAAATAATAGTATATATGTAATACTAAAATAACACTGAACCTTAGAATATAAATTATAATATTTATATGCATACGTGTATTTTACATGCTTGTTGCTGCCATTATTTCAGGAGTTTTTTTTTTTTTGGTAAATTACAGCATGACCTTGGTGTTTGCACCAAAACACAACCAAACAAAAAAACAATAGGGAAATTCAGCCAGGATTATTCTTACTGGTGGTGAAAAAAACCCTGACATTTCCGATTCTGACAGCAATTCTCCACATAAAACTATTACTGTCCGAATAGGGCTTTCTTGTGTTTATATGGCTATTATTAGATACATGATTAAATATGAAAACTCAAATGAAGTGCTGAAAGCAATGCCTTTTCATTAGACATACATGTAAATTCATCTCATGAGACTGGAGCGTCTTCTCTGTAATAAAGTGTCCCACCGCTTATGTGAGCTCAGGATAGTGTTACTCTTTCGGGACAATGACCACATTACCATGAGAGTGGAGGAATACTAATGTACTGTTAATAATGACCCTTTATAAATACCCTGCTCAAATGTTCTCTGTGTACCCCCACCTCTCTCTCTCACACACACAAACACACACACGGAGTCATAAGCAAACATAGTACAAATCACACTCCTGGCCAGTATCCTGAGCGCACAGTGTGTAACTGGTGTTGGAGAGCGTGTCCTTCCCCTCTCCATCAGAGCGGCCAGTAGCATGCTGGGACTTCGCCAGCGGCAATCATAGTTCCCAGAAATGTGCTTACGTTGTAGCTCCTCATGAAAAAGCATCTGGCACACGCACACACACACACACACACACACACACACTGAGGGTCATATTTGTCTCGGGTGTGAAAATAAGATCCCTTGCTTCTGTAAATGCCTTTTAGCAGCAGGGCAGTTTAAAGCTTTCCAGCTATGCCAGGACCTCTCAGCCTTAACCCCCTCATTAGCAACAGGGGACCTCATATTTGCAGCCCAGTTTAACACCAGCTAGATTTACACTTAGTAGGCTACCACCTCGCCAAATCCTAGCTGGGTCACCTCTTCAGACCACTTTGTTTGCTTCTTGCGTGTATTAAATGTAGACTAAACTGTCTGCCCATTACTTTTTTTATTTCAGTATACATGCCTCAAGGCTATTAACAAAAACTGATACTAAAACCATAAAAACATTACTTGAACTTTACTCCATTATTTAAAGTAAAGTAGTTAACTAAAATAAAATACAATATAAAAAATTCAGCAAGTTGCCAAAGCAACATTACTCACTTCAATGTAGTTTAACTTAATTAAAACCAATTGTTGTTTTAGAATATCACTGCTTTCAATATTTTATGTATGATAATGTATCTATAATGATATTGTATGTATTAATCAGTACTTTGAAATTCAGAAAGAGAGATAAGGAGTTGTGTGAGATGTGTAAATGTATAGTGTTGTGTTGCATGAATGTGCAAAAGTGTGTATGATCAAAGTGTGTATGTGTGTGTAAGAGGAATAGAGATCTCAGTCTAGAGTCACACGACTGATGAGAGAGTGTCAGACATGCTGTGATAGTCTGATCCGCTTAAAGCCACTCATTCAGTTTCATTCACTCAACCACTCATCAGCTCAGAAACCTAAACACACACACACACAATCCACACTGAAATACACATGACATGCAGAGACGTTTCAGTTATATAACACCTCTTCCATCTAATGCATGTCCTCACTAACATCACATACATCACTGTATACGGATCATATCTTTACTTCAGTTCTGAGCTGCCACTAAATGTCCTCTATTATTTCACAACCTATGTTTGTGTCCACTTAGCTAAATCAGACATGAACATATGCTGATATATAATTTATAAATCTGAATAGTAAGACATTCATTCCTGTTGTTGGTTCATACATATCGCCTGTTCAAAAGTTTTAGATCAGTAAGACTTTTAATGTTTTTTAAAAAGTCTCTTCTGCTCACTAAGGCTGCATTTATTTGATCAAAAATACAGCAAAAACAGTAATATTACAATTTAAATGAACTGTTTTCTATTTTAAAATATAATTTATTCCTGTGATGCAAAGCTTCAATTTCAGTCTTTAGCGTCACATGACAGAAATAATTATACTATGCTGAATTATTATCAATGATACAAACAATTGTTCTGCTTAATATTTTTGGAACCTTTGATACTTTTCGTGATTCTTTTTGAATTAAAGTTTAAAAGAACAGAATTTATTCAAAATAGAAATCTTAACAATATAAGTATTTACTATCACTTTTTAAATCAATTGTATGCATCCTTGCTTAATAATAAAAATATGAATTTCTTAAAATGAAATACTGACCTCAAATGTTTGAACAGTAGTGTATAATTTGCTGCAAATTTCTGACACTGAAGACTGGAGTACTGATGCTGAAAATTCGGCTTTGCATCATAGTAATAAATTACATTTGACAATTTATTTACATAGAAAACAGCTATTCAAAATTACAATATTTCACAATATTGCTATTCTTTCTGTAGTTTTGATCAAATAAATGCAGCCTTGATGAGCATAAGAAACTTCTCTAAAAACATGAAACATTTTACTGATCCCAAACTTTCAAACAGAAGTGTAAATTAATACACATATTCTACTTTTTGTTTGCAAAAAGAATCAGAAAGTTAACAAATTAACCGTTTAAAAAACATTGTGAAGCAATCCTGTGAAAAACAGGAAAGATAAAACACTTAAGCTGAAGTGCTTCTACACAGGATCCTATTGGAGATGCAAAAAGGTTTAAAGAAAGATAAGAGGAAGCTATTCGCACACACATACACTAGGGGTTGGCAAGGAACTCAGACTTTTGTGATTGTCCTTCCTCCTGCATCTCTTTATCCGTATGGCAGGATGCTTTCAGACACAACGGGGGGGGGGTTAGGGTTAAGGAGGAGGAGTACACTGATCTACAAACGCATGCACACACAAACACACAATAATCCTCTGTCAGCAAAATAATGTCCTAGTGAGTGGCTTGGCCCGGGCACCCTGGCATCCTCAGTTCCTGGGCTGATTGGTGCCAGCTCTCCTGATTATTTCTGCCAAACACATAAAGAAAGAGAGAGAAGAGGAGCCCAGTGGAAGAGATTGAGAGCGTCTTCAGATATCCCGGTAAACAGAAAACAATTCTTCCACAGCAGAAAACCAGGCGAGGCCACAAGAACATTCCAGAGGAGAGATATTTCACTCTGCCAGTTGGACCTGCTGAATTATTATTCATACAAAAGGCGATGAAGGCACTAAAGTATCGTCATTACATGCAGAGGGCTCTGAAATATTTAAAAAGGTTCTGATTGGCTGACAAATTCTAAAACACTCAAACGTGTCTTAGCAAAGTTCAAATGCTAACACCAGCTCAATGACATGAATTGAGATGCAAATCAGAATACTATAAAAGCCTCCGAGGTTTAATACTTCTACCCTTTATCTCTCTCACTTTTTCTTCTCCTCTTGCTTCACTACTCCAGGCCCAAAGTGCTCATGAGTGATTAAATAAGTCATCGTCTAGCAATCATTTATTCTTAATGAATTCCAGTCTCTCTCCAGATCTCTCCGTCCTCTCACACTTTGCTCTGCCCTGTTCTTTCATCTCAATACAAGAGAGAGATAATTATAAAATAATGAAGGGGAGATTAAAAAATAGTATACATGCAGTGAAGCCACAGTAGAAACACAACGCCAAGACTTCTTTTTCTTTTTGACTTTTCAAATTGGCAAAAGTGGTACTGGGAAAAAGTATGCATTATAAATGAAGAGAAGAGAGAAAAGCATAAATACACAGATTGGAAGAGAAGGAGAACAACTGTTACAGCTGTTGTTTGTTGTAAAATGCCTGCATCTTGTGTCTTGTCTGTTTTCAATGACTGCCTGATGACCTCTCAGAAATCACCACAGAGCCAGTACAGATCCCTTTGATTCTTCATTGCTGTTTCTTCTTAAACTTCCTTGGCTGCATTTCTGGTTCACTTCTGCCAGAAAATCATAGAAAGAAACACTGATTGCAAAGGAATCAAGTCTGCATCTATTTTATTTTTGTAAACATTTGCTCAAGGCTACAATAAACAATCAGTATTTGGCATGGAATCATTGCAGGATAGTATGATCAGTATAATCAGACATCAAATTGGTAATTATTGTCATAACAGTATCTGTGAGCACAGGCCACAGGGTTTGTGGGTCCAAAATAATACTTGTCATGTTGAATTTTGTTTTGTTTTTCGTTTTAAATTTTGACCACTGACTGTTTAAACAGGGTTTTAAACCCCTGTCCAGTTAACAAACAGTCTCAACAAGGGGGTACTCCTCAGAAAAGTTTAACGGAAAAAAAGAAGAAATTATCAATTCTCAATATTAACTAACTATTTACTATAACTTTTGCCCTAAACTCCTAATTTGCTGCTTATTAATAGCTAGTAAGGCAGTTGTTAAGTTTAGGTGTTTGGAGTTGGATTAAGGGATCTAAAATATGGTTATTCAGAATAAGGCATTAATATGTGATAATAAACAGCCAATATACAAGTAATATACACGCTGATAGTTGAGAAATGGTCGCTAAACAACTAAACAAAACTTACATTTGTATTGTTTTTTTAATGGTGAGAAGATAAAAAACATGTATAGCAATATATAGCAAAAATATATATACATATTGTTTCCAGACAACATTTTACACAAATTTACATTACTCACACATTATAAAAATGTCATTATTCATGAAAATACATAGTGGGTTTTACATTTTTATATTTTAGAACACAATCGGATGCTTTCTGGAATATTCTGGAGCATTAAAAATGAAATTCAATCTGTTTGTCAGCAGATGTTTATTAACTACAACATGGAAGTCCTTTATTTTGTGATTTGGAATGGAATGGAGAGGGAATGAATGAGAAACAGAGAAATTACACTCATGCCTGAGGGGCATGAGTACACAAATTTTATTTGGGGGGGGGTTGAGATGAAAGACAGGGGCAGAAGCTCCCTAAATATGGTTAGTTACATGTATAGGTTTACAGCTGCTCTAGTAAAACAGCACTGCCTGTTCCATAGAAACATTTGTCACTTTCACTAACTGTAAGCACACTCCACTTCACTTTAAAAAACTAATGTCTGCCTAGATATGTGGACACATTCGTTACATGTCACACGTTGGAAACAGACACATTCATGCTGAGACATGTTGTCACACACACACACAATGCACATGCAGGTTCACATGCACACCTGAGTACACAAATAATCAAATGTCTGACCTGCTGGCCACTCTTCACCCCAGAACATGCCCTTTCTGAGCAGATCTTCTGCTGACTATAATCAGCAGGAAGCACGGACGACCCTGCCGCCCTGCATTAGTCCCCATTAGTTATGCTCACTGCATCATTAGCACTCAACAACCACTCATTATGCAGGTGTGACACATCAATTATTGCTGATGACAATGAGAGGAATAGAGAGAATCTTTGTCCCATGCAGGAAAGAGAAAGACGAGATCCCACATAACTCCACTCGAGGCTGAAGTAAATGTCAGCCAGTGTCAGGGTGTGTTTGTCTTCCTCTCTGCTGATCAAGATGCCCTAGAGTTGCTATCTGTCACAACTGTCCTTTCTATATATGTGTGTGTCTGAGCATTTATTGGCTCACACACACTTTGACTCCACACACACACTGGGAACATTAAGAGTGGTGGAGACGTCAGGCAGGGGTTGTGTGTCTCTTCAGGAAAGGTGACAGAAAGTTGTATGACTCCTGACACTGTAGCCAAATGTCCCTGAGACACACTCTCATTCATACTTAAAAAGGTATGATGAGGATTGAGGAAACATAGCTGTCAGATGGTTACAGAGCAGAAAATATACGGGCCTAGATTTAGGTAAACTCAAAAACACTAAATGAAGGGACTAATACTCATGAGATTTAATACTCAACCTTTATGACTCCAAAACATCACCGTCAACCAAAATATTCACAGGCCCATAGACCTAGTTTTGTCTATGGAAATGTACAGTTTCTGTAAATTAAAATAAGTCACTAAATTATACTTCCACAACTAATTAGAATACAAATTAGCATAATTTCAGGATTCCAGAAGTCCTAAGAGCTAGATATTCCTCAAGGATCATGAATTTACATTACTTTTCCTGTCATTTCTGATAAGGATTAAGGAAAATTATTTTTACTCACAGTTTCTACCCAATAATTAGAGCAATGCAGATTCTTTATTTAAAAATATACAGTGTTATTTGTTATTATTATTTCTAATACATGACTTTTCCAGGTCTATAAATCACATTTTTAAAATAAGGTTACCTCATATTTCCGGGTTTTCCAAATGTTTGATCATTTTATTGCTCAAGATTAAACACATTATTGAATATAGTTGATACTATAGTAATATTAGTTCAGGCCAAAATTAGTATTCAAGTACTTAAGACATGTATGTCTTTTGACCTTCTGTGCAAGAGAACCTAAGGAGGCTTTACAAAAAAGACGTGCCCCTCTTTTCCAAGCAATTATAATGAATGAGGACTGAAGCTTACGAGGGACCATAAATACATCTTAAAAGTATCCATCACTTGCACCCTTAATAATATAATAACTTTGTTTGATGAGCAGACCAAAATTACATTTAAGCTGTTATGAACTGATAACCTTTCCCTTCACTGAGCTTCTTTTTAGGGGTGAACTATTCCTGCAATCCTCCGAAAACTATTCTGGAGTACCCAGCAGAGGGCACTCACTCTTACACACATACAGTATTTCTTTCATACCAGAACAGTCTCTTGGGGACAGCAGACTGATTTGACCTCTAATGCCCTAACGTCTGTTATTTCGGCAGTGATGACCTCACAGATGTCACTCAGTCTGCCGCTCGGGCCAACCTGCCGACAGGAGGTCACAACCAGCACTGACCCCGTCACTATCACTTTGCGCACAAAGAGGACATGCACACAGAGTCTCACACGTAGGTCTCCAGTCTTTTGTCACAGTGTGGTGTGTATGGTTGTGGTGTGTGTAACAGTGTGTACTCTGTGCTCTTTGTTGTTGCTGTGCGAGAGTGGGTTTACGTGTGCAAGCATCAGTGAACAGCCTATTTTATACATTTCTACATGCAGAGCTGCTTTGATTGCCATCTCACTGCCAATGTGTGAAAACTGCTAATGAGAGAGAGAGAGAGAGAGAAAGAAAGGTGGCAGAACATAAACTGTTTATTGTTGCCAGCCACCCACACACCACCCTTCTCCTCTCTTTTTACCTTTCTCACTATCTCTGTTTGTCTCTGAATTGTTTTTACACATGCATTTAGCAATTATTTGTTAGTGAGGAGACACACAAGATAGTCTTAAAATATCCAAAAAACAATGACTTTAAAAATCTTCAAACAAAAAGTTAGCGAGCGTGTCTCTATGCATACGGTTGAATTCATTCATTAATTAGGGGATAGATGGAATTGCTCTGGGTACATTCAATAATGTATTATGTAGATAAATAGAGTAATTATAATAAATCATTCTAATCATAGACAAACATTAGGAAACAGCAGTAACACACCATGCATCTGTGTCCAATTACGTCTGGCTGCTACTGTCCTCCATTTTCAATGCTTGGGCAGCCATGCTAGCCAGACCTTAATCACAGCTAAACATGCATTAAAAATAGGAAATACATGCACACACAAACAGAAACAAACACATACAGCCACAAATTAAACGACTGAATGATTTATGAATGTATAAATAAGTAAATAACACAGTGAATGAATGAATAAGCAAGCAAATGATTGAAGGAATGAGTGAATAAGTTATTAGCTGATCATGAATGAAGAAAGCAAAATATTGAAGACATGTGTAAAATAACTTAATAACCAATCAATGAATGAACAAGCAAATACATTTGAAAGTAAATAAGGTTATAACCAATCAAAAAAAGATTTTATTAATATTTTAAAACAATAAATGAATGGATGAATGCATGAGTGAGTGAATGAATGAACGAAAAAATGAATGAATGAATGCATGAGTGAGTGTGAAAGAAAGAAAGAAAGAAAGAAAGAAAGAAAGAAAGAAAGAAAGAAAGAAAGAAAGAAAGAAAGAAAGAATTAATGAATGAATGAATGAACGAAAAAATGAACTAATTAATTAATGAATAAATGAATGAACGAATGACCAAACGAACGAACAAAAAATTACTGACTGAATAAATGTGCTTACACAGTGTGAGAATGAATACATGAGTGACTGACTGACTGACTTAAACGAATGAATGAATGAACCAACGAACGAATGCATTAATGAATGAATTAACAACTGAATGAATGAACAAATTATAAATGAACAAAGGTCTATGAACATTTGATTAAGTAAAAAGAATGGATTAACAAAATTAATACATTCATATGCTAACACAATGCAAGAACATGCAAGCAAACAATATATGTGCACGCAATACATTAGGTTGCTCAGTGAAGCTTGTTCCAACTGCCTTTGTCAACACAGCTGAACCTGAATGATCCTGAAACAACGATATTCTCCACTGTTCTCTCTCTCTCTCTCTTACTCAGTCCAGCTCTGTTTTAGCCCTATGGGTCACATCCTTACAGAGCAGCCTGTAATGGTGTTTAATATTAGGCTATTTGCTCCCCCTCCATCAGCCCTCTATGATTTCTCTGATCCATTAGCCTTGGTTTTCAGGGCTCCTGCAGCTAAACACATTTTCTCCTCTCTCGCCCTGGATCTCACATGAGGATTCATCCCTTTGCCCTGGAGCTAATGTATTTAATTCAATCACAGCAATCCATACCAGGGCCTTGTTCCTTTCAGCCTCTCTGGAGGGGGAGAAAGAGATGAAGGGAGAGACGGAAGAGAGAGAGAGAGAGAGAGAGATAGGTGAACGGGCAAATAAACAACATGACCCCCACCCCACACACACACACTCCCCACTGATCTTCAGGGGCAGGCCTGTCGAGTCTCGATAAGAATAACCATGCAACCACCCACTCGCCAGAGCAACACACACACATTCAATCACAGACTCTCAGACAGCCAGTAGTGACAAGTGTACGAAGCCTAATCTGTGAACCAATGAAATGTCAGGCAGACAGTGAGAGAAAGCAAAAAGAAAAAGGAGCTAGTATAACTAGACGGAGCGAAAGAGAGAGAGAAAACAAGAGCAGCAGCAGTGGTGTTGGCTGTCCTTCCTCTGTCAGCCGGAGGGAAACTGCAGTAGCAGCTATAAAAGTTTCACAACACATCTGTGTCTGCGCCCTCTTCTTTTTTCATCCCTCTTTTTTTCAAGGCTAGTTTGCCAGTGATGTCGAGAGGGGGAGGTGGGAACGATCCACCGTGTGCTGTGCTCCCCCCATCACCCTCCACCCTCGACTCCTGTTTTTGCTGCTCTAGTGCTCATCAGACTCAGTCACTTGTGCAATGTGTTTTTATGAATTAATAAACGGCACTTTAGAGGCCCGGGGCGGGGGGAGCGCGGGGAGGCTGTGGAGGGGAGCAGGCAGTCGTTGGCAGCTTAATGAGCACCATGGGGACGTCTCGCTCTCTCTCTCTCTCCCTCCCTCTTGCTCACCCGCTCACTAAAAACACGCACACACAATGCTCTACATCACTGTCACCAGCATGCAGAGCTCGGCCGCAGAGCGCCAGATGACTATCATTACCCAGATAAATACATCTGCCCTCAGCTATGCCCCCTCTCACTAACACAGCCCTCTCCATCCATCTCTCTTTCCCCGTTCTCCCCCAACATTTCTATCCGTCCCCCTCTCAGCATAGCTCTCTCTCGGTGTCTCTCTGTGGCTTTGGCCCTGAGGGCCATCTCTTTCAAACAGGTTCATTGATTAACACCCTGCCATGATCATTGATTGAGGCGGTTCAGGTCTCAGCTGTGCGCAGTCATTTCGGCTCTCCGTGTAGCTAATGACGCTTGTGATGTATGAAACATCGTCAGCCTCCGCGACGACACGACAAAAAGTCATATTAACAATTTTCAGACATATGGGCTTCTATTACGTGCTACTGTTGCCGGTATCAGCCTGTTATTGCTAATAAGTTTCACTCCGGCTCATCATTGCAGTAGAAGTCTGCACAGCGTTATGACAGGCCGGCTGAAAAAATACATTTCATTTGCCAAATTAGGCCTGAAACAGCCCTCCGTCTCAACTGTGAGGGGATGGTAAATGGTCTCATTAGAGTAGTATGGGCTTTCTCCAGACCATAATCACTGCCATGACAACCGTTTCCTTAGAAACTGGACTGGTCGCCAGGCAGCAGTGCAGAGTCCTTCTGTGGTGTCGACCCGGGTAAAAAGGCCTAGAGCCAGAGGGAGTGTGAGAGAAGTGACACTGTGAACTAGATGACATTTTTGTTTGTTTGTATTTTTAATTGTAATCCGATATCTTTGATTAAATACTTTTGATTAAATATTAATATTAAATATTTTTAATTATATGTGCGTTTGCACCAGTTTTACTATTAAAGATCTGGTCAATACTTATTGTCATCACAGATATTGTCATCACAGATAGATGGTTATTAATTTTATATTCATTTTTATAAAAATACATACAAGAGTATTGTTATTAGTAATAATTAATTCAAAATAAAACACTAAAATAATTTTAAATGCATTGTCAATGGATTTAGACATCACAACATTATAATGTACAATACAAAACATGCATAGTCAATTTGAGATTACATTTAACAGTTTTATTACATTTTAAGTGTTTTTAAAAATGAAACTGAGCATTAGCTAATACATGTAATCTAAAAGTGTACACAGATGGGAAATAATCATAAACTATTAAATATCCAATATCTGCCAATACCCATAGGTAAGAAAAATCAAAAGTGAGATCCCTTGAACATCTCAAATATTTCTCCTAGACAGAAATGAGGTTACTTGAAGATCAAATGGAGATTTTTCTTTACTTTTCAAACTCCAACACTCTCACGATGATCTCCTTTAAAGCTTTAGAAGAGATCTCAACAACATCACACACTGTGCTCAGCTATTTCTCCTAGTTTAAAGACTCCGGTGGTCTCATGTGTGTCTCCTTTAAAGCTTTAGAAGAGATCTCAACAACATCACACACTGTGCTCAGCTATTTCTCCTAGTTTAAAGACTCCGGTGGTCTCATGTGTATCTCCTTTAAAGCTTTAGAAGAGATCTCAACAACATCACACACTGTGCTCAGCTATTTCTCCTAGTTTAAAGACTCCGGTGGTCTCATGTGTCTCTATCTCCTTTAAAGCTTTAGAAGAGATCTCAACAACATCACACACTGTGCTCAGCTATTTCTCCTAGTTTAAAGATTCCGGTGGTCTCATGTGTATCTCCTTTAAAGCTTTAGAAGAGATCTCAACAACATCACACACTGTGCTCAGCTATTTCTCCTAGTTTAAAGATTCCGGTGGTCTCATGTGTATCTCCTTTAAAGCTTTAGAAGAGATCTCAACAACATCACACACTGTGCTCAGCTATTTCTCCTTGTCTAAAGACTCCGGTGGTCTCATATGTGTCTCCTTTAAAGCTTTAGAAGAGATCTCAACAACATCACACACTGTGCTCAGCTATTTCTCCTAGTCTAAAGACTCCGGTGGTCTCATGTGTATCTCCTTTAAAGCTTTAGAAGAGATCTCAACAACATCACACACTGTGCTCAGATTTTACTCTTTAGGTAAAACATCTGTGGGTCTCATATTTGTCTCCTCTAAAGCTTCAGAAGAGATCTCAACAACTTTACAAACTAAATAAAGGGGGAAATTATATATTCAGAGTTAAAGGCTTTATTGAGAGAGAAATTATACAGAAATAAGGATAATGCTACTTTATATAGGGCAATGTTTATATATTTAAGCACATGATTTGTTGCTGGAAATAGTAATGTACCGGATGCCTTAATCAAAACTGATTTACAGAAAATGCAACCCTGGAGATTTCTTTGCTGAAAAGCACATAAATGGCTTATGACTCAGTCTTAATTATTGTCTAATTTGATTATTAATACATATTATATGATAGAAATGTCATATAATATTAAGTCATTTGACTTGGTGCACACACTTTGTTATTGAGATCACTTCTGAAATTTAGTGGAGACAAATGTGAGAGCTCCAAAGTCTTTATTGTAGGAGAAATATCTGAGCTCTCTTCTAAATCGTTAAAGGAGACCAGTGTGAGAGAGATTTAAACTAGTAACCCTTGATATTCTGAGATGATTAATGCTGTTTAAATGATCATTGTAGTATTTTCAATATTAGTACAAGTTTAACATTTCTCCTAAAATAAAAATGAAGACATCTTAAAACAAAGATATCTAAATGAGACATATAAGAGAATCACCCCTTATTATCCCGAGTGTAGAGTGACCTATCAGAGTCATAGTCTTGTGGACAGCACATCAGCATGAAGCCACAACTGCACCTCAGACAGCATGGGTTCGAATCCCAGCTAAAGGTACTTTCCTGCTCCTGTTCGATTCTCACATGTCCAGTTTTTCTGTTTCTACTCATACTGTTCTGACCATTAAAATTGAAAAAACATTTCAATAAAAAAAGCAACCTCTGAGCAGTAAAACATTTTTATAATGAAGTCTTGCAAGAGATTACAGCAAGACAATAAAGTGATCTCCCATGTTTCTCTCCCATTGTCATTTTGGATTCCTTTCTTTCAGAACTTTCGGTCTAATTTGTGTCTGCTTTAATGTATCCTAAATAATTTAAATAATCTAAAACACCAAAATGAGTCATATGAGAATCACAAATAAGTCTCAAGAGCTTAGAAAGAGCAGCCACTGAGCAATACAATATTTCAATAATGGAGTCGATAGAGATTGCAGCAAGACAATAAAGAGATATTCTATGTTCTTTTGCACCACATTCTCAGTTTTGACTCTTTTTTCCTCAAATTCTTCTCATGTCTCATTTGTCTACTACTATTTCTCCTAAGGAATTTTAGGAGAAACATCTGAAATGCTGTTGATACTAAAATGAGAGATATATGAGAATCTCATCTAAGTCTCCTGAGCTTAGGAATAGAAACCACTGAGCAATAGATTTTTCCTATTGGTATATCCAATGTTGACCAAAACCGATAATAAAATAAATAATAATAACAACAAGTCATCTCAAATATGAACTATTTTACTTAAATCTAAATCAAATAGGAGTGACATTGGGTTACTTAACTGCAGGTCTTAAACTAGATTTATCGACAAATGAGAGAAAACTACCTGTTTATTAATTTTGTATTATTCTACCTGTTTATTCATCTCCTCTTCATTGTATGCCCTTTTGTCCTTCCACTCTGCCGCTCTACCTCGATCCTCTCAGACAAAATGCAATTTACAATTCTATATCTCACTCACTTGCAGTGCTTTTGAAAGACCACATCTCACTAGTCCTCTCTGTAGACACTCAAACTGAAGAATTACAATTTAGTGGTGTAATAAAGGATAGCCTTGATAAATGCTGCTAGACCCAATAAACAATGAGGGCGACAGTGAAAAAAAGTAGCATAAAATCGAAAATACGATCCTTCACAATGATACATGTCTGAAAATCAAACAATGTTCTACTAGACAATGCAATTCACTTTCATTACACACCACCTAATATAGCAACCACAATAGAAAAACACATTACCCACCATTTCATAAAGTGGCACAGGGAGAGGTGGAGGGAGGGTGTGGATGAGGAGTTTATTTCGACAAGTGTGCGTTGAGAGTTGACCTAGCTGGCTCTGTAATGAGGGATGCGGGATTAAAATGTGCTAGCGTCTGCCTGAAGAGCTCCTGTGCTTATTCTAATGGAAGCTGTTGGCTGACAGCAGCACCACTTGACTGCTGAAATAGTCATTCTGTCATAATAAAACACTTAACATCAGACCTTGCCTACTCGCTCCCTCAAGTGCCACCACTCCGTATCTCTCCATCTCTCTCAGTGTCACTCTCATTCACTACTTCATTCTGAGTCTCTCTCTCGCTCATTAGTATTCTCGTCCTTCTTTACATATCGTTTTCTATGCTTGTCTCTTTTTGGCCATTCACACAGCTGCTGTTCATGTCTAACTCTTTATCATATTTTCAATGTAACTGTAGTTGATTTCTAAATCACACATACTATCCAAAGGAATTTTTTTTTTTTAAAGAAAGTAATCTTTTTTTATTTAACAAGGACATACTAAATATATCAAAAGTGGCATTAAAACATTTCTAATGTTATAAAAGATGCTGTTCTATTAACCATTCTATTCGTCATAGAATTCTGTAAAATCATGTGTCTTGCTTTCCACAAACATAGACAGCACAGCTGTTTTCAGGAGTAATGGCTGCTGAAAATTCAGATTTGCCATCACAGGAATAAATTACATTTATTCAAAAACTATAAAACATATTACAATAGAAAAATATTGTAAATTGCAATAATTTCACAATCTTATTTTTTGCTGTATTTTTTTATTAAATAAATGCAGCAACAGTGAGCAAAACAGTTTTTCGAAAACTTTAAAACAATCTTAATGATCCACAAACTTTTGAATGTAGTGTATATGATCAAAACTCTGGTCAAACACTTATGCAAGTTTAGATGTCATAATTGTGAGACAGAAAAGTATGCCATGCCCTCTTTATGGATTTTAAAAAGAGCTAGTTTCTGAAAAACAAATGTTTTTTTATTTAATTTTTTTTAATAGAAAAAATGTATGCAAAAGCTTCACTGTTTTTTCTGTACACATCCAAAAAGATCATAATGCCATAATAATGCCATTCATACTTCTCATCTGTCTGTATCCAATAAGAACGCACAGATCGCAGAACCTCTGACGGATGTGGCATCTGGCCCGGCGGGGTCAGGCCAGGGGCACTTGGCCAATGTCATAAGCTCTTTAGAGGGATAACCACACTGATCAGGATTGGTTTGGTGTAAATATAATACCATTCAGTTACAGATCAACAACAGATAATGGTGATTACAGGTTAAAATTAGGTTAAATTATTCTGATAAGGCCCAAATCTTTTTTTGTCTTAAAAAAGTCCCCAGAAGTATCCGGGGTTACAACAGGCAATAATGTTGCGATTATTGAACAACATAATCTCCTTCTTTAAAACGTTATTTTATGTTGCTAAATATATCTAATCCATGTGATGAAGCTCTAATGTCAGAGAAAGAAGAAGAATTATTCTTTCTGGATTTCTTAACATTCTGAAGTGTTCTGTCCTGATTCAAATGTACTTCTTTATGTACACAATAACATTCAAAAGTTTTGGGGTCACTTTTTTTTTATTTGAAATAAATAAATAGTTTTATTCAGCAAGGATGCATTAAACTGATCAAAGGTGACAGTGTAGACTTTCATGCTGTTACAAAAAAATGCCCTTTTCAAATACCGTCCTTTTGAATTTTCATCAAAGAATCCTGAAAAATTAAATTCACACTCTATAAACTTTTTTCAACATTTCTAATAATAAAATGATAATGTTTCTTATTATAATATGTTAATAATATGAATAATAATGTGCTTAGAATGAGTTTTGAAAGATCATGGGACACTCAAGACTGTAATAACTGCTGAAAATTCAGCTTTGTATAGCAGAAGTAAATTACATTTACATTAATACAATAATATATAAATTAAAAGAGAAATGTTATTTTAATATTTGACAATATTACAGTTTTTACTGTGTTTTTGATCAAATATGCAGTCTTGGTAAGCATAAGAGACTTCTTTCAAAAACATTTACAAAAATCTTAAAACCCCAAACATGTATTTTTATGCTTCATCTACTTGCTGGTATATATCTAATAAAATTGCTCACTGATTGTAGGCTTCGTTCATTTCGTCTGAGATATCATTATAATTTTATAATGGGACAGACACTGTCCAGCTTTCTATTCAGGCCTCTACTCTGTCCTATTCTGTTGCCTACTCTGCTTTTATTGTGCTCGCTATTGTAGTAAGGTGGTCGTCATTGGAGTCTAATCGTTTGGCCATCCCAGCGGTGCATTTAAAAATCCCCATACCTGGTGTATGTGTGTGTTTAGTGCAGTGACTCTAAATATGGCTGTCTGACGGCAGCTGCTCCTGATTGAATAGCCTTGGCTGAGGTGGTAGGCCTGGGATTCAGAGACCCAAAGTAATCAGTGTCTCTGAAACTCGAGCGGTTATTTAAAAATCAATGGCTCATCATTAGACCTTAGCCCCTCATTCCCCGCCTGCGCATATATCGATCTGCTCGTACGCTTACTGGTTATCGATCAGACCGGTAATTTGCAGATAAGTGTACATGATGCATGGAGGGAAGGCCACTCGGTTAATAGCGCGACACTATTAATATTGGAGCCCTTCACCACTATGGTCAAAAATGGCTAATGGGGGACAAAAAGGGCAGAGGGAAGGAGGTTTCGGGTGATGTACTATAATGATTTTGCCATTAACAAAAAATCATGAATTGGAACTCATGATTAGGTGTTTAACAAACAATAAGGCGGGATACCAACTGGACTAAATTCGGTCCTTCTGTTTATGAGATGACAAAAGCAGCAGATTTCAGATAATTAGTCGCCTGCTTCTAGTCGATGAAATCAGTCAAAATAGGTCTATGTGTTATTACAGCATCCATTATTATAGTATCCATTACATATTTATTGCTGCTTAGCAGTGTCATCTCATTTCTAAAATAGTAAATGGCATTAATATACATTTTTAGAGAATATTATTTCAAGTAATTTTAGTAGAACAGTTTTATGTGAGAGTAGTTAATTGATATGCAACTTTACATGAATTACACAAAACCCAATGAACGTATAGGCCAAACAATAACAGTAATGGAGATCTTACTAATGAAGTCTTACTTTTGAATAACTGATTACCCTAATTGGTCAAACGAGGTCAGACGTGATCCATCAATCTCCTGATGATCAATAGAAACATCTGGGGGAAAGGGAGCAGGTGGTAAAGATAATGAATATTAGACTATAATGTATCCATTTCACACAGGAGCACGATGGGTGTCAGACGCAAACACTCACAACCCTCAACAATACACCCTGCACTCGCAGAAATGTCCATTGTTAGTGTTTGAACAATTAAAGCTTAAACTGCCTCTCCCTCCCCTGTTCCGCTGGAGGGTTTGTGTTTGAAGAGTGCCTCCTTTGTCCTCCGCTGAAGCGGAGAAGGTTAAGTGCAGTATGCCACATCACTAGAAAAACAAGGGAAGAGGGCATTCACTACCAGAGCCATTCACTCTGAACTACTGCCCCAGTTATGGAGAATAAATTCAGTGGTGGGAGGGATGGATGGTAAGAAGTGAGCAGAGAGACGGATAGAGAGCTCAACGTAAAGAGCTTTTAGGTATAATTGTTCCGTTTTATGGTGTCTGTAAAAGCTTATCAACATAAGAACACTTGTTATGCTAATAAACCGTTTTAAATATAAGGCAGGGGGTAAAAGGGAGACAAAATCAGACAAAAGAGGAATGCTGCATGCTGTTATAACCAAACACAGTTCCCAGATCATCTCGCTCTTTCTAAACCTTGCTTCAGTCCCAAAGAAACACAACCAACATGGGTTCACTTCAAAATCTCAGTTAGCCTCTCTGAAAACACTACGGCCAGTATTAGCATAGCTTAAGTTTGTGTACAGATACTCTGAGGCATTGATGGATCAGCCGCATCTAATGTCTGAGTTTGCATGCACCCCTTGAAACAACCACACCAAAATAGCCACTTCCAGGTGGTTTGTGGCGAGTGCACAGGGAGGCCAAGCTCCATTTCTAATGCAAATAAAGAAGGATCATGTATCTGACTATTGCTCAAAGAAATGCTTAGTATCTGTACAGCTGTGAGGTGGTTAGAAGGTTCCAAATTCAAGCGGCGATAAAGATCCCGTCCAGGTTTTTCCAGTAACTCTACGGCTCGCCCTCTCCTACCCCCTGCCTCCTTTTCTGCTTTGCACTGATTCAGTACCCATCCCATCACACTCCCTCTAATGACAGGGACCCTGCTGGGCTTTTGTGGCTCGATCCACAGACTTCTCTCCAAACTGCCACCCCAGCTACTCAGACCCCCAAAAGTAGCCCACCTAAACCCTCCGCCCTGACGCCAAGCCTCCCGGGACCCATTCAGCTGAGGGAGGAGTCCCACAGTGACCCTTTCTTAGGGGCCATTATCGGGACTCGTAATGGCTGCTGGGCACTGCTACACGCTGCCTCAGAAATGCTATAGCTTTTTCACTGCGCTGCTGGCTGGACGTGGTGTTTTGAATGCGGTGGGTAATGATGGGGAGAGAATGAGAGAGGAGGGAGGGATGTGTGTGTGCTGCAAGAGTCTGTTTACACGCTAGTTACAGAAGCAAGTACATGTGAGACTGAGAGGAAGAGAGACTAATGCCCTTCGGAGAGGACACATGCTTTTATTAACAAATGAGGGTGGGTTTGCAGGCCTAACTGCCTAACCGATGGCAAGATTAGGCATCGGGAAACCTCACTCTCTGATTGGACGGCTTTAAACCGACAGAATGGAGTTCCGCTTTTCCACAATGACTATTAATCATCACTCATGAATATTATGGCAAACCCACATGCATTACTACTCAAACACAGGTAAATGTGGGCAGGCAAATCAGTGCGCCAGCCTGGGATTTGCATTAGCGTGTAGTGCGGCGAATGAGAGTTACACTCTAACACGCCGCACACGGCCATAATGTGCAAATGAGGCGGCCCTGGCACCTGCTGCAGATTTGCATGGATTAAGGGAAAGCACAAGCTGCAAATAGGGAACCATATAAGAGAATGATGTTGACTTTATTATTTCAATATGTTTGGACAATAAGGCTTTATAAGACATGAGGGTGGGGCTGTTATGAGGAACTATGGGAATTTCTCTTCCCATAGAAATATATGCATAACGATAAAAAAAACACCTTGCACTACATTTTATCTGTACTTTTCAGATAGTGCTCTGATGTAATCTAGCCTCATGCAAAATACGTATCAAACTAAAGTATTTTGCATATGTAAAATCAAATGCAAATAAACATTGCAGCAGCAGGAAAAAAGCTCTATCAGTAATGTATAACAAGAACACATTTGAAAATAATATAAAATGCATCAGAGACATTTAAGATAAGAACTGTCCGTGGAAAAGTAATGGCTCTGATATAAAAAGGTGTGGCTCATTTTTATGTACTGAGTGAAACGCTCATATGATTTAAAAAAGCAGGAAAGATGATATGAAGGTATTTCTCTAAGATCAATGAGCTAACGCCTCTTCATAAATCAGCTGCTTTGATCATTTTTTCTAATCACAAATTTTCTGAAACGCATATCTATTACTACAAGGACATGTCTACAGCAGTTCCCTTAGTGTAAAGACTTCTGTGGAAAGTAGAATGCACCGCTCCTATGAGGGCTAAGTTTAGGTGTAGGGTAGGTGTAGGGCAATAGCACATACAGTTTGTACAGTATAAAACCATTACGCCTATGGAGAGTCCCCAGAAACCATAAAACCAACGTGTGTGTGTGTGTGTGTGTGTGTGTGTGTGTGTGTGTGTGTGTTTATGTGAGAAATAAAGCTGCAAAATGAAGTCGCAGTGCAAATATTTACAATTGAGAGATAAAGTCATAATTAATATAATTTTTTCTTCCATACTAAAGTGAGTTGGAATTCGTTCTGCTGAATTTAGAGCTATAGTTCATATGATGCCAAATCACATACACACCATGCTCCGGGAGAGAAAGAGAAAGAAAGAGAAGCCCACACACACACATACACACACTCTCTCACACACACATATTACACACACCATTGAAATTTGCAAAACACAGCTCGGAAAAGCTAATACACAGAATGGGCTTGGGGGATAAGCAATTTCTGCTTTGCCCCGCAATGAGTTTGCATAATAAGTCATTAGTTAGAATAATACAGTGCATTCACAGAATAACACATTCTTTGTGTTGGGAGCTCTAAGAGAGTGCTAAAATATTTAAATAAGGGGAAAATGAATCTGTGAATATCCAGCCTCTAAAGCTGTGGATGTTGAATGTTAATCTCTCTCTCTCTCTCTCTCTCTCTCTCTCTCCTGCAAGCAACAACGAATTTAACCCATACCGATGTTTATTTCTAATAAAACTAGGCCACATTTTCCATGCAGGGGAATTTACATATTATTTACATTTGCTGTAACCTGTCTCACTCTCCTGATTCTCTCCTGCTGTCTAACAGACCGTGAGAGGTCGTTTTCATGCATTGTGTAGTGTGGTATAATATAACTTGGCACCGCATGTGGATTGTGCAATAGATTTCCTTTGCATGCACGTGTAGGAGTATACAGGAGCAGACACAGTTAAAAATACAATTGTGTATATATTTTTTTCCATTATTTATGATTTCACTTGCCTGCTGTTGGTGTAAACATAACACTGTCCTCTTATACAGCGGGGCTAGTCAGCATGCTGCAGACGTATGGTTTGGACTGAGCCATACAAATACCCAACATACACAAATATCTCTCTCTATATCAGTGTATGTGTGTTTCTCTTGTCCTGTACACCATCAATCTTGGTTGGCTCATTTATGGATTAGGGCTACATATCAGAGAGAAGGAATTAGTTTGTTTGTTTGTGCTGGAGGCTGGGAGAGGGTTTGAGATGAATAACTCTACAGGACTGCCAGTCGCTGATATGAGCCTAACACAACACCTTCCAGAAAACTCTAAAAACATCCATATCGCCATGTCCATGTCGAACTAGAGAAGAAATTGGACTGAAGTAATTAATATACTACATTGTCTAAATGAAAATAAAACAGTATAGCTTTAAACGCAACTGAATTAAGGCATCAAAACATTATAGTGTACAGTAAGAAAATGGATACTAATTTGATATTTAAATAGTTTTATATAATTTAGTAAAATAGTATTTAGTATAATTTAATCTTATTAAATTGTTGATGTTTTTAAATATTAACTAACTTATAAGGTCTATTTTTTTATTAAATGTACAGTACTGGCCAAAATGAGAGAGAAAAAAGAGAAACCTTTAATATAAATTGGGAACCATTATAGTATTGATACATTGTGTATTCCTATAAATATTCATAAAATGGTGCTATATATACTATACAAAATATTACAGCACCACAGAACTACACCAACATGGTACTGCTAAATGGATCCGCACACCACATGACTCAAATTTAGCATCACTCTGCTTCCATTTTCCACTTAAATACACATCCCATAGTAAATGACAAGCAAAAATTCAAGCTACAGCTTCACTTCTATTCTGATAGGCTTGGTGCATTGAAACCAAGATGCACCTGCCATTTAGCCATGCCATCAACAGGAAAACAGACACACAGACTACTGCCAGTGCAGGAAGTGCCAGTTCTGGGCCCTGCACTGAGCCAGTGCTGGCTCCAGCATTTGGCTGAAGGTCTAATGCATGTGTCCTGTAGTCAGAGCTGTTCTGGTCACCAGATTCATGCTCACATGCACACATGTGATATTATCAAGATGGATATAATTAGTTCCAAGGATTTTTAGACAGATCTATGTCTCATGGTAATGTCTGGATGGATTACATTATTTGCAGTCAATGCATTTTTTATTTAGACCAGGCAGCTGTAATACCAATTAAGAGGATAGATTAAAATTTGTATATATATATACACATTCATGCCTAAACTTGTAATTGCTGAGAGTTTTGCATCAACACTCTTTATTCCTTTTTTCCCCTTCGCTCTTTCGTTCTCTCTCTCTGGCAAATGATTTCTGCCCATCCTTTCCCATTTAAACCCAACATTTAAAAGTGAATGATTTAATACCAGGTATCAAACACGTCATCGTCATAAAACACTGCTCTAATTAAGCTTAATTAAAGCAATCTAATGGACGCATAATCATTCAGTGGATACGAGCCCGAAGAAAGGAGATGAAGCATTCAGCTCGCACCCACACGCACTAACAATCACTTGCTCTACGAGTGCACTCACTCCCATCAATCACAGTGCTTCCCAAAGCCATGCCAATCCTTCATTAAGTTGAGGAAGAGCCTCATAATTAAGATAATGCAATAATCTAATAGAGTCATTGCCTCTGTCTCTCTCAGTTTAGCGCACCTGGGAGGCACCACTCAATCTCCATAAAATGCAGACGATGGACAAATCAGTTTCTCCTAGCTAATGTAATGCTTTTTGAATATTCATAGTGTTTTCAGAATTTTAATCAAAGTCAGTGATGGACTGGAATATGAGCTGGGCTGAGCAGACACACGCATGCAAGAAAATGCATAATTCATATTGCTTAGCTCACGGTAGTTTGGCCACAGCTGGCTAAAATAAATGTGTGAGTGTGAAATGTGTGTGTCCTGGCTTGAGGGGTTTGGCTGTGCCTGCTGGACACATGGCAGGTCCAGATGTTCTGGTTTCGTATGTGCATAGCTCATCAAAAACTCCATGCCTGTGCCACTCTTGGGCCCCTGCCAACCCAGACACCAAGCAGGACTCACTCTGCCATCTGCCATGAGCGTGTCCCAATGCATTATGGGCTTGCTGCGTGTGTTTTGTGATGTCACAATAAGCTGATACACAGGGCGACGAGCTGGTTACTTTCCAACATGGTAAAGACCTTTTGGCCTACACTACTCAACCATCCAAAATATTTCATACAGGTGTGTTTTGTTGTTGCTATTCCTCTCATTTTTATATAAACTTATTATAATAATAATAATAAAAATAATAACTTTCTGATCCCCCAGATTTTGTTTCAGCCCTGTCCAGTGCTCAGTCTGAAAAACCCTACAGTCTAGATCCAGACAGCTTACACACTAGATTTGAGTCATTGAACTGTGTGGCTGTCAATACCGTTTTTACCAATATGCGCATATGCACACACCCTTGAGGCGCTAGGTGTCCAAATTGAAGGGACCAAACAGAAGCAAGAGTGATGATGTGTCCCCAGTGACTGCCCGCCATTTTGTTTTGCTTCACTAAGCATGTCCCAAGTCTTCAGTCAGTCTCACTGTCAGACATGCTAATACTCTCCCTCCATCTCTCAGACTCTCTCGCTCACTCTTTTTAAGTTTAGTTTTTAATTCAGCTCACTTCACTTGAAGTAGATATGAAACTAAATAATAAATCAAATGATTATATGGTACACTTTGTTGCCTCTTGATACTTTCCACAGCATTAGAGGCTGAATATATATATAAAATGTATTACAGTAATGCAATGTTCTATCTTTTATTAAAAGAGCACATTTTAGTATCCAAAATATTTTGTTGTGTCCTACATTTTACATGCATCAGTGTTACTGCGTTATTTTGCCCAGGGATGGGCAGCTTGGGTCCTGGAGGGCTACTGTCCTACAAGGTTCAGCTAAATCTCTAATCAAACACACCAGAATAATCTAAAGGCTGCATCCAAATATGCATTCTTCCCAACAAAGTAGTAAGTTAAAAATAGCAGTTGGGGGTGGGGGTGTGTTATGTCCAGATAATATTCATACTGCACAATTTCATAATGTATAGACAGGCCTGGCACCAGGACGCACGACTTGGGGGGGGATTTATAGTTCTTGGGGGTGAGGGTGTCCCTCAAAATCCATTATTTGGGTACAATAATTCACTAACACTTTAATACCATTAACTAATGGAACCTTATTGTAAAATCTTACAATTATCTGTTATTAAATCATATATGTTCACAAAAACACTTACATTAAACAGAAAAAGCAAGCAGGTGCATGATTTGGCATGGCAGCCAATATAAATAATTAACAACCGTTTCCTTACCTAAATCCTGCGTTTGGACCAGGCTCGGTTTAATAAGTTCTATTTAAATTCGGAATATATTATTGTATACAGCATGCAAAGAGCGGTCCATTTACATTGATTAAAACAAACTGATACTCATTCATCACAATCTTACCAAGTTGGGTTTTAACCAATGAATGTGACCAAACAATGCAACTTTTTTATGAAGTTATGAGCATGATAGAACTCGGCGCTGGACAAAAAGCGGTGAGTGCGTGGATTCCAACCTAAACATCTCTGTTTGGCCATTGCATTGTAGAAATCAACAAACATGTCTTTGTTTGGCTACTTTGCTCCCCTCTGCGAAAATACATTGTAAAATCATTTGACGCTTTCCAACGCAGAAGATACACTGGATTGTTTGTCAAATCTATTTCGTTATGCTATTATTATGAATAAAACAGACATCTAGACCAGGAGTTATGGGCAGATATTCCAATGCAATCATTTAGACTATGAGTTAGACTATTAAACACGCTAAACTAAAGTCTGCCCCCCCCGTTAATTTTTCTTTAATCTAAGGTAATATATGTTTATCAATACCTACAACCATCCTATGGTCTCAAAATAGTTAGCTCCTTCCTAAGTGACAGTTTAATATTAACTAGATCTGCAACCCTATAATAATACATTACATTTGTAATATTTATTCTTACATTAATTTCCTTACATTTTACAATTGGCAAAACAAAACTTACAAACAAGTGTTGTTGTTATAAATCAAATATAAATATTAGATGAAAAACATAAACTTGAAAATAACTGGAAATATAAAAATATATTCAAAATAATAATGATACTAAACTATGATAGTAAATTAATAATAAAATAACACCACAACAAATATGTATTCATATTTCATTAAGTGGAAAAAGGCATATCTCACTGTCTGTCTCAGTCTTTATAATGCTGCTGTCAGTCTTTGGCTGCCTGCTGGATGCTGACTGTTAGACTGAGTGTCATCACACACCATCCCTCTCTTCCTCTCTCCATCTCCCTCTTCCTCCATCAGAGAGAGCGAGAGAGAGAGAGACAGGTGAGAACGGAAAGTACAGAGACGATGGGAATAAACGCTATTCCTACTGCCAAGTCTTTTTGCTGTGCCTGAAGCATTGAAGTGTGTGTGAGTGGAATACAGTTATCCCCGACTGAATGGTCAAAGTCTAACACACCCACTGTCTGCCTCCTGAAAAAAATCTGAACATCTGGCCTGCAGATGAGTTCTTCTCATGCTCCACATCTTCTTTCCAAGGGAAACAAATACCTAATGAAATTAGCCATTAGTGAAAGTGATAGTGAGAACTCAGCCTCATCAGGTGTTATGTCCACATGTGCACACACACACACACACACACACACACACACACACACACACACACACACACACACACACACACACACACACACACACACACACACACACACACACACACACACACACACACACACACACAAATATATTATTTACTGCTGTTGTATGCAAGCAAAGTTCCAGTTCCACATATGAATGATTAATATGCCTATAAAATATAATCCCTCTGTAATCAGAACTCTCTGACTCTCTCGCACACACTTAATACATCTGTGTGATATACACACACACACACACACTACATCTGAGTAACAGAGACAGACAAACACTATTAATTATTTATGCACTCATGAGTAGCATTAAAATTCGACTATACCAGTCTAATTTAAAAATAAAACATGTACGTTTTTTTCCATCCTCAGGCAGCTGCACAAAAACCCGGGTAACCTAAGTCTCACCTGCACAAGTGTTGCCTCAAAGTGTGGAGGTTTATTTATTTATTTACTCACAAGAAAAAGGCAGATTTTCATTTTGATTGGCTGGCTTAATCATCAATGCTGTGGCTCATTAGAGCAACACAAAAAGGCTGTAATACTAAAATAGCTAGGAGGTAGTGTTCTCCCTAAAGCTCAAAATACACTGGTTTTTACACATATGCTAAAGTGTGCATATATTCGAAACAATATTTATGAGACAGATAATGTCACATTTTTTTCAGATTTATTTAAAATATGTGATTTAAATATTATTCCTGTACATAATTTCTGATATTTCAGGATTTCCCTATTCAAGCATATAGTACTTTGTTTTGGATGCCCAAAATAGCTGTCTGGATAAGTGAGATATGAAAGCTGAATGAACTGACTTTTCTTAAATAGGACAGTTTCTAGTGTGCATGTGTTGAGTACCTGTGCCCGTACAAAAAGCATGCAATGAAGTACTCTTCTTTAATAGTTATGTGCATTCATGTTCTATAATTCCGATCAAAACTGTCATAACTTTGGCCTTAACTATCGGCTAGCTAACTAAACAGTAAAAAAAACGTATTTGTGTCACTATATTACATACACTAACAGCACTCATTAAACAAGTGCACAATTCAAACAGACACACGGACCAAAACACAGTAGTGGACAGGATATACTCTGGATTATATGAAACATAACCTGCATAACTGTGGCGTTAAATTAGACATAACACATTCCCCCTAACAACCTGCCCCAAACAACCCATAACACAGTGAAAGAATCCACTGCTTTTCCATCTCATTTAACAATGCCTTGTCAAATTCACACACGTTAAAACGCAATGCAAAGCATCCCAGATAGAAAAAGAAAAGCATCTTAGTGCAGTGGAGAGTAAAGTACATGCCGTTTTTAATGTGCTGTAAAATATTGAAGTGGAAAGTGTTTTTTTGTTTGTTTTTTTGCGCACAGGGAAATTCCAGCCAATTCAACATTCAACAATTCAAAAGCTATTATTTCACGCTGATCTGAAACCAGTGGCTCCTTCTAAATTTGAGTCTTAATTGCAAAACAGGAAAACACCGAAATGATCTCAGCTCAGGGTGAAAGGGTTGTTGTGGGTAAACAGAAGAACCAAAGGGCAGCTAATTTATTCATAAAAAAGCCAGAGAGTGGATGTGTCTTCTTACAATGATGAGGGCTAACAGTGTCAGTCGGATATTTTATTCATGCTCCTTATGCATGTCTCACATATTCACTTATACAAGGCTGTTGCTCCCTACCGAACCGGAGTTTGTGTGTTTGACCGGACAGTGCAGACACTTGATAGTAGCTCTGAATATCTACCAGCACTATCGGAAGCTGTTACCACTTTATCTTACTCATCCAAGAGCACTTCTCAAACTGCAACTGATAAGAGGTCAAAGTCGACGCTGATCACCGAATGAGGCATTAGAATGAAACCGTATATGGCCTGAGCTCTTTGTGATCATAATCGTGCAACAAGAGATGCTTTCCTATGCTTAAAAGCTTTGAATGCGATTTGTGCAATACATCTAATTTATCTTCATTATCCACGTGCATGGACTACAATGAAATCTATCATTGTGCACACAGGTTTTTAGAGGGCGCTAAATTTTATCTTCCTCTGCAGCCTGAGGTAGAGGACACAGGATCCACACTCATACGTACACACACACACAGATAAGCCCGCCATTGACTACTATTAATCCTAGCTGATTTGCATTGTCAGAGCGCCTGTGTTTGAACAATGCTGTTGTTTCCTTGTTTGCTAATTTAGGAACAAACATTTGCCTGTGCAGCAAACAAGCTCTCCCAGGATGTGTTATTAATAGGCTAATTAAGCCAGCGGTAATGAGCAGGATTACAGCTAATTATGACAAGATTTGTTTTGGCGTTCTGTCTGGGAAGAAGCAGTGGAGTGTGTACATCTACCTGGGAGTTCATTACTGCCATCACCATGCACCTGAGTGCACCGAGTACGCCGCTGGGGGAGGAGGGGGAGCACTGTGTGGTTTTATGTAAAGGAGGACGAAAGGAAAGAAAATATAAATGTGTGAGCGGTTAGGGTGGCGGTGTCCTGGGCTATGATATACAATACATGGCAAACAATACAGTTGTGTTTTTTTGCTATTCAATTACTCAACTGGTGAGCATTTTAGCCATCTTATTGTTGAGAGACGCGACTCTTCATGTAACTCCGCCCCCTTGGTTACTAAAAGGCAGAAGAGTCTTAACGAATGGAGATTTGCACAAACAATGCGCGTTTTAAAGTTAATTGCAGCCCAAAAAAATTTTTTATATAAAAAGATGCACGCGGCGCACTCATGTTACTTATGAATAGGAGAAAGTGCAACTCGCAATATGGCGAAATAGTCCCGCCTTCTAATTAAAAGAGCCAATCACTTAAGTTATTGCATCACTGCAGCAATCTGAGACCGATGCACGCTTAGCACTGCACATGTGCTTGGGCCTGAAAAGTAGCCTTTTTAAAGCTATTTGAGCGTAAGAAACAACATTTATGAGATAGCTGTTGTTCGATTTCATTGATGATTTAAAATATGAAATTTCATTGTAAGCCTGGTGAATAGCTTTGGAGAACTGTTCTGTTAGGACACTCTAAAGGGGGTGGAGCCTCCGGAAGGGCGGTCACAAGTGTCCGTTAGGTCACACCCTTTCTTCAACCCTCGATTGTCAGTAAAATGTATGTATAAAGTCATGAAATGTGATTGGATGTTAATCTTACATGAGCTGGAATTAATTTCGACAAAAGGAATACATTTCTGAACTTTTAGAGAAATTCTTAAAGTCACCATGAAATCAAAATTGACAAATAAAAGAAAAAATTCTGTTTTTAAATAAATGATTTATCTGTGCACACAGTTGCCAGATACAAACTGTCTATTAGATTCCAGAAGGAAACAACAAACACTGGTAATATACACTTACTGTACTTATAGCTGTATTGTTACTGAAAAATCATTGTCTTGACTGTTATCGCCATACTGAAATTTCAGTTGGCCAATGATTAATTAATCTTAAAATATTAGTATCCAGGACACCGAGATCAAGCGAATGTACACTGATCTTTTAAAAGCTTAGATTAATTGTATGCTATAAATAAACAGTGATCATAAACAGCTCTTCTCTGAAACAGAGGAGGCTTGGACAAAGAAACAGATGCGTCACAGCTTAACAAGTGTAGGTGAGAAAATGCGATCACATTTTTCATTTCATGTCAACTTTAAACTTTAGCATTGTGATTAAACAGCGGTTTCTAAAGTAGGATAATTCAGTCAAAATTTTAGAGCGGAGCTTAGCGAATGATCAATAAATTGCTTTACCAATAAATTGAAACTGTTGTAAATGCAAACACCAATGCTACTTCTGTTCAGTTGCTTTTTGGCAACAGTGCAATAATCTGAGAAACCAAATCCACATATTTTATGTTTCAAATATATTTAAAATCTTATAATCCTAATTTTTGTAATACCCTTTGGAAATATGTGCCAGCTAATGTTACGGGACTTTAAACGGACAGAGAGATGACTCAGGGGTTTGAATTAAAAGCTTACAAAAACATACCCACATACACATACATTTCTGTAGCTCAGGATAAGAAAACTGAGATTGGGATTTACAGCTAAGCTTCATATTTTCACCCTCGTCTTTCTAAGAACAGCCAAAACCAACACAAATCCCTGCATCTCACATGCACAGAGAGAGAGAGTGAGAGAGAGAAGGGAAAAGGAGAAATAAATATACTTCTTGCAAAAGCTCATATTGAACAGGTGGATTTATTTGCCTGCACTGTAAAAAATCCAAGCGGTTTCAACTAATTATTATTTAGTAACTAGTTCCACAGAAAGTTTACGTTCAGTCAATTTCTGACTTCAAAATGTTGCCTGAATTGTTTTTTTTGTTGGCTCAACCTTTACTGAAGTTTTATAGTACACGTGTTTTTATTAGTTTAGTCAACATTAGCATAGCCAATTGTTTACTGGATTTGAAAATAATCTTTCATTCAAATATATTTATATATATATGGTTTTCAAATATATTTGTGTAGACTTAATATAATATGTCCTCTCAACTAAGGCCAAGCAATAAAATTAGCTCAACTTAAATATTTTTGCCCTTCCAACATTTTGATAATTTGATTTTTTACCGTGTGGATCAAAGATTAGGTCACATGTAGAACCTCAGCTCTAAAACGTTATTGCTCACATTGTTCCAAGCACCCAGAAAATATAAATCACACATGCACACACATTCAACAAGCTTTCTAAATGGAGACTTTCTATTAACCTCTATTGTTCTTAAATCTAATTATAATTACTACAGCCAGTCTTAACCCAAACACCCACCACAAAAAAAATATTCTACAAATGAATACAAATGATTTGCTTTAGGAGGGTCTTTTTATGAACCTATTCTTTTCTTCTGAGGGTGTTCAGACTTGTTTTTCTTGTGGGTACATGTTTCAGAAATGATGTCTCTTAAAAAAAATATAGATAGGCCATAAATAGACCTGCATGTCCACAAATGTCTCATTCAATTTCCTTTTTGTTTTTAAAAAGAGAAAGGATATTTACTGCTAAACTTGAACAAAAGTTTCCCCAAATAAAACCAATTTTTTATTTACAACATGTGTTCACAAAGATTAGACCACTGTAATCTTGCTGGGTTTAATAATACACACACACACAAACAGAGAGAGAGAAAGAGAGAGAGAGAGAGTTAAAACAGAGAGATGAAACAACGCTACACTGCTTCAACAGATGACTTTAATCCTGTTTATTAAATTATAAAGAATCCATGAGGATCAGGAATAGAGTCAAGGATTTAAGCGATTTGTGGATTTTTTACAGAGTTATTTGATGAAATGGGATTGTAGTGAAGTAGGGGAGCTTTGTGAGCATGTGACAGTAGACGTGAACTGGGATAAATCGCTTGAGAAACAGAGCACAACCGACAGGATCAGACGCAGACAAGTATTTGTTCCAAATGCATGAAGTATTAAAGGGAATAATTCACTCATTCTCACACAGAGGGAAGCAGATTCTAGAACAGCATGTGATTGATGAAGTACTGACAGCCTATAAAACAAACGGAACAAAAAATATCAATAATCAAATCAGAAATCTGCAGGCTGTATCCATAATCGCACACAACAAACAGGAATCATAGACTGATTAATGAAAGTCTATGTAAAAAAAAACTTGCATTTCAAAGTGAAAGCACAGGGATGTGCTAAATTACGAAGACTCATTTAAATAGCTAATTTTCTTGCCGCTGATTACAAAAGCTTTATATCTCATTGACACGCATTTAGGAACAATGGCAGAGGCTATTTGTGACCCCAGAATAATCTTCAGAGCGCTCTTTGTGATGTCTTTTAAGAGATAGTTGGAGGTTGCGATTTGGGAAGATTAGAGCAAATGAGAATTATCTGGCTGGATTCGCCGGCTCTTGGGGACCTCTATGTCACTGATAACTTCCACTGAGCTGTTTGCTAAGAGGATATAATGTGCTAATCCAAGTCAAAAGACATACCATGTGAATTACATCCCCAAACAGATAATTCCACACAGATTACGATGAATCTTGTCATGTCGTTCTTGATGCTGGTACACACAAAAATCAGAACTAGCAGATGATGACTTGAACGTATTAAAGTCAACACTTTTTCAATAAGAAAAGCATCATAGGTGTGGAAATATGATTAGTAATCTGACGTGCAGTATAATGCTAGAGAAGCCATCTTCCTCGGTTTCTCTCGAACACTCTCAAATATAGTTTTAAGGAAGGATCAGCATTTATTTAGCTAGATTTGCTGTGCAGATTTTGTCTAGTCCTCAATGTTTTTTGTATTTATATTGTACTTAGAGTGTGTTTGTGCTCTAGCGGCCTACAGAAAGGAACGTAAGAGAACATTTTGTGTTACAAGTTAGTGTCAAGCTGAAAGAGGAATTGCTTCTGTCATTATTTATTCACCCTAATGTTGTAAAAAACCTGTATAACGGTCTTTCTTCTGTTGAACATAAAATTATATTTTAATACAGAGACACTGAAACTCATTGGGTTCCAAAACAATGTTGGACACAACTGACACTAAAAGAGAAAAAAAAAACAGACGTTTTTCTGAATGTCTTCTTTTGTGTTTGCATAAGAAATACAGTAATACAGGTTTGGAAGGACATGGGGCTGAGCAAATAACACTTTTCTCTTTTTTACCTGTAATATTTAGAGAAGTTCTGTTTTGTGTTGTAAACCAGCAGTATTGCAACCTTGGTTCAGAAAGAGCAAGACATGCCGTGCCATGAGAGCATGTCATGTGTGGCATATTTTTTAATGGAGAGCAGTAGCATCATTATCAACAGAAATGTTGAGTCTAAATTGGGGTGGACTGTAATTATCTGTCGTCTCTCACCTCCACTCCCCTGGCACCTAGTGGGGGTGTTCAAATAAAGTGAGAAAGAAGCAAAACGCAGACAGGTGTACGGTATTGTCTTTCTTTGAGTGTTTGAAACAGTGGCATCCAGGGAGTTCCAGGTGCACACATTGGCACAGATGCACACAACACATACCCACAATACATCTGGTCACCTAACACCCCACACAAAAAATAGCTTCACTATTAGATAAACACTTTTTCACCTTTCCACCTGTGAATGTGGAGGAAGACAAAAGGGCATGAACAAAGAGAAGAGTAAGAGGAGGTGTCAGATAGGTATGCTAAAGGTCATCGAGATTCTCAAAGGCATTACATCTGACTCACACCGGGTCATACTCGCTGGCATTCTGGGACTGCAGGGAGCAGGTGGGTGCCTATGTGTGCTTTAATGCGTGTTTGTGCAACCACATTGAGCAGATGGTGAGAGCAATAACTGACAAACCCTGAGAGGGAACTGAAAGCACCTAATAATTATCCCTGTGTTTTCTGCCACAAACACACCAATTAGAATCCCAGCAACACCTTGCCAACACACGTTAGTATGTCTGACACTGAGACCATGTGCACAAGGATATACTAACAACACGCTATTGTGAACAAAGGGCCATTGCTTACACTGCAAATGACTCATAATAACATGTTCTTTCTTTCCTTTCTCCTAGCTGTTTCGGTTTCTCGGTCTTGCGGGTCTCCAGGGGGTAAAAGCAGAGATGTAGCTGTGGATCCCAACAGATGGAACGCTTGTTAGTACAAGAAGTGCACTTACAGGACCCATGGGTTCCCTAGAGGACCTGCTTCTCAGACTCAAGATACAGTACATTCAGATTCAGCTAACAGCAAAGCACGTTGCCTTGTCAAATTTTAAGCTGTCAGTATGTTTACATGCACACTTGAAATTTGTGCAGTCAAGTTACAGTCTTATTCTGTCTGTCCATGTAAAAATGACACAATGCATAAATTGAAAATTTGTATTCAATTCAGAGTCATTTCAAGAGTCATATCAAGACCAATTGTAGTCTGATTTCAGCCGTGCATTTAAATGCATTTAAAGAGAAAGTACACTCAAAAAGGAAAATTCTGTCATCGCTACTCATCACAATCCCTTTAAATGTTGGATTTGTTTCATGCATTTAAATGTGAAAGCTCTAAAATGGACACATTTGATGGCGTAAGTATTTTTGACTATTTTTCAGACTAATTTCCTTGAAATCAGAATGTTCCCCTCTTTGTGTCAGCGTTTTTGGTTTATGGCATTCAAAGTACAAAAAGTCCTGGCAATTACCACATGAGTCAGATCCCTTGACTTCGTCCACTTAAGATTTGCATTCCAACAAGGCAAAAAGGCTCTTGATACCTCTCAGCAACATCAATGTTACAACTTCCTATATTTGGCTGTTGATACTGTTGTTATTGGTGTCTAGGGAAATAAGGAAGTCAACACAACGAATAAATTAATAAAATAATTAAAGATGTTTTTAGAATTGGGAGGCTGTCTGTTACTTAAAGGATGAGATGTGTGAAGTAATGAATAAAACAGAAACCAAAAATGCTTTATCAAAAAATTATGTCCATCAAAACAAACATTCAGTTGCTTTTTATATTTACAATAATGACGGAAATGTCAAAGAAGAAGAGAAGTGATATTTACAGATTATATACATTGAAAGAAAACTCAACAGTGTGAGACGTGACCGGAGCTGAAAGCAAAGAAATTAATAAAACAAAACATATACTAACGTGAACCAATTCAATGCTAATCTAAACAAAGAAAAAGAAAACAAATCTTCAGCATAATAATACCAGAGACTGAAGCACTCTGGTAATACAGGATTACAGGAAGAGCTTGGTTATGAATTATGAGCTCATTGTTATTTCATAGAGCTTGGTCCTCCTTCAGACTGATGTAGTATCAGTTTTTAATAAAGCATGTAGTAAACAATGCACAGGCTGATCAAGGATCAAAACAAGCGACAACAGCACTTACTGACCTGGGATCAGTGTAGAGGCTGAGGAGGCTAGGATCAACCGGATACCCCCCAAGGCTCATCCTTTCATAAAACCAGAGAGACACAGAAAAATAATATCAGTTCCACTCCTGTCTGGGAAGTGTTTTTCTGTGTGGAAGTGTCTAAATGCAATCGCTCTAGGCTTGTGTTTGTTAGACCTGAGTGATGGCTTAGACCTTTTTAGACCATTCTGTGGTTACCAACTGATCTGAAAAGCCCCTCCTCATGTTTAAATATATTCCTTTATATTCCCATGTTTCAAACAGTAGAGTGACCACAGCAAAGAGAGTGACAGGCTGGCATGTGCTATTCTGTACGCTTTCCTTTACTCGGCTATAGAAGAAACCTAATGCATTGTACATTTTTACATAAGCCATCATAGGCTCTCTTTTTTCTGTCTCCACCCACTCTTCTTATTCACAGCCCTGAAAATGAATCCCCTGAAACTGTCTTAAGGTAAACAGAGATGTGAATTCAGGAGAGAGAGAGCTGCAGGTCTTTTGAGGATCCACCTCAGCTTCACTTGTGTTGGACCGAGGTCTAAATTTACCTCTTTATTTTATGGAGAGTCAGCTCAGCTTCTGGAAAGTATTCAAGACTTTTTCAGTAATAAATCACACATTCAAATCTAAAAACCTTGTGATAATGTACAACTTTATTGAGGTAATTTTATAACAGACCTTTTCAATTATGTAACAAGCACCTGATCAAAAGAAAATGCATTTGGGAATAATAAAATACGGCAGAAAAAAGTACAATAAAATAGATAGATAGATTGATTATATAAATACACTCCTGCTGAGGTCTAAATTTACCTCTTTATTTTATGGAGTCACACACACAGTCCTCCCCAGTGGCGTAGCAAGTCAGCCCCGGGCCCATATGCTAAATATTTGTACGAATGATATGGGCTCCAACTCTATTAACTTGATTTTTCTGATGTAAATAACGTTACGTGACTATTCACAAGCTGTTTTAATTACGGTATAAATGCTTGGAAATAATATTTAACGTTTTCAAGTCCATTCATTGCACGCAACTTGACGCAAGCCACCCAATAATCTCAATGAGCTTTGTGCTTTTTTATTATAAAACAAAGTCGCATCCTTCTGTAAATTTTAAGATCAGACACATTAAATGTGTTTTACGCGCTTTCATGTGTAGTGAGGTAACTACATTCGCCTCAGTTCAAGCAGCATTGGGATCAATTATATTTTCATTAATATTTACAGCACGTAATAAACATGAATAAAATATTTGAATGCATATTGAAAAAAAATCTGAACAATTTAATACAAATTCAGTTCTGATTAAATCGATCAATTAGAGTTTCAAAACATCTATAAGCCTATGTTTTATTGCTGTTTTTCATGTTAAGAATGACAGGTTGGATGCCACAGACTTGTTGCAGAGAATGTTTCACATTAACTTGATTAACCACATTAACAATATAACATGATTTTACTATCGGAATTTTGTCTTTATTCTTAAAATAATATGACGTTAATCTTATTTAGTTAGTTATTTTCAGCGTGACACTAAAATGCTGCTGTAAGTTATTTGTACTGCATGCAAACACAGCGGCCCAAAGAACACACATACAAATAAAACAGCATGAAGCTGATGACCCTGACTCCTTTAGAGATTAATGCATCTTTATGGATTACATAGGCTAATAAAATAGTTTTACATTTTTTATTTGAATTATTTAATTGAAAAGTAGTAATTTGTAGCATTCTATAAATATATTTATCATATCAGTGAGGCAAGTATTTGCTGATTCCGGTTCAGTTTTTGTAAAGTGTTCCTGCTCAAGATCAAGACCACCCTGTTTGTTTTCTTTATTTTACAAAATGTTTTGTTGATTTTGTGAGTGCACACAAATAAAACTATTTGCAGCTTCGAATGATGTATACTCTTACCTTTATGAGGAAAAATTACGGTGTATTTTAAATTTTCCACTCTTATTAAGAATTCAAAATGCAAGTGATCTCGCTAGCGCCTCCATGTCCTTTAAAGCGCGTTTCAACTTCCACTTTTAGCACAAAAGATTTCTATTTATCAAACATTTATCTTACATTTTTTATTTATTCTGTGAAATGCATTAAGTCTCAAACCGTGTTTATTTGAGAAGGCTAAACTGATCAAACATATGCTCAACTCACTGTCTGGCGCTGACCGCTTGGTATTTCAATTTTTTTAACTTGAATTTAACAAACACAAAATGTTCCAATCATGTTTCTAAATTAACTTAATAAAGAAACGAAAATAAATATAAGCACTTTGCCATTAAAAACCAAAACTGAACTTTTTTAATGGCTGCAACAGCAGCTGTGTAAAGGGGAAGAGAGAGAGAGAAAAGACATGGGCTCGGATCGGACTCGGGCAGAGAATTATGATAAGCTGTCGGACAAGGGCAGGGCTCTATATTCGTTCGTTCTCTTTCAATTAAAAGTTCCCCCTCGGCTCGGCGGGCCCCCAATCTGCCCGGGCCCATATGCACCTGCATACCTTGCATACCCAGACGCTACACCCCTGGTCCTCCCACTCCACAGGTTTCTTACCTCATCCTCATAATTACAACTGCTCATAGACATTCAGACACCCAGTTAACCAGACACAATCAGATTAAACAACCTTTCAATATATCTGGTTGACTCTCGTCAAACAGAGCTAGTTTAATTGTATAAAGGCACAACAAAGTAAAATAAAAACATACCTACATCTAAAAAATACAGAAATTGTGGGAAATATTTCTCAAATTATAAAAAGACCACTTAAAACAAAAAAGAAGAAAAAGAAAATCATCTGTGCCCTAAAACCCTCCATTCTCAGTGGATTTCACATGTACATGTCTTCTGAGAAGGATTGTTAGAGATTTAAGCTAGCATTAGACAAAATACTACTTGAGTCCGATCTGTAAGAATAGCTTCCCACCACCTAATCAACCCGAGGCCTGTGCTGTCTGTCCGCCTGGGTGCCTTGCCTTTGTTGCACCCTGAATAGACGCTAAATATCCTCCCAATCTCCTTCCTGGCTCTGGCTGAGCTCTCAGGGCCCAGTCTATTCACATGCTAATGCAGACAGGCTTGATTCCTTAATCGCAATCCTGCTGAAATCCAGGAACAAGGAGATGTAATAGGGAGCCATTTCCTCATTGTTATTTCATTTTTTCCTTTCCGTAATTCTCTTACCTTCTCAGTTTTGCCATGAATTGCAAAGCAGGCTGATGAGAGCGGAAAAAGTTGGAGTCTAAGATGAGTTGTTCTTTATTGTAGCACTGGATGGTTAGTGGCAGCGACTCAATTCAGTGGAGGATTTGATTTGTTTCTGTTGACGAGCTCTGTTAATTTCCTCTCCCGCCTCATTAAGCTCTAACTGACAATTAATGTCTTTTGTTCTCGGTAATGGCTGCCTCCCAAACAGAGCCGCACACTCACACACGGACACAGGCTTACACAACAATAGGGGAAAAGTATCAGTAGTACACCCCTATAGACAGGAAAAGAGAGCGAGAGAGGGAGTCGTTGATTAATTGGGAGCTCAGTGGAACAGCAGGCAGACAGAATCTCTCATTAGCTCCTCTCCAAACTCCACCAGCACTCAGACACCACTCGTAGCCCCTCAGGACATGAGGTCACGATCTCCCATGGCAACAGTTGGATGGACTAACAACGCCCTAATTGCGAAACCTAAACAATGACACCATATCTATAAAGAGACTTATGACAACGCAATTAGGGCGTTGTCACACGTCTCTTTATCTCCCTGCACTGGCTAGTTCAAGACACTGATGCTTGCATATAGAACAGGCTCAGCACCCTCCCACTTCCACTCACTTATAACAATCTACATCCTTTTAAGAAGTCTGAGATCTGCGAGTGAGCGTCGCCTCGTGGTGCCATCACAGAGAGGCACAAAATCACTCTCCAGAACATTTTCATTCACCGTTCCTGGCTGGTGGAATGAACGCTGAATCCCTGACAATTTTCAAGCGACACCTGAAAACTCATCTCTTCCGTCATCACTTGACTTCGTCTTAAAAAAAGAAAAAAAACCTTCACTCTTTCCTTACCTTTGCTCTCTTTCCCTTAACCTCTCACTGTCTGGCTAGAATTTGCTCTGAACACTGCCTAGAAATTTGTATTACAAGCACTTCCTGTGTCTGTTGGCCTCTTTATAATGTATTGCTTATTGTATTCCTTAATTGTAAGTCGCTTTGGATAAAAGCATCTGCTAAATGAATAAATGTAAATGCAAATATCTTCACAAGTTTGCACACATATTCACACAGACACACATACAAATGCTTTGGAAACGTCTGTTTTCCTTGACGCAGTTCAAGGAAGACATCTAACAGCCCAAAAAAAATAATAGATGGTTTTGGTGGTGTAGTTTGTTTATCTCTTGAGAACGCTTGTATGTCACAGCACTCATCTCCGCTTCGAGAAATCCTCAACTACGGTCCCATTATTAGCTAAGAGTGGCTTTTTTTGAAACACGGGGCTCTTAGATTGCCGAGTGCTGGGGAGAACCACGCTTCACCCTTCGGTCCATTAAGAAAGAATGGCTGTTTTTGTTCCGGTCAGATACTTTCTGCAAGCGCTCATATAGGGGCTTTTACGGGAAAATATGATTATGCTGTGATTCAGTTTTCAAAGAGATCCATCTGAAAGGTTTTTGAACCTTACATTTTCAAGATGACCTTAATGAACTTTGGTCAGCCCAACTTCTGAAGTACTGAGAACAGTCATCAACTTTTCATTTGAGTCTGAGAGAGAGTGGGAGAGAAAGAGAGCGAGAGAGAGATAAAAAAGAAAGAGTATGTGGGGGGGTCATACATTTTTAGAGCATTTTTATGGACCTCAAAGAATGAGGGCAGTGGTGTGTGTGTATGTGTGTGTGTGTGTGTGTGTATGTGTGTGTGTGTGTGTGTGTGTGTGTGTGTGGACGCAAGTAAACTGCAGAAATCTCATTGGTATCCTTCTCTCATATAACATAACCAAACCATGCTCGCATCACTGTAAGAATACTACATGTAGTTTTTTTCATTTGACTTAATATTGCATATAGCTAGCACCAGCCAAAACATTATACCTTGAAAACAAAGGTTCCAAAAGGGGGGGTTCACAACGATGCCATATCATTTTTACTACTATAAAGTTTTTCTTGTGCAATGGAAATATTATATGGATGTTAAAGGTCTTTTGACCATCAATGGAACTATCAATGATAATAAAGAACCTTTATTTTTTAACATAATATTGACCAGCTGTTTTGGAGATTTTGCTCTGCGTTCAAATATGTCTACTTCTCTATGATATAGTAGTCGAAAAACAGTATATAAAAATAGTAGTGTCTGTACTGCCAACATAGCAAATGTACTAACTCCCAATTTGTTATATCATACTACAAACATCCATACTATATAATGTAAGTTTTTAATATTCGCAAAGTTCATCCCTCATAAAATGTAGTACTCACTGTCAGTGTGTGATTTTGAACGCACCCCATTCAAGTAGATACAAGTTGTACTGGCCAAGGTTTTTTCCAAGATGGCCATCAAGTTGATTGATTGGCTTTAAGAGACAAGAAGCCTCACTTATTAATAACCCAATCTATCCTTATACCAATATATGCCAACAATGTATGCCAACTGAAAAAAAGTAAATCTGATCTGACACATGTGTCAAGTACAGTGTCAATGCATCTCCTCACTGGCCTCATTTGATAGTAATGTAGACATTAACAAAGCAGAAGTGAGTGAAGCTTCAACTTCTTGTCACTAAGCAGCTGTTGCTGTGTTTACATTTCAAACTGCTGTATCATTAAACCCCTCCAAAGCACTCCACAGAGAGACTTAATGTGAAAGAGGAAGCTTTAAAACCAGTAAAAAAGCTTCCAGTACAGAAGCATGCATTAGAAATTAAATAAAGGGTTTAAAGAAAGAAAAGAAAAAAGATACAGCTGTGTGTAATGCTTGAAAGAATGAAAGAAAGTCATACACATTTGGAACGACATGAGAGTGAGTAAATGATAACAGTGTTTGTTTATGGGCAAACTTCCTTAAAGAATATAATATAAGTAAAGGAAAACACAGATAATATATTCATGAATAAATGAACATATTCTGTACCACATTTGAACTATGAGTCATATTTTACTTTTTGTAAAAGTATAATGGAGTATCTGAAAATAAAATGATGCTAGCTGCTGAAAGCAAAACAAAACCCGAAACTAAATCATCTCCAGATCCAGCACAAGCATTTTCACATCCAGACACCCTCCTCTCTCGTTCTCTATCCCCAGCACTGATCAGTGGATTACACTGATCAAATGAGACAGACAATATGCCCAACATGGTGGCAAAGCAGCCATCCTGCTGTGCCAGGGACTGACAGAACCCACTCACTCGCCTCTGCCAACCCATAGAGGACATGCAGACAGGGGCTGGCACGTGTCCTGAGCCCTGACCACTGCAGCTTCACGCTCATTATCTCTTCCTGGGATTTCCTGTTAGCACACACGCATGAAACAAAAAGCACACACTTACATGCTGCTAGCATTAGCAAGAAACTGTTTTGGCTTGCTAACAGAGTGACAGAAAAAGAACAGACAGAAATATCCATCCATATAAAAAGTGCAAGTATTTACATTATACCATAAAATCATTATAGAAGTATAATAATATTAAACATGTAAAACTGCCAGTATTTAATATGACATTTGGCTTGCTTTCCACTTCACCAAAATGATCAAAACAGTTATTTTATTCTCCACACTATTCTGTTTATGGTGGGATTTACTGCTGTCATCAGAACTAAATAAATCTCTCCCATCTGTTTTTCATTTCTCCTCTGATTCTACGTCTGTTTCTCATTATTCCATTTAATAAAGCAATTAAACAATGCAATTAAATATAAAAATATGTGGTTAATGAGTTGTTTTGTGGTCCATTAGAAATCAGTGCTCTGTCTCACCTCTTAAATTAGATAGGTACAACTTCGAATACATTTGAGAGCACAGAGCACATTATTATTTTTTTATGTGTGTGTCATAACTCCAACCATTATTATTTTTTATGTGTGTGTCATAACTCCAACCTGTGCTCTCTGGTTTTTGTGTTTTAAGACTCTACTTTGTAATGTGTTCCTGTTCATTGTTTTCTGTTGTTTTGGTCTCATCTATATTTTGGTCTCATCAAACATAGTGTGCAGGTATTCATTGAATATTGTTTTAAATTTGAAAATGCATTTAAATATGCACTTAAATATTTCACTTTAATATTTTAACTATAAAATGTTGGAAAATATTGTGTTACTTTGACATTTGGCTTAGAATTATGGTCATGCAGAAAATGTGCTTTATAAGTACAAATATACAGCCAATATGTCAATAATAAGCATGCTAATAAACAACTAGTTAAGAGTGAACATTGGTCCCTATACTGGTGTTACCATACATAATATACATGTTTGCATAAATCCGAAGTGCTTGATGCACAAAAACAAGTTTCCCTTGTAGCCAAATGTCAGATGTAAAACTGTAGTACTGAAGATAAGCAATTATCCAAGCATCAAGTCTCCATTTGCATCCTCACCTGACAAAGCAACAGTTCAACACAATCCAACACAATCAACAATCTCCTCTTCTCCAGTCACTCAGAAAAGAAGAGCACTTATGTCAGTGGGTTTTCAGTGATCAGAATTTGCTCTTTCTACCACATACTTGTTCACTCTTTCATCCTTTCCTTTTCATTCCTCCCTCTTCCGTCTCCTCCCTTTCTTGGTTGTAATGCTGTTATAGGGATGGAAAGATGTAATACTATTAAAGCAGGACATGTTGTATGATTTGCTTCACTTGTCTTACTATATATTAGGTGTCAAAGGGATGAATCGCCAAGGTGATAGGCTGCATTGAACACACCGGCTTGGTTAAACGGGGGGGCAAGTTGACTGTATGATGAATGGTTGTATCCAACACATACAGTTCCACATAAAGTACAGTGGAGGGTCATTTTCCTAGAATGAGTATAATTACTTAATGTACCCTGTTGGCCATCAACATGCAGAAGAGCGATGCATCTTTTTCTCTTTTAAAGCTTTAATGGATAAGATGACTTAGCCAAAGTATTTGAGAGGAGGCCAATTATATGTTTGGGAATTCTCTTGTAAAGACTGCGTTCTTCCACCTCCACACCTTTGCACATCCCGCCCAATTTTAAGCCTTAGCGCTTCTAGTCTCATAAACAACAGCATCTGTTCTCATTGGCTTACTAGTAACCTTTCCCTCTCTTCTGTGATCCAGGGGTTTTCAAATGTTTTTGATGTCAAGGACCCCCAAATATGACAATCCCTTGGGAAGGAATATTTTCTAAAAATGTAAAGGCAATTATATATTTGGAATAATTAATGTTTTTTGAAAAGAATAATTTTTTTTTGCTCACTAAGGCTGCATTATTTGATCAAAAACACAGTAAAACGCCAATGTTGTCAAATATTACAATATTGCAATATTGTCTAAACGGGTCGAGCCAATTCTTTTAATGAGTAATGGGTGTTTTTGGGCGTAACGTGCAATAAACCAATCAGAGTCTCATCTCCCATTCCGTTTAAGAGCGAGTTGCACTCGTTCCAGGGCGGATTCGCTATTTAAACGGCGGGATTTTAAGGCGCACCGACTGAACGCGTCTCCAGAGAGCAAACGGATCTGCTCATGCTCGAGCACATAGGTAGGCTAATTCTTATACATGCAATGACTATCTATTATGACATTTTTATATTTATCTAGCCTACACAATAATTTTATTTTACACTGTTATCCTTTAACTTTTAATATTTGGCAAGTTTGTGTGCTGCTGCGTGTCCCTGTGAATAATAAGCGAAGTGAACTACTAATGCGCTCTTTAAATAACAACAAAAATATTGCGCCATTGACTTTAGACCAGGTTTGAGTTGGTTTATGGCGCAGTCTATTTTCAGTCCCTCAAAATAGCAACGCGCCAACAATGCACCTGAACACACAGTTTTCAGACCAGCACGCCCATGGGCGCAAATGCATTTGCTATTTAAACAACGTGGTGCAGGACGGGAAAATGAGAACTGCGTCGGGCTGAAACTAGCAAAATGGCTTGCGCCGCCGCGTTGCACCGGGTGTAGGGCCCAAAGTTTGAAAAACCTTCTCGGTAAATCGCTATAGAGCTGCTGCCACTATAGAGTTAGAACTGGTGAATGCGGTTTACAGATTTTATAGAAAGTGAATGATGTGCGCCAAATGAAACCTGTAGAAACCGAATACTTCAATGGTTGCGGACGAAATAGCTCAAATCGAGAGCCAACACAAACGCAATGACATGTGAAATAAAACGTCTCCATGTATTAAAGTAGAGTGGCTTGATTAAGTGCTGGAAATATACAGTCACACACAGGTGTATGGTGTAAACTTATAGCGATATTAAGATGGCTATATAAGAATAAACATGTTTACGTATTTTTTTTCTACATTTAACTTGGAGATCACAGTTTAAATGCTTCAGTTAATTTTCTATTCTCTTCGATCAGTCGAAATTATTCAGTTGTTTTGATATTAGGCCTATTTTATAAACCTAATAAATAATTGACCTTGTTTTTAATGGAGTCACTTATGCTCATCAAGGCTGTATTTATTTGATCAAAATACAGAAAAAAAAAAATTCTAGACTAATATTGTGAACTCTTAGGCTATTGCAATTTCTAATATTGGTTTTCAATTTTTTATATATTTTAAAATATAGTGTATTCCTGTAAAGTAAAGCTGAATTTTCAGCATCATTAAAATGTTGCATGATCCTTCATAAATCATTATAATATTCTGATTTATTATCAGTGTTTAATATAATATTTTTATAGTCTACAATATTTTTGGAACCTTTTTTCTTTGATTAGGCTAATAAAAAGTTAAAAAGAAATTAATTAAAAAAATATAAATATGTTCTAACAATATAAGTCTTTACTATCATTTTTATCCCTTTAACACTGAATAAAAGTATTTTATAAAAAAAATAAGGAAAAATGTACTGACCCCAACCTTTGGAATATAGTGTATATTGTAACTATTTTTATTTTTAATAAACACTGTTCTTTTTAACTTTTTATTTATCAAAGAATCCTGAAAAATATCACAGGTCCCAAAAAATATTAAGCAGCACAACTTTTTCCAACATTGATTATAAATCAGCATATTAGAATGATTTCTGATGGATCATGTGCCACTGGAAATTCAGCGTTGCTTCACAGAAATACATTATATTTTAAAGTATATTAGAATAGAAAACTTTTATTTTAAATTGCAAGTATATTTCACAATATTATTTTGTGAAATAATATTCAGTATTTTTATCAAATAGAAACAGCATTGATGAGCCTATAAGGAACTTTACTGATCCCAAACTTTTGAACGGCAGTGTATTGTACTGTACAAATATTTTCTCAGATAACCTAAAATATGCATAATTTTGTTACATTTAGTTTAGTCAAGGGTCAAATCAAATATAAATAGCACATTATAGTTAAAAGTTCACAGTTTTTTGTGTGTGCTGTACAGGTCTGTATAAAGAATGTTTTTGCTCAGGTGGCCAAAATGTCCGCCCAATAGAGAAGTTTTGCTCAGCAAGAAATAAAATTAGAGGGAACATTGACTTCAAGGTGCATATAACTTAGGTTATGCTGGTTGTTTACAGTGTTGTTAGTGAAGCAGAATAATCCTTTACTAACTTGTTCACATCGAAACCAGCTTTGCATTATGTTAAACAAAACAAAACGCATCCATCTGCATGTAAACCTGGGAAATGAAGTAAAACGCTCTCAAGCGTATGAATGGCGTGAAGGTGGAAAGTATTAACTGACAGAAGCAGTTGTGCACCAACCACCAATTGAGCATCTCACACACACACACACACACACACACACACATCACCATCTGCTCCTGCGTGTGCTGATAGCCCGATGTGAGAACATATTAGCATTGTAAAATGTGTGTGTAGGTGGGTCAGCTCAGTCACGGCAGTGATCAGGGACAGAGGCGGAAAAAAGTACCTCATCAGTTTAGGAAGAAAAACGCTTATGTGTCAAGAGGTATGAATTACAACCAGCCCCATCTGTTCTCACGCTCTCAATGTCATTATCATCAACTCTCTAATTATTCTCATTACGACTGTTTATTTAGAGTCACAGTAGTCATTCTCTCGTGGCAGCGTCGTTCACAACATACCTTGAGAGCACGACCACAGATTCATCGATCAGCGTTAGCACCAGACAAACAGGTCATGCGTTACTTGGACTGCTGAGGTTGAGGTCTTCAAGAACAACACAGCAACTGAAAATAATGAAAAGAAGATGCTACTGAATATAAAAACATCACCCCTTAAGGGTTTAATGACTTTTCTAAGGCAGTAAGCTGACAACCACTCTCGGTGCACCAGTAACCACAGGAAATCATTAGCAGTAAGAGCTCATTTCAGCCCTGCTCCGTCTGATTGAGGAGCTAAAGGAGAACTTCTTAATCATGTTAAATTAAAGGTCCTTTAGATTTAATCTTACCCTTTCCAATCTCTTAACTACTTATTTGTCCCAATTATTTGCTTTACTGAGCCCATTAACGGCCCTTTTCACCTCAGAATTAACCAGTAGCAGCTGTAATCATGCCAGTGTGAAGCCCTCTTCATTAGAGCGCACACACACACACACACACACACTGGGGAACATGTCAGAGGAAGCTCCCACTCTTCTGATTGAAAACCAGCATTAAAGTCACTTCAGGTGGCGTTTCAGAGGAAGAACCCAACTGTGCTGAGATGATCTATGTCTGTCACACTTTCCTACACAACTCACACACTCATCACAGAATATGAATCATCATCCAATACTCATGTCCCACTCTTTGTGTGATGCATCACTGCATATGTAATGTAATTTATGTGCAAATAAAATATTTCCTCAAACAGTCACCTTCTCAGCATGGAGCAAATCTTTCATATCTGCTGTGAATCATCCTGAAGATGCCTGCGCCGCTCGCTCTGCCAAAACAGGATATTAACAATTAAAGCTACGATTTATCATCATTTCTCAACACCCTAAAATGTTGGTGTATGACGGACATTTATCATTGTAAGAATGATTGTGTGAACTGCATGTGCAATAATAATAAATCATTGGAGAAATGTGCAATGATAGCGCAAGCTTTGCTGTGTTAAAAACCGAAGTAAAAAGCAGATTAATATCTCAAAAGAGCTTCAAAAATGAAGAATAAGGATTAAGGTGAAACCTTCCCAATTTTATCGGTCCATCTGTGCGGAACAGCATGCAGTCGGCTCCTGTGGTTATTACATCTGATTTTTGTCAGAGACAGGGGCCACAAAACTGTTCAGGGCAGGCCATTCAAGAAATGGACGGTTTGTTGGCACTGCTGCTATATGACCTTAGCAGAGAGATTGAGCTATCACACTTTTAATGACCGCTGCAGGAAATGTTCCCTTAATCCTGTCTGATTACTAAAGTTACAAATTTCCACTTCCAACAGGTTTAAAGTTAATGACCATTATGGACATACCTGATGATTAACTTCATAATCACATCCTGCTGCGGTTTCCTTTTCTGTCCAGTCTGTCAAAGCACAAAAGCATTGATACACAATCCAAACAATGACACGGGCAGAAACAATACATGCATGCACACATACAGCAAACTTTATAATCAATTATATTGTGATGTGATAAACTTTTTAATATATTGAATATGTGTACATAATGCACACTATTGTTTAAAAGTTTGGGGTCAGTAAGAATTTTTTTATGGTTTTGAGTCTCACCAAGTCAGCATTTATTTGATCAAAAATACAGTAAAAACAGCACTACTGTAAAATATCATTACAATTTAAAATAACTTTTAATAAATATATTAAAAAAGTAATGTATTATAAAAGCAAAGCTGAATTTTCCGTAGCCATTACTACAGTCTTCAGTGTCAAACAATCCTTCAGAAATCATTCTAATGTGCAGATTTGCTGCTCAAGAAACTCTTCTAAAACTCATTTTGTCAAATGAGACAAAAAATACAGTATAGCCATTTATTTATTGAGAGAAATTATCCATTGTCTGTCAGTGGCAAAAGTATGTGAATCTTTGCTTTCTGTATCTGGTGAGAACCCCTTTTTGCAGCAATAACGGCAGGTAAACGTTTCTTGTAACTGCTGATTAGTTCTGCACAACAACTTGTAGGAATTTTAGCCCATTCCTCAGAGGGGGAACCACCTCAACTCTGCGATGTTGTTGGGCTTCCTCCTAGGAACTGCTTGCTTCAGCTCCTTCCACAACATTTCATTTGGATTAAGGTCCGGGTTTTGACTCGGCCATTCCAAAACATCAACTTTGTTCTTCTTTAACCATTCTTTTTTGAATAACTTGTAGTAATACAATGACCCATTTTCTCTCAAGATTCAGTTCTGGACAAATATCCTAATATTTTCCTTTAGAATTTGCTGGTATAATTCAGAATTAATTGTTTCATCAATGATGGCAAGCCGTCTTGGCCCAGATACAGCTAAACATGCCAAAACCATGATACTACCAACCAACATGTGTCACGGATGGGATAAGGTTCTTATGCTGGAAGGCAGTGTTTTCCTTTGTCTAAGCATAGTGCTTCTAATTTAAACCAAAAAGTTATATTTTGGCCTCATCTGTCCACAAAACTGTTCTCCAAGATCCTTCTGACTTGTCCACATTATCTTTAGCAAACTGCATACAGACAGCAATGTTCTGTTTTGGAGAGCCTCCTTGCAACTCTGCCGTGCACACCATGGTCGTTCAGAAATTAGGTGGTGAACTCATGAACATTAGCCAATGTGAAAGGCCTTTAGTTACTAAGAAGCTACCCTGAGATCCTTTGCAACCTCACAAACTATTACTGTACACATCTTACTTTTGGAATGATCTTTGTTGGTCAACTACTCCTGGGGAGGATAACAATGGTCTTGAATTTCCTCCATTTAAACACAATCTGTGGATTTGTGGAGTCCGAACTCTTTAGAGATTGTTCTCAGAGATCTCCTTTGTTCGTGACATGATTCACTTCCACAAACATGATCAGACTTTGATAGATATCTGTTCTTTAAATAAAGGCACACACTGACACCTGATAGTCATCCCACTGATTGAAAACAGCCCTGAACAGATGGACTCTAATTTCACCTTCAAATTAACTGCTAATCTTAGAGATTCACAAACGTTTGCCACTCACACATGTAATATTGGATCATTTTCCAGAATAAATGTATGACAAAAGTATATATACATTTGTCTCATTTGTTTGACTAGGTTATCTTTTTGGTCAGATTTATGCAGAAATATAAAAAATTCAGAAGGGTTCACAAACTTTCAAGCAGCACTATGTATTAGAATGGTTTCTGAAGGATCATGTGACACTGAAGACGGGAGTAATGGCTTCTGAAAATTCAGCTTTGTCATCACAGATATAAATTACATTTTAAAATATATTCAAATAGAAAACTATTTAAAATGCAATATTTCACAATATTACTTCATCAACTAAATGCAGCCCTCAGTAAGCATTTTCAAAAACATTTACTGACCCCAACATTTTACTATAAGTGGATTGTTTCTGCTATAATGTTTCAGTCTGTAAAAACATAACACTCAACACAAAAGGGATGTGGTGAGACTCATGTTTGAGCCTTTATAACAATATATTTACCTCAGTCTCAACCTGCAGATGCAGCAAGAAACTCATGAACCTCACAGACACACCACACTGCCCTCTCAGTGTCTAATCAGACGGATGAAACTAATCTTCTCACACCGACTTCTCCTCCAGTTCAGTAGGAGTCTCCTCAAGAGCCGCAGGAAAGATTCCTGAGCACGCTCGTCGTGCAGGAGGAGAGAGACAGCAGCGGAGGATGAGTGAGGTTACTGTTTCATCTGACTCAGTAAGCCTGGACTAATTTGAGGCCTGAGTGGAGAGGGCACTTGTGTGCAGGCCTGATGAAAGCTCTTCAGAGGAGAGAAAAGAGTGGGGGATTGTATCAAATCGCTGGTCGCTCTCATAGAGAAGCCCTTCTCTATCTCTCTTTCAACAGAGCTTCTTCTATTTCCTTCTCTCTCTCTCCAGCGGTGCCACTCAACAGGATAGCCCTTTAATCTCCACCTATTCAGCTGCTCCCTTATTAAGAGTGAAACTAGGAATAAAAAAAAGAGAGAAAATAAAAACACACCTTGTCTTTGTACAGCTTTTTCACATCAGAGCAAAAGAAAATGTAAGAGATGAGAGCGAGTGAGAGCAGAACAAGTGCCTGCAGGAAAATCAGTATGTTGGGATTTAGAGTGTCTCTCTCCGTCTCCTTCATCCTCTCAGCACTCTTTCTGAGGAGAACATCAAACTCAGGGCTGCCAGCTAAGGTAAGCTTCAGAGAGACAGGAGAAAACAGAAAGCAACCAAAGGTGAGAAGAAAAGAACTGACTTCACAAATGCTAAAAGACACTCGTCAGTGAAGTTTAAACAGAATCCACAGGAACTGAATTAGCTTTGGGTTTGAGATTCTAACAGGGCTTCTGGACAGGGAGGATAATGCAGACGCCTGACTCACTGAGTAGAGAGAAAGAGTAGGTCAGTTTGTCATCATCTGAGGGAGACAATCGAAATCTGTGGAGATTAGTGAAAATCAATATCTCTCATTTGAACTATCTACTGCCATAATGTACAAAGCCAGCGGCTTATTTAACAGGCTGGTACATCAGTCAATCATCAATCTGCTGCTGACACTCCTTTGCTAACAGCAAGACCAAGTTCATCATCTAGTCTGGTGTATTTAGACAGGAGCACCCACATTAGCAGTACAGACTGCACTCGTGCAGATGTGAAATCAAGCTCCCTGAGAGACCTCAGCACTTCGACACCTGTGACGGAAGTGACATCATGTAGATGCAAGTCTTTTTTCTATTTTGATGGCTTGACAATAAAGGCCTGTTCATATCAAGGATGATGCCTACAATTTTAATATCATTTAAGTGCACTAACCACATAAACCCCACATGGAAACTGTGACCACAGAAAGCACTACACGCTTCCAACAGAAGTAGAACAATCTTTTGTACTTGAAAGTCAATTTAATATATATTCTGCCTAAGTTAGGATATTTTTCCAGCTGGCAATAGGCATGTGCAATTTGACACATTTTACCACATTTAAATCTACAAAATTGTGCACAGATTTTCCCCTAAAACCAGTGTAAACAATGTATTAAATAGGTCCACAGATTTCATCTGGGCATTTCAGTCTCCAGTCCTTTATCTCAATGTCAAAAAATGCATCAAGTTGAAAAGATTCCCTCTTTCCTTCTATGGTGCAAGGAAGATTCAAGGCCAAAAAAAAGCCAGTTTACCCTGTAACGTTTTCAATAAAAAAAAAAAAAACAAACCCATTAGTGCCAAGTAGAAATGGTTCCTATAGAATTAAGTACACACGACGTGGTCATGGAATGCTTTAAATAACACATTTACTAAAAGGCTTCTGTGGGAAAACTTCAACAGCAAAGTTCATGAGCAGATGAAGTGTTAAGTTTCATTTCTCTAAGTTAGTAATTTTACTTCTAGAGCATCAGAATGCAGGAGGTGAGAGACATTTACTGAAATCACTCTCTAAAGGAAACTAACTCAAACCACCAAAATAAATCAATTTGCACTAACACACTTCCTGGCCGGTAATCCACTTGAGGTGAGAAAATCAAAAGGGTGTGTTGTCTCACCAGCTGTGGTTGGGGGGCTGTAAGGCATATTTGAGTCAGCTGGGTCTGTGGTTACAACAGATAGCTGAGGCAGCAGAAACTGTCTTACACACTCTTTCTCTCACACACACACTCATTCAACTTCATGTCTCAACTCTTCAGTCAGCCTTTCAGCCGCTTGACACCATGTGGGAACATCTAGATAACATATCCAGCATTCCCAGCCTCTGTCATTAGTCTCAATACTGAAGACATATGGGGTTAATGTGACACACACCCAGCCTGTGATTCAAATCTCACAGTGGTGCTCTCAATTAAACCAACATTCATGACACGTTTTACAAAAAAAAAAGTTTATTGAATTAACAACTGTACATGATCAGTGCTGACACAGTTTGCTACATACTTTGGTGTGAAGTTGATAGGTTATGAAAGGCAGACGGGCCAAGGTTGTGTACTGTACTAAAGTTGGAGTTTGCCGTGACCGATTCAGCTGTGGCCCCATGAAGCAGACTCCAGTTCCCATAGTTCAAACAGTACTATTTACACAAAAATGGTTAGCCAGGATCAGGTTTAAAAGAGCCACTCGCTTCTCTCTCTCTCTCTCATGCACACACACTTTCACACAGAGCTTCCACCAAAGTCAGTGCAGGCAATGAATTTATCCATTAGAAAACTGGCTCAACTTGTACAGAAATGAATCCCCAATTGACTCCGATCACTCACGTAGAAGGTTTACATCAATATGTGAGTGAAAACAGGGCTGCAGGCTCATTAGGGTGGAGCTCTACAGCAAAAGTAATCTGTCAATCACCGCGGTGAGTCACATCCCATTTCAACAACAGCGGACTATAGTGGGGCCGCTTATGGATCAGTTGGCAAGTTGCTCATCGCAATGTGTGATCCACGCCGAGTCAGCATGTTACAATCACACCTCATTATCTGAATTCCTCTTTCCAACAAGACGGCACACAATGCAAAGGGCACAGAAAAATAGTACATTTAGTCATTCTCCATGTTTAATATCGCTGTCAATTTACAAACATCTCACTCTCCTCTGGGCTGTTTCCGGCGTATTCTGGCTTCCGCAGGATTCCAGTCTGATCCCATTTCCATGAACTTATTCCATAGGCTCAAAAAGCAAAATAATTACTAAGATCAGGATAGGGTTTTCCACGTTTAGCAAACGGCCAGCCCAGAGAGTGTGCTTACAAAATCAAAATGAAAAAGTGTGTCCTAATCTACATTCATCAAGCATTAAGGACATGAGGACAAAGAAACCCATCACAAGTATATCAGGACATGGAAATATATATAATTATATATTTATAAAATGTCTTTATTACTCCATATATACACTTTTTAACAAATTGTCCAGGGAGCGGAAGGCTAAATCTGAAGCACTGCTTCATATTACATCACAGATCGTTCACTTTTTGTTAAAAGGAAGGAAAGGCGGCGGGGGGGAAATACTATGGAAGGAATAGGCACACAATCCCATGAGCAGACCGAAAGCAAAGGCAAGACAACATTTACTACATTAGTGCCGTCAGAAATCCTTGGGACAGTTTAACATGTTTCCGCTTGGATCTGTAGAGGACCGCTCCACTGCTATTAGAATCCAGGTGTGCTCAAAATAAAAACACCTGGGAACTGATCCCAATGGACCGACCAGTTCCGAACCTGGGTTCCTACTATAAAAGGAGGAAAAGGTGGAGGAGAGATCCCTTGAATCCATTAAATATCAGGCCCAATGGGAAACTCCATACATGGGTCTTTATATCTGGTGAAGCAGTGAATTTAGTAGATCACTTCATACACAGTGGCCTTCTTGTCTCCAGATCCTGTCACAATGTACTTATCATCAGCGGAGATGTCACAGCTCAGGACAGAGGACGACTCCTTGGACTGTGGAGAGAGGAAAGCAGGAAAACAATTAGCTGACATGATCAAACAGTCTCAGTGACATCATAAACCAAAGAGCAGCATGTCAACATCACTCCCTTCTAAATATTAACTGAAGCACTTAAGCCACTCTGAGAGGCAAGTAGGTGTGTAGACAATTGGCAGCGTATGCAAGCAGTGCAGAGTTGTGTGATTTTTGCCTGAAGCAGGGAGACTTAAGTCGCTCAAACAATTTAACGCCCATCATCTAACTGAATGTCAGCAAGAATTCCCCTGGTGTTACACAGTATTAATAGATTATCATGTCAGCAGTCAACTTGAAAGAAGAAAAAAAATTGCTCAAAAATAAACATTTTAGAGAAAAGTGACCGAGATGGTGAATGCAAGAGTGGGAAGATGACTGCAAAGATGTTTGAAATTTAATTCAAGGAATATTGCCTGCATGTGAAAAAACCAAGCACAAATATTGCTGAGCAAACGCTCACCAGTAAACAGAGCACACAAAATGACAAACCTGGAGTGGAGTAGCAGTTGACGGAGTAAAATGTTTATTTACTTGTGTTTACATTTCCATTTAGCATTTTTTATTATTTCAGTTTTAGTCATTTTATTCAGTTTTATAAGTTTTTCATCAGATATATATTTGAAACATTTATTTATATTTACCTATTTAAAACAATGTAATGGTTTTAAACTTTAACAATAAACACTGATTGAAAACTGTAGCTTCTCCAATAACACTACTGATTGTCTGTTTTTTAATGATGTCCATTATTTTGACAAGGCCATTCAGAATGGTTCTAAAATGGTAGCCTCACTTCCTCAAACTAAGCACTAAGCCATTAAACTTGTAAAATGCTTGTCAACAAAGATGTCATTTCATGCATTCGAATGGCCCATTTTCTGTACAGCTGCATCTCTACAGCAAAAATAAAAGCCATCACTCAAACACCCTATTACAACAGGAATAAAACTCCCAAAGAAAGCCTGAAAACAATCTAAGAAGCTCACTCAAATCACACAAACACACATACATTCCCACTGTATTATGGTCTGTAGCAAGGGGAGGGAATGCGGTATTGATTGACATACCTGGAAAATGCTGGCACCATAGGGAGTCCTCCAGGCATTCAAGAGATTGTCCTTCCCAGTGCTCACAAACCATTTACCTTTAGGAAATGGAACAAACACATGCAATAATGGGTACAGAGTCAAGGTTGATCTAAATGACATGATTCACTACAGCTCGACTTATTTGGAAGTAGAGTGGGCCATTAAGAGAGAGAGAGAGAGAGTGCTGGGGATGGTACAAAGTGCAACCTGGCCCCGCTAAAATAGAAAAACACCACTAAAAACTAAAGTAAGGCTGAGGTACTCTGTGCAATTGTTTTCCCATGTCATGTCTCAGATATGTTTTACAGAAAGACTAATGACCCCCATTTATTCTCAGGTGCAAGATGCACTACATACAAGGTGAAGTAACAGTATCTTACCACAGTAGGCAAATTTGAGGGAAAGGACACAGCTCTCGTGCAGGTGCAGCTGGTACTTGTCTGGCTTGGTGTGATGAAGCACCTCCACATTACTGCTCTCCATTCCCACAGCCAGCCACTCGCCCGTCGGACAGTAGCCCAGAGAGAAGATCTAAATGACAGCACAAAAGCCCATCAAAAAACTGATGTAAAAGTGCATAGAAAATGTATGCATAAACACTGATTTGGACTTTTAATTCATAATCAGAAACGGAAAGTACAAAATTCATTAAAATAAGTCAAGAAAATGTTGTGCCATGTATACACATTCATTTTCATAAATATTAAACAACTCAAAATTAACACTTTCAATCAGCAAGGTTTAGCATGACTGTTTCCTACATAAACTTTCTTCATACGAACCAAATCAGCATATTAGAATGATTTTTCAAGGATCATATGACACTGAAGACTGGGGTAAGGGCTGCTGAAATTCAGCTTTGCCATCACATTACATCAGGACTACATTACATTCTTAAATAAAAATGCTTATTTTAAAAATCGCAATATTTCACAACATCAACGTTCTCACAGTATTTTTGAAAAACGCAGCCTTGAAAAGCATAATAGACTTCTTTCAATACTATTAGTATTCACAAGTTTGGGATTGGTAAGATTTTATAATGTTTATGTATGATGTGTATGTGTAACGTTTACCTGTGAAGTAAAGTCATGCTGCTGGAGCTGTCGTCCCTCTCTCAGGTCCCAGGACCGTACTGTGTTGTCCAGTCCACCTGTCCACAGTTTGGTGCCATCATGAGAAATGTCTATACAACTTGCACCATCTGTGTGGCCCTGGAACTGCCTACATACATAGACAAGACATGTACACATCGTTGTTTAGTGCATCAGAACAGCATATACATCTCGATCCACAAAGAGACAATGTTTCATGCAACATCACCTGGCATGCTTCCTACCTGACAAGGGTTTGGTTGTGAAGGTCCCAGACAGCAATGTTTCCATCACTGCAGCAGGAGAAGCAGACCTTGGCATCAGGGCTGATCGCTAGAGCATAGCAGGCCGGGGCAGAAGAGGTAAGCTCGGCTTTGATACGGGGAGTCTGAGAGGCCAAATCCCATATGGTCAGAGTGCTGGCTTCCCCTCCAACGATCAAAGTGCGGCCATCCGGAAGCAGCTTACAGGAACGAATATAGTTATCCCTGTTCTGAAGAGAGAGAGAAGCGGTGAACATGTTGAGGGACAGACATTTTTGAAATAAGGCACTAAAGAGGATTTTTGTATGAGAAAAAAAATAAATTACACAATTTTTTACAAATGTCCCTCTCCAGCCCCTCAATAATCAGGCTGAAGAAGAGAACCAATCTAAATGACAGGGCTGAAAAGCAGCTGTTCAGCTCGCTGTTATTTGCTCTGGCTCTCTAAATCCTGTCTAACCTGTGTTTATGAAGGTTAATCGAGGAGGAGAGGCGGCCGATAAGAGGGCACAGAATGGTAAGTGGGTAGGGAAAAGCTTTTAAGGGTTTTTAGTTGCAGCACCAGGATGAAGCACATTTTCAAATTAGCAGGAGAATTCTAGACCCGTTCCTGAGGGAGATCAATAAGTCTAGGCTTTCAGACAAATTAAATCACTTTATAATGGCGAACAGCTCATCAAATACACGCTTTCTGCACTATGGAGCAAGCACAGGGACATGCACACACAAAAAAGCAAGTTACACAGACTGAGGGGGATAATGGAGAGCCATCATGGTTTTTTACCGTAGAATAACTACACACAGCCCGAAGATTGGTTCTTTATTTAGCAGGGTGATTAAAGGGAGGATAAAGATTAAAAATAGAAATGTTAAAAAAAATTCAAACGAGTGAAACTGTACTTCAGAAAAGATAATTCTGGTAATTTGTGTGGACTGATTAGAATTAATTTTTACCAGACAGTCGAGTTGCGAGACTGGGCTCTTGCTGCCGGGCTGACTGATATCCCAGATCTTCACGCAGCCTTTGCCGCCAGTATAGACATGCCGTGTGGGGTTGCTGATGGTTACTGCGCACACCACCTCACCGTGGCTGAGTGTGTTGATCTGACGGGCATGACGGGGAATGCCTGGTCCAATCAGAGCATCTGGAGGAAAAGGTACTGGTTGCATCTGGCCATCTGCACTAACATGGAAGGAGTAGGCCCTATTTATCAGAACAAAAAAGAATGAGATAAAATAATTGTGATGATTAATAGTAAGAAATTCCCATTCATGTCACATGATCCTTCAGATATCATTCTAATATGCCGATTTGGTTCCCAAGAAACATTACTTATTAACAATGTTGAAAACAGTTGTGCTACTTTTGTATTTTTGATCAATACAAAGTTGAAAAGATCAACATTTATTTGAAATCTTTTCTAACAGCATAAATGTCACTTTTGATCAATTTAATGCATCCTTGCTGAAGTATTAATGTACCCCAAAAAAAAAAAAAAGTATTCTAACAGTAGCATGTTATACATAGTTTGAATTCAATAACAGCACTTACGGTTTTCCTCCAGGTATAGAGGCCAGACTTGTTGGCAGACCGGGAGCACGCATGTGGGGATGTGGATCAAAGCCCGCCTACAACACACAGACATCTTAGCATAAGAGTAAAATATGAAAAACAAATAAGCTGCAAAACATACCGAAACTCATTTTAAAGTCAAATTTTCCCTGTATCAGCTCAATTGTAATATATTGTTAATATTCTAGTTTAGCTCTTGTTCGCACTTTATCTCTCCCCTCAAGCCATTATTAGAGACCCCCTAGACAAGTGTTACTTCCCATGCCATCAGCACAAACAGGGATGCAGAACAAACGCAGAAATGCAAAAGGTAATATTTAACCGGAATTCTATCCTATGTATGCATGTGAAGTTAGCCTCGAGTTAAGGAAGAGAGCCGCTAAAGGCCATTCTAGATGATTAGAGGAACAGGAGGTGTATGTGTGAGTGTAACAGAGAAAGAAAACTGGAACAGAACAACAAGCTTCTGCAAACCTTTAAGAATGTATATGTAATCAAAGAAAATAAAGACAGGGAGTCTAACCATAGGCGAGCGTCCATAGGCAGCAGCGGCTGCGGCACTCATCTGAGGGGAGATGTGAAGGCCAGGGTAAACACCCGGACTGGTCAAAGAGCCGTTCATCTCTGGGTGGTGACCCATCATGGCGAACGGAGACCCATATGGCGCCGCAATCGACAATGGTGTACGTAGAGCCGGTGCTGCTGGAATATATGAAGGAGAAAAGCCAAAGTTGAAAAGCTACGAATGCATGTATACACTTACAGGTTTGGCCTGTTAGCATAGCCGTGTAATTTTTTATTTGGCTCCAGATTAGCCACATAGAATCACCAGCTCAGATGGCTGGTTTCAAAAAGTTGTGCAATGCTCAAAATATGGTCCAAAAAGTGTCAATGAATGTGAATGCTTAATGAATGGATAGGTTTAAAGGTGCACATTTACTACTTACTCAGCGCTTCCATGCCAGGTATTTTTCCGGGTATGGGCCTGAGCCCAGGGGTGTTGCTGGTTCCTGGGGTGGGAGCGTCGTTGCGTGGGGTGGGGGTGTTGGACTTTAAACCTGGGGTGGAGGACTTGTCGTTCTGAAAGTTGAAGTAACAGAGATGGAATTAACGGAGCTAAAGCTACATACCACAAATGCTCAAATCCAGAGAGCTCTCTCGCTCTAATCCAGTCAAACACTGACAGCTCATTATAGCAGAGGAGGATAAAGCTAAACTTCAGAGCGAAACCTTCCCCGAGACCTCATCCTCTCACTCATCTTTAATCACTCTCTCTTTTCTCCTCTTCCCCTCTGAGGCTAGCTAAGCGCATTGAGATATTAGCCAAGGCTAGCGGCTAAGCCGCTGTTTGTCTGACTGTAGCTGATGTATTCATGTTTACGCTTCAATCTGACATTTACGCTGCAGCTATGAAGCTGAGGAGAGGAAGAGGGTTTTGCAAATGTGCAGAGGCTTGACACCATAAAGGCCCATCCTCTATTCCCTAACGCTTACATGTGGGTGGTCCTTCACTTTTGAGGAGGGGGTGCTCCCAGAGGAGGCCACAGAAGCTGGGCTGTTTGGGGCATCTTTCTTCAGCGTTCTGGCCTTATCGAGTCCATTCTCATGCGGAGAGTGAGACGGGCTGACCCTTGGAGTGGCTGGATCCTACAGTGGGAAAGAGAAACGTCACATACGAAAGAGTAGCAGTTCTCCAACCAAATATGGGAAACGGATATACTAGTGTTTACCTCGTTGGACACATCCACAACCAGATCATCACTTTTGTCGCCATCACTGTCCTGTAGTGTATAAACAACAGTTAAATATCCAAGAAAATAATAGATTTCTAAAAATGACATGGATATGAGAAAAAACATTTTGTCTAAAACACAGCTGGCTGTAAAAGTTGGCAGTATAAACAATCATATATTTCTAGCATGATATAATTAATATATATATATATATATATATATATATAACAGCAAACAGCATTGACAGCAAAAAGAACATGACTTAATTAGGGATGCTCAATATATCAGTATTGTATCACTCAGAGATCTGTAAATATTGGATATTCAGCAGTGTAAAATCATTTCCTTTATATTTAGATTACATTTGGCCTCATCTGATGCTCACTTATATTTAGTCTTTAAAAACTAATTAAACAGCTAAATGAAATCCGTAGTGGACACGATATGAAGGTCCATTTAAAACAGCTGATTTCTGTGTCGGGGCATGTATTATACAGAATCTTACATATCGGCTCATGTTGTCCTTCTCCTCCACTCTGCGTTTCTTCGGGTCCAGACTGAATTCAGACGAGCCTCTGTGTTTCTCACTGACCCTCAGGCTGTCTGACGGTGATATGGAATTATTCTGCTTTAGACAAAGAAAGAAAAAGATGATCAGCACAAATCACAAGTAAAAGCTCACCACTTGGTGACACTTAATGTTCCTCTGAAATAATGCTACATTTATAGAATATGAACATTTCACACTAGCGTCAAATCAATAATTCAGGATCCTCCCTCAAAAGATGTAATCTTCAGAAACCCAAACTTATAGAACCTCTTTAAATATCATGTAGCATACATATATTTACATATGCAGGCTTATTACATTTTAAACAAACACTCCATGTAAGAGTTTCCCTCAAAATAACATAACATACACTTTAGGATCTGCTCATTAGCTGCAGACAGTCAGCTATGCTCAGGATGGCCCAGACTCTCAGCAGCACAAATACAAATATCAGAGGCGACATGGGGTCACCAGTGGCTTTGAGTGAGCCATGTGTGTAAATTCCTCGCTCGTACAAGGTAAACACGGAGAAGCGAGGGGGTTAAGCCCCAGGTCCTGTTAGATCACCCCGCACTCCCTGGCATGTAGAAAAGGAGAGAGCGTGGGGCCTGCCAAGCAAGCAAGCCCAGGCCCCATGAAGCAAAGCAGGCAGGACAGCTGAGCAAACTATCCCTGAAGAGTGAAGCCTCTAAACCAGCCTGACCACACCACACTTCAAACATTCTGGGCTAACCTCGCAGCCCTGGGCAACCTGCACCGAGCATTACACAACGCCAATGCGCCAAACTGAACAGCAGGGTCAAGTGAAAACTGATCCCTGCGGCACGGAGCAGGGAGAGAGAGAATAACACAGTGAAACGCAAACTCCAGACCAGAATAAACGGCCCCTCACCCCGAGAGCTAACCAGCCAGACGACAGCTTGTTTCCTAGCCTCCCGTACATGCCCTCCCCGACTAAAACAAAGCAAACAGCCACCCTTTCACCACAACGACTGGGCATTAAAGGAGGAACTGAGTCCACTCCCAGCCCTCTGCCAAGACCACTTGATTGACCACAAATCCTGTGGTTTTCTGTCAAAAAAGCTTGATTGTTTAATACTTGAAACATAATAAATGAAGACAGCCACAATTATTAGCATTGTAATTTTAAAGTTCTTCTGTAAAAAATATATATATTTTACAGTGAATTACAATAGTAATATTTCATATTTTGGTTAATATTGTAAATTGCAATAATCAAAATTTGACAAATTGTGAAGCCAAAAAGTAAAAAAAACAAGCACAGCAAATCTGGACCTTCCATTCCAATAATACTAATTCTTGAATAATAATAATACATACATAAAAATAGTAACAATCTTTTTTTTCTAAATCACACATCTCTACTTTGTTTTGGGTGATTTTTAAAAGTATTATGTATTCAAATTAAGAAAGTATTCTTAAACTTAGAGTAGGTACCCTAGAAGAAAGTCACTGCAGATAGGACAGGAAAGGAGGAAAGAAGAGCAGCTGGAGTTACATGGCCCAGAATGCACCAAGAGTGGCAGCAACTGAGTGGCGCTCCCTCTGTGAGCACGGCTGGGCAGGCGGGCATCATCTCTGGGCCAGAGAGTGTGGCACTGCCAGTGCATGATCTCAGTGCCAAGCCCACACTCTCAGTCTGACTGACAAACCTCTATTCATGCAGAGAGAGATGGGGAGACCGATAAAAGGGAGGATGTGGCTGGGCCAAAGGAAGTGATCTCCAAGCAGAAGGAACTCCATGCTCTCCTGGAGGCAACACAAAGGAATCCCGGCAGCTTAAATCCCACTCACAAACACTCTACAACAATCTCAGTGTTGCTTTTGTCAGCACTAAGCAGCCCATTTCTCTCCCCACCCCCTTCTTCGGCTAATCCAGAAGTAATAAACAGACCTAGACTGCTCTCTCAGCCTGACAGGGGAGCGTGTATGTGTGCGTCTCCGCTGCGGGTTTAATAGGCTGACCTTTTAAAACAGCTTAACGTGACTCAATAAGCAAAGTCAGAGCAGTGCTATCAGATGACCCGTGACAACAGGAAGTCCTGGCGGGCAGAGAGCAGGATGGCCGCTGCTGCACTAAGCACTAATCAGCAGCAGAGTCTGATTTCTGCAGGCATGACTGCACCCATTCACACTGCTGCCTATTCAACACACACACAAACTCTATTGCCAAGTCAAACCTTTCTGCGTATCAAGTTTAAGAGGCGAAATGGGGCAATCCAGCATTTGGGAGATAGGGAGACTAAGTGGTTATAAGAAAACTGCAAATAAACATGACACAGATATGCACAGAGGGACAGAACGAGAGCAGTGGAGACAGAGCCAAAGGAACGAGTGAAAGAACAGTTAACAAAACTGAAGAAAAGAGGCACAAGAAGAAACAAAGGAGGCAGCAATGAGATATGGTTGAATGAGTCAGGTTTATCTGAGCCAGGAGCGGGTGAGGACAAATCCTTTAAGATAGAGAGTCAAAGTCTTTTTTAATTGTGATGAAATTATAGCGCTGCTAATCCATGGCCTGTGCTTTTGTGCATTTTTTACCTGGATTAAAAGTAGGATTATACAGCAGGCTCCCCTCTCTTTTTTATTATTTTTAAAAAGGCTTAGTGCCCCCTAATGCTGCCTACCCTGCTCTCCGCACGCTGTTAACGTGCTACTGACTCTCCTCTTCATCAAACGCCAGGATTTAAACGAACGGTTCAACAATTTTTAATTCTGCTACATTTTACTTCATGTCGATTCAAACTGTTTGAATTTTGTGGAACACAACAGGAGTCATTTGTGAGAGATGTGAAATGGAGAAATGTAATGCTCAAGGCTAGGGCTGCTGCAACAACTAATCGATAAAATCGATTATTATTGATAATGAAAATCATCGACAGCGATTCTCATTATCGATTAGTCGGGTCTGCCCACAGTGCACGTCCAACTTCAGCCGGTTGCATTAAATTACAGCACTGAATAACGCATTTCTATCGACAAAATGCATCTAAAAATAGTGGAGGAAACAGAATGAGATGCTGCTGGAGAACTAGGCTGCGTGATCCAAGCTGCCTAAAAGATGAGGATTCTTTATTTTAATGCATTAGCATGATGGCTTGCCCTGTCAGGCTCTTTGACAGATGCGTGTGCATCCTCAGTGTAAAACTTTAATTTTACGGTCATATCGTTATCTATAAATGTCACATATTCACGTGATCATTTACATTTTTACATAAAGGTTCGCCCTGACAGCCTGTGTTAAGTTTAAAATACAGAATGAGCGCCGGGCGGGCGCGTGCAAAGTCAACTCGTGCTCCTGCAGAACATTACTCTTACCTCTTGGTTAACACGGAGTTTGTGTTTTTATTCGTCTTTATTATTATTTTAATAGAGATTTAAACTATATTCACTATTACAGTGCTTAACAAATTTATTAAAACACATTTATGTAAGGTTTTTAACAAATTATGTAAGGTTTGTGCCACTGCTTCTCTAAACTAACAGCATTGGTGATTACCAAAGTCATTTTTTTTGCTTTCCGTATTGGTTAATATGCATAAGCTCTTTAGTAACAATAGTAGGCTATTTCTAATGCTATAATATAATTAGTGCTGTTATCTATGAAAGAAAGGCAGAGCGCTTCAAGGTGTTTTTTTTTCAGATACCCAACTACAGTCAAAAAATGCATAATGGCAGCAAGAATACAAGCTGTTGCAAGGCATAGGAGGCCATTTTTCTTATAGTGGGAATTAATACTATTTGGTTGTTTGAGCGGTTGGAGCAGAATACTAAGTGTGTTTTCTGTCAATAAAATAAAAAATACAATGTTTTTTAATCCGATTAATCGATTGAATAACCGGCTAACTAATCGATTATCAAAATAATCGTTAGATGCAGCCCTACTCAAGGCAGGTTCTTTTTTTGTTGGACATGTAAGGGAATTGGTGTGAAGAGCCTTCTCCCTAAAACTAATTAAGATAAGTGTAATTAACGTAAAATTTAAGACACAATCATGCTGATCCAATTTGACAGATGGCAGTGCAGCATCTAACACAATTGTGGTATCGGTACTTAAAGTACACAAAGAAGAACGATGGGAACACTTGCTAAAAAACTACTGAATGAACCCATACAGTAGTTAAGTGTAAGGAACAGACTAAAACTGAAGTTCTAAAAAAACAATTAGAGACAGACATGTAAAATCAGAAAATGACAGAACTCACCGTGCTAGATTCACGCTCTTTATCCATGAGAGAATGATGAAGTCGTTAAAATAAACAGATAAAGAAAAACACTAGTCAGCATTTACATTTATTTCCATACCAAAACATGAGAGTATCGATTCAAGACATTTGTTTTTGTTTTCTCTTCAGTGCATACGTGCATTACCTCTGTGCTCCAGGTCATGATGGTTCTTCTCGTCTTTGACTGGCAGGTGCGCCTGGCTGCCCAGAGCTCCCAGCGCTAGCAGACCTGACCCTGAGCCCGTGACTGGAGGGATGCCTGGGGGCTGCAGCCCCGAGGGGTGAGGGGGCAGCTGGACCGGGGGTCCATGGGCAGCATGAGAAAGGTGTTGAGCCTGGAGCTGCTGATGCTGTAAACACACATGTACATCAAGTGGGTTAGAGGGAAAAGGCACATGGACAGCACACACTGAATAAAGGTGACTGATTAAGCCCCTCTCTCACAGGATGCATGGAGAGGATCATTGGCACTCTAACACCTCCATTAATGGCTGGATCAAAGCAGGACACCCTTCACAAGGACATGTCCTCCTTGAGCTAAAGCAGGAACAGCTCACTCAGACACATACTATAGATTTCTAAACATGCACTGCTCTTAACAATCTACACTACTTAAACAGTTAGTTCACCCAAAAATTTAAATTAGTCTGTTTTACTCACCTTCGAAGAATCCTATGTGTATGTGACTTTCTTCTTTCAGACAAATCCAATCGGAGTTATATAAAAATAATTGTCCTGGCCCCTCCAAGCCTTATAATGGGACTAAACGGGTGTTAGCTGGATCCTGTTCGGAAGACTTGAAATAAAGTACGCGCACTGTAATAAAACCTCCCGCACACGGCTCCGGGGTGAATAAAGGACCCCTGTAGTGAATCCATGTGATTTTGAAAGATAAATATCCATATTTCAAACGTAATAAACACTTCTCTCTCACTACATCTAACTGTCACAGGCGGAACTAACTGCCATAAGCAGAAGCAGTCCCGGCAGATGATGTGTTAGTTCCACCATTGTAAGGCTTGGAGGGGCCAGGACAATTTTATTGTCCAGGACGAATAACTCCGATTGGATTTGTCTGAAAGAAGAAAGTCACATACACCTAGGATGCTTCGAAGGTGAGTAAAACACAGACTAATTTTCATTTTTGGGTGAACTAACCTTTTAACATGCATTTTTTTGCAACAAACTAGAAATACACAAAACCTTGACTCATTACATGAGCTTCAAACATAATTTACACACTCCTATCCTATACAATCAAGAAACAATGTGGGGGCAATGGTGCATAACTTTCTGGTATTTGTTTTCTGTGTCTATATGTGCACACATTCATTTATTAAACTACATGTATACACACACACACAAAGTCAAGTGAGTTAAGCAAAATGTAGGTAAACATCAAATGAACGGCATCCACTACAGTCACCTCACACACCATAATATTTTAGAGAGTTTATACAGGTCCATGGTTACCATCTCCTAGGCTATGCCACTCCTCAATGCCTCCTTATGAACAACCAATCAGACAAGCCATTCTATGTTTGTGTTAATTTAATCACCTGTAACACATGGCGTCAAAGCAGTGGCTGTTTACAGCTGAGAGAGGGAGATGTAATAATGCAACTGATAAGATCAGGTAAATGTGTGTTGCACTGTGTGATCCATCTCAATTCCATCTGGATTAAACATTATGTTAGTCATTGCTTAATTTCGGTTAAAAAATAAATATTAAACAATTTGGCTTTTTTAAATTCATTTTAGATAAAATATTGGAATCTCTTTTCATATGAAAAAATGTAATAGTCCAATCTCAGACTCGTATACATTTATACCTCAATTCACAAAATTGCACAATTATAGAAATTATCACCAGACCAATTTTTTCTGGATTAACTGTCCAGTGACACATACATCTAAAGCACAGGACCTTCCCAAATCTACAGTAGATAGACATGCCTATATTAGTAATAACTGCAAAACCCCAAATCAGTCCGCATCAGCACTTAACTAATAACATCTCAAAAATGAATCCAGTCCATATAGTGCTCAACATGGTTTTTTTTAACTGATCAAAAGTGACAGTGAAGACATATATATATATATATGTTATCAAAAAACATTATATTGAAAATAAATTCAAGTAATTAAAATTTTAAATACGATAACAAATCAGCATATTATAATGATTACAGAAGGACCATGCAACAATGAAGATAAATCCAGCTTTGCCATTAACTACATTTTATGTAGTTAATGTATAAAAATAATTTTGTCAATATGGATTTTTAATAGTTTTACTGCATTTTTGATCAAATAAATGCAGTCTTGGTGAGCACAAGGGACAAACAAACAACCAAAAAGAACAGTAGTGCATGTAGTTGTGAACAGAATTGCCAATCAGATTTTGTAACCAGAAATGTAGCTCTAAATACATAAAACAAATGAATGCATTAAAAATAAATGAGCTACATTTTGCATGAGAAAATGTTTAAGCAATCAAAATATGTATCAAATAAATTGCATTGATGTCACAGCAGTCCTGCAGTGGTCTTCTCAATGTAAAGATGGCTCAAAATATACATTTATAAACCATGCGTGAACAAACACTACTATTCTCCCAGTAAACAGACATTGCTTTGACACCGATGACTAAAGGAAGCAGAATGCAGAACACACACACACACACACTAGATAACACTGAGAAGCGTTAAGGTCTAAAGATTGTTGGGGTCTCAACTTCACTTCAAAAACCCAAACACACACACACACACAGAGGCTGTCTTTAGCACTGACCATCAGAGCAGGGTAGACAGTATGATGCTGCTGCTGATGAGAGAAAAGAGACGAGCATGTCATTACACGCTCAAACTGCTCACTCATGAATAACACATCACTACTTCACAAATCCACCCAGGCACATGAATGCTGACCAACATTATTTCAGCAATAAAGGGAGCTTTTGTATTCAAATGTGTGTATTTCTAACCTAACCACAGTGCTGAACACCCTAACTGTCCTAGAAAGACACAATGATCCTTCCCTAATAGCATAGCAGTGACAAATATAACTGGCTAAACATTCACCTTTATCGTTACAATTCATGTTGAGTAAGACTGAGGCCATTGCTGCTAGTGTAAAATCTGAAATGCAAATGAACAGAAACTATGCAAAATGAATCTGGTGTTCTGTATCTAATCAAAGAGCCAACCTCTGCCGCTAAAGGTTTACATAAAAAAGAACGATAAAATTCACACTGACTTCTACATTAAGACTATTTTTACAACTTTTTATGAAGTTAATTTCTTGTTTGGCTTAACAATCACACCTGTATTAATATGTTTTTCGAGTCCAGTCTCGTTTGGTGTGCATATAATATACAGTTTTCGCGTGCATAAGATATTACATTTGCTGGCGTACATATGATGCCCAGTTTTCGTGTACATATCGCGTAGCATATACATGCCAAAGTAAATTTTTTTGTATCAATACCATGTTTTATTTGGCGTCTATTTCTATGCATTTTCATGAGATTGGGTTGGCTTTTCAAGAGGTGAGCCAAGACAGGTTATACTTGTTTATACATAGTCCTTTCATAGAAATGATAAAAGGGCTTTGAAATTATTTTTAATAGCCATCAATTCACCTGAGACCGTTTAATGACAAGTATAAACATGGCTATAGGACTTCTCATAGTCTTTAAAAGTGAATTTACCTCTGCCATTCTAAGTCTGCATGTATATTTGGGCTGCACAACTTGAAATAGTAGTTTTTTTTTATTATAATCTAAATCATTTACAATTTAAAAAAAAATTATAATAGTGCTAAATAATTTGTATTAATACTGCTAGTGTTTTTTAAGGAAGTATTACTGTAATATTACTATAATTAATATTACTTCGTGACTTGATCAATCACAGCCCTAGCATGCATACATAAATATGCCAAAAACAACAACAGTACGAGTAACGCATACACTTGCATATATGCATTACTCATAATGTTGGCACAGCTACAGCATCATTAACAAAAACCTTGTCGGTTGTAACTTAGCAAAGCCACAGACATGTACAGCAGTGTCACTTTAACAGGTCAGTGGTACTGCAGACTAAAGCTTTCATGGGCGTCTCTCTTCTCTTGCTAACCCACTTATTTGCCTCTACCCCTCCCTGTGGATATCACTCGGTCTCAATTTCTCCCTCTCCTTTCACAATCCTCCTCCTCTCTTTCTCTCTCTCTCTCTGTGTGCCAAACGCTGCTGGCTCCTGATTAACAGTGAATCTTTAATGACCCACCCCCTCCCCCACACACAGATTGATCTTCTGCCATCTCAACAGCCAACAAATAAAAGCTTGTTTTTTCCCAAGCCTGTGAGGATGTGTGTGAGTGTGTGTTAATTCCTGCAACAGTGCGGCAAGTGTCTGCCTGACTACATCTATTTATCCACCATCATGATGACCATGTGATTGCTAAGTGTGTATGTGTGAGCAGAAGCAACAAGCCCTGCCCCCATGCCTCCCCCACCTCTCACCAAGCTGCTCTGCTGAATGGCTAGCTGTTAAATGATGGAGCCCCGTCGATAGTTGCATTCAGGCAAATTCGAGGAAGCAATTACCTTGAAAACAGGGGTCAGAGTCTTGGCTCATTTGCCTTAATTGAATTCCAATATCTGGCTCTGGCTGTCCTGACCCAGCTCAGAACCTCCTACCCACCAACCCAGCCTAGGCTAATCAAAGTTGTATAGCCACACTCGCCACAAGAAACACACCAAGAACTTTAACATCGAATAAAAGTTATATTTTACTAACTTAGTAGATTTTAGTAAAACAATCATTGTTTTTTGTCAAATCAAATGGAAACTTTTAAGACACCAAGAAAGTAATTATTATGCTTTTTGAAATACTCGAGCACACACACACTAGTTTGGTTTTTAGAACTACTACTGGACCTAGATAATGTGATTGTAGCTTGTCTTTGTCAAGTATAGCATTGTGTGCTTGCTCTGAAAGACAGAGGTGACAATGCAGATTTAATCTTTCAAATAATACACACTATATATATATATATATATATATACAGAAAGGTCATGTATTTAACTGTGATTAAATGCGCATGAAAAGTACTTCTGTTCTTAGCCTACAGAAATGCATAATTTAGATTAAAAACAGCATAAAAGTATCTCTTATTAGATTAGAATTAAACACATTGCCTGATATTTCACACTTGACACAGTTAACCCTGGGTTCATGCTAAACTCGAGGTAAGCAGATTCCTGGATTATCTTGATTCGCCTTTCAAACTTTACCCAAGATTAACACTTGGGTACTCTAATGCCGATGTTTCACACAGGTTACATTTACATATGCATTTAGCAGACGCTTTTATCCAAACTCAAAGCGACTTACAGCGCATTCAGGCTATACATTTTTTTTGTCAGTATGTGTGTTCCCTGGGAATTGAACCCACAACATTTTGCGCTGCTAACGCAATGCTCTACAACTGAGCCACAGCAACACGTGGTTAATGTTCCTTTTAGGAAAAGGCATTTGTGACTAGGGTTGGTATCGTTTGAATTTTATCGATTTCGATTCTGCTTATCGATTCCGATTCTTTTCGATTCCCAGTTTCGATTCCAATGTGATTAGATAATGATATCAAGCATTTATCCCGTGTCTCTTTTTAGCAAACCATTGCACGATATATATTTTAGTATCCATTTGAGAGACGTTCTGAAATGTAATGCATTCATACATGCATGCACAGTTTGCAGCTTTAACCGCCTTTTTTGGTAATTTCATGACTTAACTGAGGACAGACTCGTATACTGTTTCTTGTGCGCTTATTTATGATGACGCGATCAGAGCATGCGCCGTGAGCACATTGACGGCTGACAGGACAGGAAAGGTTGTTTTACTGACATATAGCCTGACAGCATCTCGTTGTTCTACCGAAGCTCATTTGGCTGGTGTACCTTTTCCGCGTTCATTTGACTCACGCCTGGTGCTGAGGCAAAGCTGAAGCACGCGTCTGAAAAGTCTCGTTTGATGTGGATGCAAAAAAATACACCAGTTCCGCATCTTAATAAAGGCATTTCTTGTCAAGAAAAAGGGGACAACAACTGCAGTTTTGAGCAGGGTGGCCACGGCCACCACTGGACACCCCCTGGCTCCACCTCTGCTGCACGGATGAACCAAGTGATCACAACATTGTGATCGCACACCTCCAAGGTTGAGGAATGAAACGGACAAATCATTTTAATTTAGGAATAGAATCACGTTGGTGTTTGAATCATGTTCGTGATCTTTAACGATATATTAAATTAATGTCATGTTGTTGGTGACACCTCTCTTGCAACATGTTTAGCGATCACAGATATTATACTTAGCTTTTTAGGCAACCGAACGCAAATTAAGGCAAACTTTGGAGGCTTAGATTAGCGAGCAAGTTCCTGGCAGATCACTAGGTCACACCGGTCCTCACAGATGAAGAAAAAAAAGCGCATAGGAATCGATAGGCGGAATCGAAATTTTAATTTGACAACAAGTATCCGATTCCTGACCTTAAGTATGCGATTCTGGAATCGGAATCGATTTTCGATTCCCAACCCTTTTTGTGACGTCAGTGTCATTGATTGGACAACCACAGCATGCTACATATTTAACGGCATCCTCGTCTTGTGTTGCTGACTATTATACAATTAACACACTATAAAGATATGCATGGCACTGCCCCCCACCCCACCCCAATTCATGCCTTTGTTACTATTTGTCATTTTCCAAATCAAATGCTGTTTATACAGTGCAGTGTTTCCATAACGGTAATATGAGGTATGCAATTGGTTGTCTGTTGCTAAGCATCAAGTCATAACATTCTAACACCGCATCTTTTCACACTGCACAAGATTGGCACCACAATTGAATATGCTATTCCAGCTCTGGAGCAACATTTCATACTGCAGGTAAAAAGCATTGCTAACCCGCTTCTAAATTACAAGTGCGAAACATACTTTAACTCTGGGTTAAAAGCGGAGTTTAGAATGACTATAACCAAAGGTTCGGCACAGTGTAATTAACCTACTACAGAAACTGGTTAAATTCAAGTAATGTTTGTGTTGCCCAAGTTAATGGGAAGCTTCTTAATGCTCCTTAACACAAGCTCTTTAAAGTATTTAACATGGCTAATCACAGACAACCCTGACAGAATTAGACTTCTCCCTTTGTGTGATCAAAACAAGAGCTTAACTACACAAGCCTAAACATGTTTCTCTCCACATGCCTCTCAAACCCCGTGACAAATAGACACACAGAGAGAGAAGCACTACACGCAAAAATGAACTCAAATGATCCAAGCGGCACACACTGACGAGACAAAAACAACAATGGCATAAAAAAGCAAACATCATGGTATAAACATATGACATTACAAATTAAAACAAAGTAAAATTGACCATGAAGGGCAGGGACAAATCTGCAGCAAGAGACTGATGGGACTAAGACACACCAACAATCCTGATCTCCGCCTAGAACACAAGTATAAACGTTTCTGGCCATCACTGATTTGCCCTTGGACTGTTTAAGAGCTGTTGAGGTGATAGGTGTTGGATTGAAGGTTTTAAAGTGGAGGATTACAACTGATGGATCACCTTTGACCCAAACCTCGCCTGTGGGAATAGGATAGTTTACCTTCTTTAGCAGCAAATTTAATCTTTATTGCTACATACTATAAATCCAATTGTCTTTTAGGAGACAGGCATGAATGCATTAGTACACTGAGCTGCATGTGTGCAGGTTTGTCCCTGGCCCTGGTCAAATGAAGGAGAAAGAGGGGTATACACACGGTGAGAGGCAGATTGGGAAGTCCACGTACCCCGATGATGGCATTCAACTCTGTCATTGTCACTTGCTTAGCACGTTCAACAGCCTGTGCAACCTGCTGTTGGTGCTGGAGGAAAGAAAAAAGACAAATCAATAAACTCAAAAATAGCATGAGCTAAAAGAAATTTGGGCACTAAAATTGCTTATTTTATGAACAGAAATTGAGAATATTTACCTCTTGTGACAAAAAAGGCATGATTTGAGCAAGAATCGCATTTAGCCGTTTGGCAATCTCAGTCTGAAATAGAAAAACAGAGACACACAAACAACACGGTTATTAAATGTTGTGAGCTCTTCTCTAATCACTCAAATGTACTTAATTCATGACAGCATGCGCACTCCAGAGTGGCACATCCAGCACGCTCACATTACTTTTACATTGCTGAATGCTCTAATCAAGCCTCCGCGCATCTAAACGAGGCATGCTGGGATACCTCCAGAACTCCTGATTAATGAAGTAAAAACTTCAGAAACGTCTGTCTTTGCTGATGTTGCCATGTGTCTGATCCGCCTCATAATGAACACGAGGCTCTTCGAGTGCTGATAGAGTGTGTGTGGCTCACAAAGACAAACGGCACTCCAGCACACTGCTACTGAAACAGATCTGGCCAAATCTACAGCTCTGCCAGGCCAAGATGGGCAGAAGGCCTGCGGTGCCCATCTGGCCAAGTGATGGAGAGAGGGAAGGAGGGATGGGAGGAGGGGGGGGTCGTCTGGCCTCAACCATCCCCCCACCCCCTCATTACCCAGACAGATTATTTCATTAAGATGCTGAAATATGCTAATGCTGATTTGGTGCTGGGAGATTAACGATGGCAATACTGAGCAATTACCATTTTTCCCCATGCTCCCATTCCAGCAGCGCAGGAGGAGAGGAACCAGAGCCCTTCAGCAATATTCAAAATGACTTTTATTGATATGGAGAGATGGACAGGGTAATCAGCCAACATGCTCTGCTTCACCTGCATTACTCACGGCTACCTGAAGCCCCCAAGAGCTATATTTCATCATGAGCTATGCTAACGCTTCAGGATGAAAAGGAGAGAAGGGAAAGGAGAGGGTGAGGGAGGGGGAGAAGAAGTATGGGGCGGTGAACAAATTGATTATAGGTTGGAGCAGATGGCCCAGCAGGTGAGGGAGGGGAGAAATTTCTCTCTTTCACTGCAAGCCACATTCCGTTCATTTTTTGGCAGCGTGACCTCTGCGCCTGTGGGAGGGTGCTGACCCTGGCACTGGATTCATTCTCTCTTTAGAGCGGGCAAGAGTGGATGAGTTCTGACCTGTGATGAACTGTCTCTAGGGGTGTGAACAAAGGATCTAAGCCCTCTCCACACCCCTTCAGAGTCATTGAGCCATTAATGCTTTCTCAGCCTGGCTTTGCTACACAAACACACACACTCCTTCGCAAAACAAACACGTACAACAACAATAATCTGTTGGTATCCAACCAAAGCAAGGAAATATTCGAATATGAAAACACTGTCTGCTCTCATGTGCCAGCTGTACACTGAGCTGTTTCCATTGCTTCACCCCCCTCCCCTTGGCTTCCATTCCTGTATGCCACTCGGAGGTTGCCACAGCAACCGGTCCGCCCCTATCTCTCCCTCAGATCATTATGTAAATTGGAGCTCTGCTTGACCATAACAGGCAGTAAAATCATATTACACGCACAGGGGCAGGTCATTAAATTGAATTTTCGGCCTGTCGATCAGATCAACTCGGCAAATTAATGTGGGATGAAAGGGGGTAGATGGGGGAGGGGGAGTAACGGCTTCTCTTTCATGGGTGGGGTGAAGTGTGTGTGTTAAGAGAAGGAAGACTGGGAAACACTACCCTTCTGCCTGAGCCAAAAAACCCTGGGGACTGTCCAAAGGAAAAGATATTCCACAACAATTATCAGAAATGACTTTCCCACCGATATACAACACATGACTTGTTAGTACACAGCACACTATGTACCACAGAATCTAAATACAGAGTGCAGTAAGCACCTGTTTTAGCAGAACAGCTTCCTGTTGTGATACCGGCTTGAATCAAACAATGCGGCTTGTGGTCAAAATGTCTACATTTACATTCATAAAAAAAATAAACACTTTAGGCAAGCTATGATACAAGGGTGAATCTCAAAAACAAATGTTTATGCATCATGATCCTACAATTATGCTTTAAGATTGTTTGCATTGTGACATTGACTCACATTTTATCCTCTAATCTCATTATGCTACAAAAAATACTGCAATGCCATTATAATAAAAAAAACATTGAGAATCAATAAAGAGATAATTAAGGGAATTACCAAACAACAAAAAAAGAAAGTAATAATAAATAGAGAGGAAACAATATCATCATGAAACTAACACAACGCAAAAAACATTTTTTGAGCGAAAAAAATATTTCTTTTTTCTGACCTAGATGTGTTGTGAGATTTACCGTTTCAGACTTTATAAAAAAAGAAAGCCAAAACGACCTGAATCAGAATCACTTCACACAAACTACATTAACCTCAAATTAAACCCCTGCACCATGGGATAAGAACAGGAAGTGCAGTATTGCAGAGTTTCAGAGGCTACTAAGCGAAGTAAGCTACTAGAACAGCTCCCACACATAATGATAAAAAAATTGAGCACAGGGAGTGAAAACAAGGCCCTTCAGCAGAGAGAGGCTTTCTGCTCAGCTTCACAATCCCAGGTGCTCAGTGCTGTCAAGCAGCATGTGAAGAGCTCTCACACACAGCCCTGTCAATGGCACGCCAGAAGCCATTTACCTGTTGCTGTGGGTACGAGCTGAGTGCAGGGAGACACTGATGAGGATTAAATATGCTGCAAAACAACTGCACACTAAAGGATAGCCACTCACTGACAAATGAACACACACAGACCGCTGCACTCTCTCTGTGACTCAATGAACAATTACACACAAGAGGGAGGGAAAGTAGGGAGCAAGTTTTTATAGTTGAACTTACATTTACATGCTCACTCAAACATATACATTCTGTTGACAGATGAATCTTCATGGATAAGAGACGCTAACAAATAAACCAAAGCACTCAGTGGCATTCACACACTTGAGTTCATTCCTTCCCGCCTGACACAGGCTCCTCTAACCCTCGGCTTCCCTCGGGCTGAAAGGCTGCATTGAACAGCAGCCATCTGTACAGGGTGTCTCTGTCTTACCCTCTCTGCATATGCAGCACAAATCCTGTTGGAACTGTTTAGTGATGTTTGTGTCTCTCTGTGCATTCATCTGCTGAAGCCGGACACAAAGGACACAGACACTACCACCTGGTTCAGTGCACAGAGCTGAGAGACAGATGTGACCCAAACTTTACACACAAACAAACACACACAAAACAATATCTATATTCAACCTTGAAGATGCAAAGTGGCAAGCAGTTTAAAATGTCCCATAGGCTTGCATTTGATTACATATTGTAGTCCAATAAAACAATACTTCATTCAGTGCAGCTTTTTCAAGAGAGTAAACAAAATAGATTAATTGTTCGATATTAGAGACTTTTTAAGGTTATGAGTATTGGTTTACATTTAAAACATACGTGTGTTGGCTGATACTGATTATTTAACTGTGAGTGCTCACAAAGTTCATTCTTAAAGCACTAAATAATTAAAACAAATAAAAGCTAAATAAAAATCTAAAATATATATATATATTTTTATTTGACTAATTATAATGTTGTGACGCCAATTCACTATTAAAGTAATTGATTTCATGGTTTATTTTTTTCTAGACAAAAAAAAAATACAGATTTTAATATCAGGCATTATGTAAATAAAAACGGATTACTGGTGCAAAAAAAAAAAAAAAAAAAAAGGAAAATCAAACAAATGAACCCAGATAAGCTAAAAAAAAAAAAAAAAAAGTGGGTTTTAAACTAGACAAACTGTCAGAATAAAATATTATAATATAACCCCTTCTGCATTCTGTTAGGAATTCACTGGCCTGCCATGGATAATGCGGGCGCATATTGTCACCGCTAGACATCTCACTCACATGCACACAAACACTTCTGAAGAGAGACTGCAGTGTGCTCAGAGTCAGTTTGCTTTGGCTCAGAATCAAATCGACCATCATCACCTTGGCAAACAATTCCTGGAATCCTAAATAAATTATTCATCTGAACAAGTTCCCTACCCGCTGCCAGTCTCAACCCCCCTCCTCGCTCTCGCTCACCCTCTAAGGCCACAGACTGAGCTTCACTTAATGAATCTGGCTTAGTGTGTGCGCACACAAAGAACTGACCAAATACGGCCACACCAATGATAACACACACACACACACTAGTTCTGCATTCATTCAGCAGCGAGCACTTCAGGACAAAATGAGGAAGAAAATGAAGACAGAGGGAACTGTGTTAAACACAGAGGGACAGCAGATCAGGGGCCTCTGAGACTCCGTAATTAAAGGGCTACATTGACAAGCACAGCATCCACTTCCTGCCCCCACACGGCCAGCCCACCCCCTCATGACCGTAAAACTCACCATCCTGCCCCGAGGCTCTAACGTACTGCAAGATTAGCATTGACCCTCCGACCATTACAAACTCTCGAGTGTGTTTACATAAAACGGTTATTTAAAACTAATCCGAATCTGGTGGATCCTGAAAGCACATGACAAATCTGGCACCTAGATGCATTTTCCTCCCTTTCCTTTCTTTTCCAAAAGCACTACATGAAGGGCAGGCTATGTGTTATCAGACTGCTGTCATCACTAACTCCAGAGAGAGCAGGGAGTCCATGCTCCGATAAATAATTCATGCGTTTGAGTCCACTCAGTCAGAGCCCTATTGATAAACAAAAGAGAGGCTCTAAAAAAAAAGCCAGTCGATTAACCTGTTTGCGCAAAGCCCCTGCACCTTCCCTTCCCTCCCTTTTCATTTTCTCTCCGTCCCCCTCACAGCTGGAGATAAGTGCCTGACAGAACCTTTCAGAAAATGCAGTGTCTGTGAGAGAGAGACATGTGGCCCAGACACACACACACACTCGGAGTAGCTGATGGATTGTGCATGCGGTTCCAATTCACCACCCTCACACTGATACCATTAACCTTGTGAGGCCTCAGGGTGAGAACAATAAAGGGCCTCTTCAAACTGAGCCCTCCTCATATGACTATACATCATATCACTACTGATGACATCGAGAGAAATAGAGGAAATGGGGGTGTTGCCTAGTATCTCTTTTAAAATGCATCAATTTCATAACCTCACTTGGTTACAAACCCCCAATCGATCAGTTGCATGAAAAAAAAAAACAGGCTGACAGCAATTAGAACTGCCTGTGATGCCAACCATTCACATCAATTACTAAAAGAGGTTAAATAACATTTCCTGCTGGACACAACTGACCTAGTGAAATTTATCTGTCCAGGCCTCCAACTTTCTCTTGCTTGTCCTTTTATTTTTAGTTCTGTTGCGTGCAGACACCACTTTCTGACACTTTTATTTATAGGGGCAGCGTAGGAAACAAAGAGAAGAAAGGGGAACAGAATCGGGAAATGGATTCAGACTTGCACAAGCCAGATTCAAACCGCCACTAATAACTATGCCTCTAACAGTAATCAATTTAATCACACTTATCACTACTCAAACTGTACGCTTGCATGTTTTTGTGCACGCACCTGTTGTAATATCTGCAAGAAACCTTCCATGTCATTATCATCTTTCTGACCAGAAGAATTTGTCTTGTACAATAAAAATAATCACAAATGAAACCCATGCAAGATACAATGAAAAGAATATGGGGTCCGAGAAGATCACATACCTGTTTATGCATTTCAATGTTCAGCCCATAGGACATCTCATAATACTGCAAGAAAAAAAGAGAGAGAAATGCATTTAGCACACAATAGTATAATGCTATTGACTGCAGCAGTGCAGGGTATTACCTATATCATGCACCCAATTATTTTTATTTCCTAGTTTAACAAGAAAAAAGTACAAAACTGGGACTCAGATAATTGCTTGATTATAGGAGTAGAGAGCAATGTTTATGTATCTCTCTGGCAAACATTTGTTTAGTGGCATTTACTCACTACTAGCATTCATAAAAGCACACTTCTCTCATACCAGTTACTAAACAGTGGTTTAAAGAAAATAAATAAACTAGGCAAAGATTGTCAAATAAGCATCTTGTCCACTATTATTTACTCTCCCCTTCCTCTTTGTTCTTCCATCTCTAAGAAACATTTTAATTTCAGTTCCATTCATAGGCATCTCTGTCAATTCAAGAGAAAAGTTGTTTCTTTCGTCAAAATAGCAGTTTAGACTATTTTCATCGGAACAACTACTGCAAACATTTTTTTCTCAGAGCGTGGCTGTGTATTTCATTTCGTTTATCTGGTAGTGGCCTTTTTACCACTCGGCATTCCTCAGAAAAATAATATTTAACAAAGGTGCCGGCATGTTGAGTCAATATCTACTGCATGTTCAAATAAGATAAGAGAGAGTAGAGCTTGGTTAACACTGTTCAACCTGTGCACTATTACATCACATCCTGATGAAATTCAGTTTCCACTCACTGGATTTCTAATAAGAGGCGTTCAGCCACACTAATATTAGTGTAATTCCTGAATTGCACACAAGGGTCAATATTGAGTGCAATCATCCTGAAGGTTGATAACGTTTCATCTGGGTCAGGTATCCATGTAATTTAAGACAAAACCAACTAAACACAGCTCCACTGAATAAATGCATGCACTGTTTGATTTATAATTTGTTAGCTGACAAGACCTTTGTTGTTTATATTTACTGTACATCATAAAATAATTATTTAATCTTGACAAATTATTCCCAATGGACTGGTCTCTTAAATGCTGTTTGTTTCAAAATCCAAATTTAATTAAACTGAGCGACTGAGCCTGCTTTTCTCTCACATGAATCAAGAGACACTCAGCACCTCGGGTCAGAGTGGATGGAACAAGCAGCAACTCCCTGCCCAAAACAGGCTCCAGGCCTTTCACAACAAATAAAAACACCCACACTCTTATAACCTCAACACTGATCCTCCAGGGCAATCAATGCAAATGCTATCACACAATAAATAGGGGTAGTGGATACTAAACACCAGCTCAGATAGCTGGCTGGTGACCCGATTTATGTTTTCAGAGGAACAAAAGATCAACAGATAGAAGACCTCAGATTAAAAACAAACCACATCTAGCTCTTACCATGACATAATGCCGCTGCATCTCGGTCTTCTCATTGGCCAGTTTGTCATACTCCACTTTAAGACTGTAAGGAGAGAGGAAGACCATTATAATTAGATGACAAAACCACTTAAAGATCTCTAGGTGGTCACATACACATGCAACTTATTGACATTATGTACTTATGCAGGGACGATTACATAAACAAATATGAAATTATAAACAGTTATCACACACACAGGTATATTACATACAACATTCTTATAGTTACCATTCAACAACATACATTTTTAGGTTGCATTTGATTTACACAATCAAAGCAGCATCAGAGTCTAATAACAGGTGGTAAATGAGTCACACAGCCATATTTACCTGTGGTACTGAGCTTGAAGGAACTGGAATTCATCTTTGATCCTGTCACAAGATTCTGCTACAGTGAATTTGAAGCCTGGCTGACCAGGCTGGTGAGGTGCCTGTAAAATACCAATAATTTATGTTAACTATTCCAAATGATAAACTTTATGTTACAATATAATCCAACCTAGTCACTGTCTGGTACAGTATGCTATTACACCAACAACAGTGTTTTAACATGTCATTGTACCTTTGACTTCCGACCACCATAACCAAAACAACCTACGACCTTCTCCATTACTCCTTTTATGGCAGTTCAAGGTCTCAGGTTTTACCTTCACTGTGTTTTGAGCAAGTCATGGGTATAACCACGGGTGTCAATAACACATTTCATGCTTCCCGATTTTCAGGGAAATGATATTTCATCGGAGCTGAACTGCGGTTTGTCAGAAGTGCCCGGGCGCTCCCTCGAGCTCGACCCGTCGGTGGTTTTGAGCCTCCAACACTCAGCAGCGGTCGGCGTGACACAGACGGGTCACTGCGTCTAAACAGCCCCGGAGAAAAACGAGCAGCTGATTTCCCTCCTTGCATTTTTTCTGAACGTTTTTTCCACTTTAACGTGAAATGAAAACGCACTACTGTTCATAAGCAAGTTAACGGACGTCCTGAGGAGTACATACGTGTTTACTTTGAGCAGAAAAAAAGGACTGAGGCGAGGGAGACGTCACGCGACACAATAGTGCCCAACGGTGGAGAAGGTGAACGCGCTCTTGCGCGGAGATGCCTGAACACAATGAATCAATATAATTTATGTTACTCACCGGATGCCGGCCCTGCGGATACATCTTGAATGTATCCTTTCTGAGGTGAAGATCCAGGGATGTGGCGCTCTTCAGTAATCCGAGTAGATGAGCGAGAGCCCGTCGGTCACCCCTCCCTGCACTCGCGGACACACAAAGCCCAGTCCGTCCACCGCTTCTCCCGCTCCTTATAATCGATTTAACCCCGTTATCCTTCACACACAGCCAAGGAGCAAGACAAAAACACAGCGCGTTGGCTCATTATCTCCAATAAGAGTCAAGCATTCAGCAGCGCGCGTGCTGTAAACACAGAATAGTTGTGTAGAGCGAGTCAAACACACATTTGCTGCTTGTCATCTGCGCTGCGAGCTGCGACTAACAAGCTGCTTATGAGTCTTCTCGCAATAACAAGATTACCTGACTGCTGTTTGCTTGAATGTAACCCCACGAGATTACAGAACAATGTAAAACACGCTAGATAAGACAAAGCAACAGAACCCCAATCAACTTCGAGCAATTCCTCGATGAATGGGTCAAATATTATACACTTGTTCCGTTTAGCACAACGTCGAGCCTCAAAGTAAATACGGCAATAGCAGCTTTGCCCATTACAAAACAGGAACGGAGAAAATAAAGCACGAATAGTGTTGAATTAGCTAAATAAACAGTCTAGATTACAAGTGGATTCTTTTGAAAGTTATCTTTCGCGTTACCTTTAGTCTCCATAAAATCCTTTTCCGCGGATGTAAATACAGCAATAATTCCTTGCACAGAGGAACGTCGAAGTCCTCCACTCGTGACCTTATACGATCAGTATTAGGCGCTGGTTGGGAATCAATCCCAACCCTAGAAAAGCAGCGCCTACAACCGCTTCGATTAAGCTTTCCTCGGTTAAGACTCGGTTCTCGCTTGAACACAATTCGCAGTATTCCCGCTGTTGGTAAATTCTCCTAATCCCTATTTGCTTGTTTGTTTAAAAATGTCTGATTGTGAAAAGTTTGCCTCGTATGTGCCAGCCGCTCGCAATCGCTTTGCCTAGTTTCTCGCAGTACCACACACAGACTGCCCACTAACACGCGGGCTCAACTACCGCGAGAACAAGCGTACGCGACCAATCAAAGCTGGGAAAGGACTTCACCGCGCCGACCAATCAAACGCGGGATCCCCACGTGGGACACGTCTGTTCCGCGCGTGCTGATTGGCTAATACAAATCTGACCTCATGTTCGCCATTTTGGCTCTAAATAGGTTGCTTTCCCCGTAGACAAACAACTTACATGAGCGACGATTGTTCGAAGTTTACTGAAACCTCAAGAGATACATGTTGCCTAAGAAATACATATTACAAGCGAAATTGTCTGTTGCGCTTCTATCCACCGATGTATCAGCATGGCTGCTGCCGTTTCAACTAGAAGCAGTGGAAAGTTGCATCAAATATGGTTATACTTGCATTGACGTTTCATAAATAATGTTTTAATGCCATGTTTTCAATACACTGCGAATCCGTCACTGGTGTAAAATAATATGTGAGCAGATGATCGACTGATTTGAGCCAAAACATCCATCAAATGTCCCCTTTTATCCTTTCAAAGTACGTCTAGCACAGTGAAGCGAGAGAGAGCACCCTCGTTGCCAATGTATAGTTATGCTACCGATTTTGAATGTAACTCAAATTAACAGCATAATCTGTGAAATCAGCCCTCATTACTTGATTCACGCTGTCTGCTCAGCAACACCCTCCATGCCCACGTCTGCGCCCGGAAAAAAAAACAACCTATCACGTTTTGCTCAGACCCACGTGGGGCGCAGCTCCTTGTTGTGCGCGTGTTGACCAATCAGAGCACTGGCGTGTATCTGATTGGTTAAGAGCGACACGGCTTGTCAGTTCGAGACCTAAGTTGTCAATCAAGCCCACGAGGGGTAGAGCGCTGACAAATGCCTGTGCCTCTCAGCCTCCCGCCTGCGAATAGTGCTTGGAATGGCTGCTTAATTAGCTTCGAATGGCTTTTCCTTCCAGCTCAAACAATCTGTCACTACCATGTGGTAAAAAGAGCCCTGCGTAAAACAAAAGAGGGAAAAGCTAGTAGGGGCTAAATATCAGTTTGATGTTTTTTCTATGTATGCAAGTCGCATTACCACAAAACTAAACATTTATTCCACTCAAAGGCTGGTTCATCGTAGCCAACTGTTTCTGGCTTTATTTGTTTTCTCCAGATAGGGGTGTAATCTGATATGCTTAATAATCATCTGTGCTTATTTATTTATCTATAGATTTTTTTTAAACACATTTGCCTTATAAAACAGTAATTTTGGCTACATTAACATGGAAGGTGCAATGTACTTTTAAATCGACTAATTGGACACGTTTAAGATGTTTGCACTCAGGGACTTCAGGGTCATTTCAATACAAAGATCTGGGAAAAGCCAAGCATTGTTCGATTAAATTGTAAACTTTCGTCCATCCCTTTTGTGCGGGTTATTGGCTGGAACAAATGTCTGGAGTGGAGCTGAGGATGGAGCCTGGAGTCATTATGAGAGTCATTGTTGACATAGTATTGCTCTAACATTTAATAAGAGAACTACATTTTGTCAGTGCACAAATGTAATATGCATTCTTTCTCCTGGAATTACAAAAATGTTCAAAATGCTAAACTGGGTTAATGGCAGACACACTTCTATGAACCGTAAGCTCTCTGCAAGCTACATGTGTACCGTTGGTGTGTGCAGAGTTAATAGAGATTTCCTGCTTGCTCAGTGACCCCTCACAAAAACGTTCTGTATAATACAACAAAACTCTGAGTCAATGAGTTTTCAAGCCACGGACAAGTGCTACCATTGTCCTGTCAAGTCTATTTTGATGACCATAGTAACAGCTGAAGATGACAGACTGCACTCCACCCCTCTTTTCAAATTACTGCCTGGGCTATAAAACCAATTATTTGCCATATACCTGCAAGAGATTCATTTCGGCACAGATTTATGTGTTGCTATATAACATTGCTAGAGGATGGAACTGATTTAGCTATAATTAAGGAGCGGAAATGCACAACAGTTTCATGTCCAAGTGCCTGTTCATTCGCACCTTTGTTCTGACAAACACGCTTTGTATTTTCATGCTAATGCAGCTCCAAATTATAGCTGGCAGGATTATCCTCAGTGTGTGAGAAATGCTTCTTTCTCAATCTCAGCCTGCCTGATTTTTCATGCATGCAACCTTCCGCTACCTATAGCTCTCTCTTCTTTGCTTGATTTCCCTGGTAGTGGAGCAGAAAACTGGGTCCGACTCTGCATGGCGTGCATGTATTACGGGGCGCCTCTGTCTCTGGATTATTGACGTGCTTTCATACGTGGGATTGGGGTATGAAAAGAGACATTCCTGCTTACAATAGCTTCAGTGTGCAGTGCTAGGCTGAATGGGCCATGGTGTATCAGAGCGACTTGTCAGGCTGTAATCAATGCAAACAGGATGAAAAGCCTTATCAAAAGAGACAAACGCAGACATGAGTACTGTCGCCAAATGAAAACAAGAGTAAGAAAGATGGAGGCTTTGGCAGTTGGCCCTGGTCTGTTGTATGTGGAGTATGTGTGTGAGAACGAGGGAGAGAAATCGAGCCAATGAGCACTTAGAAATTCTCATTCTGTTCCAGTAAAAGTAATATCTTCAGTACAGGAGCCACGGCATAACCGTGCTGACTCACACACCACTCGCAGAAACAGCATATATTAGATGCTAATGTGCAGGTAATGGATGATATATATCCATATAAAAGGACTTGGTTATGGATCTGTGAGTGTTAATCCAACACTTTGATTTGGGAGCTGCCAGAGATGATGGGTAAAGAAAAGCTTCTCTTTAGGGATTCTCCTCCCAATCCAATCTGCATCTGTACTGATGGATTCACTATAATCTCACCATAAAGAAGAAAGGGATTCCACACGGGAACCTGTGGCACATAAGCCTGTTGAGAACTCAGCTGGCTGTCACAGTGTGTGAGTGTGTATAAGCCTGTTTTGAGCACAGCCGAGTGTGTGTGTGTGTGTGTGTTTGGAGAGGGTGTTATATGTTCATAAGCCTGTTTGGGACACCGCTGCCTATCCCAGCTATTTGAAAAGCTCCGGGGGTAAGCCATAGGGGCATGAGAGCTCTCTTGAAAAAACTTGGCAGCCATATACTTTACTGAGTTTTTCTCCATGTTGTCTAAGGAATCAATAGCTGTGTCCACTCTTAGGTTCAGAGACAGGTTAAGTACAAGAGAATCTGGATTATTTTCCAAGGGTAAAAACATTTATGGGGCCTCTGTGTATGTTAGACTCTCAGTAAAAATAGAGTAATGGAGAACATTTTAGCATCCATAAGAGTCTGACATTTCATTGGTTATTGGAGAATGAATGCTGTTTTTCATCTCTAAATGTTCACACAAACTGTACATTATAGTAACATCCACTGTGAAATTAGCAGTATTACACAAACAGCACTAATGCTTTTAAACAACATCAATACAGCTAATATTGAGGTACTATTGAGATACTATTTATTTTTATATTTCAGTTAAAATGTTTGTCATTTTCTAGGTTTTTTATGTCTATAGTTAAAAAAAAAACATGACACTACGCTAAATTATTAATATAATAATAAACTAAATAATAATGTAATACATTTTTTATATTTGATTTAATTTAACGTTATTTTAAGTGTATTTTTTATGGTTTTAGGTATTATACTAGCCCTGATATAGATTTACTTCGATTTTAGACACTGTATTGCCAATGCAAAAAGTTCCAAATGAAACCACAGAAGCCACTGTTCACATCTCTAAGTAACATACAGTAGCTGCAAATGAATCTGTGTTTTTGAACAAATCGGTTGAGTAATTGATTCAATGACTCACTCGTAAAAACAGTCACTTGTTTAATTCCTGAATGAATCAGTGCATTTGAACGTATTGGTTTAATGAATGAATCAGTGACTCACTCATAAAGACAGTTACTTTTCGTCATCTACTTGTGTTGTGATGTAACCTGCAGAAAGAGTCACTCTGAAATCTCCACCATGGACAGACCAGTGCATTATTGTCTGTCTGGAACACACAAACACGGTGTGATAGAAACAGTGATAAGAAATGACCATTGCTGCTGGAATATTACTTGTGGAACACTGCTCAATGATATTTTATTATCTTTGATAATTTGTTAATATGTATGCTTTATATTTTTTAGCTACATTTAAAATAAATGTAAATGCAATAGCTGTTTCTTGGGTGCAGGAGAAACAGCAATGGAGAGTAAGTGAGTCTGGAGTTCTTCAGAGGGGTGCAGTTATTTTTGGTGATTGAGACACAAGTGGAAAGGGCTTTAAAAGCAGGTCAACAAAGTGGCCAGGTGCTGCAGGCGGAGTGTGAAAGCTTGGGGGGACGAAAAGTCAAGCACCTCCTCAACACCGCCAGTATCTGTACTGCCAACCAAGCTATTATCTGACAGAGAGAACAGTGGATGAGAGGAAATCTAGCTGACTCTACACCTCCACACACAAACACCCACAGATACACTTGTTCATGCTCACTAGCTGTGGAGAGGCTCTACTGAACACTCTCTCGCATTGTACCTCTCATCAAAAGTACCTTTTTACAGCTGTTTAATGAGAAAATCATAATTTGTTCTAATAAAAGAAAGACAATTCCATCCATAACTGACGAGACTGTAAATGTGAGTGGTTTGTATGATGGAAAGACCTATCTACATCTTTTGTTCTCATCCTCTCTCAGATGCTGTGTGAACAATTCAGCAAATCACAAACACTCAAAATTTCCCTGGGGGACATATTGTCCTATGAGGAAGATTTCATCTAACTATTCCCCTACCCAGTGTGTGAGAGAGAGAGAGAGAGAGAGAGAGAGAGAGACACACACCTGTCTAAAATTATAGGAGGCCCAGTGTGAAACAATGATAGTTGCATGCATGTATATGTATGCATTTGGCAGACGCTTGACTTACAGTGCATTCAGGCTATACATTTTTATCAGTGTGTGTGTGTTCCCTGGGATTTGAACCCACAACCCTTTACTCTGTTAATGTAATGCTCTACCACTGAGCCACAGGAACACATACAAAGGTTATCACCTCAGATCAGGTCTTATGGGAAACACACACAACAAAGAGCAGTAGTCCAGTCCAGCCCTGAGGGTCTCATTAGCATGAAACAGCTGTGATCAGGTTAGCACACCCAGTCTGTCCATGCTATCAGCCCCCAAGCACAACAAACTTAAAGTGAACCTACATTAAAGATGCTAGTGTTCTTATTTTTTAAATATTATAATTAAAAATATTATTTGTAAAGTTAGAGATGCTCTATTAAATTAGGATCAGTTGCAAGATATGGGATACCTCAAATGACAAACACAAAACACTTCCTGATAATAATAATGATGATAATAATAATTGTTATTATTATAATTATTACACAAAATATTAAACATAACTTAATTTTTATGACAGTTAAGATCAAAACTCCTTCACAATAGTTGTTTCACAATGGTTTTTATGAACCAACAACTTTTTTTAGTTCTTCTACCCAGATGTCTGTATATGAGTTTTAGTTTAAGACCAAAAACTAAACCATAGATTATTATAAAATAATTTGAGCAGTTGTGTTATGTTGAAGGGGCCTTTATCTGCGTTCTCCCAGCAGTCATTCCCGTGAAGAAGATTCAGATTTGTGTCCTTGTCCTTCACTCAGAATGTTCTGTGCCTTTGTGTTGATAAAAAATAAATCCCCAACAAACATAGCAAACACACACCGCACTGTATGTTTATTCTTCTCTATAGACTTGAAGTGAAATACGCATAGACCACACAAAACCAGAGACCTGTTGTGTATCCATAGACGTACACACTAGACGTTCCAGACACTATCAAATACATCACACAAACAGGTTTTCCTTGTGCGGACTTATCATGTACTGTACAACATCTCTTTCTCCCATTTACACAAACACAAGCGGAAGATATTCTTGTCACATCCTTAATCTGAAACTCCTGTGGACCTCTATCAGGCTTTTAACATCTCCAATCCCCCCCTCTCTCTTTCTGTTGACTTCACAGAGTGCTGCTACCTTGTTATCAGTGTTTCCCTGTAGTCCACTTAGCCAAAGGCTAGGGAGCTGCCTGGTCCATCTAACTCACGAGAGAGTGCTGACTATTCTGCCACTGCAATTCTCTCTCTCTCTTTCTTTATCTATCTCTTAAGATCATAACACATTTCAGAAACTCTTGGACAAACTCCATCGGTGTGTAGCTAATCATATTGTGAAACTCAGATAAGGTTAAGTACTCTTTGATGATAGTATAGAGCGAGTTTAACACTAGTGCAGAAGGACAGAGCTCACTCTTACGGCCCACATTTCTTCAGGCATTTTTCATAATGATATTCATAACCTCAGAAGGACTCAGAGGATGGGTGAATAAGTGAAAAATTGATCGATATCTCTTGTTGATGGTGCTATTTTGTTTACTGTACATTCAAAAGGGGTATTTTTGGCATTAGATTATGCTATGCTAGTAAAAAAATAAATAATTCAATGATGTATTCAAATCAATATATTCTAACAATGACAACCTTAGTTTATTAGTTAGAATTTTTATATAACCTTTGAGGGAGATGATTTACTAAACACCTATTTACAAAATCTATTCTAACAATGATAACCTTAGTTTATTAGTTTTAGTTTTTATATATTTATATCCTTTGAGGGAGATGAAAATAAAACTATTTGGCTTTCTGTCCATGATGAAGGTCTCAAACACAAACTCGCCTCAAGCCTCTGGATCCACCCCCCCTAGACTAATTAAATAGTGTTTATATAATATTTAATACATAAAAACTGGAGTTGTGTTGGTGGAGGGATGCTGGAGGACTTGAGGTAAGTGTTTATTTCCTTTGGAATTTTGTTTAGTTTTCCATTAATTTTAAACAAATTACCTAATAAGATAACTTTGTGGTTTTTGAAGCAATTTCAATTTTTTTTGTGTAGTTTGCATGCTGACACCAAAATAAACTCTTTTCATTTAGCATTTACATCACTTATAGACAATTCTATAATAAAGATCATTTTTTATTTTAATTTAAAATTAAAATTCTATTTTAAGTTAAAAAAAGTAAAGCATTTTTTCCCTTTTTTTGACAATTTTAACTGTTTTAAAATCAGTACAATTATTTTTTCCCCTACCAACTATACACTATTCAAAACTATAATAAATGTTATTTTATTTCCATTAATCAGTGTTTATATAATGTTGAATGCATTTGCATTTATTTTAAATAAACAAAACAAATCTAAGTAAACATATAATTCTCTTTTCACAACAGGTTTACCTTTTCTTAGACACGTTTGTAAGTCCTGTTCTCTGTGATATGACGCATTGGGTCCTGCTGCTGTTTCCTGGGATCTGTTATTATAACAAGAGATTTTCCTCAGGGATCAATGAAGTTTTACCATATCCTGTTCTAATTATGCTAGAGAGAATAACACAACCTCTTTCCAGTGAGAAACATGACTATGTAAAGATTAAAACAAGGTTATGAGATTGAAACAAAATAGATTATTAAAAAAACTATTCAATCACGATGCTCATTTATTTCCTGCAGTACTTTTAAACTATTCAGTTGCTAACAACATGCATGTGATGTTTTTTTCTTCTAACCTCCACTGCCTGCTTCATAAATGACCATGAACTCTGCTTGAGTGTTTTAGAAAGCCCAAGCCGTCGTCTTGACCTAATGAATGCTGCTGGAATAAAGCAGCCGTGCTGTATCTAATGCTCAGGTCTTAAGTGGTTTGTCCCCTTCTGTGAGGTGATGTGTTTCTGGGAATACAAAACGCTGTCTCTGTACTTCTCTATCAATGTTACTGCTTTATTCAACTCACGTAAAGCACTGCATTTTCCTCCTCCTTTCCTTCTCTCACAGCAGAAAGCTTTTAAGTCTGTATACAGTTTGCCACCGGCACTGAAAAGTGATGAGTGTGCCATAACCTGTTGCTTTTAGTGATTACCTTCCATTTGCATTATTTATACAGTAAAATCCTTTCGGTTGCTTTTTAAAGCATTATGTTAACAAGAGGAAAGAGTCGCAAGAGCCACAGTTCACTACCACAATAAAGAATTGATCTGAGCAGGATGGGCTGCTTTTAACCTTCCTTTTTAAAGGCTCCATTAATGCACTCACAGAGAAGAGTGGCACTCCCAGCATGCACTAGTGTTAATGGCGCTGTGACAGAGGCCTGGGCGGACAGTCTGGAATGTGCGTCACTGACAGCCTACAACCTACAGGGTGTGAAATTTCTCTCTCTGCTCTCTCTCTCAAACACACACGTACACAAAAACCCACACACTCACACACCCACAAACACAAACAACTCGACCACATGAGGTGGAGTGACTGGTTGCCATCACAAGCAGAGAGAATAGGAATTGGTTTCAAAGGTGAATTCAGGCAACCATATCTTGCAAACAGTCGAAACAAGTAAAGGTAAACATCACAGGCATTTTGTGTAAACCACAGTTGATGGATTCAAATTGCACTCATCCTTTCATTATAATGAAGGGTGATGAATTTCACATTAGGGTGTAGCCAGTTTCATGACACAACGGTTATTTGCTAAAGTTAGCTGCAAATATCTGAGGATATACGAACAAAGAACAAGATCAGAGGCATACAATGAGATTTGCATTTACACTGCTGATGTAAGCATGACGTGTGAGGAAAATATTTGTATAGATTTGAGGAATGTCAGTTGCAATGTTTATTTAATCTGTAGATCAGAAAGGTCTATGACACTGAACTGCAATATTCCCACCAGGGTTATATATGTCAATTAAAAGGTGTCAAATTACAATTGAATTGAGGTTGCAAATATTATGCATAACAATAATTTGAATTCAAATGTAAAAAAAAAATTAAGTACAAATTTCATCTAATTGTAATTTTCTTTTAAAAAAAAATATTCTACTTTGAACAAAAAAGCAACAATTCTCAAGACAAATGTTTAATGTTGGCTGGTTACATTTTTGGACAGACAGAAACAGAGACAGATTCTTTATCCGGTCATTGCAATTCAAATTCTTCTGAGAAAAAGTTTGGCTGAATTACAGACTTACAGACAGAAAAAACGATAAATAAAATGACTTACTGACTGACAGACATACAGACAGATGACAAAATAGGACAAGATAAACTCATATTTGAACACAAAGTACTTATATACTTAGCACATGCTCCTTCAAGGCAGAGGGGTGATCAGCTTATGCAGAGAGGCGCAGAGCAATCAGACAGCCTGTGTCTGCGAATGCAAAAACTAGAGTATCCTTAGGGATGAGGATAACAATTAAAGAGCGTCTGTCAGAGTCAAGCACCCCCTCTCAGCCTTTTTTCCCATTAATTGGATGTAGGGAGGCTGAGGGCGGGCAGGTTCAAGAGGCTCCATGTGAATGACAGACCCACTCAGGGGCCTCTTCAGAAACCATCCAGAGCAGATGAGCTTCTGACAAAACGCGATCAACAGCATACGGTAACAGCTGAGGGGTCCTACCCTTCTCTACCCCCACCCCCATGAACAGAAACTCTAGCCCTATTTTGCTTTCAATTTAATCTTACGTATGTCTATAAAATAAATTATAATTTACTCAACCTCGTGTTTCTCATGTAGCACCAGTATAACTTTCTATCTTCTGTGGAGCAACAAAATAACATATTTAAAGTATGATTCTTTAAGTCTAATTAATTTAATAATAATAATTTTTGTAACGTAGTTTAGTTAAAATTTCTCAATGGTAGTGTAAAACAACAAAAATTTTACCCTGTCAAAACAGCTCTGTCTACAGCAAGCAGTTTTCTTGCATGCCGCTTTAAATGCAAATGAGCCCTGCTCACCCCGCACCTCTCTTCCGAGCCGCTCTCTGAGAGACGGTAAACTTTAGCCGCATTCATCGTGAAACTTGCTAACTAGCACATTATTAGAAAAGGCGATTTTCACTCATTCCCTTCAGAAACAAATGTAATCCTTTGAGTCTTCAGCAGCTCAGATGTCGGGAGTAAATGACGACCACTATGTTCATTATTACATCCAACAACTAAACACCTCAATCGCTCAGGAGTCATTCTTGTCTACATCTGCTCCAGTGTCGAAACAATGGCGGACTGATGACAGCTCACTCAGGGGGGTCTAAGGTAAAACGCTACTGTCAATCAAACAATCATGGGAGGGCCTGAGTCTGTGTGACATCACACAGACAGGTATCTGAGATTGGCTTGATTTGAGAAAGGGGAAATAATTTAACGAGATTAAAAAATAAACACTGGGTGGATTTTATCATTATAGGATGGTTGTGTACACACTGCCAACACACATTCAGCTCAAACAGCTTGTAAAAGTGCATGTAGCATCCAATGACCCCTTTCAAAAAAATCATATGTTTTTGTTGATTCAGTGAAAGTTAATAGAGTCCTATATTGTTTTGGGGCCCACTGACTTTCATTGTATGGACAAAATCAGTTTAAACAGTCTTCAAAACATCTTTTGTTCTACAGAAGACAGAAAGTCAAACAAGTTTTGAATGACACAAGGTGACATTAATTAATTTTCCTACAAACCATATGTATGTCACTAGGCAGAAACGTTTAAAGTCTAGTATTTCAAATGCAATATGTGAACTGCTCGTTCATGTGGAGAAAGAAATGCAAATACTTGTGTTTCTTTATAACCCTGCTATAGACAATGAGCAGAGCAGAGGGTAAGAAAGGAAGTTAAGAGCACTTGTAAAGAGGCCAAGAGTGTCAGCAGTGGGGATGTGACTTATCAGTTCAGTGCTAAATGGGTTCAGTGTCCACTATCACCTCTTAAAGGGGTCATATGATGCTTTTTTAAAGATTATTTTGTGTATTTGGTTTAACATAATATGTTGTCATGCTTTAATGTTTAAAAAACACATTCTTTTTCAAATACTTTACATTATTGTAGGTCCTCTATGCCCCGCTTCTCTCAAATGCTTTGTTATCTACAAAGTACCTCCGTCCGACAAGCACAGTCTGCTCTGATTGGCCAACTGGCACAGTGCATTGTGATTAGCCGAACACCACAAGCCACGTCAGAAATGTAACGTCCCTTTTCCATAATCGTGAGCTTCAGCTTTCAAAATGAATGTAAAGACAGTTAATAATGTCCTTAGATTTACCATCAGTTCAAGCCCGAGAGGGGAACAGAGTCGCGTAACAGACACAGCGATGAAGCTCTTATGTGCAAACAAGCCGCGATTAAGACGATTTCTGACATGCTGTACACTCCGCTGTGATGTGACCGTCTCTCTCTCTCTCTCTCACACACACACACGCGCACACACACACACACACACACACACACACACACACACACATCGTGCGAACAGTCAATAGCAAATACTTAAACTACTAACAAAACATACAGTTGCTGATTCAGAAGCGCAGATTGTCATATCAAAGTCAGAATTACCTCCTCTCCTAGGTTCACGAAACCATAAAATGCATTGCTGTTACCAGTTCTTCCTGACATTGTTGCTTCAACACTACTGCGGTTACTGAAACCATGCCGTACGCAAATATTTCCACATCGTGACGTAGACGTGGGCCGTGTTTGAATGAGCCATTTTAGGGGGGCGTGGCAGAATTTTAACTTTGATAAAGAATATCTCTTTGGTTTTGAGACTTTAGTCTATGTAACTTCCGGGATCTTTCTATGCACAATCAGCTTGTAACACTCCAAAGAGAAAGCAAAACTTGAAATCGCATCATATGACCCCTTTAAGACCTTGGGACAAATGCTTGAAGCTACAAAAACTGAAGACTGCAGTCTATTAAATTCTGTAAAACAAAAATAATTATTATTCAACATAAAATTCAATGAATCAATATGATTTAGACGTGTAAATCCCGCCTGTTTCCTTTGACATATATACAGAGTGTTCTGGTCACTATGTACTTCACACACTTTCTGGAAGAAGCGTCGAGGAGATGGGAGCAGGCGGGCATGCCGTGACAATACACACCACTGTGTTTTCCTGCTGAACACAAAGGCTATCTGTCACTGCAGGCCCCTTCTGACTCACTCCTCCTAGATGTTAATTTCATGACCTTCCCAGAAAAATCAAGCTTCCCCTCTGGTCCTGACTGCAACTTAAATCCCCCTCCAGGCGAAATTGACTTCACACAAGTACTGCCATGCTCACTGAATGACACAGTCTCTCTAAAAATATCCCCTTTACTGGCAATGGATTGCTGTTGAGCTCTATTTCCTGTCAGAACACCCTCGACTAGACGATGAGATGGAGGGAAGGAGAGAGATGAAGGGAAAGAGCGAGAGTGAAGGCACAGAACCGCTTCAAACATGGAGTTATCAAAAAGCACCGAGCAGGGGTTGCGATACACATCAAATGCGCCTCAGGCTCCCTCTTATCATGCATGGATTAACACCCACAGTCCCTCTTGCACATCCCAATAAACACACACCTCACAAACGCATCGTGTTGGTTTGACAATCATGAAAGCTCACCACACACACAAATACAAAGAGGTGTGTGCTAGCTCAGAGCAGTCAGTTACTCTGATCAGCACTGATTAACCTCTTCACGGATCATGAAGTCTGCCGGGGCCTGATATAAGATTCATCGATCGTGTTACTCTCAGCCGTTTCTTCCGGACCGAAATCGTCTGCAAACCAAAAACCTCATAATCATCTTTCTATGATCTTACACACAAGAGAGAGAAAGCGATTAGCCAAATCAACAGAGATTAATGCGCTAACCGTATGTGTGTGTAATCCATTAGTCTTCTTTTCCAAAGAAGATTAAAAATGGACTTTCTTTTAATTCTCTAATTATCAGACTGCTCTATGTTAATGGTTCTCCAACAAGCTCTCAAGCAATTATTATGAGTATGGCTGATGGCAAGCGAAAAACAAATAGCATATTTAACTGGCGCTAATGGCTTAAATTACTGTACAATTCGGTACCAGTGAACTTATTTTGCATTTATCCACTTCAAACTAAAACAATCAGAGAAAGCATTTCACAGCGGTCTTCAAGGTCAGTCTTGTTAAATTGCAACCCTTTGATAGGATTGTATCTATTACACCTATGTGTCCAGTTCACATTACTCTCGTGTGGTTAGCCAGGAAACAGTAGGGTGTGTTTTTTTTTTCATTTAAGAAATTTTTGCCAAGTGGCTCTGTGAGTCATACACCATAATGTCACGAGGCTTGCATGTCGCCGTGTGAGTTTCTTTCCTGATGGTGTGAATCCGGACCGCTGTGTGAATTCAGACAAAACTCCCCAGGAAGAACTGTATGGACTAAATGACAAACATGTGGTGTTACCCTACCCTTTTCACTCCTGTCTTCAACCATCTGTCCTCCCTACCCAATAAGTGATCCTTTCTCTTTATTTGCAGTCAGGCACTTGGAGTTCAGGCCAGACAGGATTTCTGGTACCATGGTCGTGGATACATTTGGACTGGTGTTCATTGCCGTAGCACCATAGAATGCCACAATGATCATGAGAACATGACATTATGACAACACTTATTGGCAGATGGCCAATAAGTTATGCTAGAGAGTCCATTAAGCCAATAAGTCCATTCACTAGCCCCACCCTGCAACAAACTGAAACAATACCCAATTTAATATTAGTGATTTATATATTACACTGGTCAATTTTAAAAGCCATAAATGAAGTTAGTAGCAAACTAGTTGTAGTTGAACTAGTTGTAGCAAATTTATATTCCACAAGAAAGGGTCAATTGGGCTATAGTAACGAACAGTAACTCCTTAAGAACAGATCACAAACAGATATCAAACTATAGCTGAGCGCAAAGTGACAAATCTCATATGCAATAAACCCCACTGCAAATTAACAGACACTTCATAGGGAAGATATTTTGGAAATTGACAAATATAAGTTTTCTATGATGATTGTTTATTCAAGAGATATAGATTTTCAGCAGGGGGAGTCTCGTATCTTTGTCTGCATTTTGAGCCACACATTAAAACGTATCATTGCAGAGGGTGATGCTGAATAGCTCGTTCATAAGCTGTTCATAAGATGGTCATCACAAGCTTTGTTTGCAAACATTTTTACTTGGTCCCCCTATCATTTGCCCATTATATAAATGTAAAATATCATTAAAATATATATAACTAAACAAATCTATAGACATATTTAATAATTCTTCTTATTATTAGTGTTAATTATTATTATATGTGTTAATATCTCATCAGTATTCCAGGTAACCCTTTTATGGGAATCTGCATTGTGATGTACTAATGTTTATCCCTCTTTAGGGTAAAGTGAAGATGCAGGAAGGTTGGAGATTCTGTTGTATGGAGACTCTCATAAATCATGATTTTTTTCCACTAAAGATGCTTCTACATCTGGTGACCTGAGCACCTGAAGATGGACAAGATATGATGAATGTAAAACCAAACCTTATTAAATTCATAATAATAGAGATGTTCCCCCAGTTATACTGGAACAAAACTAAGCAATCCAATTACACTTCTGGGAAGGAAAAAAAGTTGATATTAGCATGTCAGAATTGTGTTATTTTATTGTGCAGTTTAAAGTTAATTGATAGGTTCGGGAAAAATCATTCAGTATATCTTCTGTATTACATGATAGATATTTTTCCTCACAGAGCTACTCACACCGTTGCCAAGACTGCAGTCCTCACACACTGGACTTCCTAATAGTCTCAGAGCAGGAGTTGCCCTGGTAACATACAGGTAAGTGACTAGAGTCCTGACGGTTGTGCCACATGAGACAGAGAGAGTAGTTCTGCACTCACATGATGAGTCCTGTCCTTCTGAGACTCTTTCTCAACATAGAATGCTAAAATGAGATGGCCTGGTATTGCTGCTGGCTATGTTACCCTGCAGACACAGTGCAAAAAATACTAATAAAATATATATTTTTAATTATAATTTATATTAAAAATGTAGTGGTCTCCCAGCAATTTACATCATGGAAGGATTGGCATTATGTGATTAATTTACAACCCAACAAAATAATTTTTGTGTGTGTGTTTTGTATATCATAATGATCTCAAGCAAGCCTTCCAAGGATCCTTAAAATGTAGAAGGCCTTTGACACCGCTTGATGATGTGGCAGCCAAGATATGCAGCCTTACCAGGACACAGCCTTCCTATTGAAAAATAACCACAGAGACTAATGATTTAACCACGAGACACACCTGGAAACAATCACAACAGGAAAACAAACAACATAGGAACAGGAAACAAAAGACAACACTTCAAAATAAAAGTCAACATGCACCCAGAACCTGTTACACCCTTCTCAAATATTGTAAGAGTCAAATACACTGTACATCAAACACTGTAAACATGACTATGATTTCAAGGCGTATGATGAAATAGTTCAGCCCAAAATGAATCTTTTTGTCTCGGGCTGAATGAATCGGGCTCAATCCGACACACTCCTTTATGTGTGGGTTTCAGTCTTCACATCATTCCCACAAGTCCTAAGAACATGGCTTTTGACATATGAATGGACACACACACACACCCTGTACACTAACATCCACCATCATACAGACACATGAAATCTCTTTCTTGTGCTTCCCTCTCTTATTCAGTCTCCCTCAGGACAGCAAGTCTAACCAAGATCTGAAAACACATTTGCGGCTCTACTGAACAATCGACTGTGAGGGTGCAGAGATGCTTGTCCTTCTGCTCTCTCTCGCCGCCTCTCCACCTTGTGTTTAGAAAGTCCAATAAATCTATATTGCTCTGGCAGCATGCTGCTTACACCTCAAACCTGCTTTTTAGACAACCTTTTTTAATACAGACTTTTTCTCCCTCTCCAATGCCAGCTTCCTGTGGATTACTACAGACAGATTCCATGCTCAGCAAAGGACACTGAGTCCACAGCGCGCTAGCACTAATGAGCTATCTGGCCCACTGATGGTGCAACCGCACATGCCCACGTCAAAGTCGCTCAGTGACCCGCACTAATTGGGTGCTAGCAGAGAACAGCTCCATTTGCCCAAGAGGCACGTAGAGAAGCACACTACCTGAATGCGCATTGAGCAGAATAAGTATGTACCCCATTTATCACATAAACGTCACATAAGAAAACGCTTCCTGCAGCATGCTGTGAATTGTCACACATATACAGTCAAGTCACAATTATCTTTATATATTTATTACAATATATCTATATATATTTTTTTTAGAAGCAAACATTTTATTTAAAAAAATACCATCAAAGAAGCAGAGCAATAACAAAACTTTGTTTTAGCAAATACATTATAAGAAGCTTTAACATTATCAGAAGCTCTAATAATAAAGTACACCTATCTGTTATTCTTCTTGGTTTCTTTTTCTCTTATGAGGACGCTTCAGTACCCACATGTTCCACTCACCCTCAAAACCACAGAGAAGACGTGCATCTTAGGCAGGAAGTGGCTGCTGAGGCGAAGACTTTTCAGTGGCAGTAGATGGCAGAACAAAGGAAGTGCGTCACAGAACAGACAGTCTGAACTGCGTCTTGGAACACCGCAGACTGACCACACTCTAGAGCGTCTATCTGTGAGAGCACATCTGTACTTCACACAGGAACATAAACAGGTCATGCATCCTTGCACCCAGCGCTCACAAACCCTGCAAATATCACATGTTCAAAATGCTGTTCAGAAAGAGAAGAATCGGCATCAGGGTGAAGACTTGCAATGAATTCAAATAAATAAATAAATACATGTATCACAGTTTCCAGAAAAACACGAAGCGGCATACATTTTCTACATTGATAATAATATAAGAAACGTTTCTTGAGCACCAAATCAGCATATTAGAATGATTTATGAAGGATCATGTGACACTGAAGACTGGAGTAATGACTAATGACATTTCAGCTGGAATAAATTATATTTTATAATATATTATAATGGTTATATTTAAAATTGTAACACTACTTCTCTATATTACTTTTTTTTATAAATAGCAGTTTTGGTAAGCATAAGAGACTTAAATAATCATATTAAATTTTGAAATAAACATTGACATATTACATTAGAGGAAGCCAGATTTAAATACATTAAGGGGTAATTCAAATGCTTTAAGTCTTTTCAACAGAAGTTGGGTGTTTGGGTGCAGTACCTGATAAATCCACCAGTGAGGGTTGAATCTGAAGCCTCATTAACAAGTGTCTGTGAGCCATGATGACAGCGAATGGAAACTCACACCAATTCCGGCTAAAAGAGGAAGAGAAAGAGGCAAACGTAAACACATAGAAAGAGAAAAGCAGTGTAAGCTGTAATTAATGTCACACTCGTTAGCATGCTAAGCAAGCTGAGAACCAGACATAAGTTAGAACTGACTCTTGGTAACACATTTTTACACACCCACACACACACATCTCAGACAGTTTGTATACAAGCGTTAAGTGCAGACTTACTTTCAAAAGTTACATTTATATACTATTATAATTGTTTTTTATTCTGTTATTTTTAATAGTCTTTCATTTTTTCTGGGTTCTAGCTGGTCTTAGTGTAATCACATTACAAATACCTTTGTGTGTGCTGCAAAAATAAGATAAACAGAGCTGAAATATGATAAATTACTAGATAAATGCTACTACAAGTCTTCATCTGAATGTCCAAGTACACAGCATAATGTGTAATCAAATATATGAAAACTATATTTCTGTAGAAATTGCACAACAGCAAGTCCAAATTTTAACATAAAGATATGCATTACAACTGCATTATCAAGGTTGGTTAGTCCAAAAACCGGACTGTTACATTTCCTTTTAAAGTGCATGTAAACACATTTGTGTTCCTGCAGATTCCAATCTCCCTCTTTGTAGTGCTAATTTTATGTCTGCTACCACACAGACATGTGTCAAGAGGAGCTGGCAGGAACCTGCAAATCTGCATAAGCAAATCTACAGGGCCGCAATGAAGACACTTCAGTAATGATCCACCATCTTTATGAGCTTCATTAGCCACACACGCAGAACAGAGGAGCACCTGTGGCAAGGATGAGGCTCCTGGCCTGGCACTCATGGCCCACCCAAGTGCGTGTATGTGCATGTGTGTGCAGGTTCAGGGCCTACAGCAATGTTGTGCATCAGGGCCAATGAAACGAGAGCCTTTGATGAGAGACGAGTGGAGCGCTTTACTGTGTGTGAGAGAGAACAGGCTAAACCACAGCTCTACAGCAGGCTGTAATTCACCCGCCACTGAAACCGCCGTCATTGCTGCTGCCACCGTCTGCGCTGTACTCACTCTTACATACATGCACACGCACGCACACGCACACGCACACGCACACGCACACGCATGATTTCCTTGTTTGTTTACGTAACGTCAATTATCAGTCACATGCAAAAATGCAGCTTCTGACAGAGAGCAAAATTGTGTTCCAGAGCACTTGTCGTGTTCCAGGGCTGCGATCATGCCTCGGAGATAAGGTTTCATTTCTCACTGACCTCTCAGGATAAACTAGAAAAGCCACTTAACTCTGGGGCTCAGCTGCCAAACCTCAAGAGAGTTAGTCAGAGAGGGAAAAATGAGAGAGACAGACAGGGAATGACAAAAAAACTGACAGAAAAAAAGAAAGAAGAAGTGGTTACTTGACTACAGTACAAGCAGTGTGGTTGTGTGTGGTGCTACACAATTGTTACATTTAATTTGTTTTATCACACTTTTAGCATGGGATCTTGTAGCTATTGGGTTTAAAGAGTTTCCAAATTGGGCCTTAAAATACCATTAAGTAAACATTTGGCTTTTATGAGTTTATGTCTGCTGGGATCCATCTATATGCTATATGTATATGCTGTGCATGTGGGTGAGAACACTTAAACATTGTTAAAATTCACTTAGCACATGTGTGCATTTACAAATTACAGTTTTTTCAAAATAACGCAGCTAAAATACTGCTATTTTTGTGTAATTAAATTCTCTCTAGAATGAGAATGCCTTGATATCACCTGCAACTAACGTTGCTACAAACGATCTGCATGAAAAATATTTCCCCCTCATGTAAAAATTCCCAGTTGCATGGATTCCTACTGAAATGTCTCAGTTTTGTCCATGAAAAATAGCAGAACATTAGTATATATGAATATGACCATACCTACAGTTATCACGAACATTTTTTTAATTACAAATGTTTGAGAAATTAACATTAATCAAGATGATTAAATGCTAAAATATCATTGTTCTTTAATATTTCATTATAGCTACTGAATTAATTGGTAAATTAGGGTGGATTCAGAACGTTCCACACAAACTCCATGTGGAAGCTAACCAGTGCATTCCATGTGATTTAATTGGGGCTTTTGGAGATATTTTAAGGAAGATAAGGTGCACAAATGATTCTCAGAATGTCACATTACCTCAATGAATACTCACATAAAACTGAGCTAGCTCACGTTTATGTGTGTATATTTAACAAAAAGAAAGAAAATGTCTCAACAAATACCCCTTGGAAGCATGTTTGATTACCTTCCAGGCTTTGCTTACTCTTAAACAATCTGTAGTAATTTGTGAGCATAAGAGCAAACATCTGGATGGTCCCATTACAGCTGTGTTTAGAGCGGTCACAGGGCAGTGAGTGGGAGAGAGAGACTGTTCAAGCACTTCGACTGAAATCCCCAAACACATACTGAAGCCACAGAGCACAAGCTCATCCAAATTCACATCTACCATGTGACCTTAACATCCTTCAGCTCTCTAAACTGCTACTCAAGTCTTGCACTTGGTCTGTCTGTCTCACAGACCGGAAGTGACCCAACAGTCACTAAGGCTAAAATCACTATTACTGGTGCTAATAATTAAAGTTAAGGATTTAAACAAACCTCTAAGCTGGAGTATTTCATCCCGTAGCTCAAATTGTGTGGCATATGAGACCTATGCAAAAACATGATGTCAGCAGCTGCTCTGTCTCCATCACGTGTGATTTATGAATCCATCTTATTCTATCTCCTTCTACATTGGTTTCTTTTTTTTGTATTACACATGGACACCCCCATCGTTCATCCATCTCCCTCGCTCTCATTCTCCACAAGGGGCTTTAATGGCTTGATGAGCGTAGGCCGAGTGGGCAGCAATGCGATAGAGCTTTGTGACCTGCTAACAATCAAATACATACACAAACAGTCAGTCACACACTGCTTTCACCTCCACAAGACTTATCTATCCATCTCTATTGACTAGGCACTGATAGCACTTCTCAGCAGCTTATTGCATGTGGCTAGAACGAGCATACACATTGTTTTCTATATCTGCACAACACAGACACACATTTAAGAAATAAAGTATTGCTAAACATGGATTCATGCATAAAATAGTATTTTCAACCAATTATTGTCCAATTTATTGTCCATTGTTCATCCCATAGTGAAAAATTAACTACATGAAAAACTGTACAGTTTCCATCCGAATGTCTTCCAAATCAACACACATAAAACATGTGTTTGCTCTTTAAACCGATTTCTCACTGAATCAGCTGAAGCCAGAACAGTTACTGACTTTGTCAACATAAGCGAATACAAAGAGAGATAAACAGAGCAGGGAGAAAGGAAGAAATTGCTACTGAGGCCAAGTGCATTGCGCTGCAAGTCTGTAAATCACCAGATTATAGCTTTTAGAGCGGCTCGCGTGAAAATAATTGCTAATGTTCAGAGAGTAACCAATGGAAATCGAGGTAATGGAGCAGTTTATAAATTCTGATTGCTATACATGGAAGACTTCCAGCCCATCTACTTTGTTATTTACAGCCTATAATAAAAAATACTTAGAACTGCACAATGAGTGCATGACTGTTACGATCAATAAAAAAAAATCTGCTGTAGCTTAGATTCTGTTCTGGCATTTTTAGCAAGGCCGCAGTAGAATCTGCCTCTAAATCCTAAATTTAAGGTCAGCGTGAGTGAACAAAAAACTGCCCTTTATTTTAGTGGAAGAATAAGTGATGAGTGTGAAAAAAAGCATGTTTTTACATCACTGTTTTTAGGAGATCATTTAAAGAGAAGGAAGACAGAACAGGGGTTAAACTAATAATTGTCTGCAGGATGCATGAGGCAGTGTGTGTGTGTGTGTGTGTGTGTGTGTGTGTGTGTGTGACAAACGGATGTGAATATATGCAGAAACACACAAACACCACAACACAGTTGTTTTCAATAGAACTCCAGCTTCCTACTGCCCTAGTTGGAGTGCGTTGGTCTTGCACTGTAGTTTATGCACACTTTCTCACACTCATCTCAGAGATTATGGTGTTCATAACAAGCTTTTCTCGGTCTCAAAGTGTGTCATAGCCCACACAGATAACACGCTGCTTTTCACTCGGAGGTGAAAACACCTCCTCAGTATTGAAATAATCTGTGGCTTAAAAAGAGAGAAGCACAACAGTGTCAGGGTGAGGTGGAGGACGTGCTTGTGTGTGAGAGACAGTGAGTGAGAGAGAAAGAGAGAAACCGAGAAAGGGAAGTGGGATCATTAGAGCTGTGTGGAAGGTTGCTGTGCATGTGTGTATGTGTGTATAAAGTGAAGAGAGAGATCAACAAAGGAGGAAACATACAAAAAGGTGCTATGTAAAAAAAAATAAATTAACCATTAGGCGGCTAAAACCAGATATGGGGACTGATGGTTGGTGAATGTTTAATTTTATGCTCATCCGTTGCAGTACACTCTTACTTTTACACACACACACACACACACACACACACGTTGGTTTTTATGGTTTACGGGGACTTTCCATAGGCGTAATGGTTTTTATACTGTACAAGCTGTATGTGCTATTGCCCTACACCTACCCTACACCTAAACTTAGCCCTCACAGGAGACGGTGCATTTCTATTTTCCCTCAAAAAAAACTCACTCTGTATGATTTATAAGCATTTAAAATTATGGGGACACTGAAAATGTCCTCATAAATCACCTTCTCCTTGTAATACCTATGTTATACCCATGTCATTATACAAATTTGTGTCCTCATAAACCACATAAACATGCCCACACACACACACACACACACACACACACACACACACACACGCATACATAAAAAGCATCACCATTTCCACAAAAACATTAAGCAGCACAAATGTTTTCAATATTGTTAAGTTTTTCAAGTGCCAAATCAGCATATTATAATGATTTCTGAAGGATCATGTGAGAATGAAGACTGGATTATGACTGCTGAAACTTCAGCTTTGCCATTATAAAAATTAATTACATTTAAAATATTTAAAACAAACAATGTTATTGCATGCATTGTGTGTGTTTCTCTTTCACTCATGCAGCATATCACAATCTGAACTATCTTCTGCCACACAGGAAAACCTGTTAAAGTGTGCAAAAATAGGGCACGCCCACATAATGTCATGCAGAAAGAACGAAAAAAACCAACGCTTTTATGGCAACATCACCTCATTCTGCAGTTCCAAGAGATTTCTGTTTGAATCAGTATTTTTCCTTTGAGGGAGGATGAGGTATATCTGTAGTTGATAGACCTTTAAATGATACTAAATACCGAGAAAAGGATGTAACAAGAACAAAATCACTATCGTGGGTTGATTTCAAACGCGTACACAAGTCATTCTCACATCACAGCATTGCCTTCACCTTCCTGTAGACTAACACACACACACACACCTCACACTCCAATCCACTTCTCTTGTTCTCACTAGACAAGTAGCATGCCTTCTAATGTGCGGTTGCAACCTATCTTCCTCCCCTTTCATTTTTTATTTTCTCTGCATTGTTCTCCATCTTTTGTTTTTTCGCTCAGTACATCGCGTGTTAACTTCACCCATACTGGTGTGGGTTTAACTGCCCCTGAGATGAAATGTGAGCGAGAGCGTGTTCACCAAACCTCAGACGATGATAAGACGTGTAAAAGCGTGAGAGACAGTGTTTATATGTGGTGTATGCATATTTGGCATCCTACATCTCATGGACTAGTCTGAGCAGAACAGAACTTACAAACAAACAAACAAACAAACAGAGAATGCAAGAGGTGCCATGTAGGGCACAGAATGAGTATTTTTAGCTTCACACTCTTCTGACAGCCCTCGATACATTCACAAGCATCAAAAGCAATGACAGTGGTGGCAATATGTGCAAAATCCAATTTGTCACCTACACCCACACAGAGAGAGGTGCACAGCTCCTGGAACCGTAAACCTCTGCTTATCACCCACACTGTAATACTGAAAGAGAGACAAAGCATTTAACTCTCAACATAAAAAATTAAAGACTGAGCGTAAAAATACAATCTTAAACTGATAATGCGCAATGAGAGAAAATGCATTGTGTACATGCCCTCAGTTGCCATGACAACACAGAGCAGCAGATCATTTTGTGTGGATAAGTCAAAGGCAACAAACAGCAGGAAACACATGAAGGGGAAAAGAGAACTCCTAACAATTTCAACAACACATGCAGACAGCAGCTTGTAAGAAAGAACATCAATAATTCAAGCAGCAGGTGTGATAGAGTGAAAAGAAACCCAACTGCATAGTCACAATGCATAATTACACATCAAGCTGCTAATACGTTTATGATTGTTGCACCTCAGAATCAGCCATTGAATGTGTTTATGTGCGTGTTGAGTTCAGAATGAAACGAGTTATGGGTTATGCGAGTAACGGGAGATTCGGGTTATGAGTTAAGTGTGGTAAAGTGTGCATCTGAATGTTGCAAAGCACACAACAGAGACAGAGAAAAAAGCTTGCAGAGGAGACAGCATGTGGTTTCTGGTCTGTGAGGTTTCACAAGAGCTAACGTCTCTTGCTCACTCAGCACTTATAGATCATTGCACCAAACCGCAGCTGAACCTGTGATATAACCTTCACCCAAACACATGCAAAAGGAGAAAAACAACCTTAAAAATAAACTTGTGGCTGTGCCATGGTACATGACAAGATGATCATTTGAGAGAAAGAAAGGGAAGAAAGATGAGACGAGCAAGTGCGAACTCGTGTTTTTGTTACTTTGTTACCCAAGATAGGTGTTTGAGACAAGAGTGTGTGCATGTGTGCACGTTTGTGGTGAAAGTAAGACGCTTTCGCAAGAGGAACTGGTTTTTTGGTAGCCTCATTATTTCTGCCGACACGGTGATTCTCACAACCACATCTTCTTTCTTATAGAGCAACAACCAAGGCCGGAAAATAAAAAGCACAACAGTACAGTGTTTTGTAGTTGTTGTGATGACGCAGAATCAGTTTTTCTGAGTTACAAACAGAAAAAAAGCACAGAATGTGATTCTCTTTCCGATGCTAATCTATCTGAAGATAGTGCAATAGGTGGATGTGTTTACATTAACTGTCACTTGGTTTGGCACAATGTCAGAATGAGTCAGATGATGCTAAAAATATCATCAGAAGTTAAAGGTTACAGTTCACAAATGATACGCTCGAGAAGACTTTGGTAACATAGAACATATTACAATTAATACTGTCATCTGAAGACATTTTTATAGAACTGTTCAGTCAGAAAGTCAATTTGTAGGCCAACTCGGAAGGCTAATTCGCCATAGTTTCTCTTGAGAATTTCCTTCGGGATTTTAAAAAGCCAGCTTGGGAATTTTTGAGTAAAATAAGGTCTTTTGTTAACATTAATTTAACATTTTGTTCTACAACTTCAATTACGCACAGTTAAACCTCAAACATGAAGCCAGAGTGTCCGTTTTTTAATGTAAACTGCTATATATATACAACAGCAGTTGTCAGATCATCAAGCATGCAAACTCATAAACTTGGGGTTATTGTAGTGTCATACACCAACTTATGTCATGCTTTTCCTTATCAGCAATAAAACTTTGCCCTTATGATAACTACGCAGCAATCAAATGTTATCAAATTTAAGGCCATTAAAAATCTTAAATGGTATGAGAAAATTTTGGGACAACAGTAATACAGTCTTATATTTGGGGATGGAAAGACTAGAAGCATGTTATAGCTGGATTAAACTTTAAAAAGCTATCTTTTCACTGAATTTTTGGCCTATGAGCGCTGCATGTTTCAAAGTCAAAACATGGCACAGGTGTTTTTATATGAATGTAATGAATCTGAAGGGAACCGACTGTTATCAGAAAAGTTTTGATACCATTTTCTTTTCATCTTACCTGATGAAGTAGCATTTATGAGCGCAGTGCTGCTTTGTGTATAGCCGATGCCATGGAAAACACTGTATTTCAGCCGTCTGTAAATGTGAAAGTTAATGTGCCTTCTAAAAATCTAAACAATGAAGACAGTAATATTTGGGTTTTAAATAAATATAATAATTTATATTTTGACACATCCTTCTCTTAAACAAATGTTTTAAAGGCTGAAACGTGATAAAATAGTGACATTTAATCCTCCCTTTTAGTGATATTTGCGTTTTGAAAATGTTTTTTAATTATGCTTTTTTTTTGGAAGCTTAACCATAAAAACTGTATGTTAAGCATAAAAATATAAAAAATCATAAAAAAATATATAAATGAAATTATGACCTGACTGTTCTCACCCAAAACCAATCCCCATGTCAGCTCTGTATTGAAAGCAAATTTGCTACAACTTCCCAAAATATTTATGAACACTTTATAGCATGGTGTGATGAGTTGCAAAACATCTTTATTGGGTTTTAATATGCTACAATATACCCGATGATCGGTGACCACTGTGTTTTGTTCAGATGTGCTCAAATTCAATTCTGGTTGGGTAATGGAGATGTCAACGGTTTATTGCAAATTGCTGTCAAATAATCCCCCGCCCCCATCCGTACTATACTTAGTAAAAAGAAAAAGAATCTTGTGTTTGGCTTTAAGTTAATCACTCAAGGTGAACTATGCTTGCACATTCACCCCCATTAATGACTGCTTGTAAAATCACATTGTTCATTATAATATAATAATGATATGACCTAATCAACTCATTCACACATATTCCTGACATGTTAACATAATGTCATTTATCTAAGCTTCAATTAAGTTGCTTATTTCATGTTCGCTCGTCTGCTTCTGTGTTTTACAAATGAGCACTGACTTGCGGAGCTGATGTAAAAGCATGAAAGAGAACGTACACGATACAGACAAACAGAGAGAAAGAGTAAGATTGAAATAAGCATGCAACTTCTCCATGATGAAACTTGTTGTAGACTAGCAGCAAGGGGGCCCAATTTCCATTGCGGAGTGAGAGTAGGATGAATCAGGGAGTGTAGCCTAGAGTGGTTGTCTCTCCCTGGGGTTGACATCCACACCTGCAGGGGCCTCAGCTGTGAGCTCCATCCTGCTGCTGTAGCCTAATCTCTCTAATCCAGAATCATCCCATCAGCCATCCACTCACTCCATCCACACTTAATCCCCTCTAATCCCACCAACTCCACACTCACTCAGCCAGCTGCAGACACACCACTATCCTTATCACTAGCAGGGAATGTGGATGTGTGTCAACAGCTTATCTGATGCCTTGTATTATCAAATAGTACATGCATGCTTCTCAAACAACCGTGTTGTGTATCTGACCAGAGGACTGATTGTATTTCAGATAAATCCAGCATCTTTCTAACTAATTATCTAATATGCATTAGCATTAGCAGTGAGGTTGTAATGAGACTCTCAATATGCTGGTTACAACGATATGCCAGTAGGTGGTGATAGTGACAAGTGACTGTCCTTATGAGTGGATCACTGATTCATTCACTGAATCAATTTATTTGAAATCTGATTTATTCAGGAACAAAACAAGTGAGTGTCATTATGCGCGAGTCATTGAATCATTCACTCAGTCGATTTGTTCAAAAACACTGATTCTTTCAATAACGCTGCTACTGTGTTGCTTGGAGATGTGCAGTGAATAATTATGCTTGGGCTTCATATTGAACTATTTTATAATAGTTTTTAAAATGCTTCAATCTTGCTGCACTATTCGTCACCTTATCCTTTTCTCTTATATCTTGTAACTGACTGAGCTCTTCATAGGAGACCAGCAAGAGAAGAAAAAAAGAGAAGGTGAGAGACAGATCAGATCAATTTGTGTCATATATTAACAGGATGGAACAAGATATTCCACTTTCTTTTTCTCAATGCATCTCATTCTGCTGGGAATGACAGGTCACGTTTTTACTTCTTGAATCAGCAGAGTTTGAATCAACTTACTTTGTGCATAGAACTCACTGTAAAACTTGAAATTAAATGTTTTTGTTTTTTACTCGTTACCATAGAAGAACATTTTTTAAATTCAGTAGGCACTTAGGATATTGTTTAGAAACTCCCAAGTTGTTTGTTCTATTATGAATGTGAAACGATCTTGATTACACCCTGAAACAATAACCCTAAATGTTATTTTACAGGAGGGCAAGTTACAACTTATTTAGCCTGTTGTTGTTGTTTTGACATTGGAATTTAATCCTCTGTACCCCTGCTGTTTATTTGTCATGATCATTTTCACATCTTGGTTGACGAGAAAAAGCACTCTTGGTAATTAGGTGATTAATTACTAAAGTGACCCAGTGTGTACTGGAGTACCACAGATGCATAATGAAACATGTGCTGTTTATTCATACAAGCGATAACAGACGTTAGTGTCCTCTAATTGTCTTTTTTATAATGGAGCCGCTATCAACTGAGAACCTGCTGCTGAGTTTATCTTACTACTTTCTAAATATTGTTTCCAATGGAAAGTGGTTACTTTGAATGTGTATAGAACATATTAGATCAGTTATGTAAAATCAATTTTTTACATTGTTCATTGTGACCCTCGTTGTGAAAAAGATGACAGCTGACACAATCTATGTCTGTTTCATGCTTTGTCATTCAGACTTCATAGCTTTGTGTCATTTTTTCTTTCAGACAGATTGTGATGTTCTGCAGTCATGATCCTATATCTTCACATAAAGTTCTCTAATGAGAACTTTACTCTCTCTCGTTCCTCTTCTGGTTAAATAAATCTGTGCTTAAAGAAAGAAAGAAAGAAAAAAAGGCCATCACTGTCAAGCGAATGAGGACATTTGAAGGGATAATTCACCCTTTGTGAAAATAATGCCATTTACTCATTCATTCAAGTTGCATGACCGTAAGTGTTCCTGTATGACTGACCTTTGTCTGTGGAACACAAAATAAGATAGTTTGCAAAATGTCTCATACAACAAAAGGCAATTTGGCTCAATGTTGTTTTGGGCCCCATCAAAATACCAATGCAATATTAATAATGTAACTATACTCTCAGGAGAAAAAAACTGCATGTATATTTTAGCTTTTGTACCTTATAGAGTACTGCCTCAGTGACAGCTTTGTACCTTTTTTTTCTTTGCAGCTTTTTTTGTCAGCTGAACCACCTGTCAGAGACTGGTTCTCTTCACTCCTGGCCTTCTGCTCACTTTCCATGAGAGCATATTAGAATGAAGAACTCAGTTCATGTGATTCTCGCCCACCACAGCAACACAATCTGCTGCACTATAAATGATCTGAGGACTATCAACATTTAGTGTGAGTCACACTCTACTATTCTCAGATCACTTTTTCAGTGGCAACAGATCAACACTGATAGAGCTCTTTAACGCTTCTGAGAGAAGAGCGATTAAGATCTGGCCTGGTTGACGCAGTGGAGTGGCACTCTCATCAAGCTGTTTTTGTTGATTGTGTAGGCACACATTCGCTGGCTGCATGTTGATACAGGAAATTAGAGGCAGAAGTTCTTGTGAAAGGCGAACAAACACATGCTCCTGCCATTCAAATGTGTTAAACTTGCAGTAAACTAATATTTGGTGCAAATTTCAGTGTGTAGGTTGAGAAATGAGGGCAGAAACATGCAAACTCTCAGTTACCTTGAACCTGTCACTGTGATGCCACATCGAAATAGATGCATTCATAATTTAACAGGAATTTCATGCATAAATATCACAGGTTGCCAAGTTATTTATTGCCTCCCCAGGGCCTCACCTGTTGGAGTATATAGAAATTATTTATTCATAACACTGGATAATGCAGGCAGTTTTTTTATAACACCATACATTTTCTGGGGTCATTTTTCTGAATCCAACTGTTTACTTTACCTTAAGGGTTCAGGAACACTAGAAAAAAAATAGCAGCCTACTTCCTTGTGTATGCATATGACTAAACTACACAAACAGGTAGACAGTTGCATTTAGGACAACATAATATTTATCCATCCATCCATGTATCAATCCATCCACCCCTCTGAAAAAGGCCTTGTTGAAATCCAATAATTTATGGGTGGTACACATCTAGACAGAATTTTTTTTTAAACACAGTGAGGTGTGACGGTTCCCCCACAGCGCTTTGTGGAGGAAAACATCAGACTTCCAACAGCCATTTATCTTTATTACTTTGATACCGCCTTTCCAGTATGCTTCACAATACATGCTCCAATGGGTTTTAACACAGTATGCTTGAATTTGACAATATGTGACCCCCGACCCAAAAAACAGTCATAAGTGTCGATTTTTTTAGTTAATATCCTAATGATTTTTGGCATATAAAGAAAAATCGAAAATTTGACCCATAAAATGTACTGATGGCTATTGCTACAAATATACCTATGCTACTTAAGACTGGTTTTGTGGTCCAGGGTCACATATAAGCTTGACATCAGAATGTATTATACATCTCAATGATAGTAATCCTGCCTAGAATAAAAGTTTGCTTAGCTCAGGTCTTTGCACTTGTCCCTGATTATTTCCAGTCAGAATGATGTAATGAAAGTAACAGAGATGCATACAATTAAAGTCATTTGAGGTCACTCCAAACACTGATCTGAGGTCAGCCTTACAGTCTGTCCAGCTATCTCGGTTTAGCTCTTCATCTGGTCCTGTTAACAGCACTCAGACACACGTCCTCCCAAGAGCAAGAAACATAAGTATGAATGAATAACTCAACACTTCAGCCAGATTGATCTATAATTATAGAAGAGTGCAAATGCCAGAACGAACTGATCTCCCCTCTGTCCGCACTGTAATTAAGATTAAAAATTATACCAATCACTTCCTCTTAAAGCCTGTGATCTGACAGAGCGCCAAGGGCATGTGCTCAGCAGCGTTATCTTTACCTCTAATCCAGAGGCTCTTTACTGAGCTTTACCAAATAATGCAGGCATCAGCTTCCTTTTGTCTGGCAGATTGGACCATTGGTGTGCTACTTCCATTTTCAGCAGCCAGATGTTAATGATTAAAGGGGAAAAAAGACACGTAACATTAAATTGGGCAAACACTGCAACCGAACTGTGGTAAACAAGAGAAGACTCATTGAGTTTTATGAGTGGTTATAATGTTTATGCAATTTAGCAATGCTGTGCTCCGTGTCACATTAGTGTAAGAGTTATTCATTAAAGGCATCAGCCTGTTTTATGTTTCACAAAGCATCAGCACTCCTAAAAAGGTCATTTTGCAATGTTTTAAGGTGCTTCACAAATGAATAACTTTTATGGGACTCTGCTGAGAGGCCAGGATATGAATGTGTTGTGCACACAGTGCATTACTGGAGATACAAAGTGAGTTTGATTAAGGGGGCGATTTTGCTGCTCCCTAATGAGAGGTAATAAGAATTACAACAACCTTTCCGAACATTAGCTCAAAGGGCAATACGCTCATTTGGCAACTCCACCGCACACATCAGTCAAATTAATATTAAAAGAGTCTTGCCTCTTGCGTAAATGTAATTCTGTCTTTATAAATGCAACTAGCAGGGACCTGAGCTAGACAAAATATTTCCTTTGGTTTGTTCACAGTGATGTATAGTTATATTTTACACTAGGTCTTATACACTGAAGCTGAATAAATATACCTGCACTCTGCTTTTGCACTAGATATTTCTGGTTTATAAGTCAAAGTATGTTTAATGTATTCCCTTAGCTTAGCTTAGGCAATATATTGCTCCCAAAAGTAGTACGCTATATAGAGCCATATGGAGCATATAGTACATTGAAAACAAAGGTTTTCAAATGTCAAGTGCATTGAAAGCTTGCTATCTGTCTATTGCTGAAAAAAAAATTGTATTGAATAACAACTTGACATTTCTCCAAACTGAGCTAGAACACACATGTCCTCTGATCCCATGAGGTGTGAGTTATAGTGATGTGAGACAGGAGGAGATCTGTCCCTCCAGACCCAACCGACAGCCTGACATTCAGCTTTCTGAAGAAATAAATATAGTGTGGCGGATAACAGACTACACCAAAATAAAAGCACAACGGACTGTTTTAATGGTATATTCTAATGCTGCTGTGAATTAATTTAACAAGCCATTTACACTAAAGAAAAAAGCACTTCCTATTTAAAATATGTAGTTTTTTAAGCTGTTTTAACTGTGTAGAGCTGGCACTTGTACTCTCCATCCACATGAATGAGCTGTAAAACTCTGACTGCAGGCCACTCTCTTAATTGGTCCGCCTATTATGTTTTTGAACAAGCCCTTGAAGATTTGTTGAAGTTAATATTTTATAGCCAACATTCTGCAAACTCCAACCAACTCTTGAATTAATGAGTTGAGACAAGAAACCAAAGACTTGCCAACAGCAGCTACTGGCTGAAATGCATTAAAGAGAGCTACATCAGCAAGATACTGCCAATTTAGAAATGGAGGAGGAGAGATGGAGACACAGAGAGACTGTGTGTGTGCATGCAAGCAGAAGAGAGAAAGAAAAGTGTCAAGAGAAAACGCTTTTTTTTTATTCCACTGAGTTCTTTCCACTTCTTAGAATGTGGTAAGCATATGCATGTGGTCAATGAGACTGTTCTATTTAAAAACAATCATTTAATGTGCTTTGCAGTTTAACTGACACTTTTATCTATAGTGACTTACAGCATACTTATGTATATGGACAGTCCCCCTAGAGCAAGCTAGAACTTGCACGAAAACACAGCGGTGATTGAGCGCCCCCTTACAGGGTTCACACCTGGACCTTTTGGTCACCAAACCAGATCTTTACAGCCTGGCTACACTGCTCAAGATACAAGCAAAAATACCATTAGGTTTAATCAAACAGATCATAATGACACCATCAGCAAAACCACTCTCCATTATACTTAACACCTGCATTTATATATCCAGGAAGAGGTGTCCTTCTCTTTGTGCTTTGTTTTTAACTTCTCAATTAATGTATATGCAATACATTTAGTCATATATCCTTAACTTACTATCAAGTAAATTAATCCATACAGTACAAATTCAATCAGTGCATTTGGTCAGTGCATTTGTTATGTTTTTGAAAGAAGTTTCTAACGCTCACTGAGGCTGCATTTACTTGATCAAAAATACAGTAAAACAGTAATACTGTGAAATATTACTACAATTTGAAAAACCTGTTTTCTATTTTAATGTATCTAAAATGTAACTCATTCCTTTAGTGGCAAAGCTGACACTATGCCATTCTTCAGTGTCACATGATCCTTCAAAAATCATTAGAATATACTAATTTGGCGCTAAAACATATTTTCTTATTATTATCAACTTTAAAAACTGTTGCGCTGCTTAATTTTTGCGGAAACTATGATACGGGGTTCGTTTATGTTCAGATATATACCAACACACACACATACATGATTTATATATATACACATTACATTGAAGCTCAAAATATAATATTTAAACAGCTTCATCTAATTGCACTGATCTTTCCATAAAGAGAAAGCTCACACTACAGGCAATCATCCGAGCTGTCACTCTAAATGTGCTCTGTATTTCCCTCTGAGACTAAGTTCTCACACTTCACCTAGATTAGTCCACATTTCTGTAATTCAACTTAATATATTTTAATGGTTGATGGCATTTGCTTGGAGAGCAGCATCAACAAGTGTGTAATTATCTCCCTAATTAAGCTGCCAAAACACACGCACTGCCAGAGCACCTCTGAAACAGTGAGTGCTCTGTTCATTAGCATCTCTGTAAGCTTATTAATCATCTAACAGGCAATTAGCAAGCCGTTACCATTCATGCCTGCTATGTAAATATATTCCTGTGTTAATTTTTCCCTCTGATAATATAGAAAACATTATGAAAATTAGCTCCGTGACCATATAAATGATCTGTGTTGTTAAAGGCAGAACAATGGTACCGCAAAGATAAGCACAAATATATTTGTTATTAGAAAGAAATGGATCTGCGGCAGGGGCAACGATTAACCTGACAGACGCTGGCTCGCTCTGAGGCCCTTTATGGGCTGTGGTTATGGCCTCCATCAGGCTTCTGTTGGACAGATCACGCGGCTTTATCCTTGCAGGAGGCTACAGATGATAGACAGTCCTAGATGCACTTACTACTGTAACCCAGCCTGCAAATCTGACACTACAAATGAAGAAATGAAAACGCTCACCCTAAACAACAAGGCATAATGAATCACAACACAGGGCAATAAAGCTAACGCTCCATTAGTAAATTAAAGTGCTGCCCTGAGCTGCCCATCGAGTCTCATCTTAGTCCTTGTGGAGGACGGGAAATGGAGTGTAAATGGGATTTTCCACTAGATTCAAACCAAATTTCAGCGAGACCCACAAATAACACATACATCATAAATTTCATGCAGGCTAAGCAAGAAGCCCCGGTCCCTTCGGCCTGTGTTGTTAATGCGATGTAGTCACTGAGAGGACATTATGTCTAGCGTTTAAGCGGTCTGGTTCAGGACTCTGGGACAAATCAAGCTGGTGAAGTTGTGGGGAGATGATGTTCCGTGAAGACTAGTAAATTGCTTGTATTTTTTTTTTTGCCATCATGGTGCTATCATATTTGTAGAGGTATAACGTTCAGCAGGGTAGTTTATCATCTAGATGACAGTGAAAGGGACAAAACACATGAACTCTTTGGTTTTTAATGAAAAAAACACCGAACACACTTTGGACCGCTGACAGACACAGAGGCACAGTGGACTATATATCAGAGGTTCAGAATGTTTCGAAGAGGGACGACAGATATGCACACAAACGCCCTTCGATTTGGACAAGAAAGTGGATTCACTCACCAGATGGTTTAGCCATTTCTCATTCCCAAATGGCTGAAAACTCTTTCCCACTCGACTCCGGCAAAAGAGCGGCCACCATGTGCGTCCTAATCAACAGCAATACAAGAGGCTTGTATATCTAAATATGCGTGACTGCACCAAGCTTTATGCGGCCCAGATGTGCCCTCACCCCCAAACCGAGTTGATATATGGAGACTTGGCTTTAGAGAGACACTATGAGGAGCTGATCTGAAAAGCAGCCCACATCTGAAATTTTGAACGCTGCTCGCCAGACCTACTTAACAGGGTGCATTTCCAAAGTCTTCAGCGTGGGGAGTTTAACAGCTCAGGCTTGCCAAGGACGAACATTACCGCATGCACCCCAAGTCCAAACACACATATATCTTCATTTCTTCACCATCTGATGTGAATTTTCAGCGGAAGAGAAATCTATAGACACGGAGCGTTCAATTACGCTTGTTCCTGTGCGCACCTTTGGGCTGCTGTTAAGAACAGTCGATGACTGAGGCTCTTTCAATTACAGCTAGTTTCTCTCCTCTCTAATTACTGCCACTTGTGTTGATTTCTTCTCAAAAGGGCCATAATTTCTCTCCTCCTCAACCCCTCACTGCCACCCAATCAATTAACATGAGTAATACTAGGGCTATTAGAGGCCTGCACGCTGCCTCAGGAGGAAGTTTTGCCATCAGCAGGACGAATGATTGCTTAATATAGCAGACAGACTCAGAGGAAAGCTTACCACAGTACAATCCGCTAAAATCGATAGCGGCAGTCAGCCTATATTGTTTCAAACGAGGAGAGCCGAGCTACGATAAAAGCGCTCAATAGGAGCGTCTGGGCCTCTGAGACGCTGAGCAGGCATTAAGCTCCTGAGGCAACCGGGAGACATTACTCTCTTTGGGTAGACACTCAGCGCCCTGTCCAATAGCTCAATCTCTGGTGCCAAACACATGCGTGTAGCAAGAGGAAGTGGATCTTTGTGAGGCTCTAGGGACATCTTCTGTGGTGAGGACAAACATGCTGAGCTGTTGAGTCAGTATGTTGTGTTTTATCTTGATAAAACTAGGCAGTGGATTGTTGGGACGGGTGTTTTTAATCTTCTGTATGGCAGGTTATCAACACCATCAATTGACGTTTTGTTCTTTTAACAACTGAAACAGGGACAGTTACAAGATAACTTAAGGTGGCTTTAATTTCCTCTGTTTGTCAAGCTATTTTATTACACTTAGCTGAAATACATGATTCTGATTAATCAATAGCAGCATTCTGCATTCAAATAACATTAAACTGTGATTGAATGTTTATCTCCTGGTAGTTGAATGTCTCTGATCTCATTAATATTCATAGGTATGTCAGGGATCTGGAAGGAGGACCCAATTGCAGAGTGAGTGAGTGTCAAGGATTTATTACAAAACAAAAGATACAAGAGGGTAGTGATATTTGCATGTGATTTAACAACAAGAACAGAGTAAACAGAGAGACAGCTAGGGAACACCACTGGGATAGCCTGGACATCAACTAGCAGAATAACAGCAGAGTAAGCAGCAAGGCCAGGCAGAGTGAACCAGGAACAGGGTCAGGACAGGAACTCTATGACACAGAGACAAGAACAGGCTCCACAGAAACATAAGGAGTCCAATACAGGCAGGGGGATCAAAAAGGCAAAAAACTACTAATAAAGAAATTACTAATTTCACCAACACAACTAAATCAAAGAACAACAAACAAATATAAAAATAAAAGATCAAGACTTGAACAAACTAAATAAATATAAAAAAGCAAAAGGCAAGAACAGCCAAAATGCTAGAGCAAGGAGCAAGACAAGAACAACAAATGACAAGACAAGGACACAAGACCAACCAGACAGGGAGACAAAAACACATACTCAACCTCAACCACATCCACAGGCAGCAACAAAGACAGTGACAGAAGGGGTGAGAATGACAATGAACCGGCAAAGACAATAGGGCAAGGAGCCCAATAAATAAGGAGGAGAGCACACGAGGAACAGGTGAAAGCAATTACACTAACAAGGGCTAACAAGAGGGTGTGGCAAAGATTAAATGAGGGATAGAGAAGCACATGGCTGACAAAGCCATGTGCTAACACAAGACAACATAAACAAGAACAAACAGTGTGTCAGGGCAGAACCCTGACAAGGTATGCACGTGCATGTACAATTTCGTACATTTCCTATGTGTGGATACACGCTGAAACAATATGGAGATGCTGACAGCAATTAAAAATGCTATTTACAGCTGCACCACATTAGAGATGTAAAAGCCTTCTACAACCATTTTACATTATATATTTATGTAACAAAAATGTACAAATATATATTATGTAGATCATTTTGAGCACCTAACACAACCCAAACCTAAACATTGCCTAACCAACAACATAAAAAACTAAAATAAATTACACAATTTACAGTAAATATACAGAGAGATACTATTATACTGACATTATAAGCATGTATTAAATAATCTCATTTATTACATAAAAAATATATTAGCGCCTTGAATTCAATATTCTATTAATCAAAAGCATTCAATATATTTCCAAGGCTGTCTATTTGTAACACGTACCATACACTTTTTGTTGTATAAAATATTTTATGTCTGTGTGAACATTAAAATGTGTGCTAGAACCACACTTTACATACAAATGTGACTGATTAATAACAAGAGCATATATGTATGCCTAATTTACATAAGCACTTTACATCAACCTGTCAGGCTTAATTTTGACTTAAAGTCATGACCGGGCTGACTTGCATTTAACATTTATGCAGAACTATGTGCTTGTTTACCTTCAAAACGTTTGTGATTTGGCTGAGTACATAAAACCGCAGGATCCAGACCCTGTGACCTCTCTTCATCCCTCAGATCAAGTTGCTCTTATCTACAAGACCAGCACAGAGAGGATGAAAGGAGAGAGGGGTCATTTAAATCAACAGCAGCTGATCACGGAGCAAATTCACATTTTTCTCATATTCTGTGGTATTTAGAGCTTACAGAAAACAAACTTTCCACGTAGTAACTCCAGCACGAACAGTAAAAAACAGCATGTATAGGTTAAAGATCAGAGTAGAGGTTAAAGTAAAAAAGTTGCCATATTTATGATTTATTTATGTGTACAGTACAGGGTGTTATGAAAATATATTTTTTATTTTATTACTTGAAAATAAACAGAATAGTATATGCATGACAATTGAATGTGTTTGGGAACAATACTATGACACCGTGTACACTTTAAAAGAACATATGAATACCAATCTAAAGAACACATCCTAACAACCAGACGATTTGACTTGAGAAATACATATGTGATGAGCCATATGGATACTGCTGCTGTGCATAACTGAAGATGCTTTCTTTGAAGCCATGAACAACATGCTTATTTATTCTTACACAATTATGGAAAAAAATAATAGACTCTTTGAAAGAAACACTGCCAACCTGGCCTCATTAGAAAAGAAATGAAGATTAACTGTACCATGCATTATTATAATCTCATATATATACACCTCCATATGTTAGATTGCTAACCAGAACGATGATTAATTGCAGAATGCAGTTTTGCTTTGTAATTTACAGGCAAATTGAACTGGATGTAGCCGCCACTGAACACTCATCAGCTTTTAAATCACTCCATAGGCCTGAATCTCTTCAAAGAAACAAAGCAGCTGACACATAACAAAATATTGCTATGTGTTGTGCGAGTCTCTTTTGATCTCCCACATATCTCTTTGCAGTGAAGTCTTCCACAGAGATTTGCATTGAGCATTAGGATTCCAGCAGCGTCTCCCAATCTCTTCACTCTTTGTAGGGTCAGAGAAATCAAAGCGGCATACATCAGACGAATATCAGAGCAAGACTCATGGATTAGTGCCCATGGGGTCCTGGCACTAATTAAAAAAGAAGTGAGAAAATGGTTCCCATCGGCTCCCGGTGGACACGCTATGGAATGATTAGCTGCAGGTGATCGATACATCCCATCAGCCCATCACAGGTGTACTGCTCTAGGGAGTCAGACGGTGTAGACGTGGCTCATCTGGATTCTAAATAAAAACAAGTGCGCTTGGCAGAGAGGAAGGATGAATTATTGAACTTTTGCAGGCGAATGGAAAAGATGAAATCTGAAGCAAGCAGAGATGGGCTGTGCAGACTGATCAGGTAGAGTGCTGCTGTAAATAGACCCTTACGCTGCCTGATGCCACTGATGTTTCTGTCTGTAGATACACGAGCATTAATGGGAAGCTCGAGTTGAATCCATTAGAGCAGCTTCCTGTGCAAACATTATAGACAACTCTCCAACGATACAGTTAGGCAGCTTAGGTTAACCCTCATGGGAACATCTCGAGAATTTCTTCCAGTCATGTAATGCAACACCAGGCAATCATACATATATTAAAAATAATCAAAACTAAATATATTTGATCTGGTTATGATAGACATAATTTATTTATTATTTTTATTTATTGTAGTCCTTATATTAATATAACGCTTTAGATAAAATCATATATATATATACATATAGTACTATAGTATAGTATTTATATATACACTTTATAATATATTTATATATATAAATTGATATATTTTAATTAATACAATAACATATTTATATATATTTGTGATACAACTTTTATAAAATGTATATATGTTTCTTTTTTACATATTTTTAATGCATATTAAAAACAAGAGCTCAACATAGCATGTACAGGTGCATCTCAATAAATAAGAATGCCATGGAAAAGTTCATTTATTTCAGTAATTCAACTCAAATTGTGAAACTCGTGTATTAAATAAATTCAGTGCAGTTTAAGTCTTTGGTTCTTTTAATTGTGATGATTTTGGCTCACATTTAACAAAAACCCACCAATTCACTATATCAACAAATTAGAATACTTCATAAGACCAATAAAAAAAAACATTTTTAATGAATTGTTGGCCTTCTGGAAAGTATGTTCATTTACTGTATATGTACTCAATACTTGGTAGGGGCTCCTTTTGCTTTAATTACTGTCTCAATTCGGCGTGGCATGGAGGTGATCAGTTTGTGGCACTGTTGAGGTGGTATGGAAGCCCAGGTTTCTTTAACAGTGGCCTTCAACTCATCTGCATTTTTTGGTCTCTTGTTTCTCATTTTCCTCTTGACAAATACCCTGTAGATTCTCCATGGGGTTCAGGTCTGGAGTGTTTTCTGGCCAGTCAGGCACACCAACACCATGGTCATTTAACTAACTTTTGGTGCTTTTGGCAGTGTGGGCAGGTGCCACATTCTGCTGGAAAATGAAATCAGCATCTTTAAAAAGCTGGTCTGCAGAAGGAAGCATGAAGTGCTCCAACATTTCTTGGTAAACGGGTGCAGTGATGTTAGTTTTCAAAAAACACAATGGACCAACACCAGCAGATGACATTGCACCCCAAATCATCACAGACTGTGGAAACTTAACACTGGACTTCAAGAAACTTGGGCTATGAGCTTCTCCACCCTTCCTCCAGACTCTAGGACCTTGGATTCCAAATGAAATACAAAACTTGCTCTCATCTGAAAAGAGGGCTTTGGACCACTGGGCAACAGTCCAGTTCTTCTACTTAGCTCAGATAAGATGCCTCTGAAGACAACTGTAGCCAAATTCCTTGACATGTCTGTGTGTGGTGGCTCTTGATGCCTTGACCCCAGCCTCAGTCCATTCCTTGTGAAGTTCACCCAAATCTTGAATCGATTTTGCTTGACAATCCTCATAAGGCCGGTTCTCTCGGTTGGTTGTGCATCTTCTTCCACGCTTCCTTCCACTCAACTTTCTGTTAACATGCTTGGATACAGCACTCTGTGAACAGCCAGCTTCTTTGGCAATAAATGTTTGTGGCTTACACTCCTTGTGAAGGGAGTCAATGATTGTCTTCTGGACAACTGTCAGATCAGCCCGTGATTGTGTAGCCTAGTGAACCAAACTGAGAGACCATTTTGAAGGATCATGAAACCTTTGCAGGTGTTTTGAGTTGATTAGCTGATTGGCATGTCACCATATTCTAATTTGTTGGTGGATGGAACAAAGGCAGCTGTGAAAATAAATCTGCATTGTTTATCCTTTTGATCTTTCACTCAAACATCCACAAAACTCTAACCTATCATTGAAGTAAAACAATTGAAAGAGGGGGAAAATGTCACAATGAAATAAATGTTTTTCTCCAATGAATGTTGGACACAATTATTGGCACCCCTAGAAACTCTTATTAGTAAAATATCTCTGAAGAATATTAATTCATATTTACATTTTGTAGCACACCAGGGTGACTAGAAGCATGAAATTGTCCAGCCATGACTTCCTGTTCCACAGGATTACACATATGAGGAACACAAAGGCCAAATTTCCTTAATCATCATCACAAGGAGTAAAACATAAGAATATAGTTCTGATGTTGAGCATCACAAAATAGAAAGTGGCTTTAAGTAAAGAGTTAAAGCATTGAAAATTCACATTTCCACCATCAGGGTAATAATTAAGAGATTCCAATCAACTAAAGTTGTTAAAATCTGTCAGGAAGAGGATGTGTCTATATCATCCTAATGCATGGTGAGGAGGAGGGTTTGAGTGGCCAAAGACTACTCCACGGATCACAGCTGGAGAATTGTAGAGATTAGTTGAGTCTTGGGGTCAGAAACCTAAAAACTATATAAATATATATATATATATATATATATATATATAATGAGGGAGGTGAACTGGAGAGAAGTACTAACATGGAGCTGTGAATCTGAAGGATCTGGAGAGGTTATGTATGAAGAAAATGGTCTCTGATCTCTTATCAGGTGTTCTCCAAACTCTTCAGGCATTATAGAAGAAATCACTGAGCTGTTACCCTGGGAAAAGGATGTTGCAATGATTGGGTGCCAATAATTGTGGCCAAAATGAACTAGAGAAAGCATTTATTTCACAATGAGATCCCCCCCCCACACACACACACTTTCAATTGTTTTCCTTCAATGATAGTTTGTGATTTTGTGCATTTTTTTAATGAAAGGTAAAAAGTATAAACAATGCAGATTTATTTTCACAGCCACCTTTGCTCATATTTACCAAGGGTGCCAATATTAGTGGAGGGTACTGTGTATATGTATGTATGTATGTATATATATATATATATCCCTCCATAAGTATTGGAACAGTAAAGACACAATTGCTCTGTTGGCTGTGGAGTCAAGACATTTACAAATATGATTAAATGATGAATTACAGAATGTCACATTTTATTATTAGCCGTTTAAACAAATACATGTTTTACCAAATAAAAAGAACAACACTTTTAGAGTCCATCCCACTCATTGATGTGAGCATAAGTGTATTGGGACTGCTGAACATAAAGCAGATATAAAACATTAAAAGCTATTATTTAGTTAGACATAGACATCACCAGACTCTTAGTCTCATCCTTTGAAATACTTTTCCCAGCCTTTAATAATACACATATTCATTCTGCTACTGATCATATATTAAGTCATCAGTAAAGTTGAGAGGGCCTGTTCCAGAGTCATCCATGCATGCCCATGCCATGACAACACCTCCACCATGTTTACAGATGAGGCTGAATGCTTGGGATATTTTCCAGTTTCCTTTTTTCTACCACATTTTTTATTTCCCATCACTTAGATAAAGGTTCATATTTGTCTCATCGGTCCATAAACACCGTTCCAAAACTCTTCTGGCTCACCTTTGTGCTTTTTTGCTAAATCTTACCTTTCTATTGTTGGTGCTGGTCAGAGGTTTGTATCTTGCTGTGTAGCATCTGTAATTCTGTGTCAAAGTCTCCTGAGGACAGTAGATTGTCAGAGCATCACTCCAGCTTTCTGGAAGTTGTTGGTGATTTTACAGACACATCTTTTAGGGTTCATTTTCACAGCTTTTATGATTTGTCTGTCATCAACTACTGTTGATGTCTTGATGTCATTTCTGTCAGACATGATGTCTTGATGTCTTTTCTCAGCCGGTCAGGTAGTTTTTGGTTGCTGGTGGTTTCCAAACTCTTGATTTCTCCATGCCCTTTGTTTTTGCTAGAGCTCTTATTTACTTTTCTTTTAGCATCCAAATTGCTTGCTTTTCTCTCAAAGTCAGCTTCCTCATCTTCATCCTGGTTTGTGTGTGTCATCATCGAATGCAAGATTCAGAATGCAGAAGTAAAGGATATAACTGATACGACACATTCCCTGCTTTTAATACCTGAAGAATGAATGCAACAGGACACAGCGGATCACTTAGAAAGACCTGTGAGGCAACGGTTCCAATACTTATGCTCACATCAGATAGAGGGATGAAACTCTAAAAGTGCTGAACTTCTTAGCTGGTAAAACATCTATGTTGAATCACTCAATAATAAAATGTGACATTCTGTAGTTTTGTCTCATATTCATCTTTTAATCATATTTGTAAATGTCTTGACTCCACAGCCAACAGAACAATTTTGACTTTACTGTTCCAATATTTTTGGAGGGCAATACATACATACATACATACACACACACACACACACACACACACACACACACGCATATTTAAATTCATACATTCATAGAAAGTTCATAGAAAAAGCCAAAAACAAGATTTCACCATGGCATTACATATATGTTATCTATTGACATTTAGACATAAATCTATAAGGCAGAAAGCATTAAATCGGCTGCTTTATTCCTCAGCCACACCAAAAGAGTTAAAAGCATAACTTGTAAGAGCTAAAATCATCCCATGTTGTACAAGCGAAAATTCATCATAGCAAAGCACTGGGCTGTAGGTTACCTTGGTAACATGGAAGGGTTTAGATACTCCCCCCTGCTGTTAACAGCATGGATCTTCTGAGCAGACAACAATGAGGCAGGTAATTTCCTCCGGCCCCCTGGAGTGCCTATCATCTCTCTTTACTGCCTCCTACATATCTCAATACAAACCTGAGTCTCTATGCTCATACTGAAAACCAAAGAACACCTGCAATCTCTTGCGCAGCACTGTGCTCATTAGCTAACAGGCATTTTACAGTGAAAGGTACGAGAGGAGTCAACATGTCATAGAGCGACGCGGGCAAAATCAGCCATCTCTTCCAGCCTGTGCTAAAAGTCTTTCCAGAGACATCAGGCCTAATTTGCCTGTAAATAATTGATTTGTTATCGTTCTGGTCCCACCGGAGACCCTCACTTTGTCAGTATACTGCAAGGCTGTATCCACAGAAAATTAGCCTTTCAAATGTGTCTAACCTCCTTGGACATCACACACAGAAATACATTCACACAAGCACGCAGCATGCACAGCAAACATAGCCGCTTTCTCTCTTCATAGCTTCCCTTCAGAAATAACCTTCAACTAACCTTTAAACTGTACTGAATAATTTAAAATCTCATTTTCATATCAATGCAGGAGTCAAGCCAGGCAATTATCTTTTATCTGTATATTTCTCTGTCAGACCAAAACATAATAAAGTTTTCCCAAGTGAGCCTGGAGAGAGAGAAAAAAGAAACTACGAGCAAGAAAGCATAGCGCGCTCCCCTGTTATCTTAAGACATTAATGATTGATGAATAATGCTATTATGCCTCTAAAACCTTTTGTGAAACACATACACACCTGCAGGTAAAAGTGGCTGGGCTGAAGAGAGAGAGAGAGAGAGAAAGCCTCCCGACTACAAAGATAAACATGAAAAATTGTCAGATCATATATTCAATTAGGCCAGAGGAGCAGGTGTGTGTTTGCATCAAGAGCATCACCATTAATAGACTGTGACACACTTACAAGCCAATCCAAGAGCATAATGAGAAACATCCTCATTATGACATTGACAGTGTCGAGGGGAACAGTATTTGGGCATCTGAAATACACACATAATTTTTTTAGGCGATTAGTTTCCAGGGGAATTAGATAGGACTATGTCCAGTTACACAGATGTGCTATACATCTGACTTCGTCTCAGATCAATGATGATGGCATCATGTATTTAGTGGCGTCTGAGCTGAGGCCTAGAGATCAGCACACATGATCTCACATGCTGAATTTCTTATTATTGCTTATGAAGCCAAACGTAAGGTCAAATCTGGCTTGCATCGTCTCCCATCATCTCCTGCCAGCTATAGTCTGCTATCAATAAAGCGGTCAAATCATGCCATATCATGGAAAAGTAGATTTACAAACCAAGTCCACCAAGCCCAAACTAGGCTGAAAAACATGCCGTTCAGATATCATTATAATTACAACATCACAACCATACTGCCAAAAAATGCACTGAGGATTTACTTGAAGCACTTTTCACTTGTCACTTTCCCACTGGCTACAGTTTATTTTTGCTATTTTATTCTCATCCTTATTGTTTTTTCCTGTTCTATGGGAGTTATTTGGATTGCAGACCTGGTGAAATGCCATTTCCTTCCTTGTGCCAAGAAATAAAATGCTAACTTGACTTTAAAGCGTTAGTTCACTCAAAAATAAAAAATCTGTCATTAATTACTCACCCTCATGTCGTTCCAATGTCCGTAAGACCTTCGTTCATCTTCGGAACAAAAATTAAGATATTTTTGATGAAATTCGAGAGCTTTCTGACCCTCCATAGGTAAAAATGTAACTAAAATGTGCACTATATTTTATGAAGCTATGTGTGCTGCTGCTGATGTAGAACATGCATCCGCTTTACCTTGTTTAGGAGCAGAGGAATGCATGCACATGTGTCGTGGTACTCTCGATAATGATGGAAGATGGTCAGGTATTTTAATGATGTCCTTACTATGTTTCTGGGTCTGGGAACATTTCAGTTACATTGCTCTCTATGGAGGGCCAGAAAGCTCTCGGATTTCATCAAAAAAATCTAAATTTGAGTTCCGAAGATGAACAAAAGGTCTTATGGGTTTAGAACGACATGAAGGAAATTAATGACAGAATACAATTTTTTGATAAACTATCCCTTTAAAGCAACAACAAAAACGAAACATCTGAGATAGTTTGTGTTCAACATGATGAAAAAAATCTAATCATAGACTTTACATCCATGAGGCATTTGGGGTGCATGATCTAAAAGTACCTGTAATGTTACAATCCTAACAGAGCTCAGCATGAAGTCACGGGAAAAACTCTTCTAAACTTCTCCTGTTTGTCAGAACCAGGTTTGTTGCTCCACTGGGGTCTTCCTTTATCCACTGTATGCAGTGCTCTACGAATAAGAAAGCCAGCAATGATAGAGCAGTTCCTTACCCTTAAGTGTGTTGTGCATTCACAGCACTGTTAATTACCGAAGTGCACGGGGAACAAAACCAATAACATGCCCACAGTCAAAAACACATTCACGCACACACACAAAGCTCTTGAAAAGCTTATATACTTTAGCAGTGAAATATAAATATCATATCATGTGGCATTCTGGGTAATTAATTCTCATGAATAAGAGAATATGGGTAAATATAAAAGAGGAATCAGAAAAGCTTGCTGTAGTGTTTGACTGCAGCTCCCTGCTGAGAGTTATAATAACCTCAGCCCAGCATTTTTTTACGATAATAATAACACAATATCTCTCTCTAATTATGGAAATTAGGACCAACATTAGCATACTGAGCAGAGAGTTGCTAAAGAGAATCTGGCAGCTGAATATAGTTGAAACTGGCGAAAAACAAGTGGACGAGTTTGGCTTTCTACAAAGAACAAATAAAGATGTAAAATATATTTATCTCATTATCTAATCCATCAGAGTGGAATTATTGAGTGATTGCTTGTAAACTGCATATTACTGGCATTTTTAACAGATATTTTAATATGGTAATGGAAGCAGCAGTGCAAAGTCAACCTTCTTCTAACAATCACATTACCATCCCAAGTTTTAATGGAGCAACTACAGGCATCTGTTTATAAACACAGAGCTCATTCAGAGGGTCCACGCTGCGCTGGTTCAGCAAGTAAGGATCAAAGTTTTTTGGAGAGGCATTTTGTACAATATAAAGATAAATGACTGCAGTGTTTAGCAGGCCTGTAGACTACATGCATTCACGTGTCGACGTCAAGCTGGAAATCAAGAAGCAGCACAAATCAAACACAATTCTTAAACACAGAGAGAAAAAATTAAATAAAATGAGGAATAAGCAAGAATGCGTGAGTCCAGAGAAAAGCTAAATAGACTGAACATAAATACAATTCTAAATGCCTGATAGACACATACACTTAAAAAAGATACAGTATAGCCCCCTAAAAAACATAAAACAGTTTTCAATTTTAATACATTTTACCATTTATTTTATTCCTGTGACGGCAAAGCTACATTTCCGTTAGCTATTACTCCAGTCCTTCGTGTCACATGATTCTTCAGAAATCATTCAAACATGCTGATTTGAAGATAAACATTTATTTATTATCAATGATGAAAATAGTTTTTTGTGGGAAAAAATGTAATTATATTTATTCAAGATCCTTAGTAAGTTCAATTAGCATTTGAAATAGGTTTTCTGTAACGTTATACATGTCTTTACTGTGACTTTTGAACAATTTAATGCATCCTTTCTGAGCAAAATTATTTATTGTTCTTACTTTCTCCTTTAAAAAATTGTTTTTTTAGTAGCATATACATACTGTTCAAAAGTCTGGGGTCTGTCATTTTTTTTTCTTTGTGATCCAGCAAAGAAGGATCTTTCCTGCCTATAACATCTCTGCTCTTGAGTGAATAGAAAAAATTAATATAGCATTGAAGGTAGTCTCTATATACAACAGCCACAAATCTCTACATGTCTAATGTTACACATTAATGCCTTTGACCCGCTTCCTCCCCCTTCATCCCCCTATTATCACAGGTAAAATAATGAGCAGTGGGAAATTCATTTATTTCTCTCTTGCTATCTCTCAGTTGCCGCAGGCAGTCAGGGAGGGTTAGCATCTCACTAATGTGTTCATCATTTAAATGGCAATGCTGTCTCTTGGCGGAGCATGCCATGAATTATGCAACAAGACGTCTCAGTCTTCAAGCAGACAAATAGAACAGGCTCATACCTCTGCAAAACAAACAATATTCCCATCAAAATGCCACTATTAATTAGCTAATTAGAAACCTCAAACAAGTGCAAGCTCGTGACAGATAAAGAAACAGCTAACTAATTTTCTTAAGTGATCATAATTAGAAAGATATCATTAGTGGGTGTTAATTACAAAAGAGCATTCAATCTGTTCTTAATATTAGTTTTCAGTAAAAACTAATTATTGCCCTTTCAGCTGACTTCTGGTCTTCATCTCGCTTCATGCGGAGCTTAGGATGATGATACACACACGCACACACACACACACGGGACACAGAGAGTGGGAAATGTGGAAGGCATTTGTTATGAAGAGACGCTGATTTTGAAAACCCTCGTGTCGTAGTGGAAAAGGAAAAAGGAATCATTACTAATGAATGAAGGCAAGATAAAAAAGAAAAGATTTCCCTCAAATCTTTCAGTGTTCTGTGAATCTTTAATGCAAATGGAATTTCAAATGAGCTGAAGCTATCTTCAGAGACCTCTACTGTTTTCAACCAGCCCTCGATTAAAATTTATATCACCAATGATTTATAAATGTCATTAATAGCCCTGCTTTGAGGGAACATGAGAGACAGAGAGACGGCAGGCATGCTCACATGCTCTTTCTCTCTATATATGTCTCCTGCTGCCATTCTCCTCCCAAAGTATTACTCTCCCTCTGTCTCCCCGTCTCCAATTTAATATTCCATTTTCCTCACATATTATAGAAAAATCTAGTCTTGCACTGTCTCCCCCCTTCCCCGATGTCAAAATCAGAGTGATTTTATAATTGGGCCCTTGCTCATTGTTATTCAAAACCCGGTAGAGCCAATTAGTTTTACCCTTTCTGACCCGTTCGTGCTTTGCAGGAGCGCTAACTAAAGACTCTAAGTGAGGGAGCTGCAAAGGAGGTCTTATCTTTCCCCCGTTCTGATTAATAATCCCGTCACAGCCATCTCACTCTTTAAAAAGAAAAGCCTGGTTAAGGCCCAGTCTTTCTCCATCCCTCCCTTCCCTTTATATGCCTTTCTATTAATCTTTAATGGTGGCTGGGTCACTCACTCCCTTTTGTCTTGTCAGATAAATGTAGTGTTAACAAGATAATGAGCTTTCTGGAGGATGGGAAGAGGGGAGCTATGCTAGCAGGGTGACCCCCGTTCCAGCTGAGATGGGTGGGCTTTAGGGGAACAGGAGAGGAAGTGTGGGTCAGGCTCTGTAGTATCATGGTTTTATCATCTTGATCATTTCATACGATGAGTAAAAAGAGAAGAGTCAAATCAAACAGCAATGACTGGCCTTGTGAATGCACGATCATTTCTATGCAGCTCAGGAGACCGGTATCCTAAAGCTGGGCGATAGCCAAAGGTGTCACAATATTTTTTTTCCATACCACTTGATATGAACATTTATCACAATACTCAACTATTGAATGCATGTTTGTTAGACCTTGAGGATGAATGCGAAAACATAACTTGTTCACTACTCAAATTTATACTTTTTAATTTAGGTATGTCCATTTAATTTTTCCCTAAATTCTGTGTTTTATGATTTAATACAAATTGATTAGCAAAAATGCATCTAATGACAACAGTTACAACAAAACTTTATAGTATAAATAATATGCTGTATAACAGACCTATATACATTAGTAAAGTATACAATGGTAATATATTTCTGTCATAATTTCTTCAAGTTAAACTGAACTTTTATTTTGTAGCTTTGATGTGAAGATCTTTTAGCTTCAATGTGTATTTGACGGGAGTTTCTCTCACATAAAACTGTGGAAATCTTGTGAAATGACTCTTAGAACAGTTCTGGTGATAAAGTTCACATGGACTGTCCTCTATATAGTGATATGGCAGGTGCTGAAAGCGTGTGTTTAAGTTGTAGTGTAGTAAACAAAACGGCATCACTCATTTGACACACAGAACATGCAGACTTATTAGCAATATGCACATACTTGCTGCTGGTTGACTGACTGGTGAGTATTTTTCCACCATACTGAGTACCGATAATTGTGGTTATCATTGATAAACAAATTTTATCGAGATCTTGATATGATCATGTTGATCACCTAGCCCTGTGGTAAATGTATAAGATGTATACAAATAGCTTCTGCACTGTTTCGCATTCAAACAAGAAATTCAATAGAGTAGACTGGTATCTAAATTATGGGTGAGGGTGATGCAGCAAAATTACTTTTTTACTAAACCAAAATTTTAGCTGAAAATAAGGTTTCAGCAATTAAGCTTTGATAACGGTTTAGGGTGTCGTGCTCTCAGGTGAGTCATCGTGAAGTTCTTCAGCAGCAAGGCAGCTCTCGATATTTCAGTCCAATTTATTTTTGCATATTTCTACCACAGCATTATTTTTAGTTGTAGTGTAGTGCGTTCACACTGCTGACGTTTACCTGTTGTGGCTTGTTCACATTGTGTGCATGGAATAAACGCATCAACAGTCAAAATGCATTACCAGAGAACCACAAATTAAATGCCACTATTTCAGTCAATGATTTCAGTCCTCCAAAACTAATTTGGCCAAATCGATTATTCTTTTTTCTTTTGTTTTTGCTATTTCATCCAAATATTTTGGTTTTATATATTTGTGTGCACCACAAGTGGATCTAATGGATTCAGTTTAAGCAAGAACATCAAAAGCAATTGATCCAGCTCAAAAGCATTCAATTTCACAAATATCCTTGTCATAGAAACCAAGTAGATGAACTTTCATCCTGTATAGTAATATTAAAAGGAAATGTGAAATGTATCCTGTCTGTCAGTAAGATGCAATACGGGTGTTTTTGATTGTGCCTTTGCATTAAAAGTGAATGAAAAACTCAATGAGACTTCAATCTAGGCTGATGACAGCAGAAACAATAACTCCAAGAGACAGAAAAGAAACGAATGTCTAATCAGGATGACTGACATCCCCAAAGGAGACTGTTTAGGAATGTAGCTAAAATTATATAAAAAAAAAAAAAGGAGAGGTTGGTCCTCCAACACATTTTTATATTTCTAAAATCACAATATGCGACACAACATTCAGCTTAATTCAGTGTATTTAGAATTTGAAGGCTGGGATCCAGCACAGAGAAACAGTTCCTTAGCAAATCCATCCTGTGACATCAAACGCATGTGCTATTGGTTTTGATTTATTATATGTCTGTGTCCCATTTAAAACAATAAAACAGGCCTTACTGTGCCGATGCTCATCTTACAGCTGCATGTTTGTGTCTGCATGATTTAAACTACAGCCCTTTGTTCATCTCTTCTCAAAGCTATGGGAACAGAGGAGGGGAATGTAAAAGCAATATGTTGCAAGAATGGGAAATGAGGGACTTGATCCTTCCTGTTTTCTCTTTCGCAGTTTTCCCCCCTTTTGCAGGATATTGCGATGATGGGATTGTGGCTAGAGGGGAAAGAGGGATGTTAAATAAATCTCCCCCATGAACACTCAAGATCTTTAAGCAATGACATATTCCACACATTTGTCCATTATTCCATCTTGCATACCCTGATATACTGTATATCTCTCATATACACACACACACACACATATACATATATATATGAACTATTTATATACACAAACACTCACGCATTGCACTTGCCCTCAGGAAATCATGTTGAGATGGGGGCCAGTCTAATTGTCTCCCGTGCCTGGGCTGGCCGCCCAGAGGCCTCCTACACAAACCATCACATTAAATCTGTTATCCAACCAGCCGCAGTGCGCCGTGGGGGCATCTTTAAACACATCCTCCATTTCCACATGCACGCAGACCTACTGCTGCTTCTTACAAACCACATAACAGTCAGGCTGACTGATCCAAACCAGAGAGTATAACCAGACCAAACGCACTTCTGAAAATTAATACAGCAACATTGATTTTCAGGGACGTTAATGGCCAATAGGGTATGAGGTTCTGTCCGCAAAGCATCTCTGGCTTGGACGGCAAGTGTTATGTTAAATGCTGTGTCACAAGACTAGAGTGTGGTGTGGTTTGGTAAAGAGGAAATGGTGCTTTTGCTTTGAGGGTGGTTACTGTGGCCAGCACTCTCGGGTCTGACCACGGGCCAGTGAAAAGAGAACTTGGGGCTTTTAGAGCAGAGATGAAGTCAAGGGTGAGAGTGTAATGGTGGAAGTAAGAGAGGAATGGGCAGAGGGAGGGAAGATGACAGAGAGAGGAAGAGAACAGCGTGCTACTAGCTGACGTAGAGAAGCGGGAAAGGCCATAGAAAACACATGTCTGTGGTCTGCCAAAAGTTCAGGGTGGGGCAGAGTTTGAGGCTTTGGCCATTGTGAACAACACACTCGGAGAACTGTAGATTGAGTCACATGAAAATGAGATGGCTGAATACAGAGAGCAAACCCTTGGGGCCTTATTTGCAAATAATTTCATAGTATTTGAATATTTATGTTCACAGAAAGATATTTCTTCCACAGAATTTTCGCTGGAAGAGGTTCATACACACATTTGTTCTTACCTTTGTTTTAAGATGTTAATGATTCCGGGTTCTGAATAATGGAGAGCGATTCCACATCTAGTAATTTGCATAAAACGCACCCAACGATGTCCATAAAACTCTCACGCGAGAACAGGCACAGCAAGTGAACACTCCACAAAACCTGTTAAAATTTTTTTTTATATCGACTACATGCAATGATACATTTAGAATACATTTTAATGCTAATGAATTTTTCAATTATGATCTCGTGAACAGATTTTACACGCAGATATGAAAAAAACTATACACGGTCATTCCACTTTTGAATTTGCTGCCCCAAATGATTGAAATGTGCTACAAAAGTTATTGAAATTATACACAAATATTCTAGTAAATGCTCTGATCTCGACTTTTTTAATTGTATTTATTTTATTCTTTTTCTTTTATGTGTTTTATGTATTGTAATATATGTTTGTATATTTCTCAGGAGATATTAATTCTCCTGCCAGGCTGTTATTGAAAATAAGAATTAGTTTTTTAATTAACTTGCCTTCTTAAATAAAAAAAGCACATACACCTGGTTAGTGAATGAGACCCATCGTTTGTACATGTGTGAAGCTCCATTTTACAATGAATCTTATAAAGCAGATGGAATAAATAAAGTTTTATTAAAGATGCAAATGTTAATAGTTCAGTGAAAGGGTGAATGATATATGTGCACAACATACAGTTATCTATGCTGCTTACACAAACCTGTTTAGAGACTGGGCAAGGAGTCGTGAAGTCTTACTCGCCAGCTATTTCCAATGAGTGCTATGTGACTTGTAATAAACTGGAATTTTAAAAACATCCTTATACTGAGTGCTGAAAGAGAGGCTTGAGTCAATTAAAGTAATATTCTTTGTACTTATGCCAACCCTGACATATAAGCCAAACACTCACTCTTGACCGGAACAATCTGATACTGGATCCTGCTTTGTTATTGAACTCATTCGTTAAAACCAAATGTCTGAGCTAAATTGTCTCCAAACATGCTTTAAAAACTAGTTGAAACATTCCTTGTGACTTGAGGAGCTGTCATCACTGATTTTATCCTTTGTAACTTGTAACTTTTGTAACATTGCATTATTTTTTGTCCCTTCACAATACTTTTGATGTCCTCAAGCTAAACACTTTATTAAACCAAGCAAATTAACTGAAATAAATGGTATCTCCTATTAAATGTCTCAAAATATTTACCGTGAACTGAAAGAGCCATTACAGATTGTGATATCATGATACCAACAGACCTATGATTGCATTGTACTTTTTGCTTTTGTAAATCACAATAAAGTTGATTATTGGCCCTGAATATGATCCTTTATTGCTGAATAAACCTTTATTTCAGAAACATATTTGCATGTACCTTTTTACACAACAACAATGCAATTATATGAAAGAGGGCTTAAATAATTTATTTAGTAGTAAATCTTGTCTATTGTCTTATCAATTTAAAGTAAAAAAAAATAAAAAAAGTTCATACTCTTAATACTCTTTGAAAACAAGGTTACACGAGGCCATCTTAGACATGTCTGGATCCAATGTAAAAGTTGTGCAAAAAAAGCCAAAAAGAGCAAATTAATAGTTTTTAGATGGGGTTTTTGCAACCATTTCCTCTTTCTCTACACAATCCACATGCACAGAGGCTTCTTTCAATTCCAGATGTTAAACTGGATCCTCACTTGCCTTTAAATGATACTCCACTACTCATAAATACTTCATACCTAAAACTACACAAAACTCTTTTTGGTTGGATAGTTCTACATGCTGGTCCCAAGAGTACTGTTCTCCATCCATGTAGTCTGTCTAATCTGTATGTACCTGCCATCTTCACACCTGCCTGATGGGTTGATCTGAGGACCGACAACAGAATAAAACAAATGTAGTTCAAAAGTGTAGCCCCTGTCAGAAAATACCCAAATGGTGCAAAGAGAGTCAAAAATGACAAGAGATGGAAGCACACTAAATTAAAACCTGTTTTCTACAGAATTTTCCTTCTGTCAGAAAAAGACTGGCAACAGGATCATACATGGATGCCAGTGCTTAAACTCACATTTGAATAATCATTGTCATCCCCCGAGAATGACAAGATATTGGAGTGGTTGCATAAGCATCCTAATTTACTACAGGATACTGCTTCAGTCAACAACAAATGTTCTCAAATACATTTTATACAATATGGAATATAGTGAGTCTGTACCAATCCTGCACTACATCAGCATTAAACTACTTTAAAATGAAGGGAGAGTGACAATGGCAAAATTTCAAGTATTATGAAATGAATGAAACCTCTCTCATCATACTGTCAAAAGAGCCTAAATATTACCTCAGTGACTGTTTATTTGATACAATTGTAATAGACAGACAAATCAAATCTATTGACTCAGTTGACTATACTGCGTTGACTAAGAAAACTTTGCATCCGATGCAAGCTGCTAATGGCTCTGTAAACATGAATAAAAGAGTGAAGAAGATAGCAGAGAATATTGTCTTCATCCTCTGCAAAGTGTAACATAACATTTTCACATAATTACATTTGTTCACCTATAGGTTAAATGGAGTCATGGAGTCGGTACCCTTTCAAAAGGTACTTAAAAGGTACTTCCGGTCCTTAATTCTGATAGGTTGAGCCACGTTCAAAGCCCTTGTTAATTACACTACAAACCTACACCTCTGTTTAATTTGTGTGTTGCTTGGCAGCCCCTTTGTTCCAATAGGTTCCAACCAGGTTCCAACCAAGCGGCAACCTCCCGCTCCCTCTTGTGAAACCAACATGGAAGTGACTAAAACTGCAATTCATCGACTGGCCGCTAGAGGCTGGTTCCAAAAGGCAGTCAATAGACTCCCATGCATGTTAAAATGCCCAACTTTACAGCAGAAAAAAAGTAAGTTTACAGGCCTGGTACAAAAAGTGGTGTTGGTCTATATAGTTAATTTTGCACTTCGTGACAACTGTAATGGGGGTGAATTTTTTTATTGCTCACATAAATTCTGTTTAAATTATGTTAAGCCTAAAGTTCTGTATAATTAAGGTATGGCCACTTGAGTGACAGGTGGATTGCCGCTGCTGTCGCGCTAGGCGGGCGTGGTTTCAGCAACCAGCTCCACCCACCTCCTGCCTTTTTGCCCATTTTCGATTATCCGGGAGTGACACGCTGCCAAGATGGCGACAGTCGGCTCCGCCCACTTTCAGCTTCAAAAATCCTCTTCAGAAACCTACGGATAACGTCACAGACACTACATCTATTTGTTATACAGTCTATGGTTCCAACCACAATTGTTTCTGAGGAACTACATTGTTTGGATTGAAGAATACTGTTTTTATTAATATTATTACACTTATTTGCTCTGTTTTATTATGTAAAACCTTACTAAGCATACCATACGGAACATCCGTTTTATAAAAGCAATAAGCCCCGTGAAGCTGTGATTTACAGTGAATTTATAACAGCTAAGAGGGTTTTAGGCACGACGCGAAGCGAACATCAATGCCCCTTAGCTATTATAAATTCACTGTAAACCACGGCTTCTTGGGGCTTATTGCTTTAATATGTACACTTTATATGTAACATGCACTTTTAGGATACTAATATGTAGAATTTTGGGGTAAATAAGGTACAAAGATATACCATTTACTGTAGTTTTTGTAGGGTACCATCTCAGTGATAGCTTTGTTCCCCTTTTTCCAGAGAGTGTACCTAAACGGCATCAGGGAGGGATTGTAGATGACAACTAATAATGCAATGAATAGAAAAACTATGGCACAGAAGTCCTGTCAGAATAGACAGCCTACCTTACAAAGAAAACAATGCACTCTACAATAAATGTATACTCTAATATGTAGAAAGGATTGAAGAACATACAATACGGTTAGCACCTATTAAACAAAAACACATTGGTTTTAACTGATTGGCTCCATTAAGTTAATTCTATGAACTCCACTAATGGCGTCATTGTATCATGCTGAGACCATTTCCACTGGAAACGCAAATGTTCGACTGTGCACCCCAAGAGAGAATAACATTAAATGCAGCTATTGAACTATGCCATCATGTTGAAGAATGTGAGCTATGACATTTTACCAAAAATAGGAAATTGGTCCATTCCTGAACAAATCAGAAATTTAAGTTTTGGTATGAATCAACATCAAAGAGAGACTAAACAAAACAATGAAGGTTGACCCAGGTTCTTCCCTTCTGAGAAGGAAAATATCAGGTGGGGTCGGGATCTAACAACCACCTGGGATCCATTAGGGTCTCCATTATATATGGGCTTCTATTTCTTTCCCAGCTAGCAAAGCCTCTGAAGTGCGAGCTAGCACCGAGATCGCACGGCTGCCAAGGTTGTTAACCTGCAGGCATTTGTAATGTCGAGCGGGAGTTGCTTTATTAGCGGAGTGAAATAATCTCTACCAAAGTGGTTGAGATGATGACAGACCCAGATTTATGACCCCTGTAAAAGCCCCAATATCGCGGCTGCTCCAGCATGCATCGTGAAAATTAATAAGAAGTGAGACTCACTGCCAATGGCATAAACTCATGCAGATTTTGGATCTCAGAACATCTGCAAGGCTAGAATAATTTATGTCGAACTCTCCAAGAAGGGGCTTACAAGCCCTCTGATAACTTGTTTTGGTCTGTTTTGTGAGGAGGCCGTAATCCTTCACCTCAGGGACAATACCTGTCAGAACTGCATCCAAAACCACAGAAAGCACACATCAAAAGCCACGAATTCAGAAGCAGAGTCTCTCTGGTCTCTCCACAACATCTGAAACGCTTGCATTTATCTACCGTTTGTGATGCGATTGGTGTAGCAGAAAGAATTTAATCATGTATTCTCCTAATAGGACTTGGATGAAAATGAGAAAAAAACGCTTATGCAAATGACAGAGATTGATAAGTAGGGAGTTCTTATATACATATGCATTTTTACATCCACTCAAATGCATCTGCATTGCTCTCTTTTTGTACACATATACTGGGTTTTGACATCTAACTGATTATAAAACAGCTCAATTACTCCTTTGTACACAAACACACTTCTCTGCATGTGGCATCTAGTTTTAGCTCAATTTGGTTGATTGGAAATCTCTGCAGGCAAAGTGAATAGTTTGGGATAGGCACACAAGTCTAAAGGCAGCCAGCAGCCAATTTCTGGTAATTTAAGTATTGTCATTTGATCATAAGAGTTACCACTTACACCCACTGCCTTTATAAATCACTTTTTTTGGCTAGATTCAGGAAAGAAAAAGAAAAACAGCAGCACTGTATGCTCAGATGCTTGCATCCCCACCTCACATCTCTGCGGACTCTTTACAATCATTTCAGCAGATGTGGCAGCAGGTGAGCCTAAGTAAATATTCACAGAGGCATTATGGTGCGAGTTGGCATTCTATTGCCCATCTAGAATGGAAATGAGTAGCCATGACACACCAGCAAATTCAGTAGATCACCTGCCAACACCTCAGCCAGTGAAAATCAAGTATTAAATCACACAAATATTTGATGATAGACCATTTCACCTGTGTAAACAGAGATACAGGGCCAACATATTCACTGCAGAGGAAGCATGAGCTCAAGCTGTACATCTGCAAGGACAGAGATTTATATCCAAATCTTGCCAGGGTACGATTAAAAGCCAACGTTTTTACAGTCTCCAGATGAACTTGTTTCATTGGGCAGGGACGCAATAGCTGGATTAAGAGGAACATTGGTGAATCCAAAAACAAGAAGAAAAAAGAGAGAAATCTATACATTTTGAACGTCTTTAACTGAAATTCATTAGTGTGGAGGAGCCAAAAAGGGGGTAAGTTAGAAAGAGAGAGAACGATATGTGATACAACAATGTTCATAATGAATATATGCCAGGTTCTGGCTTCTAAAAGCATCAGTAATCATTCTGCTCTATCATGAATAAATGCCAAAGTCTTAAAACATAATGTAGGACTGCACTCTGGAGGATGGGAGTGGAACTACACCGCACATCTGTCGCACTATAAAGGCAATAACTCGTCAAGGGAGTCTTAAAAATCAGATATGAAAACTGGGAAACCATTCCAAACCCAGATTCATTGTTACGACCTCAGGCAGTGATTCAGAGAGGACAGCGCTTACTACCAATAAAATGTGCATCGCTTGACCATTTAGCCTGCGGAAGCTAATGAGGCATTAGCTGGAGAATATTTAATGGACTCTGCTGGCATAGTAATTGGATAAAAGCGTCTGCTAAATGCATAAATGTAAATGTAAATGTAATTAAGGGTAAATGACGGAATTGGAGAGCGGGCACAATGGAGCCTGCACTGTTATAACCACTTAACATGATGGAGTCTGTTAGGCACAATATCTTAAGTCTAAATATTGGAAAATAGTTTTATCCCCCCCAAGCAAATTACTGGAACAAAACTAGGCCAACGAGAGAAAAACATATAAGAGAATAATATTAAAAGATGTTAATTATAAATTGTATATATTATATACAATTTCTTTACATAAACAAATGGCCATTAGTTTTTTTTAGGTCTTACAAAATCATCATCCTGAAAACATCACATTCAGATTGTACCCATGAACATCTTTGTACTGTGTAAAATAGTATCTTAAGGAACATTTTACTACTCAAAGGTACTAGTCAGGTATAGATCAGGTATAACTGTGTCCTTTAAAGGACACTTATACAGTGACAGGCTGTTACATGACTAAAGATACACATCTTACAATTTTTTCAAACATAATTTGTGATGTCATGATCTTAATGGTTCATCAGCACATCTGATAGGACCATTCCTGTGCAGTGCACTCATTCAATGCGCATTACATGATATGCCAGACCGTTGACTCTTTCGGTGTGCCGTGGCACTCAGCATTCAAACGTTTGTTGTGTGAATGGATCATAAATATTGCCTTTTGTTTATTAAAGGTAGAAACTGGCTCTGTGAAAGCCAGAGGCATGAAAGGCTGGACACACCAGCAACACCTACAAGCATCCGGAAACATTATTCAGGGATTTGCATCCAGGGCGAACTGCGATCATTAAGGTGCAATCAAAGGCAGACGATGAAAGCAAATCACAGCAACACAAACCAGCAAAATCTGCAGATGAAAGGAGGAAGATTAGAGATTTAGAGGACATTTAAAGCCATTAATCCAATACCTTGCCTTTATAAGAAGAGGGGAAAAAAGCTATTTAATTAACATCCAGGACAGCAAGCTGAAGGCATGTTATACTTACACACTCATGGCAACATCAAAAGAGTCTGTCCGTGATTAGAGACATTTTAGCTAATTAATTTCTGTTCAACTTCTGGTGTATAAAAGCAGGTAAGTGTTTTTAAAGTCTGACATTTCAAGGTAAATTTGGTGAAAATGACAGTCAAAGTGATTAGAGCGTTCTTACTTGTTAAAATCTACCAAACTCTCACTTTACAAAGATGTAGGCAAGATTGTGCCTTTACCTCAACACTAAACCCCTGTGCAGCTCTCAAAACACATGGTATTCATTTAACTTTCCTTTTTTCTTCCAAAGTGTTCAACAAGGGTTTGTTAAAGTTTACCAAATGTGGCTGAATTTCAAGGAAAGAAACAAATGCAGATGTAATTTTCCACTTTACAGCCTGTTTATGTATTGTGAATTCCTTCCTAGGAGACGGGGGCTTTCATGTCTTAATTGGATTGTGTGACTGCGGCTTTGTCTAACAAATGCACATTTTCAACGCTAATGATCGACAGTCACAACCCTGAATTTGCCTAAAGCACTTTGACTGTGAGCCTAATGAGTAATGAATAAACTAATACCTCATGTTCTGCTAGCAGGAAACTCTTCAGGAACATTAAACATTTCAAACACCCCCAGAGTCGCACCTTCACCCCGCTGCTGGACTCCTGCCGGAGGTATGAAATGAAGGAAGCAAACACTGAAAGCTGAGTGCAAAATGTACAGACTAGCTGAAGCAAATCACTTGAAGATCAGTAAGAATGGTGCAATACAAGCAACTAAAAAATTATATATTAGAAAGGAGCATTAATTAGCAGTCTATGGTTACCATAATACACACTCAAAAAAATTATCTGTACAAATAGGCCACAATATACTGTATAATTTGAAGGAATACATTCTTTACAGGGGTTTTACTATATTTTGAATTTTACACTTCATTGCATGGGGTTTTGGAGTTAACAGAAATGTCCGTAAAATTAATGGACAATGTCGTGTATAATGAGCCGTACATTTTCTGTTATTTCACGGATTTATTTTTACAGTGTAGCAGTATAGTATACTGCACAAGGTATTGAGACTGTGTTGGTTATCACACCATAGGATACAATATATATACATTTTAATGTATTTTGTGCGTACATAAAATATAGTAGTGCTGTCAAACGATAAATCAATAATTAATCGCGTCCAAAATAAATGTTTTTGTTTACATTGCATATGTATGTGTACTGTGTTGGTTTATTATGTATATATAAATACACATACAGTAAATATTTTGAAAATATTTACATGTATATATTTATATTATTATGTGTTATATTATATATAAATATATTTAATATATAAACATAACATTTTTCTAAAATCATTTTTAACATGCGTTATAAATATACACAGTACACACTCATATGTTATGTTAACAAAAACTTTTATTATGGATGCAATTAGTTTGAAAGCACTAAATATACCATTCAATAGTTTGGGGTCAGTGAGATTAATATTTGTAAGACAGTTAAGACTACATAAAATCTCGATTTTAAATGAATTCAGTTCTTTTGATCTTTCTGTTCATCCAAAAATTGTGAAAAAAATAAAAGATTTCCATAAAAATAATTGCACAAAAATGTTTTCAACCTTGATAACAAATGTTACAGGTAAAAAGAAAGCACCTTAGATATTAAATTGTTTAATTGTGCATCCTCATTTACACTATTTTCATATCTATACTCTCGGAAAATATGAATCCTTCAGAAGCAAATGTGAACCGTTATACCATTTTTATTACATTTGCTAATAATATTGATAATTTAAAAGCACTGTAAAATGTCCTCTGTAGCCAATCTCAAAATTAATATCCATTTCAACTTCTACATCATAATGTTGATTCAATTAATTCAATTGCGTGTCTCTCTTATGGTTTTATAAATTAAATAGTAGATTTTTATTCTCCACCATTTATTGGTTTTCTGCCATAACATCCAAATAATTATCAGCTTTTATTTTCAGTGCATCCCTGAAATAAAGACTTTCAAACTAGTTCTTCTAGGATCACATGAATCAAGTAAACCAGTTTTTTTCCAGTAAATTCGGACCATCAACCAGTTGAGTTCCTTAAAAAAACATATTTAAAAAAGGCATAACAAAAAAACAGAAAGATGGTCAAAAAAGGGAAAACATTATGCTCTCCTCACCTTTCCCCTCAATTTACCTCTTAACAAGCCTTTAAAGAACCACAAACCCACACCGCAGAGCAAGAAAAGCAGTCAAAACCAAACCCTTCAGAAAATCAAGAAAGTACATTAGTTGCCGCACTATTTCCAAGCAGCCAACCATCAATTCCGCAGGCTTATTCTGTTAAACCACGGACACAGCCCCATGTGTCAGCTCTTAGCAGACATGTGAAATGCAGTCGATTTTCCATCGAAGCCTGGGGATTATTAAGAGCTTGATCTTGGAAGAGAGGACAACCACATGTTTCTTGTTGAGCCCTGACCGGAAAAAGGGGGAGAATGTAAAAATGAGTTGATACACAAGGCATTAGTGGTTAACCAAGAGCTAATGAGGGAAAAGAACAACAATGAGCTCAGATGTAACGGTTTAAATGTGCAGTTTAAAATTTCAACTTCGGAGTACAACACCCCCTCCTGCACAATTACCTTGCGGTAGGAGTCTCTTTGAAATGTGCTCAACAGTATCACATTTTTTGTACCTGTGTGATCTAAATCAACCCTCCGCCGCCTTTGTGCCGACCCACTCAAACAAGGATGTTTATTTTTATCTCAAACACTTTAATGGTGGTAAAACACAACCCCATGGTCTTCCCTCGTGCACAAAAACCCATCCGGCCTGATGGTAGTAGCAGGACTCTCCTGAGGCCAGCCAATAATTCCAACTAAATAAAAGTCTCTTATTTTTTTCAACCATTTTTTCCCTCATCCCAGGTGTTACATGATGGATGAGGTCAAGGAGGTATGGATCACATGACAAGGATCAGAGAGGAGCTGGGCAGGAGACATGTTGAATCCATCTACTCCAAATCAGCCCCATGTGTCCTCCAGAGCCCTGTCATCCTATAAATGAACTTTATGGAGGCAACAAAGTGCAGGGACCTCTGCAAAAACATTAAAGGGGTGAGCAGAGGTGACCGGTCCAGGGTGGCTAATGAGAAAAGATGGGGTTTTCCATGACATTCTTTTAAAAGGTAATGCAGCCAGCACGACGTATGGGAGACCGATGATAAGAGGGTGAAACTGATGAGAACGGGATGTGTTGCACATCTGCATTTGTTATTAAACTATTAAAATGAAAGGTAAGAAAACTTCAAATGCACACAAAATCAAAACAGACTCGCAGCACAGATAAAAAGGGAGCAAATTATTCAATGACACGTGGAGGGCTCTGTGGTCAAAGTGAGCGTGAATCACGGCACAAAGACTACAGACTGAGTAACTAACCACATTAAGCAACATGAACAGGGTCGATCCCTCAGCTCCAAGTCTGCCCACCTACCAGGGGGCCAGCTAAACAGGGTTCCACTGTGATCCTTACGGACATGATTAATGGTAGACAGAAAGGGAAAGAGGGAGTGGTGGAAGGATGTCTGGTTCTGCTTACGGTCCTGGAAATGAGATTAAAGGGAAAGCTCCAAACAGATTGAATTGTATTTGCCATAATTGCTGAGAACAGCTTATGCAGGGCAGGCCACAAATAACAGACTCATAAAAACAAGAGACTACAAGAGAAGGGGGAGAGAGGAGGAGGCAAACTGAGAGCTGTCGTTTCAGCAATCACATATACACAAATCTGAAATTAATCAGGTGTGGGACAAGTTTAGAGTTTAGAAAATGACCTTTACCGGAAATATAGTGGTTGACATATGAAAAGTATCTGATCAAAGTATTGCAGAAATTATGATAGGAAAACAACATCGATTCTGTTGAAGTATTACATTTTTTACTCACCTTAAAATAGTAATAACTATGACCTTTGTGGGGAGAAAAATATTGTCTTTTCTTTGTATTTATAAATCTAATTTTGTTTAAAAGGGAAGTTACATTCTAAGGTACAAATTAACACAAACCACATGACGAAAAAAAAAAAGAGTCCTCAATTGGATTTAAAGTAACAACATGTGCGTTCACTTCAAGGAGAGTGAGGGGCTGGAACGGTCTGCCAAAAGCAAGGTTCACTTCACGACACACCGAGACTGCTGGGATTAATCTTATTCATTTGCACAGAGCCAGTTTAGTCTAAAAGAGGCACTTTTATTTATGTTAGACTCAATTTGCACAATAAAAAGGAAAGAAAATGTCCATGAAGGAAAAACACAGACTAACTGATAATCATAAGAGCACAGTTAGAAGGTAATACTAATAAATAATGAGACCATTACAAATTAGTCATCCCCAAATGAGAAAACCAATAGCATCAGATAATACCAATCAAACCTAGTGGCACGACTCCGGTGGTTTTTTAAATTAATTAAAATCAATACTGGAAAGCCATGGCTGGGTGCTTAATTTTAGAATATCTGATTGGAAACTCAAATGATAATTTGACAGCTTGGATAAAGTAAAAAATAAATACAAATAAACAGATCCACAAAATATAAAGTATGTCAGTCTACAGTCATGTTCTGAAACCTGAACATATTATTGTGCCTTTCCATTCCAGTCCTGCTGAATTCTGTAATAATTACCACAAACATGGTGTTCATTAATCAAAAGTATTACAGAGCCATGTAAAAGGTGATATATCAGATTTGGGAAGCATCAAAAGGGAGAATTCCAAAATGCATCACATTCTCCTACAAAAGACCACACATCAAACTTGGCCAGCCAAGTCACACCACTAGATGGCGATATCAGCCAGGATACAGGACCATGAGGGATCGTGTTATAAAGTCCTCAGTGTTAAATGCTTCGTAGTCTGATGCTGTTACTGCAGAAGCAAAGCAATTTACATAAACACCTCAGTAAAACAACTACCCCACCCTAAATCACCCAATAGACACCCACTGACTCAAATACATCACGTATTTGGAACGAGCGATCCAGTGTATGGACATGGGCAAAACTGTAAAAGATAAGTGTATGGAGAAGCTGATGTGTGCTGCTCTGATCTTTTATGACGACTTTGGACAATTACAATTCAGGGACCCTCCAAAACAACAATGCAAATGACTTTTACAGTGCATTTATGCTCTTACTGTATACTGTACGTGCATTAACTTACATGTAATATTACTATTGTCCGCCCAAGATGTGCCTTTGTGCCCACCACTCCACTAAAGCCTGGACGCTGGTTTCCCTAGTGTTGAAAGGTCTACTTCCTCTAACCAGAATATTACTGTAACCATTGCTGAGGATACAACAACACTGGACTAAGAACAGAACATTAAAATCTCTCATCCCTCATTAATACACTGTACATGTAGCTCAGATCAAGGCTATATGAGTGGAGGGAGGGAATGTTCTTCTTTAAACTGTAGTTAGGTTATTTCAACATGAAATAAGGAGGTACATGAGACTCAATCACTGAATGTGCAGTTTACATCTTTACAGCAATCCGCACTTTCCATCACCTCTATAGCATGTAGCAATAGCGTATGTAGTTAAGCCAGTATGCTTATTTGTGAATAAATCATTATCCATTGCCTCTCATGTTTACGATTTATGTTTTTGGATAAGTATAACTATCCTTACTGCTATATCTAGTTACTTTCACTAAGCAAATCTAGGTTATAGATACACAATGTTAGTGCTTACAACACTCAACCTAATCGGGACATGTCAAATGTTGCAAAATGTGACTTTCTGACCGAAGTATTCCAGAGCAGTATCAAACCGCACTGAGCTGAACGGGAGGTTACTGTGTGAATGATGAATTGGAGTCAGTGTAGTCTCAGTGTGCTGAGTTCAACACACAAAACCTTGTCTCATTCGAATGATCTGCAATAAAGCAGCTTGGACATCTTCATCCATGTGACCCTGAAAGAAAACAGACCAGTATTTAGTGAGGATATATCCATCTTTAGAATTGCTTCCAGAAACTTCTATGCAACTACAGGTTATGACCCGTATACTATTACAGTGTCTCAATAAACAGCTCTGTTGATCTCTGTGGCTGCATTTACACTGCAGGTCTTGATGACCAATTCCGATTTTGTGACTATATCCGATTTTTTACACAACGTGCTTACATTTCTTTTAAAAGTGACCCGTATCCGATGTGTGCATTTTACACTGCACTTGGTGAAACAAGTAAAAAATAGCATATATGACATCACAAATCAATTTGAATAGTACATGGAGTTTAATTTATTGACATGGAAATCAGATAGAAACATTTTTAATGCAGTAGTTACATCTATACATCAAAATAATTATATAGCCTAGAACAAATTCTTCAGGACTGTGATGTATTTACGCAGCTCCGCTGAAAGCTTGTAAGTGGAATAATACTCAGCTGGTAGATATTGTTAAGCATGTCACATTGTCTGTGTTTTTTTAGTAATTAAAACCAAATGTGTTCATCAGTGATTGTATATCAAAGGCAGGGACGTGTTTGTGTGTATTTTATTTTGTGGTTTCAATGGAACGAATGGGACTGAAGCGCTCGTCTGCTCACAAGCCGTCACTGACAACAGCAGTAACCAGCACACAGCGTGATTGCTCAAAGTGAAAACACTTTTCAATGATGTAGGAGTCACAATTATAGGAGAAGATCCGATTCATATCTGATTTATTTCCACATATAAATGAGGCCTGAAACCGATCGGGGAATATTGGAATCCATGTGACTTTTTCCTGCTTACATGGTTGTGGACCATATGTGATCTGTGCCACATGGGAGAAGAAAAAAATAAATCGGAATTGGGTCACTTGAACCATGCAGTGAAAATGCGGCCTGTATGCCATCTATGGTACAAAGAAAACCATATGCTATTGCTATAGTATACCGAAGAGGTTTCAATAAATGACCTTGACATAGGAGCAAAACAGAAGAAAAGAAAAACCCTTCACACTCAACTCACATTCACACACAATTACCTGTGCTGCGCTGAGAAGATGAGTTCGATAAATTGTAACCACTTCTCTATGTTGCCTCTCAGCATCCTGTTTAAATAAAAAAAGAGAAGATATATTGCACAGTGTTTTACAAGTTTCAGATAAGGTCTTGCCAGGTTAGATGGTCAGCAAGTTTGAAAATTCAGCTTTGACACCACAATAATAAATTACATTTTTAAATATAATAAAATAGATATTCAAATTGTAATAATATTTGGAAAATATCTTCTTCAAATACATGAACAAAATATTTGAATTGCAGTGCATTCACTGAAATTTTAAATGTATTTAAATTGAACACACATTATTGGAAAAAAATTGCACATACTATAAGCGCTTAAGTAAAACAGACCATTTATTTCAGAATAACACCAAATCTTGGAAGCCATTTTGTCAGTTTCTTTCTTAAACATTTATTTTATTATAGGACAGAAGGCTCTAGAATCTATCATGAACACAAGTCAGTTAGTAAGTGAGTGTATTATTTAGTCCAAGGTGACGGCATGTCATATTTGTGGGCAATTACAAACAAATCCACCGGTATGTGCATGTGCACAGAGCTACTCACAGCCAGCTGCTGCTGGAGGCTCTTGACCTGGGCTTGGAGTGTGTCAATGTGTTGAGTCTGTCTCTTGTTGGGCGTGTTGCCAGCATAAGCCAGCTGGGATAAGCCATTCAGAGCCTGTTTCAGCCTTTCAACATCTGCCAACAGTTCTGTGATCTGAAACGAAAAACACCTCGCTTATAACCAAGCAAAATATCAGGCACTTACCGAAAAAGCTCTTCCACATAACAAATTAGTATAACAGTCTCACCCTTTTGTCTTTAAGCCCAGTCTGATCTGTGGATGCCTGAATCCTCTTCTGCAGTTCTCCAATGGTGCTCATTGATTCCTTGTATCTCTCCTTCAGATTTCCGATCTCCTTCTCAATTGAGGCACTCTTTACCTGCAAGGCCTCGGTTTCCGCTTCCGCCCTCTTTTCAGCCTCCCTAGCCCGAGTTGTTTCCCTGTATAGGTCCTCATACTGCTCATCCAGTCCTGATAGCCTACCGCCAAGTTCACGCACCTCCTCCTCCAACTTCTGCTTTTCAGCTCTGAGCTCGGTCACCTGCTCTTCATGGCTGCGGAGGTCATCCAGAGCATGTGTGGCTCTGAGAAACTCAGTCTGCAGAGTAGCTACATCTTCAGCCCTCTGCGCACTGGTTTCTTCCTCCTCCCGCAGTGCCAAGCGAAGATCATTGACCTCACGTTCCAGAGCCTCTCTAATCTGTCTATACTGGGCCTCATCACAGCTCAGACTCTGAAGCTGTTTCTCTAGTTCATGAACACGTTGGGCCTCCACTCTATGAGCTTCATGCAAGCACTTGCACTCCTTTTGCGCCTCCTGCAGGCTGCCCTCAAAGAGCTCTGCATGGCCTCAAACTGCTCCAGATGGATATACTCACTGTTCAATTTCTTTTGGAGACTTTGGATCTCAGAGTTGCACAATGCATTTTCCTCCTCTAGTTCGGCCCGCTGGATCGTAACCTCTTTATATTGCTGCTCCAGCTCCACCAACTTCAGGCTCAGCTCCTCCACTTGGTCCTTGCAGCGATCTTCCACTTCTTTGTACTTCTCACTGGACACCAGCCCTGTCTGAAGTTTCTGCTGCAGAGATGCCATCTCATCTTTACATTTTTCGTTCTCTTGCCTTTGGCATTCCCCTTTGGTCTTTTCGTCATTGTACATATCCTGCATTTCGGCAAGTTTTTCTGCCAAGTCCTTCAAAGCGGTGTTGAAATGCAGCTCTTTTTCCTCCATAGCAGTCAACGGAACAAACTTCAACTGCAATGCCTCTTGAATAGTATCCAACTCCTTCTTCTGCGCTTCAATTTCCCCATGGAGCTTTGATGCGCTCTCTTGAGCACACTGGTACTTGGAGTAGGCATCTTGAGCTCTTCCCTCTGCTTCTGATAAAGCTTTGCTCATTGTGCTTTTCAATACTTCATGTTCCAAAAGGCTGATATAGTCATTTTCTAACTTCGCCTGCACATTCTCAAACTCCTCCTTCAACATAGCATTTCCTTCTTTCGCCTTCTGTAATTCCTCATCCCGAACTCTATAATCATCCTGCAACTTTGCGATTTCAATCTTCGCTTTCTCAAAAGCCTCATTTAACTCCGCTTGCACTCGCTCATGCTCATTCTTTGTGACAAACTCAATGTCAAAGCTCTGCTTCAGTGATGAATTTTCAGCTGCCAAATACTCAAGTTCATTGACTTTCTCCTGGTATTGATCTTGAAGGCTATTAAGATCTCTTTCCAGTTCAGTGATGTGTTCTGTGAGTACAGCCATCTCGCTCTCATAACGTTCACAAGGGATGTACATGCTCCTCAGATTGGCAATGTTCTCACAAAGAGAGGTCTTCTCTTCCTGCAGCCTTTGTAGCTGTTTCTCAGCCTGTTTTCTCTTTTCAGTCTCCTCTGCTAACCTAACCCTCAACTCCTCCACAGCGAGTCCCATAGACCTCTTTACCTCCTCATGGTTTTCCAATGTCACAAACTTAGTCTTCATATTGTTGCTGAGCTCCTGCAGTTCCTCTCTGAGCAGTTCTCTCTCATCCTCACCTTCCTCCACTTCACATATAAATGACTGACACTTTGCAGTGACATCTGCAAGTTTCTTCTTCAGGGTTGAGTTTTGCTCCTCCAGAGCAGCCCGGATTCGCTCGTGCTCTTGCAGGGGTACCGTTTGTCGGTCGTCCATTACACGGTGGAGCTCTGCCACTTCCTCCAGCACGCGATCATAATCCTCCCTTAACTCATCCAGCTGTAGCTCTTTCTCATCTACAGCATTGGTAAGGAGGTTCTTCATGTTGTCAAACTTCTCTCCTGGAACCATTGAGGTCAACCTGGCATCCACAGTCTTCACTTGACCCTCCATGTTTAAGAGTGTCTCCTCCATGTTTGTATGGTCCTCTTGCATCGCACTCAGCTCTGCAGTGAGCCTCTCAACCTCCACAGCCAGAAGCCCTTCACTTTTCTTATACTCCTCCAAAGCTTTCTCACTCTGCTTTAAATGGTTCCTGACCCGTCCAACCTCAGAAGAAGCACCCTCATATTTTCCCTTCACCTCATTCAGCTGTGCTTTGAGATCATCAACAATTTGGTTATTGAGGTGCTCCTTTACTGCCACCACATGAGCCTGAAGCTGTTTCACCTTTGACTCGGAGTCTATCATTCGCTTCTGCACATCTCCCATGGCTTCCTCCAGCTCGTGTATCTGCTGATCCGATTCGCGTTTGGTTGTCTCGTACTTCCTATTCAGCTCCTCACACTCCTGAGACTTGCATGCTAGAGCCTTTTGGAGGCGGCCCACCTCCTCTTGTGCAGCCTCTTGCTGTCTGCGGACACATTCAAGCTCTTGACGGAGTGATTCAGGATCACCAGCCACTGGCCATGACAGCTCCAAAGGTCGTGTCACAGATCGAGAGGGTCCTGTAGGCTGCAAGATCTACATTCAAACACAAGTAGGCATTCATTATTAAAATCACACAAAACATTCTAACAAATTATCCTAGTGCCTGTGTGTTTTAAGTGGATACAGTGGAAAAGCCTGGAAATATTTTTTTGCACAGCTTTGCTTTTCCTCTCAACTATTAGAACAAGAAATAGGGGTAAAAAAAACATAAAAAATTCAGCCAGCCTTAAAAGAGATGAGAATATGGAATGTTTCCCATGCTTTTTCTCATATTTTTTCTCATAACACTAGGGCTTAAACCTTTCAAAGAAAACTTTATCTAGGCCACATCCCAAGTCAGACATCTGATCCTACTTTAGTAGGTGCATTTTTTCATCTTTTTAAAGTGTGCGGTGACCTCTAACATAGGTGAGAGTAAAGTTGTCTCTGCTGCTAATGTGACAACAAAATTGCATCCACCACATCTGCCCAAAAGCTGATCCCAGGGATAGTACGTCCCTTCAGAGAATAGAGCTAATAAATCATAAACCTTCTGACACTGCAGGCTATGGAGGTACTGAAATGAAATGAGAGAGAGCAACTTATCTGACTGCCACTGCCTCTCCTAAGCTTAACTTAGCTGACACAGCCAGTCTGCTCACTGCATTACTGAACATCAGAAGAAAAAAAAACACCTAAAATACCAAACCTTTGGTGAAATGACCGTATGTAAAGCTTGTGCATGCTCAGCAAACCTTTAGAATCAATTCTTGATTTTACATTTAAGCTTTGCACTTGAAGTCTGATGCTATTGAACTGCATAAGGAAAATATGATATCTATATGTACACTGAACTGACTGACTTCTGTGTAGAAGTACATAGAGTAATAATAAACTGTATTTACTGTTAAACTGTACTTAATTTTAACATTTAAACAGAGTTGGATGTTACAGATAATTCCCATGTTACACATATTAAAGGTATAAAATAAAGTGTTACCCTGTTAATATTCAATAATAAATATATACTAATGAAAATGTTTAATAAACATTTAGACATTTTGGATTTTTATTATCCATTCACAGCTATTTTAAAATCATGTTAGCATATAAATGTTTAGGGGACTTATTTTATTGCAGTACGAACTAAATTACTGTATATGATCTTGTTTGTAAAATGAATGAAAATCTACTGTGGTAACAGAGCATGATAGACTTTAACTTGTATTTAAGGCAAAATTGTATTGATTAAAATGTTAGTAGCAGAAAACTGGCATGTGTTGAAGTTGGTTTACACCAACATGACATTTAATTATCTTTTTGATCTCAGCTGAAATCCTTGGCATTCAATTTTCAAGAAAATTCACCTGAGCAGAATCCAGGCTGTGTGACTGTCGCACTAGTACATTGTCTTTTCCTGCAGAGAAAAAAGAACCCAAAATGAAAACACACACAAACACACTTTTACTTACAGAAAAAACATTTTTCTGACATCCCTACACTCAACATTATTTCAACATCAGTACACTGTTAATATTGAGGTCTCTAATATCAGAAGAGTCATACTTAATCATAAGATCCAAATTTTAAAAGACAAAATCACCTTTGATCACAGACTGGCCAGGGTAATCTCCCTGTAAAATAAACACATGCAGATTTATTCATCATTTCATCAAACTTTGATCATGAACTGCTGGATCTGGAGTTAACGAGCAGCAGCCCTTGATGAGCATGTTGCTAATATTTTTACTGACCAAATGGCTCCGTTGCTGGACTCTCACAGTCTCCATGGCCCTGGCTCCTTCCTCCTCTTTGGCAGAAAGTAAACGCTTCAGCTGTTCTCTCTGGTGTAAAAAACAGAGATACACATGAATATTCAACAGCAACTAACACCCAACCTTGATAAAAACAAAAACAACCTTCCATCAATACTATGACAGAAATGGGATGAAGAGATGAAAATGAGAATAGATAATGTCCTGGGACAGAAGGAAACCATTCCCGGGACAACACACAAATTACCTCTTTGTGAATGTCCTCCACTGTTGACTTTTCCTTAAAAAAAATAAAAAAAATAAAAGGATAGAATAGAAAGAGAACATATTTTACACAAGATATCTATATAACTACTGCAATATAAATACACAACTCCTGCTCAGAAAAAGCCAGATAAATTGCCATATATATTTTGGCTTCAATTTTCTGGAGTGCTGAAAACACTCATGTAAGGCGCAAACTTGCAAATAAATTGGCCAATTACAAAATTCCTAAGAAATACCTGACTGAGTTGCTGCTGAAACATGTTAACTTTATCGAGCAGTGTTCTCTGTTCCTGGTGGCACTTCTTTAGCATCTCCTGTTGGCTCTCATTCTTTTTCTTCAAGTCCTAGAAAACACAAACATTTACAGAGTCATTGATTGCTCACTCATTTGTATTAGTTAGTTGCAATGCAAAATATGTCTATGATGAATGTTTTATAACCCTTAAAATTAATAAACAATTAATATACAGAATGTGTAAGAACATGTAAATGGAACAGAATCAAACAAGTCCAGGTCTACTACTGATGAACAATAATGAACAAACTATTAATAAAGAACAAGAACATTTTACTGACACTTTCCTCACCTGTATGATCTCACGGTTAGAGGATTCAGAGACCATCTCCACAGATTGCAACTGACACAGAAAATAAAATATAAAAATAATAAACAACAAAAATAATCATGATGATTTTTAATCTAATTGCGGGGCCAAAAACCCTCCAAATCAGCGAAGGGTTTCGGAGTCCGAAAAAACAAACTTACAACAATAAAATAGTGTTATTATAATTTTAGGCTAATATTGTTCATATAAACTAGAGCAGTGGTTCTCAAACCTCTCCATGAAGTACCCCAGCACTGCAAATTTTGTATGTCTCCCTATATCTGACACACCCACTTCGGCTGTTTCTCAATTCCAAGAATGCAAAGAACAGACTTGCGTTCTCGTGGAGACCGGTCTTGCCAAGCTTCCTTGGAAGAACGAACTCGGAAGGACGCGAGGATACATGGGAGATCAGAATCAGAATGAGCTTTATTGCCAGGTATGTTTACACATACGAGGAATTTGTTTTTATGACAGAAGCTACCGCAGTGCAACAGAAAGACAGCAACAGAACAAAAACAGATAAAAAAGAATTAAAAAGAACAAGTAAACAAGAATAACAATATACAAATTGACAATTGTATGTAGAGGTATATAACAAGGGACAGTTTTGTATGTACAGGTATATTATGTGCAATTGAAGAGTAGACTAAGAATGTGTATTATATAAATAAGTGTATACAGGTGCATCTAAAATTAGAATGACGTGGAAAAGTTCATTTATTTCAGTAATTCAACTCAAATTGTGAAACTCGTGTATTAAATAAATGCAATGCACACAGACTGAAGTAGTTTAAGTCTTTGGTTCTTTTAATTGTGATGATTTTGGTTCACATTTAAAAAAAGAAACACTAATTCAAATCAACATATTAGAATATGGTGACATGCCAATCAGCTAATCAACTCAAAACACCTGCAAAGGTTTCCTGAGCCTTCAAAACGGTCTCTCAGTTTGGTTCACTAGGCTACACAATCATGGGGAAGACTGCTGATCTGACAGTTTTCCAGAAGAATAGGGCCTTCACAAGGAGGTTAAGCCACAAACATTCATTGCCAAAGAAGCTGGCTGTTCACAGAGTGCTGTATCCAAGCATGTTAACAGAAAGTTGAGTGGAATGAAAAAGATGCACAACCAACCGAGAGAACCGCAGCCTTATGAGGATTGTCAAGCAAAATCGATTCAGGAATTTGGGTGAACTTCACAAGGAATGGACTGAGGCTGGGGTCAAGGCATCAAGAGCCACCACACACAGACGTGTCAAGGAATTTGTCTACAGTTGTCATCAGAGGCATCTTACCTGGGCTAAGGAGAAGAAGAACTGGACTGTTGCCCAGTGGTCCAAAGTCCTCTTTTCAGATGAGAGCAAGTTTTGTATTTATTAAAAAAAAAAAGAATTTTGAAAAATCCTTGTTTAACCGGGAAAGCAGAAGGAGTTTGTCTGTTTTGTTGGGTAGAGAGCGGAGATTCGTTAAGATGAATGCTAGACAACGGTGCTCTTAATCCCCGCCGACAAAGCTTTACAAGGGCACCGGCTCGCTTCCCCCGTCTGCGCATTCTGAATCGTCTAAACAGCACTGCTGCTCCGCCGACTACAATGTCCAGCAAAACATCAGAATAGACAAAATCTGGTGAAATATCGAGTGGTGTGTACTTCCGAATGTCCACCAATTTGTCTCTGGTGAAACTGATTGCAGGGATATAATAGACAGGACAAATTTACAAAAACATAAAAACAACTGCGGACGACGCCACAAAGGCTGCCATCAGCGGTGCAATCTTGACCATAACCATGATGTTAGGGCTGGGCGATATCCCACTGGGCTGGATTTTTTCACAAAGAATCCGATTTACGATTTAAATCGATTTTTTTCTCCCTACTTAAAATCAATCTGCAGATGACAAAAAAAAAAAAAAGTTTATTTTGTTTTGATTTTCCCTTTTTGGATTTGATCACATCTGAAATGTCTCCCTTTTGATGTGGTCATAAAGAGATACGGCAGTTCCGCGTCTTAATAAATGCATTTCTTGTCAAGAAAAAAGGGGACAAAACTGCTGTTGTGAGTGGGGTCAAGCTTAGGTCTGTTAATATGGCAAATGCGCAGGGGAGGGGAGCCCATTCGGAACTACGGGAGCCCAGAGGGGAGCATCGGCAGATGTTAAAAAGAAAACAGATTTTCATTCAAACAAATCGATTTAAATTACACATTCGAGTTAATCGATAAAATCGATTTATTGCTCAGCCCTACAAGATGTACTGCGTTCTTGCTTAACTGACCGTATAATCTCAGCATAAGCAGCGGCCAATGAACAATAAATATAACATAACATTACAAACAAATGTCTTAACTTTTATAGATATTACTTTCATTTAATTGTATATCGTTTTATTTTACAGCGTTATATATATATATATGTTTAACTGTTAAGATTAATTTTAATATACCAATAAAAATGCAGACTTCCTTGGGTCTTATAACTTTATTAAAACTAAGCAAAACAAAAGGATAAATGTTTACTTTCAAATTTAAGAGCCATCAAGTATTTGCTAGAGCGAGTGTAAAGCTTACAGGCTTCCGTACACCGGCCGCCAGCGTCTTCTAGGATTTCTAACGACTCGATTCTCTCAAGTCTGCACTCGATGCATCCTCGATATCAAGAACACATCCGGGCACTTTCATGCATCCTATATATTTGCTTCTTAAAATTTGGAACTGAACTTCAACGGTTAATGATGGCGTAGAGCGAGAACACAAGGACTTTACATTTCACTTCTGATTATACCCTGTATAATTTATTATGTGATGAATAAAGAAACCTTGAACCTTGAACGCAAGATTGATGAAGAACGCATATTGAGAAACAGCCTTCATGTCTTGCAGTCTCCACTAATGAGCTGATGAGTCGAATCAGGAGTTATAGAAGTGCACAAAATGTGCAGGGCTGGGGGTACTCCAGGACAGGTTTGAGAACCACTTAACTAGAGAATACAGTTTTCAGACGCAAAACTGTGGTGTTCCTGGCTGTGGAGAAGAAATTGCTCCTCTATATACTTCTGTTAAATCCACATGTTCAAAATGAGTGTCTGTAGTTTATTTGTACCACCATGGTCACTGATTATTACAGCCTGACCTTTAAAACACATTTATTGCCTTCAAAGCATTTTTTTAATGAGAAAATTATGACTTACTAAGATAAGTGAACTTCAGGAGGATAAAAGGAGCTTAAATTATAAAAAGTGCTGGATATGGTTCTTTTAGAGAAAATCTATATTGTGTATTACTTTCCTTGAACACTGGATGGCAGTAATGCGTAAAAGTTTCTACAGCACTGCGGTCTTTACTGCAGGTACAGTCAGATTAGTGCATCAAAACACTAAACATGGTTTGAGAATTAAATTAGATTAAAATAATTTATTTTCTTTTAATATGATAGATGCACAAGTGCTGAAATGAGAAACAAACTAAATTGCGCTCTCTGCACATCAATCATAAATTCCATTTGTATGATTGCGGACTCACTGCTCTAGATAGCTTCAGTGAAATTACAATGAGAATAAATGCAGCCCATTTCTGTGCAGTATGTTTAAAGAAAATATATTGGTATGTATTGGAGTAAGTAATAAAACTCAGACACTAACAAAAGTTAATAAGGGAGGGTGGAAAAGGTTTTAGACATTTGTGATTTATTAAAATCTGTATATTATGTTTCTTTAAAATCTCCTCTGCAGGGAGTTGCTCAGAAGGAAGTGAAGGTGAAAATGTGCGTACCTGTCTCTTTTTTTGTTCCACCTTGGCAGCCTCTTTTGCTGTGAATACAAATGAGTAATTATTATTATTATGATTAAGGATTAAATAAGTATAAGCTGTTCTTTTTTACTCTGAAGTATGAAGCTGAAAAGACACTGTTCTACACTCTTTTTGAGAAGCGTGTGCATAAGCTCTTGGGGCTTTGATCTCTAAAACATTACTACCTGATAAAGGCCTATTCACACCAAAAGTGATGCAACAAAGGAATATGAACTGCAGGGGGGAAAAGGATTAAAAATCTGACGAAAAGTTACATTCATTCGATTTACACCAAGAACGGCAGATATTTTCATCAGCCTCTTTGTGAAAAGTTCCAATATGTGAAACATCCTTAAAATGAAAAAAATAAACACTTCACTTAAATGCAAAGATTAATGAAATGGAACAATGGAAGAAGTAATGAGGTGATAAAAGAATATCTCATTCCAATGAAAATAGCGGTCTATGACAGAAATTGCTTGGCAAATCACTTCTTTTCGCTCTGCTTGTTTGTTGTCACTATGGCTATTTGGAGTGCTTGTTCTGGGGCCTGTTTCATAAAACAAGTTTACCATATACGCCAGGTTTATTTCAGTTAGTCTGACTTATTGTCAGTTGATTTGGTTCAAAATAAGTTGACACATAAGTAAGACACATCAACAAAAAGCTACATGACTACATTATAACCTGCTTGATTTTGCCCTCCCTTTTTATTTTCAATTTAAAATTTGACATTCCTCTCCTTAAATAACCTCTTGTACCTTCTTTCTCATTTACATTACTGAACGTCCAGTATATTAGATCGCAGGCTTCTATCTGTTCTGATGTGACAAACAATAACTGATATAATAATAAAATGCAACCAATCATAAAATTGAGTGTACAATCAAATTAAATCTCTGGACACATTTAACAGTCACTTGGTAATATGGCTAATATTAATACAATATTTGGTCCAGAATTTCTTCTTTGGACCAGTGAATCACATGTTGCACATGCATTTACATAATTTGCCAGTTTGGTCTATGTTATGTCAATAATTTTATACAGTGTTGTCCTAATGCAGTTTAAAGTACATTTGAATTCCTTGCTATTTAAGCACTACTCTAATGCTCTAACACTGTAGACATAAGAGAGAGAGAGATCATAAAAACAGGAAGCAACAAAACCTTTTGTGGCACTGTCCAGATAACTCTTGACCAGAGAGACAAGCTCCTGGTTTTTGCTGAGCCGTGCATAGTGATAACCGTCATGGCCGAAACTATCCACAGCAGTGACGTCAGTGCCATGTTTCAACAAAACGTCCACAGCATCCTTACACGCATACTCGCAGCCCAGAATCAATGCTGTTCTGAGTGAACAAACAAGTACACAAAACACATTTCAATATGACAGAGTGACATCAAAATATTACATTTAAAAATGCACATGAACTATTAGTACAAGAACACTAATACATTTTTAGCTATATCCCTCTATTCATCTTATTTTTCAACATGAAAGTAAGCAATTTTCCATGAAATTGTGAGACCGCTTTAGATCGCTTTTAAGATCAGTACCTAGGAGAATAATAGTGCAGCGTTAAATTGCTCATACTACAAATCATTGTGTTTATGATTATGATGATACATTAACGTATAATGCTAACAATAATGCCAGTTTACATTATCAAGCAGCTAAAATAACTGAAAGCACCTAATACCAAAATAAAAAAATGGAGGCACCAGCACTTCCTTAAAAAATACGGTGGATTAAATTAAATCTAAAGAGATCTCAGAAAATTCACTACCTTAATAAAAACACAGCGGGGCGTGTGAATGTGATATTTACTTGTTCTGTTTGTCTCTGACTGTGATGTCACTTCCTCGTTCTAACAGCAGCTGACAGATGTGTGGATGACACATTTGAGTGGCAAGCACCAATGGAGTCCGACCATCCTTTTAAACACATAAAAGCGCACATTTGCTTCAACTCAAACAGAAAAGACATAAAAAAACTAATCTGAGCATTTGAAAATAAAGTACATCTGAGGGGAATTAAAAATACAGAATATTTGTCCAGGTAAAAAGAATGAGATGACAAAGAAGTTATCAGGATATTAAATATCCCACAAGCCACATATTAACTCACAAAGTCGCTGACATTAACTGATGCCCCACTGTCACAGAGCAGCTTCACACTGGAGGAGCAGCCGGCCATAACTGAAAAGACAAACAACAATCATATTCCATAACATTTCCCCCAAGCATGCAAATTAGATTCAGTAGACTCATCTGACATCACACTCAAATATATTAAAAAAAATACAAAAATAAATCTAAAACCTCCACTGGGCACTGAGTAAGAGCTCTAAATCTTACATGAAAGCCTTCTGAGGGAAGGAAAATATGCCCATGAACTACATCTTATTGATTACGACTGCTGCTGCCTCAAATAATCACATTCACTGTTCATCCACTATCCTTTCACTCTCTGCTTCACCACTTGTTGTAGGAGGATGTAAAAAGAAAGAATGAAAGATTTGAAAAAAATTGGAAGGAGCAGAAAACCCGCAAGTTAAGTGGAAGAGAGAGCACTGCAGAGTTCAATTCCAACAAAACCTCAAAATGTGCTTACCAGCATCATGCAAGGCTGTTCTTCCCTGCAGGTCCACGTTTCCCACTGGGCAATTGTGCTGAAACACAAAACACTCGTCACACTCACAGTCCCGCCATTCACATACACTTCATGGCCATTAAGGTTTAAAAGGTCAGAGGATGAGTTTAAACTGTCGAAAACATCCATGATGACTGCCTGCTCCTAAACAGATGAACACAAAAACAAGAACGGACCAGAATGACATGAGTGTGAGACTCCAGTTTGAAGCTTTGAAATGATTGTGAACCCGAGAAGTGAAACCAGGTCAAGCAAAGGAGTGTTGCTAAGATACTGGCCTCAGTGGTCTTCAATCCCACCACCCCCTGTGTCCTCATTTCTAAAATCTCTTTTACTCTCTCCATATTCCACTCTCTGTCCTACTTTCTCTAGCCCAACACTTTCTCCACCAATATTTTGCTACCTCTAACAAAACAACTCCCCTGACTTCAGTCACTTTAAAAACCTTTTAAGCTCTAGCAACAGCCTCCAAAACCAGTAGCAAGGTCACATGGTCTAGCTGGCTAACTGTGTCCTGGGTAACTCTATCTGATGGGCTCTAGGAGCCAGTCTCAGATTGCACATGATGATGGCATAGAAATCTAGACTGCAGGTTACAGTACGGGCAGCCTGTCAACACTGCAGACACTCGGGAAAATACTCTCATCCAGTGAAAGTCACTGTTGTTTGAATAAAAGGACACAGTCATGACACTTATAGTGGATAGGCTTCATATTAGCTGTCAGTGATTACAAAGGAAAGCATTACACAAACTTTCAGATACTGAAACTCATTTTTACATAATAGAGTCAGATTTTTCTCATTTTGCTCCCTGTGGTACAAAGTAATTAACACAAACAAGTCACTGTGACAAAGACGCTGTTGTTGATAGGAATCATTTCCAATCTTAATTATCTCAAGCACCATCACTCACATCGACAGAGACAGAGTTTTACCCTCTTGCAAAATGTGTTTGTGGATTAATTAATAGAAATTAAGCGGCGTATCTGTAAACAAGATCTGCTCAATTTTCCTTCAAACAGAATAATTTTCTCATAATCAGGATGTCAGGTTCAGAGTTATGCAATTGAGTTCAGGTCATTGCTTTATTTGTTTCACTGTGGTTTATGAGCCTGTGGGCTGAAGTAAGCTCCCCGATAGCAATAAAGGTTTGCAAACAAACAAAAAACGATTTTGCAGCCCTTCCTTGATCACAATTTTCTGCAAATTTTCCTTTTCTGCAAAAATATTAAGCAACATAGCTACCTTCAGCTATGATAACAAACGTTTAAGCACCACATCTTTAACATCACTGTGAATAATTACACATCAAAACTAAACATTTTACAGTAGTACTACTATATTTTGGTGAATTTTGATCAAATAAATACAGTTGGTGAGACTTCAAAACATTACAAATCTTACCAGCCCTAAACCTTTGAATTGTAAATCATGATTCAACATTGCAATATAACAATATATCTGGATTGCTATTAAAATCGTATCAAATGTGATGGAGAAGATATTCAGAGAGAGAGAGATCAGATGAGAGATTCAGAGTGTCTCTCCTCTGTTGTTTCTTTTGTTTAATACTGCATTTCAATGATACAGCTTTGACTGTGCTAAAAAATACAGTTCAGAAAGTGCCTAATTGAACTTCAGGGAATGATACAAATCATAAATCATATGAATATAATTAGAAAATAGTGACGTATCGACACAATAAGGAAAAAACATGGGCACATTGATACAAAATTGAATCGGCACAGCCCTACAATGGAAGCCGTAAATAATCCTTTCTGAAGTACATCTCATCATCAGTCCACAGAAAACCTCATAACTACTCTTCAAAAATATGATTCAATACTTTTCCTTCACATCAAAAAGAGGATACAATAGAACAGAAATTGTCTGGCTTTAAAAGAAAAGAGTACAAAAATACATTGAGTTTCTAGCCATTCCTTACAACAGTATTGATTACAAAAAGCAGTTTTACCTGGAGAAGTTTCTGCACACATAGTGACTGGGCATTTCTGGATGCCAGGTGTAAGGCATTTTTTCCTACAGGAACAAGACAACAAATCAATAGGAGCCATTAGATAACAAACGTGTTTTAGATGAACCAATCTTAACCAGTCCGCTTGTAGAGACCGACGTCAACAGCAGAAGTATAACAAAAATGTTCCACATCCATTCCCATTTTACATTAAAGGGGACCGGTTATGCAGAAATCACTTTTATACGGTGTTTGAACACAGCTGTGTGGACACAGTGTGTGAAAACAACCAGCCTGTAATGTTAAAAATCCACCAACTAATTTTTCTATAAAACCAATAAATCATGAACATTCTCTACAAACGGGCTGTTTCAGATTCTCCCTCGGTTCATGTCACCATTAACTAAACCATTTAAATGTTTAGGAATCAATACCAACGTTCGTGCGTGAACGTCAGCTCCAGAAAAAGTATTACGCATTTGTTTTCCAAATTACTTCTTGGCACTCTGTAAGGCTAATTGCTAAAGCTACCATTGTCTCTGGTGGTTTTCACTGATGCTGCCTTCAAGTGCTACCAGAATGATCATGAATAGGAATTTGGTAGTTAAAAGTTGCATATGAAAGCAATGAGAGTCGATCGGTTGAAGTTGTCGAGCTCATGAAGTGGGACTTATAAAGTTTCTGATAGCATGAGACCAATTATGTTGTTATTTTTATACAGCCGTTCTCCCCATCTGTGTAATTCATAAACGCAAATTTATTATGCATAGTATAATCAGATGACTGGCTTTGAAACAGAGTACGTTTTCTGTAAAGATAACAGGATTGTACTATTAATAGTGGAATGTTTATTTGCAAAGGCAAGCACTGCTAATGCCGGAGCTTGAGCTCTTGAAGCTCCGCGCTCTTTTCCGTGAGAGACAGCTCATTTGCATTTAAAACAACATAATCAAAATCAGCACGTTTTGGCTCAAACCCTAAAAATGGCAAATTTAACAAGCTATATAAATTTATCTGTGGGTTATATTGAGCTAAAACTTCACATATATGCTCTGGGGACATCAGAGACTTATTTTACATCTTGTAAAAAGGGGCATAATGGGTCGCCTTTAAACAGTTCTTCTATACAGATCATTTGATAGTGACATTTTTATGGCTTATGTCTATAAATGTTTTCCAGAGTAACCTCACTCTCTGGTGAAAAATGCTAATTGACAGAGAGCAAGTAATGACCATTTTGTACATTATCCCTTTAGGAAACCGGACAGAGAGTTTTACGGTCCATAAAAGTACATTTAAGGGATAAGTTCATTTATGGGATATATATTTTATCATTATATGTGTTCCCTGATATTCAAACTCACCCATTTAGAGCAAAATTCTCACCTGTGGCATCCGTGGCTGTGATATCCACACCGTGATTAAGAATGAGGTTCAGGCAGTCGAGAAGTCCTCTGGAGGCAGCAAGATGGAACCTGAAGAGAAAGAACAGAACAGGAAAAAGGGTTAAACTTGTGCCTAGTGCATGCTGAAAATTGATGCCTGCTCTTACCGCCATCATCAGCATTCTAGAGGAGGAAAGCTCAAATCTCTCTCTCAAATACATCTGCATGCAAATCTCCTCACTTTACATTACATAAGCACACTTTTTATTCATACATATCTCATTTAAACATACTTCCATTATCAAAATGCTGGCCAAGATAATTGAATGTCCATATTTAATGAATTCACTTCTTCCTTCATATGCAAGGTGCCGAATTGATAAAAATCTGCCCTTTGAGCTCAGCATAAAGAGTCGGGAACGTCTCTGAGACGAGCAGATTTTCACCTGCTTGGAAAGTGTTATTTTAGACGGTGTTGATGGTGAGAAGCCAAACATGTAGACAGGCTTTTGACCTGAAGATTGACGAGTGAAAATGTGGATAACTCCACTGTCCCAAATCAATCACCCATGGAGTGATGGATGGGTGGCAATTTGTTATCATTAGAATTAAGAATAGAGAATATATCGTATATGTTATCAGTACCGTTTTAGCCATGTGGCAGTTCATCACAATCCATAGTGTGTATCACCTTCTGAAACTTTATTTTTATGAAACTTCCTACAACATTAGTGACATTATAGTAATTTTGTAAGTCATCAAAACAACATTGCTCCACTACTATATGATGTTTTCAAATTTAAATCTAAATTTAAGTTAATAAAATTTCCAGGAAGCCAAAAGGGAGACACCGATCATTGCGTCGCAGGTTCTTCAAAATATGATTTCATAACTAAAAATGACTCAATGCAATAACATTTTATTAGGTTTATGGAAAGAAGGTGGTCCGATTAAGGTTATAATGTAAGTGACCCTCATTAGAGGAGACTGAAAGGCTCAGATGGTCATGAAGACCCAGACATGTCATTCTAGCTTGGCTCCAACTCCTTGGCTGACTCGCATATCTGCAGCTTCAAGATACATTATGTATTTTTAGAGGTGCTAGAGAGGTGGGACGGGGGACGGGGTAGCAGTTTGAATTCAAAACAAGAGTTTTGCATACTATACTGGTCTGTCACCAGTGTCTCTGCAGTTCAGCAAAAGCCATTTCAATGCATCGGAGTATCCGATAAGTGTGGAATATTTTAGGAATTTCAATACTTTACTGAACGCAAGGCTGATTATTACTTAATATTTTGCTGCTGCAAGAGGCCTTTAAGTAAATATAAAAATAAACTTTTAAACTTCTAAATACATTTCTGTCTGTGTGTGTTCAGGCTCTAAAAAGAAATGACACAATGGTGAACAAATTGAGAACATTCACTAGTCATAAATGTCTTACTAGTGAAGCATCTTCCAAAATATAATAATAATAATAATAATAATATAAAGCCTGAGTTGAGACCGTAGTGTGATATTCCCATAACACATCATATCAAGAACTTGCTTGCTTCTAAGGACCTTCGTTTGCTTCTTTATTTCATTATTATTTATATAAGTATTATAGTATTTAGAACTTTCGTTTATTTTTATTATTTTTCAGTTTTCATTTTAGGTTTAAGTTTCATTAATATTGTTAACATTGTGATTTATTGTATATGGTTTATATTTACGTTCACTTCGTAATTTAAGTTTAAATGTAATATTTATATTTTATTTCAGTTACACACACACACAGACAGTATGTGTATATATATATATATATATATATACACATACATACATACATACATTGAAATAAAATACAAACATTCACACAGAAAGCTAGATGTTTCAAAAGTGCATCTAAAGAGAAATGTAGGATTATGTGTGACTTTTGGGAACTTTTGTGACTGATGATAGTGAAACAGTAAAACTTACAGTACAATAATGTATCATGTGTTAACATTAGCGAATGTATTAACTAACTTGAACTAACAATGTACTATACATTTGTAACATTATTTCTTATTTTGTTATAGAATATTAACCTTATTTTAAATTGTTTGCAGTGGAACTATACAAAAAATATAGCCTAGTTGCTGCCTAAGTCACATTTGACATTTGCTGCCTAAATTACATCTGGTATTCCTGCACAAATCTAATGCGGTTTTGTTTTAACACTTCACTAGCATACAGTAACGTTACGGTTTAAAGCAACAATATGTAACTTTTGGCGCTCCAGCGGGTTAACAAACAGAACTGCATGCATCCCACGGAAGAACATTCTAACCGGAGCTACTTCTCTAAGTTTGTCGACTATAGCGATTCACGCAGGTATGGGTTACTCCGCAGTGGTGACGACCCGAACAGCCTACCATGTTGCAAATATAAGCACTTATTATAAGTGTACCATATTGATTCGGGATAAGACAAAAACCTGGTTTGGAAGATTAATTAATTATGTCCTCATTCATCATATACATTTTGCCAATTAACAGAAAAAGTTACATAGTGCAGCTTTAATCTTCAAAATAATTTATCGTTCAATTTACAAAAGATGCAGAAATTTGCTTCTAAAATATAGCCCTTCCTAACAGTATCACCACGAATTAAATGGAGAAACTTACATTTTAGTGTAAGTTCAGATCTCTGGATATTCAGACATCGTTATTACCCCTCTTTTTACTTTTAGAGTAGGCTATCTACATGAAGTTTGTTCACAAACTTTTACGTAGTCTAGTTTATTTATATGATCATCATTTACATCACATTACCTCTGCTCTGTCTTTGTCCCGTTTTTCTCTCTTCCCTGGGCAGCAGAGGACATCGGTCTTTTATATATATTGGTAATTTATTATTGAACATCAATCACAATCAGGTTACTGAAGTTCTATGTGGAAGTGCGGCTGAATATTGATCATGCATCGAACCGGGGTGAGTCGGGAGAGCAATAAAATAGTTATTTTTTTGTGAGAAGAACACTTTTTGTAATATTTTAAATTCATAGTATTGGTAATAATAATAATAAATAAAACGTAATACATTTTGGCACCCCTAGGATCGGCGGCACCCCTAGCATTTGCCTAGTCCGCCTATGACACGAGCCGACCCTGAAACGAATAACAAAATATACTTACAGTCGTTGATTCAGAAGTGCCAGATTGTCATAGCAAAGTCAGAATTTACCCTTTTTTTAATAGCCTTCATGCACAGCCAGCCTTCTACTCTTCTAGGTTCACGAAACTGTCGTCCATAAAATGCGTTGCACAAATTCGAACATTTGGGTTGTTCTGTTGTGTTGTAAATAATCTTAACCAATGATTCCTAATGCATCTACTTTCGGAAGGCCAAATAAAGTGCTTTTGCTTTCACCTAGAAACACACAGCATCTCCCTGACACGGCTGCATCAACACTACTGCAGTTACTGAAATCATGCCTTCTTTGTGTGCACATTTGGCAGCATTACGCAAATATTTCCACATCGTGACGTAGACACGTCTCATCATGTTTGAATGAACCGTTTTAGGGGGGCGTGACCGAGTCTTAACTTTTATAAAGAATATCTCTTTGGTTTTGAGACTTTAGTCTTTGCACTTTGTAGGGATCTTATCTATGCATGGACCAGCTTGTAACACTCCAAAGAGAAAGAAAACTAGAAAAATCGCATCATATGACCTCTTTAAGACTAGTTTTGTGGTCCAGGGTCACATATTATGTTTCCGTTCCTAACAAAGTAACTGGCCAACTTATTTACTAACCAAAACCAATGTTACTCTCATTGGGGATTTGCAAAAGTGTTAATTACAAACTGTGTATACATCTATTTTCAAAACTGAGTGTGTTAAAGAAACAAAAAGGTCACTGCCACAACAGGAAGGCTTGGTCTATGTTTCCTGTGAGCTAACCATCTATTAGCAAGCTGCATCAAGCAGGTGTATTTCATTCCATACTCTTAAATTATTCTTATTTAAAGATAGAAACCCACAAGGCAAAAATGCTGTCCTAATGCAGGTTACCAATTTACCCACCAGAACTACTGAATTACACCCTACAAGCCCTGTGGTCTGCCCTCCCTGTGAGCTATTCTGACCGGTAAGAAAAATAACAGGCTGGAAATGCAGTCTGCATGTGGGGTCCGGCTATATATGAACAGAGGATTTCCACAAATCCAAAGTCAACATTTGACCTGTCTATTCCACTCGACTATGCACAAAAAGGCAGCATATCCCCATGTTCAGGTCATTTGGCAGCCATTATGGCAGACTAACGTCCACAAGGATGTTTCATATAACAGGCTGGTGTTTATTAATTGAGCTCTGTGTTACACTATAACACTGACCCGGCGACTGCGACTGATGCTCTTGATTTAGTCTTGAGAAATTCTAGCACCTTATTACAAGTCAAGCTCTTCTCCACTCAACAGGGCAAGAAGAATCTCAGACTATGGCAAAAATGCCCAAAGGGGAACCTTATGGCTTTAAATGAGGGAATGAAACACCGCTGTGGTTAAATCAAGTTGAAATGTGTCTGTCTATGCGGCTGCATAGACCTTGTCAAGGCAGTAAAAACATCAGGGATTGATGGGAGGCCAACTAGGCTTTCTAAAACAGGAAAAGACACAGTTGATCCACCAGTGTTGGAGTCTACTGTGTGGCCATGTAATAATGTGGAACATCACTCAGTAATATTGAATAATGGGGTTCAACGATTCACCTTTGACCCCAAATACTTTTCCTGCATTTATCCCAAAATAAAAAGACAATCTAAAGCTCTCCGAACTTGGAACTTACAGAAGAAGATTGAATAAGCAGTTAACATGACAGTTTAGAAAAGAAAAAACTTCAAGATCCTAAATTTAGTCAGTGTACACAAGCATAGATTTATTCACTAAAGACCTATTTCCGGCCCAGGAGGCCCAGGCTGTTCTGGACTCTTCTGGTCTGCGCCGGGTCAAGCATCTCGAACCACAACATGTTTTCCCATTTTTACTCAAATTCTAGATCAGGCACAAAATGCTTCAGTCCAGATTGGACAAAAACATTGGGCCTATCAGTGAAACTATAAATACCAAAGTATGAACAAAAGCATAAATACATACATAAATAAATAAACAGGACTCTGTAATAAAAAAATTAAACAGGGCTAATGAAGTGACAATCAGTCTGGTGCATGATAAATCTGTGTACTATATTGAAAGCAGAGTTTACAAATATGATAGAGCAGGAATCCCAAGAAAATATTTTTTTCCCCTATAATGAAAAATTCTGTTGTGCCTATAACATTACAGAAATATTCAGATGTAAAGAGTGTTCAAAAGTATTTCAATAAATATGAATAATCGCTCAGTTTGTGTGTGTTTCCGGCAGGTGTGTGCAAAACTACATGTTTTCAAAACAGACAAATTTTTGGTACACCGCCTAGTCGATTTATTGGTCTTAAGAATGCCCTGTATAATTAGACTGGTTTGGGGTTAATCCCATCAAGAGAGGCCATGCTTCTTGAGGACGTGTTCTTAAGTTAAACTGTTAAACCACACGCAAAGAAGAGGATGAGAACACAGGATTCTGGAAACAAGTTTTGAAATACAAGACTGTTTAACTTCACACGCTTTCCTAAACAAACAAATCTAGATAAAAAGATCTAGATAAACCAGTTAACTTTACTAATAGCCTAATCAGTTGTTGGATGACTAGTCAACCACGGTGGCCCATCCTTAGTGACAGATACTTACGCAGAACGGCCCTCTACGTCAAGTTTGGTGGGGATGATGCCCTTCTTGCCAAGCACTGCTGCGACCTTGTCCAACTCCCTCCTCTCCACTGCCTTCATCAGCCTGTCATCATACTTATTCCAGTCTGTGTTCTAAAGGATAGAGAGAGACAGAGACACATCAGAATACTCATAACATCAGCATGTACACAAAGACAGCCGTGTCATGTTCAATAAAGCTGCTGAAGTGACACCTATTGTTCATGACTTCCCTAATGATCCGGGTGGTGATCACAAGTGTAATTAGCTGCATGAAGGAATGTTAACAAATCCAGTGCACCATGTATTCAAATATTCAAAAGCACAACAGGAAACGAAAGGCTTGAAGTCTTCACAAAATAAAAATGATGACAGCTTTTCTTACATAAACTGAAAAAAAAAACTTTTCACTTTAAATATCTGATGGAAAGCAAATGTTTTTATGATGTAAACATTTAATTAATATAAAATAATAACTGTAATAATAAATTAATCACCCAGGACACTAAATAACTTATGAACCAAAGTAACACCTGAGGAAATAAATACTTTAGAGTAGTCTTAATACACATTACTCAAATAAAAAAATTAAAACTTTTGCATTAACAAAAGATGCTTTAAGCCTGACATGGCCATACAAGTTCACACAAGCTTTTCAAAAGACGTCTAAACTCCAAAGATCTCAGGCAACAGTTCACTCTCCAGGAGAATCCTGCAGGAATCCTGAATTCTTTTAATTTATGGAGAAAGCTATAAGTCATTCTCCCACACTGGAGCAGTTTAAAGCACGCACGCACACACACACACACAAATATCAGCCTCTCTCCTTCCAGCTTTTGCATACATAAGAAAAAAGAACTGAAAGAACAGCAAAGTTTCAGGGAAAAGTACCACTAGAGAATCTTGATACCTACAAAGTACATGGAGGTGCATTTGAGCCATCGACTCATCTTGGTGGTCCTTTTGGCGTGGTCTGGAGATGTAGAAAAATAAGAAATAGTTCTGTCTGAAAAAAAGAACACTCAGCCAGCAAGTGTGTGTGTTTGCGGTCTTCAGATGAATCCCCCTCTCCAGCAGGCAGCCTGCGCCTCGCAGGGGGACCAAAAACCTCGGCAGAGTCCTCGAACTTCTCTCCAGCACAGAGCCTCTCCACGAGACTTCATTACGGCACGAGAAACGGCGCAAACACACAGAGTGTGAGCCGCTGTAGCACAGGGACCAGCCCCGGGACAGCAGCTCCTCCTCCGGGGCTGAGTCTGTGTCTATTCCCCTCTCTGTCAGACCGTCCTCTTATCTGTACAGCCTCTATCCTGCTTTCCGTTCTCTTCTCTTCTCCTTCTGTCTGTATCTGCTTTGCTTCTCGATGTCAAATGGCAAGGACGTTCCACCTCTGGCGGTAAATATGTGAGCTCTTCCAGGTCTAAAATATCCCTATAAACAGCACGCAGACAAGCTCAGGGTGGTTACCTCTTTATTTTTGCCCCTCAGACCTTCCTCCAATGACTGATTGGGGTAGAACTGCTAATAATAAACCATCCTAGCATATCTAGTCCATGAGTAACCGTTACGGTGACACCCGTGAGCAACAAGGCCAACTAAATGAGAGGAACCTCAGCGCTGCAAGCACATCCCCCTACGCAGCCACGGCCGCACATAAAGCTACAACCATTAATCTCTAGGAGATTAAAGTCTCTGGTCCAGACCAGGTCATCATCTGGCGGTCTGAGGATACGCTTCCAGCAACACTCGCACCGGGGGGGTCTGAGCTGATGGATGAAGCACACGGTAGCAGGATTAGGTGTCGGCTTTTTACAATCAGCTGCCTGGCATATGGAGCCCGAAACCCTGTTTACAATCATCCCATGCGTCTCTGTATCTGCAAGACAAACATTACGCAATTGATCTATTTCTAAACGCAAGACGTCAGCTTTTAATTTGGTAGGTGAGAGACTTGATGTGGATCAAAAGGCTGCAGGGACACATTCGATTTTCACACCAGAGCCAGTGGGGGAGTTTGGTTACCCCTTAATACGCCCTTCTACCCCCAGTGATACAGCAGAATACATGTGAGAATACCCACATGTATAGCATGTCATATGGGGGGCAATGGGAAGGGTATCGACTCTCAAAACCTGCTCGGTCCCATAGAAACAATGACACTGAAATGGATGCATATAGGGTCTAGTACTTTAAATAAGCTCAATAGTGAGTGTGTATCTGTGGACTATTTCTGTTATTTTGTTTTGTCTTTTGCAGAGGACACTGGTGAATAGGCTAAATACCTAACTGCAATTCAGTGCCATATTGAGGAGCAAAACCAAAGAAAATATACACTAGGTGTCTGTTTGTTTGGGCACACGTGATTGATGCTGTATTAATAAAGATTTACGGTTCAAACCTTGAAATTAGTTTTGCAGAAAAAGCGACTCCTTAGCAAAACTGAGGAGGAGTTTTACCCAAAAGTGATGGAAGAGCCAAAAGAAGGTGGCCAACACATACGAGCACCACTTCAACACTGTTTTTAAGTCATCCCAGGATGCAGCACATGAAAATGCAGTGTGCAGAGCTGCAATCAATGCAAAGGGTAACCACTTTAAAGCTACACTTTAAGAGTTCAGTTTGTGTCAGTTTCAATGAACTAGCTATTGTTGTAAAACGAAGAAGAAAACCGTAATAAAGAATGAATAGGTGTGGCCAATATTTTGACTGGTGTATTAACTCTACTATACACACAGACAAACAGATGGTTGTAGGTATGTGGACAACCCTTTCAAATGAATGGGTTTGACTATTCCAGTAACTCAAGATAATTGTGTACTTGTTGAAACAGGTTAGAGGTGGGTCTTAATGAAAGTGAAAGTACTGTAATGTCGAAATTACCTTTAAATTATAATAATAATGCCTTCTGCTGTAGCTCTAACATTAATAATCCTCAAAACATCATGGCAGGTTTAATGTCAACAACTTTGAAAGTGATTAAAGTATAGTTCACCCCAGTTCTGTCATTATTTACTCGCCCTCATGTCATTCTAAACCTGTACGACTATCTCTGTGGAACACAAAAGATAATATAAAAAAAAAAAATCCTTTCATTTTATAAACAAAAAAAACAACCTTTTTTTCCCTGAATATTTTATGAAAGTCATTCAGGTTTAAAACTATATGAGTGTGAGGACAGAATTTGTATTGTTGGAATAATATTTTTTAAGGATACATCAAGCACTTAGTATTGTAGAACTTTAGTGTTCATTACATCGGCAAAGATCAGTGTACTTTTATTTTTCCAAAATAAAAAATAACTGTCATTATATCATTTGATTCAAATTAAAACTCATTAAGAATCTTAACCGTCTGGGTACAGTTGACGAATAATAATGTGTGTGTGTGTTTATTAGGGATGTGCATCTCCAGAACAGAGGCCGATGCGATACGCATCTCGATGCATAGCTAACGGTATAATACATTGAAGATACATATGAGGCAGCTAGAGTTGCGACGCGATACGATTCACCCCATTATGATGCAGTCCCATTCGATTCGATTCACAATGCGATTCGATGCAATGGAGAAAATATGAATTGCTTTTATTTATTTGGTTCAGACAGACAGCAAATTATAAATTAACTTATGTGTCTTCTGACTTCTAATGCCTCGAGGCCTGTTTCATAAAACAAGTTTACCAAATAGGCCAGGCTTATTTCAGTTAGTCTGACACACTGTCAAAGGATTTGGTTCCATAAAGCTAATTTAACAAAGATCAACCTCAGTCACTGTGGCTACTTATGCTGGAAAGCTAACCTGGTCCAGGGCAGGCAAACTGTCAGGCTAAACTGAGCTCCTCAATGACCAATATGAACGCAATATTACCACTGACTCTCTCACATACCATCATAGCCATACAGCATTTCTCTTTGGTTTTATAACAGCTGTACCTTTAATAGTTAGAACATATAGCATTAGAACATTACAATCTAACATTTCTCTTTAAAGCATTAACAATCACCAAACTAAAATCACTAAATTAAAACTACATTTTAACTGCTATAAGAAACACACATTAACTCATCTGAGCTTAGTAATTAGGACCGTATAAGCTTACATTTTATTTACCCCACTATAATAGTCCCTTTACAGTTTATAGTAGGCACTGCTATCATAAAATGCATATTGCGCTCCTATTTTAGCATGCATGAACACATGTGTGCTCGTCCACTCGCGTAAGCCCACTCCTGACAGCAAAATGGATATATCTGAATGATTGTCTTTTTATAGATGAAAAATATAATCGTGACAAGTCAGTTATGCACCGAGGAAAACAAATCTTCTCAAATGCATTAAACAGCACAAATATATTCACTGTTTGCCATGGTGGATCGATTTGATCCATGATCGACGTTAAGGGCTGCTTAAGAATAAGCGTGCACAAATTAGTTAGATTGTGTGAACTTACATTGTCGTTTATAACCGCTTTAGCCCCAATTGATTTGTTAGGTTATTTCAAGTCAGGTTTTGCACTTTAATCCCCGCTTTTCCTCAGGTCTCCATGGTGTTGTTGCGATTCATCATATTCACGCGTAGCGCGGTGATGAGAGAACGAGCTTGAGAAACAGTTTGAGAGGAGAAAGCAATCGACATACAAAATATCGGTCACTTTCTAAACAATAAAAGTGTAGCGCATCCACTAGTAATTATATAGAAATAAATCGTTTTTACCTTTGCAAATATGATAGAAACGATGCATTGCGATACAAATACCAACTTGTATCCGATGCATACCTTTTAAACCGATGCATCACCTTGTTTACTTTTTTTGCCGATGCACCGAACAAATCTCGGAATCTTCCCATTCCTAGAGTTTATGTCATGCATGTACGAATCCATTTGCATACAGAGGACAGGTGCAAACAGGTTGGTTTGTTTATAAAGTTGAGTAACAGAGTGTGTCGTTTTTCTAGTGCAGATTTTAACGTGCCCATGAAATCCACACAAAAACACACACTCTACTTGTTTTTTCAACACAAACCGATTAATAAGACCAACAAGGTATGAAGTGATAAGCTCTCTGGTTGGACAATGTATCTAGGTTGAATCTTGGCTGCCGGGTAGTCTGGGTGTCTCTATGTGTTATAATTCATGTCAACACCTTGTAAAAATGACACCCTATCCCCCATCCCAAATCACACACACATACACACCCACAGTCTTGCCTGGCAACAGCAAACGTACATGGCCATAAATCAAGACACATAGAAGAAAGCTATAGATACTTGTGTCCAGATATATGAAGATAACACACAGAGAGTATAAGAGATAGAGCTATACCAGGCAGTTGTTATGAGTGTCACAAAGAGCAATCAAGCATGTGTCTCATTGCATAAAATGAGTAACTGAGTCAGTGCTTACCTACTAACCTGCACTAGCCCAGGGCCATATGTTGACAGCTATGAATTATTAATGGCATAAGCTGAAATCTGCACAACAGCTCACTCAACAGATTCATCTTCATTGCTCCCAGTAAGGACACCTGCAGCTAAAAATCAGGCCATCGCATTCATCTGTTTTGGTCATATTTCCACTCTTCTCACAGAAAATCTCTCATCCCTTCAGACCTGTGACATGCCATCCACACATCAACAGGTCTGATTTAGTGCTGCACTAACCACAATCGGCCCCCCAAAGTGGAGCAGAGAGCGGTCACGCTGGATTTAGAAAGTTCTGGAGGCAGACGTAACCCTCTCAAGTGACTATAAAGGATGGAATTGCTGAAGGTGGGAAAGGGATAGAACGGGATTCTTGGAGTTCAGCCAACCCCATCACTAATTCCACATCAAAAACATCTCACAGCCGGATTTCACAAGCCTGAAGCAGAAAATACTGGTGTAATATTCTCTTTTTAAAAATAAATAAATCAACCAATATAAGTAGAATGCAAAAAGAAAATTGAGTCACGTTTTTTTAATGTGATCCCAAGTTTTTGTGCTAAGCATGGCAAACTGGTTTGACCTTTCTTGACCTTTCTGGTGTTGTTACTGTTAAATAAAATAATCTGCTGCTACCTTACACAAAGCTGAAATCAAATGCTGAATATAAAAAGCAGAAATATAATAAGTTAAAGCTTAAGTACTAAAATTACTAGAACTAAACTGAAATGAAAAGCTAAAAAAAAAAATTACCAAAACAAAAAGTGACCAAAACTGTTGAAATAAAATGAAATTTCAATAAATAAATCAAATTCAACATCTAAATCAATACTGTAATATTAGCTACATAAATAATATTAATATAAGACTGTCCTACATTCACTTCAGAAACTCATCTCTTTCATGCTAAAAAATATTTAAACTCATTAAACTGCCCTTATTCATTAACTCATTCAGATTATATGTAAATAACTTGCTTTGTGAAAACAATTTTAAGTCTCTAGTGGTGTTTGAGTAGTATTATGGGGGTTAAGGGTTTAACCTGTCATTAGTGTGCACACTGTAGTTAACCGGAGACTATTTGAAGGTCTACTGCTAAGCTAAAGTCCAGTGTCTGTTGTCGAACGCTTTAATTAGGGCCGCTACCCTCCCAAAAGGCATCTTGATGATCTCAGCGAAGTGTGTCAGTATGCTAAAGAAAAGCAGAGAGGAACTATAGGAAGATGTTGTGTTTATGTACACTATAGCTAAACGAAGCTAGCTATTGGCTGATGGCCGTCTCGGCCCACAAATATTATGACTATTTACATTTATACATTTAGAAAATGCTTTTATCCAAAGCGACTTACAGTGCATTCAGCTATACATTTTTTATCAGTATGTGTGTTCCCTGGGAATTGAACCCAGAACCTTTTGCACTGCTAATGCAATGCTCTACCACTGAGCCACAGGAACATATATGAGAACAGGGCCCGTATTTATCAAGCCTCTAAGAATTACTCTCAAGAACACTGCTAAGAATTAACTTAAGTGAAATGTTTTGGCTCAAAGCTGCGCTTAAAAGTTAGTTATCAATCATCTCAGTCATAATTTAAGCAAAGTGTAGGACCAAATCTTAAGTGTCAGTCTTCGAGATGATTCACGACACTTTGCTGTGCCACAAACGGGATTTAGGATGATGACATACGCATGGACAAATCACTGAATACATTTCCTTAATTAAGAGTATTCTCAGATCAATTCAAATTTAACGGTTAAATTCCTAATACAGTTTACATTCAACACACATTTGACAATAAAACATTTTCAAGAGATGGCAAATAAACAAAGCATTATCACAACTCAATTTAGGGTGCCGAAAGACAATAGTATATAGTGTATCGACTAGTCAAAGATATCGCCTGTTGCTAATGCCTTTATACTTGCAGTGGGACAAAAATGCTAGACTAGTGAGTACTAGAGATGTCAAACGTAGCACGCTATCAAAATAATATCACACAAGACTTGTCATATTCACTTCCTGGTTTAAATGTCTTAGCAATGTATTCATGTAAACACTGTTATGTCCAAACTGAAAACAAACAAGCAGAACAAAATAATAAACTAATTAAGATAATGAATATACAAGAGTACCTAAAAGTGTAAATATATATACACGTGCATGTGTGTGCAAAATGATATAAAATAATACAAATATATATGTAATAAATACAAGAATAACTAACTAAAATAACTATTCAGATTCAGATCAAAATAACAGGTCAGTGCATTAGGCCTTGCAGTATTATGTATTATTCAATAGCTACTTGGAGTTAATAAATAATTCTACAATAATCCTGACCAGACAAAGAGAAAGTGACTGTATTTAATTTTTATTAAATAATAACTTGGAAGAACTTGAAGCAATGCTGATTAGTTGAGTATCGCCTGAGGGCTGCATGCCATTGTTCTCATTTAGATTAACCAAAGGAATGAATTCAGTTGAATATTATTTGCATTCAAGTTTAATATTACTGTAGTAGAATCAAAAATGAAGTATTGTAAATTCTCACTGGTATTTTCATTGGTAATTCTATAATTATGATATAAAAAGACCCTACTAGAGATCAAAGGTGACTAAAGAAAGAGGGGTTTATTTAGCATTGATTGTAATATTGCTGTGCAAATAGCTTTGTCTCAATTACTTTATCATTGTTTTTTCACTCTTTGTGGGAGAAACTGAGAAGAATACAGATTTTGCACAAACAAGACCAGGCCAGACACACACTTGGGTCTCGTCCAGCTGTTTGATCAAAACCTTCTGATCTGACATTTGACCTAGTGGTCAGAACACTTCCCTGCTATTTTCCTCTACTTCCGACAGCTGGGTAAAGCCCAAGATCAGATTTCTGCTGACCTATACAGTGTCATCCTCAAATTTCATCCTTCTTCAGACCCCCACTACATAATTCTTAGTACATCTCAAAACCAACATGGGACAATCTAGTGATATCATTGACACCGTTAAGCAACTTAATACTTGTGTGTTATGCAATTCTCTTATAAATATTCAAGTCCTTGACCATGTCAAAAAGCTTCTTAATGAAAATGAAAAGGGAGTCTTGTTTGAGAGCAGAGTGCTCATTATTCCGCAAACACTCTGAGAATATCAACAGATAGGAGAGGAATGAAAAATCATCATCTCATAAGCATGCCCATGCCTGTGTTTGGGAAACGTGCAAGCACTTGGCAAGAGTTCAAGGCAAATACATCGGAGGGAAAGATGATTTCATTAATTAAAAGGCAAGCTTGCTACTAATCATCGCTATATATATTGTAACATGGGACAAAATAAAAGTGGATATGAGATAATATTTTGTTTAATGTTTTTGAAAGCAGTCTTTCACGCTCAAAAAGGCTTCATTTATTTGAACAAAAATACAGCAAAACATAATATTGTGGAATATTATTACCCTTTTAAATAACTGTTTCCTATTTGAATATATATTTTTAAATAATTTATCCCTGTGATGGTTGAACTTCATTTTTCAGAAATCATTTTAATACACTGATTTGGTAGTCATGAAACATTTATTGTTATTTTCAGAGTTGAAAACAGTTGTGCTGCTTAATAATGAATAGAAAGTTCACAAGAACAGCATTTATTTGAGATATTTTCTATTTCATTATAAACGTCTTTACTGTCACTTTGACAAATTTGTGTTTTGAATTGTGTCCTTGCTGAACAAGACAAAAATGGTAGTTTATGAAACAATGCAGCTGGTCATTGCACTCGGAATGAGTGAAATGCACAAGATAAACTGTAAACCAGACTGAATGCAGTCTGATCAGATGCCTTATTCATGCTTCAGTCAGGAGGAACAGATAGAGGCTGTGGGTGGTACAGCATATCTCAGTGGATTCTAGACAGGAGAGTCATGACTTCTTCAGAGTTCATCCTCTGTTGACCGGCGCCAGTCCAACAGTCCAGACTCTTATTCCACTAGAGCAGAGTCCTATCACCGCTCTGATGAATGAGGATGAATTCCAGACTGAATGACTCCCACTATAACTCTCTCACACAATCACCCTTTTTCAATTGTTATTTCAAACAAAATTAAAAAGGTTCCCTTCCCATGTCAGGGGGCCAAAATAAACAGCCTCTGCAACTTGCATTTATGTAAAAGTTCAACTTTTATGGAGCTTTGGAGAGAGCCTCTCTAAATTGTGCTCTGATATTTACACAGATTTGTTTGTGTACTTGTTGACACTGAAAAATTCCATAAAATTATGAAAACATGGAATAGCTGGATAAAAGAGATTATCAAAACTCTTTAACCCGTTTGATTTAATGTGCATAACATGAGAGAAAGAGAGGAGTGAAATATCTCAGAAGCTAAAAAAAAGCGAAAAGGAAATGGTCTCTTTAATAATAACAGTCATGGTGGGAAATGCTTAGGATTTTTGGCATTACATTATAGTGACCTCGCCTGCTCCCATTTCTGTGGATTCTAGTCTGTGGTGGAAAATAGGAGCGTGACAGCACTTTCTCTAACACATTTAAATTATTTTGCCTACAATAACACTGGAGCCCCCCCTAATGGACTGACTTAACCACTGAGATGGACGACTGTTCCTGCAATCCTTTCATTCATCCATAAACCCACATACAAATAACATGCACTTACTAAACCAGAACCTTTGATAATACTTACAACTTGCTTAGATAACTCATGATTGAAGAATGAATTTAATCGTGGCTTTTATTTTATCATTATTTTATTCTCTACTAACTCTGAAGCTGTCCAAAACGTCCCACCCACTAACTAGCAAGTATCAAAGCAACATTTATGTCTATGATGTAACTCTAGCTATTGTCAATACTATAGTGATCTCTATGGACATCTCATCAATGTCCCACCCGTGCAAACCTGCATCAAACCATCAAGGGGTCTTAAAAATAACTGACTGCAAAACTTGCTCACAGCATTCCAGAAATTCAGAAGTCCACGTATTTCATCAAAACAATATTTGCCTGACCTCAGTTAACACATATAGCTCTCAGTAAAATCCCACAAGAAAAACAAAAGAAAACATTATACAGGCCCAATATTGCATTTGCCTGAGGGAAACACCAACATAATTCAAAAGTACACAAAACACTGATGAGACTGAGAAGAGTTGATCAATGTTGATCAGAAGAGAAGAAGCACAGAAGGCAAAGATGAGTGTGTCTGCGAGTGTGAATGTTAGTGTGAAAGAGACTAAAGCCTGGAATACACTATGCAATTTTTGCCCTGATTTCCCCTCGATTTTAAAATCGGAACAAGTTTAGTTGAGGAAAGTCAGAGCCAGTCTGCAGATTACAGCTGACAGATTCCACAGAAAATCTCGTAGTGTATTATGGCCACAGACTGCGTTTTTTAGCTTCAAACTTTGATTCTATCCAGTCAGTGGATATCAAACAAGTTTGATATTTTCAGCCGATTTTAGAACACATGTTTTCATTTGTCATGCATCTCCTAGCAACAAAGCGCACATTTCTGTATGATCTTCAGACACGTAGTGTATGATGCACAGTTTTCCTTGGTCACCATTTATAAAGTCGGTAAGTGTATGATTCACAGTGTTTTAAAAGTCTGTTCAGATTTTAAAAGTCGTGTAGTGTATTGCAGCCTTAAAGAAAGGACATCACACTGCTGTGACTCTGCCAGCTAAAGCCTAGCAACCATTCAACTCAGCAACCAATGCAGGTTAAGACTTGTCTCACTACTCCCTTTAGAAACTCCTTCTCACTCCCCCTCCTCTACCTACATACCACACACACACGCATAATGCCTACTAAATTCTTCCCTACGTGGGAGAAAAAGCAATCATCTAGGATTGTATTCTAATATATATATATACCAATGGCAAAATGAAATGAAAATGCTGTTATCATTTACTCACCCTCATGTCATTCCAAACCTGTATTACTTTTTTCTTCTGTGGAGAATCAAAAGATATCTTGAAAAAAAGAAATCGTCAGTAGGGTATAAAACAACACTGACTTTGTTTGTATATGGCAAAATAAGCACATTCTTCAGAATATCTTCTTTATATCAGGTATGGAAAAACATGAGGGTGAGCAGAATTAAACATTTTTGATGGACCACTATCTCTTAAAGTAATAACACATTTATCATAAAACATTGTTGCAAGTTAACATTTACCAAGGTGGTATAAATACAATAGCAGGAGGGGGTGACAGCTGGTTTAACAGCAGATATGTTATGATGGAGCAGTGTAGAAATTAAAGTCAAACCTGAAAGAGTTATGCTGAGTGCTGACAAAACAATGGGCCATTAATTAATTTCCCATGGGGTGGGATTAGTAGACCATTAACCTACTGGTAAGAATAGTGGGCAAAAACAGCATACAATGGTCCATATATACAGAAATTAGTCTACATGATGAGAGTAGTGCCAGTACCACATCTCTCCTCTAGGAGGCAGTCCAAACACCTTACATTAACAAACTATTGCTGATTTGTTCAAATAAACATCCAATCATGTGATGACAAGTAAAATCTGCTTCTATGCTCCTATTAAGTAAAATAGTAAATTATTTAGTAGAGCTGTCTTACTCTGAGAAACACCTTTCGTCAGGTTTCTTTACTGCTGATCACTGTGACCCAACACAATTAACTGCAGTCAAAGTTATTGTTGCTGTGTGTGTGTGTGTGTGAGTGAGTGTGTGTGCTGAGATCAGCAGTACCAGCACCACACAAAACCATGAGCTGTCAGACAGTGTTTGGAGACCCAGTTTCATAGTATGTGTCTCTCGAAAAACTGTTCACCTCTACTCATAAAACAGATCAACCTAAAATGTTTCATAAAGACCTCAAATACACTTGATTTTAATTCTGAAATCGTGTTCTAAAAAAGGTAGATAATCAGATTATAAATACAATCAATGATAAATGCACTACTTACAAATTCTCTTAACACTTTTCAACATAACAAAATCAAATCAGCATTTGACAATTATAATTAACAAACCCAGTCCAAAGGTTTTGGGGTCCCTATACAATTTGGGGAGGTATAGTTGGATACCTGGTCAAATAGCCCATAATGAATAAGTAATCCGAGAGTAATCTCCCTTAGGTATTCAGCACAGTGAATAGTGTCTATTCATGTAGGACTGCATCCTCTTGTTGGACAAGTACATTCCACACTATCAATATGCAGCAACACATTTCATTCATTATCCATCACTTCAGCTCCTGAGCTGGCACTAAAGTGTTTTCTGTTGCAGATTATAAAAAACAAGGTATTCTCACATTTTTGAACCGCTATGGTTGCTTAATGTTGAAACATTAAGGGTATTGCAATCAATGTCAACGACGTGCTGCTATTTTATTATGTTTTTTTTCCAGTTCAATTAAAAATACATTAAAACATTATTCTTACAGTGACTCATTAAAAGCTTGCAAAATGAACATAGTAAACAATAAGACAAATATAGATCTTAAGTGACAGAGCACTAATGCAGTTCCCTGAATCGTATCCATTAGGGGTATACGATAAGACGATTTTTGATCGTGGATGATAAAATGTCTCCACGATCTGCTTTTGAAGAAATATCGTATCGTGCTACAGCGCACATTCTATCAGTAACAGTTCTGGTGCCTCCGTCTCTATATAGTGTGCAACACGATATACAGAGTTACTCTGACAGGACACTGCACTTATTCGCGATCGCAATAGTACATTATTGAGAAGGGTCTGGCTGCAGACAGCACTTGCACTTGCACGCCAGACACTTCCGCTAGTGATGTCACTTGCAGTCTTTTAATGTTTTATTTTGTTCTATTGATTGATTATTTTTTGTTTGAATCTTCAACATTTTACAACAGTAGCAGGTGGTGAAGACAAGAAAAATTAACTAAAATACAATGTCACTTGCAATCGCTGCTTGCACTTTCTGCTATGTACGACTTTCAGACAACATAAGGTTGTTAACGGAGACAAGAGCTGTGTTGGTTAACGATTAAAAACTAATTTAATATCACAACACAAGGTCCTGTATGTTATGATATTAAATTAGTTTTAATCATTTAACCAGCACAGCCTTGTCTCATGGCAACGCACACGATTTGTGTGCAGCGATTGCAAGTGACATTGTATTTTAGTTAATTTTTTCTTGACTTCACCACCTGGCTACTGTTGTAAAGTGTTGAGAGATTCAAACAAACAAAAATCAATAAATAGAAGCGTTCAGTTTTAATTGTAGTGTCCTCTAACTGAACAAAATTATTTTTATTACTATAAAAAAATCTAAATGAAGGTGGGGGACGATGCCGCGGTGGGCAAGTGACGTAACGGTGTTGTGGCTTAACACCGGTATAACCGTCATCACCGTCTAGCGCGGCAAGCCTAGGGCCTAAGTGAAATTGAATATGTTAAAGGCCAAATACCAGGAATACCTTAAATGTCTGAAATTATGTCGTGTGATATGGATACTCAAGGTTTCTATGCTGGGAAAAGAACAAGGAAGAAAACAGGAGAAGTATGGACAATGGGATGAGTGTTTATATATAAAAAAGGCACAAAGTATTCTCTATGTCTACAAATGAATATAGCCTACTATCTGAGAACACTCTCGGGAGATGAAGAAAGACAAAGGAGGGTCCCTGCCTTTGGGCTCCAAAACATAAATCAAAGTCATGGAAGCGTGTTGTTTGTACATGTTTTGAACACACTTACTGTACAAGACAAGTGTGGGCAAGCATGTGAAAATGGCTCATCAGAAAAACAGCTGCTTTACTGCTTAGCAAGATTTTTTTGTCACCTAAAAGTGCTATACTGAGGGCTTTACACACATATGAAAAAAAGAATACTACATTTTAAGGTGAATGATTGCAAAAAATTTATTTTAGCTACATTTAACAAATAACAACATGTTGAAAGTAATAATTTAAATAGTCAAAAATAAATGTGTTTATTTAAATGTAGCTCAAATAAATTGATTGCAACAACTCACCTTAAAACCTGTTACTTAATGACCCTGTCATTTATACACTTAATTAGTGAACACACCATCTAAGTTTCCCCCTCTCCTTGCCAGTTTCAAAAGCATGATAAATTGAAACAAGTCTCTTATCCTCTAGCAGAAAAGTGGCTGTTTTGGTTGCGTAATGTGATCTCAGAAAGGGTGAGGCAAGAAATGCCCAAGAGAGTGAGAATGGGACAGATAAGTAGATAGAGTTTCCAAAATGGAAGGGAGGAGTGAAAATATATTAAAATAGGGGGTGATAAGAAAACGTGCCAGGTGTTATGCCATTTACACCAATCACACAACTGGGTAACATCTGGAGCACATATCAGCACATTCCTCTCTCTCTTTTTCCAACCATCCCTCTGGATGACTTCAGCAAAAACGGAATGAGGAAGAGCCACAGAAACCCTGCAACTAAAAACTTGCTGATAAGCCCTGATCTTTAAGATCAGTGATCAAATGGAATAAAACATTTGCCTCAAATGGCTTCTTCCATTTTCAAATGAGCAAATGCAAAGTACAAACTTGCTGAAATAGAGTCTCAAAATTCACAAAAGTTTTTTCCATCCATCAACAAAGCTGTCAACTTTTTGAAACTGACAAAAGTGTGTAAGGTGGTTAAATAACGTCACATAACCTGACCACGGCATTGTTAGTCTTTTATTTTTTTGTTCCAACCAAGAAATTTGATTTTGATTTGATCAGAATAAACCTCACAGAAATAAACTATTTTATAGAGATAGAATAAATTCATACATACATATACATACATACATACATACACACACGTCATATAAATCATACAGATTCAATTTATTCATATTTTATAGCGATAGAATAAAATGTTAAGTGGACAGGAAAAAAATTAAGTAGCTTAAGCCGCTGTGCCATGCCACAGAAATGGGATGTCCATTAACTAAAAGTGCACGGTATCAGCCGGTTCCTGTGCAGACAGCTTTGTTCAAAATAATGAGAGCAATCTTGTTTTCTGGGTTGTTTTTTCCAAGTCAGTCTTGAAATACTGTTTTGAAACTCCACCCTCAGACCTCTGCCTCTGGCGACGGCAGTTCCTGGTTCAAGACCTGCAGGTTTTAACAACCAGTACAGAGCCAAATTCCCCGGCCCAGAACCACCAATACACTTAAAACTAATCAGCATTAAAGTGCACGTTTATTAATTAGTCTCTCAAATTCTCTAAAGAGGATCAGCTTAATCATTTCAGGTACAAAATAATGGCATTCGTGTAATCAAAAACTCTTGAAGACACAATTGTCCAAGACATCTTCTCTCTCCACGAGTGCCTTTCTAAATGAATGAAATCAGATCCGATGAGACACCAATTGTACATGTTTAAAGCAGAGCACATATTTTCAAACCGCCTAGAATCTGTGCAAAAGGAAAACACTTAAATCATTTATAACGTGTTGACCATCAAACTTAGATTAATATTTCTTTCAAATGTATTTCTTATATAAAAGAGACTCATAATATGTTACCATGTGCAAATCACGTACTTGAGAACGAACCTGCTTATTAGTGTTGTCACGACATTGGAATTTCTAACCCGACGATACCTTGAAAAATATCGATATTCGATACCATTTTCGATACCAGGAGAGAAAAAACTGCCACAACATTATAAATTATTATTATTTTTTTGATAAATATAACATGACAATGAGGTATATTTACATGAACAAAAATGTCTTGAGGTAGTGCACTTGTTCAAGGTGTAGTGTCTAGTGTAGGTTGTGAGTGTGTTGTTTTTGTTGCAGGTCGAGTCTCATCTTCTTTCTGGTGCTACAAGAAAATGCCAAACTTTAATAAAACATTTATTTTATTTTATTTTTGACCACACTTTTAAAATGAACTGAACTATCTAACTAATCGTAGAACTTAAGTTAATGGTAATAGATATTTGTTAACGTTAGTTAACATGAATAAACAATGAAAAATACTTCCAAAACATTTATTAATCTTAGTTAAAAGTATATTTAAACTAACATTTACTAATACATGTACTAATTAAAATCCAAAGTTCTATCTGTTAATATTTTTTTTCATTGGACCAGAGCGAACATGATCCGTTGTATTTTTATTACCTACTGTTATCAAAGATTAAAATATACTGTAGCAATGCATTGCTCATCGCTCATAAATGCTGGTTAATACATAATATTATTTTATGAACAGATTTTAATGCCGGATTCACATATCGCAACGTGCGTGCATCACACGCGAAAACAATGCTCACTGGATCGACATGAAGACAAATTGCTGAATTTAAGTAATACTTTTTAATGAAGTTAAATGAGCACAGTTAATTTACATTTGACAACAGTTAAAGTATTTAAAGATTCACAGTTAAAGATTCCTCAGTCAGATTATATTAACTTTAATAATTACGGTGAAAAACGAGACAACACTCATATCAGGTTTGATTGTTTGACGCCGCCGGACCAAGTTAATTCAGGTCTGTGTTTGTATATCGGGCTGTTAGTGGCGCTGCTACAAACACAGTTAAAGTGATTAGTAATGAAGTTGGGCTCAGGTTGTTGTGCTGTGGGATGTGTTTCACATACATACATTTATTTGAGGCGACCCACCACAATATCAAAACTTTTCCAAAAGGCTTTGTTGAATAACATGAGCACGTAATGCATGTTTAAAAATTAAAACGAGGCGATGTGTTTTATATCACTGTATTTTTGAAGGAACACTGTCTTTAGGAAATGTTTGATGTCATTTTCATTTCATCTTGCATGTTATATGTCTGATAAAGCAGCTTGTACGCTCAGTTTACAGCCGCTACAGGCGCAAACCTCTAACGTTAACATTACGTGCATTTCTCCCGCTTAAGCGCCTCCTGCTGACAGAGTTGATTTGCATTTTTAAGAAGTCCCAAGTAGTAATCGCTGCATCTCAGTCCGTCCTGATTTAAGAAGCAAACATATTTTTGCTTGTTAGAAACAAGCAGACTCACCATCTTTATATTCACTTCACTTTTGCTATTTAACCAGAGCGAATGAGACGAGACACGTGACAGGCACCGCGGTCACGTGTGGTGTTTGTCAACGCCTTTGGAGAGAAGTGAAAGTGACAGCTCGGCTAGGATCGGAGTATCGATACTTTAAAATTAGTATTGGTACTGCTCAGATATTTCAGTATCGATACTTATCGAAATATCGATATTTTTGACAACACTACTGCTTATCAGGTCATTTTCTTTTCCACTTGATTAAACTAAAACCTTGCTTTTTGGACTTAATTCACCCTCTGTCAATATACTCAATACTTTGACATCAAAGCTCAAATTAATTCTCTTTGAGGAATGAACAGGGAACCGGACTCTGTAACTATATGTTAGTCAATGGGTTCAGTGGAAACTCATTTTATTGCAGTAACGTCAGCTCTGCCGTGTACTGATCATAGGGTTCCGGGTTCCAGCGTTTTGAGCTGTGCATATAAGCCTGAGGGCTTTCAACTACAACAAATTCCCATTGCCTGTAATCCCCAGCCATTTATTCATCCTAGGATAACCTTCAATCCTCACTGTCAGTTTCCCACTACACTGGGGGCCTGAGCTTAACACAGCAAAGCTTTCAGAGAGCCTCGGTGGGCAATGGAGACACGGACACAGCAATGCTTTCAGACAGACACAGCAGGCACAAACACTGATACACCATGTTTAGACACTCCTGTACTTTCACCAATCAATTCAGGAAATATATAAATAAATGTAGCATGATATTGCTGGAGGACTGGATGATTAATCCTTTTCAAAACATTTTACAGATGGTGAAAATAAAACTATTTGGTTATTTTTGATAAGGGGGACTAAATAACAAAAATAGCCAATGGATATATCAAAATAAGCCCAACTACTTAGATCAAAGACAAGCAGTGGGACTGGGTTCAATTATTGGATTTGAACAATTACTTAAAATCCAAAGGTTTCAATAGAGTGGTACAGGTTTGACGTCACAACTCAGAAGACTATTTTTCCTTATGTGGAGCATAAAATATGTTTTGAGCTTTATTAGGCTTTATTGGAGCTTATTGACTTCCACTGCATGGAATGGCAGAGATTATTCAAAATTCCACTGCATTAGGCAGAGGTAGTCATACAGATTTGTAACAACGTGAGGTTTGGTAAACGACCATTTTCATTTTTGTGTGAATTATCCCTTTAAGCTCTACACAGTTTGCCTGGTTTGCTTTTTGGTGCCAGTGCACCCTTCAGAGCTAGAGAACAAAGAAGCCCTTAAAATGGTTATTTGTAATGCAAACCGCTTCAGTGATTCAGCAAAGTAATCTTACCATGATATCTTTCCTTCAACACCAAACAACAGCCAATCCTGAAGACAATCTGTGACAGTCACTTATGATACAACCAGCACAGAAGGTCCTACAGAAAACTACTGTTGAGAGATGGTGAGAGGCAGTAGAAGCTGTACAATTACATTCAAGTTAGTACAATTAAACATCAGTGAGATCACACTCTAGATGTTATCAAAAGTAAACTGTGGAAGTTTCACTCAACTAAAAAAACTAAAGTAAGGTAGAAAGGTTTGAGAAATTGGTCTCTGAGGGTAGATAGCTATAGGTAGTTTGTTCATTGAAATTAATAATGAAAACAGAAACTGCGAGTGAGATGCAGTTCTGGGAAATTGTGCATTTGTTTAATTCCGGCCTCAGGCATGCCTCAAGGGCTCCAAAGTGCCAGAAACACCACTGCTTGCACACTATGATACTTTTGAAGACAGCGTCGAGTAGAACGTAAATATTGTAGAGCACTGCAATGAATAAACATCATCAGTTCACCACAAATTAAAATATATGTGTTCCTGTGTGGCTCAGTGGTAGAGCATTGCGTCAGCAGCGCAAAAGGTTGTGGGTTCGATTCCCAGGGAACACACATACTAATGAAAATGTATAACCTGAATGCAATTGTAAGTCGCTTTGGATAAAAGCGTCTGCTAAATGTAAATGTAAATATGTCATCATTTACTTACCATTATGCTGTTCCAAACCTGTTTGACTATTTATTTCTGGCAACATAAGTGGATTTTGGATTACTGTTTTTCTTTACAATAAAGGCGAATGGCGACTGAGGATGTAATTCTGCTTTTAGGGCCCTATAATTGCCGTGATGCAGTAAACACAGACAGAACCATTGGAATTAAGTCATAAAGCTGAATTTACTTAATAATTTGGCAAAATGTGGATGAATAAATCAAAAGTAAGGCTGTACTATTAAAATCACAATGTCATCAATTTCTTCACTACAGAAATATCTTCACTACAACAAAAACATCTGGTTTAACCTGGAAAAACTGGAAGTTTTACTTAATTTCAAAAAAAAAAAAAGTATTTCCACCATTTTTTTTTTAAATAAATGTATATTAAGTGATAAAAAACTGAATCTCTACATTTCTGAATAATAATGATAATACACACCATACCCATTGTTCTGATTAATGTACATTTGTATTAATGTTCTGGTCACAAGCTCCACAGCTATTATAATATTGCTGTATACATAAACATAATCCAAATAAACTAAAACATTATTAGTGTATTATTGCACACTTTTGTTTTGCTATTCTCTTTTGGAAATACTAGAGATCCAGTCATGCATTTGTGTGTGTGTGTGTGTGTGTGTGTGTGTAAGAATGAATGATTGCTGAAACTGAGAGAACTTTTCCAGCCACTAAAAGAATCTACAGACATGTCACAAAAAGAGAGGGTGTGCTCCTATGGTCCTTTGTGTTCCGTTAAGTCAGAGGGCAACCAGTGACAATAGTCCAGCTCTGAAAGCATGTGGAAATGCTTTTTCCCATGTGTCACAGAGGCATCAAGTCAAAACACAGCTCACGGAGCGCACATATGATCATCAAATGCTGAGCAAAAATTACATTAGTTTCTCTGAATCATCTTCACTACACATTGAGATCCCTTCATTTTAAAGCCAAAACAAAACCCTTGAAAAAGCTCTTCAATAACTAGCCCCCATGCAGCCTCCCACACTGCTCTGGGTGCCAGCCTCTTTGACATGGAAATTAAAAAGAGGGGAGGGTGAAGATCTCAAGAATCAGCTTGCTTCTGAATTAAGGCTGTTTGTGTTTTTTGATTCCATGTTCTACTCGAGTAAAAGAACACTATTAACTCATTTTCAGAAGTTAAAAAAGATATCCTAATAGAAAGTGATCCATGGTCTCGTTTTTATACAGTCAACAACAACAAATATTCCAACTATAACGAGAGGAAAGTTTCCTAAAGTTCAGCAAATTCGTGTTAATTTATGCAGCATTAAGACCAGTGCCCATGTCCCGGCCAGGATGTGACATGATTTAAGTGTCAAAAGATTTGCTTAATGCTGGATGATCTGAGTGTAAATCCTCTTGAGAACAAAACAACTACCTAACATATAAGAAGCAGATGAAATAACACAGCGAAAAGTAAATGAAGCTTATCGACTATGACAAAAAAACGCAATTTCAATACAGGAGTTTTCATAAAACAAAGCAAGCACATCTGTTTTAAACTCGTAACTTACTGTGATGGTAACTTCATGCTTTTTCAGTCGATACTTCAAACTCTTCATGTTTTCGCTTTGGTTGTATAGATAAACAGTAGATTGTCGGTTAGTATTTGAATAAATTACAACGACAGTTACGTTTTACGGTTTAGTTTGATTACGCAAAAACAACTTTTAACGTCTGACAACACACTGCGAGTTTCACCTGACGCGAAACACCAGCAGGCTTATCTGGACCCGTTTCCTTACCGACAACGCCGTAGCCCAATGGCAGTGAGGGATCGCAGAATAAATTACGTTCGAGCCCATCAGACGTCAGAGGGGGCGGGACTTCCTCGTGGTCCTAGCAGCGTTTGAAATTGTAGCAGGGAACAACAGGAGATGCAGTTGTGCGCCTGACGTCATCCTTACCTGGAAAAAAAGGCTGGACTTTGTCTCAGATTGAGGCAACTGAGAGAGTGTGAAAAATATTGATTTGCTAACAACTCCTGAATTGCTTTGTGGAGCCTTAAAGTTCAGGAAAGAAAAGGTAGAAGAAGTGAATTCCATTATTCTGATTACATCGCCAATATTTATAATGCAAATTATATATATTTTTTATTATGTCTTGCTTGAAATGCGAGTTTGCATTAATTGTTGGTGATAAACAATAGTCCTAAATAACAATCGGCGCTACAGTTTACAATACCAAAAAATGGTTTGCACAGGCTACCTTTTATTTTTCAAGATATCTGAAAACATGTCAATGATTGGTTATATTTATGCCATTCAGGAGATGTGTTGCCCCCTTCTGGCCTTGAAAAGAACAAAAGAAACGAGAAAGGCCTTTGATGAAACGGACTGAGTGAGGCGTTTGAGATTCTGATAGAACATTGTCAGTTTCTAAACGTCAAATTGACATATCCTGGAACCCTGAATAAAACTAGGCCTATATTTTTCCGAATTCTTTTCCAAAAAACAAACAAATAAATATGAATTAATTCGATGTTGTGTTTACCTACAGGGTATCTCTTTGTTTGGCACATCTGAATACATTTATAAATCTTTATACATCAAGAGATTGAAAATCAAACTTTGTCATTGTTGGATCTATTTTTCTATGCTTGGTTACCATATATTGTCCAGGAAGTGAAATTGAAATGTTTAGAGGAAGAGGGCTGATTGTCCTCGTGTAAGCCCTCAGGTCAAGCTCATACAGTTATTCAGCAGGAAGTTTGACTTTCTCGCTGCCAAGTTTTGGTTCCTGGACAAAGTACTGTCACAACAATATTAACAGGACAATTCTGTTAATGACTTCATATGTTAGTTATTTGCCGCTAAAATATATTTGACACCCATGTGTTTCATATAATTTATAAAAATTGGATGAAAACAATTATTTAAAATAATGACAGATAATTGATGTTGATGTACTGTAGCATTCACTATGTTTCATTTATGTATGTACTTTATGCGCAAATCACCTTTCGATCACTTGAATCAGGACAAAGAACTGATCAGAGTAGTGGTTAAGATTTTTTTTATTTTTGCTTTATTTTAGACCATGAACCAACAGGGCTTGTCATCAAAGATGACACTAATGTTTCCACACTCCTGTAGGCAACATCTGTGCGACCTTCAACTGGTAGTGAGACATTTGTCTGGGGTTTTTTTAGCTGGAAGGAAGAATAATTCACTCTTGTCAAGTTCAAGCTGTCATGCAGGCTTTTGAGAAGGCATATCCAGGAACAGAAGGGGAGATGTTTAGATGTAACGTGTAATGTCATTTCGCAGCTGTAGTCAAGAAAGTGGAAAATGATCAAAAAACTATTTTGAAGTTGTAAATACAATATATTTTTTTAATCTGACCTACTTCCAAACTTAATGTTACTTCACTGTTACTAGCTGATTCTTCGTAACTATTTGTGAAATGCACTAGCAATTTCTGAGTGAAAATAGTATCAAAGAATATTTTTTTGTCAGTGTGCTACAGTTCCACCACTTAATGATGTGTTGACATCAGAAGTAAGATCAATACCAGAGATCTCTCAGTGGAGAGAGGACGGGGATGAGATCAAGAGGGCGAGATCACAAGGTTGAGTAAAGCACTAAAGGATTTTCTCATCTGAGACAATCTCATAAAAAAGCCTGATATCTGAATGCTGGTCGTAGTTACTGTAGCTCAACTGGCTGAACCTGGTACTATCACCAAGGTCATGGGTTAAATTCAGAGAATACACAGACACTTGTAAAATACCCTGAATGAGGTTTATGAAGTCCTTATCCCCGTGGACAGTAAGAGAGGATCCGTTGTGTGTTCATTCGAAAACATCAAACACATCTTTCATTTGCCCATGCAAACGAAGCCCAAGCTTAATTAGTCTCTTAAGTATTTGAAACAATTTCTTAATGGATGTTATTTCCATAGACCACAATGGATGTTGTTATCACACAGAAAATATGACTGGATTTAGAAAGCCTGTTCAAACAATTCTATAATTTTTTGAGAATTTATTATGAGTCATTGTCAGACTTCGAAGTCTCACTACAAAGATAAAAATAAAACAGACATGATTAATTCCACTTTTCATTTGAAAAGGTCTAACAATTAAGAATAATTATAGTGATAATTAAAATAAATTACACCATAAATAACATGTTCAAAAATACAAGCAAGTAAATTATAATGCATGCAATACAGTACATTCACTTCGGCTTTTTGGTTTATATTGTTACTGAATACATCCAGGGGCGGAAAGCAATATACTGTAGCACTGTAGGTAGAATAAACACATCCAAAAGGGCTAATTAAATTCCATTGTGATGAAATTCTTAATGGGAATATGTTGATTTGATGATGTGCATTAGGAAGTGACTAGTATAACATAACTCCAAATCCACTCAGTAATAGGAAACCATGTCTCCACAGGAAATCCTGTTAACAGCGGAGGATCTGATTATATTTGCACACTCAGTGGGAGACCAAAGCGAGTTTTGTAACATTGACAAACATCCATGTGCAAACCGGTGAATTTGCATCCACATAGCACAGTCATTTAACATTCATACCTCCACATATGTGACCACAACAAGCTGCTTTTGTATACAAACAGGACAGGTGCAGAATTTTGCTTTGATTTGAATCGGTTTCTAGATATGTAGACAAACAAATAGTATTCAAATGACATTTAAGTGCATACACAAAATATGAGAGCAGCAGAATTATAGGAGCCATAATTGTGCCTACGGCTTTGTTTTTAAAGGATACTTCTGGTTTGGTCTTTGATGGGAAAATATTTGCTTCCAAAAAGATTGACTGCTGCCCAGCCCCAGACTATTCCTCACAGTCCGCTGACCTCTACAGACTAAACACGGGAGTATGACGTATCATAACCAAAAGAACATAATCAAGAACAGCACTTCTGTGCCGGGTGTCCATTAAAAGGCTCCTGTGTGAGCATGACGGTAAACAGCAGCAGATGTACTGTCTTTTCAAATCTTCCAAATTGCCTGCAAATGACCATCATTAGCTTACTGCAAGTGATTTAAAGCAACCGCAATTTAACAAGACGTTAAGCATTCTCATCAGTTATGAACCTGATCGCCCCTTTCTGGGTAATTAACTGCATGCTGCAGAGCTGTAATTTCTACTGGATAGAGAACACGTTTGAATGTGTGCATAGAGACTGATATGGCCTTGCCCGACTAAATGAAACATATTTCTGCCTAGCTTTGCTTGATATATTCCTGAATGCTTTGATTCACAAAGCTGTGATCGGGGTGGATGGTGGAATCTTGACTGGGAGCTTGTGGGAGGGTCTGTCAGGAATGCTAATTGAAAATGAGACCAGACTGACAGGGAAGCACTGTGAGAGGGAAATTCAGAGAGCGTGTAGTCAATCAGTGAGTGCCCCGAGTCCGAGAAATGGAGAATCAGCAAATTGGACTGAGACTTTTACTTTGGCTTTTGCTCAACCAAGTGGTTTGGTTATCCATCCTTATCAAGCTGTAAGATGTAAAGCATCAATCCTAACTGCAAAAGGATATTGTATCTAACCCTTATTGATAAATAAATAAATACATACATAAATAAATAATGTTTATTGAACAAATTCACTGTTCATTGACCAATAGCATGTGTGGTAAGTTGTCAAAATGGAGTTTGCCATCAAACAACTTATTATATGCTTTTCAGCTAAATTTAAACTTTTTACCTATGCAACACAAAATAATTTAGAAAACATCAACAAAAACATCATAGCTAATATCCTACAATATCAAACCAAAGTTTTTGCCAACAAGAAATATTCTGCCTCACTTTTATGCAAAATACCCTTTTCCTGAAAACACAGTTCAGCCTTTAGGTTTAAATATAATAGTCTAGGTGTGGTTTTAATATGCCCACTTGCTACCCAGCGGCTATAGCAAAATGATGATACTGGAATTTAATTTCGAGGATGAAATTCACAAAGATTTAAGAGGGTTTTAAACAATGTGTTTGAACACAAAATCCCTGCTAGGAAAAAACTGGAAATTTGACCTAAAGCCTTGTATTTGCTTAGACATAATCCTCAGAAACATGCATGCTCTCCTGTCTTTATTAAAGTCAGATTTAAATTAAATTTAAATAGATTTTAATTTAACACTCAGAAACAACACAATTACCTATAACTGAGATATAAAGTACACAATACTGTTTCATTATTTTTAACATTTCATGGAAGAGGAACTGTTACAGTATGGTGCACTGAATGGTATTATGCCTTTAGTTGCGTTTTTTGTCGTTGTTTTTTTAAACGCAAAATGAAGGTAACATTTAAATCGACAGTTAGCCTATTTTAAAATAGCTAATGTTTCTCAAGAACAACAAAGACAAAGACATTCACGCAATACAACTGTACACCATGCTTATATTGTTACAGGCATCCAAATATGACAAGTCTATTCTTATTTACTCACCCTCATGTTGTCCAATACCTGTGAACTGACATCCCCTTTGAGCTCCACTGCTCAGACTAGACTTAGAAAAACATGAGGTTGAGTAAACAATGACTGGCAGTTACATTCAGTGTAAAATAACCTTCAACAAGGAATACCGTTTGTTCCCCAGCAGGACTGAGTCGCGCGGGATGCACGCACACCTGTTTCTCTCAAACTCGGATAAACAAGGTCCTTCAGTTTCTTCCTGAACTCTTTACGCATAAGACAGTAAATAAGTGGGTTCAAACAGCTGTTCGCGTGCGCCAGGCACACGGTCACCGGAAACACATAGGTATGAACGATATAGTACGACTTATCCCAATGCACAGCATTGAATTTCACCAGCACGCCCCAAAACGTTATGGCGTGATTGGGCATCCAGCAGAGGAAGAACGACAAGACCACGATGGTGACGGACTTCGTGACTTGCGTTCTTCGTTTTGAGTTGTTCTTCATGCTCCGCTGTCGGATGAGCCTCAAGAGCTGCAGGTAACTGATGGACACTATTGCCATGGGCAAAATAAAAGCGATCAGTATTTTCTGGAGATGATAGACTGCCAACCAATACTGTCCGTCGGGAAAGCGCAATAAACAAAGTTTTTCGCCGGCCACGTTGGTGACTGCGGAGAAGATGGATGTCGGCGCGGTGGCCACGGTGGCCAGAGACCACAGGACGACACTGACCCACCTGATGGAGCAGCTGGTCTGTCTGCTGCGGTCCTTCAGAGCTGAAGCCACTGACCAGTACCGAGTGATGCTCATCGCGGTCAGGAAGAAGACGCTCGCGTACATGTTCATCACGGTCACCGACAGGATGATCTTGCACATGGCGTCTCCAAACGGCCAGCTGAAGTCCAGCGCCGTGTCCACGGCCCAGAAAGGCAAAGTCAACACAAACTGAAAATCCGTTACGGCCAAATTGAGGATGAAAAAGTTTATTTTGGATGTGCGTCTCTCTTGTCTCACGCGAATAAAGAAGAACACCAACAGGTTCCCGATCAGACCAACGACGCAAACCACCGAGTAGGTGATGGAGATCAAGCATCTCAACACCGGATTCCCATCGGCGGTCACATCAATGTCTTCCAGGTTTTTAAATCGCTCGCGATCACTGATTGATCTGTTGATTACACCACTCTGATTACTGTCTCCCATTATATCCAGCGATTTCACTACTTCAGAGTTGCCCATACCGACAAATAATGTAGCATATACACTTATAGATTCATATGTACTTATCTATAGTTAGTCGACCTATTGTTTAATCAGATTTATTAGTTAAGTTTAGGCTTTTTAACTGATAACTGGCAAAGCATCATTCATCCTTCATCACCGTGCAGACAAGATCAAGGTTCTGAAACTATTGAGCACAATGCGGCGCGCGCTAGAATTTATGTCAGGCGCTTTTTAAATGTGCCCGCCCACCGAGAGCAGCGATTCGTCTTCCTGTTTGATTGACAGGACGGCGTCAAATAAACATATACAAAACCTTGGCGAGTTTTTGGGTTCATACCATTATTAAATAACATACATACATTTATGAAAAAATATACATACAAATAAAACGTAATACTTTATAGTATATAGCTGTCCAGTTAATATTCATATCTTGTTACGTATATATAGTATCATATTGATCCAGACAAAATTCGTTTTTTTCAAAGTTATTAAACTTGATCTACAGTCTTAAGATTGATTTTACCTATAGTACATACTTATAAATCTAGGCATTAAATGGTAATAACCTCTTGACTGAATAGCTGTCAACACACGACTCATTAGTTACAGATATTTGCTTAAGTCAACATAAGTAAGAGCTTTATGAGAGCAGGTGGATCTTGTCATCTTGGTAAGTTTTTACTGCCATCTGCTGTTCACATGTAAACATAGGCCTACCCCAGTTTTTCTCAAGGCTTTGGTTAAGTTGCTCAAGTTGATCCTGATCCTGGTAGGCTTTTCAGTTGTCGCAGGAGCATTATTGTGAGACTTTCATGTATTCTAGATTCATTACATGTAAAGTAAAACATTTCAAAGTTTTTTTTATCTTGATGATTCGAGCTTACAGCACATGAAAGTAAAAGCATCCAGTATCTTAAAAAAATAGAATATTTACATTTGAGTTTCAATAATGACCATCCATACAGTACAGATAGTGAATTGGTGGGTTTTTGTTAAATGTGAGCCAAAATCATCACAATAAAAGAACCAAAGACTTAAACTACTTCAGTCTGTGTGCATTGAATTTATTTAATACACGAGTTTCACAATTTGAGTTGAATTACTGAAATAAATGAACTTTTCCACGACATTCTAATTTATTGAGATGCACCTGTATATATTAGGGCTGTCAATCGATTAAAATATTTAATCGCAATTAATCGCACATATTTATTTGTTCTAAATGTACCATAAATTACTACTTTTCATGTTTTTAATACTCTAATCAACATGGGCATGGACAAATATGGATGCTTTATGCAAATGAATGTTTATTATTATTGAAACCATAGTCAACAGCATGAAGACTAAACATGTTTCAAAGGTAATAGATGTTTTTCAAATAACTTGTTCATGTCTATTAGACACATGACAAAAGAAATACCAGGTTCCCATTACTTGCAGGACAGGGCAGCTCTCTTCTTCTGAACATGCAAAATGTACATAGCCTACATTGTTTATTATTACATTTGTTTGCCTCTCTGTACCACATACTGTATTTTGATGCAGCTAAATTCTCAATAAAACAGTTTTCATTTATATATTTTACTGTTTCTGTTGTCAGACAACGGAATGAATATGAAAAAGTGATTGAAACGCAACCCATTAAGACTACTTAACTAGCTCTCCTTTACAAGATGTTAATCTGCACAAAAATCCTTATAATCGAGCCGTTGTCTGATTAAATAAAACACCCATAAGATAATGACAATAGCTGTGCTGTGATTTTATATATATATATATATATTATTGCAATTGGAGGAAGCGCAGAGTCTATGCATTTATTTTAGGATTTATTTTAAAGGCAGAATAGTTTTACAATGTTCATGGAATTTGAAACACCATGTGTTATCAGAATGACTGGTGGGCTAAAGAACAAAATCTTGAGAAACCAAACTTCATATGTTATGAGCATATAGGCTAGTTGTTTGGACTCTATGTATGCTGGTTTTATCATTCATAAATGACAACCAAGTGGAGAGAGTAGCTTTAAATCATAAAATAAAGACATGCTTTATATACATATTTATATATATCCAGTGCAACCGCAACAATTGCACCGCCAAACGAACGGCCCTGCGAACATATATATATATATATATATATACACAGGTGCATCTCAGAACATTACAATATCGAAAAAAAGTAAAACAAATTTGAACTTATTTCAAAAAGTAAAACTTTCATATAATATAGATTCATTACATGTGAAGTAAAACATTTGTTTGCTTTAATTTGGATGGTTAGAGCTCACAGGCCTATGCGAATTGAAAATGGGTCAAAGCTTGTTGCCCCAGATACAGTGTCTGTGATTATTTCTGAAATATGAAAAGGCACCTGGTTAGTTCTCAATTTAGAATCCTCACCTTTCCACAGATTGATTCAGGCTTGTCTGACCTTTATCAGTTTCTGTTTTTAATCAAGACAAAAGCCAAAGTTAACTCGATGCATTTTATTACATCTAAATGTCTCTACATAAACATGTAACATTCAATAGGTAAACAATTTCTTTCAATGCATGTAATAAATATTTTTTTTCACTTAGTACTTTATACAAACTGACATTGGTCTACTGTACAATATGTCTTCCACATCTTAAAAATCTTTTTTTTTTCTTTTCATAAAACATGCCACATAAACAGAGTGGATGAAATTTAAGGCAGTGAGCATAGATGTCAGCTTACTGAAATGGAAAATAAAATAACCTTGGACTTTGACACCAAGTCCATTCATAACACAGTTCTGCATCTAAATATATATTAATTGGTTTGTTGTGAAGTTGCGGATCCAACTTTAACACATCACTGGAACATCCAAGTTTGCACAATGTTTGCCTTACATCAAAAACATGTACACACTTTCATTCACACATTCATACACACACAACTTATCCCTTTATCGTTCATAAACAAAAATCATCAAATTAATGAAAACTTGTATTGTGTTTGTTATGGAACCTTTCTTGTGTATCCCTGGTAACAAATCTTGTCAAATACATAGTCATGAGACAGACACACACCGAACAAATGTCCAGATTTACTTGTTAAAATAAAGAGTCAATCATTAACACTGCTAGAGATCTAACAAGTACTCAATTTGGTATGAAGGAATTAGCAATAACAGCATATGTATTTTGTCTCCGTAATTTTTTATCTCAATTACGTAACCAATTACATTTCAAACCAATCCAAGAGCCAAGAAATAAATCAACTGATAAACATCTAATACTTTCATAAAAATGTAGGTTAAAAGGAGGTTTAGAGGAACAACAAAACAACAAAATGCGATAGCATGATTCGGTCACACGCAATTACCCCAGTCCCAAACCCAATTAGGCTTTGAAAGGAGGTCTGGTCAACACACTGAGAGAGCCACACACACACACACACACGCACACACACACACAGAGAGAGATATAGACTGTTTAATTTAAGTTTATATATATTTATATATAAAGATTTTACCAATTTATAAAAACTATTTCCATTTTCTTTTTGAGCTATTTTTCCCCAATCTTCTTTTCTTAAATTTTGTTTATACACATTTTTTTTTGCAATAAACTTCCTGTGTTAATCCCAATCAGCACTTGAAAGGACATCCAAATGTGGTTACTCAACAGGATTATTTGCTTAGAAACACCAAGTCTGTAGATAAGAGCTCCATATCTGACGGTCGACACGAAGAACAGATTAATACAGGCCAACTGTAGTACATAATAACAGGTCCAGTCCTTCACGCGCAAAACACACTCACACAAGGCACACGTGACAAAACAGAAGACATTATGAGTGGCTTTAGTTTTCCTGTACAGTACCAAACACAGATGAACTAACAGACAACAACTGAACAGAGACCTCAGTCACTGCATGAGGCTGAAACAAACATCTGAGCGATTACACACCAACGCCAAGGACATCGTAACCTCACCATCTACGCCACTGCAGAACCTCCAAACAAATCATTCTTTCTGAAAAACTCAAGAAGAGCGGGACAGAAGGAAAGGAGAAAGAAAAGATGAATGAACAATCAAGCATGGTAGCCACAAAAAAGAGAGTAAATCCTTAATTTCCGCACAAAGTGTACATTTAAGTTCACTGAACTCACAAGCACTCACTCTAGAAACTTCAACACTAAACAGTGTTCTTTTGGCATTGAGCAAGAATATATGGATGCAAAATTGTTAAAGAATTACATTGTTTTAAAAACAGTCATGAATTACATTTCGCATAAGAATCATGAGGTCAGATATTGGCAATCTGTAACAATGCTATTACTTCCAGTTGTTAACCTGAATGTAAAGGAATGCTTCTTAACGGCCCATCAAAGTAAAGTGCATTCATCCAAAAATGATTTATGTCATCATTTACTCTCATGTTGTTCCAAACCTGTATGACTTTCTTCTGTCCAACACAAAAGAATGTTGTAATGGGGTCTAAAACAACACTGGACCTCAATGAATTTCATTGTATGGGGAAAACACATCTTATTTGTCTTCCGCAGAAGAATATACAATATGAGAGTGTGTAAATGATGACATAATGTTCATATTTGGGTGAATTTTCCCTTTAAAAGCATTATATAAAATAATCCTGCATGTTTAGGGGAAATGTTATGGATTGGCAAAGACAAGTTTTGCTGGGAAGAGAGAAGAGTCCGGCAGACAGTCCAATCGCAGTCATTGTGCCGTGTGGAATCTGACAAAATATAGACAATTACAGAATATGATTAGTAAAGGATATAAAAAGTGTTCATATTATGTTAAATAGGTTGAGACAAAGCTGTGAAGGAAAAAGAGAATCAGTTTTCCAGGAGATAAAACCCAAAGTAATTTTAGCAAGCCAGAGGGGGAAAAACTCTTTCAAGTTTACATATACATTAGATAGCTAGATAGATAGCTATATACAAAAGTAAAACAAAAAATATATTTGTTCTCTGTACACGGCAACGATTATCATCGTTTACAAAAACACCCTTCAGTCATCCTGTATGTCCTGTTTTCTTCCCAATGTTTGGAAGTCTCTTCGGTCAGTTTCGGTCCTGGGTCAGTCTAACGAGATGACGTCTGGGATGGGACCGTAGATGGCAGACGTGGGGACCGATTCGGAGGTGGGTGGATGTCCGAGGCTTTCCCGCAGGCTGCTGCCAGTGCTGCTGCCGTTGACGTTAATGGGAGGGAGGTTGTTACCTACGGGGGTAGAGGGAGGGTCCAGGAAGAGCTGGGACGAGCCGTATGGGAGAAAACGACTCAGGAGGAGGTCATGATCTTCAGATGCTGATGCGGCTGCTGCCATCACCATGTTGTAGTGCTGGAGAGACCGCAACAAAAGAGTCAGGCAAACAGAAGATGGTCGCTAGAGTAGCTACATCAAGTTTAAAAGTCAGGCCAAGAAACGTTAGGATTGTTACCTGATGATTCTCTCCTTGTAAAAAAGGAAAAAAGTTGAGATCTGTAACAGGTAGAGATAACAGAGATAAATCAGCACAAACGTTGAATTTTCCACATTAAACAGGCTCCCATGATATTTCGGGGCTGTACCTGAGAGGTCAGTGGGTGTAGAGTAGTAGTGGCGGTAGTCCTGAATGAGGGGAGGAGGCGGGGGAATGTAATTGGTGTCCACCTGAGGCATGCTGGGAGTTCGACTCAAAGGAGACGCTTGTCTATGGAGATTTAGTACCCTGTAAACACGCCAACAAGCTAGCTTGAGTAAAACATTTCGTAAAACCCACATAGAATGTTTTTTGTGCATATTTAAGGATCTAAAAAGAATTTGTTCGATTTTACTGAAATTATACTGAAATGTACCCATTATCCATGTGAGGAGAGATGCTAGATAGCGAGGGGCAGCTTTTCTTCTGAGGGGGTTCTTCATCTTCCTCTTCTTCAGACGAGCTGTCAAGAGTCAAATCAATCACCTCCACTTTTTTACTGCTGCCGTTTGTTTGAGAGTTCTGCTCCAACACTGTCAGTCGACATCCACCTGATTACACACACACATGCCCAGCAGACTGTAAACCAAATGATTTCAGGATGTATGTTCAGTTTATATAAGCATGTGTATGGCAAGGCGGGGTGGCATTTCGGGGGAAGGTAGTGGCACATTCATTGTTTGCCACTATCTACCAGATCTAGAAACATTTCTCATAATTAAAATGAAAAGCTACTATGAAAGCTGCTTATCAGGTTTGTATAAACCTTTTTTCATAATATAATGAAGAACAGAAAGTTCAAAAGAACAGCATTTATTTGAAATTATTAGATTTTTCTTTCTGTAACAATGTAACTGTACTGTCAGTTTTGATAAGTGCCTAATAAAATTATATTTATTTCACAGGAAAATACATTTTGTTGTTGTTGTTTTCTTGTTTGAACTGTATTTTTTTATTAAAAAAACTCTTTAATTATCAAAATACAATGCCGTGCAAAATTTCTGTATTAGGGCTTTCAAGATGCCTTGCTTAGACCAATTATGAATTTTCAAGAATGCACCCAAACCCCATCCTGTAGCAGTTCCTCAACAATATGAGGAGATGATCAGCAGTAGAGGACTTCTCGGGTCCTAAAATCTGTACCCGACACGAATCACTTCTTACCCGAACCGACGTGCATAAATATGTTTTAAATGATAAACCCAACCCGAAACAGACCAGATTAAATTATACCCGAGTCCGAGCCGACAGGCCTTTATTTTCAAACCCGACAGGACCCGGACGTAAACGGCATTGACGTGTGCACAGCCTGGAGATCCGCATCGGTCCGGAAAATCCCGGGGTCCTGCTGCTCCACTATTTTCATTCAGTTTATTACTTATTAGCCTTATACTTTATATTTTTGCCTACCTGATGGATATATGTTATAGTCTTTCAATTGTAACTGGTGGATTTGAAATATAAACATGATGGTTTTATAAAAAATAAATCTTTAGGTTAAATAAATCATGGATTTGGTAGTTTTGTCTGCAACGTTATTTACCTCATCTCCAGGCTTCTGCACACAAAAAAAGAAAAGCATTGCATTGACACGCAGCGGACCGGACATAGCGTAATGAAGTTTCCTGATGGATCTCAAATCTATAAGATGGACTTCTGAGGTTACAAACGTATGTTTCTTTGTAATGTGCGTTTCTCAAAAATGTACTTAATATGAATGCACAAATGAGTTTAAAAGAATTCGGGTCTAATAGGGTCCATTTGGGAAAAGCACATTTATTTTAATTAACCGAGACCCAAGGCTGCTAATACCGAACCCGACCTGTGTCCGAAGCACTCGTAGAAGTTTTGGACCTGAACCCGCTCGGATCTCGGGTCGGGTCTGGTCTTGGGTTTTCGGATCCAAGTGGAACCGTGAAGACCTCTAATCAGCAGAAACTGGGACTGACCATCAATGCCATTGTATGAAGCCGACACCTCCTGCACTTCCTTTTTCGACCTCATGGGGGCCCAGCTGCCATCTTCTTTGAACTGGATTTCATCACAATCTAAACAGCTGTTCAGAATCTCCATAAACAACCTAAGGATGGACAGAGAAACGGGTAGGGAAAAGGAGAGGACAAAGACACAAAGAAGAAATCAGAGAACAGAGAATGTAAATTTAGGGATCATCCACTATCTGGAAAACAGCTGGAAAACTTTATGCAAAATGTGTGAGTTTATATTGTTACATAAATATTTTGACCACAACTATGAATGTGAGCCTGGACTACAAAACCAGTCATATAAGTAGCACAAGTATATGTGTAGCAATAGCCAACAATACATTGTATGGGTCAAAATTATAGATTTTTCTTTTATGCCAAAAATCATGAGCATATAAAGTAAAGATTATGAACATATTTTGTAAAGTTCCTACCGTAAATATACCAAAACGTAATTTTTGATTAGTAATATGTATTGCTGAGAACTTTGCTGAGATTTTTTTGCACGCTCAGATTCCAGATTTTCAAATAGTTGTATCTCAGCCAAATATTTTCCTATCCTAACAAACCATACATCAATGGAAATTTATTCAAAAAAATTGACCCTCATGACTGGTTTTGTGGTCCAGGGTCACACATATATATAAATCACTAGGATTGTAAAGACAACTTAATTTCGTGCTGTTCTGTTATTGTTTTGCATACCCGTCAATGATGAGATGTTCATAAGGTGCTTTTTTGTCACATACAGGACACACCCATGTGGGCTTCTTTTCATTCATCTGGATGTAGAGCGTAGCATCAAAACACTGCAGGTGTGAACACGTCAATGCCCGACACGGAATCATTAGCCGCATCTTTCCCAGCTGCGTAACACAAGCAAAAGCACAGTCAAATGAGTCAATCATGAAGGAATTAACATCCACAGACATCCCACGTGGAAAAATCCAGGCAAACACACACACACACACACACACAACACAGACACACGCACACGCACACGCACACGCACACGCACACACAAATAATCATGGCAACATACAACTGACATTAAACAGCCTAATTGTTTTAGACAGATGTATGAGTCATAATGTATCAAATGCTCTGAATCTAATTTAATTTTGAGTTTAAAATAAAAAACATCAGTCTTTGCTTTGTGTGCTCTATACTTTGAAACACTAGAATCTTAAACAATAACATGTCATAAAGCCCTGGTTCTCATAAAGACTTTGTAAGGTCCTATTGGGCTTAAACTAACATGTATATATAACATGTAACATATGCATTATTATTGTGTGTGTGTGTGTGTGTGTGTGTGTCTGTCTGTCTGTGTCTGTGTGTATCTGTGTGTGCGTGCGTGCATGCGTGCGTGCGTGTGTGCGTGTTTGACAGAGTGATCGGACAAATAAGATGCTTACCGGACATAATAATGAAACTCTTAGGCTGGTGGTTGCTATTTCACTGTCAGGGTCTGCCGTTAACTTTTCTTTTACTGCAGGACATGAGCAAGCACACATTAGCAGCTGAAAACAAACAGAGATCTTTACAACTGCATTGCTATTAATACATGACTTTGAGTTACTAATACATCTGGAGGAATGATAGAACAATATGGTCACATTTAACCTGGCAATTATAAAAGACTGAACACTTCAATACATCATATTCACACCTACACAAACCATTAAGAGGGTTGGGATTAGTAAAAATCGTATTCACTTTTGAATGCAGTTAATATTGTTATACTGTATGGATACATTAAATGTATATAAAGTCACAGTAACTAAATTTATAATGTAAAAAGAAATCTGTTCTTAAACTTTTAGAATCCTGAAATGTATCACAATTGTTTTCAACATTAATAATAAGATGAAATGTTTCTTGAGCACCAAATCCGCACATGAGAATGATTTGTGAAGGATCATGTGACACTGAAGACTGGAGTAAGGCCTGCTGTAAATTCAGCTTTGCCATCACAGGAATTACTTACTTTTTAATATATATTAAAATAGTAAAATAAATTATTATACATTTAAATGATATTATTTTACAAAATTACTGCTTTATAAAAAAAAAAATGCTTCCTTGGTGATGTTCTAAAAAAAACTGTAGTGTGCATTAATTAAATTGTTTATCATTGGACAAATATGATATTCACAGCCATAATCTTCACCTTTACACTTTATCTAAAACACTGTTTGTATTTCTTAAATTATGTGAATAAATATTAGTGCTTCAGAGTTTGGTTGAGCTGCCTCAGGCTGCTGTGCTGTAGCTTGTTTAGAACAGGGGCATCAGGGCGTTCTTTCAGAATTAACAAGCCTCTGCAGACTGTTTATAGGTTGCTACATAACATTTTTAAGTATCTTGGAAAGTTTGAAGTGCAGACAAGAACAATCTATGTAAAGCAGAACTGTGATGTTGCATTTCTGTCAGTGATTAGATCGATCCTAGATGAACTCACAGCATGCTACACAGAATAAAAGATTCTGGTATACGTACACAATCAAGCACTACGTAGTGTTGATAGGTTCAAGGAAATGACTATTGACTGCAATCTAGGGAGCGCAAATTTTTTGTTTTTAAAATGGATAAAATAATACACCAACAAATTATTAGTCCACAATATAGTTTATCTTTGCCGTGAGGAAGGAACAAGAGGACACAGAGACTATTTCTGTCAATTAAAAACTAGCAATAAAAACTCAATCTTCATTGCCATCTTTAGATTAGATATCAAGAAACAAAAACTAAATAAAAACTTAACAGAGCTGTTCAGTCACTAAAGCCCTCTTTTAGCAACTTGTTCAAACTCAGAGGATTCTAAATTCGCATCTGAGGTAATTATTACATTTTAAAATAACTGGTTAAATATATTTCAAAATCATTTTTACCTTTTGTTGTTCATTGATGAAAGTACATAAAAACAGCATTTGTTTAAAATAGAAGTCTTTGGCAACAAAGTCTTTACTTGACTTTTAATTGAATGCATCCTTGCTGAATAAAATAACAGCAGTATAAATCTGCTATTCTAAAAATCTAATGGAAATTCCTGTAGAAAGCCATAGCTCAAAAATGATCCTTTTTTTCCAGGTTTTAGGAAAACAAACAGAACAGCTTTATTTCTCTTGGGAACGTGCATGCTTACTGAGTGCTCTGGAGTGATCTGGATTTCTGATGCCTTTAGCCCGTAGCCTCTGCAATAGCATAGTAGATGACAGTTGTTTGACCAGGTACACCGCCATAGAGTAACTCTGAGAAAACAATCCAACAATGGATTCGTTACTAGAAACACATTGGCATCCCACAATACAATCTGAACAACCGTTTGTAACAGTAACATCTTATTAAAACAGTATGCAGTCTATGTATATATTAGTGTAAGTTAACATGTGAAATATGTAATAATTTATGGAATAACTTATTAACCGTAACATCACAGTGAGACAATGCAATACTAATGCAGAGTGCGTAAAACCTACTGCAGAGAAGAAGCTTCTTCTAGGCATCATTTATTTATACTTTCAGGTCAGATCTTACATCATAGTTTTATCAGTGCCATATGAACAGGTTCTATAATAAAGAGCCCTTAAGCTTCAGTGAGAAGGTACAGCTCATATAATATTCACGACTCCTGAGAAAGAGTGAAAAATGTAAGGAATCTACCACAGAGAGCGCCAGGATTGCTCATTGCTTGCCGAGGCAAGTTATACGATAAAAAATGACATCATTCATGAAGCTGAATATTATATGTAGGTGCAGTGATGTATTATGCGCAAGAAGAGGAATATGTTAGCTTATAAGATATAGGGATCTGTGGATGAAGTCTGCCTACGGTAGTCTCAAAATAAAACAGTGATCTTTTTTTCTTTCTTTTTTCAAATCTTTTTCTTAATACGCATTAACTGCTAATGGACAAGAGTATTCATCCATCACAAATGCATTTCCAGAACATATCAAAGGTAAATGAGCATTCACAAATATCACAATTATTTCAGATAATGGATAAAACTGCAGGGAAATGTTTACGATTAGCACAGACCACAACACAGAGAATAGACATAAAGCATTTAAATTACTAATATGTGACCCTGGACCACAAAACCAGTCTAAAGTCGCTGGGGTATATTTGTAGCAATAGACAAACATACACTGTATGGGTCAAAATAATCAATTTTACTTTTATGCTAAAAATCATTAAGATATTGAGTAAAGATCATGTTCCATGATGATATTTTGTAAATTTCCTACCGTAAATATATAAAAACGTAATTGTTGATTAGTAATATGCATTGCTAAGAACTTCATTTGGACAACTTTAAAGGTCAATTTCTCAGTATGTTATTTTTTTTCACTCTCAGATACCAGATTTTCAGATAGTTGTATCTTGGCCATATATTGTCTTAACACACCATACATCAATGGAAAGCGTCTTTAATCAGAATGCTTTTGTTTTGCGAAAAATTTACACTTATGACTGGTTTTGTGGTCCAGGGTCACATATGCAAGATAATTAATTTCTGTTTGATGTCATCAATACTCTACAAAAAGTATTTTTGTTTTTCTGAAACATAACTGAAATAAGGACATCTGAAAGACTGTTATTTTGATATTCTTTTTTTAGCTGTGCCTCAAAACGCCACTCCAAGAAAATCCTAAAATACTACATACATGCTGACCTTTTCCCATAAACTGCATAAAGCCGATGCTATAATAGGCCATCATGTGACTGTAAATGACTGCAAGACACATATAGGGAGCTAGAAATAAATGTTGATTTCAACAAGCGTTCCTATAATAGGCCATCATGTGACTGTAAATGACTGCAAGACACATATAGGGAGCTAGAAATAAATGTTGATTTCAACAAGCGTTCCTATAATAGGCCATCATGTGACTGTAAATGACTGCAAGACACATATAGGGAGCTAGAAATAAATGTTGATTTCAACAAGCGTTCCTATAATAGGCCATCATGTGACTGTAAATGACTGCAAGACACATATAGGGAGCTAGAAATAAATGTTGATTTCAACAAGCGTTCCTATAATAGGCTTGCTTGATTTGTCTTATTAGACCACAAATTACTTTACATCTTTTCCCGTAGAAGGTGAAAAAAACATAAAACAAACGTTGCAGTACTTGTATTCACAAATCAGGAGAGAGGGATTATTATTAATTTACCCGTCCAATTTCTGAGGTCCAGGACACTACGATGGTGTTGGGGACAGTTGTGGACAGTCTGATCAATGAGGTAATGTTGATGGGTCTGCTGGGCCTCTTTGGTTCCACGCCATTTTTAGTAGGAGGCAGATATCCCTGGTGAAAAACAATAAGAACACAACAAATGATGAACTTGTGTTGTAAAATCAAAACTTTTTTTAAACAAACAGTGTTGTGAGAATGTAATTTAGAGTAGAACAACATTGTCTCGACCATGTGTCTCAGTTTAGGATGATGGATAGATGGACAAATGGACTGTAGTTTAACTTACTGGGAGATTACACGGTTTCCCATTGACTTTAACGCAAAGATTAGGGGGGAAGTGGTCCTCCTGAGGGCAGCTTGTCTCTGATAGACAAAACCTGGATTAAGCAGAAAACAGCAGTCTAGTGCTCTGAAGTTTTATACAGTATCATGTTTATGCAAAACCTTTCAGTGCATCAAAATGGGAATAAATTACCGTAACTGTACTTGCACTGTAAAGTCACATTTGGTCCCCGATATGTCCCTATAAAGAGAGAAATTTGAAAACGAATAATTTGAGACAATAAATGAGTCCAACATGACATCACACAATCAGTGCCTTAAAGGAACACTCCACTTTTTTTTTTTTTTTTTTAAATAGGCTCATTTTTCAACTCCCCAAGGTAAACAGTTAAGTTTTACCGTTTTTGAATCCATTCAGCCGATCTGTCTGTCGGTAGCACTTTTAACTTAGCTTAGCATAGATAATTGAATCGGATTAGACCCTTTCCATCTCGCTCAAAAATGACCAAAGAGTTTAGATATTTTTCCTATTTAAAGCTGGACTCTTCTGTAGTTACATCGTGTAATAAGACCGATGGAAAATGAAAAGTTGTGATTTTTTAGGCCGATTTGGCTAGGAACTATACTCTCTTGTTTGCTAGGCATGCTGTTGCTTTAGGCTCATTGGAGCTAAACTCAGCAGGACAGCAGCACTCCAGGACCGACGTTGCCTACCCCTGACGTAGATTGTCAAATTGAGGACACGTAACATAACGAGCACAGTGTCAATTGGAGATGACAAACCTGTAAACTGATGAGTTAATTCGAGTTATTACATGCCCTTTTTATGGTGTTTTTAAATGACTGCTGAAGCTTTTATGCCAGGTATAGGGATGCAACGATTATAGATTTTGTTGGTACAAATATAGTCTGAGGAATAATTACGGTTTCAGGGTTATTACGATTATTATGCATTTATTAATTTCACAACATAAAATCACATAAACTCTCTTTAGATATTAAAGTGTTATTTATTGCTGCCTTTTGAAACAGAAATAACACAGTAACCAATAATGCAGCACAAAATAATAATACTAAAAATCAATTTCTTCTATTGGAATTAAAAAGGTGACACCTGCTCTGTAAACATCAGTCACTATTTCCCTTTTGAAAATAACAAATGGAAATAGATCACAAATGTTTATGGTGTTTTCATTTTGTATAATCTTTCTACATTTCTGTTAGACCTGAGGTACAGAACTTGGAAAGATGGTGAAAGATTTTTAAACTTATGAATAATACTATTCAAAAATGGTAACTCTAGGGGGGGTTGGGGTTGTAAAATTATCCTATTTCCAAAAAAAAGTAGTGTTCCTTTAAGACACTCCTCTTTTTATATTGGGATTTTGCTTTGTAACTTCATTGTATAATTTCTGAAGGAATATTATGAATAAACAGACTTACATTGAGCTGCTGACTTGTTGGACCTGCTGTGGCGTCAATGCAAATGCAAAACATGTTTCCTGAAACCTCTGGTTGTTATCTGAAGCTGCAGAGACAAAAATAACTACACTGAAACAACCTTACATAAAACATACATTTTCATAGTTGATATTTAATGCTTACTGTGAACAAAACCCAACAGAACTGTAAATGACTTCGTGCTCAGTGAAAATGTAATATAAGTTTTGTGGGCTCTAAAAAATATCTGAAAAAGTTTAAATATGCAAAGTATTTCAACCAATGCTAATTATTTAAAGTTATTTTAATGTTTCATTCTCAATATCAAAGCAAGATTGTTATTCCTCTTATTCTTATTCCTCATAATTCCACCCATATGTGAGGGGGCTACAATCAAAGCTCGAAGAGTAATGTTACAGTCTTCTCCTTCAAAACAAACTTTTTCTGGGAATGCTCATATCATTGTTTTCAAAGGTTCAAGGACAAGATAAACAATGTGTCAGGAACCATCATGGTTACAGGCGGCACTCTGAAACGGTTGCTATGACAGAGTGCATGTTTGAAAACTAAACACAGATAATGTGAGGATTGTCACTGATTGGAAAAATTTGTTGTTGCGCTACCAGATTCAGCCTGCAACAAGTCATGCAAGTCTTTAGGGACTGTGCTGTTAATTAAACTCAGTAACAATAAGAATGCTATAATCAGTGGTCGAATTGTAAAACAAATTCAGGGGGGATGGTGGTCCTGTGGCTAATTTTACATAATGATTACAACATTTTCTCATTTTAAAAAGGTTACTATTTAATGAAAAATTAGCCTTATTAAACAAACTATTATTTATAAGTTTTTTTTTCCTTCTGGGTACTGAAATATAGGAATTTTATTCAATATTTATAATTAAACAATATTTTGCTGAATGTGTTTTTGTGCACTTTGGCTGGTTTAGGTCTGTCATGGATAAATAAATATGACAATAAAACCGCCAGTAGGTGGCAGCAAATCCCTGTTTTAATAAATGACTTACCGAATCATTCATATCAAACTATTCATTCGAAACAGCTGATTCAATAATCAAATCAAATCAAAAATCAAATCACTTTTATTGTCACATCACCACAGCACAAGTGCCTTGGTGAGTGAAATTCTTATGAGCGTGCTCCAGACAGTGCAGAAAAACAACAGACAATTTACATATGGACAGACAGTGCAAAAAAACAACAGACAATTTACATATGGACAGACAGTGCAAAAAAAAAAACTATTTACATATGGACAGACAGTGCAAACTGCACTGGAGCATTTACAGTGCTCCAGACAGTGCAAAAAACAACAACAGCAATTTACATATGGACAGACAGTGCAAAAAGCAACAGCAATTTACATATGGACAGTACATATTTACAGACTGTACAGAAGACAATGTGCAAAATACACATACATATACTCAGTACACATAGTGTACTATAAAGACATACTTAATTATCAACACACATTATACACCGTATGGGCACATCTGCATTATGTACAGTATCTATACATAATGTAGTCTATGCATAGTAATAATGTGAGGTGCAACAGATTATAAATTAACAGCAGATTGGTTGGTTGAGCAGCAGATAGATGTGCAAAGGTGCAACAGATTATGCATATGCAGTGTCGTGGATGTGCATTGTATGGTGTCCAGTGATAGCAGATAGGTTGTGTTAGTGCAGTGTGTGCGTAGTCCAGTTGAACGGTGTTAAAGTGCAGTGCATGGCATGTTGTGTGAGTGGGAGTGTGATGTAGGTGAGTTATTTGTGACTGTTCATTAGCCTGATAGCCTGAGGGAAAAAGCTGTCCCTCAGTCGGCTAGTGCGGGATCGGATGCTGCGGAAACGCCGCCCTGAGGGCAGCAGAGAGAGCAGTCTGTGGGACGGGTGGCTGGAGTCTTTGATAATCCTCCGGCTTTCCTTGTACACCGCCTGGTGTAGATATCCTGGAGGAGGGAAGCTCACCTCCAACAATGTGGCGGGCAGTTCGCACGACCCTTTGCAGAGCCCTGCGGTTGCCAGCGGTGCTGTTTCCAAACCAGGCGGTGATACAGCCGGTCAGGATGCTCTCCACAGTGCAGGTGTAGAAGGACCTGAGGATTCTGGGGCTCGTTCCAAACTTCCTCAGCCGTCTCAGGAAGAAGAGACGCTGATGTGCCTTCTTCAGCACTGCATCTGTGTGAGCAGACCATGTGAGATCCTCAGTGATGTGAACGCCGAGGAACTTAAAGCTGCTCACCCGCTCCACAGGTGTCTTGTCGATGGTGATGGGTGTGTGTTCTCTGCTCTGTCTCCTGTAATCCACCACCAGCTCCTTGGTCTTGTCGATGTTGAGTGAGAGGTGGTTCTCCTGACACCATTTAGTCAGGGTACTCACCTCCTCTCTGTAGGCCGTCTCATCGTTGTCGGTGATCAGGCCTATCACCGCTGTGTCATCAGCAAATTTGACGATGACATTGGAGCTGTGTGTAGCTGTACAGTCGTGTGTACAGGGAGTACAGGAGTGGGCTGAGGACGCAACCCTGCGCGCACCAGTGTTGAGGATCAGGGGATGATGTGTTGTTGCCCATTCTGACCACCTGACTTCTGCCTGTCAGGAAGTCCAGGATCCAGCTGCACAGAGATCTGTTCAGTCCTAGAGTCTGGAGCTTCGCAACCAGTGTGGCAGGCACTATAGTGTTAAATGCTGAACTATAATCCACGAACAGCATCCTCACATAGGTGTTTTTATTTTCCAGGTGGGAGAGAGCAGTGTGCAGGGTGAAGGCAATAGCATCGCCTGTGGAACGGTTACTGCGGTATGCAAATTGTAGTGGGTCCAGTGAAGCAGGCAGCACAGAGCAGATGTAGTCTCTGACCAGCTTCTCAAAACACTTGCTGAAGATGGGGTCAGAGCAACGGGCCTCCAGTCATTCAAGTATGTGATTTTGTTTTTCTTTGGTATGGGCACAATGATGGATTTTTGAAGCATGAGGGAACCACAGACAGAGAGAGGGACAGATTGAAAATATCTGTAAAAACCCCGGCTAGCTGGAAAGCGCATGCTTTGAGCACACGGCCTGGTATCCCATCTGGGCCTACGGCTTTACGGATGTTCACCCGTTTGTGACGGATTCTAATAGAACCGCACAAAATGGAGAATGAACCAATCAGGATGACGGTACAAATGTGCGATTAATTTTGAATGGATATAAAGGAGGGGAGTGTGACGTAGTGGGCGGAGGTGAGTGAGGCTGAAGCAACGGAGAGTAAGAGGGGAACAGTGAAATCACCTGCACATAGACTGTGTTAAACGGGAGTATTTGTTTTCAAAACACCTTGCTGTTAATCTGATGCACATTGGTCGGATGGCGTGTCTGGAGTTTCCAGCCAGGACGACAGGTTTCCCCGTATGATGAGATCGATTGCCTACCTTGGTTGAAGTGGGCCCGATGCCACCTGCAGTGCTTGCCGGATTTACCCTGTTTGTTTACTCCACAACGAGACGAGGATCTGAACGTCATCGACTGGGCCTTCACCTGTCAGATGTCGGCGACGAAGCTAAGTGATGTCTGAGCTGGGCTGACTGCAGGTACCTTTCGCAGCCTCGCACTTTCACTCCCACGCAACTAAGTGATCGATAAGCAGCGTTGCCGTTGGACACGCATCCACACACACACACACACACCTAACACACACGATTAAGACACACCCACCCCAAAGGACAAACGCGCATTTACATGCACATAAACGTTTTGTGTTACTGAATTTGTTGTTGATGTGTGGAACAGCCTTAACCGACTCCTTTTGAAGGTGTGTTTGTTTTGCTTTTTATTAAATATGAAAGGTTTGTTTTCTTTCTGACTGCTCTATGACATTGTCGTGTGTTTTCATTTGTATGTGTAGCGGGGGGTTTAAGTTATCCTGGGTTAGGAAATGTTCATTTGAAATAATAATTATATTTGGTAGATTAATTCTTCCTGGCGCCCGAACTGAACTTGTTAATGGTTAAAAATCCTCTCCTTGGGGAAGCCACCGCTTACACGCTTTGAAGGATCGGGTTACATCCGCGACAGAAAGGGTGAGTGGACTGACCTCTTCTGCGGCAGCCGCCGCAGCGCCTCTGTGTGTGCGGTGTTATCAGCCTCGAACCGAGCATAAAAGGTGTTGAGCTCGTCCGCAGAGAGGCGGCAATGTTCACAGTAGCCGGTTTATTCCCTTTAAAGCCTGTGATGTTGTTGATGCCACATGCTTCTTGGGTTATTGTTGTTGAAGTGTTCTTCAACTTTGTTTTTATAAGTTCGTTTGGCTGCTTTGATGGATCTCCTGAGATCGTAACTGGCTTGTTTCCGATCGTCAGAGTTTCCGGATTTAAAGGCAGATGTCCGCGCTGACAAGGCTGATCGAACATCGCTGTTAATCCACGGTTTTTGGTTGGGGTAGATCCGGATTGTTTTGGTCGGAACTACATCGTCTATACACTTCCTGATGAAACACGTGACCGTATCTGAATACGCCTCTATGTCGCCTTCAGACGCTGCCCGAACATGTCCCAGTCCACGTGATCAAAACAGTCCTGTAGTATAGCGTCCGATTGATCAGACCAGCAATGAACTGTCCTGAGAGCGGGTGCTTCACGCTTTCAGTTTCTGCCTATAAGCAGGCAGGAGCAGAACGGAAGAGTGATCCGATTTGCGAAAGGTTGGCGGGGAGGGACTTGTATGCGTCCGGAAGGGGTGTAACAATGGTCGAGTGTACGATCTCCACGTGTTGATGGTGACATGTTGAAAGTATTTTGGAGCTATTGTTCTGAAGTTGGCTTTATTAAAGTCCCTGTGACAACAAAGCTGCATCTGGGTGCGGTTTCCTGCTCACTTATATTCCTGTACAGTTCCTTGAGTGCCTGGTCTGTGTTGGCTTGGGGGGGGATATAAACAGCCGTGATTATGATCGCTGTAAATTCCCTCGGTAGCCAGAACGGTCGACACAGAAGCGTATGAAATTCCAGATCAGGGGAGCAGAAGGATTTAATAGAGTGTATGTTCCTTTCATCACACCACGAGTTGTTAATATAGAAACACACCTCCACCTCTGCTTTTCCCTGTGAGCTCTTCCGTTCTGTCCGAGCGGTGCACGGAGAAGCCCGTGAGCTCGATGGCTGAGTCTGGAACAATAGCAGACATCCAGGTTTCTGTGAGGCAAATAACACAGCAGTCCCTTGTTTCTCGTTGGTATGAGATCCGCGCCCGCAGTTCACAGAGTTTGTTATCCAGTGACTGAACGCTGGCCAGTAAAATGGTTGGAAGAGGAGGTCGGAAAGCACGGCGCCTCAGTCTGATGAGAACGCGCGTTTCCTCGATTCTCGCAACCCACACAAAGGGCTCTGATATGGTGTCTGTGAACACTCCACCGGCATTCAGAAACTCAAAGTCCGTTTATGCGCGACGGAGGAACCAATGTTCAAAAGCGTGTCTCTATCAGACAGTTATACTAACAACATCTAACACCTAAAACAACAAAAAAACAAATAAAACATACGAAAAACTGCAAAGTTTTCCCGGAGCACGCAACACGGCTGCCATCCTCGGCGCCATCTAAATAGAATAGAATAGAAACTAAACAAGTGAGACCATCTGAATGGACTGTTGAATCACTGGCTCACTCAACTCGTTCAAAAAACGGTTCATTCACGGAACGAAACACCGTGTTGCTATGCGCTGTTGTATAAAACTACTAGCACATTTGTACTCGCGTACATGTGCTGATATACAGAAATTGACATTGCTTGTGCAATTAATATATAAAACGTAAAAGCTCATACATGGGTATATTTTTGTTTTATTGCTGGAATTATAAGGGCATTCTTACTGTATTCTAATGGGTTTCATCATGCAATGAATGCTTTTGGACTCTCAAGGCGTGTTTTTTTTTTTTGTCTCAGTCCCTCACAGTCGCATATATTATGTCAGGAGAATGTCTTTAAATTATAATTAAGGAAAAACATACCTTCTGTTGTCTTTTAAAGAACTTGAAATGTTGCGCTTGAACCATTTTGCGCGAAAAATGACGAAATTGCATCTGGTTGTGTGCAGCTTGTTACAGTACCAAGTTCTGATTGGCCAACCGCCGTTACTTTGTTAGTAAATGATCATAAGTAGAGAATTTTAACATGTCATGCGCATGATACGTTTTATGTAATACACAACATTAATAATCCAAAGGGGATGGTAAGGGGATGATGGTTTTACAGAGGGGATGCTTTTTGTCTTTTTTTTCGACCAGGGGATGCCACCCACATAGGCTAAAGCAGAGGAGACGATTTGTTGAATAAAGTTATTTTTGTTTTCTTTGTGCACAAAGTATCTTCTTAGCTTCGTAAAATTACGGTTGAGCCACTGATGTCACATGGATTATTTTAACGATGTCCTTGCTATGTTTCTAGGCCTTGGTCGTGTTAGGATCCTTGCTGTCTCAGGGAGGGTCAGAGAACTCTCGGAATTCATCAAAAATATCTTAATTTGTACTCCGAAGATGAACAAATGTCTTACAGGTTTGGAACAACATGAGGGGGAGTAATTAATGATATCATTTTTGTGTGAATATCCCTTTAATGTAATTTGCCATGCTGAAATGACATGTCCAGCAATGTTTCACTAAAGGTCAGAGAAATTCCTCAAGATCACTGCCTGCGCTACAGTAGTGTTGTTTGGTGATGTGAAGAGTGAAAATTAGACAACAGAACACACTGATTATAATGCTTTACCACCAAAAACATTAGGAGAATCAGAACCTTGACGACTGAAGAAACAGAAAAGGACTGAAGCAAGAGGACAGAAATACTGCAAAAGACAAAAAATCAGTGCAAAAATCGGTACGACATACACAAGATGAAAAGATTTTATGATGGAGAAAATAGTGATAGTAGTGATCCCTAGGTTGCTTCTTTTTTATTATTATGATAGGACAGTGTAGAGCTGACAGAAAGAAAAGTGGGAGAGAGAGAGAGAGGGATGGGATCGGAAAGGTCCTTTGAAGGGATTCAAACTCGGGATGCCCGTAGTGTAGCGGCGCTGTATGTCGGTACCTACAAGTAGCTTCTTTTTTGTTGGAAAGCCAAGGCAATGGTGATCTTGCTGATGACCCACGTTGATAGATGGCAGTGAAGCATCTAACCATTAAAGTACAGAAGAACAGCGATGCTTATGCTAGCTAAAGAATTGCTGAATGTACCTTTATGTGCTACAGCACTCTTGCTTGTATAATATCTTCCTAACAGAAAGCTTGATTTGTTAATGAGACATTTGATTCACAGGTGGTGTCTTATTATTTTGAAGAAGGTCGTCATGTAAACACGCACAAAATCTATTAATTTCCTGCTTCTTCCTGTGAAGCTATTTTTCAGGTTGTTACTGTTTTACTTTCTCGACACTTGCTGCACGCTCTCCCCCTCCCAGCTGCTTCTATTCTCGATTCATTTTATTTTCTCTGTTGCCTTCATTTGTCTTTTCCCTTCTCATACACGCACAATACATCATTCTGTTGACAGTTCTATTGACTTTGCTCTATTTCATCAGCATACACCAAAAAGAGAGAGTATTCTCTGAATATGATTGTATGACGCATCGTTATGGAGCTAATTACTTTCCATTTAACTATGAATATTGACCAGGGCCGTGCTGATGAAAGGCCAGACAGGCCACTATACACCCACCTACCAATTTTCACAGGCCGTACCTTCCTCTGACCCTTTCCTTCCTGCTTTGCTTGTATTCAGTCTCGGTCTCTTGTTCTCTCCTGCACCTTCATCAAATCTCTCGCTTTCCTTAACATGAAACAGCAGGGGTGCAATTAAACCTGGAAAATCGACTCGACTGCACATAATTAGCCTGATCTCTATTCTTACAATCAATGGGGAGGTAAAAGACGAGAGAGCTAGAGAAAGAGGGTAGGGGAGAGACAGATAAAATAACGGTGTTGAGATGGAGGGAAACAAAGGAGATTGACGGGGAGAGGCGGACACGGGTATATGAGAGAGAGAGAGAGAGAGAGAGAGAGAGAGAGAGAGAGAGAGAGAGAGAGAGAGAGAGAGAGAGAGAGAGAGAGAGAGAGAGAGAGAGAGAGAGAGAGAGAGAGAAAAGAGAGAGAGAGAGAGAGAGAGAGAGAGAGAGAGCACAAGTTCCCTCCCCCATGTCTAATCTAAAAATAGCACAGCAGTCTTTATCATCTGATTTGCTTCAACAGTTGGATGCAAAGAGGACGTGAAGGCCTGGGTGTTACAGTTTGTTTCTGACAAACCTTCCGGTTTATCTGCACGCGCCTAATTAACACAGACATAAATCCTGCTCTGTAGCCATGTGCCAGGGCAACAGTCTCTAAGAGTATACCTTTCTTAACATCTGATTATAAATGTGAAGCCAAACCAAAAACCTGAAGACATGCATGAGTTTTTATGCATGACAAAGCGCTGTGCTTATTATAATAAAAGCTCTCTCATTGGTAAAGTCATTAGTTGCTGAATTTAGATTAGAATGGGCTAAATAAGCATTTGATTTTTTCTTTCACAGGAGGGTGTCTTGTGGATTACTCTTTATTGTGTTGACTGCACGGCTGGCTGTGTGTTGTGTGATTGATAGTGATGTCTGTGTGTTTTTATTCTTCAGAGAGGCTGGCTGAGTCGTGATTCTGGATACTGAGTTAAATAATAGTTAAACTGACACTCACTGTGGCAGCACAACTTTGTGTGGAATTGGTGCAAAATCAAACCAACAAACCAAAATCTCATATCATGATATGAGTAACAATCCAGATAATCCACTTCAGGAATGCACTAATATAAAAATTCCAATAAGATGGTAATGGAATGGAATAAAAATGAAAGGCACTTCTTTTAATTTACTTTTAATTTAAAAGCATGGGTGTTCAATGAAATGCATGGACTACTTTTTCATCATTGTTACATGATAGGTAGGTTAAATCTGGTCTGAAAATCTGGTCTTTTGGAAGAAATTCCCAAAGAAATCAAAGACGCATTAAAATTCAAAAGTGACAGGTATGACATTTATAATTTCACAAAATATTTCTCTCTCAATTAAATGCTGCTCTTTCTATTAATCACATAATCCTAGAAAAAATATGTATACAATTTTCCACAACAACATTAAGCAGCACAACTGTTTTCAACATTGATAATAATACAAAATGTTTCTTGAGCACCAAATCAGCGAATTAGAATGGTTTCTGAAGGATCATGTGACATTAAGGACAGGAGTAATGGAAACGGGGAACAAGCATCACAGCACTGATTGCGAGAGCAATTAATATTACATATATGTGTTTATTTTAGCAATGCTGCAGTCACTCATCAGCATATCAAACTGTATATAACTGTTAGTAACTGTTTTATTTAGTCATGAGCTTTATGGGAAGCCAAACATTTCGAAAACCATGCAAACCAACATCCACGAGACGCACATGACTGTAAGCGGATCTGTTTACACGCTCGGCCCACTAATAGCGTGCCTGAGATCAATTTAGGTATTCGTGTAAACATAGTTAGTGATGTTTGAAGTGAACATAAACAGACAGAACCACTAAAAATAAAAATCAGACCACTACAGCCTATCAAAGCTGATATATGTCCATCTGGCCATGGAGAAAATAGTGTGACTAAAGAAAATGCAGGAAGTAATGTTCATAGACTGAGCATTTTAGAAAACTGGCGACAAGACACAAAATTGTGAGGGTATGATTGAACAAACTGCGCTGTAGCGTTAGTGTGCCCACACACACAGCCCCATACTAAGCCTCTGTAGATCACTCATCTTAATGAAAACACTGCTAGGATACTCTAAACCCGACATACATGCCAATAAAAATTCCTCTCATTCTTTCTGCAGAACACTAAGACAGAAAGAGAAACGCAAAGAAATGGAGAGACAAAGAGCAAAACAGAAATAGAGACTGACTGTGCACAGCTGTAACTAATACTGAATTATCTACTAATCTGTTACTTTATGTTTAAATGTGATCACAGCTTCGGCAATGTTGTCTTGTTTGCGGTAATTAAAGCTTGTTTCAATTTAAACTCAACAGAGACAAAGAGACTTCTAGTGCAGAGCTGATGGGCCTCCACACACTCTAAATCTGTTTAACTCATTTCATCCCCAAAAGTATTCTGACATTTCTGAAATTGTATATGCAGTCTTTATTCAGAAAGTGTATATACTGTATTGTTTGGTTCATAACTTGTTCTCAATGTGTGGGAGTACATTCATGCTGTGAACAGCAGAGAGACACATCTCTGCTAATTAATAAAAGACACTGACATCCTTTCTATGATGAAAATACATCTAAAAAGGTTCAAGTTCTTTAAATGCTCCTATATGCCAGCATGCCAGAGAATGATTGAGATAATGACTAATATATGCATAGTGCATGGATCGCTCCGATGAGAGCAGAATAATGATGATAATGTGATTATGACGAATAAATAAATACTTGCTTCCTGTAGCGAATGAAGCAGGGGGCAACGCTATGCTGTTAAGAGATAAATGTGTTGTTCAAGCACAAGGAGAATCACACACATGATCATATGAAAGGACAAATAATTCAGGAAAAAGAGCTCTAAATGGATTTGAAAGTTTCCTTTCAAATGGAATTTCTCAATGATTATGATAACAAGTGTAACTCAATATTTAAATCCAGCAATTTAGAACATTCTGTGTGCTATAGATGAAAAATGGCAATAATGTTTATTAAACCATGCTACTAATTTATGACTTGAACGACTACATTCCCCATCATTCTCTGTGACACCATAGGTACAATAATGCTGCATCAGCTTCATACTACACTAACATTCAAAAGTTTGGAGTTCAGAAAGGACACATTAAATTGATCAAAAGAAGCAAGTTACAAAAGTTTTTCTTTTGCTGTTCTTACTTTCCATATCACTGATAATAGAAATGAATGTTTCTGGAGCAAAATTGTAATAAATTTAATACATTTTAGAATTATTATTAAAATTATAATATTTCAAAATATTAGTGGTTTATGGCTTTTTTTAAATAAATGCAGCCTTGGTGAGTATAAGAGTATATATTGTTTTGTTGTTTTCTTTCCAAATTCTTTAAAAAAATCTTGTAGACCCCAAACTTAAGAAGTGCATGTATGGAAAGAGAAAACACAGAGTTATTTATGTAATGAAAGTGTCAGGGTATGTGTAGAGGGATGAGGCGAGGACTCAGTTGTGCAGGGTGATGGGCTTTTATTAATAAAAATGAAAACAGCAACAAAAACCACCCCGTAGGGGGAAAACAGGACAGCTGACAACAAGGCTTGGCTTGACAAGGCAAGGCAAGGCAAGGCAAGGCAAGGCAAGGCAGGACACAACCAGGGTTGATACAATTACGAACTGGCACAAGACTGCAAACACAAGGAGATTATAAAGGGAGCAGATGAGGAGGGAAACGAGGAAAGACAGGTGGGGCAAATTAACCAATAATCAGGAAACAAGATGGGTGGGGTTAAGACAAATTGACATGAGAGCACATGGCACATAGAAAACTAAGACAAAGCCATGTGCTCACACAAAATAAAAACACAAGCACGTGGCCAGCAAAACAAATCACCAGCCATGTGCAAAACAGGACATGGACACGCAGCTAATGAGAATACTCATAAGCGACGTGTTCACACAAGACATGACAACATGAAAGCATGCAGCCCATGAAAAACACAAGCTGCGTGCCACACAGCACAAGACATAACATGAATGCACACAGCTGATAAAACACGAACTGCGTGCAACAACAAAAAACACAACACACTTGGATAGAAGAGCACGCGGCGTGGCCGAGTGAACTCGAGACCGCATGCTCACAAAACGAGACAGAACATGTCTCGAGTGTCCGAAACCAGTCACGAAACCGAAACTCAAGACATGAGTGCCGGGATCCGTACACCTAGCTACAACACAAAACAAGGCACGCACGGCTCGAGCTAAGGCTGTGCAATTAATCGACTTCGATTAACATGTGCATCTCGACAGTAAAGCCGGTTCCGTGATTTGCGGTAAATTGCCATCACCTGTTTTCAGATGGAGCGACAGTTAATACACAGAGCCGTAGTTCACTGACAAGCTACGCAATATTGCGTTCATAATCGAAGGCGATTCGTCTGCGATTACAAACGTGATATGTCCAAGCTTGTCAGTGAACTACGGCTTCACGTGCATGAAAGCTGTTGACACTTCTGTCAGATGCAGTTTAAGTAAATAGTGCCTGAGAAAAACGTGTTGTCCCGATTCAGTATATGTGGTCAGATGAGATGCAGGTTTAATGTCAGTGTCATTATATCATTATTTTCGTAACTTGATCTGAAATAAAAAGTCTCTCACCTCAGAAAAAACGAACTACCCTGTCCTGTCAGATGTTATACTGTGCTGGTAGGGCGCACTCTTCTATAGCACGTGCGAACACGGCGCTGTATATCACTTCACTAAAGCGCAGAATCTACAAGTATGAAACGCGTGAAATCAAAATACAGTACCAATAAATCACATAACTGGTACTGCGTGTGTTAGTTGGGAAGGATTTGCATGAAGGTATGATATTCATTCTATTCAGAAGCAGTTTCCACGTTTCATTAACTGTCACCTTGGTTGTTTTCATAACCCAAAAATACCATGTTATTTTCACTTTGTGTCATTTTGTAGGCTATATGGTTAACGAGTGTGGTGGCTCATACCAACTTAATTGTATTAACAAAAATGAGTTAGGGACTGCTATTTAATAGCCTTACCTTATAGGCTGTTTATTCAGTCATAGTCTTAACAGTCGACGCTACAGAGCTCTGAGCACCAGAACGACCAGACACAGGAACAGTTTCTTCCCTCAGGCAATCCATCTCATGGACACTTGACATTAAACGTGGAACACACAACACTATTATACATTATTTATTCATCACACATACTTATTTTTTCATTTCAAATTTGCACATACCAGACCTGAACACATATAATTGTCTATATTATATTTTGTGTTTTTGCTATATTGTACTTAGTATATTTGTATATTATTCTTTTATTATCTGTGTCCTGTCCTGTTACTGTCATTCTGTTGTACTGTAGAGCTTCTGTCACTATAAATAATTCCTTGTATGTGTAAACATACCTGGCCAATAAAGCTCATTCTCAAAAAAAGAAAAGCTCAAATAAAGAGCGGCACAAAGCGCATCCCGTGCGCAGAATGATGGGCTTGAAACAATACGGAGTAACAGCACACAGGCTGCACAGCCCTCCAAGTCCGCATAGAAAAGAAAAGTACAGAGGGAAGAGATATTGATAAGTAGTGTTTTAAATCTGTGCGTTAGTTTATTGAGCCTTTTCTTTTGACAGCTTTAAAACTGTGCGCTCTTGAAGAGAGTTTGACTGTACAAGTAGTTTGATACAAACTGATTTTAAGATGTTGAAACACAAACAACAGAGCTATATGCGTGCACCGTCTCTGTGTCTGTGAGAGAAGCGTGTTTTTTCCCACTTTATTGGCTTTGAACGATTACATAAACACACTTGCGTCAGAATCCCCGTCTTTGCAAGTATCCTTATAAACACAGCGATTTAGGTCTTAAGAAAGAGTGAACGGCAGAAAGAGAAAACGCATATGTAACAGTAACTTAGCTAAATTGGAACCGGTGTTCTGTTGATTTGTCCTACCCTGTCAGATTTTGCTACCTCCCATTAAAACAGTGGGTAAGTTAGTACAAATTCGACAATGAAAAATGCTACCTGTTAAATTCTGTTTTATTAACGCTACACCAACCCCAACCCTGAACCTACCCTCCCAGTAATGCAGATACATTAAATATTGTTGTTCAGTGTAAGAAAAAGGATGCAATATTGATGCGCTGTTTGCCATTCATGCTAATCATAGCACACTGCTAGATCTAAATCTCTCACTGCTCTTGACTAAATCACTTTTGTAACTTTAATAAAATAAAATAATAATAAATAATATAATAATAATATAATAATTATATATACATGTATATCTATACATAATACACATGTTAATTATATCTATCATAGATAGATAGATAGATATAATTAACACAGTGAAGACTATTTAATTTACACAATGTAGCGTTTCTTATTTATTGTAGTTTTTTGTCACATTGCTTATCCTTATTTCATCCCTGACTGTTTATTTATCTTCAGCGAGCTTTAGTTTTTGTTTTTTAGTGTCTCTTCTTAGGCTTGTATTAGTTTGATATTGACATTGGTGACAAGGATTATGAAAATTCTATGGTATCAAAGATTTTAATATCATAAAAACCTTTTTAAAATAAAAAAAATACTATATCGTTATATATATATCGTTACCGTGATATAAAATTGATCATATCGCGATATAACATTTTGGTCATATCGCCCACCCCTAACTTAAATATTCATCTGTACCTCAGATTAAACTATGGAACAGCTTCAGAACACTTGAAATATAGTGCACGAAAACTTTATGGTGCTTTATGATGTTTTTGTGGCTTTCGTGGGGCTTAAAAACAACTACTCACAACATCGGATTTGGATCGGTCTCGTCTGACCGATACCCGATCTGCAGAAAATGACCGGATCGGAGCCGATACCGATCATGAGTATCATCGGATCAATGCATCAAACCTACCACCAAACCTACAGATCTGTTCCAAGAGACTAATGAGCACACAACTGCTAAAATAGTCTTAAGCACTTGCAGTGAATGAGATTGAATGCATTGGAATATAATCTATGATTCAATAAACCTCAATGAGAATTCAAATATGCAAAAACTGATCAAACACATCATTGTTTTACCCAGACTGAAGGTAAAGGCTTATTTAGTTAGCGTTAATGATTAACCACATATCTAACATGTCCGCTTATCTATTCAAAACTGCTCAATTTAAACTTTATTACACAGCAAGTCTAGTATATTAAAAAAGCATACTGTCACGCTAGTACTGCTGGGATTGTGTCTGCTGGGATTGAAGTCTGTACTGCATATCACCTTTCACATGTTCAATTCAAAACCTATACGACTGCGAAACAAACTGTACACATTTTCATTTGGTGTGTGATCCAAGCACATATTTACACCACTGTCTGAGAACATGACTCTGAGCTCAAGACATTGAAAAGGATTTCTCTAATACAAAATCAAATGCCAAAATCATTATGGCTTTTAAAACAAAGAGAGAAAGCAAATGAAGATACTATATTAACAGTAACATCATATTGTGCATGAACAAATTAATTATTACCTGCAGCATTAAACTGAAAAATTGTAACCTTGAGGATAGTTACTTTGCTCAAGCTGAAATACGCACAGCCCAAAAAAAACGTAATATGTTCTCCCATCTTAAAGAAATCTCCAGAGCAGACAATTTGCTCTGACATTAGATGTTTTAGCACAGCACACCCTGAATAGTCTATCTATCAGCAGGCTGATATTTATACATGCAGATGTGGGGTGGATGCATTTTTGAGATGAATCTTCATAGGTTTGTGCATTTATGAGTGAAGAAGATGAGTGTTTGTAAGATGCAAAAGAATTTTGCCACTATATACATGTTTTTACTATAACTTTTGTCTTTGGGTTTGAGTCGTTTGTTCAGTTAATGCTATGCAGTCTGTACCGGAAACAGAATTGATTAGTTGGTCTCTCGGGTTCGAGTGGATTCGTTCATCCAGTGACAGCCCCATAGGCTATAATGCAATCCTTACCCGAAACAGAATTGATTAGTTCATCTCGAGTCTTCGGTTCGAGTCGTTCGTTCTTCAACGCTTCCCAGCTCAGTATCGTACAACAAACACATAACATTAGTATATTATTAACTGTTGTTATTATATGTAGGCATCTTATTTGCTTTATCAGTGTGATTTTCCCGTAATTCTGATAAAGTTTGAAGCAACCCCACACCACATTCAGTGTTATGATAAATAACAATCATGACAGAAATTCACAAATGTATAAATGTTAAGAAATAAAAAGCTATAATTTGAGACCAGAAATGCATCGCGTAACTGATTAACTCATTTCTGTATCAAATGCGGCTGTCACATGATGTGACAAAAGAACGAACGACTCTGACCTGAGAGGTGAACTAATAATTTCTACATCCGGTACAGACTGCATTATAGCCTATGGGGCAGTCACTTGATGAACAAACGACTCAAACCCGGATCCCGAGGACTCAATGGGTGAACTAATACAATTTACAGTTTCCTGTAAAGAACCTATAGGATATTGACCAGCGACTATTCGACTTCAAGCTTAAAGCGTCATGGCAGAGAACTGAAGTCGACTAGTCTGTGCATCCCCTAATGTGAACACATTGTTTCGCGTGAGAATGGTTCTAATTTGAATGGCATTCAGTGTAAATGGCAACTGATAATGTATTTATGTCGTGCCAGATGAGGCTTGCACAGCCTGAGTGAGTGAGGGTTAGAGAGACAGCACACACAAAGTAACTCACAGAAATGTGTAGATGCATATTATCACAGAGGCCGTTATCTCTAATCTCTATCCCACGTTGAAATATAAATCAAAATTGGCAGTATGGGAATAATGTTACTTTGAATATAGGAAAGACGAACGCTTATTTGTCTTCGAGGATAGACACAGTTCGCAAAAACTGTGGTCACAAAGCGGCTGCAAAAAGAGGAAACACATCGAACAAGTTTACCTATATTTCAGAACACCGTCCCTCCGTGAAGATATAGTTATGTCCCATTTATAAATTAAGGTTAAAGCCTTATGATGTCCGTGATGCGGAGTGAATCCCAGAATCCAGTCATGACAAATTCATGTACAATGAATTTACAATGCAGATGTCACATAAAACGCGCGGTTTGATTGATTGATGAATAAATCAAAAACAGAGCTGTCAAATCACCACATGGTCTAGTGTCTGTGATTATTAAAGCGAAAAAACACTGCTATATAAAAATATAATCTGTTTGTTTTGTGTTTCTCTGTGAGTGAGCGGCGTTGTGTCGTGTACTACATACTCAAGTATGCGCGCTGGCGCCACTCATAGTGTTTAACAGCGCCTGCTGTCTCACTATCTGAGGACAAACACTGAGAGAACAATAATCCTTTCATCATTTTATTTGAGAAAACCATTGTCAAATACACTGACACAGAAAGCTCTTCACTACTACTCGTCTTCTTCTTCTCCTCCTTGTGTAATTTGCGGTAGTTTAGACGCTTCAAATGCATATTACTGCCCTCCTCAGTTCACTACTTACCATCAAAATAAAAGTCAGCTTTTTAACTTGAATACATTGACAGAAATGACGACTGTACTATAAAGTAGCCTACTTCTAAAATAATATTAATAATTTATAGAAACATTTAAGGAATATAATTTCCCCCTCATTTTTATTTAGTAAATCTCTGTTGTGCAGCCCTTTACGAAAGCATAAAAGGATAAAAGTTATTTTCATTTGATTACAATTTAAGGCATTAATTAAATTGTTAAAGCGTTATGCATTAATTTCATTACCACCATTTTTGATAGTATATTTGTATTATATCATAAAAGTACAGAATCCAGAAGTCAAACCAGAATTTATGAATTGTTATGAATTAGTAATGATGAATATAAGTTGTTAAATTAATATATAATCAATAATTAAATTTACTTGATTGTTTTTGATTAATGAAATTTGGATAAGCACATACTTCCTAACATTTGTTCAACCAAAAAACCTGTTTTGATTGTTTAATACGTATACCATGATACCGTGATATTTTCTGAGACGATTATCATACCGTCAAAATCTCATACCGTACAACCCTAAATGTGACACTGATTTTATCCAATAGTATTCCAATAAACAAGAAGTTCAAATTAGGTGACTTAGATTTTAGACAAAATATTGACTGTTTTTGCTAAATTTCGCTGATGAAAATAGTTCCGATCAAAGCCACAGCAGAACTGTTGTGTAGAGCAACACACAGCGGCGTTTCATTACTGAATGAATCCACCTTTTTAACGAATCGAGTAAGTCAATGATTCAGTGGCCCATTCATAAGGAAAGTCAATTCTGAATGAATCCACCTTTTTGAACGAATCGAGTGAGTCAATGATTCAGTGGCCCATTCATAAGGAAAGTCAATTCTGAATGAATCCACCTTTTTGAACGAATTGAGTGAGTCAATGATTCAGTGGCCCATTCATAAGGAAAGTCAATTCTGAATGAATCCACCTTTTTGAACGAATTGAGTGAGTCAATGATTCAGTGGCCCATTCATAAGGAAAGTCAATTCTGAATGAATCAGCCGTTTGAATGAATCTGTTAAATTAATGAATAAATGACCACCTACTAGTGGTTTAGTCATATTTAAAAGTATCATTGCATTTGTTTCAACTTTTATTTGTATTTTTAAAAAATATGTAAAACATTAATCTTATAAAATTATTTATGCATTTGAAATGTAGCTGTGAAAATGCATTTATGTCAACTCAGTTTCATCAAACAGTCTGTGAAAATACATCTAATACCACTTCAGATGTAGCTTCTGTTTCTTCAGCCGTGGAAAGATGGAGTTTGTTAATACTAATTTAATTTGAATTAGGGATGCACCGATATGAAAACACCGATAATTCTTTATATTTGAAAGCCGATAAATCTACATGCAAATTTGTATATAGTTTTATCTATGAAGTTGATGATGTCGATGAATCGCTGCAGCCCTAGTAAATTTTTTTAATAATCTAAAATATCAGTATTCAATGTTTAATGATTAAAATATCAAAACATTATGCATTTGTAAGTGCAGGTTAAAGCACTCCATGTCCCTCTGAGCTGCATTAAACAGTGTGTAAATACATCCAAAGGCCACTTCAGCTACAACTTCTGCAAAGATACATTTCTGCAAAGATACATTTTGTTGATACTGGTTTCATTTGTTTGGTAACAGCCTAAATGTTTTATTATTCTAATTGACTGATTAAATGTAACAATTTTACTCAGAAGATTCACACTTTAAAAAAAAATGGCTTTATAAAGGATCAAATTTCCCATAAAAGGTAAACACCAATTTAAACTTATATGAAAAGATTAATTTCTATCACTGATGTGAACGGACCGGAACGGATAATATCAAAAACTGCAGCTGTCCACTGTAGTCAGCTATCAGCACAAAAACACACGTTCCAGAATGTCGTTTAATTACCGTTATTGAGAAAAATCCCCAAAATATTGAGATTTTTTTTTTATATCGCACACCCCTAGTCAGTACTAAATAAAAATAACATGCATTTTGCATGATTTCTCTTATTTTGGTAAAATAATTAACATTTTGTAGATACTGCAGAGTGTATGTAAAATTCTGACCACAACTGTATATATATATATATATATATTTATAGATACATTTTCACAAGTTAATTTTGGCTTTTTGGACCACTGCAATTTGTGCTCTAGAATATTCTGTGCGAGTGTTGTTGGTGTATGTAGTAGTGTATGTACTCATGATTTCAACACTGTATGCAAATGAGAGTGAAAGAGACAGTTTAGGAAAAGAGAGAGAGACTGTGGTTGGTTGTGGGGATTGGCAGTCTATTTGAGCAACACTCCTCAGGCAAACGAACATGCTGATGCCAAACCAGCCAACACCATTAAAATGCTAATGTAGGGAAAAATGGGTCCGCGCATTGTTGCCATACATCACACAGATCTACAAATAAGCACTGATCTAAAAAACACACTACTAAAAATGTGCACTAACAAACACACACCTCACTATCACTCCTCAAAATCTCAGAAACTCACCAAGACTCGTGGGTTTAATGAGCTCATCCAGTACATCGTAGAAGGGCAGCCGTTGCAGTTTGACATCAGGGTGCACGGGGTGCAGGTTCGTGGGGAGGTGGGGCAGGCCCAGCTCGTGTTTGGGCCCGAGGAGGGAGATGGGGAGCAGAGGCGACTGGGGCGCTCCATGCCGATCAAATCCCAACTGCGTGAGGCCGGGGGGCAAGGAGGCAGTGGCGTGGTGGACTCCGGGCAGGGTAAGTTCTGCTGGGGACACCAGCTTGGTGGGGAAGCGTCGTCTGTAGAGCTCCTTGATCTTCATCTGGATGGCAGGGCTGCAGCCAGCTTTAAGGAGGTGTATGGCTTTAGTCAGGAGCTCATGCTTTCGTCCATGTTTGTTTCTGCCTGCGTAGCCCAGAAGAACCTGCAGCTCTGACACCCGCAGGCTCATCACCATTTGCTACAGGAGAAGGAAAGAACGAGAGCGGTAGAAATTAACACGCACATTCTGAGCCAACTCGATGACAACATCACACTTCCAGCGCCAAACGCACTTCATTTGCATAGGCCAAACTGTTTACTGGGAAAACACACATACACATACTCGCAGCTCAGACACTGATACACACATCTAAAGGCACAAACACATCTCTCACACAGTGCACTCGCTTTCCCTCAGGCTAGGATAGTTCAATAATGGTCTAAGCTATGAAATATGCAAGAGCAACCCCAAACACACACAAACACAACGGAAGTGTCACATTCCACAGGCTTGAAAACGAGACGGAAAAACCAAACAGAAGAGGGCAAACAATGCAGAGCAAAAACAGACAATGTACACACTAACATCATAATAAACCATTCTTCTCCAGAACGGCAAATGAACACATGCTGTCCAGTTTGATTGATGTGTGTTTCCTGGTGAGATTAACAGTCTTCTCAGTACATTTCTCAGTACATGTTCTTATGCGACCTTGCATCCTTGTGTTTTCAATTCCAATACTCAAGAATGTATACAGAATACAGAGGACATCCATGAAAGTACCCAGAAGTGTTCTTGATATCGAGGATGCAGCAAATGCAGACTTAAGAAGAGCAAACTATTAAAAATCCCAGTAAATGCTGTGGATAGACATCATCGTATGTAAGCTTAAAGGAATAGTTCAAACAGTTGTTAGCCTCTATGACTTGTTCCCTTCTATGATTTCCCTACAACTTTGATTACCAGCATTTTTCAAAATATCAAAATAATGACATGAGGGTGATAAATTATAACAAAATTGTAATTTTGGGGTGAACTATTCCTTTAAACGTATAAACGTCCTGCTGCATGCGTGCAAATGCGTGACTGCTTGTGAAAGTAAATATATGACCCTGGACCACAAAACCAGTCTTAAGTAGAATAGGTACATTTAAAGCAATAGCCAAAAATGCATTGTATGGGTCAAAATTATCGATTTTTCTTTTATGCCAAATTTTTTTAGGATATTAAGTAAAGATCATGTTCCATGAAAATATTTAGTAAATTTCTTACAGTAAATATATCAAAACTGATTAGTAATATGCGTTGCTAAGAACTTAATTTGGACAAATTTAAAGGCCATTTCCTCATTTTAAATTTTTTTTGCACCCTTAGATTCCAGATGTTTAAATAGTTGTATATCGGCCAAATATTATCCGATCCTAACACCATACATCATTGGAAAGCTTATTTATTCCACTTTCAGGTGATGTATAAATCTCAATTTAGAAAAGCTGACACTTAAGACTGGTTTTGTGGTGCAGGATCATATGTAATTGTGTTTCCATAATCTTAAAGCAATAAAGACATGAAAAAAGCCTGCAGTACTTTTTCGTGGCATATTATAAAAAAAATCTTACCATTGACAGAGCACAATTTACAAACACTTGCAGTAAAACAAAAATATAGAAAATAATGTAAGTGAATGTTTTAATCAGTTATGATGACATCTGTTATGTTATGTTATATATAATTGTGCAATGGGTGGTGCTGTCCTGCTATTTAAGATTTGCTGGGATGGCCAGTTGAGTAATAAGACATCTCTATTCTCACAGATGCGTTGTGTCCTTGTGTAATTTTGAGTTTGTTCTTTAAGGGTAGCCTGGCAAGACCAGTCTCCATGAGAATGCAAGCCCATTCTCTGCATTTTTAGAACTAAGAAATATCCTCTGGCATCATTTACTCACCGTCATGTAATTACAAAACCGTATAGAAGTGAAAAATGTGCACTTGTGTCCATACAATACAAGTCAATGGGGTCCAGTGTTGTTTTAACCTCAATTGGCTTTAACTATATGTACCAAAACAGTTAAAATATGTCTCAAAATATCTTCCTGTGTTTCAAAAAAAAAAGTTACACAGGTTTGGAATGCCATGAGGGCATGATGACAATATTAGAATTTTGGGTGGAACTATCCGTTTAAACATTTGCATTTAAGTAATAGAGCTGTCAAAATATGTAATATTATATATTTTGAATATTCGTCGAATTTAAAATAAAAATCCATATTTGAATGCAAGACGCTGCATTCTAATTTTAGGTGTCCATCAGCTAGCTTGGCACACAAAATGCGATCAGGCTAAACTCAAACTCGGTCAAATAACATCAATAAGACTCAATTTAATAAACAGTAAGATACCCACTATTCTCCATCATTGCTGCTATGTATACTCTTGCACATCCCTGCTTATATTATTATTTCTTAAGTCCACAGTATACTGTCCTGCACATTTTATTGCACATCTTGTTCTTCCTTATTTTTTTTACCTATATTTATGTATATTATCTTGTGTTGTGTTACATATTTTGCACTGTCCATTGAGCGGACCTGACCTGATTTACATTTCACCACTGATTATATTGTGTAGAATTGAGTATGTGACGAATAAATCCTTGAATCCTCTTGGCAGTTTTTCTGAGGCTTTTTTAATATTCATATCGATATCGGAATTATATCGTTTCGACCTAAATTAAGAAATATATTGTGCTATAAATTTTGGCCACATCGTCCAGCCCTACACAGAACGCATATTTATTGCATTTTCTAGAGGGACATCTATCATCTTTGCACTCGCGTCTCACACAAGAGAGCCCAAAGCCATGTCAAATTTATGTAAATTCAACTTTAAAAAAAACATGTAATTACTAGATTAAGAAATTAACTTGCTAGCGAACGTGCATATTAACAGCGTAAACATGAACCTTGCGATCATATGAGTAAATGTTAATAAATTAGGTGTATCAGCAATGATAAATATTTGAGTTTAAAGCGGCTCTGACAGAAAGGCTGCGTGTGCCGCTGACAGAGACGCAATGTTTTGAGCTATGTGCTCTTATCTTAAATGCATAACTTACATTTCACAGGTATATTCTCCATCTGTAAATGTTAGAAAACCATGGAAATATTTCCATTTTGTTGTCAGACATGCATGAGCTTTTGATTTGCGATTCTCCGCTAAACTTCACAAACCTTGGTTCTGAACGCGCGCCGCCACGTGCATGCGCGCCAAACACAGAGCGCAATGAAATAGGAGCACAATAACTCTTATACATTTTGCTGAAATGTTTGTAGTTGGACATTTTAAACCTACAAGTAAGTGTATTTGTATGATAGCACTAACTATAAAGTGACTGTAATGGGGTAATCTAAATAGTCTTTTTACTTAATTAGCCTAGTCTGTGCCTTTTGTTTATTTAGTTGTAAGAGCATCTGCTCTGATTTGTTCTTGTTTGCAGCAGAGGGATTCAGTTGTTAATCAGTGCATTGTTAGCTTTTTATTGTCTGTATTTTATTGTCAGACATTCCTGAATAAAACACATGATGCATTTCAGCTTTAAATGAGAGGAGAGCAGAGCAGAAGAGAGGTAGGTCCAGGAAGAAAAAGAGAATGACAGTGGGCGTGAACATGAGAGAGAGAGAGAGCGAGTGAGCGAGAGAGAGCGAGAGAGAGAGAGAGAGAGAGAGAGAGAGAGAGAGAGAGAGAGAGCGGGAGAGAGAGAGAGAGAGAGAGAGGGGAAGGGCAGAGACATGAGCTGCTCTGCTTCCAAAACAAATGAAATTGTACACACACAGACTCACACACACACACACACACACACACACACACACACACACACACACACGCACACACAGAGACGGCTCCAGTAAAAATACTCAGCAGGCATAATGCAGTTTGAAAGCAGAGTCTGCCAACAAAGGTGCTGTGACAGCAGCTTACAGAACGATTCTAATTTCCCCCTATAATGACCCTTAACAATCCAATCAGTCATTAATTCACTCACTGATCCATCATATTTCAACAATTGTCGGGAATAAAGGCAGAAATGACAATCAAAACTGAGCTGTTCAGGAGAAGGGATGGAGAAATCAGAACTAAAAAGAGATATAGACATTCATTTACGGACAAATCATTCGGTCTGGTGAACACACTCAGAAGAGAGGGTAAAACAACAGGTGAAATACTGCAGACCAGCCAGGAACATCTCACACAACAACACATTGACAGCACAGGAGATTCACACAGCATTGAAGAGAGATGTGTGTGTGTGTGTGTGTGTGTGTGTGTGTGTGTGTGTGTGTGTGTGTGTGTGTGTGTGTGTGTGTGTGTGTGTGTGTGTGTGTGTGAGCGAAACAGAATGAGAGATGTATGATTGAGCTTATGAGTCTGAACAGCTCGTCTTAAAGGGGAAAAAGAGAAAGAGAGAGAGATGGAGGCTCCTGACTATGAGCATGCACACCGCATCTGTCAGATGCTTCACATGTCTGTCAGTTCTCTCTCTAAGACACACTTGCTTTTTCACATGTCTAGGGTGTCAAAGTAGTAACTTGTTTTATCAATCAAATAATGTAGTAATGAGAGTACTGAGGAAAGACATTGAGGAAAAATAAATTCAGGTCCAATCATAATAAAGGAGTTAGCTGTGGTTAAATTACATTCCAGGAATTGGATATCATAGGGTGTGAGGCATTGTGACACATTTTGCAAAACCTGAAACTGATGCCTATACAGGAGCATCTCAATAAATAAGAATGTCGTGGAAAAGTTCATTTCAGTAATTCAACTCAAATTGTGAAACTCGTATATTAAATAAATTAAATGCACACAGACTGAGGTAGTTTAAGTCTTTGGTTATTTTAATTGTGATGATTTTGGCTCACATTTAACAAAAACCCACCAATTCACTATCTCAACAAATTAGAATACTTCATAAGACCAATAAAAAAACATTTTTAGTTAATTGTTGGCCTTCTGGAAAGTATGTTCATTTACTGTATATGTACTCAATACTTGGTAGGGGCTCCTTTTGCATTAATTACTGCCTCAATTCAGCGTGGCATGGAGGTGATCAGTTTGTGGCACTGCTAAGGTGGTATGGAAGCCCAGGTTTCTTTGACAGTGGCGTTCAGCTCATCTGCATTTTTTGGTCTCTTGTTTCTTGTTTTCCTCTTGACAATACCCATAGATTCTCTGTGGGGTTCAGGTCTGGTGAGTTTGCTGGCCAGTCAAGCACACCAACACCATGGTCATTTAACCAACTTTTGGTGCTTTTGGCAGTGTGGGCAGGTGCCAAATCCTGCTGGAAAATGAAATCAGCATCTTTAAAAAGCTGGTCAGCAGAAGGAAGCATGAAGTGCTCTAAAATGTATTGGTAAACAGGTGCAGTGATGTTAGTTTTCAAAAAACACAATGGAGCAACACCAGCAGATGACATTGCACCCAAATCATCACAGACTGTGGAAACTTAACACTGGACTTCAAGAAACTTGAGCTATGAGCTTCTCCACCCTTCCTCCAGACTCTAGGACCTTGGTTTCCAAATGAAATACAAAACTTGCTCTTATCTGAAAAGAGGACTTTGGACCACTGGACAACAGTCCAGTTCTTCGTCTCCTTAGCTCAGATAAGACGCCTCTGACGACAACTGTAGCCAAATTCCTTGACACATCTGTGTGTGGTGGCTCTTGATGCCTTGACCCCAGCCTCAGTCCATTCCTTGTGAAGTTCACCCAAATTCTGAATCGATTTTGCTTGACAATCCTCATAAGGCTGCAGTTCTCTCGGTTGGTTGTGCATCTTTTTCTTCCACACTTTTTCCTTCCACTCAACTTTCTGTTAACATGCTTGGATACATCACTCTGTGAACAGCCAGCTTCTTTGGCAATGAATGTTTGTGGCTTACACTCCTTGTGAAGGGTGTCAATGATTGTCTTCTGGACAACTGTCAGATCAGCAGTCTTCCCCATGATTGTGTAGCCTAGTGAACCAAACTGAGAGACCATTTTGAAGGCTCAGGAAACCTTTGCAGGTGTTTTGAGGTGATTAGCTGATTGGCATGTCATCATATTCTAATTTGTTGAGAGAGTGAATTGGTGGGTTTTTGTTAAATGTGAGCCAAAATCATCACAATTAAAAGAACCAAAGACTTAAACTACTTCAGTCTGTGTACATTTAATTTATTTTAATACACGAGTTTCACAATTTGAGTTGAATTACTAAAATAAATGAACTTTTCCACGACATTCTAATTTATTGAGAATCGCACCTGTATAACCAGACAGTGGGACGTTAAACACATACAGTCTATTCTGTACATTTAACCACAATTTGATGTTGTTTGAACTGGAGGTCATGTGAGAACAAGACCTGTTGTCACATCAGCTCAGACAATTCGCGGCACTGTTGGAAAAGTTCTTTATTGACGTTATATATGTACAAAGCCTTTAAAATGAGTGCTTTGAGACACTTTTGAGACCCTTCATATAATTTAACACCACTTGACAGTTGCAGTATTAAGCCTAGAAAACCATGATAAAAATGAGCTTAAAATACAGAATTCACCAAAAACCTTTGTGAGCAGCCAAGAGTATACCTGCATGTTTTGTTCACATTAATTTTATTCCTCTGACTTTTTTCATCAAAGTCAACCGCCCACATATCTCCCCTCCTACACTCATCCCCCTCTGCCTCATCACAGCCCAGAGGGTCTAATGTTTTATCCCACAGCCATTTACAACAAACTAATGCAGCACAATTTCACACACACCAAATCCCAGATGTCAGTATGTAAAGGTCTTAGTTTCGCCAGTGTCAACATCAGATACGGCCACCCTGCTGAGGTTTTCCTGCACAACACTGTGTCATACGAGTTTCAAAGTGGTTCAATACCACCACCACTCTAAAACCAACAAAGAGGAGAAACACAGAGGTGTACTTGATGTCTGCAGAGTCAGTCAGCTTTATTCAAATAGAATTGCTAAATAGAGTGCTAAAAAAGTATGCAAATCTAGCTCATTCTTTCCAATCATACACCAATCCAATTACCTGATATGGACCTGCAAAGTGGACTTAACAGGGTATCTTGCCACTTTATGAAAGACTTCAAATCATAGCGAGCATGCATGTTGAGGCACTAGATTAGTGCTTCTCAAAGTCTGGACCCCGGTCCAGATCCGGACCATACCGCCTCCATTTCGTATTTCAAGAGCACTAATTATATTTCCTACTTTGATAAACGCATACTGAACTTGTAAATCATTTGTTTAGTTTTTATTGTATTTTTGAAGATGGTCCGAAATGAAAATGCGAAGGCGAGATATTTAAACTTTTCCTTCATGACATTTGTTGTCATGATGATATCCAATGAGCATTTGACATAATGAAGTGCTGCATTTCCTTACACAGCATTTAATATCATCATCACAATACCATACAAAATGTTCGGGTCTGTATGATATTTTTTATGTTTTTAAAAGACGTCTCTAATACTGACTACGCATTTTTTATTTATTAGAGGCTCCCAGCTTGACAAATACAGATTGAGTTTATATGAATAATATATGCAAATACTTTTATAAACATAAAAATATAATAATCCCATCCATGTGACTCATGTGTTGTCTGAGGTTGATGTAGTTCCAAATGAATGTGCTATGTGAACTTCGGTTGAAATCCCCTGCACAGTGTGTAGGGAGCAGTGAAGACTGTGTAAGGACCCTGTGAATCAGAACCCATCTAGTAAAGGGCTTATTAAACAGGTGCACATTAGTGAAGGTTTGTGTAATAATTAATGCACTAGGGGTCGACCGATTATCGGCGCCGATATTAAGCATTTTACCGATTATCGATATCGGCCATTTTCAAAACATATTTGCCGATATATTTTTTTTATTATAAAAAAAAAAAAAAAAAATCTTTTATAATGCAAACAAACATACTATTTACAGGTGACATTATTTATTGGTGACTAAATAATACAGGTGAAACTATTTAATGTTTAAATGCACTATTTGGCTCGATGCAGCCTGTCTGAGCTCAACACTCTGTGAGAGTGAGGCGATCTCTCAATCTCTGAGAGCAATCTCCGCCCACCGCTCATCTGATATGTAGAGAGTCACGAGTCCGACCAATCAACGCAGAAAACTGAAGGCAGTCTCACACCAAGAGCACTTGCTAACTGGAGCTGCCTCAGTGATCACGCATCAGTTGTCTCTCAAAGGTAAGGCAGCAGCAGACGTTGCTGAAGTTGCAATAAATCACAATCCACTACGATGTGGAAAATGCGGGCGGAATCGCGGAATGCAGTCATATAATGGAATTTACCGTATAACGCGGAATGTCATGGAATTTGTCGAAGTTTGGATGAATTAATCAAAAGTAGGTCAGTACACTTAAATCGACTCGCGCTATGGACTAGTATCTATAAATATTAAGCTGCAAAAACACTATTTAAATATAAATCCTGCATGTTCTGCATCTCTGTTAATGAATGACACAGACGATGCGGTTTCATTTACTGCACACATACATACTGAAGCGCGTGACGCTCGCAGTGACTTCAGCATCTGCCGTCTCACTAAATGAGGACATAAATACATGAACAACATCCCCAGAACTGCTCGGACAGTCACTTCATGAGCATTTGACCGTTTCATTTGAGTAAAACGATCGTCATATCATATATACATAGGCTACAGAAACCTAAAAGGTTCTCATGGCAACCTGTCAAAATATAAGTTCGGTTTAGCCGAATATATTACTGTATACGTAATACAACTACAACAATTATTACAACTTTTGTTGAGAATAATCACACAATATGTTATTTCTTCCATGTTTTAATTTTAATAGTAAACTCATTTGTTTGCCAAAAATAAAGTCTAACTCTCATTTGATTAAAAGATAAATTAAATTAATGTTTTATGCCTTCATTTGCACTGTACTGTAAATTAAAACCAACGGAAATTTTGTTGTTATTAACAGTTTTCAGAATTAAAGACATGTTTAAAAGCATTTAAAGAACGTTTTTTTTGTCAGTTTTCTTGATATTATTAATTTTGGCATTCATTTTCATTTTTACACCAGACACATATATCGGTTCAAAATATCGGTTATCGGTCTACTTGATCTGTAATAATCGGTATCGGCATCGGCCCTGAAAAACACATATCGGTCGACCCCTAGACAGAATCCCTCTGTCTTTTCACATGCCTGTCTGTCTGATGCTGGGACTGAGAGCCAACAAACAGTTGAGAGGTCACACACACACACACACACACACACACACACCAATTTCACTTGCATGCATTCATTGCACACTCTCTCTCTCTCTAGGTAAGAGCCCAGAACACAATTAGTGTGCCAGCTTTTCCTCCAACTCTCGCTCTCTCTCGTCCGTCCCTCCCCCACCATCTACAGCCCTGCAGCTCACTGGCGGAAGATCAGCACTCACATACCTCAGTGATTTGATTCACCAACACAGCTCCAGCGGTGAGTGCACACACATACATCCATGTAACCATACTATCATAGCAAGATCTAAAGCAGGGGTCACCAACATTTTTGTGAGATAGGGCTACCTGAAGGGATAAAATAGTCTCAAGGGCTACTTGTTTGTTATATTCCAATATATATATATATATATTACATCTTGGTATCTTACCATTGATAAACATTAATGATTTCTCACAAGCATTTTACCTTTTTATCAATCCAGGAAAATATTCCAGAACAATTTTGAAAAATAGGCCATCACAACAAATTGTTTCCAAATCATATATTTATCATGATGTTAATTTAGGAAGGAAATGTTTTCCAATCAATTTACAAACAAACATTGCAGCTCTGGAGATGAAGTTCATGTGTTCTTGTCTAGAGGTCGACCGATGTGGGTTTTTCTCTGGCCGATGCCAATGACGATATTTAGAAATCAGGACAGCCGATGGCTGATATATTATGCCGATGTGTGGCCGATTGTCTTTTTTTTCTTCATCTCATAAAATCTAAGTCAAGTAATAAGATGTAAAGTGATACATAAAATTGCTTAAATTAAACATTTATTAAACAAAACAAGCCTCTCCAATCAGTGCACTTAATTTAATGTAGTGCAGTATAATTTAAATAAAAATAATGTATACATTAAATAATACATACACAGGTAATCAAAAATCTAGGACATTTTTTTTGTGCACAAAAAATTACATAAATAATATAATAAATAAAATAAACAAGAGTAGTGTTACACAGTAGCAACCAGCAAAAAACACAAGCCAATAAAATATCCACACATTTATTGAAAGAAAATTGGACAGATAATTTATTAATATTAAATAGCAATGTATTATTTTTATTCAGTTCTATGCAACAGAATCAGACATAACTGTTGTTGTTGTTGTTGTTTTTGACTAATTATCCAAATAATGTATAGTCCTGCAAACAGGGTTTTTCCTTTCTCTGAGGCGAAGGTGGTACATCCTGAACATGTGCACACAATGTACCCTTCAACTGCCTGAAACAAACACTTTTTACATGCAATGTATTTTAGGTGTTATAACAATTATATGATTGAAGAAAATGACAATTCTAAAGTTATGTTTTATTTTCTGTCACCTAATGTTTTATTGTTATTTGTTTTTAAAATAGCCTCATGAAATGTTTTCTTTTTCCTCAGAAATTCTGTGTTAAATCCACAATTTTTGATAGTATATTTGTATTATATCATAAAAGTACAGAATCCAGAAACATTAAGTCAAACCAGAATTTATGAATTGTTATGAATTAGTAATGATGAATATAAGTTGTTGAACTAATATATAATCAATGATTCAGTTTACTTGATTGTTTTTGATATGCCATACGTATACCATGATACCATAAAACCGTGGTATTTTCTGAGACGATTATCATACCGTGCAAATCTTATACCATTACAACCTTAATTTCTAAGAGAAAAAAAATGATATTATTATTAATATTATGAGGCAACCCAAACCCGTTTCTTGATTTAAAACAATATCACTCATTAGAACATACAGAAACTAAGAAATACATTTTTCTATTTAGATATTTATTTTGTTAAGGAAAATTAATGGTCTGTTTCTACAACTTTCTATTTGGAGCAAAAAATCTGGCTTTAAACTTGAAAGAAATAAAGATTTGACATTTATCATGATAATTATCGATGTCGACTGATATGAAAATAACTATTGTGATAATATTTTGGGCCATATCGCTCAGCTCTAATCACTAGTAAACAAGCAGCGCTGCCCTTATGATCTTTAATATGCATTATACAGAGGCAAGATTAAAATAAAAAATACCATCGAAACTTTTCTAGAACAGTAAGTTCCTCTCAGACATACATTCATATAAACTCCTACCCATAACTGAATCAGAATTTGTTTAGCATCTCAACCGATTTGAATCGTCACATGTTTGAATCGATTCTCAGCCGGCTCGCGGTTAATTGTTACATACCTACTCTTAATAGGTCAGTAGTAGTGTAACTACCGTTAATATGTCAAGTGGACACTGATATCGACCAGCATCAAAATAATCAGCCTGTTTAATACATCAGTCATTAGTTTGGTTTTAAACACTTACAAATCTTTTGTTTTTAACAAGAGAAAGGAGTAGGTGGCCTTGAACATTTGCCAGAGAGGAGGCTTGCTGTTAATAACTTACCATTTGCAAGCTCAAAAACAGGCAAACGTGTAAAACCAAGGATACAACAGCTTCCTGAGCCCACCTGGCATTCTTTCGCATATGTGTTGATGAAGCAGGTGCAAAGACACTAATCACTTGTACATTCCAAAAAAAGCCTTTTCCTGATGCAAGCATGTGCATCAGTGTGTAATCTCTTCATAAACAGCTGGCTCTATCGCACTCAAACTGTATCTCAAACAACAACTTTTCTCCCTTCAGAGCCGCAACAGATCTTAAGGTGTCCCATCTCTTCATGCTCTAATGCCTGGACACAGCCAGACTACAGAAGACTTTCTGCTGGAAACACAATGAAAAATTCAGACCAGACTTGAGTTAAACTTCTGCAAAGATTAATTTTGATGATACTGATTTCATTTGTTTGGTACCAGCCTAAATGTGTATTATCTTAATTTACTGATTAAATGTAACAATTTGACTCAAAAGATGTACACTTTTAGAAAAAAAATGCTTTATTAAAAGGTAAAATCTATTTAAACTTAAATGAAAATATTAATTTCTATCACTGATGTGAACTGACCACACAGAATATGCCGAAAATCAAAAACTGCAGCTGTGTCAGATATTAGCACAATAATACACTCTACAAAATATTGTCCAATTATCATTATCGAAAAAATCCTCCAAAATATCGAGATATCATTTTTTTTCAATATCGCACACCCCTAACTGCACACTTCAAGTGTAACATCAAACAAAGCGCATCCTGTGCAATGAAGCCCAATTGGAATTGGAAACAGAATACGGGTGTTTCTAAAGCAAACACAGCATCATCGCACATCTGGTTAAAAACTAAGCTCCGAATCCATTCTGAAATTCTCAGAATCCATCCAGAATCGTTGGAGAGCAAATCGAGATGCATCGATGGATCGATTTATTCTCCCACTCCTATCGCACCCCTACTTCAGAGCATAACATGAATCCAAAACACTATCAAACCAGAGACCAAAACACGCTTGAGCCTTATTTCCTGGAAGAGAAAGTCATTATTGTTCCTGTGTTTACACAGAGAAACATATTAAATTATATTTATCACCAAATACATTTCCAAACCATATATAATGCCAAAACAGTGAAGACAGATTTAAGCAGGAATAAATAAGCGCACTTTAAGATTTGTTACGTGATTAGCATGGATGTACACCTTAAATTCACAATAAATAAAAGAAAGCAAGAGATCTTTTTTTCTGTATTGTGTAACATATTATCAGAAGAGGAAAAAAAGTTGGGACTTGGTTCTATAAAACAGTTGTTGACAGGATTTAAAACAATAAATATGAGCTTGCAGGGAGTTGTGGAGGGATGGGGTTTAAACTGACTAAATACATATCTCTGACCATTTCTTCACTAAATTTACATTACATTTTGCTACCCGGGTGCCACCAACCCCCTTACCGGTTACTTTTAGACGAAACTTACGATCCCTTTCTCCCTCACATCTTTCCTCTGTAGTATCCTCCTCTTTTCCCTCACCTACCCATTTCTCATCTCTGGGTGTGAATGCAACTACTGAAACTTTATGCTCTACCTTAACCTCTTGTCTAGACTTAAGACTAGGTTAAGTTTTAGAGCTTGCAGTGTTCTTCATGAACATCGGACCAGACTCCGAGCGGCAGAGAGAAAATGGCACAAAGCAAACGATTCGTCAGACCTGAGTAGGTATCAATCGCTGCTTTCATTTTTCTCCGCTGAAGTCCACACTGGCAAATCATCATACTTCCATTACAAGATCGACAGTGCTCCAGATATGGGTAATCTCTTCAGAACATTTCATTCTCTCCTCTGTCCCCCTTCACCACCTCCCACCACTTCTATAACAGCTGATGACTTTGCCACTTTTTTCACAGACAAAATTAGAACGATCAGTAGTCAGTTTTCACCTCCACTCACACAGAACTTCCAACCACATCCACTGCTCAACCTCCCATCTTCTCCTTCTGTCCCCTCACTGAGGCAGAAGTATCCAAACTTCTCCTCTCCAGCCATCCTACAGCATGTCATCTAGACCCAATCCCCTCGCACCTTCTCCAAGCAATCTCTTCCACACTCTTACCAGCACTCACGCACATTATCAACACATCTCTCCTCACAGGCATCTTCCTCGCATTCAAGCAGGCTCGGGTAACACCACTGCTCAAAAAAACTAAATTTACAACAAACACGTCTCTTATAGAAAACTACAGACTAGGGGTCGACCGATATGTGTTTTTCAGGGCCGATGCTGATACCGATTATTACAGATCAAGTAGACCGATAACCGATATTTTGAACCGATATACGTGTCTGGTGTAAAAATGAAAATGAATGCCAAAATTAATAATAAAAAGAGCTCTGACAAAAAAACGTTATTTAAATGCTTTTAAACATGTCTTTAATTCTGAAAACTGTTAATAACAACAACATTAAATAAACAGTAATATTAATAATAACATAAGTGCAGGGATCACCCAGAAGCATTCTGTAAACATTTTGTAAAACTTAAAGTAAACGATTTAGCGTGTGTGTGATTATTCTCAACAAAAGTTGTAATAATTGTTGTAGTTGTATTACGTATACAGTAATATATTCGGCTAAACCGAACTTATATTTTGACAGGTTGCCATGAGGACCTTTTAAGTTTCTGTAGCCTATGTATATATGATATGACGATCGTTTTACTCAAATGAAACGGTCAAATGCTCATGAAGTGACTCTCTGAGCAGTTCTGGGGATGTTGTTCATGTATTTATGTCCTCATTTAGTGAGACGGCAGATGATGAAGACACCGCGAGCATCACACGCTCGAGTATGTATGTGTGCAGTAAACGAAACCGCACGTCTGTGTCATTCATTAACAGAGATGCAGAACATGCAGGATTCATATTTAAATAGTGTTTTTGCAGCTTAATATTTATAGATACTAGTCCATAATGCGAGTCGATTTAAGTGTACTGACCTACTTTTGATTAATTCATCCAAACTTCGACACATTCCGCGACATTCCGCGTTATACGGTAAATTCCATTATATGACTGCATTCCGCGATTCCGCCCGCATTTTCCGCATCGTAGTGGATTGTGATTTATTGCAACTTCAGCAACGTCTGCTGCTGCCTTACCTTTGAGAGACAACTGATGCGTGATCACTGAGGCAGCTCCAGTTAGCAAGTGCTCTCGTGTGAGACTGCCTTCAGTTTTTCCGTTGATTGGACTCTCGACTCGGTGACTGCTCTCAGAGATTGAGAGATCGCCTCACTCTCACAGTGTTGAGCTCAGACAGGCTGCATCGAGCCAAATAGTGCATTTAAAAATTTAATAATTTCACCTGTATTATTTATTCACCAATAAATAATGTCACCTGTAAATAGTATGTTTGTTTGCATAATAAAAAAAATAAAAATAAAAATCTGTTTTGCCGTGCCGACTTGGTGTTAGGGGCACTTCCTCTGTCTGTTTGCCTCTTCAAGATGAACCGTTTTATTTATTCCCCAATTGTAAGTCGCTTTGGATAAAATCGTCTGCAAAATGACTAATTGTAAATGTAAATGATCGGAGAAGTCCGACATGTCACCAAATAAGCCTGTCTTTCTCTTAGAAACATCAAGTTATGTATTTTTTTATTCAATATTAAAAAAACAGAGCCTACATCACCCTAAATTACAAACAAATCACAGAGAGAGCGAGAGGACGAGAGCTTCTCGGCATCCTCTTTCTTCAGTCAGCCTGGATGTGAATCACTGTCTCTTTGGCAGCTTTAAAAACATAAAATCTAATGTGTTGAGTTTGACTATGTGGAGCTCATTGTGTTACAAACCTAAACCTCATTTATCTATGATGCTGTGATGTATAATGAAGTATGCTAAGAGGACACATGGAGACTTTAATAGATTATTAAATTTACAGCCCTTGTCCAAACAGAGCATGAGTGCTGAGCCGACTACACATATTTAAAAGCCATAATAGCAGCAAATGACCCCAGATCAGTAGGATGATTCCACAACGTTCTGGAACAAATTCCTCTATTCTAGTATTTGGTTATGTGCTGCATTGTGTGAGAAACCGTGCAGTGTGAGCTAAACCCCCAGGAAATTGGTACAGGAGCTAGAGCCAGGTAAGAGAGCATATGCTGAAGGGAGATATAAAACCCACACACACACACAACCACAATCCCCACCTTAATCACCTCTCAGTTGATGGAGGCTATTTGTGTGGCCAGAGATAGCTGGCTACAGCCTGAGAGAGGGAATGAGCACATCAGTATAAGCATGTGCGCGTTAAAATAGACCTCATCAAATGCATAAAATAATGAAACTAGGAATGCGTGTAGACCCAAATAATTTGTTCTTTGTGCTGACATACAGCAACAACCCTACAATAAAACATCTGGACCAACACTGATATTTCCTGCAGGTGAGCGACAGGACAATATAAATCTCTCAGGCATGCTACAAAAACAGCTCTCACCTAATCAACATATAAATCAACACCAGATATGAATATATGGAAAATATCCATGCTGCTCTGGGAATCACTGCAACTGACAATTGTATAGGTTTAAATAAATAAGAGGTGTAATAATAAATAAGTAATCTGATCCATTAATTACATTTCTCTTTTGGAATTAATAAAGTTCAGATTTTGTTGTAATTAAAGTTTCTTAAATAACAACAACTGATCTGTTGAATTCATACTCCTGGATACAGCCTAGCGTATCACTCATGAGGTCATTTAATGTAATCTGAGCACAATGGCTTCCACGTTTAGTCTCAGTGCAGTGCAGTGTATGGACATTGTGATAAAAAGAAGCACAAAATTAAACTTGAGGAAGTGTCCCACATCAGAACAAAGCAATATTGATGATTCACCTTTAAGCTTAAGGATTCTGAAGATTCTGGAACTCATTACTAAACTGTATGTTTTAATCAGATGTGTTTCCAGCCTTTCTTCTGTACGGGGGCATTCATCAAAAAATGTGTCCCAATATTTTTGGGATACTGTTAAATATTTATATAAATTGGCTTTGCAGTACAAATTGGAGCTGCTTCATTGCTGACAAATATGATTTGCAGGGTTTGTTTCTAGTTTGTTGTTGTATAGTCAGTATCTAATAATATTATAGAAATATGACAGAAAGAGTTTGCTATGGAAGAATATTATACCTGAAGCTCACATAGCACTGAGATTCCAGTGAAAATATATTAGTCGACATGCAAAGAGGCCATTGTGTTTACTAAGAACATATGTGTCTTCACATCTCAAGCCCCTGAGCCCTTGAACTGATGCATATCAGTCCTGTAAGCAACATGTGGGCAAGTCTATCTCTCTTATCTGCCCTACCCACACCTTCTGCCAATCTCACTGTTATTCCAAGCCAAAGCAACATTTTGTACAGTCGCTGATTACTGCCTTTAAAGTATCTATTAAATATTTCTGCAAGCAAAGTGGATAAAGGTGGTGTAAAATATCAGGTTAGACGCCAAATCTAATTATGGCTTTTCTCCCTGCACTGGTGGACCAGCCAAAGACACAGACCAAGGGCAAACAATAGGTCTGTATGTAAGAAATTATAATAAATGCGAAACAAGAACAAAGGATTAAGTTTATGGAAAGCAAAAAGACAAGGAACTTTCCATGAGAATAAATAAGAGAGCATCACACAAATCAAAAAAGTGGAGACAGTTAAAACAGTATGACCTTCTTTTAGTCTGGGGCCGTTTGCATAAAATATTTAGTCTTAAAAATAGTCATCTAATTTTGTTTTTTAAGACTGGTCAAAATTGTAAAAATTCGGTTACATTAAAACATTACCCCTTGGTTAACTGCTAGGTTTTTGCTACTGGCCCCTGCTGTCAGATCTCTATCATGATACAGAGGCTTTCAAATTCCATAGACACAAAAAAATTAAAAAGCCTTATCCGACATGCACAGCTTGAATAAAAAAAACGCTTAATCATGTTGTGGATCAGTATTTTCCATTCTTATAGTTTTGAGCTCAGCTCACAGACCCTATTAACAAATTCAACAACATCAGAACATCACAGCCATGCCACACCAGCCATTAACGAACTAGCACTACATTAAACTTAAAGGGTTAGTTTACACAAAAAATGTATATTGCTCCAAAACCGTATGACTTACTATGCAGCATGATAGCTTCAGTCACCATTCACTTTCATTTTTCCCCTCATACAATAAGCAAATTGTGACTGATGCTGTCAAAGTTTTAATTTTTTTTAGTGATCTAACACTTGTCATTTGCAATGTCATTTTTACAACATTGTATTATTATTTATTTTTAAGAAAAGCCTTTTCGTCCTTCTATGAACAGAAGGATGTCCATTGGTATTGAAGCATGCGGCTGGTGAACTTAAATGTTCCGTCGGTATCGATTCTGACTGAAGTTTGGAGATCAGCTGCAATAATCAGTTCAATTTTTATCTGCTGAAATCTGAGTGATGGTGCTCGTGCACTTCCTCTCACTTGATTGACAGCTTGTCAAAAGCGCTCGCGCCCTGCACGCGAAGCGATGGATGGAGCTTTCGAGCAAATCCACAAGTACAGGCGACTACATCACACACAAACATCAAAATACACACATGCGGTCTCCTAACAGCATATTATAAAACAGCATGAGACTGATTTTAAGCAGACACTCTTAGCGTGAGTTTTTAGGGAGAACGAGTTAAAGTTAGTAATTCCCCTGAGGAGAGCGGTGGTCAGACAGCTCCCTCTACATCAACAATAACACGCTGAAAGCGTTCTACAACACCTCTGCTGCAAAACCATCTCTCGTGCAACTTTAGCCACGAGAACAGAGGTTAAATGCATTATAACGGCCTCTTAAAACAGCAGGTAAATAGTACGCGTACTTCTAACGGTACAATAAGATCTCCCAGCACACTATCCGACTGGAAATTGAGCGCAGCGATTTACCTTAAGTTCCGCACTCTCCGCCATCTTGTGACTGCTAGCGTACGCATGACGCTATCGGGTCACGTGGTGTGCATGCGCATCTCGTTGCCGGCGTAACCGTTAACACGTTTTTCAAACAGTAGTGTCCAAAATGTTGCTCTGCGTTTTTGAGAGGAAAGCCTGTATGTTTTGTAAAAGTTAATATGGTTACTTCCCAAAAACAGGGACGTCACGAGATTCATGGATAGGCAGGCTGTTTTTAGGGCGTCTGAGCATACTTCCACAGGATTTTTAAATCTCCAAAAAGTTAATTCATTTATTTTAGTATGACAATTTCAAATCTATTACAATAATGTTAAAATAAAATAGAAACCTCTGTTAGACACTCATCTACATTTTTTTTACATCCAAATAAATAACTTAGCTACACTCTATCCACATCATTACAACACCAACACAAGGAACAAAAATGCTGTAGCATCCAAAGTACCTGGATTTTATTTTAAATAAGAAAACATGCAGGTAGAACATAGACCATTTTAGGTATATCTTACGGCTTAAAAACATTGAGGAGAAGATCATTTGTAATGTCACTGAATTTACAAAATTGTTATGACCCCCTAAAAATCTCATTCAGAGATGTAGATATAAATAAATCCAGCATGCATAAGTTGGTTTTCTAGGTAAAATGAATGAATTAATTAATTAATGGATAAATGAATTATCACGAAATATCATCGTTTTAAGCGGTTTTAACTAAATAAAGTGTGTAACAGGAAAAAAAACGTATGTATTAATAAATAACTTTTTAATAGACAACACAAAATAAATACTTTATTTTTCTTAGGCCTATTCAAAACTATAAATGACAAGTGCATGGTTAAATTATAAATAATTACAAAATATTTTTGTACTTTAGTTTGCTTTTTGTATTTTTCATGCCTTCTGCCAGAGTGGGTGCACGTGCCAGACATGGTCTAAAATAAGTGTGTATCGCTGAATAAGCACATCGGCAATGTGCAATGTCTGTGTTTAACACTAGATGGTAGTGTTGTATTTCACAACAGCAATAGACGCTGAGACTCATTTTTGGGTTAGTGCGTTTATAATGGTTCCAAAAAAACACAAAACGCTACTGAACGCGCTTGCAGTGTTTGCAAAAATATAGCCTAGCCTAAACATATTTATTGAAACTCTGGAATGTTTGGAAAGGGATCAGTACGTTTTCATGAGAAAACACTTTTAAACATTAGACTACTGTTTATAAGTAGTATATATTATACTATTTCTAGCGGCTATATATGTATGTGTTTGTCTGTAGGATAGCCTACAGCAAGATAACGATCAGGGCGTTATTATTATCACGCAAATGTTTTTCCAGGCATGAATTTCAGGTAAGATAAATACAGTTTCTGGATTTAGAATTCGTGTCTGAAAATAGACATTTAATCTGCGATAATTAAAAAGTTACAACGTTCGAAACATTGTGTGACGAAGATATTTTGAATTTATGAGTCAGTACTTGTGGTTTTAATTAAACTTTTATTGAAGAATGAAACAAGATATAATATTATTTTCGGGAAAAAGAGAGCGACAGAGAGAAAGAAACACTCCAGAGGTCTTATGATATTTAGTTTGAGCAAGTTCATGTGGAATAACAACTTTTGTGGTATTCTCAATTGTTTATTTGGAAAATATGGGATAAGTGCTTGTTCAAACTTGTGTTTGTTGTACATTAATATGAAGAACAGCTGATTTTCAATTATTTGTGGGTTAGTTAATTTCGAATGGATAGGTCTGAAATGTTGCTTATTTAAAGTGCTTAAAATTGATGATACACAATTAATTTGGGCTAGCACATCAGTGAATTCATTTAGAGAAAAACAAATACATGTAAAAACACATAAATAATAAGAATAATAATCAACAATTCCAGTTTATGAAATTTCACATTATACAGTTCATTGCACATTGCCACATATTATGTATTTGTATTGTTTAAAAAACTATTTACACAAGTAACAACATAATTATTCGAATGTTTCTTGTCATCCTCTGGCTTGTATTACTGTTTTCATAAAGTAATCCTAGACACTTTCATCCGCGGTGGAATGTTCAAATGCCAGTGAATAGCCTACTTGGGATGGATTGTGATTCAGCAGTCCTCGGGCCTCGGTGTTCGGTGTGCATAACTTGAACCTCTCAAACAGAGTGTAAATGGAGAATTCCTTTAGGGGAGGTTTACAGATGTCACCGGAGTCCTGGGATGCAGCTTTAAGTTAGGGTGGTAAGAGGGGTGGCTTGAATGTGCAGGTCCCTGTGCAGTGGCGTGGAGTGAGCATTTTGCAGGAGAAATGGTGAAGAGCGTCGTGAGCTTCTGGGAAAAGGTTGATTTAGTTCCATGAAGGGAAATCTACAGCTAAACCTATAGAATTATTTACTGAATCATGCGACTTTCTCCAAATGTCACAGTGACACACAATGATACAACATTCGGTATGTCTAATGAATGAAGATTAGATCAAACTCCTTTTTAATTATCATCACTTAGCAGTTAGTCAAATGCAAATATTGATGTTTTAATGCTTTTTAAGTATAATTTGTTTTAAAAAGTAGCACTTGCATATTTCTTTCATAATTCTTTTAGAATAATGTAACAAAAAAAGTTTATGGTTGATAGTGTATGTCTCTAAATACCTTTAAGCTTCTGCTGAATTGCATAACGAGCCTTTCTCTCCTGATCCAACTCGTTGCACAATGTGTCTAAATACAATAAAAAGAAACAAATCATAAATCATTTGGGGTGGGTCACAAATTTGAAATGTTTTTAGAATCCCTGTGACCTATTATTTTCTTGAATTATTCTTTCTGTCTGAAAGTATGCAAGTGTTACTTTTTCTAAGCTGTCATTTTTTCTTTTCACTAGTGCACAAATATGTATTACCTCTGACAATCTGCAGCTGCTGCACCATCTCCTCTCGATAAGACAGTTCCCTCTTCATTTGATCCTGAAAATTATCTGTTAGAGTCAACACGTATTATATTAACTCAAGTTATAAATAGAAGAAATGATATAGCAAATTAAAGCATGGTGTGAATCAATTACCTTTCAAACTTTGAAATTCCCGTTCCAGTTTTTTTCTTATCTCCACTTGCTCCAAGAGCTGTTTTTGGAGCTCCTCTGTGGAAAGCGACAGGAATCACATCATTTATCATATCACTGTAACTTTTAATCACCACACATGTCCCAATAGCTTTTGAGTAAGCTACAGTCTCTTAGAGAAAATGATCCCGAGTAAATCAGTATTTTTTATCATGTATTTTCACTCCCTGCTTGGTTTTCTTGTCTAATAGCGCTATTTGGGTTACTAAGGCTAAACACACGGTGCCCGTGTTCTCAAGCATGACATTGCTAAATAATTAGGACAGTTGCCTGAGGGGTGTGTGGAAAACGAGCCTGGCCATGTGGATCGTCTGCAGTTCAAGGACAATTCTCAGTTATACACAACTGTGTAGCGATCACACGCATTTTTAAATGCACAATGCGTGTAAAATGGCGAAACATTGCACACAAAGAGCTATTTGCCTTAAAACTAGACATTGCCTTGTCTGTTTAAATTGTGTTTAGCCAATTGGCTGCCTCTGTTTGTAAATTGTCACGTTATCTTGTGTATAAGCAGCTATTTTAACAACCAACCATATTAGCTTAGCTTACAATGGAATAGAACAGCATAAAATTGTCCATAAAGTATCTAAATATTTACCTTTCGCCATATTCTCGATGTCTTTCCCGAAATTAAATCTGTTATCAGTATTTCTCAACGATGCGTCGCCTGCCACAAAATAAGGAAGAAATATAGCCTATTATCACACTGAATTTTTAAGATGATTTTTTTTGTATAAATATATAATGTTGTTTTAAAACACACACACACACACACACACACAAGAACAATAATTGTATTGATACTCACTTGGGTTCTCTTTGGTAACAGTGATATGATCTGATTTGTGTGATTCACATTCGTCGTCAGTGGGGCTGTTGATTGAAATATGTGAATCTAAAAGAAAATAGTCTTGTTAGCAGGCCACTTATTCAGATTAAATAATTAAATTCTATAATTTCTTCTAAAATCGACGAAATGAAAGTCGTTAAAATTAGACGCTATATAATAGGCTGCTAATGACATGTAAATTGGGGACATTTTTCCCAGTCATCTCAATAGCCAAAAAAAAATGTTGTCCTACTTTACGCAAATTCACTTACTTAAATGTTAATTTGTTAAACTGTCTTACCGTGTGTTTCCGTTGCGCAGCGAGGAGGTTTAGAGGCCGAACAGGGCCGTGTGTTCTGAAGAGATGCTCCATCCTTTTCATGAGAGTACACCTGCAATTAACCAAGCATTTAACAAATAAATACAACCCCAATTATGCGTAATGTTCTTCTTTTCTTACGCAACCATGCGTCAGACAACAGACTGCGTTTGTACTCTTCTAATGATCTACGAATATTTGGCAACATCAAGCCAAATGATTCGTATTAGAAGGTAAATTCGGTCAGATGGACTGACAAAGAGAATAATTTGCGCAGTATCCACAGGGGAGCCCTTACACCAGCCCGCGGGCGACGACAGAAATGACCATTCATTCTAAACATTTCATTTACTATAATTACGCGCCGCGGGGTTCTTTTATTTAGATCGTTCTACGGTTAATACATAGAATATAAACGATCTGTATCCATAACAACATAAATTGCAAATTGTTCACAAATAGAAAACCATGAATGTAGAGTCCATAGGCTCAATTATGCGTCATTACTTGCTATTACAGTTGAAAGAGTGCTGTATCAGACAAGTGCTATTCTGAACAATGACTGTTTTAATTCAGTCTGCCATTTTATTAATTCAAAATAATTTGACACTAAGAGGGAGCTATTTATTTGATGTTTTAATACTGGATATGGATTCAAATGGTTTCAGTGCCACTGAATATGACAGTTGGTGTGACTCACTTCGTAAGTAATGGCATCACTTTTCTTTGCCACCTGCTTGTCCTGCTTTTGATCAGGGGAGCCCGCGTCACTAAAAGTGGCTATCTGGTCATCATCCGGCTGCGGAGTTTGACTGTCCCGCGTCACGGGACTTTGTCGGTCATCCACGGAAAGTTGTATAGACTCCTCGTCCTCCGGAATTCTGTGAGTCTCCACGTCGACATCCGGTTCTTCCCCGCTGTCCACACACGGAGAGGCTGATCTGTAGCTGGAGCTCTCGCTCACGAAGTCTGGCGACAAACGTCCAGGATGAGCTCCGCTGTACGCGTCCCTGTTCCCGTAGAGCTTAGCTATGCTCTCTGCGTCTTTAACGACAGGTCTGAACGCAGAAATGTAGCTCAGCTTTCTGGGGGTGCTGGGTTGACCCTCACTTGACCTGGCCTCGTCCCCAGATTTGTCCTCGTCGTTCCTGAGGGACTGCGTACTAGAGCAGCGCTCGCTGTCGAACAGACTGTCTCTAGGTGTGTTTTCTCCCCGCTCACTTTCTGACATGTCTGTTTCGGTTTTCCGGCCACCCAGGAGGTCCGTGTGTGATTTTGGTTGTGCTGGTTGATAGGATGAGAGCGGCAGGCTGCCCGCGGTAGGCCAGAACATGGGGAATGATGGATAGATACCGTCCTTTGCACCGGGCCAAAACACACTAGGTACATTGGTCTTATTCTGCTCACCAACTCCATCATCCTTCTTTTGACACAGTCCAAAGGCTGGGAAACTATAGGGATGTGGGAAGATGGGTGGCGGGATCTTCTGAAGCATGCCGAAACTCTTACTAGGCACAGGGATGACCGGGTAGTTACGCACGCCGCTGGTTAAGCCGAGGTTCCCACGGTTGTCGTCGCAGCGCAACGTTTTGTGAGGAATATCAGGGGAAGCGGTCTGCGTGATGTGTCTGGAGTCTTGCGGTTTGAGCGGGGAGGACATTTCCGATCCATTCCCTGGCATTGCGCGTTTCCGGCTCCCACCGTTAAACATGGCCTTGACGTCCTCCCACGCGTGAGAAATGTCATCAGACAAGCTTTTGTCGGTGAGTTTTAGATGGCGTCTCCATGAATTAAAATTGGCCGCGTCCGGCTGTGTGTATTTCGACTCAGGTGTGCGGTGCGAATGAAATATAAATTTGTTGGGTGAAAAATACATATTGCAATAGGTGCACTTGATGCATTTTGCCCTGGAGCTGTTGTACCTCGCAGGTATGAAGTTTCCTCGGCTGCCCCAGGCGCACTCGTGTGAAACATCGAATGCAAAATTCTCGGGTAATTTGGGAGGGTTGTGAGCCCCGAGAAGGATTTGCAGAGGCGCTCGGCCTCGCGTTTTGAGATCATGCCGCAGCGGCGCGAGGAGATGGGCATTGCCCCCGCGCGCCTCAGGATCTCCAGCTGCACCGGTGTGCATTGGACACACGTAATTCCAAGAGCCACGCGTCTGTTGTGGATTTCGTTGTAGCTGTAGTTCTTCAATAAAGTGTTGGAAATCTGCGCCAGACACAGCCTATCCTGACCGTCGATGACCAAAGAGACGATGGGCACTCCATACAGCACAGCCTCACTCACGTGATTTGGCTTCACCGAGCTGCTGCTGGAGTAAGGCTGCAGCTCTTGCTTTGAGTTGGGGGAAGAGCAAACATCTCGTCCCGTAGAAAGCTGACTGGGTATCGACTCCATTCCTGGAAATCTGGGAAGAACGAGTCAGAAATGTAAAATTGCATTATAAACTGTATTTAACTTTTGAGAGATGATCTAGAGTTATTAATGTGTAGCCTAAGCGCTGTTCTAATATACAAAATATTATAATAATTATTTACTATTATTTTTGTTTTTATTATAATTGTATTAGTATTTATATTATGTTTAACATAGGTCTACAACAGTACCTCAATTAAAAAAATTGACAAATGACAAATGAAAATGAAAAAGGCATTATTTGGTATATTCTCTTTTAAATGTCTCCTTCCTGTCTACAATTTTTTCTGTCAATTTTTTTTGTTTGTTTCATCATCGGTAGAATTACGTTTGCAATATAAGAAAATATATTTTACAATTAAAAATGTTATAATAATTTGAATAATTATTTTAGCATTGCATTACAGACTGTAGCCTACAGTTAGTATAATTTAATTAACCCTGTACATTTTAAACGACAACTATAAGACTACTAATTAATATTAGCAATCAATACCTCGTTTTTTGTGTTGAGAATATTGCCGGCTCTAACGCTATCCTTAAAAGCGAGCACTCTCTGACCTGAGAGTCTGCATCCTTGCTTAATGTCTCCAAATCGGCTCAGAAGCCGGAGCGGTTTACTTAAAGGCCTCTTACGGCTCTAATACGCAAAGGGGCAGAAGGGAAGAGTCTTTTAGCTACTCCAATGAGCTTAGCAGCAAGGAAAAGAAGCAGTAAGCCGCTTTCTGTGTAATTACACAGCCTGTGTTGTTCGACTTTGATCTGTTAATAAAAGTCTTATCATTTATAATTAAAACATAGCGCAAGGAGCTGTTATATTTCAGTCCTACGCATATATTCGTTTGCTAGATCCGTAATCCTTACATCTTTACGATGTACAATTATTCTATAGATTTGTCATATTATTTTGTATTTAGGTGCAATACATTCTTTTTCGTAATAAAGAATCAGCATATTTTTAAACATTAGCTAAAGGCTAGCTTTTCTTCTAAAATAATTTTGACACTAATAAACGCGTTAATATAAGAAAATACACACGCTGGTTATTATTTTGATCAACTTGTAAATATAAAAAGAAACTTACCTTGTTATCAGGAAACGTAGTCAGATGAGCGAGTGTGTTTGTGTCAAATTGACAGGCCTGAAACAAGGACAAAACGTCCGTGTAGTGCGTGATGAGAACTGCGAGGTTTTATAGAGTCTCTCCTCTCAAAACAGCTTTAGAGTTTCCATTCCACTCAGCTCTCGTGCGTGGTGACGGGAGCGCGAGCCGAGTGACCACATGGCAATCCCGGAGCTCGTGCCTCTTCTTAATAGGTTGTGCGCGATCTACTTGAAAAGAGGGGACGCCAAAAAGAATAAGAAGGCACACCCACTGAGATCAAATCCGATTCTGGTATTAACCGTTTGCTTCCACTAGCCTAATCCAAAACAAAGACTGCCAATTTATAATTGAGTTGCTTCGATAGATAGATAGATAGATAGATAGATAGATAGATAGATAGATAGATAGATAGATAGATAGATAGATAGATAGATAGATAATCAAATCAAATAATAATAAAGATGCCACTAAAAGCAGGGCGCTAAGTGCAATTTTGGCTGTTTTGTGCGATTGCGCGTGAATAAAAGGCGGTACAGAGAGCTGAAGAACAATGAACAACAGTACATTTTGATTTGTTATTCCCCCCCACTGATATCATGTACACCTGCAGCTTATTGTTTTGAATTAATACGTTTCATATGGATTTTAGAACTTAATACTATTTATGTTTGAGTGACACCTCGGAAACCAAACATTATAGGCTATCATTCTGAATTGGCACTATTTCCTCTAGGCTACATGTCCGCAGGCCATGCAGTCCAAACTGTTATTAGAGGCTCGTGGCCATCGCATTTTACGTCACATGTCTCCCGGTGAATGATGCACATTTGTTAAACACACCCGCCAGTGAGAGCGGCTAGTGTACAAACAGTGATATATCAGCGCAATGGACTGAGGTAAGTGGTGCAACCTTATATGGCCGTATTAACTATTTAAAACCTGATCAATGACCTTCAGTTAACCCCACTAAGTCTTGACGTAACGATATCAATATCGAACCGGGCAGAGTTGTGCTGTCCACTCTGAAATACGACAGTGGAAACTTGTCCTTCTCTCAGAAATGTTTTGGCGACGCGTGCAGGCATCACCAGTCACGCGTTTCAGTGCCGCGTCTCCCACTCAAGAGGGGTTGCAAAGACAGACGGTGGATAAAAACACTGTAGTCTGTTCTAAACAAGTGAAATATCTGTCTTAAACAACTGATGTATTCACCTGTTAGGTTTGTTACATTTTTCCATCCCATTTAATTATAACAGCAACCGCCTGTTTTAATAGCCTTCCGTCATTCGCCGAGGTGTCAAAACAGACCTGATTAAACGGTATTAATTATATAAAATGTTAACAATTACCCGGAGTCAGTTAGTTAATAATGTCCAAAAAAATGCCTTAGAGGGATGATTCTTCTTAGCAGAGCCATTAACCTATATACATCAGAACTGCCTTCGAGCTAAACTGTGTTTTGCGTTAAGTGAACATGTATCTGCGTATGCTGCATCATTGGCTATTTTAGTATATGAATGAGTTTTTATTATAAACTCTTCCAAAATGTTTGAGCAAAAAAAAAGTAAATAAATACATTTTAATAAAGGCATAAAGTATAGTTAGCTTATATCGTCAGAGTTGAAAACAAACGGGAAAGTTTGCGATGCTCAATATGTCCTGTGACCAAGTGGCCACCGGCTTAAACTAATTCAATATTAATGGGAAGGGAAACTTTAACCAGATCTGCCTGGACGTGTCTCCTTTCACAACCAAGACGCTTCGTTCTGGCCCAACAATAATTACAATTTTATTCTGTAATTATTCCTTTCTTGTTAATTATTTAGAGGTCAAACTCAATGCAGCATTGTTAGTGTTTATAGCGGGGAGACAGGGGCTCACGTGTCCTACAAGACTGGATCCTCCCATGCACGAGCAGGTTCTTTAAACCAGCCAGCATGCCATCATTTAGTCAGACCTTCGAGAACAATATCCCTTGTACAAATGTGTAAGCAGTGCACGTTCATGTACCACCTTAAAATATTGAAATCACTCTAACAAAAATACATTTGAAGTCATTTAATGGTTGCATAAATAGCTATTTATCACTATTAATTTTACTACCGACCATGCTTTGTGATAAACTTGTGCTCTCTGACATGCTATTAAATAATCAATGATTGTTTTTACATAACGGTTGAATCAATACGATAAATATTGTGTTTCAGGACGACATATGCCATTATTGGCTCATTAATATACAAGCTATTATGTTACACGGGCATTAGTAAACTAATTAAAGAAACTTTATATAGGCCTAGGCCAGTTGCTGAGTATGAAAGAAAGAATCGAGAAAACGTCTTCATTAAATAGCGCACTGTAAATTATATTTTGCATTAAACGAGGAATAAAACGTTCTTAAAATATAATTAGTTGCATCGCACATGAAGTTGCAATACAATTACTTAATTTAGTTGAATACTACGAACAATGGTATTTAGGTATTACCGCACAACTCCTTTTATTTTGAATATGTCAGTATAGTGACACACAGAATAGACTTAATAAATAAACTAACCAACCTGATTATAGAAGTCAGTGGCCCTATACTGTTATAGGAATGAGTCAGGAACAAATATATTTAATTAAGGCACTTTAAGAAAAAAGCTAATGTCATCATCAGCTGACCTGGACACCTTTACAGGACAGTTAGAACTGATGCCCTCTGGTTGCCGTTTTAGAGAACTCAAGACAATGCTCAAGAGACCAGACAACTCTATATTTGTTATATCTTATTTATTTAAGTAAGTTGACATTCAAATAACACATTTTATTAAAACCACAGGCTGTTGGAGCGATTAATAATAAAAAAAAGTAGCCTATAAAATGCAATAATATATTTTTTTTCTTTCTTTAACATTTTATTTTACCAAGAAGCTCATTTTATTGAGAGAACGCACTAACAAGTCCAGATAACAACGAAGACGGAAACACTTTAGATTTAAACCAGTGTGTTTTCGAAAAATACGAGATGCTGTCCTGGAGGTCACTGCGAAGATTGGCACATAAATCAAAGGCAGACTAATTCAGCAAGAGAGGTTTAATAAACGCATCAGCTGAAACGCAGTGTTCTACAGTCACCGTTATATCCGCGCTGTATAAAAGCGCGACCCCAATACATTTCACTTTAGCGCGAGATCAATCAGCTTCTCTCATATTGATCTCTGTCGCCTTGACACCCCCGAGTCGCCTGCCGCAACCTTTTTGTTTCGAGTGAAAATAGCGTTTCGATTACTGTTTTTATTAGGAAAAGATTGCTACAAGAGGTTCACCATGGCCTGAAAATTAAGTGGTGACATTTTAATTACTAGACATTGATAAAGGAATCTCGCTAATGGCTGTGAACAGGTCTTTCGGTGCTCGTCCGGACCCCGCGCTAATCAAACTGGACTGCAGGAGAAAGGTCGCATTAGAGCAGCTGTATATGGGCCCCAACACAGCTGAAGGAGGAGGAATACTGAGGGCTTTTAGCTGCTGGGGTCCATAGACTGCTGCTCTAATGAGACCTTTCTGCTGCAAACCAGTTGGATTGGATTGTTTTTTGACCCTTAAATGCAAACGTGGGACAAAATGACTTACAATTGTTTGGCTATTTTTCCATTGACAAGGACTATTTATCAACTAAAGTTAAAGATCTATATGTCAAAAACAATGAACTCCCTTTTATATATATATATATATATATATATGTACACACACACACACACACACACACACACACACACACACACACACACACACACACACACACACACACGGCCATTTTATTAGGGACACCTGTTCAATTGTTTGGTAACACAAATTGCTAATCAGCCAATCACATGGCAGCAACTCATTTAGACATTTAGATGTGGTGAAGACGACTTGCTGAAGTTCAAGCATCAGAATGGGGAAGAAAGGGGATTTAAGTGACTTTGAACGTGGAATGGTTGTTGGTGCCAGACGTTCTGGTCTGAGTATTTCAAAAACTGCTGATCTACTGGGATTTTCACAAACAAACATCTCTAGGGTTTACAGAGAATGGTCCAAAAAAGAGAAAATATCCAGTGAGCGGCAGTTGTGTGGATGAAAATGCCTTGTTGATGTCAGAGGTCAGAGTAGAATGGGTAGTTTAGAGATGATAGAAAGGCAACAGTAACTCAAATAACCTCTCATTACAACCAAGGTATGCAGAATACCATCTCTGAACGCACAACACGTCGAACCCTGAATTAGATGGTCTACAGCAGCAGAAGACCACACCGGGTGCTAATCAGGGTCAGATGGTAGGGTCAGATATTGGTGTAAAGAACATGAAAGCATGCATCTATTCTACCTCATCTCAACGGTTGAGGCTGGTGGTGTAATGGTGTGGGGGATATTTTCTTGACACAATTTGGGCCTCTTAGTTACCAATTGAGCAGAATGTAAATGTCACAGTCTCCCTGAGTATTGTTGCTGACCATGTCCATCCCTTTATGACTACAGTGTACGCATCTTCTGATGCTACTTCCAGAGCTCAAATCATCTAAGACTGGTTTCTTGAGTTCACTTTACTCAAATGGCCTCCAGTCACCAGATCTCAATCCAATAGAGCACCTTTGGGCGATTCGCATCATGGATGTGCAGCCGACAAATCTGCAGCAACTGTGCGATGCTATCATGTCAATATGGACCAAAATCTGTGAGGAATGTTTACAACACCTTATTGAATCTTTGCCATGAAGAATTAAGGCAGTTCTGAAGGTATGCATGTGTGTGTGTGTGTGTGTGTATATATATATATATATATATATATATATATGTGTGTGTGTTGATATTCTTTGTTTTTTGTATTAATCACCATTATGTTACATCCGATGCACAGTGTCACTGTAAACATTAAGGTTGGACTGTGTAAGTGAACACTAACAGTGATCCTGTTGTCAATATGCACTCATGTGGAGAGGAGAGTGACTCCGACCTCAGTATCAGATTCCTGTCCTCCCCATTGTAGTCATCCTGTACAGACCCCAACACTGGGAAAACACTGGACCAAAACTGCATCCCATGACCACTAATGAATTATTTGTAATCAAATACCATCCTTTCAAACACACAAAGTGTAAACTATGTAATGCTAATCATCTGAGAGATAAGTCTAAACTTAATCCAGAGAAGTATTTTTAAATTAATAACGTCTTTGAAGATGGAAGTAGGTTTATAATACCATATAATAAATTATCTTATAAATAACTTAAGCAGCTCTTAGAATACAAACAGCTACATGTAAATACATTTACACAAAGATTGCATGGTCAAATCCATAGTCTTGCATTGTTAACTTTCTTCGGAAAACATAACTTATACTGCATGTTTTTGCTTTGGACGTGGTTGATCCTGCAAATGGTCCAGAGAGGTGTGTTATATGAGCACCAACACCACATATTGTCTTCATAAATCATTTAAATCTAGTTTTGATTGTCCTGAAGAAACATGGAAACATGGAATGCAGACAAATGAATCAATAAGATATGAAAGGTTTTATTGGGAAAAGTCACCTTTATGTGCAAACCTCACCACAATTGCATTAGGTAGTCACATGGTTGTTTTTGTTCCTCATAGATTTAGATTTGGCCACTTATCATTAAAATCTAAGAAATGAATTTGAGACAGTTGTACATATTAAGAAATAGGTATAACAAATAATATAACTTATGATACAGCTTAAAAAACAACAATGTAATGTATTTGGCTTTGGTATGTGACAAGTACATTTTCAAATCTACACACATTCTCCATTATATAAAATGCTCTTCTTCCACTGTGTGATGGAGTCATATCCACCGGTGGAATAATTCAAAAGACACAGGCAAGGATAGAGAATAATATCTAAATAAAATATCTGGCACTTGCATTTAAAAAAGTCCTTAAAGTAATACTGACGAGACATTAAAATGGCACATAAATATAAGAAAATAAGTTTCTTGTTGAAAGCATAAGAGAAACATGAATTCAGGTTAAAAAGGGAGCCATGAGTCAATATTGCCATTCTTGTACCTGCTGTGCTAATCTGCACCTGCTAATGTGATCTAACAATACACAGGTTCTCATCTGAAGTTCATTTAGAGATCTTCTTTCATCAAAGACATGGGAAAATATTAACTAGACTTGTCCGATTTGCTGTATAATATTACAACGTATACACTACCACTCGAAGGTTTGTGGTCTGTAAGATTTTTGAAAGCGGTTTCTTATGCTCACCAAGGCATCATTTATTTGATCACAAATACAGTGGGGGGGGGTTATTTGATCCCCTGCTGATTTTGTACATTTGCCCACTGACAAAGAAATGATCAGTCTATAATTTTAATTGTAGGTTTGTTTGAACAGTGAGAGACAGAATAACAAAAAAAAAATTGTTATACGTTATAAGTTGATTAGCATTTTAATGAGTGAAAAAAGTATTTGATCCCCCTATCAATCAGCAAGATTTCTGGCTCCCAGTGTCTTTTATGCAGGTAAGGAGCTGAGATTAGAGCACTCTCTTAAAGGGAGTCTCAGCTTGTTACCTGTATAAAAGACAACCTGTCCACAGAAGCAATCAATCAAATCAGATTCCAAACTCTCCACCGTGGCCAAGACCAAAGAGCTGTCCAAGGATGTCAGGGACAAGATTGTAGACCAACACAAGGCTGGAATAATGGGCTACAAGACCATCGCCAAGCAGCTTGGTGAGAAGGAGACAACAGTTGATGCAATTATTCACAAATAGAAGAAACACAAAATAACTCAATCTCCCTCGGACTGGGACCCCATGCAAGATCTCACCTCGTGGAGTTTCAATGATCATGAGAACGTGAGGAATCAGCCCATAACTACACGGGAGGATCTTGTCAATGATCTCAAGGCAGCTGGGACCATAGTCACCAAGAAAACAATTGGTAACACTACGCCATGAAGGATTGAAATCCTGCAGTGCCTGTAAGGTCCCCCTGCTCAAGAAAGCACATGTACAGGCCCGTCTGAAGTTTGCCAATGATTCAGAGGAGAACTGGGTTAAAGTGTTATGGTCAGATGAGACCAAAATCCAGCTCTTTGGCATCAACTCAACTCGCCGTGTTTGGAGGAGGAGTAATGCAGCCTATGACCTCAAGAACACCATCCCCACCGTCAAACACGGAGGTGGAAACATGCTTTGGGGGTTCTGCTCAAATCAGATAAGGAGACAGGACAACTGCAGCGCATTAAAGGAACGATGGACAGGGCCATGTGCCGTCAGGGCCAGAGCATTGAAAATGGGTCGTGGATGGATATTCCAGCATGACAATGACCCAAAACACACGGCTAAGGCAACAAAAGGAGTGGCTCAAGAAGCACATTAAGGTCCTGGAGTGGCCTAGCCAGTCTCCAGACCTTAACTCCATAGAAAATCTGTGGAGGGAGCTGAAGGTTCGAGTGCCAAACGTCAGCCTCGAAACCTTAATGACTTGGAGAGGATCTGCAAAGAGGAGTAGGAAAGTAATGCTGTGAAATATTATTGCAATTTAAAATAAATGTTTTCTATTTTTAATATGTTTTAAAATGTAACTTATTACTGCAATGGCAGAGCTGAATTTACAGAAGTCATTACTCCAGTCATCAGTGCCACATGATTCTTCAGAAATCATTCTGATATGCTGATTTGGTGCTCAAGAAACATTTCTTCTTATTATCAGTGTTGAAAACAGTTGTGCTGCTTCATATTTTTGAGGCAAACACGGTACTTTTTGCAGGAAGTTCAAAAGAACAACATTTATTTGCAACATAGATCTTCCATAAAATGGTATTTAAAGGTGCCATAGAATGAAAAACTGTCTTTACCTTGGCATAGTTAAATAATAACAGTTCTGTACATAGAAATGACTTACAGTGCGCTTCAGACACTATAGTTTCCTCCTCCTTATGTAAATCTCGTGATTAAAAAAGACCAATGAAAAACAGGCAAATCAGAACATAACACCGACTGTGATGCAACTGTCGAGATCACTACGCCCCATCGTTCTATAAACCCGTCCTTGTTTTAGGCAAGCGCCAGCTGAACCATCAGAAGTTCTGCAGGTGTTGTAAATAAACAAGCGCGGACAACAGCGAAAATGGCAGATCATGGAAATAAATGTCCTGTTCCAGGCTGTGCAGGGGATGTGAAGTGCAGGGATGGGTTGGTGTCTTTATTCAGAAAGGCACGGAAAGCAAATAACGCGTTCTAATAAAATAACGCCAGCAACTAAAGGGACACGGTTAGCTGTTACAGTACATAAGATTTCACTTACCACCTAAACAGAGTAAGGAGAGATGAGGACGATGGCGAATGATTGACAGATCCTGAGCACCACTGACAAGCGTCTGATCTTGTGAAATGTGTGGTAAGTACTGTTGCTCCATAATATAAACCGAGTTTGAACATCGCTCTCTTGAAAGTGAAACTATAACATGATCGACTGATTGTTCAAAAGCAGTTTCAATGCCTTGCGTATTAATAACGGCTCCCTGATGTCCGTGTTTTATATACAGTAGAATTACCCGACAATATAACTGCGCGAGAAAGTATTTAAATGTATATTTTCCTCCGTGTTTCCTTCTTGCTGACGAGTGGCACTGTGAAACAGCCAATCAGAGCAGAGCTCAATATTATTCACGACCCTGCAAAATAAGCCAATAACAGACAGTTTCATTCTAGGGAGAAATTCTAGTGTTGTAAATGGACATGTAAAATCGTTTCTGGAGATTTTTTGCCCTTACCTAAGCCACATACCTTCTATGAAGATATTAGAGAACAATTTAAAACACTGTATCAATGCAGTCTATGGCACCTTTAATGTCAATTTTGTTTAATTTAATTCTTCCTTACTTACTGATTACAAACTTTTAAACAGTAGTGTATCAAGAGCTAAAAGTGTATAGAATGACCTTAAAAGAGAGATTAAGGCAATGCCCAAATCAAAGTAACCAATTCCCATGAACCCCTTGAATAAAGTTCGCAGCTGATCTTATACTGGATGAGGACAAGAACCAAACTCACTGGCTTCTCATGTATCACTATAGTCGGCTGATGCCTTACTATCTAAAATCTCACCCACACGAGCCTTCCACCATAACAAGCCATCACATTTTTCCATCTTCAATGGTGTATTGCCACAACTGGTAGGCCATTTGTGAAACTCAACAAAAAGTGGCTTTTAAAACAACAGCAGCACGATGCACTGCAACAGGGAGCAATGCTTGACACAAGCCCATATATTTAAAAACCGAGAAGATTTATGACATGCCCACAATGTTTTGGTAAAACCAGATTGTTGCTTTAAGTACAGACAGAGACAGTGTTTTCTCTCAAATCCAAACCCACAGGAGCGAAATCTGAGTTGAGCAAGCAACAGCCCCCCGCAAGGATCTTCTGCGAAAACATTTACTTTGGAATCTGCACAGAAAGTGAAAAGAAACCCACTGCAGAAGAACAAAGTTAAAGATTTGCATCGATGCAAACCAACATACACAGTTCAAATCCTCATTTGCAGGATGCTATTATAATCTGCATTAGACTCGTAGCAGTTCTCTCACCATGCACCATTTAACTCAAGGTTGGGAGGAGGTGCTCTATGTGAGGCGCTGCGGGATCAGCCGCTGTTTCTCTTGGTTCAGTGGAAGAGTAAAGTGAGGAAATGTGGACACCCAGAATTCCATCCGGTGCCGCTGCTGTTCACATGAGTCTCTGTGCTTGCTGGCTTTTGCGCTCCTCTAGACAGCGGCACACCCACATGGACACGACCTCTGTGTTGCCATCGTTATATTGCATGATAAAGGGGTGGTCCTGAAGGGAGGAAAAGAAAAAAAAAAAACAGAATGAGGCAAATTATTCTTCACTGATACATAACAGCAATATAAATTAGTAATGGAGCCTGAACAACAATTATGTTCACTTGTTCAAAGACACCAAAATTATGGGCTGTACATACAGTAAGCACATCATTCTGAAACCATAAATCTCACTGTGGTGTGCCATAAAAATGAAAAGGACAGATACAGTTTCTGTTATGTTCATGTCAAGGTGAGGCCAACTGATTTTATTTTCTATATTCAACGGAGATGAACAGAAACAGAATGAGCAGCGTAATCTCAAGTACAAACTCAAGTACCAAATTGGCATTAAATAGTTCAACTTAGAATTGAAGAGGCATTACGAGGCCTTCATTTTGAAGAAATACAAAAAAAAGCTGAAAATCAGACTTCTCATCAGTAAACAAACAACTGTTTCTTAATCTGATGTTCATTTGACGCAGACTGAACACCTTTGATGAACTTTTACCACTACTGCATCCTCTCTCATTCTTTCCTTCTTTCTCTCTCAACGAGGACAACGCTCTACCATCAATCGTTCTGTCCTCTTGATAGTGAGCTCTGCCTGTGCCACAGTGAGGTTAATCACTCTCAGTGCTGGAGTGCTGGAGAGGACAGTCCTGAGGGGCGACTCTACCAGCCACCCATCTCATCAATCACACCGCCTCGCTGCCAGCTTCTCAAGCAGACCTGCTTCTGCATGTTGAGCCTGCCTGCTCGGGTGAGACTCTGACCCCAGCGATGGACAGAGGAGAGAGTTCATCTCATAATTCCTCTACTACCGCCACTTTTGGCCCAAGTCTGGACTTGGAATTTAAGTCTCTTAAACACTTTTAATACTTTCGCTTGTTACATTTGTCCAATAAATTAAATATTCAACAAGACATTCAGAGTCTTCAGAAAGGCTGTTTCCTTGGTAATTAAATACACTAACTTCTCAAAAAAAGAAAAACTTTATTAAGGCCAAAATTGCTCTGTTTATTGGAAATGATACCACAGCTGTGGGACAGTCATATATAAATCCCTTTCATAAAATAAATATCAAAATGGTTTATTTCAGAATTGAATTTGTTTAGATATTATTTTAAATGTAATATTTTTGTTGTGGATTTTCATATTTCTGGGACATGGGTAAAATAAAACATTTACTTAAGACATTTGAAAAATAACAAAAATAGATGATGAAGGCATGGTAAAACATTTTAATGTGATTTTCATAACATCAAAAAACAGTTGTAATAAAATCAACCCCTCAGACATTAAAGCGGCTGAAGTTAACAAAACAATCAGAGCCTAAGCACATTAACAGTACTTTAGTATTATTAATATAATACATTTTTATGTATTTGAATCAGTTTTTATATTTTACATTCCATTCTAAAGTTTTAGTAATTTGTAAAAATGAATTTAAGTTATTTTAATACAAAAAAGTACATAAAATTAAACTTTATTAAAATGAGAAATGTTGCCTTGGCAACTAGCAAAAGTCTTTATTGTTATTATTATGGGCTTATTTTATTATTACGTTTTTATTTTTTTTACATTTCATTATTTTACCTGTATATGCCATTATATTTTTTAAGCTAACGGTTATTTATTTTAGGTCATGAAAAAAGCTTTATCTAGCAATAATAACATGTATCTAGCAGAAAGCAAACTGATGTGCAGGTCTGCTAACTAATGTAAACACACATACATTAGGATGCCTCTCTGCCGACCTGAAATAAATCAGAGCTTAGATGGTCACCTGCTTGTTTGGCTGTGCTGAGACGGATCACAAACACACAAACCACACCACCTGTGTGTCCCTCTGTTGTGTGTGTGTGTGTGTGTGTGAGTGTGTGCTGGAGCATGCCAGAAACAGGACCTCCATTAATTAACCCACCTGCTGCTAACTTAGCACACTTGCAGAGTGGAGAGGCTGTATAAATACTCTGTTAGTTAGGACATTATCGTCTCCCGGCTTTACCTTTCCAACACGTGAACAAAAAAATAAATAAATGGGAAAATCTAATTTAAAAGTGTGGCTACATTAATCACAGCCCCATATCAAAGTGTGATAATCACCTGAATTCTCTATTAAAGTAAAACTGCCAAACCCAGGGGAAATCTCACATCTCTCTTTAATTGTTTTGAGTCTGTTAAAGGCTTTTTAATCTAAGATTAATTTATGCAATTTTAAATAACTCTACATATGATTAATAAGCTTGAAAATTAAAAGGAGTCCAAAGCAATTATAACAAGTGGTTGGTCATCACCTCATTAGAATGTGTTAGCGAACAGCGACAGCTCTGCGTAATGCGTGTCATTGTGTGTGTGTGTGTGTGTGTGTGTGTGTGTGTGGCGTGCGCATGCACAAGGCCGATAGTGAAGCTGAGAGAAAACACGAGAGAGAGAAACAGACTAAGGAAGGTGAAGAAGTCGGAGTAATAACTAGGTATTTTCAGATTTGCATACTAACGACCTGCTCCCACTGGATACAGGACAATGTATATGAGCTCTAGGACAATGTTAAGATTTCATAAATGCTGATCTTTTAATTCAGCGGTCACCATGGGACAGAGCATCTATCTGGATTAAAAAGCTGCAGGGTAAGCCTACTTCAATTATAGTTAAGCTAACACTATGTCTGTGAGTGAGACGGGACGGCTGGTTCATCTCAATAACATGAACTTTCTATTCATAAAACTATTTTAACACAAACATGAGACAGTTTTTAAGCATTGATAAGAATTAGAAATCATTTCTGAAGGCCGGAGTAATGGCTCCTGAAAATTCAATTTTGCCATTACAGACATGAATGACATTTTGAAATATATAAAAAATTAAAACCGTTATTAAAATGTAATATCACAATATTTGATCAAATACATGCAGCCTTGGTGAGCATAAGAGCTTGCTTTCAAAGACATTAAAACATCTTATCTAACACAAGCATTTGAATGATAGTATAAATATTATCGATTTGTCAGCAGATTCCTTCCATTAATCATTAATGTAACTGGATTACATGCAAGAGAAACTGTTACATTCTTTAAAATTCCCATTTCTAATATTTCTGTACAAAGACAACCGCATATAAAGTGACTTTTATCAAACTCTGATAACTGCTCAAGCTAAATTCAAATCAAAACCGCAGCTGATTGATTTATTCTAACGATCTGATCTCTAACATTTGATCAAGTCTTTGTGGCAAAGAGATTCCGGCAGCTTTGAAGACCCCCATTCTCAGGGGTATGGGCGAGAGAGAGGGACGGCAGACAGACACAGTGTCAGAGAGCTAAAAGGTAGGATTACCCTCGGGGGAGTTCAAGAAGCTCCTCGGCGTGCTAATGTGTAAACAAGTCATCAGAGCTTGTCAGAGGGCTTTCAAAGCCTGTTCTCATCCGAATCCCCACGGCACGGGCCGCTGGCATTCAGCGAGACTGTGTGTCTTTTTAAGGGCCGCTCCCATGGGTCTTAAAACACATGAACATAAGCAATCGCTCCTTAGCTCATCAGCCCACACAATCAGGAAACGTGGGGGTGGCTAAAGAAGCGCTGTAACAGATTCGGTGAGTTAGTGGGACTCGTTCAGCTTTTTGTCCCTGCTGCAGCTGAGCCCCCTGGACAGCCCGCAGGGAAAGGGGGGATGGCAGAGCCCAGGAGGGGACAAAAGGTGCTAAAAGGTTGAGTGATAATGAGAGAGAAAGATGTCAATCACTGCACTGTCTAACTAAAACTAACATATCCTGTTTTTCTGATCTTAAGATCCTAAAAATATTTAAACACACAAATCACACAATGATTCAACATTTCAACAGAATGTTTTTGAATATTATGTCTCCAAGGATGCATTAGATTAATCAATAATAGAGTAAAAACAGTTAAATATATGAAATATTCTTATTATTTAAAATAACAGTTTTCTATTTAAATATATCTTAAATGTAATTTATTCCTGTGATACCAAAGCTGAATTATCAGCATCCATTACTCCAGTCTTCAGTGTCACATGACCTTCATAAATCATATTAATATGCTGATTTTGTGCCCAAGAAACATTATTATTATAATCAATGTTAAAATGTTGGATTTATTTTTCAAAATAATATTGTTTCAATAGAAATCTTTTGTAAAATGATAAATGTAAATTAATTTGCTTAATGCATCCCTGCTAAATAAATAAGCACTGATTTAAATAAAAACATCTGAAAACATAAACATTTAGCAGTGTATTAGAACAGTCATAAAAGACTAACACTGGTATGTGTTTTAATAACAGTGCAAGTATCCAGACATCTGATATTAGAGGATGAAGAACATGTTTCATTTGTTCTCAGAGCGATGAGATAAATGCTAAGCATCATTCTGATAGTGTTAGTCGGCAGTGAGTGAGCACACACTGAAGCACAGGTATCACACTCATCTGCATTAGCAGTCAGATCTCTGTGCTGCGCTGTCCGTGGTGCTGAGAAAATCCAGCTGCTGTGCTGACAGCTGTTAAAGGCTCTGAGTGCTATCTTCTGTGACAGTGTGACCTAGTCAGCCCAGCCCCTGGAGGAATTTGAGTTGTTCCAAATTACACAGAAATAGAATTAACACTGCATCTACGCGTATCCATGAGTGGTGCAGCGCGATTTGACAAAATACAGTAGAACCTATTATAATCAGTGATGCTGTCTATAGTGGATGTGGCACGACACAACCCTGACAGTAAACTGATGCTTTGTTCTCTTTATGATATTTACTGACTCAAAGTTCAAATGATCTGCAATGGTCGCTTTGTCGCGCCCAGTGTAGACCGTTTTTGAGTTAAAAAGCATTAGAGCATGTGGACTGATTTCACAGACACCGATGTAGCCTGGGCTGAGACTCAGAATTCCAACCGATAATATAAGCCTGAGCCTTCGAATTGAGACAAAAATTGTTTCCCTTTTGGATGAGAACACAATGAGTCAATAATAATCAATAAATGAATCATTTTATACATACAGTGGGGAAAAGGTTGTAAAAAAAAAAAAAAAAACATGCACCCTTCAATATTTGATTTTGAGTAAGTAAATTATTTCTAAATTCAGAGAGGAACTAAATGCATCTGACATGAATCTGATCCCACTGACCAGACATTGTTAACATTAAAAGCATGTTTCAGCCTTTAATTAACCTCTGGCTGACAATCTAAAAAAAGTTGTATTGTATTTTCCCTTCATTGTATTGTCCCTTTTATATCCCCAAATGGGAGAAGCCTCAAGAAGTGCTTAGACTACCAAAAGCACACAAAAATGTATATGCATCTTTTAAAGATGTTAAAATTTAAACATTTAGAGGTGTTTAATATCACAATGCTCAAGCAGCTTTTTATCCAATAGAAATGAATAGTCATGTGCCACAAAGCACAAACACATAGCATCCTGCTGCTTTTTTGTCCTTCCACAGCTGAATCCACGGCAGAGGATTCAAAGGTTACACAACACTTACAAAATTAAAATCAATATCCTGATGGTCATAGACGGTACTTGCATGTGCAGATTAGTGGAGTATTAACACAGGACAGATTAAGTTTTCAAACAAAAGCCAGAAGAAACAAAAAGGTCAAGGTTTTATCCAAAGGCTTAAACAGAGTCCCAACAAAAGCCTTCCTACCATCGAATACACCCATTCACTTACTCCATCCCTGAAATAATTGCCATTTCATGTTCTAAACCTCTTGAAGGCTGATTCGGACTTGGGGGGGAAATGTGAAAGAGTGTAAAAGAGACTCACCATAAGATTGTTTGGAGCTGGTCTTTCTTTGGGTTGCTTTCTCATACTATAAGAACAAAAGCAGAAGAGGTCATTATATGTGAGTAAGCATTTAGTAATTTATCGTCCTCTGTTAATTCAAAAGGATGAATGCAAAAGAAGCATGTCAGAACTTCTTGAGATATGACTGAGGAGGCCAAACCTTGACTTACCTGCTTAGCTCATCAAACGAAGATGTAAAGAATTTCTCTTGACACTTTTTTTAACCCAATATTAAAATGGCAAGGGTTTATGAGTTAAACTTTCAATACTTGCTATGTATGTATATGTTGCAAATCAAAAGATTTACACTAATAGTATGTTTTTATGAAATATTGGCCAATGAAAGTTTGAATCTCACAATAACACTGGACAGCAAGGATTTAATCGTTATATAGACTTTTAAAGGAATGATATAAAATATATTTTATCATATTATTCCCCCTCGATACAGCTAACATTAGACAGGGTTTTTGTGCACAAAACTATTTCGATTTCCTGACTTTTTATTCAACTTCATTCTGACCTTTTAAATGGATTTACCACTGACTGAAACTGTTAAGGACTGAAGTGAAGGGACCTTGTGAAAAATAAACTTTAGTCACTGTGTCTGAAAGCATATCAAAGGATTTTACAGCAGCAGGTGCTGCACACAGAAACAGCACAAGATTTGACAAATTCTGGGTTCCTAGTCTTTAATGAACCCCAGATTCAAGGACTTTTCAAGTACCTCCGCAAACAGCAACTTTTAATCCTGTAAGGCCTTTATAATAACACATCAAGTATAATATTTAATATTTGCACATGCAAGCTCAATATAGCAATCTTACTGCTTACAATTGGTCAAGTTTTCTGGGGTTGTTGTGTAATAGCAACACAACAATGAATCGGACAGTTGTCTCGTCTTCTGTCAGTGTGCATCTAACATCGCCGTGTAATATTGATATGTCGGTGAAGAACACTGGCTTTTATGAGTTCATTTATCATAAATCGCAAACTCTTCATTAGATGAATATAAATACAAGTCTGTATAAATATACATTAGCCTGTAACAGATTTTAACACCAGGAATCATCCACTTGCTGACTTAGTTAGAATAGTTAGAAGAAAACTGGGCATCTAACACTAAACGACTCCGGATCACACACTACCAGACTTTCACATTCTTCAGAACACAAAACTCATGTTTTGTTGCTAAAAGATGTGACAATTGAAAACAAGGTGTTCTAAAATCAGCTCACAATATCAAACATGTTTGATTTCATCAGACCGGATGGACTCAAAGTCTGAAGCTAAAAATGGAGTCTGTGACCTTCATACTAGACGTAGAGGTCAGCAAATGTTATGTAGTGTATTCCAGCCTTCAGTTGAAGTACTAATATAATACAAATTAAATAATAAATACTAAAATGACAAAAAAAATTACTAAAAGTGAAAAGAATTAATAAAAATAAAACCTAATTCAAAATCTTACCAAAACTATAATAGTATATACAGGTGTATCTCAATAAATTAGAATGTCATGGAAAAGTTCATTTATTTCAGTAATTTCAACTCAAACTGTGAAACTCGTATTATTAAATGCACACAGACTGAAGTAGTTTAAGTATTTGGTTCTTTTAATTGTGATGATTTTGGCTCACATTTAACAAAACCCCAGCAATTCAAATTAGAATATGGTGACATGCCAATCAGCTAATCAACTCAAAACACCTGCAAAGGTTTCATGATCCTTCAAAATGGTCTCTCAGTTTGGTTCACTAGGCTACACAATCATGGGGAAGACTGCTGATCTGACAGTTGTCCAGAAGACAATCATTGACACCCTTCACGAGGAGGGTAAGCCACAAACATTCATTGCCAAAGAAATTGGCTGTTCACAGAGTGCTGTATCCAAGCATGTTAACAGAAAGTTGAGTGGAAGGAAAACGTATGGAAGAAAAAGATGCACAACCAACCGAGAGAACCGCAGCCTTATGAGGATTTGTCAAGGAATTTGACTACAGTTGTCTTCAGAGGCGTCTTACCTGGGCTAAGGAGAAGAAGAACTGGACTGTTGCCCAGTGGTCCAAAGTCCTCTTTTCAGATGAGAGCAAGTTTTGTATTTCATTTGGAAACCAAGGTCCTAGAGTCTGGAGGAAGGGTGGAGAAGCTCATAGCCCAAGTTTCTTGAAGTCCAGTGTTAAGTTTCCACAGTCTGTGATGATTTGGGGTTCAATGTCATCTGCTGGTGTTGCTCCATTGTGACCCGTTTACCAAGACATTTTGGAGCACTTCATGCTTCCTTCTGCTGACCAGCTTTTTAAAGATGCTGATTTTATTTTCCAGCAGGATTTGGCACCTGCCCACACTGCCAAAAGCACCAAAAGTTGGTTAAATGACCATGGTGTTGGTGTGCTTGACTGGCAGCAAACTCACCAGACCTGAACCCCATTGAGAATCTATGGGGTATTGTCAAGAGGAAAATGAGAAACAAGAGACCAAAAAAATGCAGATGAGCTGAAGGCCACTGTCAAAGAAACATGAGCTTCCATACCACCTCAGCAGTGCCACAAACTGATCACCTCCATGCCACGCCGAATTGAGGCAGTAATTAAAGCAAAAGGAGCCCCTACCAAGTATTGAGTACATATACAGTAAATGAACATACTTTCCAGAAGCCTACAATTCACTAAAAATGTTTTTTATTGGTCTTATGAAGTATTCTAATTTGTTGAGATAGTGAATTGGTGGGTTTTTGTTAAATGTGAGCCAAAATCACCACAATTAAAAGAACCAAAGACTTAAACTACAGTCTGTGTGCATTGAATATATTTAATACAGGAGTTTCACAATTTGAGTTAAATAACTGAAATAAATGAACTTTTCCATGGCATTCCACCTGTATATACATTTACATTTAGTCATTTTGTGGACGCTTTTATCCAAAGTGACATACAATTGGGGAATACATAAAGCGATTAATCTAGAAGAGGCAAACAGACAGAGTAAGTGCCCCTAACACCAAGTCTCAGGCATTGTTCAAATAAGTACAAGCTAGCAAGAGAAGGAGAGAAAGATAAAAAAGATGAAGATATAGAAAAAGGTAAAGTATTTTTTATTTATTTTTTATGATGAAGTCAAGTAGTGTTGAAGTCAAGTAGTGTTATATATAAACGTTTAATTTATAAATGATGCTAAAATAAAACTGGTCTACTCTGTATTACATACAGTACTCAGGCCACAGACTGCTGATTAATATGACAAGCACTCATGCCAAAAAGATGTCATGCCAATGTGGTTGTCAAGAATATCAAATGTACTTCAAAATTCAGTTAGAATTTCATCTAAGGCTACATTTACATTAGAGTGTTTTTTATTTTAAAACGCATCACTTTTGCTATGGTTAAGCCTGTCGTTTACACTACTTCAGCGTTTTTTACTCTCAAAAACAGAGACTTTAGAAAATGCTGCAGACCCTGTGTTAGTTTGAAACTCTGGGGTTGCGTTTCAGTGTAAACGGACCAAAACTGAGAACTTTGAAAACGATGGCGTGTCTGCCCACATTCGCTCCGAGTATCCTTGACGACTGTGTAAACAATAACATCATGCTCATTGTTGCACCTGTATGAATGGTCATATGACATGCGGTTGTGTAGTGTGGACGGAGATCGTTTCTGAAACGCAGTGAAAAACGCCAGTGAAGACTAGTATGATTTTTATTTTAAAATACTGTTTTAAAATGAAAACTCACTAGTTGTAAACAGGGCCTAAAGGTGCGTTCACACCAGACGCGAATGAAGCGAATAAATCTCTAAGCATTCGATTACTTTCAAAGACTTTCCAGTTCTTGAATTTGTGTCCGAAAATACTTTTAAGAGCATATAAACCTTACGAATTGTCCCTCATTTTGCTCGTATAAATCATTTTTCGGGACTATTTCTATATTACTTCACTGTGACTATGCAGGTCACATGTCTGACCACTGAATAAGCATAATTAACATGTAATTACATCACATGTTCCTGCATTTAGGTCTCTGATTTCAGAAATCTTAGAATAATAGAACAAGCCGATTTGTAGTTTAGTGTCAAGTTTAGAATTCTAACAGAGTTTACAGTATGTTTTCTCAGTATTATGAACTGAATAAACAATCATAAATCCCATATTTCTTAATAGATGAAGATTATGCATTCAGTATATCTTCTACATCATCTTTATTTTCACTCCTCTTTATCATCGCACTGTTGAGGTTAATATAACTGCATCTCAAAGTGATAAAGGGAGAGGTAAGTAATTATCAATTCTCCTTGGCACAGATCACACCTAAGTGCAAGTAAATTAGTCAAGCTGACCCAGATAAGAAATGGGAGGGATTATAGGGACAGAGCGGCCTACAGAGGGACCCATTTGGACCATGATGAACGACACACACGCTCAGAGCAAGCTAATAATAGAAGGGGATGTTGGAAGAGCAGTGCCAGGCAGGGGTGGCACTAGCGAGCCAGGTGACCTGTTTGTGTAAATAAAGTGTGCTGCAGGTAAACATCAGCTGCTAAACAAATCCCAAAACATCTGGCTTCACCCACCATGCCCTCAGGCAAAAGAGGTTGGTGGGGAATTCTGGTTTCTTGGGGCATGACCCGTGGAAAGCAATTTTGACTCTGGATGTGTTTGAGAAAGCAAGGTCAGCAAACCAGGGACAGATGTTGGGTAAATATTTACTGTTGTGTATAGCTAGTCTAACTACTGTACTGTCTGGTGAGTAGACCCAGGAACGGCTATTGTGTGTTACACCACTACATGTTACATGTTTTACACGTGACTTGTTGGAGTCGGCATGGTTTTAAAAAAAAATCTGAAAGAAAGGCAAGGCTGCAATTATTTGATCAAAATACAGTAAACAGTAATATTGGGAAATATCTTTACTATTTAAAAAGTTTTTTCTATCTCAATATATTTCAATGATGGCAAAGCTGAATTTTCAGCAAGCATTACTCTAGTCTTCAGTGTCACATGATTCTTCAGAAATCATTGTAATATACTGATTTGCTCAAGACATATTTCTTATTATCAGTGTTGAATCCAGTTGTGCTACTTAATATTTGTGTTATAAGCATTATATATATTTGTAAGATTCTTTATGAATAGAAAGTATTTACATAAACACATTTATACATATGTATTTATACATCCCCATTTCAAAATGGGGGTTTGAACAATGAATCTATATAATTTCTTGGCATAAATGCATAAAGTAACTTTCAGCTATCTCTTTATTACACAATTTTGGCAATATATACAAGACACAGTCAGACATTTGGCAGCTTCAGTATTTTTCAATGTTCTAAATGCATTCTTTTTTTTATCTTAATAAAATGTTTTCATAGTTTGTGTTCTGGCTTATCAATGCCAATGCATTACAATGATTTATTTATTTATTTATTTATGAGAGGTAGAAGAGAAGAAACGTGTTCAGTTGGTTTTGGAAACACTCACCATTGTGTAATGAAGTGGACAAATTTCTCACTGAACTGACCAATTGGAAGCACTGGAGGATCCTAAAAAAAATAAACATATACACAGTCAAAATTATTATTTACAAAAATATCCACAATATCAACAAGATGTTTATACTTTACAACAACAGCAGAAATAGATGGTGTATAACTTGTAGATGTTGTGTGGCCTTGACTAGTTTGCAGAAGGGTTACAGTCTATAATGAGGTATTCTATGCTGCTAAAGCAGCCGTGTATATCACATTTTGGAAGCACCTGAACCCCTCTTTTGTTGGACAGCGGATGATTGCTGATGCACAGAACATGGGACAAACACTCACAAACAGACAAAAAGCATACACTCTCAGAGCAAGACAGCCATTCATGGGCTCATACGGCAGAAGGCATACAGTAGACAAGAACATTTCATTGTGACCTCAACCTCCAAATAATGTTAAGGACATGAAATCAAATACTTGTAAAGGACAGACACATTGAAACCAAATGGAATAAGTGAAATAAAGTCAGGGTGTAATTATTGCTTTCATGCATGTATTCAGACATCTCTGAGATCAAACTGAGATATATTCAGTGTAGCATAACTTTCTGGAAATTGAAGCCCCTATTTTATATAAGACTAGAGAAGAAAAAAAAAGTTTGACTGTTTCAGAGAAAATATTATTTGTATTCCAACCATAACCTTAATTTGTATTAATATGACCTTAGGGGAAATGTATTAATATGACCTTAGGGGGAAGAATTGATGACATCAACATGTTACACAGACACAAAAGCCTTGATGTTAAAGACAGAATTGTGATTCAAGGTGTCTGGGAAGGACTGATGTATTGGATGGGAAAGTGAATAGATTTTCTTTTAGGAAATGTCTGTTTGTGAGGGACAAAGAGAAGAAGAAACTGCTTTAACAGCCAGTAGGAATTAAATAAATAAAAAATTGCACAATACAAGCAATCTTGTTGCAGTTTGAAAACACACACATACACATGGATAGCAGGATAAGAAAGGAATGATCTGATCTGAGGTTATGAGGGGACTAAAAAGGTTGCACATGTGACAAAAACGAAAATTGAGTTGTTATTGGAGTCAGTCTATCAAACTCAGTCAAGAGTTAGTGGTTTGAATCACATGCACTACTTCCTGATTCATACTGAGAGTTCCATAACTGAACACAAGTCATTTATCAGTTACATTTAAAAAAAGAAACGATTCAAAATGAAGTGGGATGTATATTTTAAGACTTAAGTTTTTAGTTTATGTACAACAAAATATGAATGTCATTTCAACATTTGGTATTCTAAAAAAATATATATATTTTTACAAAACAATATCATAGGTTATTTTTTAACATACGAGATTCAACTGTCAACTGTCAAGTTGAATCAACTGTAATGGAAAATTTTCAAGCCCCTTTCTTTGAACTACAATCAACATTTATTTTCCACAAACAGACAGAAATATTCCTTTAAAACAGAATGATACTTAAATAGCACAAAGCTGGAAAACATCAAACAGGAAAACGTATATTATTTAACTGTTTATATAATCAATGTGTGGTCTAATGCACTAAAAGCATCCCTTCATAGCTGTCAGTGTCTGAGAAAATCTGTAATTTGTCAACTAAAAAGGCATTCGTGTAATTTTGTTTTGCTTAATAAGGCTAAATGTTTCTTTTTATAAGCCATCGTCTCCCTAGTCATTTTTTTGTTGTTGTATGAAGCCCTGATGTTCTGCGATCTAGAGAGTCTGAAACACACCTATTCAAATGAACATAGCCAGAGGCGCACTAGTGCAGCTATACATCATTACACAGCCTGGAAGCCACACACATACATGTCCCAAGTCTGGACCAAAAACACAAATTCAGAGCAACACCCATAAAGCAACATGTAAATACAGCAAGATGCACACAGCCTTACGCACGTACACAAACAGATGCATGTACACTTGAGGACGCACAAACACCTTCATTTGGGGGTCTTTGATGTGGCGGCTGCACGATGAGAATGATGATGAAAGCACTGTTATATTATGCAGCTTGCTGCCATTATCCAACACTACAAACAGAGCCAGACCGTGGCCCGTCTTCCTCCACAATACCAGCAGTAAATATACATGTAATTGCCCAGCAGCAATTATCAGGCAAAATTAGATCAGTAATTACAGAGGTGAATTTAAGCCAGAGTCTTATTAGAAGCATCAGGGTTGTTTCAATACACGACTAGAGAGGGACAATTAAAGACGGGCCGCCGTGCAGATGGACAAGTGTGCCGTTCTGAAAAAGAAGTGCACTAGCAACAACTATTAGACACCAAGTAGAGCTAGACCTGAATGAGAGATTTGGAGAGAAATAAAAGAGTAAACAAGAGGACAAAAAAAAAACTTTCGTGCTTCACCTCATTTAGCAGTTTTTTCCCCTGCGAGGAATTGTGGCTGATTTTTTTATACTGGGGTCACCATGGAAACCAGCCATCTATATTCACACACAACGCCCTTCAAACAAGACTGTCATTGCCAACATCCTCTCAAAGTACAAGTGGTCAGATTATTAAATCAACGACCTGTGAACGTCCTGAATTTCTCCCATATACTTCAAGACACTTTTAGTTTTTTAGTGGCTTTTCATAATTTCCAATGGTAAGCTCATGTTAGTCATTATCGATGGTAAGCTCATCGTGGTCTGCAGGTTTAAACGAAGTGCTAAAGAGACTGATGCTAATTTGAGGATTGTTTGAGTGTAGAGTGATGTAAAAGATGAACTCTCGAACCTCCTTATAGGGGCCATTCACACAGACCGTGTTTTTGCTTTTAAAAATGTGAGATGCAGTATAGTGGAATGGGGAAAACACAAAGTCTTGAGACAAGTTTGATAAAAGTTGAACTAGGGTTGTACCGATAGATGATAGTATTGTGTATGGACAATAGCCAGAGATATAAACACGACAGTTATTATTATTATTAGGCTAGTATTATCTAATTAATACTAGTGATAATACGCTTATTTGTTCCATCATATTTATTTTTGTGTTTTTACAGTGTTGCATGTTATAACCAATCACACTTGATTCTGTTGAGCTTATGAATGTAACGGCCAATCAGAGGAATTCAGATGAGTAATAGCTGAAACACCGGAGTTTTGTTGTTGAGTGCGCGCACGTGCGTTGACTGAATTCAGCTCTTTCGCGTATTCTCTCATCGTTATAATCATGGGAGTGTTTTTTTAAAGGGGTCATCGGATGCCCACTTTGCACAAGTTGATATGATTCTTTAGGGTCTTAATTAAAAGTCTATAACATACTTTGGTTAAAATTTCTCAATGGTAGTGTAAAAAACACTTTTTAAACCTGTCAAAATCAGCTCTGTTTTAATCAAGGCATTATAGTCCATGTTGCTTTAAATGCTAATTGGCTCTCTGCTGACTTCGCCCAAAACTAGCACATTACAAGGAAAGGCGATTTGCAAAGATTAATAAAAAAAAACCTTATGCTCACTTCTTCTGTAGATGAAGCTGGATCACGAATGATTTGCGCAAACATAGACGCATTTATGTAGATTGGGGATTGGCACATTCACTTAAAAAAAAAGTAACGGTTATCCTCTGCATCTTCAGAGGTTCAGATGTTGGGAGTAAATGACGACTGCTATATTCATTACTACATCCAACAACAAAACACCTCAATCGCCTTCCCCTGCACCGGAGTCGACACAATAGTTCACAGTTCCCTAAGGGCGGGTCTAAGGTAAGACGGTCATGTCAATCAACTATCGTGGAAGAGGTCTGTACAGAACCACGTCATTCTGACAGGAATCTCAGCACAGCTTGAATTGAGAAAGGGGATTTTAAAATAGGGATTTAAAAAAACCACTGGGTGGATTTTTATCATTATAGGATGGATGTTCAAACAACTTGTAAAGTGAATTTTGCATCCGATGATCCCTTTAAAGTGCATCAATTCACGCTAGACTGAAGTCAGCGATGATGTTCTTTGATAATTAAATGTTCCTTGCTTGTTTTCTGTAGCTGCGGTTTGAATAACTGAGGAAATGTGAGCAATAACATACAATGTTTTTATTAAATTGTGATTGTTAAATACAAATTCAGTCACATAAAAATATTTTACGACATGACATCCATATGCTACTTGACTAAGATAAAACATGTAGATTACACTAACATCATCGTGTGTTCACACCGCCGCCGGCGAGAACGTCAAAATTCGCCTTGGCCGCCCTGCCAACGCTCTGTAGAAATAATCGTTGACACTCTGACGATCGAACGCGTGGTCTTGTATTTAAAGGAGGTGAAAAGGAAACAAGCATGTTGATCTTGTGCAGACTGACCACAAATAGGGTATAAGTTAACCTCATGAAATAATTTAATTGTAAGAGAAATTGATCGGTGGAAAGAACTTAATTATAGTTACACGTTTGCTAACGAAATAAACCAATAAATGCCATTTGTGTGGTGTGTTTTTGTGTTCATGGTTAAGTGCTAGTCTAATTTCAACATGCAGTTTATAGGAAATGTTTACTAGCCTTGGTCTTTAATTAACATTAACATTAAATTGTGCGCAGCCTACATTCCAAACTGTCCTGGTTGAAGTGTAGCCTAAATGCAATTGGTCAAATCGGTGTTGTTTTGAGCAAATTAATTGCATTCCCGCTGAAAAACAAGCGTTCTGGCATAAAATGCTTGGGAACTAATGAGGTCGGAACCAAAGTTTACAGGACTGTGTTCTATGGAATCCTCTCAAGTGGAGGACTTCTACATTCCGATTGGTTGCCTCCCAACTGCGCCATAGCTCATTACCATAAAGTTGACCTGACTTTAAACTTTCCTCGACACCACACCATCCAAGACACGCCGGCAGCGGTGTGAACGCACGGTTAGGCTGCTTTTAGCCATAACCTGGAGTTGGTTACTTCTCCGGCTATGAAACTAAGGAAGGAAATAATTAAATAAATTAACATGATAATATCAAGTATCTGCAATCTCACAGGTTGACGACAGGACGATATGACTATGGAGCATATCACCCAACTAGTTGAACCTACATTTTTGAAAGCTGTGTCAGGCACAAGATGCTGCAATAGACGCGAGATGTGAATGCAACAGTAAAACATGTCCATCTAGCACGTTTACAGAAAAACAGTAATGCAGTAGAATGGAAAAAATGCATTCTTTGTGAACAGACTCTTAGATCTGCTAATTTATACAATTTGTCATCTGAAGTACAGTCACTTAGATTAGATGTTTTGCTTTTCTTGGCATTCTAATTTTGGTTTTACTAGAAAAAACACTGAGGATGTCCTGGTGGCGCAGAGGTGAATTTGTAGAGCTGCTGTCGAGTGAGCAGACAACAAATAAATCACAATAGAGCATAATATAATGGGAAAACATGATGGGTTTTTGAGTTTAAAAAATTCAAACCTACTATCAAACTAGACAGCCAGACTATCATTACCAGCATCCCCTTGAAGTCAAAGTGGTCAGATTATTAGATCAACTACCTTCCTGAATTGCTCCCATATGATACAGGACACTTTTTTCTTCCTTCTAGTGACTTTTCAACATTACTGATAAACTCACATTTAATGGGTCTCAGATCGTACACAACACAGAATAATCTTTCCCGTTTTTCTAATTGACTGGTCTTGATGTCCTTCTTGAGCAGATATCCTCTTTATTCTGCCGTTTCTCATATTCTCTCAGGTATAGTTTCTAAATGTACTCTTTTCTCCTGCTCTTTCAGTCCATCAGAGACTCTGCCTCTTTCTCGGTCTGTGCACTAGATTACTCTTTAAAGTAGGTCCTGGGGAGAACCCACAGCACCCGTCTCAAGCTCTCTCTCACTGTCGCTCTCCGAAGGTTGTAAATCAGTGGCAGTGAGTAATAAGGCCTTGGTCAGCTGAATGCAGTCGGTGGCGTGGCGGTGCACTCTTTGGCCTGAGGGAGACAGAGCGAAGGGCACGGCAGAAAATAGTTTGAGTGATGCCTCTGCCGGATGAGTAATGAACAGTTCAAGCGGGTCAACTCATTACACGAGCGGCCGTTTAATTATTAATTACGTGCAGCAATCTATAGCAGAAAGGACACGTTGGGTATGTTTAATGTGTGTTTATGCTTCCCTCTCCTTTATCTCTCTGTGCCGTTCTGTTATTAGCATGTGTCAGTGAGTAGCTGAAGCAGAGAAGAGAAGGGAGAGGCTCCCCCCACACACACAATTAACACAATTACTTATTAATTAATCACATAGCGGTGGAAAGCGCATTTAAATGTCAGAGTTACCGTGGCCTACGGGCTTTAACTAAATGCTGAGGAGACTGATGCAAATTTGGGGATTGTTTAAGTGTTGAGTGTGGTACAAGATGACCTCTCGTAACTCTTCAGATTTGCTAATTTAAGGAACAAATCTGCTGAGGTTTGCTAAGGTACAGCCATTCAGATACAATAGTTTTAAGCAGATTTTGTTTGGTTTGAGTAACCATGTCATTTGCTATTTAACTAGAAAAAACATATGGATGGCCCTGTGGTCCAGGGGTGAATGTGTAAAGCTGCTCTACATAACACAATAAAATAGGAAAGAATGTGAGATTCTTTGAGATACATTTGAATAATAATTACAACTATTTGGAACCTGACACAGCGTCTTAAAAAATGCATTGTGTGTTGTGTGTAAAAAATGAAATCATGGTAAAACTGAAATAGAAAATCTTCATAGTCCAATCTACATGATCCTTCAAAACGACTCTAATATACTAATTTGCTGGTGTTCTTATAACCATTTTCAACATTGAAAATAATAAGAAATATCTAGCAAAATGATTTCTGATGAATCGTTTGGCACTGAAGACTGGAGTAATGACTGCTGAAAATTCAGTTTAGCCATCACATGAATACATTACATTTCAAAATACATCAATATAGAAAACAGTAATTTTACAATGTAATACATACAATTCCTTCCTAATATTACTGTTTTTACTGTATTTTATCAAATAAACGCAGCTTTGGTGGGCAAATACCATACGTTCATTTATACACTGCAAACAACTGCCACAGGGCCAGTAAAGTCTGAAAAATCACAAGGCTGACTGAGTGAAATACTGCATTCGACTCTATAGACACACCAGATTTATACCAGCAAGGTGTGTATATCAGAGAAGTGAGTTTAACACAAGAGCTATATCTATTTCAAGGAATATCTGGGTTTAACTGACCCTGACCCAACTCCTCAGAGAGATAAGGGTGAGAAAATGTGTCAGGGTTTAGCTGGGTGTATTTTAGCGCCTAACTGATGTCAAGGTTAATGCAACAACTCTGTGGTCCACAACCCTCAGTTGTCCAGAGCCCTGTCATGCTACATTAAACCAGCAAAATGAGTGTATGTGCTTGTTTACACATGCACAAGAGAGAGATAGAATGAGAGAAAGAAATACAGAGAATAAAAAACAATGTATGGAGATATTTACAAATTTAAAAAAGAAACTATTTAGTCATTTATTTGTTAAACTGTGATAGTTTTACTGTTTGTCTGAAACAACTCCAATTTGCTGCCCAACCCTCCTCAATGTATTTGCAAGTTTAGCTGAATTTCCAAATACAGAGTTAAGGCAATCGTTCCGTTCAAGGGCTTGACATAAGCACGGCCGAGCTCTCGAAAGCTCAAGCTCTTCAAAGCTCAAACCCTGAGCAGAGCTGATAATGCACCTCGCTTCATTAGGAAACAAAATATCAGCTTTCCACCCCATTAGGGATGGTTTCGTACATGGGACACAGACTCACCTCATCAACAATGCACTGCAATAACTGAAGAGGCTGTGATAGAGGGGGGTAGAAGAAAAAGAGATTAGACCCCATACAGCGTTCTTACAGTGCAAAGGAAATAAAATCATTAATGCAATAAAACAGGTAGCAATACAGCTTAATCAAATGCACTCTGACTCGGGAAAAGCCATTTGATCTGTAATGTTTTCTTATTTCTAATGGCACCTAATCTGAATACAGGCTGTTAAGACAGAGCGTATTATTGTCTGGTATTAACTTCAGAGGGAGGCAACCATGCGAGGTGAGGAGAAAACTGCAAGGGGTTGCGAGAGGAGCCGCCTACATCTCTGAAAATACATGAAAAACACTTACCATTAAAGAGCCCTGGTTCTTTTGAATCTGCAAGGAGTAAAAAAAAAGGGATTTAGGTGAGATTGAGTAACTGAGAACAAAAACATGCAATTAGCATGTTACAATCACAAGCGTTGCACCAAGACATGTTTATGATCATTGGGGGAAGAATAGGAAAACCCTGATGGCAAGATATGGCCATGATGTGTTAACATCGTTTACATAATGAAAACACAGCTGCTAATAGTCTGATCCTCAATTAGGATAAGCTTCACCAAGCATTCTTTCCATTAATTTCATATCTCCTGCATTTTACTCACCTTTTTTCAGAGGAATTGTTTTACATTCATAATCATGTGATAACAATAAAATACATAAGGTTTCTACATAGCATTTCGGTTGGAAAGGGGCGTTCCAGTTAAAGGTAAAACATTTTTTTGCTTTGTAGTTCCCTTTTGCTGGATGTAAGTTATCATCTGACAGAGGGTTTAGATAGACTTTTTCACATATTTTGTTGCTTGAATTAAAATGTTACTTTCAGGGCAACACTGTGTATGCAATCAGGCTTAAACCTCCTGCCTGGACATTATAGTTTCAACTAACAGCTAACAGTGTGAGACCGCTCTGATGACATATTGCGCCAGTCATTGATTCTCTTTCTCAATTAAACATGGCCCAGCTCTCTTTAAATACCTGGAGACGCTGGACCTATAATGTAGGAACTAAATAATACAAAGCATCGGCTAAAACTGCAAAGCACGGCAATCACAGGACAATTAAAGGCATAAATATTTGTTGTATGCGCCGTTTTCCAATTAAACCACTGGAGTAAGATGAAATACTTCAATGTGATCTCCATTGAACAATCAAGACTTTAAACACATCACCTCAGCTAGTGCTACCATTTAAGCAGGGTCCTATACGGAAACTAAATGCAAAACAATGCTGCTCTTGCACACTGTAAAACATATTTTTGTATTCCATAAATAAATCCTTTAAAAAGGACAGTTTCAAAGATTTAAAAAACAAATTATTTTGAGAAGGTTTTTACAAGAAAATACTATTTTACTCTTTTTGCTTCAAAATATCATGCTTATTATTTGTGAAATTTAGAATTTCTTAGTAACTCCTGCATCAGTTTTTTTATTTTATTTATTATTTTTCTGTTTGTAACACTCCAGCTGTCTGTGTTTGTGCTGTTTCAGACCAATGTGAGCAGGGCAGATTTGAAGGGGAGTTATTTTACTGGGAAAAAGAGGAGCCGATGTTTTCTTTGACTCCAGGTTCACTCAGAGGGGTTTGACCAGTGAGTGCGTGAGAAGAATTGAGAAACCTAGAGTGGAGCTGGTGCGAAATGATTACACACCGCTTTGTTAAAAAGTTACTCTATTTTAACCGTTGTATAAAAGTAATATCACACTCAAAACTGTGCTGTTATACTAAATACTGCCAAGGCTTTGATTACCTGCGGCCTCAATAACAACAACACTCTTGCTAGGGTGCTATTGCTTAAATATAGCATTAAAGCTCTGGGAGAGCAAAATCATACAGTATATTCAGATGAATACGAGGCTTAAAATGAGCTGAAACCAAAACAGCCGGAAAACAGAAAAGGCAACAACAAATCAATCAGGAGGAAAAGCGCTGGAGGCTGTATACACACGCCAGCCAGTCTGCAGTCTTCAAAGATTTTCCGAGCGAGCCATCGGGAGACGCCATTAACTCCTGACAAAGAATGCAAATTAATCCCAACATGGGGTGAGATGAAATTAAAGAGCCTTTTATAATCAATGACAAGATAACACATAGAAAACACACATACACTCACACACACAAAACGGCAGCATATTTGCGGCTCTGAGAACGAATGGAGCGGGGGGCAGGGCATCAGAAGTAGATGCAGAAATACATCGGGCATCTCTCGAGCTCTCACAGCACAGTGGACAATGATTCTTTGAGCATGTGTGTGTGTGTGAGAGAGAAAACAGACAGATGCCTGGGCTGATGTGAGTGACAGGCCAGGCCCGAGGTAGCGTGTGTGCTGGCTGGGTGGTGTGTGCACGCGTGTGTATGCTATGCCTGCAGGTGAAGAGTCTGCAGCACCATATGGAGCTGTGAAAATTAACATCAAGAGCAAAAACGCTCTAGCAGTGGGAGGTTTTGCTCTCCCTCTCTTTCTTACTGACTAACCCCCTCCCTCTTTCTCCTTCATGCCTTTCTCTCTCTCTCTCTCTCTCTCTATTTCCATTCCATACAAATTCAGAAATGCTGGAACATGGAAAGGGAGAGTAAGGAAGATTAAAGTAGGAAGTAATAAATTAATGGGGTGTGTATACATGAAATGCTTCAGTTTAATGCCTCTGGCTCTACGGGCCAAGAACAAAAGTTTTGCCATTCATTGATTTCAATTGCTATTGCTTTATAAGATAATGATATACTGCATGATGAGAAGAACCTGAACGGATTTCACACATTCCCATGTCATTGTCAAAGAGGATTTTTGTTTTTGTTTTGAAGTGTTAGATACAGGCCAACATAAAAAAAAAAAAAAAACATTTGTTCTTCAGTCCAGTGAGGAAGAGAAATAATGTACAATATTTAACATCAACAGATCCAATCACGGTTCCAGACACTGTGTGCATGAGGAAGTGGTTGTGTGTACATGTGAATACATTAGTTTATGTAATAATACTCTGTGGATTAACATGATAATGGCCCTGTTAATAGATAATGCTGGAGAGCAGAGGAAAACAATTTCAAATGAGACAAGCCTCCAGGCCACGGGATAACACACACACACACACACAAATGCACTCGTATGCAGAAACCACCCTGGCCTCTAGCCTTCTCATGTTTTAATGTCTAATGTTCATCATCTCACACAGTTTGTTCATCCTATATTTTGTCCGTCTCTTCTATGTTAGAAATATTTACACTAAAATGGATCAGAATTTAGAATTGATTAATCAAAGCAGTCCTCATAATATCCCTCCAATTTCACGCATTGCATGTCAATTTTATAACTTTCGCCGTTGTGCACAAAAGCTTTGTATCAAGTGATGTGTGAGCTAAAGTACAAACACACACCAGTGCCGAGCCCTGCCTCCGTGACCGTTCGATGCGCAAGGCTTTGGCTCTAGATGCAGCCTCAAAATGCTCCTTTCTGATTTCCTCTGCATGCCCTGAGTGGCTGCTTTGTTTTAATATGCTAATTAACCCAACAGGCATGCTGGGAGTAATTTATTGAGCATTAGTCAACATTTCCCTCATTAAACTCACTGCACTCTTACATGCAGAACTTTAAAAAGCAGAGAGTCTGATTAGAGAAAACTAGGGCACTGAATCAGATTTGGGTATACAGTATATACACAGGGCTCAAAGTACACCACTGTCCAAAAGTTTGGGGTCTGTGAGATGAAGTCTCATGTTTAACAAGGCTGTATTTATTCGATCAAAAAATACACCAAAAACAGCTTTCTATTTGTATTTATGTGAAAATGTAGAGCATTTCTGTGATAAAACACTAATGTGTGTGGCATATCTTATTTGTCAGCAGATATTACTCCAGTCATATGCTGATTTAGTGCTCAATAATCATTTCAGCACAACAATTGTGCTGCTTAATTTTTGTGGAAACAGCGAAACAATTTTTCAGGATTATTTGATGAATAGAACGTGTAAAAGAACCACATTTATTTGAATAGTGTTACCATGTATAAATTGATTTATAAAAGGGTGTTTCCAAAGAACTAGAGAATAATAAGAAACTGATGATACACAGGGTAACTTTTTTTGAGCAATGTTGCATAGGCACTTTCCCGTTGAGAATGGGTAACAGATTTCTATCTGGATATTTTAGATTGGTCGTAGGCCCCATGTCTCACCTGGTTGCCCATTGATGACAACATCGCTCAAAAAGTTGCCCCGTGTATCATCAGCCTCAGTCTGCTGTTTATAAGCGGTTCATTGATCTAACATATTCCTTAGGATGGCATTCAAAAATGTATGTAATTTTGAAAGGCTATACTTGTCCCACAATTTTTGACAAGCTAAATAAACATGTACAACTAAGTATACTAAACACACTATACATCTACACCATGTCATACAACAGGCACCATAAAGTTCTTAAACTGGGAACCCTCCAAATGAATCCGGATTATAATCTGGGTTTCTTAAAATGGGATAATCTTGTTAAATCCCGGAATGCAATCTGATTACAGAGTGGTTGGGATTGAGGAATGGAGCTGGTCTGCAGGACTACGTAACGTCATGTAATCTGAGTAAACATGGGTTGGATGAGCAGTTGTGGGACGAACAGTCAGTTAATTACTCCCCATACATTAAGTTCAAGAGGAAGTGGGTGTCTGCCGTGCCTCTAGGGTGTTGAACTGTTCAGTATTCAAGAGCTGAAAGTTAAACTGGTTAAAATGCTATCTGATTTGATGTAGCAGACTCACCTGTGGATATGGAAAAGAGCCCAGCACCAACTGCCAATGAAATAACAGAGGGAACGTTAAATTATAACGAAGCACAGAGGAATAATCACACACACTTTTAATGATACATGAACTAAAATTAATTCCTTAATACATTATAAATGTTTTTGGGCATTTAATTGCATATTAATTGTAATTAAAAGAGAATGTATATACAGTTTATAATAAACGTACATTAAATGCACTTTTACCCACTTAAGTGGGAATTAAGCAGGTTTTTCAGTTATTTAATCATTTTATAAAGCTGTGCTTAATGTGTACTGATGAATGTACTAACAATCATTTTTACGTTGACTGAAAAAAACAACAACTTCAATGCCATTTCTTTTGAAACTATGTATGTCAGCACTATCTATAGTCAAGTACTTTATATATGCTTTAGTATGTTAGTCAACACTTCAGAATAAGAGTACTTCTTTAAAGCATGACAAAAGATTATTAAAACACTCTTTCAAATGCCCGTTTATTTCATTAATATTGTATCCCATATTTTCAAAAAGTACAGTGCGCACATTCAATACAATACAGTAAGTGCACTTCTTTTCACAAGGGTTCGAGGAGCAGTTATATTTATAATCCTGCCTGCATCCCAGCATCACAGCAGGTGTATGTGCTTCAGCAGGTGTTATTCTGTGAAGTCTACAGCACATGTTGGAATTAAGAACAGATGTGGAATATGCAGCAAACCCAGAAGCAAAAGTCAAACAAAAATAAAACAGTTTTCAAACGTTACATTAATTACATTCCAGTTGCATTTAGAAAATTAATCCAAATCAAACCACAGTGCATTCATTTATTCAATCTAACACACACATCTCAGTTCAGTGGGTGAGTTCAGTTCATTAGTTAAGAAATCTGCCAACAGAACAGAGGTAATTCACCCAAACTGCTTAAACATTCCAGCAGCCGAGCCGAATCGACCACGTCCCTAACAACATGCTAAAGTCAATACTAAATCATAATCAAATCAATATACTGTTCATCAACTCATGATAATGTCAATCCATATGACCCTTGATATTTCCCTCCCTAAACATCTCACTGATAATATCTAACACAGTATTGATAAATACAATCAAGGGACTGAGTTGAGGGATACAATAACAATTCATCACAGCCAATGAGAAGCGCTGACAATTACAAAATGGGAATCAATAAAGCCAATGAGAACTACCAGCACGGCATTTTCAGTACACGTGTCAAACCACCACATTAAAATCTAATCCACATATATGCAGTTCTTCCTGCTGGTTTCTGCTTAGAAAAACATCCATTACAAAAAATATCACTATACTCATACACCTCTCTTCTCTTTTTCAGGAACACACACACACACACACACACACCTCTGGAACAGAGAACACAGCGCTCTAATTACTGGACGTTCTGCTGACTGAGTGATTGATAGCGTTTTGCCACACTGACTCCAAATCTTTCACTCTTACACACACACACACACACACACACACACACACTTTCTTTAATGTTTTACTACACACACATTTTGTATTCCTTAATATTATTTCTTCCCCATTTAATAATCCCATTTTTGTATATAGAAACCAAATGAATGCACACAAAATCTGATTCCTTACTTTATGCTCACATGGGAATTTGAAGGGAGAGGGTCCAAAACGATAGCAGAGCAGAGTATCTGTGTGTGTGTGTGTGTGTGTGTAGCAGTCAGTGGGAGATCTTGAGTGTGATCCATGCATAGCTGTAGGCCAACATCTGTTTGGACAGGCTGCCTGCAGGGACTATCAACTGCACTCAGCAGAAACACTGACACCAGTTCACCCGAACTACAAACGCTGGGCTATGTGTATATGTGGGTGTTTATAAAAATATTATATGGCTGTTTTACCTCCATGAAAGAGATTCCTACACTCCACACGTCTGAGTGAATACCATACTGTTCCCCTGATATCCGCTCTGGCTATAGAGGCAAAGACACAAGAAGAATCATTACAATGCAGTGAACAATTCTGCATATGAATTGTACTTAAGAGTAGAATGGTGGCACTGAAAGCAAACATTCATTCCTGATTCCTGTGTGAGCTATTTAACAAGCTGTGTTGTGTAGAAGCTCTAAATGTGTGTGTGCATGAGTGTAAATCGTACTTTAGAAAGCATTTGATTTTCCATAAAAATCATTTGATTGTATTGTGTTCATTGCAGGCACATACTTGACTGACAGCCTTTACAACCAAATATGTATGACCTATGCATTCTATATTCAGGTAAAATAACATTAAATCCTCTGAACGGAAAAAAAACTATTACAGGCATGAATGCAGCTTACCGCCATGTATGCATTGGTTCCAACGTACGTTTTAGCAATGGAGTTCACCAACTGTGGAAAACATTTAAAAATGAATAATTATTTGTAAATGATACATTAGTGTGGCCTTCACAGATCTATTTTGAGTTATCACTGTCATTAATTACAATTTATGGTTTAAACCATGCATTTAAATGTGGACGTAACTCAAAACATGGCATTGTGAACAGCATGAAAAATTGGAGTTTAATGCTTACTTTAATGGATCATACAGATAAGTAAAGAGTGCTCCATTTATAATCACTGAAGCTGTCAATCACTTCAGTTCAGAGAAAGCTCACCCCGAAAACAGAAAACTATTTTCAATGGCAATGGTTTAGTTGCCAAGATTCTTCTAAAGATTATTTTTGTTATTGTTTTACAGAAAAAACACAGTCTTGCGTGTTTGGGACAATGTCAGGGAGAGCAAATGTTGACAGACCTATTTTGGGGGGTGAACTATCCCTTTAAGCAGCTAATTTTATTTTTAAATGAAGTATTATGGATTTATCTCAAGCATGAACAACAGTAATAGTCATCATCTAAAAGGATAAGCAGACAGATAAATACAAAAATTGTAAGCTTTCACAAAAATGTTGGTTTGTTAATGTTAACTAAAATGTTACAGTAAATGTTACATACAGAAATGAACATTAACCTACAGTCCATTAATACATTCTGTAAAAGAATGCATTAACTAAACCTAACTAATCAAACCTGTTAGTTTTGAGGTGTTATCTTCAAAACCAACTAACAAATAGATTCCTCTTGCCTATCCTAATAACTGATGTAGATCTTAGCAGTGACAGCACTGGATATCTAGTACATCACACCTCAACCTCAAAGGTGAAACATTACCCCTCTGTATGTGCACAGTCAAGCATAATATAGAGAAGCCATCACATTCAGTCCTCTGATAGAAGTTATCTCTGTTTAAACATTTAAATTCAGTACAGATGTGACAGCAGGTGACCTGAGCTCTCTTCCATAAGCTAAAGGACACCGCAAGAGGAACTGATTTAAATCTACCGAAAAGAGTGTGTTATTCTGGAGTGTTATTGAAATGCCAGCCTGGTTTAATTTTAGTCTGTGCTCTCACAGGGGAGAAACAGTGAGATCTGGCCACAATGGCACATGTCAGCAATGACAGGACAAACATAATGAGAGCGTTCCCCTGTGGCCAGATGTGCGTGTGTGTGTAAGTGAATAAGAGAGACATAGGTTTACTATAGTGTCGTGGTCTGGACGGGCACAGAGGACAACACACACACACACACACGCACCTCATCCAGGGGTCAACCTCAGCTTGAATCTCTTCGGGAACATGGGTATGAATATTAATTAAAAGAGGGCCGTTTGGAGTGATTGGGTCCCATTGTTGGGACTCCTGAGTGTATTAGAGGTGGAGAGACTGATGCTGACTTTCTCAGTCTGAGCTATTGTCTCCAGCCACATGCACGCACGCCGTCACTCAAGCACACATTGAATATCTGGTTAATGTGGTAATTACAAAGAGCTGGAAGTGAGAGGAGAGGAGCAATCTAGGGGGTATCTGGGGGTTAGGGAGCAAAGGCAAAAAGTCCCTGGAGGAATACGATAGAGAAGAGAACACAGACATTGAGACTGATGGGACAATGGTTGATCTGAGCTGACTTTGCTCACAACATACATACACATGAGAAGCACTTGTGTGAGTATATGCATTCATGCAAGCAAACAAACACAAATAGTTACAGGATACAAATTAACATGTACCTGTGTGCTGACTCCAAAGTCACACAGTTTAATCTGACCCCGCGTGTTTACCAGCATGTTGGAGGGTTTCACATCTGCACAGAGAAACAATACTTTTACACAGTGACACACAGTTATATATGTCAGCATCTAATATTATAGATTTCACTAGATTACTGAACTTCTGGAGTGTAATATAGAGAAGAGTTCAACTTATTTTATTGCATATTTTAATAGGCAAATTTAACAAATAACTTGTGCATTAAGTACAAATGAACAGCCCTTTCATTAATAGTTAATCTATCAAGGTCAATATCCAACATTTGGATATTATCAGTCTTTTTACACATTTTATAAGGTTACATAACAGTAGTTTTCTCACCTCTGTGTAAAATCTTCAGGCTCCAGAGGTACGTTAATCCTTTTACCACCTATGGACACACACACACACACACACATGTTGGTTTTTATGGTTTACGGGGACTTTCCATAGGCGTAATGGTTTTTATACTGTACAAGCTGTATGTGCTATTGCCCTACACCTACCCTACACCTAAACTTAGCCCTCACAGGAGACTGTGCATTTCTATTTTCCCTCAAAAAAACTCACTCTGTATGATTTATAAGCGTTTTAAATTATGGGGACACTGAAAATGTCCTCATAAATCACCTTGTAATACCTATGTCATACCCATGTCATTATACAAATTTGTGTTCTCATAAACCACATAAACATGCCCACACACACACACACACACACACACACACACACACACACACACACACACACTGAAAACAAACTCAGAGGAGACTCAAAAGGGTATGAGAGCTGTCTGTAGAGGATAGAGCTGTAAATTATCTGAACAGTGGTGTATCTTTGATTATTGTGAGAAAGTGTGAGGGAGAGGGTAATGAGGGTCGAAACCGAGAGCAATGACAATTCAGCACTAATAAAATGTTACAAAGACAAAGCACACATACACACACTTGTCTGAGCTGTAACAGATTTCTGAACATGCCGAAAACTCTAAAATCCAAGCTTTCAAAATTCCCTGATATACTTATTCGATAACAGTTTCATGACTTACCGCAACAGCAATTCTGCCCAAGACATGCTCTGGGATTCTCCAATAGACATCCAGAGAGCCACCTACATTAAAAACAAATACATACAATTCAATTTCACATATTGTGAATGATGCTTTCTTTTGTAACTGCTGCCTCCCAGATGCCTCACAAATGTCAAAACAGATGAGACTCACCATCCATAAACTCAGTGCATATCGATATTCTGTTCTCCACAAAGAAAGCACTGTAGAACTTTATGATGTACGGAGAATCACACTGTAAACAACACAATCAAATATTCAAAACTATGGTAAAACTTGTATATGCCCATAACACATTTAGCACATCATTAATGTACACTAACACTGGGAAGTTTGGACTCTGTAAGATGTTTTTGTTAATGCTTTTTGAAAAAGCTCACTGAGATTGTGCTGCTTAATAATTTTGTGAAAACTGTAAAACAGGTTTTCATATAATTTATATAAAAAATTATATAAATTCATGTAATGCTAACGCTAATGCGAAATTGGCTGATTATTCTGTGTAATTGGCTCGTTGTTGCAAAGGGAGATTTGTAATAAATTCAAGTCTATCCTGCAGCTGTTGTCAGAGCAGGTTACAGGAGCAGGTGGACTGAACTACATAGGCATTGATCCCTGAATAATTCATGACACTTCTTTTATACTTATCACAGTCATACACCTAATCTGAAAGCTGAAACCACACACAGCTCTAAATGAATTTGGGTTTTACCTGAAAAGTGGCTCCAAAATTTACCAAGAACAAAACATTGAGAGTATTCAGTTGTTACTTTTCACAGACACTCTCAAGGCTAACAAAGTGACACTTGAGTGCAAAATGCTCTAAGTTTAGTTATTGAGATGGAGGTAAGACACTGATATGACTAAAGCATTGTAAGTCACTGGTCATACTGCGTGAGCACATTTTCAAAATTAGGTCTGGAAAAGAGCACTGAAATACACATATAATGCTACCCTATAGATATAGATTAAGTAATCAAGCTGACATAAAAAGAGGTTCAGACCTTATAAAGGATCTCAAGCTCTGACATGATCTGCTTCTGCAGCTCCACAGTGATGTCGAGGGGAATAACCTGCAGTAGAAGAATAAGGCCAGCATTAAAAGAAAACACTCACATTGACCTTTCTGAACTATCAAATGAGCAACTTGAAATCTCAAATGAAATCCATTTACACTCAAACAGAACTCTTAAGCAAAGTTTGTTATATCAAACTCACATATGCAATGCTAGACACTTCGCCTTCTTATTTCCCCAACACATTTGCATCAGGTAAATACAACTTGCAAACATAAGCAGTCATTCAAGTATACTTTTCTGTGCATCAATATTTCTGTTTCCACTCGCTTTTGAGAATGAGAGCGAATGCTTGAGAAACATGCTCAAAGAGTTTCTCTTTAACCAGAACTGACAGGAAATTAAACAGCCTACCACTTACCACTACCAAGTACACATTTAGGGTTACCAAGTACACATACTAATGAAAACGTATAACCTGAATGCAATTGTAAGTCACTTTGGAAAAAGCGTCTGCTAAATGCATAAATGTAAATGTAGGATGAATCCCAATTCTCTGTCTTAGAGTGTCTAAGAATTCCAATTCTAATGAAAGTTAGTCCAATAGTTTTGCGCGTTTACGTGAGATTAAGGGCTGTCCCAATTCTCGTTTTGTTCGAGGGGTAGGGCTAAGGGGAAGATACCCCTTAAAACCAAGCATTTTCGCAAGCTTACTTGAAACCAAGGGGTACCCAGAACACCCTGCGGCCAGATCATCCAGAGAGTCCCATAAATGTAAGTATTTTCGGCTTAAATAATTGATTTAAAAAATACGACAGTCTTGTTTTGTGCTCTACACAGTCCTGTACATATATTTGCAACCATGCTCTTAATTGAAACGTTTTTAAAAAAATCGCTATTTTTCGACGCTAACGTTACATTGCTGATTTGCACAACAGTCCCGCATTTCTAAAGAAAGAATTAAAGAAAAGAAAAAAAACATCACTAAAACCCACGCAATCGACATACACACACACTTGCAGACGGAGAGTTTGTGATCAACACTTGTCGCCTCTGGTGACGTAGCAGCCAGCTAGCGACGATGTGTGATGACGTAACAGTAAAGTGGATGTTTTCACCCCTAGCGCTTACCACTTGGTTTCAAGGGACAAGGGCTAGGGGTAAGACAAATGGGGTAGGGAAAAGACAGAGAAATGGGATTCACCCTTAAACTCCCAAAGAGATATTCCAAGGCCAAAGTTTCATCTAATATTAAAAAATAATATAAAAAGTGTATTTTTTATTGCAACCTAGGTGTTTGATCTCTCTCTTCTCGACTTTTGTAATGAAGCAGCGACTAGCTAAAATGCTTCTTTAGTTAAGGTTAGATTATCAGGCTCCCAGTGAAATAATTGATTACAGGTAAGGCAGTAAGGCAAGGCCACGCAGTTAAAGCTCAGCAGAGATCACTTACAGCCTTAGCCAAATAGATAGCTCTGCTCGAGCAGACCCAGGCAGAGCGCAGACGGAAAGATGAGCAGACACAGCAGAAGAAACGAGAGGAAAGGAGGACAGATAAGAGATAAAACAGAAGAGAAGTGAGAGGATAAAAGTAAACTAAACAGATGTCAATGAGAAGGATGGGAAGGGGTTGAATGAGTGGAAGAAATGACAGAACAGGGACCAGCTAAGATAGAAAAAGAAAGAGCCACAGGTTCTCAATCATCTTAACTGAGGCAAAGTGTATAAGAGTGCTGGATTTGCTCTTTAGTGCTCTTCAATTAGTAGAGCACTATTAACATCTCCAGCGATTATTCATTGCATCTTGCCACAGTGTAGTCCACCTGTAACAGAGTTCACCTCATTTGCTCTGCAGGTTCTTTATCTATTTAAAAAGCTGTAAATCTGGCTGTATGATTTTCTTCCCTATTATTAGTTGAATGTGAGCTATAAAATCATATGTTGGGTCTTCATGTGTTATTAGGGTTTTTCTATGCGAGCCAAATAGCTCTGCCAATATGTAATCTACAAAATACGTACAAGTTTTATTAAGTGTACTAAGGAAAACCAGTGAATTCCTGTAAGTTAACATAACGTTTGAGCGGTCGCTTTCAGTTGCAGAGCTTGAGGCTCTTTAAAGCAAACAGAGACATGTGTATTGTTCTTACCTTCACCGCTACAATTCTCTTCCCAAGCAAGTGGTAAGCTCTGTCAAAATAGAACAAATTACAATTAATGGCAATGCACATTTTCTTATCAGTACCTTACCTTTGTAAAATGTGCAAACAAAATAATCTAAATGTATACATACACTACTCTTCAAAAGCTTGTTTTAAAGGTTTTAAAGAAATGACATTTATTCAGCAAGGATGCATTACATTTATAAAACGTATAAGTAAAGACATTTACATTTTAAATAAATGCTGTTCTTTTGGACTTTCTATTCATCAAAGAATCCTTAAAAATCAAGGTTTTCACAAAAAAAATAAGCAGCACAAGTGTTTTCAACATTAATCATAAGAAATATTTATTGAGCACCAGATCAACCTATTTGACTTATTTGTGAAGGATCATGTGACACTGAAAACTGGAGTAATAGCTAAAAAAATCCAGCTTTGCCATCACAGGAATACATTATATTTATCATTTATTAGAGCAGGAAAAAATTATTTTAAATCATAACAATATTTTTCACAACATTACTTTTTTTTACTATTTGTGATCATTTTTAAACTGCACCATTTGTGAGCATAAGACTTCTTTCAAAAACATTACAATATCTTACGGACCCCAAACTATGTGACATAACACACACACATATGCATCTGAATTTTTATCTTATGCATTTAAACATTTTAAACTTTGCTTAAGCATCCAAACCCTTTTTTGTAGCCACTACACATGCAAGAAAACAAAAATAGAGATGGACATTCAATGATTGACGTTTAAGGATGGAAACTATGTTCAAGGTTTTGTTCAAGTCAGAGCAACCTGAGATGTACATCAATATGACTAAGTAAGACACCCAGATGCTTTTTAAACATTTGTATTTATTTACAGATTATCAGCAGCTTAATCGCTGCGAAAAAATGCTGAGAGGAGGGGTGTCCTCATCCTAAGTGTCAAATGCAGGTGAGGTCAACCCCGAGTCAGTCACCTGCGAAACCTCAGACATTCTGAGCTGTGGAGCGTTATCAGCTCCGTTCCCGTTTCAGCGTGAGCTCTCCCAGACAGGCCTCCTGTTACAGGTCGAATTAACGGCAAAGCCGCAATTATTTAATTATGATCCTTGCTCATTCCGAGCAGTGGATTTGGTTACTGCAGTAGGTGCTGAAGAGGGGTTGGGTTACAATAACCCACGACACGGTCCATTCCACCAGATAATATACTATAACAACAGACAGCTGCCAAACGAGGGTGGAATCAACAACACAGGCGCACGGTATGCGTGTTTGTGTAAACGAGAAAAGAAACGACAGAACAAGAAAAAGATTGATTTGATTATGAATCTCTGTATGTATGTGCGTATACGCCTGCAGTAAACAAACTGGCAGTGGTTTGTGTTTGAGACAGTGCATGGGATTTATGGGAAATAGATGGCTGATCTGGTTACAGCTCCAGACACCTCGTAACTCCGGCAAGCCTTTAATTAATGTCACTCTAAGTGACGCGACGGCTAACCTCCCTCATTTAGAACGAAGACACTCGATCCCATCTCACCTCAGTGTCCTCTGCAGGTACACTTTACACTTCGGAAGATTCTGCGCCATACAAGATACACAGATGCTCAGTGATATGTTTGCTAATTGTTAACACAAAAATAAGTACTGAAAATTAAATCTTAAAGTGTTCAAGTAATTGTGAAGGAACACAACTGAATAGTCAAAATCAAGTGTTGGGTGATACAGCTCATCATGGCTGACTATCGGAAGGTTGCTGGTTTAACTTCACGCATGTAGCGAGTCATAAGCATCACCATTGCGCCCTTGAGCAAGACATTTAATTCCAGGTCTCTCCATAGGAACTGACTGTGTAATATGTATGCTTTGGATAAAAGCATCTGCTTAATGACTACTTACTAATGCCAACTCAACCAATGATGTTGTCTAAATGGTCGCTTCAGGACATTCTGAACAGTAATGTATCCTACTAAGCCTATTCGCAAAGTTCAGCTAAAGTCCTTGAACTTTGACCCTGCTGAGTATGTCATGCAGCGATGACTTAAGACTGACAGACGCGTGGTCAGGACGAGGTGACGTAGTGACGTGTGGTCCTGACCCCCGTAAATGTGTCCCTATTCTCTGTTTGTTATTTACACTCCAGAGCCCGAGGTAATGAAAGCTCTGTCATGCAGTATTCATGGATCTCTCGAAGACAGCCATCTCATGCATGTGCGTTTGCAGACGAACACACACGCATGCAACCACACAAACAGGTTTCAATTACAGTGGCCAATGCGGACCAGACAGTTCTCTCAGTCTCTTTCTCAATGCCATCTAACCTGAGATGACCAGATGATCACCTCACCTGAAAGAAAGCCACAAAGAGATGTGCGCGAGAAGAAAAAGCCTATAGCAATGGTTCTCACCCGGTGGGTCGTGACCCAAAAATGAGTCGCAGGTTAGTTCTAATAGGATCACAAATGTTAGGGTCAAAATACAATGTCAAAGGCAAATAATCAAAAGCTTAAATATATTATTATTTATATATACATACTGTATATGTGTGAATATTTCCCAAAGCCTTGAACAGAGCTATATATGACCAGGACTACAATAAATTAAGGGTTTACATGGTTTGTGCTGATCATAAAATCAATTCAAGAGAAATTTAAAAAGTGACATTTGTCTACATCAATCATTCTGTATATGCTTGTCTCTGTGCATATATTGGTTCAGAATTCTAGTAGTGTATGAATTTAAGACTGTTTTTGTTTACTTCATCTTTACTCGTATATGTGAGCCAGAATCATGCTTATAAACACAGTAACACAACATCAAGGGGTGCAGGTTAGGTGAAAGTCTTACGGAAAATTTTGTATGTATTCATACGAAAAGCAAATTAAGTGAATACCCTTGGCGCCATCCTGTATGCAGTCTGATGGTCACAAAGGTGTGTGCTTTGCATAAAGGAGAGTGCATGTATGTGAGCGAGCACAGTAGAGGTGATTGAGGACAGCTGTGGAGATGGATGGGAGACTGGCCTAAATTTCCCTACGAGCAACATCAGAGATTATATTACATTTCACCTGCCGCTACATGTACTGCACTGCAGCTGTCAGTCTGAGCAGGAAACACAATAACAGTAAATGTAACCCTTCTTTAAAGATCATGAATATGTGGAAAACTAAATAGAACTAAAAAAAAAACTATTCTTGGTATTACAATTTTGCATTGGCTGTTTAGTGCCTGCTCTAGACCGCTTATGTTCAGAACAGCAGTATTTCTCGATCTAACAAGAAACACAGGGAACAAAATGTTTGAATTAGGAGATGAATGTAAAATTCAGCAGTTTCTTTTGTTTGAGGGGAAAAATAATTATAGGCAAACACATTTAGTGCTGAGCTCGCCAGACTACATTCTTGTCTGGGTTGCAGTATTGGCTTTTTTAAAATGGTTGAACAATTTCCAACAACCCAGAGGTGCTCCTCCAGTAAAGAAGCATATGATGAAAGTCTGTGTTATCCACAAAAGCACACAGAGCCTTGTCAACAGCATAGATTCAAGAAATTAATTAAATGAATTGTGAGTGCAAGACGATGACCTTGCCCTGTCCTGTATATGCGGTGGTATATCGTTTTGGCACAGAAAAGAGCTTTAGTCACTTCAACTTCACGAACACTAAATCAGCGTTGTCCTTAAGTCGCATGTCTCAAGACATTTAATGAATCATAATATTGGGGGGTTGTTGAAGGATGTCTGAAAATATGAGCACATGTGAGACCAATGTAAAATTAATCAGAACATGAGTGCGGACAACAAAACATTTTTTCCTTTTCAGTTACATTCTCATGATTCAATTTGCTGGCTCTGGTTAAAACCTATAGATTGCACTAAAGGGTAAAGAAGGCCTCTAAAGAGGCTGACCACAATCAGTCTAATTAAATCTCAAGGTAAAAACCACGAGAGCAACACTCACTTGTAAACTGTTCCTCCATTTCCATGGCCAAGCTGCTCCTGGTACTGGAGGTCATGTTCATTTATCTAAACAAACAGAGAAAAGACTGAGTTGTCTAATTCCTTGGTGGGTATGTGCATGTATGCGTCCATATACTTGTCTCTATGAGATTACCACTACAGTAGTTTTCTATTTTTTCTTTAGCTTAGAGAGTAGATTAACTTCGGTGGACTTAAACCTGATAATTGGTGTGTATTGACATATTCTGCAGTTGAAATAAAATACATTCTGAAGTTCAAGTTCAAACATTCAAGTTTATTTTGTGCTTTAAGTAAGTCTGAAATGATGATCGGATCGCATGCTGCTTGAACTGAGGCGCTACAGTGATCTGTCATGACACATTAAAGTGTAAGGTGTTGAAGAATAAGGTGGATATATAAATTATTTATATTTATTCAAATAAATTATAAACATTTTATGATAATGATGCTGTTATTATTATTAACAGCAACATTTATCATTAGTAAATTATTATATTGAATTATAATTAAATCTTCTACCAAGTAATATGATATAATTTCCATATATCAAGAACTACTGTATATGCCAGTAATTCTCTTGTGAACCGGATCTGATGTGAAGTCAGTGCTCTGCTGACGGGCCACACCCTGACTGCTGGGGCCCAGTGCAGGACATCCGATTAGGCTGAAGTGTGTGTGCCCGTGCGTGTGTGAATGCATGAGGGAGGATGCTAGTGCTCCATTAACAGGTGTCACAGGGGATGTGACTGTCTTAATTGTCTATCTGACACACTTTTGTTGACAGACTGTCCTGTTGGGGTGGAGGGAGAAGGAAGGGTGATAGGGAAATAGGGAGGGGTGAGCAGAAGGACACACAGATACAGCTCTGATCACTCAAGATAAAGATCTCAACCACACCACAGAGAAAGGGTCAGAAAGCAGCCCTTTAGGAGCAATCAATAGAAGCTTTTGCACATGCGCAACCATGACAAATTAAATGGGATATGTGATATCAAGCATCACTGCTTGAGTGCTAACAGCATCGCTAACAATATAATCACATTCGATTGAAGTGGGAATACTGTGCATTATATGTTTGCATCAAAATGTCCTTTTTACCTGTCCATTCGTCAAAATCTTCTTAAGCTCAGCTGAAGATTTCTTTAAACTGCTGAAGTGAAAAGACAAAGTATGACATTTTGTAAAAGCTTTGCAAAAAGCTGACATGATGAGTACATTGTTTAGAGTAGCTACTTCTCTTTAGAAACGTAAGATGAGAATAATTTGTCTAGTATGATCTGCTGCACTTCATTTCCCTACATCCCTGCTGAATAACACACACTGGCCTTCAGAATCTCTGTCTTTGTTCTGTGCCAGAGGATGTCATTCTCTACTGAAAACATGTTTCTGATGTATGTTCAGGGCATGAAGACTGCAAACTCCTGTTAGCATTTCTCTTTCTATTGTAAAGAGAATGACATTACTGAGACTCTTATAGCTAAATAAATTAATATCACTAAATATATCACTATCACTAATAGTGATAAATATCGCTAATATTGCAACGGTTCAAAACAAGGCCTTATTGATTAATATTTACTTTCCTTAAAAATAAATTATTCCTTTAATTTCTTTTAAAACGTTTCTACTTTTCCAAAACTCAAAAGACACCATAATGGGACAAACCCATCCATAAATAAGCAGGAATTACATTGGTAACATACACTAGAGTCAGTAAGAAAGCTTTAAAAGAAGTATCTTAGGCTCACAAACGCTGCATTTGTTTGATCGAAAATACAATACAGTAGCATTGTTAAATATTAGTACAATTATACTATAAAAGTAATATAAAATGAGAATATCATTTGTTTTATTATTAAAATTATATTGATTTCTGTGATGGCAAAGCTGAATTTTCTCAGCAGCCATTATTCCAGTCTTCAGTGTCACATGATCCATCAGAAACATTCTGATATGATGCTTTAAAAACATTTATTTTTATTATAAACGTTAAAAAACATTGCTACTAATATCAGATTCCACTGCTTAGTAATATATTTCATAACTGTAAGCTGTTGACCAAGCAATATGGAAAACTTGAGGTATTAATGTACAGTTGTATTTCAGTGCATGTTTAAAAGCATCCAACAAAACAGATCTAAAGAGATTTTATATTCAACTACCGATTTTTTAAAGGTATTTTCTAATGAATCCGAATTACTTTACTGTAAACATATCTGTATTTATAAATAAAATAAATCTTAAATCGTTCTCTCAATGAGGGCAGGCATGATCTGGGATCACTCACCTTTCATTAGACCGGGAATCAGCCACAGAGGATTCGGGCCGCGTGTTCACCTGCGGGCAAACAAAGACAATCAGAGCCCTGTGCTAATTAACCTGTGATTCAACAGCAAACTGCCTGGTTTGGCCGCAAGGTTAATTGGCTTTTGTGAGGGAAAAAGAGAGAGGCTTGAGGAAAGGGGTCACTTCATCTATCAGGCAAAATTAAATATAACTCTGGAAACATCCTTGAATAAAAAAAGAATGAATCAACATCACGTCCTTTATTTGTCATTAAAAAGGATTCATGAAGCTGATGCTAACAATCACAGAGGGAGAATGAAGGATAAGGCTCAAAGAGAGTCTCTATATAAACAAGTAGATTAATTGAGGTCTGTAGGTCGTATAGTGTAGTGAAGTAAAGCAGTGATTCTCTTCTTAATTAGTGTCTATGAAGACCTCATTTAGATCAGTTTAGCAGGGTTTTTTATTCTATTCGAGCCAATTAATTCAGAATTAAACAAAACCCATTGCAAAACAAGAATAAGATGGTCTGTATCATACTATTTAAATAAACAGAAACTACATCACCCTAAACCTGGGGTTAGCAAATTAATATTTGTATTCAGCAAGGACACATTCATTATTTAAAAGTAACAGTAAAGACGTTTACAGTGTTGCAAAGATTACTATTTCAAATAAATGATGTTCTTTAGTATTAACCAAATAACTTTCTATTAATCAAAGAATCCTGGGGGAAAAAATTTATCAAAACCACAAAAATATTAAGCAGCATAAATGTTTTCAATATTAAAAAATGCTTCTTGATCACCACAATTTCTGAAGAATCATGTGACACTAAAGACTGGAGTGATGAGTGCTGAAAGCTTTGCCATCACAGGTGTAAATTACATTGCAAACTATAATAAAATACAAAACATAGTTATAGTTCAGAATATTTCCGTGGTGATGCACAAGAGCATAAAAAAGGGCATAAGATGCATAGAATGCTGTGTTACGCATAAAAAAAACTTCTTAAAAGCATAAAAAATGCTTTGGAATTACCACGCAAGCTTTAATATGTTTTTGTTTTAACATTGCATATTTTTTATAATGTTATCTAATTGAGTAACATCAAAATGAACAAATCATTCTTATTTTAGCAGATAAAAATCATCTAAATGAACTGCACAGAGGGGGTAGAAAATGAGGGGCAGATAGACAGTGTCTTGACTTCAATTGACATTTCAATAAGTGGTACACAGCGAAACCAATCCATGCCCAACTCTGCTGAAACAATCATTGAGACGCATACCTTCAGGCCGTGTATGTTGCGGATCCCTGGGGTCTTACCGGCTGAAAAGAAAATTGACTAGATTGTAGATCACGTAAGGCCAGAGAAAAAGAACACGAGCAGAATATATTAAAGGTTTAAAATGACAGAATGATTCTATCTGCATCATCGCAAAACAGACATACCGAGACACAGCTTAGGGAGACTTTAACTATCATAAAGAATATTGCGTCTGTGAATGCATATATATTCTCAGAGAAATTCCTTCACTAAACCAAACTGATATTTATTCCTCTCACAGAAGCCACTGAGAATAAATGAAGTGGGATTTTGCTAAGAGAAAATGCTCATACACAAACACGTGAGCAGGGCATTGCTGAGTATGGGGCTTTAAACTGTGATCTAGGCTCTATGTGGGCCTCGGGCACATTTACTGTTGCGGTATTGAACTGTAATTTGGACCAGCAGCACATTAACACACACTAACACACACCTCGTGGAAATATCTGTAGAGGCTCAGGTAACAGTCCATTGATGCGTTGCTCCATCACTGTGTTGCAATACTGCAGAGAAGAATAAAGAGGATGAAAAAAACTCTTAAAAACAGCCCAGTTCATTTTCAGTATATTATACACAGAATCAATATTATACACAATGAAGGTCTTTCAGAAAAAAGTCCCATGGAGTACATAAATGCAATCTTATGTCAAAAAACACATTTTCTGTCTCTCAGAGTCACTTGCATGTTGGGAGGAAAAGAAAAGAAGCTAAATGAACTGGACACCCTGCTCAGGTAATCTTTTTGAAACACCAGTCACCCTCTGTATCAATTCATCCGTTGTAATGGCTGCCAGACGCGGTTTTCTCCTTTCAGCCTGACGTAAAAGCAATCTGCCAGTAATGGCTGCCTATTAATTAATCACACTGCACAATAGGCTGAAATGGAGTCTGGCATTTATAAACCTTATATTATATGATATTATTAATTTCATGGCAAGCTTTATGTGTAATTATTTTCATCTTTATTTAATACAATAATAATTTGTTTAATTTCTCCAACTATGCCATTAATAAAACAATTGTAAATACTTGTTTTGTAATGACAAAGTATTTACTTACATGATACTTATTTATATTCATATAATTTATATTAAATATAAATAAATGTAATATATAAACAACATATTTATCTTAAATATTTACATGCATGTGTGTGTATTTATATATATATACACATAATAAATATACACAGTGAGAATACATGCATAAACAAAAACTTATTTTGCATGCATTAAATAGCAATTATTAATCTGACAGCACTAATATACACACACACGAAAAAATATATGAACTACATATATAATGTGTTAGTTTATGATTATTACTTATTATGATTATTTATATTATATTTACATTATAAACACTCAATATTAATAAAAATTGATCTTGCAGTTGATATGTAATCTCTTTTGCTGAATCCATTTGAAAACTTTTTTTCAGAAACTTCTCATACGTGTATTTCACATGTGATTTTGCAGTATGTCATCTACCACTTTTGCTGATTCTATTTCAAAAGAACTCCACTCTCTCTTTCGAACCCGCGCAGAGATTTTTGTCTCCAGCCAAAAGAACATTCAATTGATGTTTCGTTTAACAGAACCATCTGGCTGTTCGTCCTCTTCTCTCAGGCCAGCACGAGACCTTTGTCTCCAAACACAGAGCCCATCACACACAATAAAGCCATTAAAAACCACAGATCCAGATGGACAAGAGAGGAGGGGAGAATGTCAGTGTTTGAAAGAAAGAGCGAGGCCGAGAGACAAAGGCAGAACAAGACAAAGGTCAAAAGCAAGCCTAACCGAGGGGCCGGCGGTACAGCGCCGTCCCTCCGCCGCGTGCGAATGCGTGATGAATACGCACGAGGACATGCAGAGGAAGCAGTGTTAGAGCAGCTGTTATTAAATACCCTATTTATCACTGTCACCTCTCTGCACTGCCTGCAGGCACTGAAACCATGTAGCTCTACCAAAACACACACCTTTAATTTTCCACTGGTTGCTTTATCGATTAGGGCTGCAATTACCTAACTAATCTGTAACAGTGTATTAAAAGAAACCTCCCTTTGTTGGACAATAACTAAAGGCAGTTTGATCACAGGAAGGCAGCTTGAGAGCTGGAGGGAACAGAGGAGTCGGACCTCCGCTCTGTTGGACCCCGATCATTAACACACCCCGAAGTAAAACGCTCCGTAATTAGCCGGCCCAGCCTGGGAGATCTGTGCCTGTCTGTCTGTGTGTGTGTGTGTGTGTGTGTGTGTGTGTGTGTGTATGTTTGCGAGGCTACATCTGACATGGGTCAGTCTTTAACTTTGAACTAACATCCTGGAAAGGCTGATGGTAAGAAGCCGCTCACCGGGGAGCCAGAACATCTCAGAGACCTCAGACTGATGATCGCTGCTGGACTAAAAAAACATGAGTGAAGACAGTTTGAAGGTCGGATTCCACCAGAGAGCTCGGCGAATTAACTTACGCACCTGTAAAGCAAGAAGTCATCTCTTAATTCCTATTAAATCTACATAACGGTAGATCCCTTCACATGGATTTAATTGAAGCAAATTCATAAAGGTCCCCACAGAGACCCCAAGAGCCATCAAGACAAAGGGCACACGCTTGAAATATGACCACAATGATCGGTTAAATGTAGGCGCAAGCTTCCGAAAATGTTACACGCATATTAAATCTCCCCTTCTCAGCAGCTTGCGCTTTCCCCAGAGGAGCAAACGGCATCATGGGAGGAAAATCTCATTTTCAGAAAAAGTGGACTCGGTTGCGCTGTTAAGCAAAATGAGACGGGGAGGCAATATAACGCGCGGTAATATTCACCGTCAGAGTAATACGGCCTCAAAGAATTCTTGGTGATGTGCGATGGCACGTTCCTTAGGAGGAACATAAGTACATAAGCATTCATGCAGATTGTCGCAAATACTCGCATTCCCGCAGATATCTCCAATGTCAGAATGTGCATTTCAATACCAGCCACACGGTGACCGCAGAATTAATCGAGACAGGAAAAATGTTTTTGAATTACACTCAGGCAGTGCAGGACACCCGCGAGACATCATTGTCAGTGTGTCACCTTCTGGCCTAATCTGGCTAATGACTGCAATGGCCTTGAGAGGTACAACTTTGATAAAGCATCTAAAAATAAATAAATATCAAATCTAAGTGATTTCATTTCCCGCAGAAGCGGTGGTTTTGAAGCCCATGGCTACTCGAGAGTCATTGAGAGCTGATGGGGGGTAAAAGACAACACCAGCTGAAAGTGGATTTTGAAAAATTCCTCTCCCCAGGAGGGCTGTGCTTCTAATGAGGCGAAACTTTAAGTATTGAATAATAAATAATAAAAGTTGATAGTTCATTTAACTTCCACTGTACTTCACAGGGGGAAAAACTATTACGAGTCATTACGCTTGGTGTCCACAATGTGAGCAGTAAGTATTGAAAGCACTTTTACGGCGGTCTCAAAAGAAGAGCGTTAAAAACAACAAACTGAAATCTGAGAGAGATAAAGAAGAGAGGAAACAACATCATTCCCAGACTTGAAAAGAAAGACTATTTGAATAGGCAATCAGGCAAAAGTTTACGATAGCTTATTAAACGCGTGAGACACAAATATTTTCAGCGTATTCAATCTGTGCCTGGTCACAGGGGAGGCCACTGCCTGAGTCAACACAAATATAATGAATAATAAAAATAATCAGGATTTTTTATCACAGTTTTCCCTTTGCTAATCTTGCTTGGTTAACACCTGTATAATTTAAAAGGGGGTTCGAGCCAGAGACGCACGTTGCCATGGAAACATCAAGAGGTGCAGCCAGAAAAGGGAAATAGATGAAGAAATTAATGTGAAAAAATAAAATATATAGCTACTTGTCATCCTTGCCAATCAGCAAAGTAATGAGAACACTTTCCCTAAGGGTGAATGGATCTGGAATAATAGATTTGTAATAGCTTTTCCCTTCCAACAAAAACACTCTCAGCATTCAAAAGTCTAATACAACAGACTGTAATAGAGCGCAACAGTGACCACACACTTTTCAGCATCCTTGGTTCTGGAAGTACTTTTCTTTGTCTGTTTCCTCCATAGGCATTTCAGTACAGCATTGTGATTGAACGATCTTATGAACCAATCAGCTTCGGGATGAGGTACTGCAATATATGGACGATAACATAGTGTTTCAAAAATATCATGTTATTAGGGATATAATGATTAACCGTGAGCCGGTTGAAAATCGATTCACACATGTGATGATTCAAATCGGTTGAGATGCTAAACGAATCGCGATTAAATTAGGGGTAGGAGATTATATGAATGTATGTCTGAAGGGAACTTACTGTCTTTAGAAAAGTTTAGATGTGATTTTTTATTTTCATATTGCATCTGTATAATGCATATTAAAGTTAATAAGTGAAAGTGACATACAGTCAAGTATGGTGACCCATACTCTGAATTTGTGCTCTGCACATAAACCCATCCAAAGTGCAAACACACAGACCGTGAACACACACCCGGAGCAGTGGGCAGTCATTTATGCTGCAGCGCCCAGGAGCAGTTGGGGGTTCGGTGCCTTGCTCAAGGGCACTTCAGTCGTGGTATTGAAGGTGGAAGAGGGCACTGGACATTCACTCCCTCCACCTACAATTCCTGCCGGCCCAAGACTCGAACAAGCAAACATAAGATTACGAGTCCGACTCTCTAACCATTAGGCCACGGCTTCCCGACTTCCCATAAGGGCAGCGCTGCTGGTTTTTCTAGTGATGTCCGGTTCGCGAATGAATTGTTTGATTGAACCGGTCGAACCCCCAGTTCACCAAACCGAACTGAATCGTTTGAAACGGTTCGTGTCTCAATTATTTAGTTTATAAACGTGCCTGAAACTCCCTCCGAGTCTAAATAAAACAATATTTTGAGTTATTCAGTTACTCCAATAGTAAGTTGACTGAATTGCGGTGAAAAGAAAACTGATGAGCACGAGCAGAGCAGCTGATAGAAGGAGCATGTATGTTTACAAAGGAAACGCTTTAAGCACCACCTGCTGGCAGAGACTGAATCTGCATCTCATTCAGCTCGTCTGATGTTTGTTTCATGCAGATATGTTGTATTTATAGTTTCACGAAACTGAAGTAAAACCATTCTGTTTTTGCATCAAATTTTGCAATTATGCAGTCTTATTTAGATTCAAAAAGCTCAGGTTGCATGTATGCAGCATCTTTGTTTGGATCACGATTAAAATGCAGTGGCTGCCACTCATTTTAAAGGGAAAGAGCGAAGACAATTTTATTTGGGGCTTGTTTTAAAATTTCAATTTAGCTTGATATTTACATTTACATTATATTTGAATTGTGTTATTTAGCAGACGCTTTTATCCAAAGCGACTTAAAAATGAGGCCAATAGTGTCAGACTCTCTCTCTCTGTTTCTTGTGTTTCCCCTCCTCTCGTGCCCATATTTGTCCAGTAATAACGTCATTTCCTTTGGTGTGTACCTGTTCTCCAGCGTTCTGTGTGAAAATTAAAGTGTTTAAAGGAAGTTCAACGTCTCCTCGTTCCTGGCACCCCTGCACATCCGTGACAGAATACTGGACCCACAAGATGACTTCAGCTGAGGACGCGCTGTGGGGGTTGCGGCAAAGCGGTCGGAGGTTGGAGAGATATGTGGAGGAGTTTCTCGCGATCTCCAACCGGATGAGCTGGCATGAGACCGCTCTGGGTGCGTGTTTCCTGCTGGGGTTGGATGATGAGGTTATACGCTGCGATCTTCCAGTAAGTGATTTTCCATTGATCGAGCTTATTAACTTCATCTTTTTCCTAAATGGTTCCGACGAGGAAGTCGAGGAAATTCCCTGGCCTCATCATCCCACTCCAGTTGGAACGCGCGCATCTCCCAGCTCATCCCACGCCGAGAGCCTCCAGATACCTCTCCAACGGCTCCCGCTTGCCCAAGCCCAAGGATCCCCTGCCTCCGGGCAGCTCCATCCTCCTCAGCCCTGAGCCGCCGCCCTCAGCTAAGCAAAGACCACGGGCTGTTGCGCTCCCAAGCCCGGTACCCGCGCTTCCCGAGCGCCGCCGAGTGCCCGCGCTTCCCGAGCGCCGCCGAGAGATTGCGCTTCCCGAGCGCCGTAGAGTTCCCGCGCTTCCCGAGCGCCCCCGAGAGATTGCGCTTCCCGAGCGCCCCAGAGAGTTCGCGCTTCCCGAGCGCCCCCGAGAGATTGCGCTTCCCGAGCGCCCCAGAGAGTTCGCGCTTCGAGCGCCCCAGATTGCGCTTCGCGCCCAGAGAGTTCAAGGCTTCCCAGCGTCGCCGAGTGCCTGCTCCGAGACTGCGCCCTCCAGTGCCTGCTCCGAGACTGCGCCCTCCAGTGCCTGCTCCGAGACAGTGCCCTCCAGTGCCTGCACCTCGCCAGTGCCCTCCAGTGCCTGCACCTCGCCAGTGCCCTCCAGTGCCTGCACCTCGCCAGTGCCCTCCAGTGCCTGCACCTCGCCAGTGCCCTCCAGTGCCTGCGCCCGCCAGTGCCCTCCAGTGCCTGCGCCCGCCAGTGCCCTCCAGTGCCTGCAACTCGCCAGTGCCCTCCAGTGCCTGCAACTCGCCAGTGCCCTCCAGTGCCTGCTCCTCGCCAGCGCCCTCCAGTGCCGGCTCCTCATAAGTGCTCATCGATGCCTCCGCTGGTTCCGTCCAGCTCATCGATGCCTCCGCTGGTTCCGTCCAGCTCTTCAGAGCGCCCCCGAGAGTCAGCGGCACCCGAGCGCCAACGAGAGTCAGCGGCACCCGAGCACCCACGAGAGCCTCCAGAGCCCCTGCTGGTTCCGTCCAGCTCTCCAGAGCCCCTGCTGGTCCCGTCCAGCTCTCCAGAGCCCCTGCTGGCTCCGTCCAGCTCTCCAGAGCCCCTGCTGGTTCCGTCCAGCTCTCCAGAGCCCCTGCTGGTTCCGTCCAGCTCTCCAGAGCCCCTGCTGGTTCCGTCCAGCTCTCCTGAGCCCCTGCTGGCCCCGTCCAGCTCTCCTGAGCCCCTGCTGGCCCCGTCCAGCTCTCCAGAGCCCCGGCTGGCTCCGTCCAGCTCTCCAGAGCCCCTGCTGGTTCCGTCCAGCTCTCCAGAGCCCCTGCTGTCTCCGTCCAACTCTCCAGAGCCCCTGCCGGCCCCGTCCGGCTCTCCAGAGTACCTGCTGGGGAATTTCCCCAAGGAAATTTTGGGGGGGGACTACCCGCCATGGCCTTCCATGCTCCCCGCTCCGCCATGGTCTCCCGAGTCCCCGGATCCACCATGGCCACCCAAGCTCTCCGATCCGCCATGGCCTCCTGAGTTCCCGGATCCACCATGGCCACCCGAGCTCCCCGATCCGCCATGGCCTCCCGAGTCCCCTGACCCGCCAAGGCCTCCTGAGTCCTCGGATCCGCCATGGCCCCCCGAGTCCCCTGACCCGCCATGGCCGCCCGAGCTCCCCGCTCCGCCATGGCTCCCGGAACGGGCGCCGCCCTGGAGGCCTCCTGTCCTGTCCTGTCTCCGTGTCCCTTGAGGCCTCCAGAGCGCCCCCCTCCTCGATGTCATACGGGCGGACTTGGAAGGGGGTAATGTCAGACTCTCTCTCTCTGTTTCTTGTGTTTCCTCCTCTCGTGCCCATATTTGTCCAGTAATAACGTCATTTCCTTTGGTGTGTACCTGTTCTCCAGCGTTCTGTGTGAAAATTAAAGTGTTTAAAGGAAGTTCAACGTCTCCTCGTTCCTGGCACCCCTGCACATCCGTGACAAATAGAAGCAATCAAAACCAACAAAAGAGCAATAATATGCAATAAAGTGCTATATTAGTATATTATTATAGGGTTATATTTCAATTTCACAAAGAAACGTGCAGCATTTTGTCCAAGCAATAATAAAAGGACACATTTAATTTATAATTTGTCTTAAATCTCATTTTGTTCAAATGAAATCATAAATAGAATCGAATCGTGAAATCTAAATCTTGAATCGATTCGTGAGTTCAGTGAATCGTTACATCCCTAATTAATACTATACACACGGTGCCAGTAACTATTACAAACTCACTCTCTCTCCATGACCCTAGAATTATATTTTTAGTGTCATTTATTGGTCAAAAATGAGAAAACATAGTTAAAGAATAATTTTTCCTAACCTTTCTATAGACGTCCAGATAAATTATTTTTGTTCACAATAACCATGCAGTGAAAATCTGATATTGTGACAGTCCTACCACAAACTATGATTTGACTGTAAAAAATTTGAATCAGAAAATAAACTACAAGACTGTGTACTGGAATGAATCCCATAGTATTGCAAATAATTTTGTTGAATAAAGCAACAGTACAATATAAGACAATTGACTTTAAAGTAATTAATAATAAGTATAAAACTGATATATATATATATATATATATATATATATATACAAAGTGCCCTCCAAAAGTATTGGAACAGTAAAGTCAAAATTGTTCTGTTGGCTGTGGAGTCAAGACATTTACAAATATGATCAAAAGATGAATATGAGACAAAACTACAGAATGTCACATTTTATTATTGAGTGATTCAACACATAGATGTTTTACCAGCTAAGAAGTTCTTATCTGATGTGAGCATAAGTATTGGAACCGTTGCCTCACAGGTCTTTCTAAGTGATCAGCTGTGTCCTGTTGCATTCATTCTTCAGGTATTAAAAGCAGGGAATGTGTCGTATCAGTTCTATCCATTACTTCTGCATTCTGAATCTTGCATTCGATGATGACACACAAACCAGGATGAAGATGAGGAAGCTGACTTTGAGAGAAAAGCAAGCAATTTGGACGCTAAAAGAAAAGGAAGTCAATTAAAGGTCTAGCAAAAACAAAAGGGCATGGAGAAATCAAGAGTTTGGAAACCACCAGCAAACAACAACTACCTGACCGGCTGAGAAAACAACAGTAGTTGATGACAGACAAATCATAAAAGCAGTGAAAATGAACCCTAAAAGACGTGTCTGTAAAATCACCAACAACTTCCAGAAAGCTGGAGTGATGCTCTGACAATCTACTGTCCTCAGGAGACTTTGACACAGAATTACAGATGCTACACAGCAAGATACAAACCTCTGACCAGCACCAAAAATAGAAAGGTAAGATTTAGCAAAAAAGCACAAAGGTGAGCCAGAAGAGTTTTGGAACTGTGTTTATGGACCGATGAGACAAAGATGAACCTTTATCTAAGTGATGGGAAATAAAAAATGTGGTAGAAAAAAGGGAACTGGAAAAGATCCCAAGCATTCAGCCTCATCTGTAAACATGGTGGAGGTGGTGGTGGTGTCATGGCATGGGCATGCATTACTGATGACTTAATATATGATGACAGTAGCAGAATTAATTTGGAAGAGTACAAAACCATCTTGCCTATCAATATTCAATAAAATAATACCATCAGCTTCATTGGGAAGTGCTTCATAATGCATCAGGACAATGACCAAAAACACCCTGCCAGTTCAGTCAAGGAATTTATAAGGGCAAATACATGAAAAGACTTAGATTGCCCAAGTCAATCTCCAGATTTAAATCCGATTGAACATGAATTTCACCAGCTGAAGAGGAGAATAAAGGCAGAAACTCCCCAAAACAAGCAACAATTGGAATTGCCTGCATTAAAGGCTGGGAAAAGCATTTCAAAGGATGAGACCAAGAGTCTGGTGATGTCTATGAGTCACAGACTCACTGCTGTGATTGTGCTCAAGGGATCTGCAACTAAATAATAGCTTTTAATGTTTTATATCTGCCTTATGTTCAACTGTCCCAATACTTATGCTCACATCAATGAGTGGGATGAACTCTAAAAGTGTTGTTCTTTTTATTTGGTAAAGCATGTGTGTGTTGAAACGGCTAATAATAAAATGTGACATTCTGTAGTTTTGTCTCATATTCATCTTTTAATTATATTTGCAAATGTCTTGACTCCAAAGCCAACAGAGCAATTATTTGTGTAATATTAATATATACACAAATACATAAATACATTAAAAGTGCAGTGAGGCAGACTTAGTTACATCATTTGCAATGCTTCATGCAATGCTCTTTTGTCAGAGTTTTGTGTGACTTCTGATTGGTGGAGTTTTGTTTACAATTATAGGCAATGTTTACTACCAATCAGGCTATTAAACACATTTAAAATAATTAGAAAAATGTATTATCAGCATATGAAGTTATGCTGAAATCACACTTTTTAACAGCAAAATTAAAGGTCTCAGCTGCGTTTATGCCTCAGATATGACTCACATATGACAGCATGGCTTTGAGCTCTTCATCACTGCGAACTGTGATTCGGTCGCCAACTTCATCCTCATCTGAAATAAACGAGAACACATCTGAATCAACTAACAGCTAATCACTTGCGTATTCAAACAAACATTTTTATCATTCATCTGCAAATCTGTGTATTTACTTTTTGCAAATGTTATAGCCTGATTTTTAGTTAAATAAACAGCATTGAAAAAAAAGACAGTATGTATTCTTTAACATTTTCTTGTTGTTTTAAACTATTCTACTGGCTATACTGGTAGTAACATACTTTAAAAAATATATATTATAAAAAAGAATTAGATACAACAACAATGCTCACATTCAAAAGCTGTGACTGTGGCTTCAGGCATGACATCTCTGATCGCGGCCTGCCAAACAAGAGGAGAATCACTGAGCAATCACACATTTGACTGACAGCTGTCAATCAGCACCACTATTCTGACAACGACTCGTCAAGGAATGACACACCGTGAATGGGTTCTCGCTATAAAATGTCGGAGACACCATATAAAACACACTGTGACTGCGCTAAAGTTAAAACAGCAACTTACCAGCAAATCATTGAAGTTGAGGTGTGATGGAAAGTCCACTGATGAGTCCATGTCTCCCACCGGTGTCTTTATCCGAATGATGATTCCCTCAGATTCCATGCTGCACAGGTTATTCAAAACAAGTAAAAGCATAACAAAAGCACACCGAGAAACATAATCTTGACGTTCAGTGGAGATTCCCAGACACACAGCAGCTGAACAGCAGGCTAGACGGCTAGCTGCTTAGCTTAGCTCACTAAAACAGTGAAGAAAACATGAGAGTATTTCCCACACAACCGACGCAGCGGCTAAACGAGCGACATGTCATTCCAGATGGACTGACTACTGTAATCCAATTTTGAACTATTTTTTCAGTTGTTAACAACCTGTCAACAATGAAAGTAAAGCAGAGGAAGTTTTGCGGAAGTGTTTTAACATTTACCCGGAAGCTGAACGTCTATTAGACGCATGTAAAAGCCTAAAATTCACCCTGCGTCCCAATGTGCATACTATCCACCCTATCTGCCCTAAATAATATTAAAAATTACTAACGTCACTTAGAATTTAGGATGGATAGTATGCACATTGGGACGCAGGAAGAGTAAGGTTAGCTGACTGCTAGACATTACTCGCGACGTTTCTGTATTAATTATTGTTGTCTGTAATGTTGTATCAAATTTAGTTACATTTCAAAATCTTGTTATTAAATCAAATTATTTATTAAATGATTAATAAAAGAGTTCTGTCATGGTGTTATTTTGTAGGCCAGCTTATTTAAGAATTTAGATAAATTATTTATATCCAACCATTATTTTTACTCTCTTTATTTAGACTCTTCTCACTGCAAATTAATTTAATTCATAAATGTACATTTTGAAAGAAAACTCCTTAATTTTTATTTTCAGGAAAGATTTTGATGTGCATATAAACTCTTTAAGAAACTAATAATTATATTCCATATAAGACTCTTTCATGGTGTAATATAACATAGTATGCTTTGGATTATTGTTTTAACCCTCGTTGTCTTTTGTTCTTTGTCTTTGTAATTGTATTTGTTGTTCTTTTATTGCATAATAAAAAAATAAAAATTTTTAGATAAATTATGTATTTTTATTTGTTTGTATAATTTTAATCACACACATTATTTTAGTCAAAAATTATACTATGAACACATTGCAAAATCTTTCTCTTGCTGTCTGTTCTTTCAGATTGTTTAATATTCAATATTGTTTTTATCCGCTTTCACTTCGAATTAAAGTAATTTTTTATTTATATTATTTATTTTATATATAAAATGTAATAAATATATTTAGCCTAAGTAGCCACGTAATAGTGGAGGTACAATAAAATGGTTATTATCACAAAATAAACACAGACCGTTTAAACAAAACTGATGCAGAGTCTTTTTTCACCAAACAATAAATAAATACATATTTCAAATAAATATATGTGATCCTGGACCACAAAACCAGCAATAAGTAGCAGAGGTATAGCAATACAAATATTGTATTGTCAAAATTATAGTTTTTTTTCTTTTATGCCAAAAATCATTAGAATATTAAGTAAATATCATGTTCCATGAATATATTTTGTAAATTTTCTTTCTGAAAAATATATCAAAACTTGATTTTTGAATATGCATTTCTAAGAACTTAACTTTAAAGCTGATTTTCTAAATTGTTATTTATTTATTTTTTGCATGCTCAGATTCCAGATTTTCAAATAGTTGTATCTCCACCAAATATTATCCCAACACTCCATACATCAATGGAAAGCTTATTTATTCAGCTTCAATCTCAATTTCGAAAAATGTACCCTTATGGCTGGTTTTGTGGTCCAGGATCACATATAAATACAAATACATATTTATTTTGATATAAGCAGGGTAATGTAGTCACAAGGTTTTTATTGCTGTAGTAGATAATTTCCTACCTAACCCATAATTTATCTTTGTTATTTACTTAATCTCTTTCATATTTTATCGCTATTATTTACTTCTTTGCAGCTTTAGTTATATACAATTTAAATTGCATTAGTATTTAAAGATTTCCACTTTGCACAACTCATTAGTGTGTAATTGAATGTACAACAAAGAACATTTAGTGCGCTGTTGATTACAGCCTTATCTTAGGGGACGACTCATTCGCTCAATCATGGTCACAGCCTGATTGCAAAAGCTTCAACAGACATTGATCCTTCAGCAAAGTAGAGTTTTGTTTCAGAGTCCAGCTAATGCAGCCTTGATACCCTGGACCACAGGCAGGATTTAGAGCATCGTAATGATAAAAAGGTATGAAAGCTAAGTCTGACCCATGGCGAGCTGAAATCTACAATGATATGATCATGGCCTTCCAAACAGGATCAGGTCTCACATTAAACTTTAAAACAATAGTGATTCCAGTCTCTCAATGGCGTGGCCTGTTATCAGCCCTAAAGCTGCCCTGTCAATGGAACAAATTGGCAGTCTGAAAGAGAAATGAAAGAAAGCCTTAAATGTTTTCTTTGCTCACTGTAAGAGGACAAAAGCGAAACGCTTAAATACGCAATGGGGTTGACTTTTACTGAATGAAGACCATTCTCGTCTCAGACTACACTTGAATCTGTCAGGTTTTAACCCTCTAGTAAAAACTTACAAAGAGCTCTGTTTAATAATCAGATTGTATTACTCGTATTACAATTGCCAAATAGTTTTGATAGCTCTAAAATGTACAGTTTGTATAAACAGCTGAATACACAAGTGGCTCATAAACACACAATCAAACCTAATGAGTGGTTAACCCTTCATGCTCTGAGGTCTTTCTGAATGAGTCATCAGCTGCTCTGCATGACATTGATTGTGTGTCACACAGCACAATATGTAATGGCTGAGTCTCATTGTTGCAGACTTAGAGGCTGAATTGTAAACAGAAATGGAGAACCAGAGTCAATGTATCTAGCTGTAAAGTGCTGATTAGAAGAGAGGTGTACCTGCAGTTTGTCATTCCTCTGTGGACCTGCTATTAATGTCGGGTGCAGTATTAAAATACAACAACATGCCACATCAGCAAACACAATTATCAGAAATCAAACTGGACCTATAGCCATGAGGATGAGCAGAATGAAGAGAGAGGGCTGGAATGCAGTGTCTGGTAATTAAAAAACATTTTATCAGCCCAAACAGTCTTCTCTCTCTTCCTCTCCATCGACAAGCTGCTTAGCTGAGACAGAGCAGTTTAACTACAGACACATGAGCTGCTGGGGTTTCACTCTCTGCTCTGGAGAAGGACGGGAAGAAAAGACACGCTGGGAATGTTTCCATCACGGCAAACTTGGAAGTGAGATTTTCCACTATTTTTCAAAGACACGTTTTCTGATATTATTGTTTGTAAAAATTCAGAAAAGGGTTTGATCAGAGAGTTGGGTCAACCTGAAGACTTCAGTCACACAAATCAGCAAAAAGTATTGCTATTTCTGAAACTTCACACATTTGTTCCTCGGTTTGTAAAAGATCAGCACTATATTCAGTATTGACTGTTACACCTCTCACCCACCGGATCCACGGCATCTGGAATGTGTCCACTCTGACTGGAATGGCTAAAGTGTGTGCAATATGTAAATTAGATCCTTATTGCTTCCATAAAGAAGTGATGCACATGCATAATAAATTGGCTTATTAATATTTTATTACCTGTTTATTTTGCTCATCTATCACTGTAGTGGAGGGGTCTGCATTGGGTACCAACTACATCTCACTTTGCATAAGAGAAATAGAGTTGGCATTTATAATATTGGACAACTTTGTCAGTTTTTGCACAAATAAATATTTTCCAATTACATATTCATATATATATATATATATATATATATATATTTATATAAATATTTTTATATACATATTTTATTATAATACAAACTGTTTTTTTGTTTGTTTGTAATCATTTTGAGTAATTAGTTGGCAATTAGGGACCTCCTTTTATATACCTTTATTATAATACATTTATTGTCCTGTAATACTTCAGTCTCTTTGAGACAACACACTGAATCTCAAACAAGCCATATCAGAATTTGTACAAGATAGTACAATATTTGTACAAAATAGTGATTGCTAAAGAATGTGTTGTTATGCTGTGCACTAACTGACAAACGCCCTCACTATCTCCTGCTAACACCACATGTTGCGGCCTGGCTTTGCCGTGACTGCCCTAACATCTGTTTGTTAAATGGGATCATTATAAGCATATTAAGAGGTCAGTGGGATCAAGGTTTTGTGTTTAAACTAGTCTAGTTTCCACAGTCATATCAGAGCAGAAACACTGCGAGAGGGGAGTTGATAAATCAAGCCTGGGGGGGTCTGGTAATAGCTCTGAGCCAGGTAGCACAGCCCTCTCTGCTTATCCTATTCGTCACCTTAAACGTTCTGCCAGCGTGTATGCTAATGTACTCACACCACTGCCTCTAGATCTGACCTATACTGAAGACAGCCCCGGTCCTGTTAAGAGATCCAGTAATGTCCACAAGCACACTCACACACATCTTATTTTACACTTTAAATTGTATCTGTTGCACATGGCACACTATTACAGACCTAAATATAGTATATTATACAATATACATTTTATACACATTTTTATACTGATCGTAAATCGAATATTTAGAGTACTGTATATCATGTATATACACTACTATTCAAAAGTTTTGTGTCAGTAATATTATTTTTTAATTAATACATTTATTCATCAAGGATGGATTACACTGACAAGGATGCATTATATTTTTTTGTCAGTATGAAAAAGAAAGATTTTGTGTTCCACAAGACAATTAATGACAATATAGACATTTATAATGCTAATTATCACTTATAATGTTTATAATGTAAAGATTTCCATTTCAAATCAATTCTGGGTAACACTTTACAAGATGTCATTTGTTAACATTAGTTAATGTATTAACTAACATGAACAAACAATGAACATTACATTTATTACACTATTTATTCATCTTTGCTAATGTTAGAAGTAAAAATACAGTAGTCCATTGTTAGTTCACAGTGCATTAACCAATGTTAACAAAAATAGAAGCTGTAGAAGTATTGTTCATTCTTAGTTCATGTTAACTAATGCTGTGAACTAATGTTCACTAATGAACCTTATTGTAAAGTGTAACCAAATTCAAATTCCAAATTTTAAACTTTCTATTCAACAAAGAATCGATTTCCACAAAGATATTACAATAGTAAATTATAAAAAAAAAAAAAAATGTAAAATATTTAATTATATTACATTATTGAAATGATTTTTACAGTTGTTTTTTTTCAAACGAGCATAAGGTGCTTCTTTCAAAAACATAAAAAATAAATTGAACGGTATTTGTAAGTGACACAGTCAGCTGGACATTATTCCAAAACAAACACTGACCAGCATATTAAGACCTTTTTGAGCACTAATACTGCAATGGACCAATCAGAATGAGATGTAACGTGGCTAAGAAATGTATCTGTATTTTAATTTTGATTAGAACTAGAGCTGAATCTGGTCTCTCACAACATTCACATCCTGGTATAAATGTTCTCTTCTATCAGGCTGATCAAATATCCCAGCTTCCTCATCTCAGTTATATTTGAAGACAGAATTAATGGCCAGAACTACAGGCAAATGTATAAAAGTAGCAGAGGTATCAAAGGAATTCTGCCCCGTATCGATCCTAATGCAGCTCCCGTATGTTTAATCCAGCCGGCATGATGAGCAGGCTCCAGAGGGTCATTTACAGCGTCTGTAAGTATCCAACCGCACTGCCTCATTGTAAAACATAACAAAAGCAACTGAAATACAAGCCTGGACTGTACCTGTGCTCTATAGCATTACTTTTTCATTAAAAACCACAATCCTGCAGCTGAGCCTCAGGGAAAGCCACAATGCAGGGCAAGGGCAAACACACGGGACCTGACGCTAGCCTTCAAAAAATAAAAAAAGCAGTAAATAAATAGATAAATTGAAGTGGGTTTGAATGTAAATGGAGTATTGAATGTAACTGGGTTTGTCCAGCATGCAACATTTGGGCTTTTATGTCTGTGGGTTTCTTTAATGTTTAGAAGGACTCCAGCTCCCTTTGTGTGCAGAAAGCTGATTTAGTGCACTAAAGAGCGCTGCGAGATCCACAGCACATAAACAGCTAATGTTACATACTCTAAAGTAGCCTGTAAATATCATACAGAGTGTGGAAAACATCTATAACTGGCAAATTAAACAGATGTTGGTCTGTTGACTAAGCTACAGTGCTGTGCTTTGTGCTTCTTTATAGCGCTAGCTTGAGCCTTTGTGTAATTACAGGGCAAAAGTTCAGACTATAAAAACCCTCAATGACACAGGAAATGTTTGACTGTCATGTCTTGTGACCCCTGACTGTGATGGACACCAGTTTCAATCTTGTCAGAGGTAGTCAGGTCAGAGACGGCACATTTGATGAATGGCACTTGGCCTTTATGGTTCTCGATATGTTTTGTGTCTGAAATCGGAGGGTCATTTTCAAGCTGAAGAAACCAATCTTAACCAACATGTACTAATCACAGTCAAAGTGAAAGATGCCATTCTGTCCATATAACAGTGCCCTCTGGTGGTAGAACTGGCTTGAGCACCTCATAACATAGACATAAAATAAAACATACCTCAAAAGAATCTGCTACCAGGCCATGGTTCTGTATAAACAGACAACAGCTTCTTGGCAAACAAAGCCATTGTGAGCAGACCTCGTTCCATGACTGTGTGGAAGGAAATGGAGATGGCTCATTAGGTGTGCTTGCTTTGTAGCAGGGGATCCATCTGTAAAACATGCAGCACTTGAGGAAACAGGAAGGAGCTTTATGATTGCTAGAATCGATGTATGAGAGATATTCTGTGTTGACACATCCTTGACGGATACGAATCTCACTCTCTCTTTGTTTCTCATTCTGCCATCTCCATCCCAAGAGATTTTCTCTCCTGTCACAACCCTGGATCGCCCGGCCGCTAGAGGTCAAAGGTCAAACTCTAAAAGAGAAATTAGTTTATTGACACAATAAGACCTGGCAGTTTATTTGATGTTCCATCACACAGTGTTCCAACCTTCCTCATGTCTGCCTCTCAATTTCACAGATCCCACGGGAAGGAGAGAGACAGAAGCTATATAAATGAGAAATCTATCACGGGCGTTATCATGCTCTGAGTCCAGATCACATTGTGGCTAATCTGGATTAGATGCCTCATATTGTTATGATAGAGAACGTGTCAAATTCCTATTCGACTGAACAAAAATAAAACTGAATCAAGGCTATTTAATTACGCAGGTTTCTGTGATAAAGCACAATTAATTACATTACATTTATAGTTATATATATATATATATATATATATATATATATTTCTGTTTATAATATAAATATTTTATATTCAAATTAATAATGTATATAGTTATATACTTAGATGTTATATTATATACTGTACATATTCTTATTTGCTGAATAATAATTATATACAATGATAAATATAAATATATATATATATAATGTAATGTAAATGTAAATATAATAATTAAAATATACAAACACATTTGAGCTATTTATATTTATTTTCTATATAAAAGCCTGTATATTTAAAAAAATATTTACATAATGAATTCCCAAATTAAAGCATAGTTAACATAAATACTATTTGTTTAATGCATCATTTTACTATGTTTCAAGTATTATCGACTTTAGTATTGCTAATACTGATACCAATAGCTCTATCAAACATATTTTATTTTCCAGTTTCTGGGGATAAAATGATACATTTTAGCCATTTAACATTTTATATTTGAAATATACATATTTTTTATTAAATAAGCATAAACTATATTATTCGGACTAATGACTATATGTTGTATTTATAAACAACAAGATCATTATCAATCTAATAGAAACTTGAATAGTTATAAATATAAATAGTTCAGTTACACGGTATATGAATGTAACATTTAACAAACATGCAATCATAAAAAAAGGAATCAATCAATTTCTCAACAAGCACTTCAATAAGGAATATTGAGCTTTCGGTTGCAGATATTTGCCGTTGGCAAAAACGTATCTCCAGTCATTACGTTCCTGGAGCACTGAATGAAAAGTGCTTAACCTTTGCTGTGCACCTACATCTGTTCGATCAGATGAGCAGACATTCAATAAGCTGGATTTCCACGTAATGACAGCTGATCTGAAATGGAAGTAAAACAGCCTGTTTAGCAGAGGATATGAAAGAGGCGAGCCATTTGTCTCTCAGGTTTGCATTTGAGAATATTAACAAGCAAGTGCATCAGGAAAATTGAAAGTATAAAGCTGGATTTGACCGCTCATTAACACACTATTGTCTAATGATGTGAAAAACAAGGCCTCTGACACTTTACCAAGACTAAGCACCTCATCTACCCTATAAACACAGACATATTCTCTCTCTCGCTCTATCCTGGAGAGGGTGATAAATGCCTGTGCAAGCGAGTCAACTGGACGATCAATCAGAGGCCAGCCCTCCTTCATCTGGTCAATGGCACTCTTGTTTCTGCTGTGGGAGAATGGCACAATGACTTTACCACTTAATTATGTTGTTAATTGCTGTGTTAAGATTTCTGCAGGAGGTCCCTCAGGTTAGTAATTGAGGGTGGTCAGGCACGCTGCATTCATTCACAATTCAATAACTTGAGTCAGGCGATAATGATCATCTGCTTTCAAATGCTGCTGCCCTTACTGTTAACCCGCTCTCATAGGAAATATTGATATTCTGCACAGCAAATTGCTTGATGAGTAAAGCAATGTATTTTTAAAGATTTCATGCCCTCGAGAACATTGTTGATTAAGACCTTATTTACATCGCTTTTAAAGAATTTTTAAAACTCACTTTGAAATTGATGAATTTTAAACAACTGTTTTTGAAAGAAGTCGCTTATGCTCTCCAAAGCTCCGTTTATTTGATAAAAAAAATATATTGCTATATATTTTAAATTGTAATTTATTCCTGTGATGGCAAAGCTGAATTTTCAGCAGCCATTACTCCAGTTTTCAGTCTTCATGTGAACTTTTCAAACACACAGACATGCAATTTGATGAAAATAATGAACAGACCACACTTAAAATATTAATAGAACAACTAAAAACCTTTGAAAAACAAAATCTGGTCACGTTAATAAAGGAAAGTCAGTGAGTCAATATGCAATTAATGAATACAATTGAGGACACTGCTGCTGTCCAGCACAGTTATGGTCATAAGTCAGCTCTGTTACAACAGCCTGAGGTTGAACCACACACTCTTTGCCTCAGGCTAACAACCTAAATATGCCCCCTAATATAGACTCTACTTGACTTCATCATAAGTCATATACTTGACTTCATCATAAAAAAAAAAAATACACTTTGCCTTTTCTATATCTTCATCTTTCTCTTTATCTTTCTCTCCTTCTCTTGCTAGCTTGTATTTATTTGTTCATTTCCTGAGACTTGGTGTTACGAGCACTTCCTCTGTCTGTTTGCCTCTTCAAGATTAATCGCTTTATTGTATTCCACAATTGTAAGTCGCTTTGGATAAAAGCATCTGCAAAATGACTACATGTAAAATGTAAATGTAATATGGCCACTTCAACAAGAGCCCCTTGACGTGCTCTTCATTATAAAACATGTGGTTTGATTACCTTGCAAAGCACAGAAGAAGTAACCTTGCATTCATCTGGCCAAGTTTCAGTGCGCTCCCTCATGTGGTGCTTCCAGAACAGCCAATAATTAAACAAAATGCACACAGGCTGGTGAATAGCAGGAGTTGCTCTCAGCTTTGGGGAGGGTTGTACATGGGACAAGGGAGGCCTAGCTGTGTCTACAGCTGGGACTGTAGCAGTTAACACTCTTAATGCACCATTAACATAACTATAACATTTGACTGAACCTGCCACGCACTCCTACACACATACACATCACGCTGTCTGGCCCATTAACACAACTATAACATTACAATGAAGAGTTTCACTCACAAACACACTATTACGCTCAGTGTAACCATTACCACAAGCTGTAACATTAGGCTTCACCAAACATAATGACGGCACTAAACCAATAGTAGAGAATGAGCATGCCAAACTGGGATGTGGCTGTTTGACTTTGTATAACCTGCATCTAGATGAAAGTAATATACAAAGTTTGCAATTTCTTTTAATTCTATTCAGTGTGGATTTAGTGTGCATTAAGGGCATGTTTCCGCAAATGCTGGGACAGGCCCGTGAGTGATCTGTGAATCACTAACTCTGTTGAATTGATTCAAAACATAAAGTGAGTCTTTAAGTGTCTTCACGAGTCTTTGAATCATGCAAATTATTTCCCTAGTAAAAAATAATATATTCAAAATACATTTATTTCATACTAAGTACAGTTCAAATCTATTAACAAATTTACTGTATATCGCTCGAGACTTACTGATATAAAAATTATAAATAAACTTTATTTTGAGTACTACTTGTGTGCAATGATCTTTGAATAATATGGTCTTTAAATGCAAGATATTTAAAATGTACCTAAATTATACTTGCAATAGTTCCACTTTAGCACAATCAAATATACTTCAGTTTATCTTTAGTTGACTTCAGCACTACTTTCACACAATTAAGTGCATTAAGCACAAAATTAGTTGTTACAATTTATCAGTCTTTAAGTATACCAGTTTAGTATACTAAAAGTGCAATGGCAGGGTATTTTTATTAAGCGTATAAATATGTAAATGTATTTGTAGTATACTTAACATGAAATAAATGTATTCCAAATACATTTTAGTATATTTATTTTTCACTATGGTTGTTCAACAACACTGAATCATCCAACACCACCACTACTGTATTTTATTTACTTCTGTGGCCACTTTTACTGGTGGAACAAAAATAGACAGTAAAGGGCCATTCACTCCGAATGCCTTTTATTATTGCAAAAGCTAAACACAGGCAGCAGTGTAGGAAAAAATGCAAGGTCTCGAGAAGCATTTGTTCTGTGTTTTTAGAAAGCAGTGTCATGTGTGACACACTGCAAAAGATGAGAGATGTCAGCACAACATTCAAAGATATTAGTCTAGTGCATGTTTACATACAAAAACTAATAAAAGCAGTGCAGTGGAACTGGCCTCTAAGTAAATATAGTATATTAATAAATGCATGGCATACAAAGGAAAACTCATACCATGGACCACATGCAAGATAAAATAAAAGTTTTCTGAATATGAGAGAGAAACAAACATGCTGTAAAAGCCCACTGACACAGTGCAATAACCTCTGTTTTCTGTGTCCTGTGAACAGGCTTGCCATTGATTAAAACAGCAAGGTGTGCAATAAAGTGCAGGCGAAGTGCTGGCTCCATATGGCCTCAGAACCCGAGGCTGTGAGCGCGCTCCCCCTGCGCCCTGCTCCCCTCTCTCCTCTTCCCAATTCTACAGATGGTAAAACACAATTCAAAGCACCAACACAATGGGTCCTTGGCAGCAGTTCAACCATTTACTTCAGTAATTAACAGTGCAGATACCACTACAATTATGGGATGTATGTCACCCTGAGAATGAGTGAGCTAACGGCTTGTTCTGCATGATAGGTGGCTACTGTAAAAATATATAAAACAGGATACTTTTATTCAACAAACTCCAGCTGGTTCAAAATGCAGCAGCTAATGTTCTTACTAGAACTAGGAAGTATGACCACTTTAGCCCGGTTCTGTCAACACTGCACCTGCTCCCTATTAAACACTGTATACATTTTAAGATTTTGCTAATTACCTATAAGGCCCTAAATGGTTTAGCTCCTCAGTATTTGAGTGAGCTCTTATCGCATTATAGTCTTTCATGTTCACTGCCATCTCAAAATGGCCATTTGATAATACTTAGAATATCAAAATCAACTGCAGGTGGGAGATTGTTTTCATTAGTGCCCAAACTCTGGAACAATCTACCTGTTCGGGAGGTAGAGACAGTCTGTCAGTTTAAATCTAGATTAAAGACCCATCTCTTTAACTGACGTACACTTAACAAACTAATACGCTTCTAATATTCAAATCCGTTAAAGGATTGTTAGGCTGCATTAATTAGGTCAACCGGAACCGGAACCACTTGCCATAAAACACCCGGTGTACTTGTTACATCATTAGAAGAATGGCATCTATGCTAAGATTAGTCTGTTTCTGTCTTATTCTGAGGTCACCGTAGCCACCTGATCCGGTCCATATCCAGCCCAGATGGTCACTGCAGTCACCAGATCCAGTCTGTATCCAGATCAGTCGGTGGATCAGCACCTAGAGACGACCTCTACAGCCCTGGACGTCAGCGGAGACCAGGCCATCTAGATGAGCCCCAGAGACCTCGTCACCTAGACAGCCATCGGAACAAGACCACCGGAACCAGATGAGTCCTTTGCCAAATCTGACTGTGCTGCAGCCTAGATTTAAACTGCTGATTTTGTCTGAGGAGAATGACACTATTTCAACACACAACAACACATAATTAGCACACAAAAGTTCCCGTCGAGCAGCAAAATGTAGTAATTAAAGTGTGACAGAAAATCTTTGTAAGCAGCAGAAAAATTTACATTTCAGGCTTATGTGTACTGATTACATATTAAATCAATGCATTGCCAACTGCTAAGCACAAATGAGCCCTACACTGAAGGGTCTGTAATTGCAGCAGAATGAAGGGCTTGCCTCACTTTCTCTCACTGCAGACAATAACTTCAAAGTGAGGCCTTCGTTTATTCCTCCATAATTATGTCTAAATCCTACTCAAATCATCCCATCTAATCATCTATTCTCTAGAAGCATGCTGAATGTATACTACATGTCTAAAAGGTTTTATGATCTGGATACTCGCAAGCCATCAAGCACTCTTTTGGACATAAATACATTGCAAACACAAAATCTAGACAGCTGCTGGGATACTTGAGCCCACAACAGCTCATACTTTCCCTTATACTAGTGTTGGCCTATTATATAGTATTTGAATAGAACACCGTACAACTAGATTATATATATACGTAAAACAAATATGTATACTGATTTTTTTTTGTTGCTGTTTTGATTAAATATTAATTATGCTTCTAGCTAGTAAGTGGCTACATGTGTATTTGCTGTCTAATAAATAAAATGTGAACCAGAAAAATTAGTTTTTGCTACATTTGAAGCGAGCAGCCATTTGTCTCTTATCTAAAATATTCATAAAAGGAAGATGTTATTGTGTTTTATTCCCCACTGTGACGTATAACTTAATGAGATGGCTTCTCAAATGAGGAAAAATGTAGGACAGGGGTTGATTTTGTCCGTCAGGAATTGATTGGATTGTTTTCGTTTCATTTACAAATGTCATTTTTGACAGGGTTGAAAACGAGGCTGTAAGGGACAGAAGTACAGTGAGTTCAAAAGCCTTTCAACAGACAAAACTCCATGGAACCGTTTTGAAAGTTGTGAAAATGACATGATCGAGGACCTTGATAAAGTGTGCGCTATTACAAAAATGTAAATCTATCTTCACAGCCTCATTGTCATCTGTGTCAAATTCAGCATGGCGTCTAACTACGGTCTATTGCTGTGATCTCGTGTAAGATAAATCATTTAAAAAAACACTGCAATAATCTATTAAATCATAAGAATTTTGATTGTTATTTTATTTATGTAGTCCCAGGCAAGTTTTGGGGGCTTATGAGGACAGTAAATTTGTGTGTTGTTGGCAAATTATCATGTAGTATTAAATAATTTTAAATCATTAACAAATGACTCACTGAAAAGCTTTTCACGCTTCTTTCCTGAAAAGCTTGTTTTATTCTCCAAGGTTGCCAATCAAGCGACTTCCCCTAAAATGAGTGGGAATAACTGATAACTGTTTGACCTGTCTTTCATCAGCTCTACACCGCAGCAAAACACTCCATGGTGTGACGTGATTCGTTAATACGTTTAAATGCATCACCGACAGAATTCATCTCTCATAGATGCAGTTCAACACAAAAACACTGCCTTTATTTAAGCAATCAAGACAGAGGCCAATTGCATATAATCCTGTGACAAACCAATTAGAAATATAGTGTCTATATTCAGCTTATGTGGTGATGGTAATAGTGGGCACCACAGCACACACTGCAGCCTGTTATATAACTACATTTTGGGAAATGCTGTTCTGTCCTGTGGAATGCATCTATAGCCGACGGAAAAGGCACATTACACAAGACCATATGCTGCCAAAGTTCCAACAGGGACCGTATTACCGTCTAATTCTGCATTGCAGGAAATGAAGGAATCAGTGCTGGCATTGAGTCTGATTAACTCTGCATGACTCCATCAATACCCCAGTGAGCTGGTCTGCTTCTCTCACCATAGGTGAGCACTGTGTTCCCATTCCCAACAACAACACATACACACTAAAGTGTCCATCTATCTCCAGAGGTGAGGAGAAATTGTATGATCTGCAAATGATCTTACAAGATGATCTCCTGCATGAATAATAATTATAATTGCATTTAGAGGAGAGCGAGAGAGAGAAAAGGAAACAGAGCAAGCTACTGCAACACAAGTATACCAATTATTTGTTATGCCAATAAAGCACATTGAGCAACAATTGAGAATGCTCAGATTTAAAGGAATAAATGTAATCAAATAATCAAATTAGCACTAATTAACATCGGGGTGCTGAGTCTGACTATTAAAGCTCACAAAAGTAGACCCGAAAAAAAGCTCAAGTCAACTTCTTAATTATTCTTGTGCATGCAGCATTTCCAAGACTCGTGCGCCCTAAGTGCAGATAAAGACACCATCTGCTGGTAATTAGAGCTAAATAATATCAGACATTATAGCTAATCATTTTGACTGCACATTTGATTAAAACCTGCATATAATTCTGGCTAGTTTTAGTTTTTCTGAAAAAAAGGGTCCATGTGTTTTGCAAAACCATGTGTCAGGAAAAAAGCGATGCGTTAAAACAGACTGATTATTCTTTTCCAAAAACCTCGGGAAAGATATAAACATAAAAAGAATAACACGCCCAGTCCTAATCTTTTATAGCTCATTTGCGTTAAATGAGAAGGAATTACTGTGTATCACTACGGCCTGCTACAACAGCAAGGCATAGGCCTTAATGGCTTTTTATTAGCTTAATCTCCAAATTAAATGGTGTTTGAAGCTGAAGACGCTCTCTTTTCTACACTGTTATTACCCCCATCATCATGAACCCATTTTCCTGCCGAGACCAATTTGAATAAGACGAGAAGGCTGCTTCAAATCTGTGATGGCTGTGTGTGTGTGTGTGTGTGTGTGTGTGTGTGTGTGTGTGTGTGTGTGTGTGTGTGTGTGTGTGTGTGTGTGTGTGTGTGTGTGTGTGTGTGTGTGTGTGTGTGTGTGTGTGTGTGTGTGTGTGTGTGTGTGTGTGTGTGTGTGTGTGTGTGTGTGTGCGTTTATGTGTGATGGACCTGCAGGCGAGAGAAAGAGAAAAAGAGAGAGATCCATAATGAGGGATGCTGGGGAATTGCCCTCCTGGAAGACCTGATGTGTTTCCAGTTGGCTGCCAGCTGCCAGAAATCAGGACAAACACTGATCATTGACAGGAGGATTAACACTGCTTCGCACAGACATACACACCTGAACACACCGACACACAGAGATCTTCTAACGGGCGATGCTTAAAGCAAAAACTGCATTAATTAAATCAGTTACAGGCTTTCAAACATCTTCAACTCATACATTCAATTAGTCAGCAACATGGTGTAGCTAGCAGGGGGACATTATGGGTGTAATTAACAACGTATTAATGTGTAAATGAGACAAAACTCTCTCGCTCGCCCTCTTTTTCATCAGAAATTCACAAGTAAATAAATACGTCTTTGACTACACAAACATGTTTGCCCCATATACTGTATTTGTATTAGATTTATGGGTGTTTTCTCAACTAAGGGCACTTTTGGCTGTGAGGACGCTCTTAAAACACTTTGTACACATTCACTTCTTTTAAAAATTATTTCAATTTTGTCATTCCACTAAATTGTCATTTGCAAATCCCAACTCATCGCAAATTCTGTTTGATACATTTCTGTGATTTGAAATATGAACAGTTGGAATAAAATGCCCACCTCATTTGTCCTACTAAGGCAAATTCTACAGCTAGCATTAAATTACAGCTTGTATGGAAACTATATAATATTTTGTTTCTGTGATATTTACAAAGGACATTTTTCTTCACATTTAAGAAATAAAGTTATTTGTTGTAGAGGAAATTATGCATAACAGTGGTGTACAAACACACACACACACACACACACACACACACACACACACACACACACACACACCACTGTCATGCATCACTTCCTCTACAACAAATACAAACATTTTTCACACAGTATATGCTTTGTTTAAAGTTTTTTTTAAATTTTAACATTTCTTGTGGGGTAAAATATTAAATTTACACATATGAAAGGCATTTAACAAGTACCAAAAATAAATTATAAAGGCATGGAATAAATAAAATAAAATAATATTTTTTTTTACTGTGATCATATAACAAACAAACAATATAAGAACATAAAAATAAAACTGGCTTTTGAAGAAACACCTATATATATGGACTAAATTATTATATGTGACCCTGGACCACAAAACCAGTTTTAGGTCACTGGGGTATATTTGTAGCAATGTGCAACAATACAATATATGGGTCAAAAATATAGATTTTTATTTTATGCCAAAAATCATTATGATATTAAGTAAAGATCATGTTCCATGAAGATATTTGGTATAATATATAACTGATATAATTTTTGATTAGTAATATGCATTACTAAGAACTTAATTTGGACAACTTTAAAGGTGATTTTCTCCATATTTAGAATTTTTTGCTCCCTCAGATTCCAGATTTCCAAATAATTGCATCTCAGCCAAATATTGTCCGATCCTAACAAGCCATATATCAATGGAAAGCGTATTTATTTAGCTTTCAGATAATGTATAAATCTCAGTTGTGAAAAATTGACCCTTATGACTGGTTTTGTGGGTCAGGGTCACAAATATGAAAATGTAAGGAAAGAGTGAAAGGACAAAAGAAAGTCAGAGAGAAAAGCAGTGTTATGTATTGATATACTGATATATTTCTGCTGCTGCAATACTCTCTTAGCTGGAAAGCTAGAGTACATCAAAGAAGCTGCATCCAAAATCCACAACCCAGCAACTGATTTACTCCATGTAGAAAACGTTTCTCTAAAATCCAGAGACATCTGTTATGACTGAGGTTTGAGTTATTAAATATTTCTTCAGAATTATTATTTGACAGCATAACCAATCAAAATTAGACTGATCAATTACATGAACCAAATGACATGACACCAGCTGGGCTGTTTTTACTTCCTTTTGAACACTGGAACTCAAAAAGGCCCGTGTGGTGCTGACAAGGGGACAACATGACATGACAGCACTAGGAACAGCACAGCTCCTCGGTGCTTCATTAGTATCCAGATGCTGCTCCGCTCCTCCCTGCAGCTAAACTGCTTTGACAGAGAGATGCCACACAAATTTGGATTGAACAAATTGGCTTGAGACTTGGCTGTCAACATTTGGTAAGTTAATAACTGAAGAAATGATTTTGTCTATCTCTCCACATCAGCAACTGTTGCTCTGATTGAAATCCATCTGTCTACATTAAGTCTGCACATGACCATGACCCAAGCAAAGACTCTCAAACCTGAAACCAGCACTGAGATCAGACCCTAAAGTAGCGCTGACTGCATTTACACTTTCAAATTCTTAAAATTATACTTCATACAAAAATGAACATTCGCTCATGCTTTACTCACCCTCATCCCAACCCAGCTGTATAAGACTTTCTTCAGATGAACACAGGATTTCCTTGAATCCATTTAATATCACGTAGGACCCTCAAAGCTAATGCTTCAACAAACAGCAGAAAGTGAAAATGATGGTAATCCATACAACCCTATTAGATGAATCAATGACCTATGAAGTGAAACAATGGGTGCAAGTTAGAGAAAACTTATATTTTATTTTATGTTTATTTTTATTTTTGCACCATCAACTTTGAGAGTTCAATAAACTTGTACTGTATGGACTTATGGAGATTCATTTTCTAAGTATCCAAAACAAGAACAATATTTTTTTAAGTATGTTTAAAACATATTTGAGTTGAATTACTGAAATAAATGAACTTTTCCACGACATTCTAATTTATTGAGATGCACCTGTATATATAAACATTGAAAATTATATCCAGGAGTATATATCTGCGAATAAAACTCAAAATGTTAATTTCCTTTATTACTATCATTATTTTATACCAATATTAGTACAACTGTTGTATCTCTATAAGAAAGAATAAGGTCTGTTTTATACTGAGTGTAAACTGTACACTTTATATAGAATGAGAGCAATTATGCTTTTAAATATAATGGCAATAATTGGTCAAAATGACAATGACACAGTTAGGAGGGGAGGGCCATTGTTTTATACGTGCATAATGAGCAAACCAAGTTGAACTGTTTTTTCCCCCTGGTATAATGTATTGGATAACCTAAAGCATTTTGTAATAATAAAAAGCGGTGAGAATCTAAAGAGTCAAAGAGCAGGACCTTGTAGACAGCACTGATAGTGATATCATGTACTACCAATTGGTCTTGACTCTTGAGACAAGAGTTAAATAAGATCAAGACTTCAGTACTGCAGTAAATTACCAAGGTAAGTGTATACAGTGCACATGGATATGAATGGTCAGACTGAAAGGTTATTATTAACCTGCTGCCCTGCCTCACATATGGTCCACGCAGCCATCAACCAGCACAATAACCACTAGTGGTCTGTGCGCTCAATAGACTGCTCAAGTAGAATGTTATTAGTTATGGGTCGCTGTCTTGATTTCTGTCCCACTCAAATGGCTACTCTTCATTGGGCAGGGTTTGAGCGGCCATTAATCAGAAGCCTGGCAGCTGCTGGACTAAACTAAAGCTGTTAGATTCACAGTCTGTGTAACAGGGAGGTGATTGCTTTCAAAACACAGTCAATAGGCCTTTTTCACAATCCATGTGATGTTACATCCGACATACTTATATCAATGGACCATTGGAAGATCTGATAAAACAGTTTAACTAAAGTTGAACTTGACAATAAACACATTTTAAACTGTTTTTAGCTTGGATAACAGTTTCTGAAGGGGGTAAACAGTAGGTGATAGTAAGGGAAAGTGTTATGAAGAAAAATGAGACATGCACGAGTTCAGGATAATCCTACCAATTCAAGTTTAAGCCTGGTTTTTAAGGTTGCATATACAAGTTTACACTGCATAGATACAAATATATTTTTTTTACATCTTTCTTATTTTTAGAAACTTATAATAATGTATTGTTGAACTTAAACACAAAGGCTTATTTCCTCCATTATGCATATAGTATTTATATACTAAATTTAGCTAACAGAAGTAATAATACATTTTGAGGTACCCTTCACAAAATGTAGGAATACCTTACATCAAAAGTCGAGTCATTAAATAAACAATACTATATTATACAATAACACACTAAATGATACAAAATTCTCCAACAGTATGTACAAACTCAATGTAAGTTTAGAGATAAAAAATGCCTGAGTGAGTTAGGTGAGTCCTGAGACAAGAAGTCTCCCACAATGAACTCCATAAATGAGCAGCAGCATAGCTAAAGGCTCTAGAGTCTAGACCACATAACGTTGAACTGAATCTGTAGTAACGTAAGAAAAACTGATGAAGAAGATCTGAGAGCACGAGTCGGGTGGAGGTATGAAGAGGATTAGAAAGGTATGAAGGAGCGAGGTTATCAACAGCCATAAATTGACTAAATCTAGGACTCCACTCTTAATACTTTTAAACTGGTTTCCAGCTATTCAGAATCTGGGCTGAAAAAAATCCTTTACTTGATCAATTTAAAACTGATTCAGAAATGAACCTTCTGTCATCATTTACACACCCTCAAGTTGTTCCAAACCCATATGAATTTCTTAAACTGAACACTATAAAATGTGGATTATCAAGAAGTTGAGCGTGTAAAAATACTGGAAGTCATTGGCTACAATCAACAGTTTGGTTTGGTTTTCACATTCTATAAAATATCTCAAATGTTCAAGAGAAGAAACAAATTCATACAGGTTTGGAAAAACATAAATTAAAACAACATTTTCATTGTTGGCTGAGGAATCCATTTAACCTTAACCTTATGGAAGCTTTTGAGTAACTCCATCTTGATCTAATAAAGGTGCTATTTTGTGGTTATAAGGACTAGAAAAGTATTTTCTCGTAAAACAGAATCTTTTACAAAAATATTTTGTACCCAATCACTCTGTATTTACTTGAAATAGCAGAACATTTAGTATCAGTCCTGTGACTCACACTCAATTTTGGTGTGCTAGGCCATTTTCTTTTAACAGTAAATATGCCTATATCTAACACCCATAGCTTAGTCCATGCGCTCCTGATCATTTTTGCTTTGCGCTGAGGTTCAGCTCTCTGGAGACCAAGTCGAGGTCTTAAGTAGAACAGGTGTTCACGGTTTTTAAAGAGAGGCAGAGAGTCTATCTTTGTCACGGACAGAAGGCTTGAAGGGAGAAATGCTGGCCAGTAGTAGAGATACGCATCGGCCGTTGGGCAGGGTTCCAGTGCGCAGCAGTTGGAGACGCGAGGCCTGTCTTATCTTCTGTCCGGAGACAGCTGTGACGCAGCAGTGCGTAGCGCCGCAATCAGGTGTGAGTCACCTGAGCAGAATGCTGATAGCGGGACAATCTGACAGCCTCTCCCGTGCTCATCACAAGAGGACAGACAGCGGCGCCTTACAGCAAATGGTGACCTTTTTAGAAGATTAATTTGTTTACTAACAAAGGTAGTGGCTGTCACTAGGCTGGTGATGATCATGATGCTGTCAGCCGGATGAGAGAGAGTTTAGTGAACAGAGTCATCTGTTCAGTTTATCTTCTCTGTCAGTCTTTCATCAAAAGCTGTAAGGACAACTCTCCAGTAAAGTAATGCTAAAGGACTATTCTAGGCCTAGATGATATAATTATAATAGTATCCTACGCATGGGCGTAACCACCATATACTTTGGGGGGGACGTGTCCCCCCCCAATAGTGGAAAAATACCAATCTGTCCCCCCCAATAATAGGCCTATTATATTGTAATATGTGACATATGATATGCCCTCCTTTTATGAACCCTGGTTGAAGCCTAGTGGATATGTTATTTCCGATTTACCTTCAATTTAGGAAAAACAAGGGAAACAAAACTGTGACCACCCCCCTCGATTGTACACTTGGTTGAGCCTGTAAACGCCGGCTCGCGGCATCGTTTGAAAACCGCTCAGTCCGACTGTCACTGGTGCTTAAATGAATTAAAGGTAGGAGCTAAAGAAAGAAGCAGGACGAACAGGCGGACATTCGCCTTTTTTCAGACGGTAAGCAGACACCTAAAAAGTAGTGCCATGGTCAAAATACCGCGGCAATTTTTGAATAAATGTGAAAAAATATCACGTTTAAATGGCTCAGTATCATAGCTAGGTAGCTAGCATGATACCCTGAAAATAGGCTGAATAATGAACTGCTGGAGTCACAGACCAAGGAGTTCCCGCAATTCCCACTCCATTGATAAGCCTCTATTCATTCGTTGATGGCCTGGCCTGTTTATTTTTACGATCTGATCCGCGACTGAACTTAAAAAAAAATATCTGGGGGAGGGCTCACATTTGGACCCCCCCAATATCTATACCATGGTTACGCCCCTGATCCTACGTATCTCCTTTTTTACTTTACTGCTCAAGTTATTTGTTGTTACTTTATTAGTTTTTGTAGCACTTTTTGGTGATCATTTTTAACCAATGTTTTGTTCAATTTTACTTGTCATTTTCACTACAAAAAGAAAAGGAAGATTTTATACTTTAATACAACTTTTGATTTTGTTTTAAAGATGAACAAATACAGCAACGGGGTGTATTAGAATAAACAGAAATCAATAGGCCTATATACAACCAAAGATATAAATAATCACAAAAAGTTCAGTAAAAATTGTATTTCTTTAAGTATATTTAAGTATACCAAATTAGCTAATAGAAATAGCATAAAAATAATATTCATTATTGACCTTGGTCCACAAAACCAGTCATAAGGGTCTATTTTTTATATTGAGATTAATCATCTGAAAGCTGAATAAATACGCTTTGCATTGATGTATAGTTTGGAGATATGATGATATAGTTAGTAAGCAGTAGATATAGGATAGGACGATATTTGGCTGACTTCTGAAATCTGAGGGTGCAAAAACAAAATAAATATTTTGTTTATAAATTCACCTTTAATGTTGTCCAAATTCATTTCAATTCATATTACTAATCAAAACTTAAGTTTGGATATATTCGCGGTAGGATATTTACAAAATATCTTCATAAAACATGATCTTTACTTAATATCCTAATGATTTTTGGCATAAAAAGAAAATCGATAATTTTGACCCATACAATGTGTTGTTGGCTATTGCTAGAAATATACCCGTGCTACGTATGACTGGTTTTGTGCTCCAGGGTCACATAAGAGACTGCATGATGTAAAGAGTGACAATAATAAAAAAAAATACCCGAACGCTGTTAAACAAAAAAATAGGTACAAATTTCTTATACCTGAAAAGTCCTTTGAGCTTTCCGCCATTTTTAGTTTTTAACCTTTGATGCATGACTAGCACCCATGGCATTATGGGATAGTAAAGTGTTCATTGTTTGCACATTTCGAGAACGCAGTAGGTTGGTCATCCTGTTTGTTCGCCACCTGTTTCGTGAATATTGCATATTTGGACAACTCAGATCAAGAAACAAGTTCTTTGTGTAATTCAATGTACAGTAGTCTACATTCGAACTGTGACGCAGCTATTGTAGTGAAACTAGGCCTGTTGGTGGAGCCGGAGAAACTCTAATCCCGGGTTTACTCAACAACAAAGATCAGGTGTGAAGTGTTATGGTTGAATTAAGAATAAAAATATAGAGATATTTCTACTTATGATTGATGGTGATTGAACAGCGCAAACAAACTCGCCCGTCTGAACACACTCGTGACAGCGCACGCGAGTCTCTCATCTGCCCACAGAGGGCGCCAGCGCGACGGAAATAATCCACCAGACTACTGTACGTCTAACCTGAAATCTGTAGAAGGGAGCAAATTCAGCTTCCTCAAGAACCTGAAACAAACCTTGACCCACTGTCCTGCGCATTCGAGAAGCCGTGAATGATTCATGAGCTTCGGTGTTTGTAGGTTGTGGCCCTCACACCTCAGCATAAATTTTTCAGCAGCAGAGCTGTGTTTGATAAACAGCTAAACTCTCAGTCTGGTGTCTGTCTGATCCATCAATGAGGTCTAAATAGTGTTATAGATATTTCAGCATTTGCCTGAAATGATTTATGTGATCCTGAGTTATGGTCAACATTGTTTGCATACTGAGAGGAATCTGTTTGAATAAAGATTATTGAGGTGAGTGTCCACACATCATTTACTCATTTACTCAAGTCACTACACACCTGGACTACTTCAATGTGAGCAAGTTACTCTACATTTTAGCCTATTTTTTACTGACAAACAAACATTTTGTGAAGACATGTGCGGTTGAGAAGAATTCCAATGCCGCCCTGCCCTTAGGGTCTTCTGAACAAAGAGAGCTTTCTCATTTTAGCAATGGATAAAGTGTGCTGAAGGTCACGGCCCAGGGTTGTGTTACATGTATCCTAACAATGCACCTTTAACAGTATTGTCCTGATCATAAAAAACTAAGCCGAACTCGACTGGAACACAGATAAAAAGAGGAAAATATTTGTGAAGTCTAACAAATCAGACGAATAAGATATTTTTCATTAACATATTTATTAAAAGGTACAACAATAGCAAACTTTTTTTCTCTCGACAAACTTTTAAGATGGAGAGAAATAATAACGATTATATACTTGTACAAAGAAATCTAACAATGTCAAGCACAACAATCACCACAAAGCCACAACGTCACTGAATGTGAAAGATTAACACAAGCACAATAAATGCATTACTTAAAACATATTCAACAATTTGTTGAGAAAATGAGATTAGATTTTTTTTCCCTCTCAAAGAAAACACTTAATGTTTGCTTAAATGGACAATAAATCATTTCCTGAATCATTTCAGTACCTTTTTCCGGATGACATCAAGAGGTTTAAATACATTTCAAGGAATCCTCAACACAATAAGACTCTGACTTTATCAAAGTAGAGCATCTAAATCACCCAGCGGTCCTTATGAATATTTATGCACACAGATGTCACACATCTGTTCTACTGTTTGCAAAATGCATAATGTAACTAAATGCTATACATTCTTCCACGATTCCTGTACAATACATTGGGAGATCAGAGAATTTTAAAAGGCATGCAAAAGAGCTCCTCATTGCAAGTGCATTACACTGACCTGTGGTGAACTGAAAGTACTGTACATGATCTGGCTTTCACAAAGCCCATTTCCTTCTTCGGGCCCTTCTCCATATCCTATGAGCATCTGACGTATAAAAATACATGGTTAACCTAACAAACACCTGCCAGCAGTACAAGCCCCAACCTTTCAAACACAGAGGTAAGAGCATTTACTTTCCCGTCCCACTTCTGAAAAAATATTTGGTAGCAAAATAGAGTCTACAGTACAAATGGCATGAGTTTCAGAAAATAGGCATGCATAATCAATTTATTAAACATATTTACAAGTTCAGCTGAGAAAAGATCACAACCCTGAGTGGTCCAACACTGGACAACCCACTTATACTCAGCAATACGGATGAACGCCTGTCTCCAATATACGATCTACAAACTCTGCTATGAAAGCTGCTGCGAAGTGCGAAGGCACACTCACTCAGATTTATTTCTGGAGTACGAGAGGACATGAAGACCCGCAGGTGTGTGTGCATACGGTATGCACATACACAACCGATACTGTGAGACATGAAGTGAAAACTTCTTAGTGCGCAAAATGATGTAATGCCCAGTTTGAAAATCTACCACAACACACAGAGAAACGTTTTCTCCAAAGCGGGACAATTGAGAGACCTCACCAGACCTTAAAGAGCTCCTCACCCACTCACTAAAGACACTGAGCGAATAACAGTGAAAGCGTGACACAACACATGGAGTTACAAGAGTGATGAATCCTGTAAAACTCAATCATTCACATTCATTCACACAGAGCAGACGGCCAGTTCACTGCAGACAAAGATGAAATCAACAATAGACCAGAAACTACAAAACGCTCACTGACATTCTCAAATAATGTCCACATACATGCTTAGCTTGTTGAGATGAAAAACCCTACAACTGGAAAACTGCTGTAGGAAGAGTATCAGGCTCTCCGCATCTGTGGCCCAACCATTTCAACATAACATAACAGAGATGCTGTGAAGCATAGATAACACTTTCACAAGTGTAACATAAACTGCTATGTGCGTATATGAAGTTTCTTACATAGTATTCTGTCTAATGAATTTTAAAAAGATGAATTGCTAATGTATGTGTATTTTTTGTGAATAGCTAATGTATGTTCTTTAAAGAACATTTCACTGCCTAAGCCAAAACAGAACTTCAATGTTGCGGGGAAACTTAAAGAAAGAATATTAACTTGAGTTTTCAATGTTTGAAGACACTGCTAAAAAAAAAGTGTCACATTTCAGGAGGAAGTTCAAGAGTTCTTGATATTAACAACAAAACATTACGGACCAAGTTTCCATTATTATGACAAAGCCAAAAAATAACAAATATACAGTTTAAGTGATATGTGAAAAATTTCATATTTTCTCTTTACAAAAAAAAAACACTTTTTTCATGTCTCTAAAAAAATAATCAAGCCTTTCATATACCTGTTGTGGTAAACATGTACCTAACACAGCATCATAAAACACAGGACAGAGGAGAGATCGTACATATACATGCTATATAACAACATATAACATAAATGGCAATATTTTATATCAATAATGGCAATAAAAATGGCTAACAACGACAAAAACATAAAAAATGAATATATACATATACTGTAATACACTCCTCCAACATGAGACACACGTGTGTCTAATGTGTGTGAGTCTGTGGAACCCAATTGGTTGGTAGGTATAAATGTCTTCAGCCTTACACTCCTGAAAGAAGTAGATTTTTTCCAGATCTGGTTTGTATATGTTGTATATGTGTAAGAAGCATTTTTCCTATGACACACTGGAGCAGCAGATGGAGGGGGAGCCCATCTGAGTGAGCACTTTGTCCAGCCACTGAAGAGGACCGTTCAGGTGCAGTTCTATCCAGCAGGGGGTGCTAGTCACTGTCTGCCGCCTGCCGCATTAAAAAGAGAGAGAAATAAAGAGATTTAACAAACTCATAGTAGTCAGACATTTATGCAACACTTTAATATGTGAATTTTGACTGCATCAGATCAGTGTTTCCATTTTTTTTCTCAGGAGATTCCTCATATGCACTTCATCTCGCATTTCTTTAGCAATGTGCAATTTCAGTGATTGGCATTTGAATATCGTTACATATTTTAATTATCTGTTGCATGCCTTTGTTTGGATCAGAAATATTGAGACCATGAAAACAATTTATTAATTTATTTTGGACACAGGGGCAGAACACAGGGGTCTCAAGACATGTTCTTTAATTGTCAACCGTGATACTATTGAAAACTTACCAAACCTCTTAAAATATTTTGCATATCATTCTTTATAATAAATGCCACTTGTTTAGGTATTTTATTGTCATCTAATGCAATGAAATTTGAACATTAAGTGTGGGCTAAAGGGTTATGTTCATAAGGGATTGTGTCCATCATTTTCACACTCTCACATTTCAAATCTGTATGATTTACTTTCTTCAGTTGAACGTAAAAGAAGATATTTTGAGAAATGTCTCAAAATTGGTTTGTTTTATCCGTACAACACAAGTCAGTGGTCACCAAAATATATTTTGCGATAAAAGAAAAAGTCATACAGGTTTAGAACATGAGGCTAAGTAGATTCAAAACTTAACTATCCCTTTAAGTTTACACCATGTGATCAAGCAAAAACTAAATATATTTTAAGGTTTGTTTCTAAAACTAATAATATATTGATTTTTTTCAAGTATGTATGGATTCTTGAATTGTCCACTAACATCCGTCACTGTGAATGACTAGCAGGAGATCCCAGTTCACTGAGTTTGCTGGTTTGTCTGGATATGAACGTTGCAAACTCTCCTCTGGTCCCTCATAGGGACGGTATTCACTGCCAAGCACACTTCTTTTACATTCCACAATGCTGACACAATACTCGTCCCCTCGCTTGTGCACACACATAAACGTGAACAGACACGGTCTCAGAACCGCAGTTCACAACACTGCTCCACTTCTCAGTGTGACTTCCTCAAATCCTCACACACACACACACACACACACACACACACACACACACACACACACACACACACACACACACACACACACACACACACACACACACACACACACACACACACACACACACACACACACACACCTCTTTTAATTACTTTGGTTATTTAAAGTATTCTGCTGCTTCCACTTTTTGTTTCCAATCACTTCACAATGTAACCCTAACATTCTATACCCTTTTCATTACAGCTCTAACAATGATGTGTCTGCCCACTGTTTTCTTTCTTTGTAACTTCTTGTATTGACCGTTTGACTGTCTACTTTCTCAGTAAATGAATAGACTTCTGGCGGTTTATAAGGGCAGTGCTGAAATACAGTATAAGCACAGTCTACAGCGTATTAAGAGACAAAAAGAGATGGAGTAGTGGAAAGAGAGAAAGCAGGAAAGTGAGGAAGGCTTTTCCTAAACTCAAAAGTTACCTCTTCTATGCAGATACTGTGAAATGATTAGCACATTCAATGTCAAGTTTTGGACAAGACAAAGGTAAAAAAAAAACAGAAAAGAGCAGAGGTGAAATCAAGTGCGTTATCAACCAAGTCATCTGGGGCAGCTTAGGTAACAGACAACTGAAAGAATATAAGGCTGAATTCAGACAAAGCACTGTGCTGTTCTACGTCATGATGTTCACTGGTAAAACGGGGTCCAACCAAAGTGCTCCAATGGCATTTTTAAACTGCAACAGGGACAGTTTGTCAGCACTTAAAGAGGTGGATCTGAAAGTGGGGAGACGTGGAGGGGTGAGAGAGAGAGAGAGAGAGAGAGAGAGAGAGAGAGAGAGAGGGTGTCTGCCGAAACCCGACACAGCTCAGATTGTGTCTCCACACGCCAAGCTGTCTGGTAACACACTCTCTCTCACATCACCAGTCTTACTCTTTCCTACTCTCTTCTCAAGCTTTCGTTACAGATGTCCCTGGTCAAAACCCACAACTGCTTCTGATTAGGGTCTTGGTTCCTTGGGCTCAAACAATGAAGTTACTCAAAAGCGCAAGAGGGGGAGAAAAAGAGAAAGAGAGAGAGACCAGGAAACTCTGACGTTTTGAAGCACACCATGTGTGAGTTTGTTTGGTGTGGAATGATTTGCCAGCGCAGACCTAACAGTTTATATGACGGACACGCTAAGCTGGTGGACACCGGGTTGTGTTCCTACGTCAGAGCAAGCCAGAACAGGAAAAACACCAGCAAACCACAGCCTGTCGGACCCTGCCTTGACCCCGCAGGCCTGTCTATCCTTAAATAGCTTTAAAACGACATTCCCTCCTATTGTTCTATGGAGCGGTAAAATGGTTTGGCCTTCCTTCATTATCAGCTTCTATCATTACTATTTTTATCTGCTGATATTGATAGAGTTTTTTTCTTTATTTTCTTTATCAAATATTATTAAAATAATGGCAGATACCAAAATTATTTTTAGTTAATAATTTTCAGTTAATACATTTGAGATAGTAATTTTTATGGATGATATTCTAATTCTATACTATTTAGTCTAAATAACTTTAAAAAACTGGCACCTAAAATCAGTCATTTAAATGAACAAGTATATTAAAATGTCCAACATCAGCCAATACCAATAAATTAACAACATTTCTTAAAACTGGCTAACGACAAATATGGTGGATACATATATTGTGCAGCCGATTGGATCTTTATCAGACCAGCCAATACTGGATCTTTCATTGTGTATGTTTATTAAACCTATTTTTACATATAGATTACCTTTCCATCATCTAACACTCACTTAAAAGTTCATCTTTAAAAAACGAATTCATAACACTAATTTAAACTACTTCAACACTTAGCACAACTAATAACTAACTTTAACACAACTAATTTAACACTTTTAATTGTTCTAGCATTTAATTCTTTAGCATTAATTTAGCAAAGTTAAAAAGCTGTAGTGTTTTTACGTCATTGAAAATTCATTACCCTTTTTCTACAAAAAGTTGATTACGACAATCAAACTCAAAGAATTTAACAGGAAGTGCAGGTGGCTTCTGTGGTTTTGGGTAACACCACTTCACAAGTGATTCAAAAGTCTTTGAGCGAGTCATATCGAGGGCACATTTCAAGAGTGGCGAGCGAGCTGATAGATATGGAAAGAGTGAAGTGATTGCAGTAATTGTACCTGTACTCAGCTCCCCAGCCCTTGACGAAGCTCATGCGGATGGTGCACATGCGGGTGAGCTGGTACACAGCCTCAAAGCCCTGATTCACAGACTGGGCCAATAGAGCTGCAAACTCCTGGTTATTAAAGATCTTCAGATTACAGCCTGGATGGACACAAAGCACTTTGAAACACAGTTCATAAACTCAAAGACATTGATTTAGCTGAATGTCAAGCAACTATCAAGTTTTAATTATCTGTAGTACAGCTATTCAGAAACTCAGTTGTTGAACTCTCTCTTAATGAGGGCTATTTGTTGAGAGTCTCTTGTTTTATCTTACCAGGTGGGATCTTGCAAACAGTGGCAGGGTGCCAGCCGTAACGTTGGTTACAGTTGGGACTCTGAACAAAAATGGCGCTGTCACTTAGACACTCTGCAAACACCTCACCTCCGATGTAGTACAAACGCACACCCCGACCTGCAAAAACAGAAGGTTGCCACATAAGTAGATAAAATATTTATTTTAGTAATTGTCTAATGAATGAGTGATTTAGAACGATGGTGTGTACCAATGTGTCTGCGGGTAAGCTCCACAGCAGCGTTGCGATTCACATTGGACAGCAGGCCCAGGCAGAAGCGCTCAGAGTTAGATGGGTCTGTGAAGCCGTCTACTGTTAAAGAGGGCTGAGAGGCATGGAAAGTTTCACCGACTCTCTGGTTCAGCTCATAGTGGGAGATAGAGCACCAGAACGCTGGTTCACAGTATGTCACCGGCTGTAGATCTAAATGAAAGAGGGAAAAAGAACAATAAAAGGAGAGAATCCAAAACACACAGACATGCACAGAAATAGGCGGTGGAAAAGAAATAGAAAAAAAGACAGGAAGAAGAAAAATAAACAAATGGGTGGGGTTAACCGAAGAGACAAGAGCACGGGGGCTGGGAACTGACGACACAGTGATGTCAAGAGTAAATGTTACTTCCCAGAAATAAAGGCTGAATCGGGAAATACCATCATCACTTGGACGAAAAACTGTAGAAAATTACAGGCTTATGGCACTGGCATTTCTCTCCGACACATACGCACACACCACTGCTGTGGAGAAGAGAAATCGCTGTGGGATCTGAGCGCTGTCTGCAAAAGTACGATCTGATACAAAGGGAACGGCGGGCCCTCACTTGCTATGATGGTAACTGACAGGATGTTTAGTGTGGGTGGTTTTCATCTAAGTTGTTTAAATAATTCTTTCAGCAATCCATTTCCTCTGAGAGACTGAAAACACATTTCTACAAACACTCTACTAAATGTGTATTTTTAATTACACACTGTTATAGGAACAATTGGTCAGTTTTGCACTGATTTAGGTTTCACAATCTTTAGATAATACACGCAATACAGTAAAAGTCCTTTAGTTGGGCACAAGGACCCTAATGACAACAATAAGCAAATAAGAACTTCTTTAACTGACTCAGACATAGCGTGAGTCATCAGACTGATTCAAACTGTTAACGCCGTTTGGTCCAATTGATTAAAAAAAGAACTAGTTCATACGAGTCATTAATTCACGACAGTCTACTACACCGTCTATGCTGTGTGTTTGTGTATTTTCACAAGGTATGTAGTTTATTTATTGTCTATGCATCTGTTTGCAGTGGTCAGTCTTTTCCCAGCTAGCATCTTTTTGTTGTTGTCATCATGGCTGATTGGCTAGATTCAGCAGCAATAGCTCTGTTGGATAGTAGTGTATGAAACATTAGGCATGTTAGCATCGTGTTCTGTTGTATCGGCATCTGAATCATGAGGAAGAACTGTTAATGCAACCGAATGTCAGGAAGACTCACAAATGGTGGCTCCCAGGAGCATTTGGGCAATCAAGCCACATTAAAGAAAATCAAAAAATGCCATCCTTTTCATTAATAACAAATTGTCAAACCAACTGTCATTTATTTTAAAGAAAGACAGCACAAGCAAATTCTTCAAGCAAACAGGTCTCAAAAAGACTGCTCTTAAAAACATATTTTGTTTAAATGTGCGCAATATTGAAAAGCGAGACACTCTACCCACATCTGAAAAAAGTTAGCTTGCCAGTGTGGGAGCTTTTTAAATTGCATATAAAATATGGGGAGTTAAACACCCTAATCTGCAGGAAGATCAATAAGAAGGTCTTTTTGTACGCTATTGACTAGTTGTGGTTACAAACTCCCTAAACTTGTATTTTGAGTGCGATTCATTGGTCAAAAAAAAGAGAAAACACAAATGTGAAAGATTAATTTAACTTGAATAGAATGTAGCGTTGTTTTTCAAAATTTGACTTGCAAATCATTATATCACAAAAATATGACATCAGCCCAGATAAAGACAAAAATAATCTGGACTCATAGTTAACATGATGAACTGCACTCCGCTAGGAAATCTGCGTGAATTCACGTGCAAATGATACACACACAAGCAATATGAGTTACCTAAATTGATGTGGGCAGGAGAAACAGGGTTCGGTGACAGATTTGGAGACCCTGAAATAAAAAAGACAAATCAATGATTTAATAGTTTATGAATGTAAACAGCACATTTTGATTAAACCACTTTTGTTATAATTCAAGTGTGCAAAGTCAATTATTTCACTTCCATCACATTTACCACTTGTGTTTGTCTCATTTGTCAAATCTTTTGGTTTTCATCCCTAAATGTTCTTTGGTGTAGATCCACATCCTTACACCATTGACTGAGTATCAGAAAGCAACTCAAAAACAATGTGGAAAAGTGATATGGAACTGAAATGCCACCAACAAACCTGGAAATACTTCATAGCTGTGCAGTTATAGAAAATTCAACATGTCAACCAATCAAAGAATGCAACATCACGGTGGTAAAACAGGCATCACCTGTGTCCATACTGCGGTTCATCTGATGATCGCTGGTCTCTCCATCCTCACTGATGTAGCCTGGAGGGGGCGTCTCTGTAATACACACAAACACGCAGTTTAGCCTGCATACACACATTTCATGCACACTCGTTACACAGTGACCCAGCTGATGGATGAAGGATTAGGAACACCAGCAAACACATCCGGCGAAATCCAGCAGGTGTTGCAGAGACAATGACTCACAGGGGTTTTATTTTTCCCCCTTAGATTAAGACACCTGATTTGGAAAGCTGTGGTCAGTTCAGTTCAGCAGCAGGATTTGAAACAACACACACCGCTCTGTTACAGTAACAGACTGCCTCTCTAAAGCAAATACCATTCTGATGGAACTAATCCCAGCCAAAGCCACTCCATACATACTCCATGGGATAATCTTCCCTTATGTAGCCAAAAGCAGTCTTTAAATCACTTCAGCATAAATTGTTTTCTGTCTGCCTGATGCAACAACGATTAAACATAATAACCAACAGAACCATAGCAGTCATTTGTTTACTGGTCCGAAAAGAAGAAAACAGGCCTGTAGGCAGGATTAACACGACTAACTAATAAACGGCTGTGATTGTTTACGCCCCTTTTCTCTTTCAAGTTCCTTGTGTGTACAATCAAGGTTTCACATGTTTTCTGTGTGTGTCCAAGGACACGAGTGTGTGCCATTATTCTGGTCACGTGATTCTTCAGAAATCATTCTAATATGCTAACAATGTTGAGAACAGTTGTGTTGCTTAATATTTTCAGAACTATTTGATTCATAGAAGATCAAAAGAACAACATGAGGTGATGGTCGTGGATGAATGGCACAACAATGGGCCTCAGGATCTCGTCACGGTATCTCATATCTTCAAAATGCCATCAATAAAATGCACCTGTGTTCGTTGTCCATAACATACGCCTGCCCATACCAAAACCCCACCGCCACCATGGGCCGCTCGATCCACAACGTTGACATCAGCAAACCGCTCACCCACAGGACGCCAAACACGCTGTCTCCCATCTGCCATGTACAGTGAAAACCGGGATTCATCCGTGCAGAGAACACCTCTCCAAAGTGCCAGATGCCATCGAATGTGAGCATTTGCCCACTCAAGTCGGTTACGACGACGAACTGCAGTCAGGTCGAGACCCAGATGAGGGCGACGAGCATGCAGAGGAGCTTCCCTGAGACGGTTTCTGACAGTTTGTGCAGAAATTCTTTGGTTATGCAAACCGATTGTTGCAGCAGCTGTCCGGGTGGCTGGTCTCAGACGATCTTGGAGGTGAAGATGCTGGATGTGGAGGTCCTGGGCTGGTGTGGTTACACGTCGTCTGCGGTTGTGAGGCTGGTTGGATGTACTGCCAAATTCTCTGAAAAGCCTTTGGAGATGGCTTATGGTAGAGAAATTAACATTCAATTCACGGGCAACAGCTCTGGTGGACATTCCTGCAGTCAGCATGCCAATAGCACGCTCCCTCAAAACTAGCGACATCTGTGGCATTGTGCTGTGTGATAAAACTGCACATTTTAGAGTGGCCTTTTATTGTGGCCAGCCTAAGGCACACCTGTGCAATAATCATGCTGTCTAATCAGCATCTTGATGTGCCACACCTGTAAGGTGGATGGATTATCTCGGCAAAGGAGAAGTGCTCACTAACACAGATTTAGGAACAATATCTGAGAGAAATAGGCCTTTTGTGTACATAGAAAAAGTCTTAGATCTTTGAGTTCAGCTCATGAAAAATGGGGCAAAAACAAAAGTGTTGCGTTTATAATTTTGGTCAGTGTAGATTAAAATATGAATTTATTTTTAATGAACATGACTTTTTTTCCCCATGCGTTACTTTTATTTATTGGTGCTTCATCAACAATGTAACACAATGATGTAGTGATTGCTTCTGCCTGAATGGAGGGCCAGTGGACAGGGCTGTTGCTGTATCTGTGTGTTTGGTCTCTTTCCTCCTCCTACATCCTTCCAGTAAAGTGATCCACCCACGGCCCACTAGACCACTGGGACCACAGCTACAGACTAAACGTACTCTATTAAACTTGGGAAACACTTCAGAGTGAGCCTCTCTGTGGCAGATGATAATGATATATTAATTTAGAGGCCACTTGACGTCATTTGGTTTGTTTTTTTCTGTGGTATCTCAGGGCACATCTGTTTTTATAACACCATGAACCTCAACTGCAAGAGTCTACTCCTTACTACTGTGCAATTGTCTCCTACCTGGTATGTAGTTGCTCTGGGGTTCGATGCCGGCAGGGAAAATGGTGTTTTCTGGGATGGAGTGACTGTAGTCATCCAGAGGAGGAAATTCACTGGGGATTTCAGTGTGACGAGGAACCAGCACTGGAGGAAGAACTTCAGAGAAGAAGAGAAAGTGAAAAAACATGACCTTACTTAAAAAACTAAAAACCTTAACTGCTTTAGATTTAACTGCTTAAATTGGTATTCAGAAATGTTTTCAGATATGCCTGACAGTAGTATTCCGTTACAGAAATTGTATAAATTAGTTTAGATCAGCGGTTTTCAATTACAGTCCCCCCTACCCCCCGCATATTTTGCACGTCTCTCTTTGTTAACACACCTTATTATGATAATCAGCTCGTTAGAAGTGCGCTACGTGTATGAACTGTGTTCCAATTGACATGCTCCCTACACAGTGTCCATTGCTCCCTACTCCCTGAGCAGGGTAAATCTGTTGAAGTTTACTTCACTTCGGAACATTTATTCATGGATGACATCATATACCTCTGTAAATATATACAATTTTAATTAACTTCTCACACACTTCAACGCACTTTGAATGGAATATATACGTTCGCTTCGAACTGGAATCATGGTGGAATATTCTGTGATGTCTACTTTGCAGAGCACTTACATTCGAATAGAACAAACATCTGAGGCGATAAGAGTAGCATACAAAATGTGCAGAGCTGGTGGTGGGGTGCGCGAGGACTGGAATTGAGAGCCGCTGGTTTAGATTAATCCTTATTAAATTAAAACTTACAAAAGTTATTCAGTCAAGGGCAGTGAGAGGTCTTCTTGCTGTCTTTTGTTGTTAAATTAACATTGAAACAACAACAACAGAAGATAGAAGAAGAAGAAGAATTGTTGGAGAAGGAGAAGAACTGTTTTTGTTTTCTTTGCTTACAAAAAATTTTTTCGCAGCTTCAAAAAATTACAGTTGAACCACTGATGTCACATGGACTGTTTTACCAATGTCCTTACTACATTTCTGGGTCTGGAAACATTTCAATGACATTGCTCTCTATGGAGGGTCAAAAAGCTCACAGATTTCATCAAAAATAACTTAATTTGTGTTCCGTAGGTCTTACAGATTTGGAACGACATGAGGGTGAGTAATTAATGACAGAATTAAAATGTTTGGGTGAATATCTATTTAAGATCCCATATAATGTTATACCCTGTGTTTTCTTTCTCAACTCTTTACGTTAACTTAACACCTGAACATAGAAAGTACAAAAAGACATGAAAGAGAAGTAAATTCGGTGTTCATGTGCTATCTGAGTAGTGTCTTTGGGTGTGTGTGGGACAGAAAACTATCTCAGACAGTGCATGAGTACCCTGTTTCTGTGCTTTCTTCTGTGTCGTAACCATAAGTCTTTTTCATACTCACACTAGAACTTACACTCTGAATGCACACTGAGGGGGTGGCAAAGAAATCATGCTTCGGTGGTTTAGAACCACACACACACATCCCAATACTAAATATGTTGAGTATTTAAGTAGTGCTGTCAAATGATGTATGGCCATTAATCGCATCTAAAATAAGTTTGTTTACATAGTATATGTGTGTACTGTGTATATATATTATGAATATAGAAATACACACAAATGCATGTATATATTTAAGAAATATATTTATATATGATATAAATTATATGAATATAAATATATAGATGTAAATATATATCAAAAAAAATAATAATAAAATCTAAGAATAAACAAGATTATTTATATCAACCAATTCACTTTATGATTGCGACACAAGCTCACACAGGCCTCACACAGCACTATAAATCACAGAGTCACTTCCTTCAGTTACATGATTATTACATTGTAATGTAGTTTAATATTTATTTTTAAAAATATTTATTTAAATGGGTGGTCACACTAAAAAAAAAATCTCAAAATCTAACATGACCACTGTTAATTCAAGTTATCATTAAAATATGTTTGTGATCACATAATAATTTGTAGACCCCCTGCAGCACTGTGATCGACTCCCGATCTAAACAAATTATCCTGTCTGATAGTGTGCTTTCATAAATACCAGGCTGCATTACCTGGTGTCTCGACTCGCTGGTAATGGTAGGGATTGACGCAGACCTCATCCTTTTTCGTGTGAAAGGCAAACTCACAGAGTTCAATGGCTCTGAGCTCATGATGAGACTGCAGGTCAGGCCAGCGCCACAGGCGACAGTAGATCACATGAGGGAGTCCTTTTCTGTGAGATACTTGCAACCGACCATCTAGTGATCTGATAGAAAGAGGAAAAAAAAGAATAGGTATTAATTATGATGACTGCAGAAGAAACAATCCCAGCAGCTCGTTCTCAAAATCAAAAGCAGAAATACAAAGGAAATTGTATTATTGCTTGAGTAAGAAACATTGTGTAAAATATTAAATAACCACAATATAAACACTCACTTCTCAAAGACTTGCAGGGACAACGCCAAGATATTATGTGAGACCACAGATGAAGTAAAAGTGGCCCAATTTCCTGTTAATGTGGTGCTTTCGGTTACACATCACATGCGATGTGAATGAGGTGAAGAAAGAGGAAGAGGAAGTCAAAAAAAAAACTATTTCAAAACAATGTGTGTGTGTATGTTTAGGGGGTTGACTGTGCTCTAGTTTAACAACAGCTTCATCTGATATAGCCATATGAAAGCAACAGTAGACCCCACACACACACACACACAAATGTAGTGCGGGCCAAATAATGCAAATCCCAAAAGCTCTTTAAAGCATGTCTGTCAGACCCCCTCCCCTTTTTACACCCAATGATCCCGGCCCAGACAGCAGCACGGGCCAGGCTGGCCTGCCCGAGGCCTTCTGTGGCTCTCCCAGCAGCTAAATATGCTTTTAATTTTTCATTGCAGCGCTTTGCTTCACAGGCAGATTGCGAGAGAAAATAATGATGTAAAATCCAGGCGCCCCATGGAGAGTGTGTTTACAAAAAAGAGAGAGAGAAAAGCACAGACCGAAAAAAAGAGAATATTACGCAATAAAATCTGAAGAATAAACAAGATTATTTAGGCACAACCAATTCACTTTATGATTGCGACACAAGCTCACACAGGCCTCAAACAGCAGAGCTATAAACACAGCGTCACTTCCTTCAGTTCACACATACACGCCCCACCAGTCAAAGACACATTAAGGCTAAAGGAGACGAGAGAAAGAGTGGAGGAAGAGGAGAGAACTCGAACAGAACAACAAAAACATTCCAGTACACATCGTATTTTTACCTGCTTCTCATTTTAACTGCAGGCAAATAAACTCAGACTTTTCTTTGGATGGCCCCATGTGGAAAAGGAAAAAGGCATAATCATCTCAAAATAATGCAGCGAAGGCCTCGAGCAAGGGAGAAAAACCGCACGGTGAACTTTTTACATCTGAGGCGAGTTGTTCACCGGTCCAAACAAAGAGGACTTTTGCACACCATCATATCAAAACACATTTTCACACTAACCTCATTCTTTACGCCTACGGTGCTTATCTCTACATTCAAGAGCTTTCGAGTGACTACAATCTTTTCATGATGACTATCATAGCAGCCTCCTATAACGGTACATTCGTGATTGAAATCAGGTCAAACACGCCAACGCAATGCACGCCCTGCTCCGGTGTGATGAAAAATGGGGCCATACAGTATGGTCCAAACCTCTAAGAGCACTCTATTATACATGACTGCTACATTGTGTGCTTGAAATATGCAACAGCAGCCAAAGTGATAAGAGAGAGAGAAGGGATGTGCACTATGTCAGCAAAGCTCTTCAACCCTTTGAGGAATCCAGGCCACAGATACCATTCATAACACACTATGCATCCCTTATACACTCCATAAAGCAGAGATATGCAAACAAAGGAGAAAAGAGGTGTGAACTTTCCTTACCAGACCCCTCTAAAAGGGGTCATATAATACATTTCACATCATTTTGTTTTTGTTCGCTGTACTGCACTTAAAAACGGATCATGATGTGGTTTCCATGACTTTTCTCTCTCTGATGCTTAGAATCAAATGGGTCATTTATGTTTTTACTTGTGTCTTGAATACTTCCATGGCTGCATTCACTCAGTCAGTGTCTGATACTAATAGCAGGTCTGACTCTCCAAATGTCCTGTTCATTCAACAGCTTGTATACAGTATTTAAATCTATAAAACACACTTTATCTGGTGTTTAGGAATAATATCTATCCCTCTTCTTCCTTTAAGACCGCAATGTGACTAGGTGGGCCACGGTTTTGTTACCAAAATAGGTGTCATTGACATGTGACAATAACGACCATGTGTTATTATGGCACTCAGTTTTCTGACATCAGAAATGAACGATTTTTGGATTAAAGTTCTGAAACTTGCTGTCTATAGTCTGCTTTCATAGTACACTGAACTCTTTTTATGACATGCACTACTGTTTTTGAAAGATCTCCTAAATTTACCAAGGCTGCATTTTTTTAAATCAAATATACACAAAGAGGTTTTACCTTTGATAATCATGATCCAATTATGTGATATATAGATGGCCAATGGTTCATTTGAATAAAAGTCGAGTCTTGACTCAAACAGTCAGAATATTCAAATTGTACCCTTTAAGGTTGTTGCAAATTGTAACATTTTTACAGATGCTACTGTTTTTGTTAATGAACATAAATTTACATCTGCATCATACCATCAGAGACAGGGAATACAAACCTGTTTCATGAATTATATTCATTTCTCTAATAAGATATTTTGAAAAGGGGACAAAAATGAAAAAGGATTTACTTACGTTTATCCATGCATAATTTGATGTAGAAAAAATATTTGATTATTATAAATGTTTTGAATAGTTGCACCTCAGATTTGTGAAATGTTCACCTGTTTTGCAAGTGTTTGTCCAAAAAACACTATGAATTGTCTGGTTTCTACAACGTTTACTGAGAAGAAATCTGCCTTTAAACTTGAAAGAAATAAAAATTTGACATTTTTCACGCTAATTATCAATATAGACTGATATGAAATATTTTATTGTTTTTTTTCTTTTTGGCCATATATAACTTAACCCTAAGCAATATTGTTAAATATTATTACAATTCAAAATAATAGTTTTCTGTTTTAACATATGTTGAATGTAATTTATTCCTTTGATGGCTAAGCTAAATTTTCAGCAGCCATTATTCAAGTTCAAGTTTTATTTTATTGTCTCCGTTAGGAGAAATTTGTCTTAGTGGAGACAATAAAAGAGAAACTTGAACTTGAATAATGGCTGCAGAAAATTGACCTTTACCATCAAAGGAATAAATTTCAGCATATGTTAAAACAGAAAAACAGTTATTTTGAATTGAATTCCAGTAGGGCTGGACCAGATTATTCTATTATGCGAATATTCGTTCGGTGGGTTGGTCTGTCCTTTTTTACCACCTGGCATCCCCTGCAAAACGGTTCTCAACTTGTCTGCCTGGCTGAACAGCTGCACCAGCAACATACCGTTTGCCAATTGCTATGTTTCCAGCCAAAGATTAAAATGTAACTTATGTGCAAAACTGGAATATCGCATAAGACATATGAGAATAATGCACTGGTTCTATCCAACGAGTCAGAGAGAACTAAATCGTCACTTCCTGGTAAACTGTGGCACTAAATATTACTAAGAATATTGGAGAAGCCACTGAATATAATCATTTTCATATTTGATATCAATTACTTGCACCTCAGAGCAAGCCGACGTAACACAATAAATGCCAACCCAAAATGCAGTCACTGCGTTCGGAGCTGAATGCCAGCTGTTTCAGAACACAGTCGTTTAAGACAATTCTACAAAATTATACAGAATTACTTTGATGGGAGACTTTCCTCAGACTTTTCAGAATGACCATAACAACATATAGATGCTGTGAACGAGGTTAGTCAAGTTACCGCATCTCTTGGCGCAAAGTCACAAGTAAAAGACGTCCGTGCTGACCTATAGCATGCATATATTTCCTGAAAAATCTTCTATTATAAGCGTGCTTGCCACACATCTACATTTGAAATAATGAACTTTATTTAATGATTTATTTACTCATCTAACCTACATGATATATTCAATAAAGGTTTGCAGGAATTTCCCTCATTATAAACTCAAAAACTGCGGGAATGAGTAAAACTATGCAATATACACACAAATTCAAGACCTGATTAAATATAACTATTATACAGAGATTTGTGAAATAAAATTCCATGACTTTTACAAAACTTTTCCAGGCCTGGAAATTGCGGTTTTAAAATTTAATAGCTTTTCCAGTTTTTTATGACCGTATGAAGCCTATAAAAGCAACTGAAGCATGCTTTCAATCACTAAAGATTGGCCCTCTGCCTCCTCTAATCACATGCCGGATCCGTTACCCCGCTTTATTCCGGGACCTCTTAATTTACAAATTAAGCACTGGGCGACCTTATTAAAAGTATTGCTCTTAACAGACCTGTCTGTGTGTTTTGTATCTTTAGTGCAGTGTCCGTTCTCGGAGCATATAAACCCTGCCCGCGTGAGGTGCGCCACTTCCGGCTCGCGCTGTTCTGTAGTTTATTAAAAGTTTATTAACTCTGAATGTGTCGCGTGTCCATATTGCACCAAAATGCGACACTGCACTCCCTTGGGTCCGCAGCAACACACCTGCCACACGTGAAATCGATTGGATGAACGGTTCTCGACATAATAAGAATGCAGACAGACAGATGTACAGGGATTCCTGCCTTTATTAGAGAGAAGAATATGTTCAGCCCCCTCCCTACGAAGATTCAAATATTCGGTGTTGATTACTGCCGAAGCTTCGAAGCTCAAAAAATGGTATTCAGACCAGTAGGGATGCACCGATCCGATATTCAGGATCGGTATCGGCTCCGATCCGGTCATTTTCTGTGGATCGGGTATCGGTCAGACGAGACCGATCCAAATCCGATGTTCTGCGTATACTATTCTGTGTTGTTTTTAAGCCCCACGAAAGCCACAAAAACATCATAAAGCACCATAAAGTTTTCATGCACTATATTTCAAGTGTTCTGAGGCTGTTCCATAGTTTAAACTGAGGTACAGATGAATATTTAAGTCGTTGAATTCAAGTTCACGTAAACTCTTCTCTCCGCTGCAGCTGTCTGTCATCCTCCATTCAGCATTCAAATTTTTGCGTGTAACTGGAAACATACGCGTGTATTGCGTGTAATCACATCCATCCAGTTTATGATCAAAACAACAACAACATTTGTCAGGCATCTACATTGTCTTCTGAGGAGATTACAAAGATTAAACAAGTGTTTTTTCAACTCTAAAACATGAAATGTGGAATGTAAATGTAAATGTTATCTGCTATTGCCAAAAAACGACTGTTGGAGTTATCTGCTTTGCTATAAAACAAACTATTAAATGTAAAAAAAAACATGCTTTCAATGAACTTTAATTTTGCAGTTTGATTGATATTACTTAGAATGTGCAATAAATAAATGTGATTTCTGAAGAATTATTTTTTTAAGTAAATCGGTTAAGTTATCGGTTTTTGCAAATGAACTCTTCATATACACAAGTCTAATTTAAATAAAAAGAAGTACAACAGGTAACTACAATAATTTAAGAAACAGCAAAGTTTGCAATCAGATCAGTCCTTGGGCTCATTCATTAGATGCATCAGTCTGAACATATTGTATCCACCGTCAGTTCTTCACTTTTCCATTACATTCCAGCGCTCAGTGGAGAGAGAGACTGTGTTTGCTGCTGCGTGGGCAGACCTCATATGAAAAGGAAGCACTGAATGACTATTGATTGAGCTACAGAGGGCAAATTAGGTCGGCACATCCAACCAATAGAAACACAGACTTGCGCGCACACACACACACACACACACACACACACACACACAGCCTGGAGGGCGGGTCTAACTCCCCCCATACCGCATACCGGCTGTCAGTTGAGTAGAGAGAAGGGTGAGACTGGAACAGAGAGGGGGTGAGGAAGAGAAAGAGAGTAGAGGGGTGAGCAGGAGGGATGGAGGGCTCTGACACACGCTGAACCACACTGGGCAGATTTAATCTGGAGGGTAAAACACAGACGCCGTGGGCTGCAGTGGGCAATTTCTGTATAAGCCCATGCAGCCATGACTTGACCGTGACACTTCCACTTCCACTTCCCCTGAGCATTGTCATACTCAACTCAATGCGAAACAGAAATCAGAATCAGGTCTACTGATCTGGATCTTTTCATTCAACTTAACATGAACTTTCACAGAAGTTTTTCTTCAACACAAATTTAAACAGAGCAACAAAAATACAAAGGCAAACTACTGCTGATTCTACATGATGCATTTGTTTGGCACACAAGAAGACATACATCTTTCCTAAGTAACTTTCATTTTGTTGTACTTTTTCATGCTGCGTTTGGTGTGAAAGGGCCTTTTGCTTGGATGTTTGTAAAGCTGAACTTGCATGCCTCTGTTTGAAATCAGTGAGTTTGACAAAACACGAACTAAGTGAACTGTGATACATGCGAATTTGATGTAGAGGGAGACAAGGACAAAAGCAATTTCATCATCGGACCAGACTGTCTGACTCTATGGGACCATTTCACCCTGTGGAACATACCCCAACCCAGCCCCCACAGCCCCCCTTTAAAAACACTTCAAGACCACTGCTACTCCCCCTCCCCCCAGTCTAAACCCAGACGGCACGCAACAGTACAACAGAGTTAATACTAAACGACACTGTGCAGTGCAGTGATGACAGACACATACCTGATCGCACAGTTACTGCTGAAGATAAAAGCTAAACCAACTTACGCTTTTTATGGCTGAACATACAGTAATTGAACTGTGGATTGACTGGTCATAATATCTGTATTGGAATAACATCTGGAAGCTGACTATATAGAAAGACTGTAAAAATACTGCATTAAATGTCTGCAGGAAACCAAACTCAAAATGGAAACATATAGGCTAATATTTGTTTTCTAATTCAAGCCAAGTATACCTGGTTATCCTTTATTTCGTAATGTGAGTGAGGGTAAAGTATCACATTTAACTTGTATTATTTTTTGAAAGGTTTTGGTTTTTCTCCCTCTGCTAAAGTCATTAAGGCCTTCCCTAAGTAAACAGAGCCCTGCAGGGGTCTCATGTGCAGGTGGTTACGGGGGCCCGTTCTCAGCAGGGGAGCAGGACTATAGCAGAAACACTACAACATCATACAAATGCAGCACGGGCTCAAATTAACACTCATCTAGCAATCACAAAATATTGCATAGTTTAATCGCCATGTAAAATAATGTAAAAATGAGCTACTCAAATCACACATCCAGATGGCTTACTGAACAAAATTAACAATTACCGCCAAGACGTCGTATATTACATTTTAAAAGTGTAAAATAATAAGTATAGGAAAGGGGAGCCAACCGTTTTTTCCTTTGTTGTCATTAACTCCAGAACACCACATGTCTAGTGTTTCAGTGAGACTGGCCAGTTCTTATGCATATGCTGCTGCTGTAAGAAAGACAATCAAAACATTTATAGACATTTATCTATTGTTTTAGCACTTCAAATCTAGTTTTGTCCTTGTTCATAAAACTAAAAGGAGGAGGTGTAATGTACACCACAATGCCAAAGGCCTTCCCAACCTACACCTGAACCTCAGGTTCTCTAGCGTGGAGTAGAATTCACCTCTGAAGAAAAGTGAAAGATATATAGTATATATATATATATATTAGAGGTGGGCATAGATTAATTTTTTTAATCTAGATTAATCTAGATTAATTTTGGAATTAATATAGATTAAAATGGCTCATTTGAATTCTGCCGAAGGCATTCAGAATATGTGTGCTACCCAAATAATGACTAAAAGTAAGTCTTTGAGAACGGGTTTCTCAAGCCAGGTGGCGCATTAGACCAGGGGCTCATCTCCTGTTTCCAAAATGTATCACAAACTTTAATCTCTTCCCGTACCAATCCACGAAAAAACTGGAGGAAAATCGTTCCACTCCCGGAAGAATGACTCCCATTCCCTCCCACTCCCGTGTTGTTGTTTTTTTTTTGCCGATAACTGTCAATTACAGTAAAAATATAGTACAGATCTGGCGTGCCCACCTTATTAGTTGAATAAAAACCCAAAATGTCGTTTTTGTTATTATATTGAACTGAAAGCCATCTTATTATGCACAGTGTTGCACAGATTAAATTTCATGTAAATCATCCATGCTAACACACACGTCTTCTATTTTTTTTTTTTGACATTTCACTCTCTATAGATATATTTTTCTATGTACTGTATTTTTAGATATATTCGAGTTTCAAGTTTCTCGCTCAAGTTCACATGAGACCTAAAGCGCATCCTGTTTGCTTAAAAGCGCAGCGTTCGTTGTTATTCTGAGTGCACACAAATAAACGAGAGTCTTTACAGATTCGAAAGATGTATTAGGCTACTTTTATCTGTATGACCAAAAATGACGGAGATTTTAAGAGCAAGTGAGCACGGAGCCTGTCCTGCAGCAAACGCTTCCACACAAACACTTCAATAGCACATTTCTCTAGGTTAACATCATATTGAGCGGCCATGTAAAGTTGCTACTACATACATCTTTCAGATGAAAAGCCATATTTGAGGTTGATGAATGATGAATGAGCGTTTGGATCAGGGGCGGCGCTAGGGGTGGGCTAAGGGGCTGAAACATTCTGAAATGTTTTCAGAAAAGCCCGAATGTTTTATGACCATGCCCTGTACGCATCATCATCACTGAGTTTTCATGCGCATTAAAATGATGAACCGCAGTTTACTCCGTCAGGAACCGCCCGAAGCTCGTGACTTCTGACTGACATATACACTTGATAATAAACTTCATATAAACTGGCCAATCATCGATATGAAGTAATAGCAGATCTTGGATCTTTGGGCTTAGCCCGGATATCCACTCACCCTAGAATCGCCTCTGGTTTGGATGTCCTGCTCGATTGTATTACCACATAGACCAGCCGTTAACAATCTGTCCATCACGGACTGCGAGCCTCTAGTTCAAAGACTCGTTCTCGCCCCCTACAGTGCAACTCGGCTAGGTATACATCCGCTAAAATATCAGGGTGAAAGTCATCATAGCTTGCGAGTATAGACCCAGCTCCCAACCCAACTTTGAGAATAGATTAACGGCGATATTTTTTTATCGCGATAAAGATCTCACGTTAACGCAGCATTAGCACGCCGATAACGGCCCACCACTAATATATATATATAGATATATGAATGTGTATAGGCCTACTTAATTCAGCACAAAATGAAAATTCATCCTATCCATTTTCTAAACAAAAGGTACTGTGTTATTGATCTTACTGTGATAAACTAATGTGCATGTGTGCATGTTTAAATTAATACAGTAAAAATGAAAGACTGGAAATGTATGCTGGATTTCTCTAATTATTTAGTTGACTTAAACTCCACCACTTTCTTATAATCAACTGCAAGTTCGCATTCAGCTCTGCCTCCATTCAATCAACAACCGATGGACAGAACCAAATCACATTATTTTTCAATAATTTATTTCACTCAGATGTACCTCCATGGTGTACCATCATGGAAGAAAATATTTGTTGCTACTTCAGTTTAATTGCAACATTAACCTTCAAGGGAAAATTATATTTTCTTCCAGGTTTCGAAATTTAAATGGAGTAAAGGTCACTTAATACAGTATGTTCTGAACCTCTCTCCAGCAGTGTATTGGAGTACCTGTCCATATTATTATTATTCTTTAACATTACTTTTTGACAGGTATATTTTCTGCAAATAGGCTTTTTCACTTATGATTATGTTAGAACTATAGGCTCTGGGCACTGGTAACCAAAAACTCTGCAAAAGAAAGTGTGACAAGCATTTCTTACAAGATAACTGACAAGTTAGACTAGATCTTGTTTAAAACTCTTTGTAAAAATGCGGTTTGACATTGATAGCCTTTGCAATGCATCACTTATGAAGTGGCTTGACCACAGACAGCTGCTGTGTCCGGCCTGTTCTTCACATCCTCACCTCCCACCTTTTTAAAATTGTGATGAGAATTGTTGAAAACACATAGCTAAAGCTGGCTAGACACACCATGAGTAGTGTAATAGAAAACAGAGCGTGAAGACAAGGCAGTGTAAAGACAACTGTGAAGAAAGAGCCAAAAAAGCAGATTATGAGTAGATGAGTAGAACTGTATTTCAGGCTCTTGGGCACAGTTATTCAAGATGCAGAATTAACTTAAATCAACTTAAACCCAAAGTATACTTCAGTTTTTACATGTACATTAGAGCATGCCTGCACGCACATACTATATACATATATTTCTAACCATACACCATGTGTACACTCAGCTCGCATATGCACCTACAATTGTTATGCACTAACTCGTTTGTCCACAAGGTGAAAACACTGACCTGAGCCATTGTTTAAAAAATCAATTTAGTCAGAGTAGCCAATTCTAGAGATGGCAACACCAATAGACCTGCAGTGACGAGCGCTAGTGTAAGGAGATAGAGCTGCATGGAAGGGGTTGTACAACGTTTTTAATTGCAAGTTGTACGAAGTATTTAATTGCACAAAACTTATGTAAGAAATAGTGCAGATACTAGACATGGATACAACTCTGCATGTGTCAACTGTCTGGGTTCGCGCAAGCTATGAAATGGAGCTGTAGGCATACACTAAATATTCGTGTCAAAACTGAAGTATACTTTAAGTATTCTTAGCTTTAGTAGTCATATACAGGATGACACATTTACCCCTGAACAAGTGTTTAACATTTTCCCATAATTTAATTTAATTTAATTTAATGTAATATAATATAATAAGCGTTACTAAGATTATTAAATATTAAAACTTTTAGTAGAAAATGATAACAACAAAATGTTTCATATTATCAATCAATATTGATAATTATCATGATAAGTTTCAAATCTTTATTTCTTTCTTTTAAGTTTGAAAGTAGAATTTAGCTACCAAGTAAAGGTTGTAGAAACCAGACTGTTAATTGTGGTTTTAAATTACTCTTTATGGTCAGAAGATGACAAACACTTCATGTTTCTGAATACTTTACACTTTTCCAGTCACTTTTCCTTAACAAAATAAGTCTTAAAATAAAAAAATGATGCATGTATTAAAATGAGTGATATTGTTTCAAACCATAAAAAAGGTCTGTGTTGCCTGACTTTGATGATGCACAGTTTGCAGTGCAGGCTGCAATATTAATAATATAACTTTCTTTTCTCTTAGAAATGCACATTTGACATTAACTTAAGTTTACAGTAGTAGCTTGAGTCAGGATGCAGATGTGAACAGTAGTCTGCATACATTGAGTATAGAGCCGCCCCCTAATAGTCGACCAGAAGAGGCTTAGTCGACCATAATTTTATTTGCTACACTAATGTTGAGCCGACATCATGAATCCCCCCGTACCCCCACAATCCGCCGCATCCCAAAAGCGTATATGGAAAGAAAATGACGTGTACTACGGAACTCCTAAAGGGAAAGTATAGTATAAATACAAGATGGGAGGAAAATACATATTTCAATAATTTTATCTCGCAGTTGTATCATATTTCATAGGTAATTATATTGTATTGTATATAATTGCGGCACTTTTACAAGTGATTTGTTTAAAATTTACATCATGTTGACAACTTCATGTGTGGTGCACTTGGAATAGAATTTTCTTTAACAAGAGGGTTAATAAAGAAAACGTTACTCAAATCATGTTGTAGATATATTTTCAAGACTAATTAAAAATTGTCAACAAATACAAAAATACAAAATAAAGAATTGGTCAAACGTTCTGGGGAAGAAAAATTATAATAATAGAGATTGACATTTTTCATCATATCACCCAGCCGGTTCAAGTCTACACAGAGCTACCTCAGAGATCACCTAAAAACACCTCAGTCTTAAAACTAGAGACCACAGAAATTAAAACTTGGATCAATGTCAGTGCACTTTAAAGTAAGTGTCTCAAAAAAAACTCTCAGACAAACTTCAAAACATCCTGCACAAAGTCTACACTGGCGCTCTTCCTAAAAAAAAAAAACACACACAGAGTTCACGACTGAAGGACAGTTATTTTCTCACGGTGGTCAGAAGCAGTCTGAGGGTCAGCAGTAGGGTTTGTGATGACAGACTAGCACAAAGCAGTCTTGTTGTCTGCTGTACAGAGTGTCTATTATTCCAGCAGATATGGAGGCGGCATAAAGCTTTTCTAAACCTTCAACCCCGGCAGGAGCCACAAACCCAGAAGCGGCCCACGCCCTCCCCTGGGCAGACGGAGCATTCCTGAGGGCTGACTAACCCCGCCTCAAACAACACACACACGGGAGAGATGTGTATGTGTTGAGGCTAACACTCAAATACATGCTCTCAATGCACAGACTTGCTTAGACACAACAACGGTGTGTACATATACAGTACACAATGAGTGCACTCACTTCCAGAACATAGACATGAACAAACACATACTGTAGTGTACACAAACTCACAGACGACAAACTGTGTCACTAATCTTCACCACAACCGCAGTCAGACTTGGCACACTCGGCTTTCTCCATCACTTGGGTGCAACAGCCACCATAACACCCTCAGGGAATCCACAAACACCTATAGACATGCCATCAGTCATTCAGGACACAAATATGAACAACTTTCATGCACAGCATTACATTTTACACTAAACAGGAAACTGCATTGAGTAAGTCTAAACAGTTGATTAATTGTCCAACAACCAACTAACAGATTAGTGGTGTTGAATAGCATATGTAGATTTTTACTTACATACACAACAGTTCAAATGTTTGGGGCCCATAAGATTTTTGATTAATTTAATTCATCCTTGCTGAATAAAAAAAGTATACATTTATTTGAGTAATTGTACATAGTTTTTACTTGTATATTTATAGCAGCTAAAGTAGCGATAGATTACAATGGTCAGACTAGTTGGTTGTGGACCATCTATTAGAGATCTAGATTCTATATGTGTCTATTTTTACATTATAGCAGCTGTATTTCAACGCATTGTGCTAGTTATTTGCATGGTAAGAACTTTTATGCAAGTATTGCAGTTTACATCCTGTAGTTATATTTTCAAGACTAATTAAAAATAGTCATACAAAATAAAGAATTGGTCAAACGTTCTGGGGAAGAAAAATAATAATAATAGAGATTGACATTTTTCATCATATCACCCAGCCGGTTCAAGCCTACACAGAGCCACCTCAGAGATCACCTAAAAACACCTCAGTCTTAAAATTAGAGACCACAGAAATCTTGGATCAATGTCAGTGCACTTTAAAGTAAGTGTCTCAAAAAAACTCAGACAAACTTCAAAACATCCTGCGTAAAGTCTACACTGTGCTCTTCCTAAAAAAAAAAACACACACAGAGTTCACGACTGAAGGACAGTTATTTTCTCACGGTGGTCAGAAGAAGTCTGAGGGTCAGCAGTAGGGTTTGTGATGACAGACTAGCACAAAGCAGTCTTGTTGTCTGCTGTACAGAGTGTCTATTATTCCAGCAGATATGGAGGCGGCATAAAGCTTTTCTAAACCTTCAACCCGGCAGGAGCCATTTAACAAATATGAATCCTGCATGTTCTGCATCTCTGGGCAGACGGAGCATTCTGAGGGTTGACTAACTCAAACAACACACACACGGGAGAGATGTATGTGTTGAGGCTAACACTCAAATACATGCTCTCAAATGCACAGACTTGCTTAGACACAACAACGGTGTGTACATATACAGTACACAATGAGTGCATTCACTTCCAGAACATAGACATGAACAAACACATACTGTAGTGTACACAAACTCACAAGGTCCTCATGGCAAACTGTGTCACTAATCGGTTCACCACATATATTACAGTCAGACTTGTAATACACACTACAACAATTATTCCATCACTTTTGGGTGCAAATAATCAGCCACCATAACACCCTTTAAATTTTACAAACACCTATAGACATGCCATCAGTCATTCAGGACACAAATATGAACAACTTTCATTAATATTACATTTTACACTTTAAACAGGAAACTGCATTTTCAGTAAGTCTAAACAGTTGATTAATTGTCCAACAACCAACTGTCAGCTCTTAGTGGTGTTGAATTTTGCCATTCATTTTCATTTTACACATACACATACAGGTTCAAATGGTTATCGGCCCATACTTGATCTGATTAATAATCGGTATCGGTATCGGCCCTGAAAAAACATATACTAATTAAATCATGACTCTGGCATTGTAGCATCATGTTTTACTTGTATGAATGTTATTTAAGCACTGTTGAAAGTAGCATAGATTACCAATGCAACTAGTTGGTTGTGGACCATCTATTAGAGATCTAGCTATATGGCCCTGTCACACATTATAGCAGCTGTACTTCAACGCATTGTGCTAGTTATTTGCATGGTAAGAACTTTTATGCAAGTATTGCGGTTTACATCCATTTATAGTTATGTAAATGCATTTTATCCTAAGTGATTTACATTGCTTTTAAGCTATACAATATATCAGTTCATGCATTGAAATCATGACCCTGGCATTGCTAGCATCATGTTTTACTGTTTGAGCTGCATGAATGTTATTTAAGCACTGCTGCTACAACCGAACACATTCAGACAGACGTCTTTTGCCATTGCACAGTGTGTCTCGAGCCTTTTTGTGTCTCCGAGCCCCACCACAAAGTTTCGTTTTTAAAAATAGTCCAAATTTTAAAAAGCGTGTCTGGCCTCCTGCATACTGTTATATTCAGTTGCTCTCTGCACTTTCAGGATCAGGTGAGCCCTAAACCAGACTAATAGCCCTTTGGGGCAAGTCTTTCTGTCAACCCACACACTAATCAATACTAAAAGTTGTTTTTACATACCCCTACCATAAATCATCACTATTAAGCCCGCAGGTTACTCCAGGGTAGTCCCTCTAATAAGAGTACAGCAAGAAATCGCATTTGGTCTCGTACTGTATCACGTCCCTTGTCAGTGTCGGGCGCTTGCTTGGCCATTTATTGTGATTAACAGGAAATTGTGTTCAGCTGAATTGGAGTAGTATTTTGTTAGATGGGTATAAAAAGCTTAGTTTACCGCGGCAGCCGTCGTGTAAAGCCCTCCATGTGAGAAGACCCAAGAGTGTAAAGACCATCGACTCTACCGTGCGACTCCACCGGACAGGGACACTGTCAAAGGATATAAGTATCGCTTTTGATTTATTCTCTTTCTTACTGCTTGTTTCACTTCTGTTTTAGTCTGTATAACCAATTCTTACTATGTGTAAGGAAGTTGTTGTTTGTTAGCATTTGTATTTGACTGATACACTACTGCCGTTTGATTTGTTATCTATTTTAATTTTAGATAAATTATGTATGAATTTATTATGTCTTTATAGGTATTTTCTTTAGTTTTAGTTTTAATAAATTGTATTTATTTTAATAACGTTATTTCAACATACTACATGGAAATTAAATAACATATATATATATATGGGTGTTTGGCTTAGTGTCATGTTAGAATAATTGTTTTACTCATACCTTTTGTTGTTTTAATATTTTGAAATGTTTTTAGCTTTATTTTTTGTTTTCATTTAAATGTTTAGTTTTGAAATGTTGTTTTATGCATTTGTCATTTTATTTAATTTCTCCATTTTCTTAAATGTGTATATATAGTATTTATAGACTTTTAACTTATAGTTTTAGTTACTTTTTCTTATTTGTAAGTCGCTTTGGATAAAAGCATCTGCTAAATGACTAAAAAGTAAAAAGATAAAGTAAAGTTGCTTTAGATAAAAGTGTTGAACGACCATGATAGGTCTGAGGCCAATGGTGCTCACGTAGTGTATTTATTTAATTCTGTGATGCTGTCTTTCACTCTCTTTCCATCAGCTGCCACACAATAACTCTGAATCATCAGACAGATTCACTTCCCTCCGATGCACGGCGCTTTGAAGGCATTACCCAGGCCGAAACAAATAAACCCTCGGCACATCAATTACAAGCCAATGACATCCAATCTCTATGTTTTATCAAAAGCGCTTTTGAATCACTGTATAGAGTTTCAGGATACCAGACTTAAAGCCAGACATCTCTTCAAGGCGCAGACACTTTCAGTTTCAAATGCCAACAATAAACTCCATCGCCGCAGCAATGGGCACATAATTCCTTAGCTGATAGGCGACTTGCTTGAGAAATTGGCGGAATGCGCCTACACAATGGACCATAGGTTTTATTCACAGTTCAGTTGCCTTTGAAGTCATTGTGTGTGGAGTGCAAAAGCAAACAAAGACTGCGGGGTTGAGATATAGTAGGCATCCCAGAACACAGAGACACTGCGGAGCACACATCCTCTCAGGAAGTCTATGTGGAGACTCCGATAGGGCTTCGACAGGTGTATGGCAGGTGAAGGAAGTGTGACCATGGTATAATTATGTTTTTCGTATGCTGTCTTGGACAATTTAAATCTGTCTTCCATTTCCTCTTTCCGCTGCTTCTTTTGAACTCAATGTCCTCTTCCATCTCTTTAATCACTCTTTCTCTGGATCTCCAGCAGGCTGGGACAGGCTTCCAGCATGAGCAGCATATGAGGGCAAAACAGGATTGTATGGCCTGAACTTGAAGCGAGTAAAGGGTGTCTGAGGAATCTGGATCCTCCAGCAGGGTGAGGCAGAGTGTTGTGAAGGCTACCATCTACAGATCTGGCCAAGAATAGTGTCTTGGACTGGACGCTGATTCAGGTTACACTACTCTAACAACAAGGAAAAAAACTGAAGTATAAGCCCAAACTTTTTTGATGCACAAAACCAGTCAATCCGAGTTAACCTGGTAAACACATCCCAATAGTTGAAGTCATCATTTGTTACGGTTTCTGTCACCACCGTGCTCTACCAGAGAAGCACCAGTGGGTCACACCACAAAGCCACAGGCTCAAACTCCCTCTCCCTCCGGGGTGACTCAGCCTGATCTCTGGCTGAGAGCCCTGCTTTCACTGAGATATCTGTTGTTTGAAAACAACAACCAATGCAACAGTGCTGCAGGCTTGGACCGCAGCTGCTCGGCCCTGTAACACCACACAATTATGCAAACTTCAAATTTGGAAAGGAGATCTCAAAGGGACTCTATTTATGTTACTTTTATATGTCTGTAAATGTAAATGTTGACTATAAGTTTACAAAGTTTCTCATTGTGTCTTCTAGGTTTTAATTAAATTCCGTTTTCCGGCAACCCCATTTAGTAAATATAGTAAATTTAGTCAAGCAACCCAAATGTGTCAAGGCAATGGCATATAGCTCATGAATAAACTCTCCTATGAGGTTTACCTGCATAGCAATTCTGTAGCATCTTGTTCCATTTCAGACAGCTACCTGTGATTAGCAAGATGAAGACTGAAGATAGGTAAGGTTTTGTGGCCTTATAAATATATAAGTATATAAAAGGAGTCTGTCAAAGGATCGGTCTTTATTGTCTGTAAACTATTAATAAAATAGCTATGAAGTGAAATTGTTGAATTGCAATCTACACAAATATGAGTTTTTTTCAATGGCAATACAGTCAGAGGTTGCTTTACAAATAATCATTATCCATCAGTTTGGCTGACTTGGTGGTATATTCCCTTCATGCCCTAGTTATTTTCCATTAAATTTTGCATTGCTTAATGTGATCACAAACAGATTGTCTGTCAAGAGTTCTTTTGGTCTTTCCAACCACTCTTACTTTTTATTCTAATCTTATAATGTGAAAAAGACAACAGACACTGCGATCTGGTGACCTGATTTAAAAACCAATATTCCACTAATTATTTTACTTTCTCTCTCTCTGTCCATGAAGAGAAAGCTTTCTTCCCTTTTTGCCACTTCTAAATTCTAATCTCTATATCAGCATATTTTACGGTTGGAATTCTAATAGGGATGTGTAATAGAACAGTTTAATATTTTACTTTACCAGACTGACAAAATAATTTGGAAATAGTCATGCAAGTCAATTGTTTGGTTTATGTGCTGGAGATAATAAGAGAGCATGATAACCACTGACCAATACAATGACAATATACACTACTGTTCTAAAGTTTGGAGTTTGATTTTTTTTATGTTTTCTTATTTAATGCATGGAATTTAATCCTGTGATGGCAGATTCTAATTTTCAGGTCAGAGTCACATGATCTATCAGGAATCATTCTAATATGCTGATTTGGTGCTCAAGAAACATTTCTCATTATTATCAATGTTGTTTTTTTATGAAAACTGATACATTCTTTCAGAATTATTTAATGAATAGAAATTTCAAAAGAAGAGCCTTTAATAAAAAAAAACATTTTGTAACATTATGTCACTTTGGCTCAAATGCAAATTTATTATCAAATGAAATTTAAGAACGGACCTTTATCTGCTATCCTAACCCTATGCCTGGAAAATCTTTCTATAAGAAACTTCTTACAACAACAAAAAGCATCGTTTACAGCAACACTTATAAGTGACCTCTATAAACGAGTTCTGGATTTGCACGTTTAAATACATCAACAAACAGGATGACAGAACCAGTGCCTATGTCATGTTTCTCAGTACTAAAGTGCTGAGACTGAAGATCTGCTGCTTTTAGGCAACCCTCGTGTGGCTCTCGTAGGGGGCAAGACCTGTGAGCAGTTGGCCAGCATCGTACTGTGACCTAACAAGATTAACCAGTCATTGCAAAACTGAGAGGAAAAACAACTTCAGACAACAAATAATAATCCCATATCCAATCCACCTATGCACATACACATAGAGGCTACACATTCATGAAAAATAAAAGATCTAAACATCCTGCGCAAAATATACCCCACCATCCATAATATAAGCACGCAATTCATAACACACCGTTTATCCCAGATACAGCAGCTCCAGCGCTCCCCAGATTAAGGTCGGGTTATATAACCTCATCACAACCCAAACGACAACCCCAGGCAAGGAAAATATGGGTTTATGAAAGCATATGAGAGTATAAAGTTATAATAATTTGATATCGGAATTTGATAATATAAACAGAAATGAGTTACCGCACTATGGATGGAGATGCTGTTTATGATCTAGCGTTACGTAGGAAACACAAGAGTTGTTACTAAACACAAGGGGCTTTGCTGCTGTCTTCAACTTTACGGTGTTCTTCAAAGGTGTTTTAGCTTCACTTTAAGACTATGTGGACTAGTTCTGCTAAAATCACGACAGTAAAACAGCCCACTTCACCACAAGCGGGTGATTCCGAGTCGAGGATGTTTATAAATGCACTCACCGTGGTATGGTGATACACTTGGTGTTGACATTCTGAGTTGTGATGGCTTTCTCCAGCTCGTCCAGCTGTCCCGTCTTCTTCAGCTTCTTCACCAGACTCTTGACGGCCTTTTCGCACCATTTCTCCTCCTGTCCGTTCTGCTCTCCCTTCTTCCAGCCCAGCAACCTCTTCACGATCGGCGGAGTGAACGGTAAAATTGACATGTTGAATTCAGTTCAGCGTTCCTCTATTGCGCAGTCTCTCGCGCAACTCGGAGAGAAATTCGGGATACTTTTTATCTTCAGCGTAATCCGAAGGCGGTAAATCAAAATAAACTGCTCAGTGGTCGATAGTAAAATTCAGAAAAGCGAAAGGGACTTGAGACGTGACCGAGACACGGTCTCAAGTTCAGCGCTCCTCTCCGCTCCGTCTGTCTCTCGAGATCATCAAACATAGTACGCGCCACACACCACTGCCAGGCCATTCATATCACTCCGCGCGGGTAAATAGTTCCTTCATCCCGTCTGGACAAATTGAACCTCCCGCTGTGCGAGAAAAAAGCATATATGTTCAAATAAATTATGCAGTAAATCATATGTCTGTAATATAGCGTATGTTTTTGTACAGTCACAGTTTAAATTGTGAGGTTTACTCAAGCTTAAAGTCCTCCGCTTTGCTGTGTGCTGCGGCTCTCTGTGACGTTTTGCGTTTCCTTTTAAAGTTACACTTAGTATTTTTTCCCCAAAAAGTTTTACCCCGAAAAGAAATGAGTAGTACATTTGAATATATGTTTAAAATCATGTATAATTAATCACATGAAACAAGGATTTAGTCATATATCAGTATGTTGATAAAGCACTTTTTATGTTGGTCTATCCATTCTTGAGGGCTACATGTTGACATCATCACATTGCCAAACTTACTTACATACACAAAGACTTGTGTACAAAATGTCATAGATTTGGGAGCAATGTAATTCGTTTGAAACAGGGACTAAGCTGAACCTCCTGAACAGTTTTATAGTTCTGTTCCTCCTGTGCTATTGTAAACACTCATAAAACCCACCCAATAACCACTATTAGACAGTGACACACAGGAAGTGAGTTGTACACAACCTTATCATTCACAGAATCAGTAAACACAATGGCAGTTAATTCTCAAAAGAGAAAAGAGTCACATTCTCTTTAACTCTCTCTACCTCTCCCACCCCCACTCTTTATATCACCATAGGGCAGTCTGTGAGTGGGGGCATCCCACTGAACTGAGTATACAGGGTTTAATTAATCTGATACTGGACACGGGCTTCTTTTTTTAGTGAGGGAGTGGGGATGAAAGACACAACGCTGAGTATGTAGCGACCTTGCCTCAGCATGATGACAACAACATGTAACATAATGAGCAGTAAACTCACACACAAACATTGCACCAGACTCATTGAAAGCACAATAAATTACTCTCAACAAATAGCTGTTTTCCAATCAGAAGATTGCAGATTTTACAGCACTTTATTGTGTTAACAGTTAACTAATATAGATGAGCTAAGAATTGCATGAGGTATTATAATATTTCTTTCATTTTTTTAGCTCTTGTGTGGCCTTGTGATAATATTTTATCATTAATATAATTATTTATGTATTTTTAGGTTATACGGTTTTAACCTAAATTGTTTATGTTTTGTATCTGTCATAGTTATTATTACGGACCATCATATTTTGGTAGACACACACACACACACACACACACTCACATGAACATATGCTAGTGGGAGTTTAGGTCAAAAGTGTCAAGAGAAGTGTGTGCAGCCAAGGGCCAGCTGTTACATACAAAATGAAAACCTAGGGCCTGCACTAGTCAGATTAGATTTATCCTCATCAGATTGAGCCCAGGATGTTTGTCCCTTTACACATACACAAGACATATCACGCAAGAAGGAAGCAGTAAGTAAGAATTGTGCAGGTTTAATGTCAATTTCTAAATTTTATAAGATGCACTTAGAACACATCAAGGCAATTTTCATGATTTTTTAAAACAATTTCAATATGGAGAGTTTTAAATTGCTGGTCATTAGAGTTCGGCCCCACACATTTAGTTCAATTTATGAATGGCAACCCTTGGTACATTCTTAAAACAGTTCAATAGCTGTGCTAAAAATATCCCGGTCCTCAGCTCAGCATGGCACTTTTTCTGTCTTTTATCTATTTTTAAAAACAACTGATGTATATTTTTATAGCATTTCCTTTCTTTTTGTCCTCCCACCGGTTATAGTCAACATATACTCAAAACTGATTCATAAAAAGATGATCTTTCTGTGCACATGACACACCTCAGGAATCTAAAAGATGGTGAAAAACTGCTTGGCTGTTCATTTAATGTAGTTTCTGCTTCTTATTCAATATAATGCTAGCTAAATTTGACAAATGTGAATCTACAATGCATACTTCCATTCAAACGTTTGGGGTCAGCAAGTCATTTTTATACTTTTATTCAACAAGGACACTTTAAATTGTTCAACAGTGACAATAAAGACATAATGATTCAAAATAGATTCAATAATTTCAAATAAAGGCTGTTCTTTTGAACTTTCTATTTACAAAAAAATCCTGAAAACATGTATAGATGTACAGTTTACACAGAAATATTAACCAGCATAACAATTTTCAACATTTATAATAAAAAGACATTTCAAATCATCATATTGGAATAATTTCTGAAGGATCATCATGTGACACTGAAGACTAGAGTTAATGGCTGTGGAAAAGTCAGGTTTGCCCTCACAGGAATAAAATAAAATATATTAAAACAGACAACAGTTATTTTTAATTGTACTAATATTTTAGAATAAGACTATTTATACTGTATTGAATAAAATACCTCTGTGACGAGTGGGGCGGGGCCGAGAGCCGTGGGAACGGAGCGAGGCCGCTGGAGTAATCGGTAATGAACGACACCTGCACCACTCACCGGTCTCGAGTCCCACGGAGGTGCTTCGGAAGGGTTAAATGAGGAGTGACGACAGTGGAAGAGGAGAGAGGACCAGGCCTGGAATTTTAGTTTGTGTTTTGTGTACGGCAGTCGTCCGTACTTCCCGTATCCCGTGTGTGTGTGTGTGTGTGTGTGTGTGTGTGTGTGTGTGTGTGTGTGTGTGTGTTTTCGTGTTCATCATGTATCTGCATGACAGTGTGTGGCAGGATGGAGGGTCAGTATTAAAATGTGCAGCTTGACTGCAGTGACCAGCACAAGCTCAGCACCTGTTTATTCCCTCAGGGGCTTCGGCTCCTGGACAGCTGGTTTAGGGGTGTAGGAAGGGATGAAGTCCAGGGCTTGTAGTTGATGATGTGTGGGGGTATGGGGCAGATGGGATCTAGAAGAGCGAAGTGGGGGGATTTGGGGGTATATATGTCTATGTGTGTGTGTGTGCGTGCGCACACGTGCATTCGTCTGAAGAATTGCCTCACACAAAAGGCAAGGCTGTGTGAATGAGTAATGGCCCTATACAATCTGATGGCTGATGAGGGTATTGTGCATACTTGGACTCAAGAGACCCTGGGGAGCTACAAGGTACGTAAACAGGGTCAGAGGGGGCTGAAAGCATGTCCCAGTGGAGGACATGTGTTAGAGTGATAAGATGAAGCTTATGTCTAATCAACAGTGTTTAACACAATACTAGTACCAATGTGATAAAGGACAGCTGGAAGAAAGCAATGATCTCGGCTTGTACATTTTCAGCAGAACCAAAAACAGCAGTAGAGCATTTCAGCGGGACAACGGTATCAATGTCAGACTATTTGTTTTCTTTAGTTTTTTTCTTTTTTCTTTAGTGTAACATGTTTTTCTCTGTTGCATTGACAGTGTTCTCACAAGATAACTTCATGCATATAAAGTGTACTACTGAAGGAGACAGATGGAAATCTGTCACTAAAGTCACTAAATCATTTCGGAAAACAGTTTCGATGTAATAACTTTGTGCCAGTATGTTGTGAATGACAGATAAACAAATATTACTGCCAAGAGCCAGTTCTGTGAAGCTCTGAGTAGCAGTGTTTGTGCATGGTGGGATCTCTATGCTGTTTACATGCACACATTTTTGTTTATATGTTATGTTTTATTCCAGTGTAAAATCACAGTAAAATTGTATTTTAAGGTCTAATTCTTGCTTTCAGCAAACCATTAAATATAACTTTTGCCTCAAACTCCTGATTTTCTGCTTATTACTTAGATAATAAGGTAGTTGTTAAAGGGTTACTCCAACCCAAAATGAAAATGTTGCCATTAGTCATTTACCCCAATCTCAAGGTTCAAGGTTCTTTATTATTCGTCACATACACAATCATACAGGGCATAATTAGTAGTGAAATGTAAGTCAGGACAGGTCCACTCAATGGACAGTGCAAAAAAAATTAAATAAAAATAAAACAATGAAATAATATACAGTATATAAATATAGGTGAGAATAAAAATGAAAATAGGAACAAATAATACAATAAAACTAGATAAAGAAGTTTGTGAACAAACTTCGAAGTTGGCTTGGGAAAGTCTGACGCATTATAGACTTAGTTTTAAAAGCTAGCAGTTTGAAGTACGAAGTTTACATAAAATAGATAGATAGATAGATAGATAGATAGATAGATAGATAGATAGATAGATAGATAGATAGATAGATAGATAGATAGATAGATAGATAGATAGATAGATAGATAAAGTCAGTAGATAGATGCATGTTGCTAGCATGATTAGCATGTTGGTAGCATGTTGTTAGCATGATTAGCATGTCTGCAAGCATGTCGCTGATTTTAGCATGATTAGCATGTTGCTAGCGTGATTAGCATGTTGCGATTTTAACATGCATGTTCATGATTAATGTTGCTAATATGTTGTTAGATGTCGTTACCATGATTTCATGATTAGCATGTTCATGTTGTGATTAGTTGCTGGGCGTGATTACATGTTGTTAGCATTTTTCTAAAGATGATTGCTGTGATGATTTTAACATGATGTTAGCATGATTAGCATGTTGTTAGCATGTTAGCAAGATGTTCTTTACAAGTTGCGTGATTAGAATGTTGCTTAGCATGTTGCAAGATGATTAAGATGATGTTGCTAGCATGTTGCTGGCGTGATTAGCATGTTAGCATGTTGCTAGCGTGATTAAGATGTTGCGCATGATTTTAGCAGATGATTAGCATGTTGCATGTTGCTAGCATTATTAGCATGTTGCTGCATGTTGTTGCATGTTTTGCTAACAAGATGTTGCTAGCGTGATTAGCATGTTGCTAGCATGTTGCTAGCATGATTTTAGCATTATTAGCATGTTGTTGCCAGCATGTTGCTGGCGTGATTAAGATGTTGCTTTAGCTTGTTTTAAAGATGATTAGATGTTGCAAGATGTTGCTGGCGTGATTAAGATGTTGCTAAAGATGATTTTAAAGATGATTAGCATGTTGCTGGCATGTTAGCGTGATTAGCATGTTGCCAAGATGTTGCTAAGATGATTAAGATGTTGGTAAAGCATGTTGCTGCATGATTTTAACATGATTAGCATGTTGGCATGATTTTAAGATGATTAAGATGTTGCTGGCATGTTGCTGGGCGTGATTAGCATGTTGACAAAGATGATTTTAGATGATTAGCATGTTGCTAAAGATGTTGGCTAAGCGTGATTAGATGTTGCTAAGATGTTTTAGATGATTAGCATGTTGCTAAAGCATGTTGCAAGCATGTTGCTGCGTGATTAATGTTGCTAAGATGATTTTAAAGATGATTAGCATGTTGCTGATGTTGTTGCTGGTGATTAGATGTTGCAAGCATGTTGAGCATTATTAGCATGTTGCCAAGATGTTGCTGCATGATTTTATGATTATTAGAGGTTGCTGGCATGTTGCTAGCGTGATTAAAGATGTTGCAAGCATGTTTTTAAGATGATTAAGCATGTTGCTGCGATGTTGCTGGGCGTGATTAAGATTTTGCAGCATGATTTTAGATGATTAGATGTTGCCAAAGATGTTGCTAGCGTGATTAAGATGTTGAGCATGTTGCTAAGATGATTAGCATGTTGCTGAAGATGATTAAGATGTTGAGATGTTGCTAAGATGATTTTAAGATGATTAGCATGTTGCAAAGATGTTGCTAAGCGTGATTAAGCATGTTGCTACAAGATGTTTTAAGATGATTAGATGTTGGCATGTTGCTAAGAAGATTAGCATGTTCAAGATGTTTTAAAGATGATTAAGATGTTGCTAGATGTTGCTGAAAAGATTAGCATGTTTGCTGATGATTTTAAAGATGATTAAGATGTTGATGGCGTGATTAAGATGTTGCTTGATGATTTTAAAGATGATTAAGATGTTGGTAAAGATGTTGCCAAGATGATTTTAAAGATGATTAGCATGTTGCAGCATGATTTTAAGATGATTAAGATGTTGCTAGCATGTTGCTGGCGTGATTAAGATGTTACTAGCATGTTGCTAAGATGATTTTAAAGATGATTAAGATGTTAAAGATGTTGCTTAGCGTGATTGAAGATGTTGCTTGATGTTTTAAGATAATTAAAGATGTTTCTAGCAAAGATGTTGCTGGCGTGATTAAGCATGTTGCAGCATGATTTTAAAGATGATTAGCATGTTGTTAAAGATGTTGCGTGATTAAGATGTTGCGCATGTTGCTAAGATTATTAACATGTTACAAGATGTTGCTGGCTAGCATGATTTTAAGATGATTAAGATGTTACAAGATGTTGCTGGGCGTGATTAAGCATGTTGCTAAAGATGTTTTTAAAGATGATTAAGATGTTGTTAAGATGTTGCTAGCGTGATTAAGATGTTGCTAAGATGATTTTAAAGATGATTAAGATGTTGCCAAAGATTCTGCTAAGCGTGATTAAAGATGTTGCTGCATGATTTTAAAGATGATTAAGATGTTGCTAGCATTCTGCTGCGTGATTAGATGTTGCCAAAGATTCTGCTGGCGTGATTGATGTTACAAGATGTTGCTAAGATGATTAAGATGTTGCTAGCAAGATGTTAGCATGATTTTAAGATGATTAGCATGTTGCTAGCATGTTGCTAGCGATTACCATGTTGCTGCAAGATGTTTTGATGATTAAGATGTTGTTAGATGTTGCTGCAAGATTAAAGATGTTGCTACAAGATGTTTTAGCATGATTAGCATGTTGCTTGATGTTGTTGCGTGATTAGATGTTGCAAGATGTTTTTAGCATGATTAAGATGTTGGCAAGATGTTGCTGGCGTGATTAACATGTTCTAGCAAGATGTTGCTGCATGATTTTAAGATGATTAGCATGTAGCATTTTGCTAGTGTGATTTTAGCATTATTAAGATGTTGCGATGTTGCTAGCATGATTTTAAAGATGATTAGCATGTTGCTGGCAAGATGTTGCCAGATGATTAGAAAGTGAGTAGCATGTTGCTATAGATAGATAGATAGATAGATAGATAGATAGATAGATAGATAGATAGATAGGTAGATAGGTAGATAGATAGATAGATAGATAGATAGATAGATAGATAGATAGATAGATAGATAGATAGATAGATAGATAGATAGATAGATAGATGATTAGCATGTTGCATTCTGCTAGCATGATTTTAGCATGATTAAGATGTTGCGATTCTGCTTGATTAGCATGTTGCGATGTTGCTAGATGATTAAGATGTTGCTGCATGTTGCTAGCATGATTTTGATGATTAGCATGTTGCAGCATGCTGCTAACGTGATTAGAAGATGTTGCGATGTTGCTAGCATGATTAGCATGTTGCTAGCATGTTGCTAGCAAGATTAGCATGTTGCTAGCATGTTTTTAGCATGATTAGCATGTTGCTAGCATGTTGTTAGCGTGATTAGCATGTTGCTAGCATGTTTTTAGCATGATTAGCATGTTGCTAGCATGTTGCTAGCGTGATTAACATGTTGCTAGCATGTTGCTAGCATGATTTTAGCATGATTAGCATGTTGCTAGCATTTTGCTAGTGTGATTTTAGCATTATTAGCATGTTGCTAGCATGTTGCTAGCATGATTTTAGCATGATTAGCATGTTGCTAGCATGTTGCCAGCATGATTAGAAAGTGAGTAGCATGTTGCTAGCATAGATAGATAGATAGATAGATAGATAGATAGATAGATAGATAGATAGATAGATAGATAGATAGGTAGATAGGTAGATAGATAGGTATGTTCTCGCTCAGCTTGATAGCCTCTTCAAATGTTGTGATTCACAAGTTTCACGAAATTCTCGCCCGCGCTACAACCCGTCAAGTTTGCCGCCATGCATTGTCGATGCGTTTTTTTGCGCGGTTTTTCGCTAATTGTACGATTAGCATAAACCCGATCGCTTAGAAAAGATATAGCACACCCCGCGAGATCAGTCTGAAGATTTGGGCTGAGTTTGGAGTCTGTAGAGTTAAAGCTCTAGGAGGAGTAGCAGTCAGAAATTTAGTCTCGTAAGAATAATAATAAGTATAAGTTTAAATAGAATATCAGTAAGTTGGCTTTCCCAAGCCAACTTAATAAGGAGTAAAATGTGCAATGAGATAAAATGTGCAATACAGTATACTGTGGATTAATAAATAATAATATAAACAGGGATGTGCAAGAGGATTGTGCAAATAGGTTGTACCGGGTATGTAAACATAGCAGCAATGCGTATGATGGAGAATAATGGATGTTTTTACAGTTTATTAAATTGAGTCCTGCAGATGTTATGAAGTTATGTAGATGTTATGAGACTGAGTTTAGGAGCCTAATGGCCTGAGGGAAGAAGCTCCTCCTCAGTCTCGCAGTTTTTGCCAACATGCTCCTGAAGCGCTTGCCAGATGGCAGTGAAGTGAAAAAATGGTTACCAGGGTGATTCGAGTCCTTGATGATTTTAGCAGCTCTGCTTTTGCATCTTGTTCCAAACCAGTAAAAACTTTGTTTGTCTTCGGAACACAATTTAAGATATTTTGGATGAAAACCGGGAGACTTTTGACTTTCCCATTGACTGCCAAGTAAAGAGCACCGTCGAGGCCCAGAAAAGTATAAAGACATCGTCAGAATAATCCATCTGCCATCAATGGTTCAATCTGAACTTTATGAAGTGATGAGAATACTTTTTGTATGCAAAACAAATAAAAATACCAACTGTCTCATCTGAGTCACCTTAGTGCCATTTTGGAGAATATCTGCTGGACGCAAAAGGTGCGGTGTTCTGTGTCAGCCCTGTGTCAAAGCACACATGCTCTGTTTTTGTTCAAAATACACATAGAAGACGTAAATACACATATAAGACGTATCCATATCAATCTAATGTATGTCCCCATTTACACTGCATTGCTTAAGTAAATGTGTGTGTTTGTGTGTGTTTACGAGCGTACCTGAGAAAGTTGCAACTCCATAGGGTGTAATTAAGGCACATTTTATGGCAGACAGACATGACGTTCTGAAGCCCGCCCTGCAATGATCCATGCGAATGCTTTTTCCAGTAGGCCTAACTTATCAAAATATTTAAAATGGTTTGCTACATGGTTAAAATAAATAAATATGGCATAAATAAAATAAATAAATATTATTTATGTAGCTACTTCACTGGCGTTCCAATATCCAGGTAAAACAAAATGTTTTGACGCGGGTATGGTGATAACGCTTAATGGCACAGATTTGACTATAGATTTAAACTGAGCAGTGTTTTTTCCATATGTTTGACTGACTGTATTTCATTATGATAATGAACTAGCGCATGCTGCACCAGCGCAATCGTTTGATTTTTTTTCTTCTAACAGTGGAAGCAACTACTTTTTAGTTACAAAGATAATCTGAATTGTAAAAGGTTTGCTTTTATTTGTGTACATTCACACCACAAACACATTTTTGTGCTTTAGTAAAATAGACCTAAAAATATAGGATGCTGCTGTCTGCCGTTTCCTTTTGCGCAGCACAAAAATGAACCGAAACTATAGCTACTTGTTGCACAGTTTTTTCTTTCGTTTTCTTAATTTATTATTTAAAAATAGATATATTTATCATATAGGCCTATGTATTCATTTTATAATTATACATATCCAGCCCGATCTCATGGCAATTCGTAAATGTTTTACGAGGTGGCTAATTCGTAGGAATTCGTACGACCTCACTCAAGTACAAAATCATACGATTTTGGCTAAATCGTACATATTTTTTGATTTGCCAATTTGTATGAATTTGTAGGCTACTAATGACCTACACTTAACCCCACCCCCGCCCCGTCACTGGGGTTTAGACAAATCGTACTAAATCGTACAAGTGAGGTCGTACGAATTCATACAAATTAGCCACCTTGTAAAATATGTATGAATTGCCGTGAGAGAGCGTTGATATATCGCCTATGTATTCTCCGCCTCGCAGAAGCGCAGCAGTGCGTAATGTGATATGATGATCATGTGATCTGTTCTGTTGTTTCCTGCTTTTTGCCCATGTAAAATTAATCCCCGGAAAACAAATGTAGTAGCTTATTTTTTAACGGGTAGACACGTATTATTTCTAATTAAAAATAATCTTGTTGGTTAACGGTTAATAATCGGCTAATGAGCGTCGGCTGTGGTTATTAAAAATAACCGAAATGAACATCCCTAATTTTAAGCATTTGATGCTAACGATCCCCGGTGTATTTAGAACATTCACAAATTCAAACGCTTTCGTGTTTGTCTGGCGCTGAGCCAGAAATAGATGCGCTCAGTGCTTTTAGCCTTATATCACAAATATTGTGATACTGATATATTCAACCACATACAATTTGGTTTCAGACATTTAAATTAATTACTAGCAAAAAAATACTTTGTTAAATGGGTCATATGATGCTTTTTTTAAAGATCATTATTTTGTGTATTTGGTGTAACAGAATATGTTGTCATGTTTTAATGTTCAAAAAGCACATTATTTTTCAAATACTGTAGCCTACATTATTGTAGGTCCTCTATGCCCCGCCTCTCTCAAACGCTTCGTTTTCTACAAAGTCCCACCACAAGCACAAGTGTAAAGCCCCTTTCCATAATCGCAAGCTTTAGCTTTCAAAATAAATGCAAAGTCAGTAAATAATGGCCTTAGTGTTATACCATCAATATAATAATAACATTATTATACTGATGGTATTATTATTATTCCCCCCCCCCCTAGCCCCCCGTAGCCCCCCTCGAGATTCATAGGTCGAGTGTCCTGGCGCACACACAAACCCAAACACACACACACACACACACACACACACACTCGCATACACACCACCATAAAACCTTTAACTTTGAAGGAAAACCACTCCTCAGTCAGCGTTATAAACATTCACTAAATGCTGTCATATAGACACATATCCTAAAGTCTTCATAAAGAATGAAGGTCATACCTCTACCTTGCACTGACTGAACTGACAAAAAGCTGGGGAAGGTCAAACTCAGACTCATTATGCTATTTTCAGCTTTTGCTCTGAAAATTTTAAGTGATGTTGCATTTGAGTCTTTATTTCTCCAAAGCACCAAAACAGCTATTAAAGTCATGAAGACCCAAACTATATATAATTATGTTACCTGAGTGTGAGCACAATGAAACTAAAAGCCTGTGTCAACACCTCTTGCATCCATTAAAATACAGCCATTCCATGCCATGTTAACAATGAGTAAATGCTGTTTTAAAGCATTTATTGTTGGAATAAAATGATAAACAGTAACTAGTTATTTTGTATGCTGTAGTCACTTTGCTTTGTCTGTGGAAAGACATTGATAAGCTCTGAGGGCTGTGATAAATCTGGTCACCTCCACTTAGTCAACACCAGCCCACACTCCGGTGTTACGTAATATGACGCTCTGGATTTGTATTATTGATGGAGTGTGCTGTGTTGCAAAACAACCAGTGACTCACTGTGTGAATGTTTCTGTTTGATTTATCTGTGTGAGTAACAGGGACTAAAAGAGTGCAGACCCAGCATAGAGGGCATATATTTTGTGGCTGATACGGGCCCAAAGCGTTCACACCCATGTGAGGATTACCATGATTCACGTGCTGATGCATGCACAAGGCTGGAGATCTGACTCTTCTATTGTGCTGAGTGTGATGCATACTGGTCTTAGCATCCATATGAGTCAGAGCGAATAGCCAACTGTGTGTTGGAAATACTGAGGGTAGAATGACATGGATCAGCAAGTGCTGACTAAAATTTAGCAGAGACCATAAATGGTGATGATGCCACTGGTCCATGCCATCTCGGCCTTTCATTTGGACTTGAAGGTAATCTAATTTGTTTATCATATGGGGGATGCTACCACATAAATAAAATTAGTTTTAGATTGACCCACAATTGTTTTTACAACAACTTAGATGGTTGTACAAAATGTGTACTTAATAGTACAGACGGCATTTAGTAGGCCAGCTGTTCTTTAAGAATTCACAAGCAAACCAGCGCCACCTGGTGGAGAAGACATTCTATTGAAGTTGACACTTTTTTGTTTTCAGCTGAAACATTTAGCTAACTAAATGTGACCCTGGACCACAAAACCAGTCTTAAGTGTCAATTTTTCGAAATTGAGATTTATAAATCTTCTGAAACCTGAATAAAAAAGCTTTCCGTTTACGTATAGTTTGTTAGGACAATATTTGGCTGAGATACAACAATTTGAAAATCTGGAATCTGAGGGGGTAAAAAAATCTAAATGTTGAGAAAATCGCCTTTAAAGTTGTCCAAATTAATTTCTTAGCAAAGCATATTACTAGCCGAAAATGAAGTTTTGATTTATTTACGGTAATAAATTTACAAAATACATTCATGGAACATGATCTTTACTTAAAATCCTAACGATATTTGGCATAAAATAAAAATCGATAATTTTGAAACATACAATTTACTTTTGGCTATTGCTACAAACATACCCCAGTGACTTAAGACTGGTTTTGTGGTCCAGGGTCACAAATGTTTTAGAACATTTTATCTGCTTTCTTACTGGTAGACCACCTTGGACCACCAACTTTATGTGGCAAAAATATACTTTCAGATATACATTTACATTTAGTCATTCAGCAGACATTTTTGTCCAAAGCGACTTACAAATGAGGACAATAGAAACATAAATATGTAAGTGCTGCTAATGCAGTATACGCAGCAAAGTTTTTATATGAATAAAAATAAATAGAATAGTAGATAGAAAAGAAAAAGAATAGGGAAAGCTAGTGTTAGAGAGTCTTTTTTTAAATAAATATAAAAAAAGTCAAAAGAATATGTCAAATAGATTCAAATAGAACATAATTATATACAGCATATGTGTGTGACAGTATGAGACTGTGCAGTCATGGCCTAATGAATAGAGCGTTGGACTTGTAATCTGAGGTTGTGGGTTCGAATCTCGGCTCCGGCAGGAATTGTCCACGACTGAGGTGAGACCCTTGAGCAAGGCACTGAACCTCCAACTGCTCCCCGGGCGCCGCAGCGTTGGCTGGCCACTGCTCCAGGTGTGTGTGCACTTGGATGGGTTAAATGCAGAGAACACATTTCACTGCTGGTTATATTGTGTATGTGACAAATAAAAAATTCTTCTTCTTCTCTTCTTCTTCACTTTACTCAAATGGCCTCTACAGTCACCAGATCTCAATCCAATAGAGCACCTTTGGAATGTGGTGGAACGGGAGATCCGCATCATGGACGTGTAGCCAACAAATCTGCAGCAACTGTGTGATGCTATCATGTCAATATGGACCAAAATTTCTGAGGAATGTTTCCAACACCTTGTTGAATCTATTCCACAAAGAATTAAGGCAGTTCTGAAGGCAAAAGGGGGTCCAACCCGGTACTAGCTAGGTGTGCCTAATAAAATGGCCAGTGAGAGTGTATATATATATACATACACACACACATACATACATTTAATTTTGAATATATAAAAAATATACTACAAAAATATATTGGTAATATAGATGTTATTTTAAATATATGCTAACATTTTTACTATGGTTATGTTGAACTACTGTTACTGTTGAAGTCTGAACTTTTTATTGCATTATTCATAATTTTCTTGTGTATTATGTTTTTTCTTCTTGCTATACGGGGCAAACCGGATACCAGTTGGTCATACCTGTTCGATAGTCATTGGTTTGTGTAACATGATAACTGGTCAACCAGCTAATGATCAGCTTTAACCAGTTAGAAGGCCCTTTTCTGTCTACTTTTGTCATCTGCTAGGTCAGAGTCAATTTGAGTGATGGACCAATCCAGTGCATTATATTCTCAGCAGTGTTGAGAGCCGGCCTGTCGCAGTGAGTTTAGTGTGAGTGGATGCAGGACTTGGCTCAGGTCTGCTGCTGTTGGGTGGGGTCTGAGAAGCAGGGGCTCTGAAGGGGCTCGAAGCAGCTTTACAAGCGCCCTTTAATCCATAGTTACTGTTGTGTGCACTGCAAATATTCTTAAGAGGAAATAACAGACTTTAAAAATATAACTTGAGCAAACACTGGGTCTGAACAGTCTAGTCTCTTTAGCTGTTGCCTCACACATGGAGAGGGATAAACACAGCCCATTACAGAAGAGCTTGATCACGGAATACTCTTTAATTAAGCACAAGCCTTTATTTAGAGTAGCAAAAGCCAACACGCAGTTCACTCCTAAAACTTTCCATTTGTTAGAACAATAATGTACATTTACTGTACTTTTCTAAGGTATGGTTAGAGAGAGAAATGCACCTCATATCTCATAACAATCATATTTTTTTGTTTTATATGGTGGACTAAAATATTGTATTTCCAACAATAAAAGCATCACAATAATCCACAAGTATAGAAATCAATATTATTGACATAAAACTCTTATTTTAGCTAGAAGCAATAATATGATGTTAAAAACACTTTGATGATGGATTTGGTTCTTACAAACACACAGCTTTTCACTTCACAAGACATTGAACTGGAGATGTGTGGATTAGTTGTGAATTATTCAGATGTTTTTATCATCTATTTTGGCTCTCATTTTGACGGTACCCATTCACTGCAAAGGATCCACCAGTTATATAATGCTCAAATTCTCCAAATCTATTCAAATGAAGAAACAAACTCATCTACACTGACAAAAATGTTTAACTGAATATAAAAATTTAGGTAAGTGGTTGCAATCAATTTATTTTAGCTACATTTTAAATAAACTAACTTTCAACTAAATTTGTTTATTTAAATATAGATAAAATAATTTGTTTGCAACCACATACCTTAAAAAAATAGAAATGTAATTTTTTTCAGGATGGCCTGAGGGTGACTAAATTTACCTCAATCTTTCTTTTTGGGAGAACTATTCCTTTAAAGGGGTCGTATGATGTTGCTAAAAAGAACATTATTTTGTGTAATGCAATGTGTTTACGTGTTTAAGGTTAAAAAAACATTATTTTCCACATACTGTACATTATTGTTGTTCCTCTATGCTCTGCCTTTCTGAAATGCGCCGATTTTTACAAAGCTCATCGTTCTGAGAAGCGAGGCATGCTCTGATTGGCCAGCTATCTGGTGCGTTGTGATTAGCCGAACACCTCAAGCGTGCGACGGAAATGTTACGCCCCTCATGCCGAGTTCACACTGCACGACTAACTTCCGTCGCTGCCGTTTTCACATTGCACGATGGATCGGCGACAGGAGGTTTCACACTGCACGACTAACTTCCGTCTCTGCCGTTTTCACATTGCACGATGGATCGGCGACAGGAGGTTTCACACTGCACGACTAACTTCCGTCTCTGCCGTTTTCACATTGCACGATGGATCGGCGACAGGAGGTTTCACACTGCACGACTAACTTCCGTCGCTGCCGTTTTCACATTGCACGATGGATCGGCGACAGGAGGTTTCACACTGCGACTAACTTCCGTCTCTGCCGTTTCACATTGCACGATGGATCGGCGACAGGAGGTTTCACACTGCACGACTAACTTCCGTCTCTGCCGTTTTCACATTGCACGATGGATCGGCGACAGGAGGTTTCACACTGCACGACTAACTTCCGTCTCTGCCGTTTTCACATTGCACGATGGATCGGCGACAGGAGGTTTCACACTGCGACTAACTTCCGTCTCTGCCGTTTTCACATTGCACGATGGATCGGCGACAGGAGGTTTCACACTGCGACGACTAACTTCCGTCTCTGCCGTTTCACATTGCACGATGGATCGGCGACAGGAGGTTTCACACTGCACTACTAACTTCCGTCTCTGCCGTTTTCACATTGCCGCGATGGATCGGCGACAGGAGGTTTCACACTGCACGACTAACTTCCGTCTCTGCCGTTTTCACATTGCACGATGGATCGGCGACAGGAGGTTTCACACTGCGACTAACTTCCGTCTCTGCCGTTTCACATTGCACGATGGATCGGCGACAGGGAGGTTTCACACTGCACGACTAACTTCCGTCTCTGCCGTTTCACATTGCACGATGGATCGGCGACAGGAGGTTTCACACTGCACGACTAACTTCCGTCGCTGCCATTTTCACATTGCACGATGGATCGGCGACAGGAGGTTTCACACTGCACGACTAACTTCCGTCGCTGCCGTTTTCACATTGCACAATGGATCGGCGACAGGAGGTTTCACACTGCGACTAACTTCCGTCTCTGCCGTTTTCACATTGCACGATGGATCGGCGACAGGAGGTTTCACACTGCATGACTAACTTCCGTCTCTGCCGTTTCACATTGCACTATGGATCGGCGACAGGAGGTTTCACACTGCACTAACTTCCGTCTCTGCCGTTTCACTGCCCACGACTAACCGTTTCACATTGCGATGGATCGGCGACAGGTTTCACACTGCACGACTAACTTCCGTCTCTGCCGTTTTCACATTGCACGATGGATCGGCGACAGGAGGTTTCACACTGCACGACTAACTTCCGTCTCTGCCGTTTCACATTGCACGATGGATCGGCGACAGGAGGTTTCACTGCCTGACGACTAACTTCTCTGCCGTTTTCACACTGCACTAAACCGTTTCACATTGCACGATGGATCGGCGACAGGAGGTTTCACACTGCGACTAACTTCCGTCTCTGCCGAGTTCACACTGCACGACTAACCGTTTCACATTGCACGATGGATCGGCGACAGGAGGTTTCACACTGCACGACTAACTTCCGTCTCTGCCGTTTCACACTGCGACTAACCGTTTTCACATTGCGATGGATCGGCGACAGGAGGTTTCACACTGCACGACTAACTTCCGTCTCTGCCGTTTTCACACTGCACGACTAACCGTTTTCACATTGCACGATGGATCGGCGACAGGAGGTTTCACACTGCACGACTAACTTCCGTCTCTGCCGAGTTCACACTGCACGACTAACCGTTTTCACATTGCACGATGGATCGGCGACAGGAGGTTTCACACTGCATGACTTTACAATAGGAAGAATCGCCGACTACTCTCTGGTTTGCAAACTACAGCCAAACGCACACGAGAAGTGATAAGAAAATAACGCAAGATCATGCTGATATTATGGTCTATAAGTCCTCCCCGAACACATAATAATTAACAAAGATGATTTGTTAACAAACATACTTCTGCTGGGAATTATTTATATATACAAATCTAAGTAGGCTACTTAAAAGCGAAACCAACCATTTTATAACAAGTTTATTTCTTATAGCTTATAAAAGCCCTCAAAGTGAAGAAAAAGAAAAATGCAATACATATTTTGTCCTTTAGAAGAAGAATATGATTTACAGGAAAAAAACTTGCCCCTTCTTCATCGTTATGTAGGCTTCATGGTCTGTATATTCCTAATGCCAAAATGTATGCACCTTGTTTGTAAATGGCTTTGCAAAAAAAAAAAGTCCTCCCCGAGCTTCGGGCTAAAATCGTGCAGTGTGAACTTGGCATTATATAAATATCGAAACATACTTACAGGCTGTGAGTCAGAAGCACCAGACTGTCCTTGCCCCACTTTATAGTGTTCACAGCAATTCATAGTGTTCAAGGTTCAAGGTTCAAGGTTTGTTTATTCGTCACATAATAAATTATACAGGGTAGAATCAGAATTGAAATGTAAATCAAATCAGGTCCGCTCAATGGACAGTGCAAAAGAATAAAAATAAAAATTATATAAAAGTAACACAACACAAGAGCATATATATAGGTAAAAAAAGAGAAATAAAGAGTAAAATGTGCAATAGAATAAAAAGTGCAAAACAAATAAGATGTGCAAAAACAGTATATTGGGACTTAATAAATAGTAATATGAACAAGAGGGATGTGCAAACGGGTTGTACCGGGTATGTACACATAGCAGCAATACGGATGATGAGAATTTGAATGTTTTACAGTTAATCTTGTAAGTGTTTATGAAACTGGGTTTGTGTTAAGGAGCCTGATGGCCTGAGGGAAGAAGCTCCTCCTCAGTCTCTCAGTTTTTGCCACATTGTAGGCTACTCTCCCAGGTCCAAGAAACAGTCCTCCGTAAAATGCGCTGAGTGCACACGCTCAAATATTTGTGTTGTACTGTTCTGGAACAGTGTTGTAAATATAACTTAACCCCTGATTTCTAGTTGTGTACTCATTTGGAAGCCCAAACAATGTACTTTCACTTTCACAACAAATCACACAGCGTCTCCACGACATGGTGGCAAGCCGCAGCAACAACAATACTACAGCGAGAATAAAAGTTACCCTTCTTTCATTGTGTGTATGTTTGGGCGGTGTTATCTTACCACACCGTGACGTAGACATGTGGGGGGCGTTTTTGAATGAGCCGTTTTGGGGGGGCCTGGACAAGTCTTAATTGAACTTTTATAAAGTAACTTGTAACTTTTTTACTTTTATAAAGAATATCTCTTTGGGTTGGAGACTTTAATCTTTGCAACTTTACATCTTATTATATATGCACAAACATCTTGCAACACTCCAAATACAAAGGAAAACATGAAATCGCATCATATGACCTCTTCAGCTGGTCACAAGTTTATTGGTGATGCAAGACTGTCTACTATGTTAAATCAGCTAATGTCCAACTTAGACCAGCTAGAAACCAGTGACCTTCTTCTAAAACACTATATCACTTTAAGCTGGATTTTCAGCAAGGAAGGCAGACAAGAAAATTGCTGACAGACTATTTGATTAGACTATTATGAATAGTTCAATGTATCTCTCACATGTCTTAGGCAAAAGACTCCAGGCATGTGGGTTGAAAAAATTAATCATGGTTAGGCAGCATTTAGAAAACCGTGGAAACATTTCCAGTGTCTGCTAATATAATTTAGGAGATTAAACAATACAGCACAGTTATATATCACTAACGGATCACACAGCTATTTGGGCTGGGCTCCAACTCCTCATGAATGGAAGCAAAAACGGCAAAGGAAAACATCTGAGGTTGCTTGGCTCCAGTGAGCGTTCACATCTAATGTGTCTTCCAGGAAAATATTGACTAGCTGCATGGCCAGTAGCCAAAACATGATGCCAGAGGATTGTCCTGCTCCTTCCAAAAGGTTCTTACGAGCATGTAGTTAGTTCAGACGTCACTAGGTGGCAGCACTAGATAACAGAGTTATTTTTTACACTCACCCTTTCCCCAAAATAAATATTTTATGCTGAATCTAATATCTATGATATGTCATGTAATGATGTATGAAAAATATATAAAATAAAATAAAAATATACAATTAAGGGCCTTATGTTATTATAATCTTGAGGTGTTAAGACTTATCTAATCATCTGGAGACACTTATTTAGGTAGTTATGATACTTTATCCCTAAGGGAATTTATGACAGGCCTGAAATACTGCTTCAATAACACCACAGGATGAGACAGAGGAAGAGAGAGCCGTTTTAGAAAGGAATGCACCTACTCTGGTTTCACTGAGCGAGAGAGTGTGAAAGAAAGAGAGATGATGATGATTTATAAAAATCTATTTTTTATGATGATTTGTCAAAATAACAGACTAACATACTTTACATATTTTACCATTGTCTGTTGTAGTATGAACCTCATCAAATTACAAAATTATTAGCTCTTGTTTATTTACTTAGACTCATTTATCCACTGTAATTAAAAATAAATAAATAAAAGTGCCCTGTGAATTAATGCAACGTAACTACAACATACGATATATAATGTTTAAAGTAGTCTGTATTATTTTGACAAATCCTGATAAAAAGCACTTTTTAAAAAAAGAATCTCAACTCCTCGTAGCATGTATTCTGCTCGTCTATAGGTTACCTTTCCTATCATCATATGTTTGCATTGAGTGGATAGATAGTTGTGTGCCTAAATAATTGAATAACTGTCTGTCATCATATCCTTAAATATCATCTACTGTATATATATATCCAGTATATGTGCTGGATTACTTAGACTTGAGGGGGAAACTATATATATATAGATTGAGATACTGAATTACATAAATTAATTTGAAGGTAAAGATACATGCATGTGGTTTATCATGTATTTGTGTGTATATATGTGTGTCTATACATATGTATGTGTGAGAATGTTTGCTAGCAACAAGCATGTTTAGCTGAGGCTAGTGAAAGTAAAACTGATGAGAAAATGTCTGACTGTGTACGGATGCCTAGTCTAGTGTGGAGCCAGTCCGTCTGCCAGCCGACTGCCCTCCTGGAGACTCGAGAACATCCGATCCTCCTGTGGAGAGAGAGAGAGAGAGAGCAAAGGTGAGAAAATAGAGAGAGAAAGAGTGTGTGTGTGTGTGTGTGTGTGAGAGAGAGAGAGAGAGAGAGAGAGTGTGTGTGTGTGTGTGTGTGTGTGTGTGTGTGTGTGTGTGTGTGTGTGTGTGTGTGTGTCTGTGTGTGTGTGTGAGAGAGAGAGAGAGAAAGTGTGTGTGTGTGTGTGCGTGTGTGTGTGAGAGAGAGAGGCGTGAGAGCAAAGGTGAGAAAATAGTGTGTGTGTGTGTGTGTGTGTGTGTGTGTGTGTGTGTGTGTGTGTGTGTGTGTGTGTGTGTGTGTGTGTGTGTGTGTGTGTGTGAATACACATACCTATGAAGAGTTCAATTGCAAAAACAATGATGTTCAAAAATCATGTTTTTTCAGTGGGCATTACAATTAATATCAATCAAACTGCAGTTGGGTTATTTTGATTAGTTAAAAAAATATAACTATAAAATACTAGCCAACTAACGCACAATAAAAATATGATAACATAATAAAAACATGATTTATTTTAAAATAAATTGGAGTTATAAATTATTTAAATTATAAAAATGGAGTTATCTGTTTTCGCAAATAAACTCTTCATGCACACACGTATGCACGCACGCACGCACACACACACACACACAAACACACACATACATACATAAATATATTCAATGTATTACTGATGAACAAAAAGCTATCAACGAATTCTGAAAGTTAATAGTAACCCACTGATACACACACAACCAGATAAACGCCATGATGTGCCCATCAGGAATAAAATGAAGAATGGATTATCTTCTTTATATCACTGTGGCCTGTCTGATAAACACTGGAGCTGAACAGCAGAACTGTGTCTGGCTCCATGGGGACCATATTGATTTCTCTGCTGCAGAGCTATTGACAGGAAATACTGGACAGTCTACAGTGGCTCAGTCTTTCATAAAGTACACAGTTTATACTTGATAAAAAAACCTGTAAGCCTATAAAAATATAATAATTCAAAATTATATGATGGAGCAAAGACAAATATTTTTCTTCAGCAAGCAAAACAGCCCAAAAAAGAAAACCACCTCCATAGACAGATACTCATCCAACGGTTTGGGGTAATTCAAAGTGCTTTTGAGATTCAAACCAGAGGGGTCATAGATGAAGAGAGAGAGGACTTTGAAAAGAAGCGAAAGGGTAGGGAAATGGTTTTGGCAGTGTTTCAGGATCTGATCTAGCAGTGTTATGTCTGAAGTATGTTTAAGGAGTGGGCCGTCCCGAGCCAGGCTTCCAGTCTCACTATAATTACTACTGTGGCTGATAGACATAGTGCTTACAGAAACAAAACAGAGACAGGATTAAGAATAAACACCAATATGCCTACACGCCAAACTCTACACACATAAACGTATACATTACATACTGTACATGTTATAGGGCTGCTGAATGATTTAAGAAAGGGTGAAAGAAAATAAAGGCTAAATATTATATATAGATAATAACCCGATGATAGAATGATTTATGATGCTGTCTATACTTTTGTTTCACTCACCATGCATTTTCAAGACTTGGGAATAAAGAATAAGAAACGGGAACATGTGGGGGAAAAAATTATCAGCTGATATGTAATTAAATGTATAATGTGACGTCAATACGGCATCTCTGCATTTTTTTATTGGTTTAATCTGCTTTAGTTCTCTTCCTAAAGGCCCCAAAGCTCTTTTGTGCCATTGAGATTTAATTAGGTTGATCCTTTCGAGACTTAATCAGGAAGGCTTTTTGAATGCAGCAGCACAACTAGTCTTCAACAAATCCAAAAGTGCCCATGTTACACCTCTCTTTGTCTCCTTGCACTGTCTACCAGTTTCAGCTCGCATCAAGTTCAAGACACTGATGCTTGCATATAGAACAGCCACAGGCTCAGCACCCACCTACTTCCACTCACTATTACGAATCTACATCCCCTCCAGAAGTCTGAGATCTGCGAGTGAGTGACGCCTCGTGGTACCATCACAGAGAGGCTCAAAATCACTCTCCAGAACATTCTCATTCACCGTTCCTGGCTGGTGAAATGATCTTCCCACCCCCATCCGGAATGCTGGATCACTGTCAACCTTCAAGCAACAACTGAAAACTCATCTCTTTCAACGCTACTTGACTTCATCATAAATTTTTTAAATAAAAAAAACTTTCCCTTTTTCTAAATCTTCATCTTTCTCTCCTTCCCTTGCTAGTTTGTACTTATTTGAACAATGCCTGAGACTTGGTGTTACGAGCACTTCCTCTGTCTGTTTGCCTCTTCAAGATTAATCGCTTTATGTATTCCCCAATTGTAAGTCTTTGGATAAAAGCGTCTGCAAAATGACTAAATGTAAATGTACACAAATTCAACAAGCAATAACTTTACAGTGGTAATAAACAATGATGCATTCGTTGATTTTAGTAGATTAGCTTAAATGATTATCTTTCTTTTCATAAAAAAGGTAGTGTTTGTCCCTCAAATTAGTGGCTGGTGCATTGTAAATCTAATAACGTAAGTATATGAAATGTTGTAATTCGTTTATTTTATTCAGCTATCTTTATTTTTGAATGTACCTTCAACTCAAAGCACAAGATCGCCAAAATGAGATTCACAATTTAATGACATTAGCCATCTCAAAGGAAGGCAATTGTCAGATTTTACAGCGTGTCGTAGTTAAATGGGGTGTACAGAACATTCTCTAGGAAAATCATCTCTGTTCACATATACAAAGGGCAAGTATTTGAGTTAATTCTTTGCAAGTTAAACGACTGAATCCCAAACTGGTATGATCTGGTTTGGCAGAAACCGAATTAGTACAGCACTGGCTGAGCCAAAATCACCACACTCACTCAGAAATCCAGTTCACTGTGAGGTCAGCCCACCATGGAGTTAAAAACACCACGGCTAGAAACCTCATGCAGAAACACAGCTGAGAGCCAGAGATCCTGCTTGGAGAATGTGACAAATTAAAATCAACTAGAGATAGAAACTCAAAAACATTCATGCATATAAGAGAACAGACAATATTATTTAAACTGATAATGCCGTTTTATGCACAGTCACGTTAACTGCTGAGAAACCCTGAGAAATGTGGGAGAATATAATGTTGATTTAAAAAGTTTAATCTATACCAATCCTCCCTGAAAAGCAGCATCAGCTCTTGAGACAAACATGCTAAATGCAAATGCCTCCATTTTTCCGCTTCCTTGCACAGATACACATCTTCAAAGGTGCTTTTTCTCTTCTGTCGCCACAGTCATAATATGGAGCTCACAGAGCTGAAGAATGTGTCTGGAGCTGGGCGGCCGGGGCAGTGTGGCGCAGGGATAATGTCTCTGTTGCTTTCTGGGAGTCCTGTTTTAAAAGGGATGAGGTGGGGCCAGGCAGACTGCTGAGTAAGCTAGCCACTACGCGGTCGCCCTCTAGAACAAACAACGGCACTAAAAGAAAGCTTCCCTGGACCCCGATGCATTGCAACACTGAAAACAGAGCTGTGACACTTAATGTGATGTGTAAGCAAAGTAATGGTCACTTTGTACATTGAAAAATGGAATGAAAACATTTAATTTAAAGATGTTCGATATGTTTGAAGAACACTATATGCCCTGCTCTACAGACAAATTAAATACTTGAGCTTTGAGCCAATTGGAAATTTCCAAATGATCTCTAGATAACAGCTTTGATTAATTTAATTGGCAAATATTTTATACATCCTATAAGCTTTTTATAGTTTTATTCAGGAATTCAGCCACACTTAAAACATCTGCCATCAAAAGACCCAGAGATAAATTCATTACTGTAAGCTCAGCATTGATAATAAGGGTGAAATTAAATTAGAGGTTACAGTTTTGCTAATTTTCTGATTTATAGCAGCCAGAAAAAACATACATAAAACATACTTCAACACTGATATTAATCATGTGTAATATTAAATCATATGAAAATTATTATTTTGACATCTATTGCAATTTTTCTTTTTTACAGATCATATAAAAAATAATCACATTTTCATTATGGTGAAACAATATTCCTATGTGTTTAAAATTGTCTTATCTACTGCTAAACGGACAGACAGACGAACAGATAGACAGACTACAGACAGACAGACAGACAGACAGACTTCAGACAGACAGACAGACAGACTAGAGACAGACAGACAGACAAGTACAATATTACAAGATATGTAAATTCCACAAAGAACTCCGAAATGCATTTCTTTTGTTTTTATTTCCTCTGTCCATCCATAAAGACATTGCACCATACATAAATAATTATGTTGTAAAAATGACTCAGTATTTACAAGTATTCCATATAATACGTTTATATAAAACTTTATATTAAATTTAGATAGATTACATTTGGGATTGTGGCTGTGGGTTTTTGAGCGTTTGTAATGAGTGTGCAGGGTGTGGTGAGAGCAATGTATATGTCTGGATTTGTTCATGTGTATACGTTATCTGTGGTTGTTCAATAAAATCTCTAACCAGCATGGGCATGATGTAATAAACTGTCTTGAGTAGCACGGTCCCCAGCCCTTGGCAAAACTGATCCTCACACTGTTTGGGTCGTATGGCCCTTCCATGTGCACCAAATCACTGAGGGGTTGAATTTGGCACGACTTCTCATAGTCAAAAACCTTTATGGAGTAGCCTGGCATGACTCTCCTCACAGTCAAACTCTGGTAGGGGTGATGTTCCAGAGTCGGGGAATTCACAAAAATAGGGTGCTGACTGCGATTGTAGGCCCAAACTCCATCTGGCTCTTTGCTGAGGAGGATGCCGTGTCCGATTTTGCCACGGGTGCGCTGGATGGAGGTGGAACGCGGAGAGAGGGGGAGCAGGCCCAAGCACAAGCCTGTACCCTGAGGTAGGTCATAGAATATGCAAAGAGAGGCATCATGAACTGGGTACAGACGGCCCACGCGTGTACGAAGCTCCCAGTATGCCACGTTACACCAGTGGTTCTGAGCCAGGGAGGAGGGAGACATACTGGCATCTGTGGAGTGAAAAAAAAAACATAAGATACTTGAATTTCCAAAAACACAAACCAAAGTACCATTATTATTTAAATAATTTGTTCAAGGAAAAGAGTTGCTATGTGCAGTATTATTTCTATTTAGTTAAAAAAGTATTGAAAATCTATTTATTGTAAAATCATACAATGTTTATAATTAATTTAATAAGAGACTGGTGGAAAAAAACAGCAATTTTGCTATAATCTGTCATGTTTACATTTTAATGATTTACCATGATATACAATGATATACTAACATGCATTGTCCCTATTAAATAAACTAATTACTAAAACAAATTAGTTTTTTGTAAATAAATATAATATTAAAATTTCAATTCAATAAAACTGTAAAAGTCATTTAACTTTTTTGTCCAAATTTGAGGCTGATAAGTAAAAAACAAAAACAAACTGGAAATACATCATTATTATTATTGTGGCTGTTGTTAATATTACTATAATACTGGTCTGGATAACAACGATTAAAGCAATGTTGCTATAATCAGGGATATGTATTTTTATGTTGATGTTCATCAATGTGCATTGTCACTATAAATAAACAAACAAATAAATACTACTTATTTCATTTTATTTAAATATAACATTTCTTAAAATAAAAATAATTTTTACTACATTTTATTGTAAAGTTACATCAGGTTTTGTGTTTCTGAAAGCCACCAGTGCCCCAGCGGCATGCTTATTTCTACAGTAATGTGCTGTCGTGACAAGTAATGTCAATGTTTTGACCACTCTCATATCAGCTCCCTTGTTCTTCTTAATGTTACACAGTACATGTGCACTCTCTAAATCTCCAATCCTATCAGGAGAGGATTCGAAACTGAAGAAGCAACGACCCCCACTAACAGGCCCAAATCTGTCATCTCTGACTCTAACACCCCCCCGCTCCTGCCTCAGCATTCCTCTCTCCCTGCGCGGGGCCGACAGGGGCCCCTTCTCCCCTCCGAGGGCCAGCATTCAGCTCTCTGACCACTCAGTGAAGGCTCGCGACCCCCTGACCCCCCAGCCGCCAGCCTATCCAGTCTGATTAACTCAAACACAGACTGATGGCATTATTTTGCTTCACAGGCTCTATTGAGGGAGAAGATCTAAAGCCCTGGGCCTGTGCCCTCATTCTGCTCAGTCTCAACCCTCTCTGGCCCAAACAGACAGCAGAGGACACACCGTTAGTGTAGTAAGTTTTGTTTAAGGAGGGGTACGGAAAAACACGATCATTATCTCAGACTCTCTGGCTGCTCACATAGCAAGTACTTTCAAATATATATAGATAGAAAAAAGGATAAGCACATAAATGACAGAAAAGAAGGATATAATTTTCATAAAGATTTGCATAAAACTTCCTGGATTTAAAGTAAATACAATGGAAAAACCATGCAAAATAGGAAAACACAGGAAACTAATCTTTTCATCTGCTTTTCATAGAGTGCCTCACTGTTTAAGTTTCATATTTAACTCCCTTCGATCGTATGCAAATCACATATTTTCTGCCTAGTTTCATTCTGTAAGCAATGCTATGATGTATGATAATATTTAGGAACGTTCAACCTATCCTTTAGAAAGTTCTCTGTTTTGCATGCACAGTTGTTAGTGCCTGCAAAAGCATTCTTGGTGCTTGTGTGCCTAGCCTAAACCAACACCACAAAATGAGAGGGGGAAGGAGAGGATGGAGACTCGTCTGTCCTGCTGTGCCAAATATTAGATCTCCCTCCACATATTAGACCCTTCCACTGAGCCAGTGAATGGTGGGGGAGCTTAGAGGGGTGATAATGGAAATGCCACGAAGAACTCTAGAACACTTCCAGTATTTTCACAACTCTAGAACAATAGTAGCGGTCGAAATTGTTCGGGCTCCAAATGTAAGCCAACAATTTTCTTTATTTTCGTACGTCTAAAGCTTTATTCGAAAATGACACTAAATTCGATCATCTTTTATTCACCCTTGAATAATGTTTCTCCTGTAAAAACATCAAAGACAAAATAAAAATCCATACAGCGAAAGTTAGTGGGGACCCCATACAAGTATTGTACAGACCAAGCAGTCAAAACATAACTCCTTTGTGCTATGAAGATAAAAAGTAAGCCATACATGTTTGGAATGACATGGGGGAGTAAATGATGATAGAATTTCATTTTTAGTGAGATAATACATGGAAGTCAGGCATACATGCAGATTTCCTTATGCTGAGGGATATAATTGTAGAAGTATCTTTCCTTTGCAAGTCATTTTGTTGCTCATGCCACTAGATGATGAATTTGTGGTAAGAGAATTGACTGCATATTGATCCCTATCTAAGACGAAGCTAACAGCTTGTGTCAGGATGAAAAAGCTAAATGATTTCTCCCTGTCACAATACTAAGGAGAAACAGAGAGGAATATGCGGACAGACACATGCAATCACGCATTAAACACAATTACAATAAATCAGCCAAAAAAAGTAACTAGATCAAAAAGCCTTAATATGCATGTCCCTTAAAAAACAGGGGCAAATCATTTTTCCAACAGTTGATAGAGTCGTTCTTTGTCAACATCTGTAAAGAATCTCTGCAGAGACAGGCAGGATTTCATTAGTTAAATTGTGTGTTGGCCTGCGCTCTGTCAGGAAGAGGGGAAGCCACAGCGAGGCCTGTAATTTAAACCTTATTTTAAAATGCGACTGGCTGGCTGTGCCAGGGCTTGCATTGCAAAACTCAGCAGGAAGAAACAACATGAAAATAATGGAGGAAAGAACGTATGTGACACACCAAAAGAGGATCTTGTTCCTTGTCTCCCGAGCTCTATATGCACAGTGCTGTGAGACACACAGCACATAAGAGCTCAGGAGACCCGGAGTCCTCAGTCAGCATCCTGACAAAACTGCCCATTGTTGCTCATAATCTAATTTTGACTCCGTGCTCAAAAGTTGGTGGATAATGTCTGAAAAGTTTTAGCTATTTGCATACGGCACATCTAAATTTTATATTCAAACTGTAGAAAGTCAACAATTATGTTAATATGTAACATGTATTCATCATATTAAAAGTATCCTTGAACACAGAAGTGACCAAATAGAGAGTCCCAGAAAACATATGGCTACATAACACCACTACAGATACAAAAGCAACGAAGGAAAGCAACAATGCCACTACTAGGAACCATTAAATAAGCACTGAGAGTTTGTGTTGGACTTGGTCCTGGAGGTGAATGTATGTATGCATGATAGAGAGAGGAATGCATAGCTCACCAAATGCTAACAAAACTAACATGTATAAGCTAACCGTTTGACATGTAGCAGCTCTGAAAACAGCAGATTGAAACAGCCAGCAACCTTAGGTCCAAACCAAAGCATCACATTCAGTAATCACACTAACATTATTTATTAAAAATGAAGGCAGTTTATGTTTTTGAAAGAAGTCTCTTATGCCAACCATGTCTGCATTTTTAATAATTAAAAAAACAGTAAAGGCAGAAATACTGTGAAATATTATTACAATATGCAATAACTATTTTATATATTTATAGAGTTAAAATAATTAATATGCATTTAAAATGTAATATATTAAATGTATTCATGTGATGGCAAAGCTGATTTTTCATCAGTTTTACATTTGGTGCTTATTATTATTAATGCTGAAAATGGTTGTTCTGGTTAATATTTTGTGGAAACTTTGATTCGATGAACTGAACTTTCAAAAGAATAGAATTATATAATATTTGAATGATACATCGTTTGTAACCTTTTAAGTGTAGCATAAGCATAAATATAAGCCATTTGATGTTTAGGTTTAAAAAAGGCAGTGGCTACTGAAAACTTTTCCCCTTTTAAAATGCATTAATTTACTGAAGACTTGCACACCAACCTGAATAGTCCAGCGACATGCCACCGAGTGAACGAGTGGCTTCGGTTTCTATGTAAGGCAGCACTGGGAGGGAAGAATCTGCAAAATGACAAGACGAAAAATGTAACCTTTTCTCCATTTGACTGCTCATGAAAACATGACATACAGGGTTAAAACATCATATGTTATTTCAAGGAACCGTTGCTTACTTAAAGTGAGAAAGATAAAATGACTTACTCAGTGGCTTGTGTTCTGGTAAGGGGGAGTAATGGGAGTAGGGAGGAGGCGGTGTGTCTGAAAATAGGGAGAACGGAGTTAGAGTTTTCTTTAAATTGAGCATACCCTTAAAAACTGAACACATCTCTGACTTTTCAAGGCTATATGACCAGACCAAGAGGTCTAATACTGTGACAGCACTTGGCACAGTTTCTCCAGAATTTCTACACAAATGAGAATGTTCCCAGCTGGTATGGAAATTACAGGTGAAGAAGAGCATCCATCAAAAGACAATGGATGTGTCGTCATGTGCCAAGAATGCATGGAATCCAATCAACAGTGACCTGTTCTGAATCATAATATAACAGTGGGTGGAAACACTGCAATTTTGCTAATGCAGAGAATTAAAACTTCATGGAAAAGACATGAATCAGACTTTGCTTTAAAACTATTAAGCATTAATTATTAGTGTTGGTGCTAATGGGCTGTAGTGATATTTTGTATGCATGTCAATGTATCATGCACTATAGTGCAATTCATACTGCTTTAGACATTTATTTTTTATGTATGGTTGTGCATTCACTAAACCCGCATGTTACAATTTTACAGTGTATTCTTACTTGACCCTCTTCAAAGACAATTGTTCAATCAATTCTTTATCTGCAGCTGTTCATTTATATACACAATGTTAGGGTAGTGTTTTTGTGAATAGGGAGGGAGCAGAGAATTTGAGAATCCCAGAGGGATTCTAGTTGGGAATTCCACTTCCTGAACTGGAGTATCACCGTCCATATCCTCTCCCAATCATTCACCCACGCTTCAAGTAAAAATCACATTTATATTAGTATTTATATTCGTTTTTCCTGATTTGACGCTACAGAAAACACTTAAGATGCTTTGCTGGTCTTCGCTAGTTTGAAATGGTCCTATATGGTTTAAGATGGTCTCCTGGCCTGGGTTAACATGGACTTCCAAAAAGTGCCCAAACTCCTCTAGAAGCATCAAAAATGCCAGCTTGGATTGGTTGAGAGACCAACTAAGACTAGCAAAAATGTTCAGCAGGGCTAAAAACACACTTCAAATGGACAGCAAAGCCATTATAGCCTTGACTAAAACATTCAGAGGTTTCCTTACCATCCTTGACTGGTCCACAGACACGGCTGTAGTGATGGGGGTTGCAGCAGAGGGTCTGGCTGTCCTCTGCCCTGAAGCTCTGACAGTGACAGAGCGGTTTGAGGAGAGAGGAGAGCCGAAGGTCTGGCCAGCGGAATAGTCGACACAGCAGGTACTTTGGAGACACCAGCTGACCTCCAATTCGCACTTCAGTCTGTGAAACCACAACACATCCACTTGGCATCCCACCTTGAGACTCCACAGCTTCCAGTAAAACATCCAGAGACTTCTCTTTCAACTTTTTGAGAAACGCATAAGTGCACTTCTTAAATTCTTGCTCGGTCACGGCACCATTTATCCGTTCCCTGCCACTCAAACTGCTATAATTGTTGTGATTCCTATGTTCTAGGCGACAAGCGAGTCTGTTTTTGCCTCTGGGGAGGTCTCTAAACAAACAGCATGTTACCGTCCTGCCCTCGCTCCCCTCGTTGAGGGGTTGATCGTGCTCAATAAGGATCCCCGGTTCCCCATCTTCCTCTACGCGTTTGCTGCAGGAGCCTGCATTGTTTCCCGCCGGTGCGTATTCCGTTCTGGGTATCTTCTCGGGGTTGCTGTCACTCCAGTCATCCGGACCACCATCGCCCCCTTCTTTACCTGCTGTGACCAAACGGCTTCTCCAGAGTCGCCGAACCAGACCCGTGCGTCTCGTCCTGAACATACGACAATTTAAACAGTTTTCATCCGTTTGTCCTATGTTTGGTCAGAACCGCGGAGACTCCAAACGCTCGTGCGCTCGCTGAGCGACATAAATGATCTGTGCTCGCATCCACAGCCAAGCAGAGCCTGAGCAAAGCCCAACATTAGACTCCGCTGCTACAATACATCAGCAATGTAGCAAATGGGTGGCTATGATAATGATGCACTACGTGAGGAGCGGTGCATCCAGTCTGTAAACATTCCTCAACAATATGAGAAACTTCTTGTTGAACAATACGAAATACAAAATATGCAGAAAAAAATCTTCGATAATCTCCGAGACAGACCTTTTTTCCAAGCAAACCTTCTGCAGCAGTTTAATGACGCCGAGCACATGAATGGATCTCACTATAATCCTTATGTTCCACGCGCTCCTCGCAGAAGAAAATGATTGCGACGGCAAAGTGGTCGTTCCGGGTGGATAGACGGACATGGGATGTCTTGAGGTTTCGTTCCGTGTTTCGAGCTAGATTAATGGGATTCTTCGATGGTTTTACGCCGTTTCACTCTCTTTCTTCTTCAGATACACACACACACACACACACACACACACACACGGGGCCCCTGAGGAGAGCAGTGGAGCCATTGGTTGATTCCCATCATGTGCTCGTCTAGACACTTTGGCGGCTGCGAGCCGCGCTGATTGTTGCGCAAACACAGTATCAAGTTTCCGAACTCTTAAAGGAGCAACATGTACCTGTGTGTGTGTGGCAGCGACAGAACACCAAAATGTTACTGCTGCAATGAGATTGTGATTGTGCAGAAGAAAAAAACAGACACACCAAAATGTTTTTGCTTTAATATTTAAATGTGATTGTGGACGAAAAAACGTATTACAATAACTACAAATAATGAAATCGCTAGAATAAAACCCGGTTTTATTATTACTGTGTGTAGTAATGTTTTAAATAAAGCTCTTTCTAATTCTGATTTATCATTTTTAAATAATATAAATACTACAAGCAGTAGTATCACCACACTATTTTAATTGTCGTGCTTTTTACTTAATTATATATGTATTGTGTGTGTGTGTGTGTGTGTGTGTGTGTGTGTGTGTCAAAACCAACAAAAGAGCAATAATATGAAACTGCTAAGTCTCGGTTAGCCCAAAGCAGTACATGTAGCAATGTTTATATATATATATATCCTATACACACACAAAATAATATATATAATGGTAATATGTATAATATATACTGATCAGCATTGTTTACAATATATATATATTAACCTTTTTTTATGCAAAGCTGAATGATATAGATATACAGAATGGTGAAAACCCTTGTTGCAAACTGTCAGCATCAAGAGCAAGAATCCTTGGGCTTTCTCCCTTCACTTATCATAGAGGGTGATAGCTGTTGTAGCCTGGCGTCAGGGTAATAATTGCAGCTACTCCCATTAAGTCTCTTATACAGTCTATCAGCAGAAGTCTGGAGCAGAGACAGAGAGAGCAGCACCAAACCACCCCCAAAATAACCCCAGTACATCTAGTCCGGACAGACGTGGTCTTGTTGATGAGGTCTAGCAAGACCCAACAGGAATAGCATGTCAACAAGCCCCTTATTCCTAATGGACCTTAGGGAGAGAGGCGAGACGGTGGGAGACAGAAAAAGAGAGCACTCACATCCCTTAAGGCCTTTCCTCGGGCCATACTCCATTCTGGATGGCGCAAGATCCACGAATAGTGCCAAAATGCTCTAGAGACAAAAACAAAGTCAAAATACATTCAGATGACACAAGTAATATAGGTTGAAGGGATGAGTTGATGACAATATCTCCAAACCAACTGAATGCACAATTCGACAATGTAAAGAAGCTGTGTGGTACGGACCTGATTTCTGACTGCTGGTGTGGTACTGCCTATGGTAGCAGGAAGTCATAGCCACAGACAGACATTAGCAGTGTAATCTGTCTCCTGTGGAAGGTTCTGGCAGTCAAAACAAGAGTTCCGGCAAGGAAAACCTCATTTATGGTGAAGACAATGAGACAGCCAGAGACTTAAATGAATGTCTGCTGTGTAAATGTGATGCTTCTACGTGGCAGGAGTATGTGCATATGAGAAAAAAAACTGTATATCCTTAACAAAAGCAAAATGTGACGTTCTCTTCTACTCCTCTGGACATTTTTATATTATGGCTACAGTACGTTTACTCTTAGGAAATATTTATTGTAAAAATATTTTCTGTACTTGACAATCTTTAACTGACATTAACAATGATAAATGCATATATTACAGCAGTTATTCATCTTTGTGGACAATACAGATTATAGTTGTTCATTAATAACTCAGGTCCATAAATATTTTGAAAGGGACAGTTCGCCTAAATTACATTTTTCTCATCCTCATGTTGTTCCAAACCCATAGGACTTTAATCTTAATCTCTGAAACACAAGTTCATATTTTTTTATGACAACAGAAAGGTTTCTGTCCCTCAGTTGAAAGTCCAGGTAACCAAAACTTAAAAAGGTCATGAGGTATAAAGGTCAAAAGGAATAAAACAAATCTCTGGTTAAATCCAAGTCTTGTGAAGAGATATGACAGCTTTAAATGATGAACAGATTTTATTTGGGCTTTTTTGCATCTAAATTTAAGACATGCATATATAAAACGTCACACATGGTAAATACAGAAGCTCAAATATTCTAAAACAAACCTCATTGTTTTTTGTGCGTCACACTCACATTACGCATACATAAGCTTCCGTGTTTACCATATGTGATCCGGTCTACTGTATGTTTGTGTGTTTATATGTGAATAAAAGCCTAAATTAAATATGTTCATCATATGCAGCCATCATATCTCTTCACAAGACATGGATTAAACCACTCGATTCATATGGATTAATTTAGTTTTACAATGTCTTTATGACCTTTTTGGATCTTCTAAGTTCTGTTCACCTGGACTTTCAATAGAGGGACATGATTAATAAACTAAGATTAATATATGCTTTTCCATTGTTAGTTCGTGTGAACTAATGTAGTTAACTATTGAACTTCGTTGTAAATTGTTAAGGTTGTATTTACGTTGACACAATAATGAACTGTATGTCCTTTCTACACTATATTTGAAGTGGATCAAAACCTAAAACCAAAATGTGTTCTTGTCTTAGGACAACTTTGATGAACTTTTTTGACCCACTTCATATGTTGAATACTGCACATGATTGATTGAGTTTTAAGAGTTTATCCAGAATTTATTTTTCAGCAATATATACAGTAATATATTTATTACAGTTTCTATGAAGTTATTACTATGTTGCCATATTGCCTTTATATAAAATAGAATATATATACTTTTATTCAATAAACAATCAGTTAATATTGAGTACATCAGACACTGTGTATGGCCAGTTATTTTGCCTGTTTTTCTCTGACACTGAAAACTACAACACAGTGGGTCTGTTGTGTCGTTTCATTCTTGAATGGATTTGTACAGTCAATCTGTTGATAAAATCATCAAATGACTCTCTTTTACAGTCAATTGCTTTGCTCCCGAATGAGTCAGAGTTGTTGAATGAATCAGTGTAGTGAATGATTCAAATGACTCACTCCTAAAGACAGTCATTGACCGCCACTTACAGGCATAATGATGTAACCTGCAGAAACATTAGACCTAAACTAGCTGTAATTATAAAATCAAGAATTCAGAAAGAAAACTCATCACTGCTGGTTTTCATTTGTTTTTATGTCATATCATTTTAACTAAATTAAAAACATAATGCATATTTATTATATATAATACAAAATTGCACTCTCTAGACCAGCATATTCTGTTCTTTACGATGGTGCAAATCAACACTAGATCGATAATCTGCATTGAAAAAAAATCTGTTTTAAGCAAATAATATCACAAAGAGTTTCTTTATCTACCTAGATTAGCCAAGTGTTCTTGTGGCTCAGTGATAGAGCATTGCATTAGTAGCGCAAAAGGTCATGGGTTCAATTCCCAGGGAACACACTTACTGACAGAAAAATGTATAGCCTGAATGCACTGTAAGTTGCTTTGGGTAAAAGCCTCTGCTAAATGGAAAATGCAGATTCATTAAGAGAACAACCCACTTTATACAATTTAATTCTTATAGCTAAACAGCACATCTGATGAATACATATTTCAAAGGTTGTTTCCTCTTTGAATATACAACAGTCTCTGCATTGCTGTGCAAAGCATGACTCCTTCCATTCATTTTGTGTGCTTTTAAGCATGCCTGTTGTTGGCTCTACGAGCGAAAAGAGAATATCTGAGAACCAGAGGAAGGAAGTAGGCTAAAAACAGAGGAAAGGGAGAGAAACTCAGCGAGAGCAGACCACTCTGTTGCTGTAGCTGATTGTAGTCTAGTCTAGTCTCAGAGTGCCTGGCGCCGACAAAGCAGGCCATAAACTTCTAGACGATAGAGAGAGATAGAGCTCTTACTCTTACTTGTGAGAGTAAACAAAGAGTTTACTTCACTTAGCGTGCAGTTGACTTTGCATTTGTGCAGCACAGTCGATGCAAATGAAGTTATCGTGTGTCATTTCAGAACTATTATCTCCACAGTGGCACGCAAGACTAAATGATTACAATAACAGGTAAAAATCTTTGGACCTCTGCTGAGATTCAAGTATGCTTCGGGGGAAAAAAAGAAAGGAAAACAGAGACAGAGATGTACAAACACAGACAGAGAGATATGAAGATTACAAGTGTTTGTGTTCATTAGTAAACCTGCATAACCAGAGACAGGCGTATCCCGTCAACAGTAATAGACATTGCGTGCATCTGTGCCAACCGGTGTTTACGTCAGTGGGTACAGACTACATCTAATCTCCAGGAGAGAGACGCAGAGAGAGAGAAAGAGGACGGAAAAGGGAGAAGAGCGTTCCAGAGGGCAGCAGGGCTACTCGGAGTGAGCTGAATTAAGTAAGAGATCGAGAAAGAGAAACAGAGAGAGCGAGGGGTGGAGAGGCAGAGTGGAGAGAGTAAATCAATGGAGGAGATTTGAGACAGGAAGACTATGGCGTCAGTACAGGCTGGAGATAAGGGCTTCAGCTCCATACACAAACACACTTGTTCTCCCGGGCCGAACAGCTACACATACTTTGTCTCACTGTCAGCTGACCAGACACGCACAGGGCCTCTGCTGGTGCTTTTCATCAGCGCTCATGCACTGCTATAAGCACTTTATGCTCCTTGGTGCTCCCTGACTTCCCCTGTTGAAATGACTACCCCTGTGATAATGGGTAATACTTTTCCTTAACTTATTGTATGTGAGATGATTTTTACTTTTCACTCAGAACACAAAGTCATTCAGTTCGGTTTTACTTGAAACATACTGTTATTCAGTTATACTGATGGTTTGTTTTGCTCCTCTCTTTTCTCTGCCTGTAAACTCTATTAATATAAAGTTGAACTCTGACAAAACAGAAACAATAGATTGGCTGAACTCACATGCATTTCGTCCTTAAATAAGCAAGATCCACAACACTACAAGGTGAGGAAACACGGGCCTGACTGAGAAACGCGTGAGTCTGGCCAAGGGTCAGAGGAACTTTTCCTCAAAGATAAGCAAGAGAGACAGAGTACATACAGACTTAAGGGAAACGCTACTTCTTTCAGGAAGAACCCTCTGCTTTGAAAGTAATGTTGAGTATAAGTTTACCAAGAATGCGTGTATGTTTTTATGTGTGTATTTGGCTCTGATTTAAACTGACAAAGGAGCTGGAAAAACAGAGGAACTGAACTCCTCTACAAAAAAATAAGATAACTTTTTTCCCTAACTGCTTTATTTTTGTAATTTCTGTATTCTGTTCCTATTGTGACTTAAATGTTATTACATGATCATTGTCAACGTCATTGTGTTAGCGAAACTACTCATAAATGACTTTCAAGGCTGTATTCTGAGGCATTGATGTACTATTTTAGTACCCCTTAAATCGCTGTAGTGTCTGTGGACTGAACATTGATCTGTGAGTAAACTGATCCTGTGTGGCTCTCTTTCTGTGTACTGCATCACAGCACACAACATCCTGCATGCTTCACAGACCAACAGTCTTTTTATATTTTTTGCCTTGTTTTCCAGTGTAACTTAAACATACTTACAAAGCTATTGTTTTCAAGTGTTCTCATTAAATATATGCTTTACAGTAAAGTACTAGTTTAAAATATTATAAAACATTATATATTTTATTGACCAGTAAAGATGAAGGTGGGTTTGTGGACTTGCCAAAGAAGTGATCAATAAACCTGGTCCTCCTAAGTGTTCATTTAGAACTACATTTAACACATAAAAGTTATATTAAGGTTATTTATCTTGAAAGGTTATTTATTCTAAAATATCACACATAACAACATTATGCAAAGTGCCCATAACATGCTTTAAAAAGGTCCTGAACAGGAATAGAGACATACATTCCTCTATTCGTCCTTTTTTCTGATTGTGTAGTATGGTCATCTAGGGAATACTTTGCACTCTTTCTCTCCTGAGGAAGTTCTTCACTCTTTTACTTACAGACTCTTTCTATTCACAGCTTTAAACTCTTGAGAGACCAGGGCATTGGGCACAAAGCAGTGACAAAGGGAAAGTTACTAAATGTAAGGAATAGGTACTGTGGGTAACAAATTCATGCAATTTGTGTGTTTGAGTGTATTCCTGCATGTTTCTGGAGGGAATGGGTGGGATGTGTTTATGGTGGGATTCATTCAACTGTTTCTAAATCTCTCCCTGATTACTGTATATTGAATTCCCAGCATTTGGCAAGTCAACAACTCTCCCGCTAGTTCATAATTCTTGAGAAAAAATGTAAGCCCTCAGTGTGAAATGGAGAGAGGGAGAGGATGTGTTTTGAAGAACGTGGTTTATATCGCAAGTAATTGCATGTGATTCTTCTCCCAGCTTCAAAGCGAGTGGATCTGCAGTTCAGGGTTGGGAGGCCAGACCACTACCGGATCGGCTCTCAATTTCCTGTCCCAGCCTGGCTTTGAGCAGAGAGAGAGTTTGAGGCAGAAACGTGTGAAATACAGAAGGCAGAGTTACAGATGTGTTTGTGTCTGTTACAAGTTTCAGCATCAAAAAGTTGAACATTTAACTTAAATGTATGTTGTAACATCATTTTTTTTTTTTTTATTAAAGTCAAAGCAATGATATGCCAATGCATATATTAATGCAGTACTCTTTAAGGGTCAAATCAAGCAGAAGCAACTGATTAACACAAACAACTGCACTTTCACAATTATTTTATTGCAGTTTATCCATCTTCATATGAAAGAATAACATGCAAAATACTACTGTTTTTGAAGTTGCCAGATTTAGAGCCTCACAAATCAACCAAGCACAATAGAGAAGGGTCAGCATAACTTTTATTTATTCATTATGAATGGATGAATGAATGAATGAATGAATGAATAAATAAATAAATAAATAAATAAATAAGAAAACAATTATGTTTATTAATATTGGTGGGTGCTCATTCATTGTTATCTTCATGGTCAATGCATAAACAAATTGAAACACAGGGTTTCTATTCTGATACATCTCACATGACTAATCAAATCCTTCTCTATGAACTTTTTCCTTTTGCACTTGTTGAAAGTTTTTCCTTTGCCTGTATCCGTGACATAGAGCAGTAGCCTATCATATAATTATATCCATGTGAGATAAGACAAGACATACATCAGGTGGCCCAGGGAGGAGCATGACAGATAAAGCTTTATCAGTAGGTTCAGGACCGGTTTTGATATGAAGTCCAAATATGAGCTATCTAAAAGAAATCTTGGTCCAGACAGACTGGACGGTTTTATTATCTCAAGAGTGCATGGTTAGAGCAAATAAAAACATATGCTCATACAAAACAAATCTCAAAAAATTACTAAGATTTTTTATTTTAATAAAGTTATGAAACATCATTTCTGTTTCTATAAAATGGTGGCACTAGCAAGTCTCAAGTCACTCCAAGTGCCTGAGGTGAACTGTGCTTATTCCCTAAATCCATGACTGGCACACCACATGCACACACACACACACACACATGCACACTCACACACACACAAGCTCTAGATTACAGCTTCATGGTCCCTTTCACAGTCCATAGCTGGGATTGGCAATGACATGTGAATGCAGACCAGCTCTAATTTAAGCAACCACATTTATACGCCCATAATGGGGTCAGTATAAGCGCTTTTGGAGTGGGCCAGAGACTGTCCAGAGCTCTCTTTCCAGAACATTGTTCCCAAAACACTCTTTCCAGAAGGCTATACATAATTGCTATATAGGAGAATGAGGCTTTGCTGCTGAAACTGTTCATTTTTACATAGTATTCATAACCTATTAAGCAAAAATGTTAATTCATTTCATAGAATTCATGCATGAATTAAATAAGTTTGAAATATAAGATCATAATCAGTAATTACCTTGTTTTTTAAATTAAATTCTAATTGAATGTACATTGGACAAATGTGTAGCACCTAAACCTATTGCCAAAACAACTTTCACAATTTTACACACACACACACACAAAATCTTGAGCGTGGATGGAGGGTTTTGAAATGAACTGGTAGTGCATATCTCTGCAGCCAAGTAAGTGGGCTGTGGCATGCCTGTGTTATTGAGTAAACGACTTTGGCCTGTGTTTGTGTTTGATGGGATCAGTGGCTCAGTGGGTGGCAAAGGACTCTTTAAAAACTCCTTGCTGTTTTTTGGGCTTTTTCTTCAGCCCAGCCTCCGATCAGCCTCCAAGCTGAAGGGAAGGACTGAAATGTAAACATCCAAACATGCTTGGGTCCTTTTAAAAGGCTATTTTCCAGCCTCCACTCTTAATTGGAAACAGACAGTGGCCTTGTATGCAGAGGTGGGGTTAAAGCTCAGATGTTGCACTGACAGGCTTTAAATCCCACTCAAAATGTTATGTCTCACTCGTTTTGAAACATTGTTCAATCTAATTAAAGACTATATCTCTCATAATATCTGTATAAACTTCCTCCAAGAAAAATATAGTCCACGACAAAATACAAAGCAAAGCTTTGTGACATGGTGCATTATCCTGCTGGAAGTAGTCATCAGAAGATGGGTACACTGTAGTCATAAAGGGATGGACATGGTCAGCAACAATACTCAGGAGGCTGTGGCATTTAAACGATGCTCAATTGGTACAAAGTGTCCCAAAAAAATATCCCCCAAACAATTACACCACCACCAGCCTGAACTGTTGAGACAAGGCAGGATGGATCCATGCTTTCAAGTTCTTTACGCCAAATTCTGACCCTACCATCTAAATGTCGCAGCAGAAATTGAGACTCATCAGACCAGGCAACGTTTTCCAATCTTCTATTGTCCAATTTCGGTGAGCCTGTGCGAATTGTAGCCTCCGTTTCCTGTACATAGCTGACAGGAGCGGCACCCGGTGTGGTCTTCTGCTGCTGTAGCCCAGGGCTCTTCTTCAGGGTTCGACGTGTTGTGCGTTCAGAGATGGTATTCTGCATACCTTGGTTGTAACGACTGGTTATTTGAGTTACTGTTGCCTTTCTATCATCTCTAACCAGTCTGCCCATTCTCCTCTGACCTCTGATATCAACAAGGCAGTTTCGTCCAAACAACTGCAGCTCACTGGATATTTTCTCTTTTTCAGACCATTCTCTGTAAACCCTAGAGATGGTTGTGTGTGAAAATCCCAGTAGATCAGCAGTTTTTGAAATACTCAGACCAGAACGTCTGGCACCAACAACCATTCCATGTCTAAAGTCACTTAAATCCCCTTTCTTCCCCATTCTGATGCTCGGTTTGAACTTCAGCAAGTCATCTTCACCACATCTAGATGCCTAAATGCATTGAGTTGCTGCCATGTGATTGACTGATTAGCAATTTGTGTTACCAAGCAATTGAAAAGGTGTAGCTAATAAAGTGGCCGGTAAGTGTATATGCCATTTGTAGTATCCTATATTAGTATCCACCTTTTTCTTCCCTCAAGAGAGGGTGCGGCCATTTGTAAATTATACAGGTCTAGCTTCCGGTCTCATCCGTGTCCAGCTATTTTTTTGCAGTACAAAACAGTTAGTTTTTTCTGCTTGATAATGAAAATTGGTGGGTCTTACCATTTTATTTTAATGCATTATCTTAATTACGAACACGTTGATTTGTAGTGCAAACAGTTTTACTGTACTTTGTTATTCTTCTTGTTCCCTATAGGGGCTAATGAATGGGAAGTCTTGGCCATAGGCTTACTTCCACGTTGAAAAAAAAGTGGATAAAACTCTAGCTAGAAGTGGTGCACTTTACATACCCGGATGGATGACGCACTTATTTACTTATTTAATACACTCAACAGTCACAGATGTCTTTACATAAGAGTGGCTGTCAGACTCGGATGCTAGAGGTAATGTACATAGGCTACATAGTAAAAGTGCAAAGTGTATAGTATGTCGCTTTGGGCATACCTTATTTACTGCTGGTGCGAAATATCTGACTACTGAATGCAACAATGGACCAATCAGAATCAAGTATTCCTGAAAGCCATCTAATAAATATTGGCACGATTTCAAACTTCGTCGATGTCTTTTTTTTTTTTTTTGTATGGCAGGAATTGTGTTGTTTGGTAATTACTTGGCAACCCCTTAAACACCTCTCAGCTCATACTCACACACACATTGCTCCAAGAGTCATTACTGATGAGTGAGAGGGAAGTGAGAGAGTCAGCCCTGGCATCACTGCAAAGTTGTTAGTGCTGGCTGAATGGAGGTGAGTGCACGGGATGCTTAATTGGTCCAGTGTGCATGTGTGCGAGCATTGGTGATAATTGTGGTTCGCAGGTGGCCACAGTGGTGGCCTGTCCAAGCTTTGAGTTCAGACCAGGGCCTGGGACAAAAGACAAAAGATTCCAGAGCTCTTTGTTATTGACTGTGGTCAAAGTCTCTGGCCGTCCCCGTGTCCACCTAGAAGTGAGTTCATGAGTCTCTATCCTGAAAATTCAAACAAGAGCCTTGATGCAAAGAACACAACATTGATCTCAAGATCTCATGCCAGTATTTACATGCAGAATAGTAACAAGTATCTGGAAACAGTTATGCTTTTCAAGCTTCTTCTGCCTTTAAACTTTCAATAAACCATTATTCTTTTTAAGTGCATGACGATAATTAGAACTGCTGAGTAAAACTAGTTTTTGTAATTGTGCCAACGGTTCAGTACAGCCCCATGATGATGAGCTCAAATGTGATGTGCTTTTGTGAATGTGTTCAAATGTCCACTGATTTCACATCAAAGCGATTAAGGAAATTTTACTGGCATTATAGCAAAAATACCCCAGTAAAATATTTCTTGGCGCCTCCTATCTGATATTGTAATCAGATAATGGAGAAATTCCTTCAAACATAGATATGCCATTAGCATTGAGCATGCAGTCTCCCCAGGCATTTCCCTTCTTTGTTGACTGAAGGACCAAAAACATGTTGAAACAAGACGCCACGCTGCAAAGCGGCATGTAGCATCAAGATATTCCTGCTAATCATACTGAAATAGCTTGTCAGACATGAAAGAGTTTGTGTTTAAGCCTTGCGGGGTATTTTCTAGTGAGATCATCTTTCTGTAACATAGACCAAGCTAAACTGGCTGAGAGTGCAAGAACATTGTGCATTGATGGAGTGATATCCATGCTGCAAATGAGTCAAAACATGGAGAATATAGAGTATGGCATATGTTAGGGTACCTACAACATTCAATTTTGTTGTGCATAACTTAAAATGTTCAAAAATATATCTGCTATAGAAGATGGAGGAAAACAGGCAAATTCAGATTTTTTGTTTTAAATGCATACATATTTTGCTTTATACGTCCTCGTTTTGTTGTAAATTCAATGATTGGACTAAATCTCTTTGGTGTCAATGTACTTTTCCTCTTGGCCTAAATCAAGTAGGTGGAGTTTCCCAGAATGGATTTACAAAAACAATGTGGCATTCATGTCTGTTATTGTCTTGCTTGAGAGAGTATGAGTGAATGTCAGCTTTTACTGTCACACTGCTGAAGATCGAGGGTCACACTTGGATAGAAGCTGTTTCATACGGAAGTACCTAAGGATTTAAAGACTCTGTGATACTGTGTGAACGAAACCAAACCAGACTGAGATAATAACTGCCATTAAGGTGTGCTGTACTGTGAGGTGTGTGCTTGTTTGGCCCTCTGTCACGTAGTACTGTAATTATGTAACATGAGGACTGTGAAGTTTGGCTTATGGTTTACAGTAAAGGCAATCACAGAGAGAATAGGAAAAGAGGGCAAACAGCTTTTACAGTACAACCAGTGTGTGGTATTTTTGTAAGCGTAAACATACATACCATATAAACACGCTCAGAGAAAGAGGGATTCAAATTCTGATTGTTAAAACATGACTTACGGGTTGCCGTGTGTGGATGTATATGTTTTGGTGTAGGTCTGTGTGTTTGTGGGATTGAACTCAATCAAGAGGAATGCTGTGTATGGGTGGTCAATTCGTTTACATTTCAGCTGTGACCAACTGGCTTACTGGAAAGAAACATAGGATCCTTCCCATTCAACAGGCCATCACCTTCAAGGTCAGACTCTAACTGTGTGTTTGTTTGTTTGTGTGGTGTGTGTGTGTGTGTGTGTGGTAAAAAGGGGAAAAGTTTTGTGATGGACTTCCTGCCCTGAGTTCCAAAAGAAAAAAAACAAACAACATAGTGTATGCATTCTTATTTTTTGTTTTAATCATGGGCCTTACATGTAAAAGCAAAACAGCTGTATTTGAAAAATCTTTTCTATTGCGTACACATACAATATTTAAAGGTTTGAAGTTGGTAAGATTTTTAAGGTTTAAATTCTCCTATTCTCACCAAGACTACATTTATTTAATCATAAATACAATAAAAGCAGTCTTGTTTTAATATATTTTAAATTATAACATATTCAATGATGCATTTTTCCAGGATTCTTTTATGAACAGAAAGTTCAAAAGAAAAACATTTATTAAAATATAAATATTTTGTGACAAAATTGTGAAAGGTAGGACATATTTGTATGTCTCAGCATAGTTTCAAATCAGCAGAATCTCTGTGAAATGTCAAGCTGTTTTTGCTGTTCACTTATATAATATTCATTTAAATTACAAAAGTAACAATACTATATTATATTATAATTTCACTAGACTCCTGTCTCACTGTACATAATTGGATTTATTCGATTTTTTAAACTCCAAATTCTAGGGAAGCATGATCATGTGCTACTATAGTATCGGAGCAACAGTAACTGCAGCACCAGCAGCGGTAACAGTGACATCAGCACTAATGGGCACAATACTAGCTGTAACACTAGTTTTATAGAATTAATAAAGTGTCAGTGGTTAACTTAATTGTTGTGTCAAACATTTGTTTACAATCACAGAAATCTAATTTCACTCGTGGCTCTCTCTCATTCTCTATACTTCCTTCTCTTCAAGACATCCTCCTAAACCAGTTTGCGTTCTTTCTACCCCTCCGCTGTGGGCACCTCCAGGCTGCTGTGATAACCGTAAGAGAGATGTAGCACGATTTCATCAGCACGACAGGGGCACAGCAACTGCTACTCCCACGACCCACAGAAATACCTCACCGGACTTTAGAGAGCATGACAACATGTGTCTGTCAGTCCAACAGAGTTAAAGCCTGTGTGAATTCCTCAACATACGCTCAAATACACACAGATGAGCTCTCCAGCTGCTCTTTAAAGGATTCGGATCATATATGAGAGGGCAAAGCCGTGAGCTCACAGTTCCTATAAGCATCCCACATCCCATCAGGGCAGGAGGAAACAGTGCTGTAGCATCCTGGGAACAATCCTGGAGCTGTGCTACAAGACTATCTTAAGACGGTGGTTGCTCTGACATACCAGGTAACAGTAGACCAGACATTGCACAAGTGTGTTTTACCACCAGAGGGCAACACAACGCTTCTTCTTGCAGCTGAAAAGCTCCTGAGCTGTTGAAGAACTTATCATTCTTTATGAAACCTGATGAATTATGTAGTTCTAGTTTGATAAATTAAGCGCAAACAACAATATTTGTCTTTTTCATCAGTTTATTACCAAAATAGGTCTTCTGTGGGGTTTGTTTCACTTATAGCTGGCATATTGTTTGTATAAAGAGCTGACAGATGTGGGTGTTTTTCAGGGGTTTGTTTAGCTGAAGCGGACACGGCGAATTGAGCCAATGGTGCTGCTTTGAGCACCCCAGTCAGAGAAGTTGTTGTAGTCCTTCTTCTCCAGGGTGTAATGTGCTCCTCTGTAGTTAGGCTCCTGGTACGCCACCCAGCTGTGGTCAGGAGAGAGATGGGAAATGTGCACACAACACTGAATATATACACAGAACAGAATACATAGCTCAGTATTTCAACACAAATGAATTTGTACTCACGTTCCGCCCATTACTCTGATGGAGGACACTCTGTTAAGGCTGTAACGGCTCATCAGGTTGGGCATGTCATCTTGGAGCTCTGTCTTCTTCCCTGAGAAACCTGCCCTTTCAAACAGCTGTGCACGGGGAGGGTTGTTATCCTAGACCATGAAACACAGGCAAACAAACTATTTTTACATTTCTGATTTTGGATCATACCATCACATGTTTCAGTGGAACCAGTGCAAAGACTGATACTGTTTTTAATATTTGTTAACTCACTTGTTTCACAGCACGGACAGAGGAGATGTGGTCACCCTGAGCACACCACCTATCAGTGCAGTTGTACTCCCCCTTGTCAAACATGTCCCATAGGTATTGATGTCCACGGAAGTTCTCATGTTCATATGCCACCCATCTACACAAGAACGTCACAGTAAAAATGCAAAACATATCTGAATGGGCTTAAACTGGCAAAATGGACACGGAAAGGAAATGCAAAAATATTTAATGTAGCTATAACAATGTTGATTGAATAAAAATGTGGAGTAATCATTAATTTTACAGTTATAAATGTTAAAATAATGTCTTGTGATACAAAACTATCATGTACTCACGCTCCACTCTCCACCTGGACAGAGTTGCATCTGTCGGGAAAGTTTTTTTCGCTCAATTTCTGACACTCAGAGGTCAGGTCCAGTCGCCGACCCGCAAAGTTCCTCTGCTCGAAAAGGGTCACCTGGAAAACACACAGACTAATGTTTACAAACCCCACTTAAACATGTGCATTCATTTAAGTATTTAATAAGCAAAAAAGGATTACAATTATTTTGGAGAATATAGATACCCTGAACTAACAACTAGCAACTTTTCAGCTAATTTTCATGTTGTTTCAAAGACACCACTAACAGCAAGAGAAGAAATAAAAAGTAGCAAACAGCTGACAGAAAATTCCCTACTGATAATTTATTAATTCACTATGCAGGCATACACGATAAACTCTTACCCTCCCACTGGACCCGTAGAAGGCACGTTGGAGCACAGACCCCAGCTTGCTAGGGAAAAAAGTCGAAAACTCTTAGCACATTTTCAAACAATTTCTATAAAATATGAAAGAAGCCAGCTCTTTGATTTTTTAAAACAATGTGATTCTTTTCTCTCCAGATGTTTATGATATAACATTTAAATTAAAGTTCAATTTTATTTGTTCCATAACTAGGTAAATGTATATTTGTGTAAATGTATGTGAGGAACAAATCCATTTGCCAATTAAAGCACAGCAGTGTGTTATTTCAGGGCTGTCTTAATGGTATGGTTGTGATCAGAACCTTACACTCTTCCACAAACAAGTCACGGGTGTTGGTCTTTTACATGTCTTTTTCTGTAATGATTAATACAGTCCTCTTGGGAGGTGCAGATTAAAACTAAAACATTTGGTGTCCAAATGCACCGCAAACATACCTGGTTTGTTTGGCTAGTCCGGGGACTTTAGCAAAGATGTTCATGTCAGCTCGTGGTGGCCACTAAGATGGTCCTTAAATACAGCAGGTACATAGAAACAGGGAGTGCTAGAACGCTCATACTCTTTCTGCTGCTCTCTGTAGTCTGTCTGTGTATTGATATGCTAAACGCATACAGTATGCTATGTTTTGTGAAAGCCTTTAGCTATATGTGCATACAGAAACTCAAATGCACACATACAAAAGCTTAAACACACACATCCATAGAACACGCAAGAGAACACATGAACATGTTAAACCAACATACAATGAACAAATTCTCCTTCATACACACCTAAACACACAACACATGAACACACACGTACAGTAAAAGAGCGCAGTGTCAACACTTTCTGAAACAATTCAACATTCTTTTCAAAGCATGTTGTAACTGTATTCAGGTTTGAATTGTGGCAGCAAGTGTATGAAAGCACAATGACAGACACACATAGATCAATCCAGCCATGATTTTATATTACATTGGTCTATATGTATTATCCTAGTTCGGTCTGAATTTGATTCTAATAGTAATATTCTGCACTTTATAAAATAACTATCAATTTATGACTAACTTGTCCTCTAACAGCTAAACAATCAATTGTTATTTTATTTTTGCTCAATTATTTAATGTAACATCCATCCTTTATTTAAAAAGAATGCAGACTTGGTTCAAAAATGCTGAAATCTGAACATTTGCACCTTTTTTGTGGCATAAACTTGTATTTCCCCCTTGGGGGCCAAAATGCAAATGTATCACCCCCACCAACATCAACTTTGCTTACAGAGTCAAATGTTCAATTCTATAAATATGTTAGGAGCAGCACTTTTCCCCTCTCAGCCCATTGTTTTGAATAGCGGGTATTTGAGCCTGCGTGTGGCTGCTGAATGGAGCTCGGATGTACTAGATGCTTCGCTACTGTTTTGTGCTCGCGGGCGCACAGGCACTGGGCAGCTTTGTGAGGGTGAATGAAGTTCAGAAGCTTCGGTAACCTTCTGGCACTTTGGAGTGGATTCAGTCGAGACAAATGTGAGGCCTGGAGCAGGTATATGTCTATATGTGCTTGAGTGCAAATCTAGATTGAGGGAGAGTTTGAGAGAGAGGGTGAGAGCAGAGAGAGAGATATGAGACAAGGCAAAGCTGCTGGTTCCTACAAACAGAAGGAAACATTTTAATCAATATCTCATCCTCTCTCCTTCCAGAAAGAAACTTGCATCTCCTCTCTTCTGGATAAATACTTTTGAGATGTCTTTCATTTTGGCAGCTCTTGACAAACTGACTTACTTTTTGTCACTGGTAGCCTTTTGTGTCTGTTTGTCTTATAGCTGGCTGATATGAGAGATAATTCATCTGATTTGATCTGGGTTTGGAAAATTTGAGGGGCATTTTCAGCTGATTGCAAGTGGATTGTGACAGCTTTTTAATTTGGATGCCTCATTCATTGATTAGCCTCAGCTTCGAATGATTTGGAAGCTGACCACTCCGAGTATGTTTTTTTTTTTTTCCTGAAATGAGGATAACTGACCTGAAATGTCTCTTTATATACCTATCCAAGGACTGAGCAACAACTGAAAGGATGAAAGATTTTCGAAGGTGTGCCTGGAAGTAAAATGACTCTGTTTTAATCTGTGCAGGTGCTACTGGTGAAAAACGAACCCCTGCGAGAATAAAAGGATGCTACAACACAGTGTGCTGAGGATAGTCCACTTCCTTCTGTTGGCACTGTGCGTTTTTGCCAGTGAAGACTTTGACTGGACCAAGAACGAAATGAGATCATTTCAATACGGCACATTTGCTTCAGGTAAAGCCTTACTCGTGACAGCAAATAACACTCAATAACAGCAAATATAAATGTGTTCTTTCAGAACAAGCATTAAAATATAAAGAACAATATAGGTCCGGTAATATATCAAGGGATATATTGTTCAAAACATGCAATATATGTTCTTTTACATAATGATCACAGCACAGTTACAATAAACAGTGATTAAAGCAAGTAAATACCTATGTAAATAATAATCCTGTCTTACTTAAAAGGATAATTTACCCAAAAATTAAATACTGTCATCTCACCCTCAAGTGGTTCCAAACCTATTTCTTTCTTCTGCTGAACACAGTATCAAAAATGTAATATTTGATATTCATTTATAGAAGTTATTCATTTTCAGGGTTCTATATAATGATTGCATTTCCAAACATATTCAAAAGGATTATACATACTGTTTTTATATAAATACAGTGTGTGTATCAATGCATTTTCAGGATTCTCTTGGGGCGCTGGCAGCTCCGCATATCAAACAGAAGGAGCATGGGATAAAGACGGAAAAGGAAAGAGCATCTGGGATGTGTTTTCTCACAAAAGAGGGAAAATTCACCTAAATGACACTGGTGACTCTTCCTGTGAAGGCTATCATAAAATAAAGGTGCAATGATTTCCTGATCAGAAATACACAATGATGTATGTCGATTCTTTGGTTCTAAGATAATCTTTTTAATGTATGTTTTAGGATGATATCGCACTAATGAAAGACATGAAGCTGAACCACTATCTCTTTTCCATCTCCTGGCCAAGGATTCTGCCCAGTGGCATTAGATGTACTTCAATTATTATGCCAAATAATAATACAAAAGTTTTTAATTAAGAGTCATTACCAAAAGTTTTTCTGATTGTTTTTTAGATGACTACATCAATGAGAAAGGCATAGAGCACTATGACAACCTAATTAATATGCTTCTGGAGAACAGTATCACGCCGATTGTGACACTGTACCACTGGGACTTACCTCAGGTAAAACAAAATCCCCACACAGGCAGACAATGTCTGCTTCTGAAATCACATACTGTATGTAGTCTTGTAGCGAAACTGACTTAATGACCATTAAAAAGTATGTTCTATATAGTATGAATATGGCTAGTGTGAATAAAATTTGGACATACTACATCCGCAATGTTGTCTATCATGTGACCTACCGACATCAGTTGCTTCGCTCCTCTCCCGTGACATCATAGAATATTAAAGCAGGGAATGTTCTGAATTCTCTTTCAACAAATATGTATAAGTATGTCAGAGTACACGTATTTAAACATAGTATATATCAGTTTAACTTTTAAAATCCTATCTGTGTTTTTTTTAGGTTCTGGAGGAGAAATATGGAGGTTGGCAAAATGACAGTATGGTCAATTTCTTCAACGATTTTGCCAATCTGTGCTTTGAGAGATTTGGCAATCGAGTCAAATACTGGATCACCTTCAACAATCCTTGGGTAAGAATTGTAAAAGTAGTTATTGTCTGGTATAATCTGTTTTAAAGTCCACATTTATTTCCTTCTACATTTCCAGTCAGTTGCAGTGGAGGGTTATGAGACTGGAGAACATGCTCCTGGTCTGAAGATGAGGGGTACTGGTGCCTATAATGCTGCCCACAACATCATTAAGGTGATCAAAATCCACTGCAGTCCACTATAGTCTAATACAGTGCCTTGCAGTTTTTTCACGTTTTGTTATTTTACTGCCTTAAATTATTATTTTTTCTAAATCACCATATTGGCAAAACAAAAACAGAATTGTCACAACTTTGTCAATTAATAAAAAAAAACTGAAATAATACTTTGCATAAGTATTCATACCCTTAACTAAATATTTAGCTGAAGCAACTTTACAGCCTCAAGCCTTTTTTGTTTGATGCGACAAGCTTTGCTCTTCAACATTTGGAAATGATCTGCTATTCTTCTCCTTACCTCTCAAGCTCTGTCAGGTTGGATGGGGGCAGACGCACATTTTCAGGTTTCTCATATGTGATTGGGTTCAAGCTCAGGCTCTGTCTGAGCCACTGAAGGATATTCACAGAGTTGTCTATAAGCCACTCTTGCTGTGTGTTTAGACCCATTTCCCTATTGGAAGATAAACCCTTCTGCCCAGTCTGAGGTTCTGAATGCTCTGGACTGGGTTTCCATTAAGGCTATCTCAATATTTTGGTGCGTTGAGCTTTTCTTCTATTCTGATGAGTCCCTCAGTCCCTGACGCTGAAAAACATCCCCACAGCATGAGATTGCTATCAGCACACTTTACTTTTGGGATGTACTCTGCAGGTGATGAGCAGAGCTGGTTCCCTTCAAACATGATGCTTAGAATTGAGATTCATCAGACCAGAGAATCTTGTTTCTCAGAGTCTGAGGATCCTTTAGGTGCTTTTTTATAAATTCCAAGTGTGTTTTCTTTTGTCTTCACTGAGGAGAGGATTGAGTTTGGCCACACCGCCATAAAGCCCAGATCGGTGGACTGTTGCAGAGATGTTTGTCCTTCTGTAGATTTCTCCTATCTCCACATATGATCATTGAGCTCAACTAGAGTGACCATTGGGTTCTTCATCACCACTTTAACCAAAGCCCTTCTCTATCAATTGCTCACTTTGGCCAGGAGGCCAGCTCTAAGAAGAATCCTGGTTGCTTCCATTAAGCGTAACAGAGACTACATGCTTCCGTGACCCTTCAATGAAGCAGATTTTTTTTCTGAACTCTTCCCCAGATCTGTGGCTTGACGCAAACCTGTTTCTGAGCACTACAGACAGTTCTTTTGACCCCATTATCAGCTGTTGGACCTTTTATTAAGACGTGTGTGCCTTTCCAAATCATACCCATTCAATTGAATTTGCCATAGATTACCTTCAGTCAAAGTCTAGTAACACCTACAAGCAATATGAATGCTCCTGAGCTAAATTCCAACTGTCCCAGATAAGGGTATGAGTACTTATGCAATGGAATCATTTTATTATTTTTAATACATTTGCAAAGATGTTAAATATATATTTTTTTGCTTTACCATTCTAGTGTATGGAGTGTAAAATTATGTGGAAAAAAGTAATTTAAAGCATTTTAACATAAGGCAGCAACATAAAACGGAAAAAAGGCACTAACTATAATAAATTATCAACAGAAAAAAATGTATAATCTAAGTTAGCAATGCAATGCTCTGATTATGAATAGCAGAGAAAAAAGCTAAATCTAAATAAAATTGCAAAAAAGCATGTATTTAGGGATAGTAAACTATTACGAAAATACCTTGTTTTGGATAGAAATTCAAAAAAAGGTGAAATGAAGCTCATTTTTATCCTCTGCTGCACTGACAGGCTCATGCCAAGGTCTGGCACACATACGATGCCCAGTGGCGAAACAAACAGAAAGGTAGACAAATCATTTTAGATATTGAAATTCGCTTTTACCCTGTCAAGGCTCAAAGGTCCAAACAGGTACAAGTGTTTCTGCCGTTATAGGTATGGTGGGCATCTCCCTGTCAGCTGACTGGGGAGAACCAGTGGACATCACCAATCAGCTCGATATAGAAGCCGCTGAAAGATATGTCCAGTTCTACTTGGGCTGGTTTGCCACACCGCTCTTCCGTGGAGACTATCCTCAAATAATGAAAGACTACATAGGCAAGCAAACCATAAATAAATGATAGGCTCATTTAGTTGGGGCTGATGATAATTTACAATTATTACATAAGTATTTCTGTGTTTAATTTCTGCAGGTAGGAAGAGTTCCCAGCAGGGCCTGAGTAGCTCACGCTTGCCTACTTTTAGCCCTCAAGAGAAAAGTTATGTCAGAGGCACTTGTGACTTCTTGGGCATTAGTCACTTCACTACACGCTACATCACACAAAAGAACTTTCCTTCCAATCGTGCAAACAGCTACTTCACTGACCGTGACCTGGCTGAGCTGGTAGACCCACAGTGGCCTGATCCTGGATCAGAGTGGCTCTACTCTGTGCCATGGGGCTTCCGGCGTTTGCTTAGCTTTGTAAAGGTACATTGATACATCTCTGTAAACAACTATGCAACAACTACTTGCAGCTTGTGGCCAGTAGTCTGACTAGAAATGGCACACTGGCCTTTTGTGACTCAAATCTCTTTATTCTTAGACACAGTATGGAGACCCCGTTATATACGTGACAGGAAATGGTGTATCAGAGAAGATAATGTGCACAGAACTGTGTGATGACTGGAGAATGCAGTACTTGAGGGATTACATCAATGAAATGCTCAAAGGTCAGAATCAATATAGAAATCTATGCCTTCTACTTTTTAATTCTCTTACCAGTGGTTCTCATCAAGGAGGCCAAAGCAAGCCTATATATATATATATATATGTTTGGTCTGGCCTCCTTGTTGAGAACCACTGGATATATATTTATATACACTATATTGCCAAAAGTATTGGGTCACCCTCTTTTAATGGACAGGTTTGACTATTTGAGCAATTTCCAAGTGTACAAATCTTAATGTTTAAGCATATAATGATATTCTAGGGAATTATGTGCTTCTAATTTTATAGCAACAGTTTGGACAGAACCCTTTTCTATTCTAGCCTGGCAATGAATCAGTGTATAAGGCAAGCTTCGATAAGAAATGATTGATTGAGTCAGTGTGGAAGAACTTGACTGGTCTGCAGAAAGCCAAGTCCTAATCCCAGCTGAACACTTCTGGTGTGACTTTAAATGCAGACCTTGACCCAAAAATTCATCACCAAACACCAATGACTTGTACATTCATTATATGGACAAAAGTACTGGGACACCCCCTTCTTTAGAAGAGAAAAAGGCACTTCCAAACCGAGGCAACAAAGATGGAAACATAATTCATGTACTTAAAAATTGTATTTCCACCTCTGTTGCAACAGTTTCGAAAGTGTATGAAATGACTGTATCCATAAGTCATTGGTGTTTGGTGATGAGTTCTTGGCTCAAGGTCTGCATTTAAAGTCACACCAGAAGTGTTCATCTGGGATTAGGACTTGGCTTTCTGCAGAAGTCAGGTTCTTTCACACTGACTAATTCTGCAGAGACGTCTTCCTGAGGGCAGCAGAGAAAGCAGATATTTATATAAATATGTATAAAAGATGGAATGATTAAAAAAGATGAAATGATAAAACTGAAATCATATAATTTTTTCCCCATCAAAGACTATGTTATAGAAAAAACTTTAGAATTGTATTTCATTCATTTCAACACTCCCAGTTTCTGTTAATAAGGACATTTGAAAATATTGTTAAACAGTCAGCATTTTAACAACTTCAGCAGAAATATCAGAGGAAATCTTTTAACCATTTTGATGGTTATGGATGGACTATGAATATTGAGTTGGAAAATAGGAGGCCTTTCAGTCAAAAACGTTGAGAACCCCCGTCTTAGAACAGACTGAATAAATTGAGCCATTGCACCTGATTCACAAAAACATTCAGAACATGCAAATCAAAATATATGGAAACTTGATTACAGATTGAGCATTTGACTGATTAAGGGGCTATAAAAAATGCTTTCTTTCAAACACAAGAGTTCTACAGAGCTCCAAATCATAATTATCTTCATATATTGATTGATAAATAAAGTCTATTCAATCACTCAGAGGAACTTTTTTGCATATTTTTTCATTCAGCGGTTAAAGATGGAGTGAATGTGAAAGGCTACACAGCTTGGTCATTGCTTGACAAGTTTGAGTGGGATGAGGGCTTCTCTGAAAGATTTGGCCTGTACTACGTGGACTTTGGCAGCAAAAATAAACCACGCTACCCAAAAGCATCAGTTCAGTACTACAAGCGCATCATCAGCTCGAACGGTTTCCCTAATCAGAGAGAGGTATGACTTCAATGAGTTTAGCATTAAAATTGGAGGCTAAATTCATTTTTTATTTCATCTTTTGAGTCAAAGGGTATAATAGTCTAAGCATTTTGGGGAAAATATGTGTGATAAATATATAGTATGTCTTTATATTAGGTCTTAGTTTACATCTTATGCATTTAAGTTGGATAATGTTTACCACAGACTGAAAGCTGGAAAAGAAAGGCACTGGAAACATGCACCTCAAGTAACCAGCTCCTTGCAGCAGGTTAGTGTAACTGTTGCTGACTTCTCTAATACACTGGGCAGCACAGCCGGCAGTGATCTAGCTGGGGCAAATAAAAGAAAATTCTGTCACAAATTACATTTTCTATTTATAACCAAGCACAATAATATAGAGAGGGAAATTATATGGTAACTTTCTAACAGGAATTTTCTTTTGTTTGCCCTTTCAGCTAGAAGAAAATCCAAGGGAAATAAGGAACATGCAGATATGCCAAAGGTTTGGCCTGTGCATGATGAAGTTTAGGTACAGGGCTGAGGATGTCATGTTTCATTTGTTTTTAGTCCAGTGCTAGTGCTATACTCAAATACATTTTTGTTTTCACTGAATGTATATTTTATTAGTTGTCACTGACTTACTGACTTGTTTTTCTCCAGATCCACTGATCAGCCACATGGAGATGGTCACAGAGATTGTCATCCCCACCGTGTGCACACTCTGCATTCTCCTCAGTGCAGTTTTTCTCATGTTTCTGCTTAGAACACGAACATAAAACAGACTGCTTCACATTTACACAACTATATTTTTTTCACATTGCATGTGTCCGTACATTTCTCTTTTTTATTGATTATTATTAATAACGATGACATGCAGAGACTTGTTTACATGTGAATTCAAATAAATTGGTCCACAAATGTACATCTGTGTTCATGAATTGTTGGACCATCCAAAACGCTCCGGTTACTGTCGTAACCTCGGTTCCCTGAGAGCGGGAACGAGACATCACGGAGATTTCTCCGTTATGGGAACTTCTTCCCTTCAACCTTTCCTGAAGTCCTATTGGCTCACGCCAGTCAAATGACTGGCCAATTGTCGCAAAGCATGCAAATACGGCGAGCTCGAGACAGTATAAATGCGATGCTCGCGACAATTATATCAGAATCGGATACTGAACACCGTAAGCTGAGGAGTAGCGAACACGGCGTCTACCGTGATGTCTCGTTCCCGCTCTCAGGGAACCGAGGTTACGACAGTAACCGGAGCGTTCCCTTATCGAGCTGTCACGAGACATCACGGAGATTTCTCCGTTATGGGAACGATATTAAATCCCGCCGTGAGAGAGGCTACGAAGCCCTACCCCAAAACACAGCAGATAGAATACGCACGTAGACACTTCCCACAATAGTGACGCTGTAGGCGAGCTCACCGCTGATAGGTGGCTGTAAACCAATGAGCGTCTAACCCAAAGGTATACAAATTTGCATATCTGGATAGAAATAACGTTGGCTGCGCTGAAACAGGGCAACTTGCACAACGAGCATAAGGAACTGCACAGACTGTATAGCATGACCCCAACCTAGCATGATAAAAGTATCGCTAGATAAAACAACACAAATACAGGAATCTGCACTGAGCACAGGGCAGAACAACCGTATTAGTAAAGGGTATGCAGAGCAAACAATGTAGTAAACATGCATCAGCCACTTACCGACAGCACCTGGGAGGCAAAAGACTGAACGTCCAGCCTGTAAAACCTGGCGAAAGTATTCTCAGAAGACCAGCCGGCTGCAACACATATATCTTGAATAGACATACCTCTCGACCAAGCCCACGAGGAAGCCATGGCCCTCGTTGAATGCCCCCTAATGTGTAAAGGACATTCCAAACCTTGGTTCGTATACGCAGCCGTAATAGCGTCCACGATCCAGTGGGAGAGCCTCTGTTTAGACACAGCACGGCCTCTCGCACAACCACCATAGCATACAAATAGCTGGTTAGATTGACGAAAGCTCGCCGAACGGTCGATGTAAATCCTCAAAGCCCTGACAGGGCACACCGAAGTCTGAGCATCTGCCTCACTCGAGGCTGCTGACTCGGAAGACAAGGCAGACAGAGAAACAGTCTGTATCTTGAAGGGTGTAGAAAGTGATTTAGGTACATACCCCATTCTTGGCCTGAGAGTGACGCTGCAGTCACCGGGTCCAAAGCGAATACAGTCACTATCCACAGAAAAGGCGTGCAAATCTCCTATGCGCTTGGCTGGCGAGTGCAAGAAGGAGTGCAGTTTTGAGAGACAACTCCTTCAAACCCACTGATGATAACGGCTCAAAAGGTGGCTGAGAGAGAGCTCTTAATACCACCTCTAGGTCCCAAGGCGGAACCGAAGGTGGCCTCGGAGGGTGTAGCCTTCGCTCCCTTAAGAAAACTCACCACCATGGGGTCTCTGCCGATCGACTGGCCACCCTGCGGTGAACGGAACGAGGCAATGGCCGCCACATAGACTTTAGCGTCGAGGGTAACGATCCACTATCCAGCCTGTACTGCAGGAAACTCAGAACATCCAACACGGTGCAAACAACCGGGTCGATGTGAGCCTGATGGCACCATTTCACAAACACTCCCATTTTAAGGCATATAATCGTCTTGTAGAGGGTGCTCGCGCTTCCGTGAGTGTGCCGACCACACGAGCCTGCAATGCGTCTAGCTCCCTGACAACCCTGAAGCAACCACACATGAAGGTTCCATAGTTCTGGGTTCGGTGCCACACGAGCCGTCCACCTGAGATAACATGTCCTTCCTGACCGGAATCGGCCAGGGGGCTATCAGCAGCTCTGTCAGGTCCGGAAACCAAGGCTGGTTCGCCAGTTCGAGCTATGAGTATGACGGACGCCGCTCCTCCCTGATCTTGCATAACACCAGAGGCAATATCTTGATCGGAGGAAGCATAAAGCCTGGCTGTCGGCCAGCGCTGTGGCGCGTCCCCTTCCAACGGGAGTGGGACAGAGAGAAGAACGACGGGCAGTGTGCATTCTCGCTCGTGGCGAATAAATCCACCTCTGCTTCCCGTAGAGGTTCCAAATCATCCGAACTGACTCGGGTGTAACCTCCATTCCCTTGAGGAATTCTCCTCCTTGAAAGCATGTCTGCCCGCGATTCAAAAGACCGGGATGTGCGTTGCTCTGATGGATAGAAGGCGAGAATCCGCCCATAGCAGTAACATCGCTGCCTGCTTGCACAAAGCCTTGAACGGACGCCGCCCTGGCGATTTATGTACGCGACTACAGACGTGTTGTCGGTGCGAATCAGTACATGCTGCCGTTCCAGTTGTGCTTGAAACTCCTTCAGAGCTAAAAGACTGCTTCCAATTCCAATCGGTTTATGTGCCACGGATCTGAGGCTCTGACCACTGCCCCGAAGCTGGCATCCCTCGCACACCGCTCTCCCAGCCCGGCGTCGATGCGTCTGGTGACCACCAGCGTGAGGTTACCAACCCCAGGGGACTCCCGGCTGAAGAAATTCGGGTTGCGCCACGGAGCCAGAGCTTCGATGCAGCCGCGGGTGACCGCGATACTCAAACGTCCCCGAGGTCCATGCCGTCCAGGGGACTCGAGTTTTCAGCCACAGCTGCAGTGGTCGCATGTGTAATAAGCCCAGGTGACACACTGCCGACGCTGACGCCATGAGTCCCAGTAGTCTCTGAAATTCTTTCAAATGAACAGAGCTGCCTTCTCTGAAATGGCGAGGTAAGACAAAATGGCCGCCACGCTCTCGCGAGAGCGGGCTCTCATTTCTAGGGAGTCTATGCAAACTCCCAAATACAGAATGGACTGACTCGGGCGAATGCTCTTTCGCCTGTTCACACATAGCCCTAGGGACTCCAGGTGAATAAGCAGCGAGTCTATATGGCTGAGTAGCGTGTCCCGGGACTGAGCTAAAATCAGCCAATCGTCCAGATAATTCAGGATGCGCATCCCGCCCGCTCTGGGGGAAAGTGCTGCATCCACACACTTTGAAAATGTGCGGCGGGGCCAAAGCCAGCCCGAACGGGAGAACAGAGTATTGGTACGCTGTGTTCTCGAAAGCAAACCTCAGAAACCGTCTGTGATGCGGCGCTATCTGAATGTGAAATGCACGCGTCCTTCAAATCCACGGACGCAAACCAGTCCCCGGGCGAATCTGCGCCAGGATCTGCTTCAGCGTTACCATCCTGAACTGACGTCGCAAAGCGCCTGTTGATGGGTCTGAGATCCAAAATTGGGCGAAGCCCCCATCCCTCTTACCACAAGTAGCGGCTGTAAAACCCGCTCTCAGCTCGTGTGGAGGGACTCGCTCTACTGCTCCTTTCTCGAGCAGACAGCCAATCTCTTGCCTCAGAGCCTGGGCATTTCGAGGCGATGTTAGAGACTGCACCACGCCATTGAAACGGGTGGTCTGCGCCTGAATTGAAGAGTATACCCGGCTCTATCACGTTGAGTAGCCAACGCGAGATTCCCGGAATAACCTTCCACGCTTATGAACTGACGCAGCGGCTTTAGCTGCTCGGTCGCTTGGGCGGCTATAACCTGTGTTGGATGCGGACCTGCACTGCACTGAGGCGGGGCAAGGGAACCGCATTTATTGAGTGAGGAGGAGAAAGCTCTTTTGTGAGAAAGTATGCATTTTATTGAATGGACACTCAACACACACACATTTGGGCAGCTGAACTTTGGGCGCTTGGCGCGGGCTGCTCGCGCTCTCCTCCCTCCCTCCGATCGTCAGGAAGACGGCTTAGCAGCCGGGGCGGGCGAGTCGCGCGTCGCGGGCTTCTCCGCTGACCTTGGCGCTTCCTGCCGGGCCCCACACCTTCCTCCGGACGTCTGGCTCCTGTCGAGGAGCAGTAGCAGTAGCCCCAGCCTGGGCAGGCCTGGGAAAATCTCTCCGCTGGGCAGAGCCATGCGCTGACGAAGATCTGGATCTGGCAGTCTGTTGCTGGGGGGCGCGTCTAGGCATCACGTGACTCGCCGGCGCTTTTGAGTCTCAGCAAATCGCTCGGTTATGGTCTCCACGGCATCACCGAAGAGGCCGGAGGGAGATATAGGAGCGTTTAGGAGCACCTTTCGATCGGCATCCTTTAGGTCAGCTAAGTTTAGCCAGAGGTGCCTCTGAAGGACGACCATAAAGCCCATGGCCTTACCCACAGACTGGGCCGCCGCTGGCCGCCATCAACGCGAAGTCCGTTGCAGCGCGCAGATCCTCGCCTCAGGAGTGAGGACTCCGCCCTCCGCCGTTTGCAGGAGTTTGGCCTGGAACACCTGCAGCACTGCCATGGCGTGAACGCTGATGCCGCCGCCATCAGAGGCATACGCCTTATTAGCGAGATGGGCGGTGGTTCTGCACGGCCGACGGCAGGCTGATGTCCGGGCCTAGGGACTTCGCTGCTGCAGGGCACAGGTGTGCAGCAACGGTCTCCTCGGCGGGGAGGCGCACGTAACCGTGGGCCTCCGCTCCATCCACGTGGGAGAACATGGCCTGCGTGTTGAGTGGGCCGCGCGCGCCGATTGGGCGCAGACCACGTCTTCACGAGCTGTTCATGAACATCGGGAAAAAGGCACCGATGTCCCGCGGCCAGCTTTGCGTGTGGACCTGAAGTACCACGAGTCGAGCTTACTCCTGACAGGCTCCTCCGGAGGATTCCAGGTGAGCTCCAACTCCTGAACAGCTTTCGACAGAACCCTCATGAGCTCCTCCTGGAGGCCTGAAGGCTCTGAGCTGCCTAGATGCTCGGGCTCGATCCAGCCCAACCGTCCTTCTCCGAGGCCGAGATGGACATGGCCTCGCCGCCTCCTCGTGGCCAAAAGCTACGAATCCCTCAATATTGGAAGGGGGGCGGAAACAGTCCTCGGGGAAAGAGATCGGCGAATGCGGCGACCGTTGGGTTCGACGGCACGGCAAGACGGCGCTCCCGCCGCCCGGAGAGGGGGGGCTCACCAGCGGCACGCTGGCGGCAGTGAGCCCGACCCCGAACAGGCCGCGAACCACATCGCGGCGGGCCGAGCACGGACCGGAGGTCCGCGCAAAGTCCACAGTCGGACTCTGCCCAGCGCCGCCTCGGCGTGAGCCAGGCCCAGGCAGGCGACGCAATGGAGATGCTGATCCAGCGGTTCGATGGGTCCCGCGCAGATCTTACACACTGAAGCCATCACGAGTTCAAGGTGAAGTAAAAGATTCTGATATAATTGTCGCGAGCATCGATTTATACTGTCTCGAGCTCGTCGTATTTGCATGCTTTGCGACAATTGGCCAGTCATTTGACTGGCGTGAGCCAATAGGACTTCAGGAAAGGTTGAAGGGAAGAAGTTCCCATAACGGAGAAATCTCCGTGATGTCTTGTGACAGCTCGATAAGGGAACTCAACAAATTACTCAAGAGGATAAGTTGAGGTTTGGGTGTTTGATTATGAGGTGAGAAATGTTAGATGGAAGTTTCTGAAACTATTTGAAAGCAGTTATGTAACCCAATTAACAATGGCATTAGTATATGTGGCAAAAAAACAGACATTAAAACAAATACCATAATAAATGTGTTTGTGAAACCTTTTAAAATACTGAAATTCAGTGGGACTACTAACGTACAACATACTAATTTAACGTTAATGCATAGCCTAACGTTACATACGTTGCATTATAAGATCCATGTGTATGAGATCTGTGCTTTCAATAAAGTTTGAAAACCTGCATTATACCTGTTTTGGCATTTTGATGTGTCTACGTCGGTAAACTCGGGCAAAACTATCCGTTTTGTTTGTTGTGAAAGTCTGTCTCCAGTTCTCCGCGCCGGTAGACGTCACTGTTCTCCTGAATCTCCTCCGCCACGAGAGCAGCGACGCAGCAGAACCACTGACGTGCGCCGCAGCGGAGATTTGATTGGCTGAGGGAAAGCCTCCGCAGAAACTTTGTTTGTGATCCGTGTTGATGATCTCGTGCTACGGTCGGTGTTGAAGTTTCGTCCTTTGACATTAGATATTCAGTAAGTTCGACTGACCGCCCTGATATTCAGTTTATCATTGAAATTACTGTGACATCGGTTGGGCTTGATATCCAGACATTGGCGAAACCGAGGGCGATGTGCGGATTGACATTGTCTGGCGCCAAAATGCTGTGACCGTAACAAACAGCTCTCTAACGCTACGTTTAACGTTACAGTTATCTGTTCAGTTCAATGATTGTGCTAATATAAGGATTAGTTACGATAATTAAATTAGGATTAATTGTTTTGTACAGTTTATCTACTTTTCAGACTATTTTTAAAACCCATAATCTATTATTTTCATGAATGAGTCAGTGACGTTGTTTGGATGAATATAGCGTGCAACAAGTAACGTTACTCGACAGTCTTCTGAAATATAACGTTACTGCAAAAATGTTTATTTTTAGTCATTGTTCAACATTTTAACACTTTAACCCCTGGTTTCACAGATAAGGCTTAAACCTAGTCCTAGAGTAAAATGTAACTCGTAGCTGTTTCGACTGAAATAAACTTGCACTGACTGATCCTAAAATATATCAGTGCCTTTGTTTTGTCTCCAGATAACACCTCAGTAATGTTTTTTTAAGCATGTTTATTAAAATATCCCAATTGACCCATGGACTAATCCGGGTTTAGTCTAAGCCCTGTCTGTGAAACCGGGCCAAAATCGAATAGACTAAACAGCGTGGACTATATTGCCTAAAGTATTGGGTCACCCCCTTCTAATGAAAGGTTTGACTACTTTAGTAATTTCCATGAGTACAAATCTTACTGTTTAAGCATATAATGATATTCTAGGGAATTGTGTGCTTCTAATTGTATAGCTAGCAACAGTTTGGACAGAACCCTTTTCTATTCTAGCATGACAGTGCCTCTGTGTATAAGGCAAGGATCAAAGAGAAATGATGATTCAGTCAGTGTGGAAGAACTTGACCGGTCTGCAGAAAGCTAAGTTCTACTCCCAGCTGAACACTTCTGGTGTGACTTTAAATGCAGACCTTGACCCAAAAATTCATCACCAATGACTTATACATATGGGTAAAGTCTTTTTAGACACTTCCAAAATTGTTGCAACAGAGGTGGAAATACAATTTTTAAATACACAAATTATGTTTCCATCTTTGTTGCCACAGGTTTGAAATTGCATTTTTGAAAATGCATAACCCTTTAAACATTAAGATTTGTACTCATGGAAATTACTAAAGTAGTCAAACCTGTTAATTAGAAGAGGGTGTCCAAATACTTTATGCAATATAGTGTATCTGCAACAGTACAAAGACATGAATATTTAATGCTAAAAATGCTGAGGCAGTTTATGCTTGGCTTTCTGTTTGTAAACAACTCGCTGTAATATATTGAAACCGCTTTAAAGAAACAATATTGTGGAGATAGGTTGTTTCTTAAAACAGTACATTAAAATATTACTAATGCTAAATAATTTACTGACAACATATAATATTTATTTGAAACTGTATAAATTAATTTAATTTCATAATTAAAAAAATATTTTAATTAGAATATAGTATGAAATTGTATATTAAATAAATATATTTGACCACGGACCCCCAGAAAACCTAGACTTCAGAGGGTGATGATAACTGCTGTTTGTGTATTTGGTCACTTTAATAATGTTGGTTATTCACCATGTCTACCTTTTCAGAAACTGGCAATAATTTACTTGAACACCACTGAAAGTAGAATTAAATAGTGTTTATGTTCTAGAATTGATCATATGCTCCTATCTCTCTATCTACAGGATCCCGTGCACCATGCTCGATCCGTCAGAAAATGGCCTGTTTGACATACCAGATTATGAGCACATAGAGGATGAGAGATTCCCTCCTCTCCCGCCTCCATCATCGCCTGGTCGGGGAGACATCGAGGGGGATCCTTTTGGCAATGGAGAGGGTCTGTTTTTCATTCTTAATCATTTAAAAAATGTAGATTTAAAAGGAATTAATGGTGCTCATATGTTCTAAGTGCTCTTTTTGCCCAATTGATGCTAGTATAGCAATGTGAGCTGATCCCATGCTACATAACCCCTGCTGTTCATACTGTACATAGCAGATTCGTCTGTGGAGTTTAATCTCACGTTAGGATGAAACCCACATTTTTTTGTGTGTAGGTGAGGAGGAAGGAGAAGTGTCAAAACTAGCAGAAGTGCCAGTGGCAAAAAGACGTACAGCGAAGAGGCCTCGGCCTAAACTGGATGCAAACAGGTACTCAACCAGATGCCAGTTCATTGATAATGACTTCTGCATACATGCAGTGTATACATAATATATAGCAAATCTCAGCAACCGGATTTTTTAAATTGTAAAATGTAACCATATTATCAGCCAGCTCTTTATATAGCTCTAATATACTATGTAGCATTTTTACTACTTTATTGCTTGTATCATCACAAAATGTAAAATATATTATAAAATTAAGATGTTATAAACATTACCATCATGATTTTCTCTATAACTGCTTTAAAACAATATTTATTATGAAAGGTGCTATAAATAAATATGAGTTGACTTGAGTTTCTCCAGTGTTTATAGTTCATCTCTTTTCTTTTTAGGTTGATTTCTGAGAAGGGTCTTCCAGCTTTGCGTACATTATTTGAAGATGTTAAGTTCAGAGGCAAAGGGCATGAGGTAATTACTCATTTTTCACTTCATCCTCACCATTTGTGTGTGAGATATTGAAATACTCCTGAACTCAGGTGCCGTTATTCCAACATTGATGTATATGAGTCAATGTGATCTGTGAGTACAGTTGTCAGTGTGCCCCCTCTTCATTTATTTCTGATTCAGGCAGAGAATCTGAAGCTCCTCTTGCAGAAAACAGAGAACTGGGCCCATCGCCTATATCCTAAAATGCAGTTTGAGGAGTTCATTGATAAATTGGAGAGTCTAGGCGGTAAAAAAGAAGTTCAGGTAAGATGTCTGGCACTAATGAAAAAGATCACTTTATCATGAGGCAAATTCAAGCTTAACTAGGGGCAGTTCACACAGGATGTGCAGTGTTGGTTAGTTACTCAAAGAATGTAATATATTACTCATTATTAGTTACTCCTTTCAAAAGTGTTATTGTTACTTTACTTATTACTTTCCAGCAACAGTAATACAATTACACTACAATTTACATTAACTTTTTCTTCACGCCCCACAGAAGTTTTAACTGTATCTTCCACATAAAATTCTTCTAGAATGTTCATAATAACATATTTCTGCCTCATCATTTGACCAAAATCCATGTTGGATCACAGTCCGAAGTTATGTTATGTTAATGTAGGAAAGTAGAAGTGGGGACAGGAAGTGATAAGAGAGGGGAGGAAAAGGCCATCAGTGGTACTCAGACTCAGGTCCTATCTAACCAGTCTATTTTAAATGTTACTAGACAATTGTCTAAGGCTGTTGCACCATGTCTCACTGTTTTTTCTTGATGCCACACCTTGATTGCCATGTTTTTAATGTTGTATGTGTGCTTTAACATTAACAACAGTGCAAGGGACATAAAGCACATATAAATGCCTTCTGTTTAGTCAACGCAAGAATGAATCCTTGTTTGAATACGATATTTAATCTTGAAAATGTGGACCTCATTTAAAAACCCTCAATGTGTGATATTGTACATCCTTAATGGAAGTTGTCTGCATCCTTTGTTAATGCTTTACTTTGTTTCTCCATTAGACATGTCTGAAACGAATTCGATTGGACATGCCAATTACACATGAGGACTACATTGGTAACAATACTTTAACTTTTGGCTGTCTTGCACAACATTTGAAAGCAGCAGTATAAATGAATTGACTTTCTACTCCCCTTCAGAGGAGGCTGAGGTTCTAGTACCGGAAGAGTCTGATCCAGCTGGAGACGAAGGTTTTCCTGAAGATCCGTTTGTCCATTCCACTCCTGCTCCAGCCTCTCTCACGGAGGAACAGCAGCAGCGCATAGAGCTCAACAAACGGCAGGCTCTGGAGAGGAGACTCAAGCAGAAACAGTTAGGTGTGTGGAGTCATTAATATCATCACCATCATGTGGGTGTTTGTATGGTGTGTTATGATTTGAATTAAAGTTCTCTCGTTTGCCTATAGTCCTGAAAAAAATCTGGGTCCACTGTTATGCATATAGATTCAGCTGCTTGAGTCTAATTTTTTTATCATTATTTTATATTTTTCCCCCCAGAATCCTCTCAGAATTCCATCCAGGCAGATGCAGATGAACCATCAACCAGTTCTTCAGGACAGTACCTCAGTCAAGAGAATCAGGGCACTTTGGATCAGAGCACCTCAGCCCAAACGCCACTCAAACAAAAGAATTCCCCTTTATATGATAATGAGTGTGCTAGTGCAGCTCCAAATGGCATAGTTGATGATGATGATGATAGCAATTGAACCAATTGTACCAAGAGGACTGTGAATAAATGTAGTGTTTTGAAAGGACAACTGCAATCAAATGGGCTTTTTCATGTTTACCCTTGTAAAATCTTCCCAGTCATATGCCAAACATCTTTTCCAGCTCGTTGGTATGTTTTGTAATGCCAACCCAGGGCTTGTTCACCACAATGATCTTATACACACATTAATCTAGTTCAGTTTGCTTGCGTTTTGTCATATCAGCTTCATCCTCTGTGAGGATTTTGGTATATATTTGCTCAGATTCAAAACATTGCCCCTCAGGTTCACAGTAGACTCTGTGAATCAGAATAAAATCACCACTTGGCTGAAGTTTATTATAATGTCCCAATGGCAAGCACACAATACTGCAGGACAAAGTGAGCTTTTGAGGTTGACCCATATCACCTACCCTCTTTTCACTTTTTAATGTTACTGTTATGTTTATCCCTGTTATTTCAGTGTATATTTTTTATTTTCTGAATAAAAATGTTAATGTAGAAAACCATTTATATGTTGTGATTTGTGTAGACCTATATTTTGAATAGTGCCATCAAACAATTAATCGCATCCAAAATAAGTTTGTTTACGTGTGTGTATTTATTATGCACATATATATAAATACACGCATACAGTATATATTTTAAAAATATTTATATTATATATAGACAACAATTTTGTGTTATATACATGTGTGTGTTTATATACACATAATAAATAGACACAGTGCACACATATTATGTAAACAAAAACTTTTATGTTGGATGCGATTAATTGTTTGACAGCACTAGTTTTGAAGTTTATTATTTACAATCTGAACAGATTTGAAAACACTAGCTACATGTCATACACTAAATAACCAAGGATCACACAATGCCATTTAAAGTCATTCCGAGCACAAAATACATATTTGTTACTAGGAGACACATAACAAAATGTTAAGTTTTTATTTTTAGCTCAAGACTGATGATGTTAAACTAGTTTTGACTTTAAATTAGGGCACATATCTGTGTAAAAGTGTATTCCAGCATTTAGTAGAGAAGCGTAAGAGTCTCGCACTTTAATTCTGTAGAATCATAGAAAAGAAATGTGGATCATAAAAACATTGGTGAACATACGTTTAATTTAAAAATATTTACATGATCAAAATGGAAAGCAGTAACAAATGCAAACATCTTGGAAATATATAAGCCTGCTTCAAACAATATTTAGGTTACATACTGGTTTCTCTTAAAAATGTTTTCCATTTAATTTCATTTGCCTCATTAAAATTAAAACTTGACAACACACTGGAAGATGATGCCTAGATTGTATCTACAGTCCAAAAGCTGGTCTTCAAATATAAAGCCATTGACTTCACAGGAAACTAGAGTGAAGAACCTGACAGACTTTCCCTTGAGAATGCATGTATTGGACAATGCAAGAAACCAGTGTTCATAAATCCTGAGTAAGTGTAACTCATTTTGGTCACTTCACATCTGGACACTTCAATGGAAATCCATGACAAATATTACAAAACAATCCCTAAAACTTTCTAGTCAGTTAGAAACAGCAGTAAAGGGCTAAGAAGATGCAGTGCAAGACTGTTCCTCTGTATTTCGGATTTGACAGACAGACAGATCCAGTAGGGCAAGTTCACTGATCTCCTGTAACAGGACATAGAGGTTTGGTGTACTGCTCTGTCTGAACTGCCTCTCCTCCCTGCTCAGTTTGGGCTTCCTCCCCCTCTCTTCCTTCGCCTGGAGGGAGGCTTCTTCTGCCAAGCGCACCACTTCCTGAACCAGCTCAGACCGACCGCGACCAGCTGTCTGTGACTCGGGTTTCACAGGGCAATGGGGCTTGTTGCTGATAAGCTCCAGACACAAGCTGTCAGCATGGCAACGGGACGGTTCTACAGAGATCCGAACCTGCAGAGGAAGACAGGCACAAGAGGAAGGAGGATAACATTAGAAGATGTAACAGACATATCTATGACAGTCTAAATAAAGGTGCCACAACAAGGTGATTTTTGCTGTTTGCTGAGTATATACTTACTGTAATGTGGTCAAAGAGGTAAAATGTATGAGTTCCAGTGCTGGTGCAGGTGCTGATCCTGTCAGGGTATCTCTGCAAAGTTCCAGCCTTCCACTCGCACCTTCCATTTCCATCAATACTGACCACCTGACCCTCTCGGTCCTTAAGATACGCGGCTCCCTTCACACCATACCTGTGTGAATAGATAAGTGTTACAGCAGCTTGAAATCAAACAGCATGTCCACATTGTATGCAAGAGATACTTTTAGCATTCATTTTCATTCAAAAGTATGGGGTCAGCTAGATTTATTTTTTTTTTACAGAAATTGATTACTTTTTCATTATTTGCCCTTTTTATTCAGCATTAACTTTACTTTCTATTCATCAAAGCAAGACAGCCTAATTGTTTTCAACACTAGTAATAAGAAGAAATGCTTCTTTAGCACCAGATCAGCATATTAGAATGATTTCCGAAGGATCATGTGACACTGACGACTGAAGTAATGGCAGCTGAATATTCAACTTTCCACATGTATTCAAATAAATTATTACAAATGTATATCTCACTATATTACTGTTTTAATGCATATTTGATCAAATATCAGAGTGTGCATACATAGTATGCATATTAGTGTACACTTGTCTTAATTTTTTGTGTGTTACATTTTCTTTGGTACAAACACCAAGTAATATTCCATAAGCAGGTCATTACTGTGGTACGAAGGCAAGAAAGCCATTCGCTCGGACAGCATAGATCACAGCATCAGCCACACAGCGCTCGTCTGTGTTGGAGTCCTTGTCTCTGAAGTAGAGGCACTGGAAGAGCTCTGTGGACTGCTTCTGTGTGTGCTGTGCTGCCTGTCACACAAACAGAGAGCGCAGAAAGTGTTGAGGTAATTTCCCGAGAATTATATGTGACCCTGGACCACAAAACCAGTCTTAAGTCGCTGGGTATATTTGTAGCAATAGCCAAAAATACACTGCATGGGTCAAAATTATCAATTTCTTTTTATGCCAAAAATCATTAGGACATTAAGTAAAGATCATGTTCCATGAAGATATTTAGTAAATTTCTTACCGTAAATATTCAAAACTTCATTTTTGATAAGTAATATGCATTGCTAAGAACTTCATTTGGACAACTTTAAAGGCGATTTTCTCAATATTTATTTGTTTTTGTTCAAATAATTGTATCTCGGCCAACTATTGCCTGATCCTAACAAACCATATATCAATGGAAAGCGTATTTATTCAGTTTTCAGATGATGTATAAATCTCAATTGATAAATTGACACTTAAGACTGGTTTTGTGGTCCAGGGTCACATATTACTGCAGTTTTACTACAATAAAGTATTGAAGCAAAAGCTAATGACCCCCACTCACTCTGTTTTTATTGTTGATATGTTGAGCTAGTTCCTCGAGTTCTTTGTTACTGGCCAAGGGTTTGCTTAGTGATCCTTCCTTCTCCAGCTGAATTGCAGCCATGAGCATCCGGTGAACTAATACATCGGCATAGCGTCTGATTGGAGAGGTAAAGTGAGTGTATCGATCCAGAGCAAGACCTGAAAATGACATAAACAGCAAGACCAAATTTAAACTTTCATCTTTTTCTTAGTTCTAGCAAGCAAATTGACCAAAATGCCTCTATGTCAATTAAGGTTTTAAAGGGATAGTTCACCCAAAAATATATATTTTGTCATCATTTAATCACCTAATGTCGTTCCAAACCTATACAAGTTTCTTTCTTATGTTGAAAATAAAATCAAATATTCTGAAGAATGCTGGAAAAGTTGATGGCCCACATTTACTTTTATAGTATTTCTTTCCCTACTGTGGAAGTGCTTGGTTCTTCAAAATATCTTCTTTTGTGTCTCAACATAAGAAACGTATACAGGTTTGGAATGACATGAGGGTGAGTAAATAATGAAGACATTTTCATTTTTGGGTGAACTATTCCTTTAAAGCATGATATAATGTTTATTCATACTACTACTACAAAGATTTGGCCTATAGCATCTGTTACAAATCTGCAATAATGAGATTACAAATGATCTGTAATGATGACAGAATGAAAAGCATGTACCGTAGTGATAGTACTGTTCTTCAGGGCAGGCTCCTGTAGAGAAGTAAAGGGCATTAGACATTGCCTGGGTGGCCATCATTCTCAATAACTTGTTCACCAGGGGGTCCTGAGGATCCACCGCTTGTTCCAGAGAATCAGCAAGAGCTCTGTTTGACCTAGATGAAGCAATGCAGACACACTTAAATACACATGCATGTATGCAATCTATCTCTCACATACTGATTATATTACTATTCTATTAGATTTATTTATTTTGGCTCTATCTTTATTTAGATATGCAATACTGTTCAAATGTTTGGAGTCCATAACATAAAAAGAAAATACTTTTATTCAGCACTAATTATTTAAACTAATCGAAAGCAACAGTAAGGGCATTTAAAATGTTACAAAATATGTATTTTTCAAATAAAATCTGTTTAAAACAAAAAAAACTATATTAGGTTTTCACTAAAATCTTAAGCAGAACAACTGTTTTGAACACTGATAAAAATAAGAACAGTTTCTTGAACACCAAATTAGCATATTATAATTATTTCTGAAGGACCAAGTGACATTGAAGACTGAAGTTATGGCTGCTGAAAATTCACATTTATTTTACAATATTACAGTTTGTACTCTATTTTTGATCAAATACATACAGCCTTGGTGATTTATTTTGAGAAAATCTTCCAAAGTTTTGAAAATTATTTTTACCTTGTATCAATACTAAAGCCACGGGCCTTGGCACAGTCGATGAGGTGATTGAAGAACTCCTGTTTGGGGGGTGGGTGATGACGCAGAAGAGTTTGATGTGGAAAGCTCTCCTGTATCTTGCGTGCCACCCAGTGGTTGGCATAGATCATACACTCTGCCACAGTGTCATGAACTTCCAGAGGCTGTTTGGGCACAAGGGCTGTAATGTTCTTCTGCTCATCCAGCTGAGCCCTCACCTCCACCCCCTCCAACTCCAGAGCACCGCCCTTATCTCTCTGTGCACGGAGGTGTCTGGCCACCCTCGTCAGGGTCTCCAGGGCTTGCAAAAGTTCAGCCAGTTTCTGGCCTCGCTGTGAACCCTTGAGCTGGCTTAGCTCAGGTACTTCGACCTCCTCGCCATTCAGCAGACTCTGGGCCAGCTCATAGTGAAGCTGATAGGAGGAGCGGATTAGAGTGCGACCGTACCAAACCGTACACACATCCAGAGTCTCAGCATCCAGCTCCCACAGCACACTCATGGCATACCTGGAACATATCCCAAAGTGATTCTCTGTTATTTTAGATTAAATAACACAGAGAGAAAATCCAGATTCCAGATTTCAAGTCTCAGAAAGCAGGGAAAGGTTTGTGTTACTCACCGGTCCACTCCTCCAAGGAGGGAGCACAGATCAGCACTCAAAACTGCTGGCAGCATGTCATACCTGCGGTCAGCCAGGTAGTAAGTGGTTGCCCTGGATTTAGGAAAAAAAGATGCAACTTATTTAATGTATACTTTTGTTACTGTAGAATTAGATGCTATTTAAATAGGTACAAATGCACACTCAGCACAGAAATGTGATAATAAACATACACTACTATTCAAACGTTTGGGTCAGTAAAGGCCCATTCACACGAAGAGCAGTAACTATGAAGATAATGATAACGCTTTAAGCATTAGTAATTCTAAACTCTAATTCTATGTGAATAGGGAAGTCCACACCAGAACCACTGGAATCACTTTGTGAACATTTTTTTCCAGCTGATGAAAGATGAAGACATGAGACAATGAGAATCCACCTGACTTAAGCTCGAGCATTTAAGCAGCAGACACCAGAAACTGCAGCGTGCTTTTATAAGAAGCAAAAATGTTTTCATTCTTGGTGTAGATAAAGCTTAAGATTTTTTTGTGGATACTTTTATTAAGCAAGGACACATTAAACTGATCAAGTAACAGTAAAAACATTTGTATAATGTTACATAAGATTCATATTTCAAATAAACGTTATTTTGAACTTTCTATTCACCAAAATATTCCAAAAAAGTATTACGATTTCCACAAAAATATCAAGCAGCATAAATGCTTTATGTATAATAATAAGTATAATAATGTATAATGTATAAATGTATAATAATAAGAAATCATAAATGTTTCTTAATCTCCAAAAATAATTTTAGAATGATTTCTGAATAATCAGGTAACAATGAAAACTGGAGTAATGGCTACTGAAAATTCAGCTTTGCCATCACATAAATACATTAAGTTTTCAAATGGATTAAAATACAAAACAGTTATTTTACATTGTAATAATATTTCACAATAGTTCTTGTTTTTCCTGTATTATTGATCAAATAAACAGTCTTGGTAAACATAAGAGATGCCTTTCTAAGACAAAAACATCTTACCAATCCCTGAAATTTTGAACTGTAGTGGATGAATAATCATTATTCTTGTGTACCATCAAAATATGAGACTAAACAATTATATAAACACATCAAAATAAAAATATTAAACAATAATATACTCTATTAATCCACTACTATATTTTGAATAACTGGCAAATTTCCATACCTTGACTGTGCCTCTAAATCTGTAAGAGAGCCCTCTCTGACAAAGTAAGTGACATCGGCAATGTGGACACCCAGCTCTAACCGCTTCCCCCCAGGCAGAGTCCGCACAGACAAGGTATCATCCACATCCTCACAGCCCTTGGGATCGATACTGAAAACCAGGTGTGTGTCTCTAAGGTCCCGCCGAGAGGACACTTCACTGCTGTCCATCTGCCACCGGTTCTCCTCGGTGTTAACTGGCATCTCTCGCAACTAAGGAAACATTCAAAAACACTGACTTTTATAGTAATGCACCTTGTACCTTTTTGAAGGCTTTACTATTGAGGATTCACTCTATTTGTAAGGCAAAAATCGCAGTTTAAACATTTGAAATAATTGAAATCAGATGCCGACACTATGACCCCACCTGTGCCTCTGAGAATGGTGGAACATGGATGCAGTTCTCCAACAGGATGGTCTGAATCTCAGTCTCCAGCTCGCCTGCTTTCCCCAGCACTCTCACACAGTGGCCATTGGGGTAAACAGAAGTACTTTCCCACAAATCCAGACGCACAATCACTCTTTGATCCTACACAGAAGAAATATTAAAGATTACACATACCAAGTATCTCACACATACCAAGGCTACATTTATTTGAAAATAATTAAAGTTAAAAAAGAATAATATTGCAAATTAATATTGAATTGTTTTCTATTTTAATGTTTTAAAATGCAATTCATTATATAATATGATAGCAGAATAAACAATTAACAACAGTTGTGCTGTATTTCGTGAAACATTCTAAAAAATAATTTATTTAAAACAATATTCTGACATCTTTACTGTCACTTTTGATCAATTTAGTGCATCTTCACTGAATAAGACTAATTATTTTCTTTAATTCTTCAGCCATTGATTTCTAATTTTCTACTAAATATTTAATAACTAACAAATGGTATCAATAATGTAAACATTACACTTGCTGCAAAATAGATCTGTTAATCTAGCCTTCATTGGCAACCATGTTGCATATAAATGCTGAATTATATCTCCACCTGCAGAGCCTCCGCCTGCTGTGTGCTGATCCGGATTTTAGGGATGCGGTAGTCCCATGGAATAACCAGAATCTTTTTGAATTTCGACTCTGTGACTGCACCTCCTCAAGAGGAGGAAAAGTGACAACATAGTCTCTCCAGTTCCTCTGCAGAATACCCACAACCCTGCCTACAGGAAAGAGAAGAAAGAGTAAAAAAAAAAAAAAAAACTTATACAACTATCCATCTACAGCGAGGTCCTAAATTCTTCTCCAACATTGAAACTTTGGAAATGTTGTCATTTGAACCTGAAAGTTACCAGAAAGACGTAAAATGAAGAACACATTTTTTTCAATACAATTATCACTCAAACACACAAAACCATTTGTAATTAATAATAAAAGCATTTTCACCAGACTTTTGGACACCAGCGTATGTGTAAATCCATTCATCAGTCTGCATGTGTATCAGTCAATCTTCACATTCTGCTCAGAATGTTCTAGATCAATTGTAATCATCATATACTCATGATTACCTGTGGGCATAGGCTGACTCTGTGTTTCCTCCAGTGGCTGCTCCTCCCCTTGACCCTCTTTTAGTGCCATAGTCCTGCCTTTCCACTCATTACGTGGCAACAGCTCTATGACAACCACGTCTCCATGCACCGCCCGGTTACGATGCTTTGCTCCATTTATCAGCACGTCACTATTTAGCTCTAAAAACAAGTGATCATACAGGCAGAATCAAAGGTAAAAGACCATAATACCATCAGCATCAATAAGAGCCTTTGTAATAAGTCATATGTTGGGAACAACCTGTATTTTTGCTGGCTGAACCCTCATAACGGACAAAAGCCTCATTCTGTGCTCGATGTTTGTTCACACTGAGGATGCCCTTTAAGAGAAAGGAGTGGGTTGGAATGCAGTTTCCAGAAGCCACTACCAAGAAAAGGATCTGGTTTAAATAACAGGAGTGAGAGACACTTACCTGAATGTACCTGCCAGATTTGATACCAGCCTCCAGCACCTCTGCAGGCAGGTGTTCAGCGTACACTTTCTCTACTCCTTCACTCTCTCGCTCTTGAAGAGTCTGAGCAATGGAGTTGTACAGATCATGGGCGGCCTGCAGGTCTGGCCAGAAACTTAACAGGTACTCCTACAATAGAGTGCACTGGTGTTACTAATGGACAAGTATGTTGGTCTCATTTAGTGGTTATTAAACAGATCTGACTCCAGAAAGATATTGACATTTGACAAGTCAACATCAGAGATTTCACAGGACATAAAATAGAAGAATATACCTGAGTTGAGATGACATACACTCCACTGTTTAAGGCACTGAATTCTGAAATAGCGTCATTATCTTCTGAAATCATGACCACCGGCTGGAGTCCAGCTAGATGATTATAGTACCAAACTGCTGCATTGTACACATTTCTGGAACAGAATACAGTGATTTATTTTCTGTAGCTCAGGTCAATGAAGTGTCTATGTGCTCACTTCTCAAAAAGGTTGAATTTGCTTTAAAAATATATATATATAATTACACTTGGACACTTCTATTGTATATCGAAAGTCAAAGTGCATGACATTCTTTACACTTGAGGTTGATTCAAAAAGAATACTTTATTATACTATAGCCAGGGTTTTCAAAGTGTGGGGCGCACCTATCTTGGGGCTTGCACTTATTTGTATTAAAAATGCTTTAAATAAAATAAATAATATTCCCTGCAAGGTTTTTGTTGTTGTACTATATACATACATTTTGAACTGTGAAAATTCATTTTTTTTAACTATTGAAAATTACTAGAAAATTAGAGGGTGGGGCGGCATCATTGTGTATGTTGTGTCAAAAGGGAGGCCCACTGTCTATGACTTTGAATAGGCCTGCTCTATAGTCTATTAATACTCTCAATAACCTTTTCTCAAAGTAAACAATGCCTAAAAGAAAGAGTAATACTCTACAGTCAGGACTCGCCTTGTATGCCATTTGTCCAGAGACTCGCCCTTGTCTCTGGGGCAGTAGCAGTACTGCTGAAACTCATTGGCAAACAGCACACAATCATGGCGAGGGTCCTTCAGTAAAGCACGCAGTCTGTTATAGTGCCTGTACAAGACAAAACAAAACGTAACTATGAAAGCAACCTGTAAAACTTACCCTTCCGAATTTCCTGAGGGAATTTTCCTATTTTATTGACACACAATGCTTGGATTTACAATACTTGGTTTAGTTAATAATAAGTAAATTCTAATCTGATGGGGTTGACCTGCGTCCACGGGTGTGCTGGTAGGCTGTCTGGGTCAAGACGATCCCCTGCAGCTCCCTGAACTCCAGTATCTCCAGGAAATCCCGAACCGCTCCCACATCGGGAACCACATAGTGGGTCACATCTCCAGACAACACTTTTCCATCTATTGAAGCGCAAATGGTCAATATTATATGGCAAACAATTATTATCTTACTATCTAAATTCGGAACACAATAAAATAACACCTCACACACAAAAACATTATTTGCAAGATGAACTACCAAACTACTAAGTTTATTGTCTGAAGGTGTAGTAACAATAAATACTTTTGTTAGGTAATTGACCCCGCAATTAATGTTTTATTTTATTTATTTATTTTATTTTTTGATCCTGCAATTAATTAATGTTTGCATGTTTGAAGAATTCTCTAAGATAAATCACTGATCATTACCAGTTTCATAAGGTGAATAAAGGGTTAAGTGGTACAACCTGTAAAATTACTTTTGTTCCATTACTGAACATCTTCATTAAGTTCAACCTAAATGAGATGATCAATTCTGATACCATTCCAGAGGGCGTTATACCACATTTAGCCAACAATATACAGTGCACAGCATAAATGAGTACACCCCCTCTAAAACTTAAATTCAGCAATTATAATTACTTTGAATAACTGAGGAAATGTAACCGTTTGATTAACTGCTCGTCATCAAACATTTCAAGAACATTCTTCCTCTCCTGAAAGATTTGCACGTCTCTGTCTCCTCAGCGCCATCACAAGCCCCTGCTGGAAACTCCTGACCACTTGAGAGACCTCTCCAGCTGTCTAAAATAACTGGGAGAGTAAGAGTAATTCTTAGCTTTAAGAAATGTGATAACTTGCCTTTATACTTATGTTTGAAAGTAGAAGTACATTTAATGAATTCTCAGCACTTAAGATTAAATGGCACTTTGAGAAGCTTGATAAATACAGGCCCAGATAATTTAAGGAGGTCGACCTCCAGGAGTTCAATGGGACATTTCAATGTTGCCATCTTTCCATTAATGTCATGAATTATTAAGAAGACATATATATTTTATATTTATTCAGAACTAGAATATTATACATTTGCTGAAAGAAAGTGTACACAATTCTGCAATCATTAGTTTAAACACAATGGGCTAATTTACTTATCTTACAGAAAATATTGGCATATATTTAGTTGTTTTTATTAAATACATTTCAATGTTGCCATCTTTCCATTAATGATATTAGTAATTATTAAGAAAATACATATTTTATATTTATTCAGAGGTGGTGTACTCATTTATGCTGTGCACTGTATATGTATGTATATGTAACGGATGTAGCTATGCCAGTAAGGGCTGTGTGTAAACCTCACTCTCCTGACCTCAAAAAGAGGCGCTCTAGCGACTGACGCTAGAGGCTGTAGCCTTTGGCGTTCCTTGTTAGAGCGCCCGCCTCCCGCACCGGAATCCCGGGTTCGAGACCCGCTCCGACGAGTTGTGGCAGTGTGGACCCGGGGGGTTACATATATATATATATATATATATATAAGTGTGTGTGTGTAATCACTTTATATGAGACATACTATAAGTAAGTCTTATAGTACACTGAGTATATGTATGTTTTTTTGCACATTGTCTTCTGTACAGTCTGTAAGTATAGGTACTGTCTATATGTAAATAGTTTTTTTGTTTTTCTGCACTGTCTGGAGCACGCTCTCAAGAATGTCACTCACCAATGCACTTGTGCTGTGGTGATGTGACAATACAAGTGATTTGATTTAATAAGCCAAATGAAAAGGATTTCTGAGTCGATGTAAGTTAACAATTCGTAAAGCTGTAACGTTAGTTCACTGTAGAATGTAAAGACCACATCATTTAAGATTGCTTGTTGTTAGTTACCTAGCTCTGTTGGTATACTGATCCATTAACTATAATAATAATAATTATTAATAATAATAATAATAAACACGTATTTCATGTTGTTTTGCTCGTGTTCTCCTTACCGTTATGACAGTCCGCTTGACAGAGGGAGCTTCCACAAGGCACCTGTTCCCTCACATAGTGCTCCCGAACAACGCGGACCTTTCTACCCTTTGAGCTGTTCAAATGTAAAACTTTCTCGGTTTTAATCATGACCGGACCTTACACAGTAAACTACTAACGTAACATTCAACAACAGCCTGGGTTCCATCATTCTTCTTTGCCATGTTAGCAATTGTTTTTTTATGTTTGAAAGGAATCTGCGCCATCTACAGCACTGGAGGACGCAAACAAGCCCAAACAGCTTCAAGTAGGCCTACTCTTAATAATGTTTTATTATACAATAAATCAGACACGGAGACAAGTATTATTCTATTATTATTTTATTATGTATAATAATCTGAGAACCTACTGTCATGTTTATTCTCTATTTAGTTTAGAGCTTTTTTAAACAAAAAAATCGTCAAACATTATCAGCTCAGAAGAAAGGTATTTTAGGCCTGTGTCTGAAAATTCAACGTGGCAAAAAGACAATCAGTGTTGGCAAATTAGAAATTTTACTGCTAAATTCAACAACTTTTCACACTACCCTGGCAACGTTTTCTTCCTAAAGAACCTTGCAACAAATTTAGCTATTTTAAAAATGATTTGCCATTTGCAATTATTCAATTTTATAATGATAATTTAATAATTGTTAATTTACGATACACCTTAGCTTGTACTTGTGATTGTTGATCAGTTAGTGAAAAATGGAAAAAGGTACTAGTACATTTTCAGGACATTACCTGTTATGCATTATCCATTATCCATTGTAACCCTGTAACCCGAAAAATCTAAATCCAATGTGTAATTTAAAATGCAGGTTAAAAAATAAACAAAATATACCTTACAAATTCAATACAGAAAATCCCTTAATATTAACATAGTAGATTGTGCCAGACTTTTCTTATAGTGTAGCACACTAACTAACTACTAATACACTGCTCAGAACTATAATTGTTCAGAATTTTTGCAGAGATTTGATGTAGTGACACATTTATGCGTAATTACGTAATAATGTCATCGTGCAATGACATCCCAATGTTTTTTAGCGACAAAACAACCTTCCTTTAGCAACTTCCCCTGAAAATGAGTTGGCAACACTGAAGCCAATATATGTTCTCCCACTTCACATAATCTTGATCTTCTGTCTAAACCAAAACTGCTGTGCACAGAGAAGCTGAGTCAAAATGCGGATCATTTCCACCATCTTGCATATACAGGTTTTGACATTATTCAATAATTGTGTCAAATAAACAACCTTCTTGAACAATTAGAAGCAGACATGCAATCCAATACTTTGCAATTCCAATAAAAAGTCCCCAGTATAGAAATATTCTTCAGATTTTGGTTCCTTCCCATAGTCTAAAACATTCAAACAAAAGACACTACTTAACATTAAAAAATGTTTTGATTGTTCAGTTATGTAAAATTGCTTTGTGATTGTTTTGGCAAATCACTTTAAAATGACAATGATTTCTTAATTTCATCCTTTTGTCTTCACATGGGTGCAATATTAAATAAAATGTCTTTGGCATCACAGATTTGTTCTCATTTTGAACGTCCCTGTGGGAAGTTGGTCATCTGGATGTTGTCTCTTTGTAGTCCTGGATTGTCGTAACCAAATCCATCAAACTTCAGGTCTAGTGGCTCACTGTTATCCAGTCGGAGAACTTTGAAAAAATGAAATGAATGTGAAAAAAATGATTCTGTATTATGTTCAGCCCTTCACATATATTCACATGGACCTTTGTTCAAAGTGATTCAAATAATGACAGGTGAGTTTTATATTACCTGGATCAGGTGACATTTCCTCCACCAGTTTTCTGTGTGAGAAGTCTCTTCTGTTCCTTCGATTCAGGAAGATAAATGCTCCCAAGGCCAGGACCCCCACTACAATCCCAATGACTAGGACAACGGTCCATGCCTGCCCTGTCTTGCTTTCGGTACCATCTGAAACATCTGAAGATAAACCTGTAAACACATATCTCATGTTTATTAACGAAACAACACTTGACCATATTAGCGATGAAAACAAACATTTAAAAATTTGTCATGGACGAATGTTTTGTCAATTCATATCTACACTATCAGAGGACTTTCTAAGTTACATTTTTTAAAGAGCTTTTTTTTAAGTCAACATTATCCTGAAATGTATTAGTATACTTCATCATGAAAAACCATAAAATCTGAATATATCAAAATAATTATGAATATGCAAATATAACTCTTCTTTTCAATTCAGAATGCAGATTAGACACAAATCGGTTAGAGTCACATTCACTCAAAAGTTCATGTAATTTGTTCTCCGGCAATGTCAGGTGTTCTTTGTCACATTGGTCCACACCTGACCCCCGAACGGAGCCCCTCCCAATATCTGCAGGGTGAACACCACTCTTATTGTGAGGGAAGTGAGGTGTCAGTGACTCGACACTCTGGCCCAGAGCAGAGGACCAACAAAGCCTGAAATCCAATCCAAGTTGGAGGAACAGCAACAAATATGTATTTTATGACTGAATTGAGAAGCTAAGAATGAGGGTTAGCTTGAGGGATGAAATAAAAAGATTTGTGTGATCTTTGTGCTATGGAACTGGAGAGCGAATAATGCTTATAAAAGGTCAAAACACTATCAGTGACCCAGATTTGGAGGGAGAATTCTATTTCAACTAAACCTTTTGTCTATCATCATATCATTTTAACACTTCAAAAGTTTGGCATCTGCAAGATTTTTTATGTTTTTGAAAGAAATCTCTTACACCCACCAAGGCTGCAATATTTAAAAAATAATACTGTAAAATATTTGTATTAATTACCGAATGTGTTAAAAAAAATTACAGATTTATCAAATGACAAAACTTCTCAGCCATCGAATTAAGCTTAGTCTTTTTTATAAACACTGATTATTAGTGCTTGATTAACGCTGATTTTTGAGTCTCACCTCTTTCTGAATTCTCTCTGGTGTCAAAAGGATCGGTCTGGTTTACTTCTGTATCCTCTGGGGCAGGAGTCGTGACGTCTTCAGGGAAGGTAGGTGGAATTGCTGTTGTTGTAGTTCTGGATACTGGTGGTTCAGTTGGACTCACTGTAGTTTCGTTCTGGACACTTTCATCTTTTGTTGTGGTGGTCGGACTTTTAGTAGTGCTGTTGGCTACATCATCTGAGGGCAAATATCCAGAGCCCGATTCATCGTGGCTGCTCTCTGTGGTGGTAGTCTCAGGTTGGGGAGTGGTATATGTGTCATTAAGAGCAGATTCATTTGTGTGTTCTGGCTCTGGTGTGGAGGTATTTGTGGCTGTGTCCTGTGTCAGTGTTTCATTGGATTCTGCTGATGTATCTGAGAACTCAGAACTTGAATTATGTGCAATCATTGGAGGCAGTGTTGTAGCAACGGCACCCTCCGAACTAGCTTCCTCGGCAGACTGCTCAGGGCTCTGATCCAATTTTGTGTAATTCTGCTCTACTGCTTGACTAAAATAAATTGAGCCAAATGTTTGTCCTTCATTTTCTGAACTGCTCTCTAGTTTGGCTTGTGCATCCTCATTGCTTTTGTGTCTTCCTTACTTGTTTGATCACTTTTTCCTCAATAAATGTTTGTTCTCCATTGTTGTCTGTAGTCTCATTACTTCTTTTCCAGTTGTCAGGTATCTGGGTGGTCACTTGTTGAAACGTCTGAAGTATCAAGAGGAGTGCAAGTGTGATGCCTAGTGGCAACTTCATATTTGGTTCCTGTACCTGCCAAAATAAGACATGTTACTGTGTGGAGTGAATGTGTATATCACAAAGAAAACAAAACATAAGCAATGCCGAAAATATTAATAAATGCTACATAAGTTATATTGCATAATCATACTGGCCTCAATCAAAAGATATATCCTGCCAAAATGAATCAACATTTGGGAGAAGTAAAACCTATGACGTCTCTATATACAAAATGAAAGTGTTCTTTCTCAGAAACCTCTATTGAGCAGCCCTTTGTTCCACTCCCATGAGTCCTTTTCACTGAAGTGTATCTAAGCCCTCTTGATGCAAGTGTAATGTACACCTTTCAACCGTGTCAGTACATTACAATAACAGGAGGTGAGCATACAATATTCTGTGTATGTTGTTTAATGTACACACTCAAACTATATTTAGATACACATTTTGACAAAACAAAACACAAAGAGCAAAGTGATGCTCATCAAAATATTTGTATAAATATTTAAATAATATGCTTTGAAGGGGCATGATAATGTCAGTAATTGGTATCTATATTATATTTTGATGTGCTGTTGAACAGACGCACCCACACTTAACGTGACTAACAGAGGAACTATTTCCATTACATCTTCACTTCAGTTATTCCTGTTTGTCCAGTTCATCTGCTATCATCCATTATTGCCACCCACCAACACAAGTAAAATTAAACAGTGATAATGTTACAGAAATGAAAGGGTTTGAAGGAATAAACTTGAGTACTTGGGCTCCACATTTGTGGCCTGTTTTTGTGTGTAGCCTATTTAGAATATAGAACATTTAATCTGTCATATCTGAACCACATGTTGTGTTATTATTTTTATTATTTACAACAAATATAAATGTATTGTATTGCTGTTCTTTATTTTACAGTCAGTTTCTGAATTATATATTTGTCAGTTGTTGTTGTTGTTGTTATCATTATTATATTATTATAGTTTGTATTATATTATTGTGTTTTCTGGCATTATTCTGAGCAAACGTGAAGTCTATATGAAAATGTAAAATTCTAAATTTAAAGTACATGTCTATTAAATTAGAAATGTAAAATAGCACCATTTTAGACAGTTCTCTCTACCTCCTGTAGGAAAATATTCTATTAATAATCTTAGAATGTGCCAGAACAGGTTTCTCAGTAATGAGTTTATGGTATCTCTTATGTGGAAGTCATATGTCAATAATACAATATACTGGTTCGTTGTTTATTAGATCAGTGTCAAAAAACTCATACTAATATGCATTTTATTAATATAATTAAAAGCCTTATTGGTATGTGGCACCCTCCTTCAAACATCCCAAAGGTAATTTATTTATTAAGTTATTTGTAATCACGATTCCTTCGATGAATCACAATTTCAATGGCCTTCATAGCACTGACATCTAATACCCACTCTCCATTTTACACCAAACTAGGCCAGATTAAATTTAATGCAGAATAACATTCCTCAATATGTTTCTATGTATTAAAAATGAAAACTGTGTACCTACCTGAGTGCTGCCGGTTGGACTCGGGTGAGATGATCGAGGCAGGTTGAAGTAAAAAGGTTTGCGAGTTCAGAGAGTGTGCTTTCAGAGACAAGAGGCAAGGGGAGGGATCTGTCTCACTTGTGGCTACTTGGGAACTGGCCTTTCCTGAATTTGCACCTGCAAACCACACCTCTGCATCAAACTACCTAGACGCAAATGAAGCACTCATGTGGGTCTGTTGTAAAATTGAAACTCAACGTCAATCTCTATTCATACGTCAGTCATACACACGTCATCAGTGTACATCGGTTCATCCTGGAGGTAGGTTTTGAAGTCTTTGAACAACTAAAATTCCCTGAAGGGAGGCGCACCTGACACACTGGGCCTCTGAGCATTCCTCCCATGCCCTGTGTCCATGGAAACACAGGTTGCTCAGATCTGCTTTCCTCCACCCCAAATCGTTTCAGGTTAGCCAGTGACAAAAGAAACATGTTATTTTTACATGACCGATGACCATGTGCATCATAAGGCTGTCTTTTGTCGTAGTGGGGTTATAGGTTTTGCATTTTAACAAATGTCAGAATGGGGTGGTGAAACTTTTGTAATTCTTTATGAGGAATAGTTTATGTTTCTAATGTTAATCATGGACCTGGATTTAAAATATCTGTGAACAATCTGTGGAATATAATTTACTGGTAGCAAAGGCGTCATGCCCATTCAAACTAAGGGGGCACGTGCCACCTCAGATTTTTGACCCAAGTGGATTTTGAATGCAGCTTCCAAAAGATAAAAAATAGCCGAATCATATTTTTATATTTGATACAATGACACAGGCGTGATTAGATCGTTCAGTGCGTCAAATCACCAGCTCAGCTGGAAAATCCTAATCTGAGTTCGCTGGCTGGCGCTGAGCCAGAGACAGACGCGTTTTAACAGCGCTGCATTATAACCAATCACACGCGATTCTGTTGACCTTTATGAATGCAACGACCAATCAGAGGCGTCCAGATGAGTCACTGCTGAAACGCAGTGTTTTGTTCAGGGCGCGATATTCATGATATTCATTTTACAGTGCAAACAGCTACAGTGATTATAATGGGAGTTTTTGAGACTGAAGTCTTGATAATGAAATGATAATGTTCTTTGATAATGTACGTTTCCTTTGCTGTGTTCTGTACAAGGAAAGTGATATCATTAGTAACTTACAACGTTTAATTAAATTCGTGTCAAATACAAAGTCAGTCATAAAATATTTAAAGCATGGCACCCATGTGTGTCGGATTCTATGCAATGGGTCATTCCACAGAAACGTCCACTTTTGGTATGGCAAGATGACTTAAAATATATAATTTTTCTAACATTTAAACTTAGACCACATTATTAGATTACTTTTTGACTTTATGAATATACATAAATGACCACACTTTTTTATCTTTTGTGAATTTATTTACCCATAGGGAAGGTGACACCAGTGACAGTAACATAATTTTTATGAAAAATGCATTTTACAAAATACCTTTTCCAAAGTATCAAACCACATGTTGTCACTCATGTATACACACTAAATTAATAGTTTTATCCATTTGTATTCTAGTTTTTTACAATTCCCTAACAATGACGCAACGTTCAACTAAAAGCAAAGTTCAACTGAAAGCTTCATATGAAATCATGAGATAAATATAAACATTTCTGATAACTGAAAAGAGACAGTGGACTTATCATGGGCCTTTCTTCGTAGATCTTCAGTAACTAGGAAGAATGAAGTCAAGTGATGTCATCAGTGTGATTTTTGTCCAAAATAAACTATTTTTTGTTAAATGGTAAAGCCAGTGACACAATTCCAGGGGACCACTACTTTCATTATTTTAAATATTTATTCATAATTTAGTTTTTTATGTCATTTACATTATATATATTTGATAGTTAATACATTGTTGTATTTTAAATGGTACAAAACCTTTTTGGACCTCAAAATAAAGCACTTTTTCTTTTTGCTGTGGGGACAAGCAGATTTGCTTTGCTTGGAATTCTATATAATTAATTAAAAAACAAACATTGACACATTTATGGCTCAAGAAGGTGTTATTGTTCAAATAACAAATTGTAGAATTTTTAAATCGTAACCCTAAAGTGTTTTACAAGTGTAATATTTCTCTATAGGCTAGGGACAGAAAAATTGACATTTCCATAGAATGACCCTAATAGAAGGCTAATTTGCCCATCGCCCGTTATAGATTAACGGACATGATATATAAAGGTGCAAAATGCATTTACTCACAGTTTAATTACTGTGAATATTTCGAATAGCCTAAATAAGGAAAAATTAAGTACAATATAAGCCTACTTCTGTGTCAACCCCAAACCCACCACCCACCCGTGCCCCTCAAAAATAATTCGAGCATGACGCCCCTGACTGGTAGAGTGGACACACTGGCCAGAGGACTTGCCCTTCCAATAATAGCCCAGCAGAGGGCAGAGTGTGTTATAATTTCTTTCTGTTCTGTAGGGAGCAGTTACATGATTGTTCTTACATTAAAATAAACACATTTCAGTTGCTTTTGTGTTAAGTTAATGTTGCACTTATCAGACCAGCAAAATGGCAGGTACCATTAAAGGTACTACCAAAGGAAGTTTTTTTTTTTTAAACGATTACTTATTATTCTCAGTTCCAAAATTGTAACATACAGAGTATCAACAATAGCGATGGCCTACTGTAAGGATGGTACATTTACATTTGTTTGAGCTACATTTAAATACATTTAGTTGACTTACTTTAAACAAAATGTGTTTATTTAAATGTAGCTAAAATAACTTGATTGCAACCACTTACCTTAAAAAATGTTTTAAATTCAACAAATCATTTTTGTCAGTGTTGTTTTCCAGAAACTGTGAGAGTATAGTTACATTACAGCTGTATAATTTTGAAGCTTGTTGAAAATTCTCTTTTTTGTAAAGAAAGACATTTTTGTAAATCTTATATTAGTAAAAAGAAAATAAAGCATAAATAAAATATAATATAATATTCTTTAAAAATACAAATATTTATAGACTATATAATAAAAATGGTTTGTTTTAAGGCATGACAAAATATATATAATGTCTGGTTTGGTAAATAGAGAAAAACAACAATATTAAGTTCTGACAATCGTAATGTAGTCGGCTCATAAGAATTATGAGGCCTTGTTGAAAGGAAACAATCTTACATTCTGTTTCAAGCTGGCTTAATAAACTTGTCTCCAAGCCAGGCCAAACTGGGCCTGCAGAAATGGCCATAAACCCTTCCAAAATCACACTCATCTAAAATAACTAAAAGCATTTTTGTCTACCTTTAAATTATTATTAGTAACTATCCCTTTGTAAAAGACTAAAGACTGTCCTGACCCAGATTCCACACCACAATAGATGTCTGATCAAGCTCATTTCCCAAAATGGCTAATTTATTATAGAGAAGAAGAAAGTCGACAGTTAAATTGTTCTGTTTGCATTATTTGTGGTGATCACATCCTGAGCAAATGGTTTGATTGTAGAATGAGTGTGGGACACATTGAACCAACTTCATTAACATACAGACCACAGCTGTTATGACAGGAGAAACGTCATTTACATCACAGGTAGTAAACTGTAATTATAAAAGGTTTAAGTTTAGGATGTTCTGGGTTCATTCGGACTCCATTGAATCCAAGGTACTACTTTTTCACTGCTGTGCTGCAATAAACATCTTCATCAAGACCTTCAATGTCCTTATCATTTATTCTTACACCTTTGTTTAAAATAAGAAACAAATCAGTCGAAATATATTAAATGTTAAAATAAGTAGTTTACAATCTCGGAAAAGTTGACCTTGAAAAGGTCATCCAAGATGTAGATTCAATTTTTTTCATCGAAAATGTTAAAAGTTGTTGTTAAAGTAAAATATTTAACATAATTATCACACAATTACAAATAATTATTCATAAATAAACTTCTACGGGTAATAGTCACGACGAGAGAAGAAAGCCTGGCAGTGTTTCTCAATGTGGGCTGTTTTCTGTTGGAAATATTTCTTTATAGGGAGCAACCAACATCACATTTACTTTATTTGCTTTCTTGACCCTTTAAATAAGGCAACTTCTGTCCAAGCATTTTCAGTTCACACTTTATATAGGCATTGGAAAATTATGTTTGCAGAAGGTTCCTATTCAAATGAATAAAATGAAATTGAGCCATAAACAGCCCCTGGAGAGCACAAGCCTGCTGCCCACAGGCCAGACTATTAAACTACAGGCCTTCACATAATAAAGCTGCAGCACACAGAAGCTGTCAAGCTCCGACTTCACAGAAAACACACACTGTATTTATGGATAGCTGAATAAAACTGAATAAAATATGAAGTGATCATTGTGTGACAGCATACTAGAAGACAAGGTCAACTACTTAAGGAAAGTGTAATACCAACGAAAGCATACAGTAGATGTTTGTTTTTTAATAATTCATTTGGGGCCTCGTGGGTACTGTGAACTGCATTTGACTGGGGGAACCTGATGAATGCTGAAATAACAGACTTATGTGTTTGTGTCAAATATGAATGATTACAATACTACATGAAATATGATTAACAGCTGGACACGAAAAGAGCATGAACATCGTGTCCTTGAGTGATGATTTATTATATAGGGAGAAGCAAGCCAAACTATTTTGATTGAACAAAGCCAGTTAATTCCCTTAAGGTTTATAATAATTCAGCAGGAGTTTTGCTCAAACATTTTAATGGTATTATAGAAGCCAAAGGAAAATGTTTTAAATGAGAACTTTAGATAAAGTAATATTTTTTAAGCATCAGAGGAATGTTTTGTTCGATTGGGATACTCTGAGTTAAAGGTTGACTGGCCTCTGGGATATCTAACAGTTTTACGAATTTTCCTGGCTTTAGATGAGTGTGTATGTTGATGTTCGTATCTGTGATGCTGTCTTGGATTCAGACAGTGAAGGGAATGTGTAATGTTAGTATCATCTCTTACTCTACCTGTGAAGTAATGTTGTTAATTACATGAACAGATCAGTTATAGTTTTAGTTAAATATAATAACGCTGGTTTGGAGGGGGGGGGGTTAAGGAATAGATCACCCAAAAATAAAAATGATTGACTCACTTTCATGTGACCCTCATCCCAAAACCTTATTTCATTTTTTTGCTATCCAGCACAACAGGATATCATTTCTGACCCTGGTCTGTTCCATACAAAAACAGCAGGTGAAAAAAAAGACTTTGTTTAACAGCCATGGTCACAATCATGTCAATTGTACTGCAGCTTAATATTGCAAACATAAGCATTATTACAAGAGTGATGTTGCTTTTATACAACTGTTCAATGAAAAAGATGGCAATATTGAGTAACTTACCTTTTAAACACAGCGTTGGCAGTTATTTTGTTTATTTTTGCTCCAACAATGAAAACAATAAAGCCGCGTCTCCAAGCAACACACAGAAATACATCCATGTGAAACAAACTATGAACCAATCTATTTACTGAATTATTTCACTCACTCATGTCACTAAATCCTTTCTGAATGAACCTGTGTTGCAGTGAACGATTCACTCTTCTTTGTGGTTGTAATTTCATTTTTGAAAAACGTTATGACAGAAACAAATGATGTCCTTTTTTTAGGTGAATCTCTTTAAGATGTACAGTAGGCTATAAATGTATTTTGTGCTATGCTCAAACCATGAGCATATCACAAAATAAAAAAAAACTGGCAATTCTTCATCTGGATGAAGTTATGTGAACCTGTTTGTGCACCTTATGTGTGAATCCATGAACTACACTAGACCTATATGTGGAAAGTTTGAAAAGCTACAAAATGGCTACTTTATAGTGTTGAGGCATTTTCAATAACTTTGTTAACCTGCAAAGTCTCAAAGGGAACAAAAGGCACTTTCTGCTGCACAACATGTTAAAGGTGAACAGACATACAATGATATGAAAGGTGTGTTAGAGCTGTAACCAGCAGAACCCAAACTCCTTGACCACAGACTTTTCCTTTTCCTCTCCCCTCTCTCTTCTACAGGTTTTTTCACCCCACTTTTTTCAACCTTTTCAGCAGCTGCTTTTCAGTTTATCACACTATTACATAAAGCCTGGAAAATGTGGGAGTGGGGCTTAACTTCCCAGTCAAAGACCATCTTAGATGCAGGATTATAATGATTGATATCCTCAGTAACAGTCTATGGTCATCAGTGAGAGGTTTTTTCTTCCCATCAACGTTTTGTTCACCAAAAACATCGCAGAAGATTAGAGATCAGATCACTTTTGTGACATTAATGCTTCCACATTTGGTCTAATGGACAATTGAAGGCTATTTTCACAGTCAAACTGAACAGATAAAGTACTGACGTACATAACATAATCACCAGGTACAAACAATTCAACAACAACTTTTGATTTGTAGTTCTGGCAACGATATTGACCTTAGATGGTGAACACATGGAGATGGTTTCAGAAACGACTTTGCTGGAAGAAAACAAATTGTGCAAACACTTAAAGGCATCTGGCGAGTGACTCAGAATAAGATCAGAGCTTAGAGCTACTCTTTTCCTAAGAATTGTTCACCTCTTAGGCACATGTGACTGCAGACAGCACAGAGATAGAATAGAAATAGATGAAGAAAAGAGAGAAAAAGAGAATAAAACACTTCCAGATTTGGAGGAAAAACAGAAAGAGATAATAAGAGAGAGACTTTCCTCAGACATGAGCTCAGCATCCTGCTTCACTAATGTTTCACTGCTGATTGATGGCCTGAGGAGGCCAGAAAGTGGCCTGTTTGAAGACTACAGAATAAAAACTTGGAGTACCGCTGCTGGTTAAATTTAGGGAATGTAAGATAAAACACATTCCTTTGTGAGATTTGACTGATGATCTAACCCTTTATCCATAAAACACATCTAAAAAAACTAGGTCACTTGGACACACGTTTAGTTATCAGCTGGATTCTATCAATTACAGAATCCATACAGGCTCCACACACACAAATAATGATACACACAAACCATAGAGTAACATAAAACTTCATATTACACTAATCTATGACAATTATTTAAAATTATAGTGATTTATCAAAACGCTCATATACACACAAACGTGAACAGATGTATGTGAGAGAATGAAATAATGCCTCTGAAGACTTGGAATACTTGCGTATTGTAATTCACAATGGGCCGAAAAATGTTTGTGTCAATTCCTGTTAAATTGCAGACCTTTAGTGCAGAATGTGTATGATGACTATGCTAATGTCATTCTCTCATTGTAGATTCACATCTTGGACTTTTATTATGTTTAGTTCTGTCACCTCTACTCTGCAATCTACTTTGAAGTGTTTTTTTAAATAAAAGAGTGGCAAAAATACAAGGCTACAAATGAAAAGAAAACAAACTCACTGTCAGCTGTATTTTATTAAATGTGACAGATATTTTTAAAAGCCCAGAATGACCTTGGCACTTTCCCTCTCATTCCATTTGAGAGGAATGTGGAGTTTAATTAGGAAGAATCCAGCTTGGTTGAGTTCAGCATTATAATCCACAGAACAGATGTAATAACAGCTTACAGGGGGCCATTACTTTATGCTGTGCATTTTTTGACTCACTATAATGAGTAAGCATTGAGTCATGAAACCAGTGACGAATATGTCTGAGAATAATGAATATGTCTGTAAGTAATGAGCTCTGTAGATAACATATAAGTACATACAGTATAACTAAGCTGTGTATATATGGTAAGTATAGGGACCAATTCTCAGTATTAACTAGTTGCTTATTAGCATGACTATTATTATCATATTGGCTGTGAATTAGTACTTATAAAGCGCTCATTCTGCATGACCATATTCTACATCCCTAATCCTACCTAATACCCAAACTTAACAACTACCTTACTGACCATTAATAATCAGCAAATTAGGAGTTAATTGAAGCAAAATTCATAGTCAGTGGTTTGAAGAATTGGACCAGTGTGACCATACTGGTGTGTATATACAGTGCCCTCCACTAATATTGGCACACTTGATAAATATGAGCAAAGGCGACTGTGAAAATAAATCTACATTGTTTATCCTTTTTATCTTTCACTCAAAAATTCACAAAACTCTAACCTATCATTGAAGTAAAACAGTTGAAAGTGGGGAGAAAATCTCATGATTAAATAAATGTTTTTTCCAATGAATGTTGGCCACAATTATTGGCACCCCTAGAAACTCTTATGAGCAAAATATCTCTGAAGTAAATTCATTCATATTTAAAAAATTTAGCACACCAGGGTGACTAGAAGCATGAAATTGTCCAGCCATGACTTCCTGTTCCACAGGATTATAAATATGAGGAATGCAAAGGTCAAATTTCCTTAATCATCATCACAAGGAGTAAAACATAAGAATATAGTTCTGATGTGCAGAACAAGATTGTTGAGCATCACAAAATAGAAAGTGGCTGTAAGTAAAGAGTTAAAGCATTGAAAATTCACATTTCCACCATCAGGGTAATAATTAAGAGATTCCAATCAACTAAAGTTGATAAAAATCTGTCAGGAAGAGGACGTGTCTATATCGTCCTAATGCATGATGAGGAAGAGGGTTTGAGTGGCCAAAGACTATCCACGGATCACAGCTGGAGAATTATAGAGATTAGTTGAGTCTTGGGGTCAGAAACCTAAAAAACTATATATATATATATATGAAGAGCTCTTTTCCAAAACGCTATAAATCCATTTTAATAGTTTTCATGAAAATGACATTTTTTTACCTAGACCCATACATTTTGTTAATTTTCAATTTATCATGTTAAAATGGTCTGTTGGCTCAGTCTGAACATGTTAAACAATGATTGTTAAATGAAACAACAATATTGTCGATTATAAATTCAAAGTGTTTTTTTTTTTTTTTTTTTTTTTTCGCTACAAATCCATCCTTTTTTTTTATGTTGGTTTATGTCAAAAAAAAAAAAAAGAGAACATGCAACATATGATATCAGGGACTCATACTATAAACCGGTCTTGTGCTGATGTAACCCCCCCGGGTCCGTACCATCACACCAAGCGGGTCTCGAACCCGTGTTTCTGGCGCGGGAGGCGGGCGCTTAACAAGGAATGCCAAAGGCTACAGCCTCTAGCGTCAGTCGCTAGAGCACCTCTTTTTGAGGTCAGGAGAGTGAGGTTTACACACCGCCTTTACTGGCATACACATCTGTTACATTGATATCCCACAGTGGGTATTAACGCGCCACCTGAGTGATGAACCACCTGAGTGAGTGCATATCGCATTTAGGCTAAAAACAGGTTCTGCGCTTATAGCGGTTTGGAAAAGAACTGCATCTTGCAGTACATTTTAAACAAGGAAATATAGCGATTTGGCATGAAACATTGATGGAGCAGTGAATAGGTTCAGTACACAGCAAAATGGCATGACGAACTCATTTTTTCGAAATTTTGCGTTTATCGCATTTTGGAAAAGAGCTCTTCATATATACTGTATATCAACATTACCACAGGTTGTTCAGGAGGGTTTCAATGAAAACTGTCCTTACTCATCCAAAAACAAACTCCAGTAAATTCAGTTGTCAGACACGACTGGAACTTCAAATAGCACTGGCTTCTATGGTCAGGTGAAACTGAAAAAAATTGCTTTCTGGCAGCAAACCCACCAGATAGGTTTAGTACAAACAGGGATAAAAGAGTACCCCTTGTCCACGGTTAAATATACTGCTGGATCTTTAATGTTGTGGGCCTGTTTTTCTGCCAGAGGTCCAGGACATCTTGTTTAGACACATGGCATCATGGATTCTATCCACGTCTCTTCTATATCACTGAGCACAAAATTAAGCTTTTACCATGGCTGTCCCTTTCCTCTGACCTGAAACCTTCAGAAAATGAGGGAGGTGAACTGAAGAGAAGAATGACTAACATAGAGCTGTGAATCTGAAGGATCTGGAGAGATTCTGTATGAAGAAAATGGTCTCTGATCTCTTATCAGGTGTTCTCCAAACTCTTCAGGCATTATAGGATAAAACTCAGAGCTGGTACCCTGGGAAAAGGATGTTGCAATAATTGGGTGCCAATAATTGTGGCCAACAATTATTGAGAAAGAGAAAGCATTTATTTCAAGAGAAAGCATTTATTTCACAATGAGATTTTCCCCCCACTTTAATTTTTTTAACTTCAATGATAGGTTGAAAATTTGTGAATTTTTAAATGAAAGATAAAAAAAATAAACAATGCCAATTTATTTTCACAGTCACCTTTGCTCACATTTACAATGGGTGCCAATATTAGTGGAGGGCACTATAATTTATATAAATATTTTTTCTGCAACAATCTTATGCTGACATCTCAAAATGATCATTGCACTAGACACTAGGCCTAATTTTCCTGAGAACTTAATTTACTAGCCCAGGACTAACATTGTAAAAACATTTGCTGTTTTTCATCAGATTCTTATGCTGGCAATATGTCTATTTTCAGTCACAGTGTGGTAGGACATGGTGTGGCGTGATCCGCCTGACTCTGGCAGTGTCTCACAATGAAGGCATTTATGAAGCTCAGACGAAGTGAGACAGAACTGCTTCTGCGGCAGCGTTCCTGGCAGATAACACTACCGCAGCTATTCCCGTTGAGCACGCTCCAACCATTACTGCACCAGAGAAAGCCCAGTGTAGGTCCACTGTTGGCCCAGCATGGGTCTCTTCCAACTGCTTCAGTGCTCCCAACACTTACTGCATATGGAAAGCATGTGTGATCCTCCTCCCTGCTTTAAATGAGGACCAAGATGCTCTAAACATTTCCACTGTTTGAATATTTTGCACACCTTAGGAGTTTGCAGCAACACTCAGTTATAATGAAAACTGAAGCGTGTTTATGTATGTGCTCTTTCACTCTCCTTCTCTAGCCCTCATCCTGCTTTATTGTATGATGGTGTTTAACAGGCCTTGGAAAGACCAACCGCTCTGTGTGCCCATTCCAGTTAAAATGGACTCGTCATTATTTGCCTCTTTTAAACACTTTGTAATGCTGACATCACTGTTCTGGTCAGCAGGAGATCCTTGAATGGATCCAGAGTGACTCAAAAGATATAATCCTTCTAACAGTGTGATACATTAAATGGCCTTTCACCAACATAAAACTGCTTCAAAGCGCTGAGCTGATATATTCTGGGTGAAGTGTAAATTATTGAGTGAATGGTGAGCTCATAGGGTCAGTTAGGGCATAGAACAAGCAGCCAAGATAGTATTTTCAAAGTGTCATGATATCAGAGTGATTTATGCTATCTGTTACCTTCCGTTTTTTCACTTCCCTATTCTTTCTCACACATTAGCCATTGGCGCTTGTTCTATCTCTCTGTGTATTTGAAGAAAGATTGTATTTGATTTGTGTATTTGATTAATTCAATTGATTAATTTTTTAAAGTAAAATACAAGTTGATGGATTTAATACAAGTCATAAATAACTTGAAAAAGACCTAAAATCATGCATTCTCCCTTTTACACATATACAGAATCACAAAAACATGATCATATTGGTCAAATGTGAAATATTGAAAATGCATTTACTTACAGGAGACCAATACGCAACATACAAGTACATGGACAGAGAGCAAATCATTGCGGTCTCTAAAAGCCATCTTAAACTGTTAGACACAGCAGTTATGAATGGGGAAATTAAGTCGTAAAAGTTCTCATACTTTTAATGAATTTATTAATATGTTGAAATTATTTTGTTATTCTTATAATGTACCAATATTACATTTATCGATATTAATTGTCACATATGAGTCAATGAGACAAAATGTTACAACAAAACATTAGATTTTTACAAAAGTGGCCAGGTTTGAATAAAATTCAATTTCATATGTATGATCATTATCTGAAGAATGAGACAGAACTTCATGAAAATGTCTCTACTGGCACCGAATCTTTTGTTTATACCGTATAAGACTTAAATGGGTGCAAAATATTATGTTATAGAAACAGGGCAAAATCCATGTATAATGTATGTTGATGATGACATCAGTACTACCAGTTGCTAAACATCACAATTTTAGTGAACTTTTGGGGGATTTATAAATAAATAAATAAACTCATCCAACTAGCAACATTATAGTAAATCAAGCACAAATTGTATTAAATAGGCTAGAAATGTATAGTAATTCAGTAGATTAAAGAAGAGCATTTGCTGTGAATTGCTCCATTTTTTATGTTCCCCCTTTTTGATAGTTCAGGGTGAGGAATTAAGCACAGAGCACAGAGAGCCCTCTTGTGTGCCAAAACACAGAATCGTCCTTCCTGCCAGACAGATCATAATTTACAGTCTTATCCATGTTTGTGTTGGTAGCTGTTGCTCTGTCTCTCTCATTTTTCTCCCTCTTCTTTCTGTCAGTTTCACCTTTATTGCATATTATTTTCTCATTTTTTGAGATGGCACATTTTAGACTGGTCGACGGGGGAAAAGGCGAATCTCTCTGTCTCTTAGTCCTTGAGTACTCATTTTTTCCACTCATTTCGACAGAGCAGTATACATACTGAATCCTCCTGCATCTGCCTGCAGAGTCGGTGTACAGATGACTGTACTCCTGCAGTGCTCCTCACTGACAAATAACTCAAAAACCTGCACAGCCGCTTAGTTTAATCCTACACAAACACTGAAGTATATACAGGGAGGCTTTAAAGAGAAATATAAACCAGAACAATCCATTTAATACTTAGATTGACTTAACATAAGGTGCAATACTGGTAAGTAATGCAATGGATCACCTGAGAAGGAAATAACTCTTACATTGACCAAAAATATAAATAAATAAACACTGATACATGTATTTTAATGATCTATTTCCAGTGATCTATTTATAATACATTTAAGAAATATTTTGGAACCAACTGACATACTACTTTTTATTATGAATTAAATAACTATGTTACATACAAAAGTGTTACTTATTAATAAGTAATAACCATAAATAAAACAAAAACGACATGATAAAATGAGTAGTGGCAGGCACATTTAGAATAGGCTAAACTGGATTCTCATGGAACGGATGTAAGAACAGCGGTATGTGTCTACGAGTCTGTTGTGAGCTTTGCAGAATTTTGTGTTAGAACTTAACGCACACATAAATACACAGTACACAAATATAAGTGATTAGAAATACACAATTAATAAAGGCATGTATGCTTGAATGCAGCATTGAATCTTTACACAGAAGCAGGCACTGGAGCAGGCAAAGACTGAGCCACCTCTGAGCAGCTTTGAGCTTTGTATGTCAGGGTTTATTTTAGGCTCACTTGTGTCTCAGGTCTCAAATGCCCTGCACACCATTTCAGACAGAGAGGAGCAAACAAAAGGAACATGTGTTTTGGAAGTTTCGATGACTTCTTACAAGCAATCCAATAAATCATTGAGGATTAATGATTGGGGGGAAAAGAGCACCCGCACAGAGCCATTTGTCCAAATCCACATGTGTAGCTCATTAGAGCCGATGGTTCTTTATAAACATCCTCTGATCTCACTAATATGTACTAGCACTTTGGGGATTTACCAAATTACACAACAGGGAAGGGGTGCATTTGATTATTTCTTTATTTTATTGTTTACTTGTTTCTTGTTTGGAAATCAGGTAATGTGAGCCATTCTTGCTCACTGCAGAGGTTTTGTTTCCATCTGTGATCATTGGGGAATAATCATAGCATAATCATTTTGGCATTGCTTGAATGGAGGCTGATGCACTCAGACTCTTAGTAATGGAGAACAAAATGCCCCCCCACTGTGTAGGTTGTTTTGTGCTGTATGGATACCGTTAGTAGACAACAGGAGAAGAGTCTCATGTTGAAGTTGTGCCAGGAAAGACTGACGAGTGGAAGATGAGGCAGCTCTGCACATAAAGAAGCGCATATATTACAACTGCCACTGATTATTGGACTCATATAAATGTAAATTTAAATTCTGATCTGACATTTCACATTCTTTTGCGTACACTGAACACATTTATCATATGACCTAGATGATCATACCTGAGTAAGTATTCAAGTAGAGTTCAGATTCTCTCTTTCTTGTAAGATCTTCAGAAAAGAGGGTAACTGCAGGACTGCAATGTGCGTGTATGTACATTCGTCTCAGAACATTTCCATATGGAAAATATATAAATGAAAAAAGGGGTTGTGAGGGAAGCAGTTGACCACAAAACAGCTGGAAAAATCTCCTCAGCACGTCTTCAACAAACAACTCCCATTCCTCCGATTCTCCCCGAGGAGATTTACCCCGTATTCCATCCCTCCCTCTGCCTGATTGCTGTGGACCTTTGTGCACAGTGAGGCAGATCTTTATCCATAATGATAGGTTATAGATACAGGTATATCATTTCTGCTGAGTGTGATTCAGTAGCTTTATGAACATATAGTCAAGTGAGCCTGTTTTCTGTCTCTATGTTTCATTAACATTCTTCTCGCAACACATTTTGAGCATTCATAATTCTCTAACTCGGTTTTAAAACTGTTTTTTGTAGTTGTCCTACGGTTGTTGTCTTAGTTACAGCATTTTTATTTACAAATAGATCTGGTTTTTAGTCTTTTAAATGGATTATTGAGCTTGATTAACTGATTCATTTGAATGTGTGGCTCTTTAACTATGCTTTCTTCCAGAGATCAACATGGCTCCTAGAATTGCATCACGAAGCTTTTTTAACTTAATGGACTTGTAAATCCAGAGGTTTATAGAACCGGGCAGTAGAGCAGCTTTCAGAAAAAAGCTGGAGTTAGGTCACCATTGGACTGATTTCCTGGAACATGTGTGTGTGATAAAGGAAAAACTTTAAGGGACCAAAGTCTTCATTAACCTTCTGATGCATCAGGGAGCTCGTAACCAGAAGAGATTTGCAAGTTTTCATGCTTGTCTAACCTAATCATTTGTATTCCCTGCGAATGAGTGCACCTGTTGATTGTTACATTCAACTTAGATTGGAACAGTGATAGCTTTGTAACGTTTGGTGACCTCACATATTGTCATCTGGCCCTCATCATTGGCGTTTCCACACCAGTAACAATTAAGCTATTTTCCAAACTTCAAAAAAATATTATAAAAGTGGTTTATATGTGTTGTATTCATAGACTTCTGCAGCCACAAGAAAGGGTTGTGTGAGAAACAGACCAATATTCAAGCCGTGGATGTGAACAAAGCTTCCAGGAGAGGAAGATTATCAATGAATAACAACTCAAATTGCGGTCTGTTCTTCACACTAAGCATTGTGTGACTAAAGAAGAACATATGTTATATTAACTGCTTTTATGGCATATTTGCTGTGCTTTTGTGGTCTTTTTGAAGCTTAAAAGTTTCAGTCATCTTCATAATTCTTCAGCATTTCTCCATTTGAGAATGAAAATCCGGTTTGGGATGACATGAGGGAGAGTAGATGGCAGAATATATATTTTTGGGTGAACTATTATTTTAATATGATGCTTGTTTTAATGAAGAGTGCGTGCGTGTGCCTGTTCTGTCAGTGGTCTTCTAATAGGCTCTGTAGAACATCATGTCGGTGTATTCTGTTTCATGGCTCCACTGGCCATGTTCCTCCAGCATCTGTATTTTTTATGAGCGTCTTGCTCAAAAGCTTCAGTAATTGAGTCTTATTACCCTGCAGAAAATTCCATGGATTAATGATGAAACAAATGTTCTCGCATAATTCTTCCCTCAAAAGATTAGAACTGGCCTGGAGTTCCAGTGCACGCAAGGTTCAGGGCATTTAAGTCAGTGCCCATTTTATCCTTGCCAAGCTGATGGCATGAATTCAGTCTAACCACAAAGGAACTGTGTGCAGCTTTCATTTCAGTCCAAGGGCGACATGATGACTTCAGTAGTATTTATGATGCATCCTGTGAGTCTCAGTCATAGTTTGGGAAGTATGATCATTTCTTGCAAGCTTAAACTGATGTTAAAGTTAATATGTTCTATGAAAAATTCTAGACAGTTAACATTACATATAGACCCCTGTTATTAAGATCATTAGCAGGGCAACAGTAGGGGAAGTTCTCCAGCAGCTGGCATCTTTCCATCCACTGGGGTTTAAGAGACGGCTAAGTGTGGAGTGAGAGAGAGAGACGGCCCCCTTGTAGTGGATATCTGTAGGAGGAACATTGGGGGAACCAGGTTCAAAGGGGCACAGGGCATCTGAGAAGAGGTACTGAAGACCATAAAATTAAAGCACTCATAAAGAATAGATGCTAGTGGAACGAATTCCAGTGTAGTGGAAAACAAGACTTCTTTCTTTCTCCCTGTGTTTCTCCACTCTAGTGCATGTTCTGCTCTGCATCTGTGCAGATTTTATTTACGGGAGTTTGAAGGAAAACTATTATTTAGAACTTCACTTCTGTATCAAGTATATGGTAGGGCACGCATCTGCAGCATAATGAAGATACATCATTGCAGTATTCCTTATTACCTTATGCTCACAGAAAAATACCAGACTGAGGGACTATTTGCCAATATTTAATGTTGTAAAAAAGCACATGTGTGTGTCTTGAAAAGTTTGTGTTGTGTGGGGTGTGTCTATTGGTGTATGGTGAAATGAAAGAATGCTGACAGTGTCTGTGCAGTGTCTGTAAAAATGATGAAAGATGGTTGTAAATCCAACAAAGCCGAGCAAACGAGGCTTTCCATGGCCAACGTCTGATGTGATCCTCTGTGATCCAAGACTTGGAGTGTATTTGAGAATCCATCTTCATACATCATATATGACATCACCGTTTTTGTGACAGTTTCCACAAAATGGTTTGTCTTTTGGTTTTCTTGGAATGTGCAGTTCATTAATGCCTTGGGCTTTTTAAAAGTGAACCGAGGATATAAGTGTGAGCTCACTCACCCTCTGAGGCTCTCTACAGGGGCCCTCGCAGGAAAGTAGCCCATCCTGATGCCGAAGCAGAACAGTTTCTGCTCAGTCTCACGCTCTGTCATGACCTTTCGTCATCACTCAGACATCCTCTTTAGGTAATCTATATGGAGCCGGGAGACATGTCTCTGACAATGAAGACCTCCAGTTCAAAGAGAGCACCCTCTTTTCAGAGTCCTGTCAGACACACCTCCTAGACTAATTGAAGAGAGAAGCATGCAGGGTGGCCATGTAGAGTCTGATATATTGTCTCAAATGAGGATGCTCACATTCTTGGCTTTCAGCTCTTGCATAAGTTCATGACACATTGCTGTTTATATTTGTAGTATTAAACTGAGACAAGCATGTGTCATTGCAAAAGAGAGAAAAATATAAACACATAAGCATTTATAGAAACTGCTGGGAAGTGAATGATAAATTCACATTGTAAAATAATACAATAATGTGTGTATTTATATCCATATCCATTTTTCACAATAATAATTGTTATTCTAAATTCTATGGAGGTTTCAACTCAGCAAATACAATTATGTTTTTAATATTTAATATGTCTCGATAATTTCACAGTTATTTATTCTCAGTTTTATTGGTTATACAGATTTCAACTCAGCAAATACACTTTAAGTTTTTAATAATATATTTGCTTGATTTAATTTTCTGCATTTTTGTGGCAGTTACATTTTATTTTATATCCTGTTTTGAACACACAAAACTGGACAGTGTTCTACCTTTACCCAATGAAGAGTACTTCTAAAGCAGTTTCTTTTAATAAAAATAGAGCAGCCATACCAAATGTAAATTCTCCACAATATAAAAATATTTACTCATTGTTCCAACAACAAGTATAATTTATTTGTCTTTATTTAATATAGCATGATATTATACCACCCCACAATCATATTCTGTCATTTTTAAGATTTTCTTGAGTTAGGGTTAGATACATTTAATGTACTTATTAATTAAGTTTATAATGACATTTAAAGTGTTCTAAATAAGTGCAATGATCTCATCACAGTCATTTTGATTTAGTTTAATCTAAGGTCCAGACTAATTCTAAAGTGTTTTGTAGCTTTCAGGAGCCCAGGTCTTTGATGACAAGCCCTGTAATGTGTGCTTTTAAGTGAAGGCGTGACGGGCTTGTAATTTGAGAGTCTGACCGGGGGTATTATTATCTAAACCTAGCCCAGAATCTGAACGGTCCAGATGTTCAAACAGACACAAGGAAGGACGGGGCGAGGGTCTGCTGATTTAGGCAGGAAAGCGGACAGGACAGTTGCAATATCAAACTAGAGACGGTTCTGTGTGATTGAGCTGTTTCTGTCGGGATTGCTCGGCATTTGACGCTCTGGACATGCGTGGAGCTGGAGCAGGAGGGCTTGTGTAAAGTTTGAACAGCAGAGCTGAAGGTACTGTTGACTGTGATAAGGTAGAGGTGGCTATGATGGCTTCCCCTCTGTTCCTACTGATTGTCTGTATGCTCTCATTGCGTGTCGGAGGGGCTTTCTTTTGGGGACCCCTGCAGCCAGAGATGTCCAACGGCACCTTTCATCATTATTTCGTGCCGGATGGCAACTACGAAGAAAACGACGATCCCGAGAAATGTCAGATGCTATTCAAAATGACCGACAATCGCAAATGCACCCTGAACGAGGACCAGGACTCGGTGATCCGGGACGATTTTATCATCATCAAGCGGCATATCGAGGACGCGGCGAGGGTGTTGGAGGGCATCGGCAAGAGCATCTCTTTCGACCTGGATGGAGAGGACAGCTATGGGAAATACCTGAGACAGGAGACGACCCAGATAACCGAGGCGTTTTCCAACTCCGAGAAGTCTCTTCTGGAGCTGGAGGTGAAATTCAAACAGAGCCAGGAAAACGAGCTGAAAGAGGAGCACAAGATCAGCGACGACTTCCTCAGCATGATCGTGCACACGCGCGACGTCCTGAAGGAGACTCTGGACATCTCGCTGGGCCTGAGGGACAAGCACGAGCTGCTGTCGCTCATCATCCGGAGTCACGGGACCCGGCTGAGCCGTCTGAAGAACGAGTACATGAAGGTGTAGAGGAGTCTGCCTTCTGGAGCTTACCCAGGAAAATCTCATCCGACACCAAGGCATTTTAACATTTTTCCTTCAAATTAAATAGGCTAGTAATTTACTTCTTACTTGTTTTGAGTAAATAGCTAATTTTCCCAATAAAATTGTCCCAATTGTCCTTATTTAATAATACTGTAATCTGCACGTAATTATTCGGTTCAGATTAATTTCTATGAGGCATTAGGGTCTATCTTATCTGTTATTAGTAATATATACCATCTCACTATAGTTACAGAACGCACACTGGTCTAATAAATAGGTAGTTTGTATGTAGGCTATTCAGTTAGTACTACGAAGCTGAAATATAGCCTGCATTTGTGACCCTGGACCACAAAACCAGTCATAAGGGTCAATTTTGGGATATGGATATTTACATATCATCTGAAAGCTGAAAAATAGAAAAGAAAATTCGATCATTTTGATCCATACAATGTATTGTTTGCTATACAAATATACCCGTGCTACTTATGATTGGTTTTGTGGTCCAGGGTCACATTTGAATAGTTACAAGAACTAGAGTAAATAGTTAATAGTTACTATGAAAACTGGACTAGATACAGATACCAGCAAAAACGTAAACACATACTAGTCAGAAGTGAATTGTTAATGTCTGAACCACAGATCCCTATAGAATTCACTGGAACATTTTTGAAAATATTTGGAATTATTTCTTGTCACTATCACCATAGTGAGTAGTAGAAAATACTTAATATTAGATGTAAAATGTATCACTATTAGATTGCTTACTAAAATAAATTCTCATAACATAACAATATACTATTTATTTTGAAGGAAAAAATGCTATTTTCTCTGTAACTACTTGGCAAAAGTGATGCAGCTATTCTGTGCAATAAATGAAAGCCAGTTTTCACTTAATAGCGGCAATCATACATGATGGACAGCCGTTAAATGCTTTAAACTTGTCAATACTGCCCTTAAGTTCTAGTCATTAATGACATTTGCAGCTTATAACTACACGACTGGAATCTCAGTCTAATATAAAGGCTTTAGCTCTCAGAGGAGACAAAGAAAACACTGAGTTAGAGTCAGCATTGAGTTTCACACTATTTTCTCAGATAATGATGTAGGGTGTATTTGCATTTGCTCATTTGCATTGGCATTACTTGAATGTTTCAGAGAAAATTCATGTTGGTTAAACAGAAGGAATATAGTTTTCATTGTACAAATGTTAGCTGTCATATTAATATTTAGTTTATATAAGAGCATGTACTTGGAATAGTTTTTAACATTCAGTCTGACAAGCCTCCCAAAGATAATGGCATGAACATATTAAAAACACATTTTTATTATAATTTGTTTCTATGATAGACTTGGAGGAATAAAAATACATTTGCTCTTCTTTGTACATGTAATTACGTTTTGTGCACCCTAAGAAATCTATATATTTTATAATGAGCTTTTAAAATAGTAAACTGTGAGTTTATATTTATGAAAAAGCGTAACTGTATTCATTTTATGAAACTGTACATGTAACATTAAGTATTCTTGTAATCCTCTGAGAAGTAATGGGAAAAGGACAATCTGGGATGACATATTTCAGACAAACCAAGATGACTGCGGGCAGGATTATTGGACTTGAAGCATTCTATCATGTGTAGTTCCATTCCTGAGATGCAGTATATGTTGTGTATATTCCTTTTGTAATAAAAATCTTCAAGATAGTATCTGTGTGAGTGCAATAAATGCATTGTTCTAAAACATTCCAGAAAAGATTTAAAGTAATACAGGTACATCTCAATAAATTAGAATGTTGTGGAAAAGTTAATTTATTTCAGTAATTCAACTCAAATTGTGAAACTTGTGTTTTAAATAAATTCAATGCACACAGACTGGAGTAGTTTAAGTCTTTGGTTCTTTTAATTGTGATGGTTTTGGCTCAATTCACAATCTCAACAAATTAGAGTACTTCATAAGACCAATAAAAAAACATTTTTAGTGAATTGTTGGCCTTCTGGAAAGTATGTTCATTTACTGTATATGTACTTAATACTTGGTAGGGGCTCCTTTTGCTTTAATTACTGCCTCAATTCGGCGTGGCATGGAGGTGATCAGTTTGTGGCACTGCTGAGGTGGTATGGAAGCTCATGTTTCTTTGACAGTGGCCTTCAGCTCATCTGCATTTTTTTGGTCTCTTGATTCTCATTTTCCTCTTGACAATACCCCATAGATTCTCAATGGGGTTCAGGTCTGGTGAGTTTGCTGGCCAGTCAAGCACACCAACACCATGGTCATTTAACCAACTTTTGGTGCTTTTGGCAGTGTGGTCAGGTGCCAAATCCTGCTGGAAAATAAAATCAGCATCTTTAAAAAGCTGGTCAGCAGAAGGAACCATAAAGTGCTCAAAAATTTCTTGGTAAACGGGTGCAGTGATGTTGGTTTTCAAAAAACACAATGGACCAACACCAGCAGATGACATTGCACCCAAATCATCACAGACTGTGGAAACTTAACACTAGACTTCAAGCAACTTGGGCTATGAGCTTCTCCACCCTTCCTCCAGACTCTAGGACCTTGGTTTCCAAATGAAATACAAAACTTGCTCTCATCTGAAAAGAGGACTTTGGACCACTGGGCAACAGTCAAGTTCTTCTTCTCCTTAGCCCAGGTAAGACGCCTCTGACGACAACTGTAGCCAAATTCCTTGACACGTCTGTGTGTGGTGGCTCTTGATGCCTTGACCCCAGCCTCAGTCCATTCCTTGTTAAGTTCACCCAAATTCTTGAATCAGTTTTGCTTGACAAACCTCATAAGGCTGCGGTTCTCTCGGTTGGTTGTGCATCTTTTTCTTCCACACTTTTTCCTTCCACTCAACTTTCTGTTAACATGCTTGGATACAGCACTCTGTGAACAGCCAGCTTATTTGGCAATAAATGTTTGTGGCTTACCCTCCTTGTGAAGGGTGTCAATGATTGTGTTTTGGACAACTGTCAGATCAGCCCGTGATTGTGTAGCCTAGTGAACCAAACTGAGAGACCATTTTGAAGGCTCAGGAAACCTTTGCAGGTGTTTTGAGTTGATTAGCTGATTGGCATGTCATCATATTCTAATTAGTTGAGAGAGTGATTTGAGCCAAAATCATCACAATTAAAAGAACCAAAGACTTAAACTACTTCAGTCTGTGTGCATTTAATTTATTTAATACACAAGTTTCACAATTTTAATTGAATTACTGAAATAAATGAACTTTTCCACGACATTCTAATTTATTGAGATGCACCTGTAGTTGACCGAAAAATGAAAACTCATTCATCCTTAACTCAGACTTATGTTGTTTAACATAGTTTATTTTAAAGCTTTAAAGCTTTCCAAATAGTTCCAACACTGATGTCAAAACTATTCAGAGGCCTCACAGTTTTGAATTTCCATTTGTCTATTAAAAAAAATATATTGAGATGACATATTATGAATTAAAGTCATACAGGTTGATGCAGAGCTATTAAGGTATGTTATAAAAGCGTGATAGTACTCTAAGCATATGCAGGTGTCACGTTGTTTCATGTTAAAACACTGAAACAGCTGTTGCAGGACACCAGCCTCCCTGACATGGTTGGAGTCCTCCTCATAAACATGCATTACAAGACAGCCAGAGTAACTGTTGCTGTAGAGGGTGATCTCTCAGTTGGTTGTGTGTGTGTGTGTGTGTGTGTGAGAGAGAGAGAGAGAGAGAGAGAGAGAGAGAGAGAGAGAGAGAGAGAGAGAGAGAGAGAGAGAGAGAGAGAGAATTTTAAATTGATAAGGGAAATGTATGTATTTATATTTTATTTAAATTGTATTATAATTATATTTGTATTAAACAAAAAATTATAAATTCTGAACATAAAAATACTGGTTATTTATAAATACACTCCAGACTGTGTTTTATTTGGTACTTACTGTATTTGGCAATCAGTCATTAAAGATGTGCTAGCCTGATAATCATAATCATCATATGCATGTCTATCTGTGACATAAATATTGTAATTATTATGTAATATATGTATTATATGTCTGTCTGTCATGGACACAGGCCTACTTCATACTGTACGATATATAATCATTTAAATTTGTATGTAATTAATAAATAATATAGGCTATATTTAAATAGGATGCAGTATAGTAGGCATTGGGAACAGTGTAGTAGCCTATGTCCACATAACAACTGCAATAAAATGTAATTACAAAAACAAGCAACGAACAGAAGTTGTTTAGCAAAGCTGCACGTAATTCAGATCCAGTGGCGCACACAGCACACATCACGATGATTACAGTGTGTGTGTGTGTTTAGCAGCAGTGCTACAGTGCATCTGACCCTTCACCCACTTCCAACACTGTGAGTTCTCACGCTTCTCAGCACTATATAAGGCTGAAATAACCGAGCCTACTTTACCCACCGCTCCACGGTAAGTGCCGTTTCTGTTTTCCTCATTTCTCGTCATGTAAATAACTCAAATGAAATTCAGCGGCTGGGCTGCATTTAGTAAACGGGACGTTCGCGTCTATCAGCCTGATGAATGAAATATAGCTTTGTCTTGTTGTGTTTGTTTTAAGAGTCATAATGTGATTTCCTCATGTAATATTTTATGAATGGAAACTTCTAATCTAGACCTCCTTTAGTCAGTCAGCTGCTCCAGAGATCATTTACTAAAGCGCGCTACAAAGAGGGCGAGTGCTAAAAATACCCGGAAACAACATTTTGTAATGCACATTTAGCTATCAAGTCTAAATAAAAACAATACATGTTGTAGTTGAATTGGTTATTATTTCATGGCAAGTGCAGTGTTTGTGTGTGTGTGTACATGCTGTCGTAACGCTGGTGGCGGTAATGTGTTTGTTTGCAGGGGAAATGATGAAGTGGTGACCTTTCACCTACTTCCGTGTTCCCTGAGACACATGAGCTAAGGTGCTTGCACATTACATAACCAATGCTCAAAGGTCTGTTTAGGGTACACTGATTATATATACAATGATTGTTGGTTTGCTGCCCGAGAGAAGAAACCATATTTTCAGATATTAATCCCTATTTGTAATGTGTGTAAAAAATAGTAAGCATTGTATTATAAAGAAACATGTTGGCAAAAATGATTAATTGGTATTTGTAAAGGCAAAAAGTCTATCTTTGTATGAAGGTGACATACCTTTTTCTAGACATTATTAGAATAATACATTGTTAGATAGAATCGTATATAAAGAAATTGTGGCTGCCAAGAGAACAAAATAGCTGGGATTAATGGATCAATAACACTGATAGTTGACATTCCAAATGTACTAAAACAATTTATGACTATCAATATTGTTATTATGATGACTATGAGACTTTGAGCAGTGGATACGGATTCATATATCAATTTGGGTTTTGTGGTTTAGCCTATTTGAAATTGTAGTAAATGAACTGTTCATGTTTTATTGTTTAGGTTAAAAGGCGCAACCCAAAGGTTGCCTTAATATTTTCTGTAAAACTGTACACATGAAATAGTCCATTTATTCCTATAGTTCGAGTAGAATCGAAGAGCATAGTTCAGCAAGTCATAGTTTTATTAGTATGGCAGTGCTGAAGTCATAAGATCACCTTAGACCCAGATTAGTTTTTATCTTGGTTGCTTTGATGTAATACTGTTTGTATTAGTGTTGTCAGTCATGCGCCCTTACAGTCATTCAGATAATTCAGTTCTGGATGACGTCATTGCATTAATCATTTATCAAGAGCTATCTCATCCTTTGGGCTGTCAGGTAAACTTTGACAGTCAACAAATCAGTGACTTGCCTTCTGTAGAAGAGCAAAACAAATACAATTTAATTGAATATTAATAAAAAAAATCCATAAAAATAAAAACTCTGAACTAGCTTCTGATTTTATTGGGAACAAGCCTAATGTGAAGAGAACACACACTTACAAATTGTAATTTATGGTTCTAATACACTATCCAAACGTTCAAAAGTTTGGAGTCACTAATAATTTTTTATTTAAGCAATTAATATGTTTACTCGGCAAGGATTCATTAAATAATCAAGTGACAGTAAAGTAAATTTCACAAAAGATTTCTATATCAAATATATGCTTTAAAAAAAAATATTAATCAAAGAAATCTTGTAAAATGTATCATGATTTCCACAAAAATATTAAGTAGCACAAATGATTACAACATTTATATAAAGAAGAAGTAACTTGAGCACCAAATCAGCATATTAGCAAGAATGGTTTCTCAAAGATCATGTGACACTGGAGTAATGGCTGCTGAAAATTCAGATTGGCCATCACAGGAATAAATTACATTTGTAAATATATAAAATACAAAACAGTTGTTTTAATTGTGATAATATTCCACAATATTCCTGTTTTCACTATATTTTGATAAAAAAAGGCAGCCATGATGAGGAGAAAGGGAAGTCTTTCAAAAACATAAGAAAATCTGACCAACCCCAAACTCTTGGAACTCTTTATTATGTCAAAAGATTACTTTTACAGCTATTCAGTGATTTATTGACTGAAAATATAACTCAGATCATTTTTATGGTAATCAATATTTATTTATAAAAAAAGTCACAAAATGTGACATTACTAAAGAGTGACAAATGTATCTGGAGTTGTATGATAGCAGTTTGCTGTACTATGTTTACTTGACACACCTGTGTGCTGCTCACATCAGTCATATTCACCGTTTACAGCAGCACATTTAGCTGCGGTGACTCATCTCATTTTAGTGGCTGTTATATGAACGCAATAACCTCTTACTTTCTGTGTCCTCAGACTAGTAGCAGCTACTCACAAATCAGCATGTTATCCTATCTTACTCGCTGGGTGTCCAGAGGTGCTTCCCAGGCACTAAAGGGGCAAGCAGTCGGCCTCAACTGGTCAAGACACCTCATATTGGGAATCAGACACTGGCGGCGACTCCTCTGCCCTTCACTGGGGGGAGTCCAGGAGCAAGGCAGGCCCGGGCACTGGACCAGAAGAGACTACTGCAGATTGATTGGGATGATGGGAGTTGTAGTTTGTATCCATTCACCTGGTTAAGGGATAACTGCCAGTGTCCTCACTGCACGCTGCAGTCAGCACAAGCACGCAGCCTGCTGTTCTCAAATCTAGATGTGCACATCGGAATGGACCAAGTACAGCTGATGGACAATAAGGTTGGTTTTGGTCAGCAAAGCTTAAAGGGATAGTTCATGCTAAATAGAAATGTGTCATCATTTACGTATTCTCATGTCATTCCAAATGGATATGACTTTCTTTAGCGAAACACAAAAGAAGATGTTTTGCAGAAAGTCCATGCTGCTCTTTTTGATACAATAAAAGTGGAAGGGGAATAGAGCTGTTGCATTCCATAAATATTGCATTGTGCTATATTTTTAAAGCTTGATGGCCCTATTACATTTTTATTGTATGGCAAAGAACAGCCTAGGCCTGTTCACACCAAGAATGATGACTATAAACTATAACTATAACTATTGTATTATCATCCACACTAACACACAGTAACGTTCTGTTTATTGTAAGAACGTGCTGCTGTTTTGTCATCTGCCACTTTAAATGAAGGGTAGATTCAGATCGTTTACATTTTAATTTTTGGATGAACTATTCCTTTAAACCTGACTCTGTGTTAAAACATCATGAAACAGGCAACATTCAGTCATTTAAATAGGAATCTATATGAGCAGGGTTTTTTGTGAGGGTGAAAGATTTCTCCATACAGATTTCTCATCATGTAAATTCATTGCATTGACCAACAGAAAGCTGCTTGAAACTGATTTCTGTGTGAGATGTGCTTCACACATTGCTAAAATAAGGATAATAGACAGTGGACCTTTTTTGCTATTGTGAGTTTGCGACTGCACCGAAACACTGTATATCTGCTGTAGTACTGTAATATTGCTGGTTAAGACAGTTAGGAAGTTTGGTAGAGGCTCCAGCATGCAATACTATGCTAATGAGCAGATATTTCCCAAAAGCAAATATGGTCGCAAGTTCTGTCATTACCTATAGAGTTGGAAGTTAGCTAACGATGGTTTGGGAACGCACCTCTGGTCTTTTTTCACCAAGTCATTGTCTAATAGTCCTCAACCCTGTTTTTCTGAAACTCATTGTAGGTGTCCATTACTTGGCCCGATAAGCACAGCAGTGAGTTTGATCCTGACTGGCTGAAGAAACGGTGTTTTTCCTCTGAGGCAAGACAGGCTCTGCAAGAGGAGCTCTTCCTTAACGGTGAGTTAATTGTGATCTATCAGTCCTCACTGCCATAATATATGTATTAGCCATGTCTCTTTTTTAGCTATACATCTCTAATCTTTCTATGATTTATATGGCTATTATAAAATATTATAATGTATTTTATATAGCAACCTGGAGATTTTATTTTCTGTACTGTATAAAGCTGCAGTTCAGTTATGCAGCCAAAACACTCTCAGCCTGCTGTTGTCATTATTCTCTCGATGTGCCGCTTGAGTGTATGAGGTGAATCTGCCTTATATTTGTTGATATCCTTCTATAACCTTGTCCCTATTAATGCACACTTTGAATTGAAATAATTCATTTTTTTAAATAAAATGAAGTTTTGTTTTTAGTTTGAGACCATTTTTAGGATAGCTTCATATATGGTTGAAATGCACTCATGTAGACTAATATTTGTCCAATAGTTGAATTAATGTGTGGTCTGGACAGCAGGCACTTCTCCCCAGAATCTCCCCTGAATGGAAAGACTTTTTCCACTTCCTGCCACATGGAATAGAGATTTAAGGCCATTTGAGAAGAGTGAGCTGTTGTGCTTACACCACTCTTGAGGGATGCTGTGGTTGGAGCAGACTGAACAATGTGTCTACCAGAACAAGCATCCAGCACATATTTGTGTGTCCTGAGATTTTAAGATTACATTTTCAAAATGAATGCACATCACTGGGGCTTTGTAAGATACTTTGTTTATTTTAGTTTACTGTTGTTTTTAACTTTGTGATTTTCTTTTTTGAAGTTGAGGAAATGATGCTGTTGTTTTGTTTAAAGGCACAAAAGGCATCCCCCTGTGCCCCTTAAATCAGTGAAAGACAAGTAATAAATGTCCACGGTTTAAAGCGTAGACTACACATTACAAGTGTCTGCTTCTAGCTGAGGTGTAAAACACACAAGGCTTGCATGTGTTTAACAAATCTCCTTAACTGGCACATAATATGACAGTTCTGCCCCTTGTTTTGTTCTGCCCCATATAAACTGTCTTCAAACTGCTTGAACGAGGCCTGTAAAGCTCTCACCTTGCTATAATGCGTCTGTCTTGGGCAGTAATGTGACATTAGCCATTTCCTGGCAGGTTAGCACCATTTGTAGACAACTGATGTGTCCTTCATGGAGTTACTCAATTTCTCTACAAATGAGAAGGACCATTTTATGTCCATTTCTAACTCCAAGTTTTATATTGATGCAGTGTAAGTGGCTTATTTTTGTGGTATTTCTTTTAGGTGAGGCCAAATTGATGTGTAAAAGTATTACAATTTAAAAGTTTTTAAAAGATAAGGATACATTGATCCTTGATCAAAATTTACATTTTTTTTGTGCTTTTCTGTTGAACTTGTTTAATTTCCACAAAGCAACAGAACTGTTTTAGTATCATTTTAAGAAATTTGATATTTCTAAAGGATCATGTGCCACTGGCTTGACCATTGGCTGCTGAATTCAGCTTTTTAATCACAAAAATAAAAAGCATTTTAAAATATACAGTAACATTAAAATAGAAAGTTATTTTAAATTGAAATGATTGTCGCATCTCTTATGCTTAACATATACAGAACATATGAAGATGTTTGAGCGAATGGGTAATTAGGCTGAATTAGGTCACACTAGTATATCTCACACAGGATTTTTATGACCCAGTGAACTGATTCACTTAAAGGAGTTTTTCTAGTGTGTCTGTAGTGTCTCATTTACAAGAGGGCACAAGTGTGCTTTAATGCGGTCACAGCATGTCCTGGTTCAGCTGACATCATGCATGCAATGACATCATGATCCTTCAGAGCACCAAGACCACATTGTTCCCGTCTAAGTTCAAAAACAGCAAAACAGTCACATTGCTGCATTAGATGAAAAACAGTTCCCTCTTCCCACACAGAAAAAGACCACACTGGCACAGGCCAAAGATTAAGATTACTTAAATAACAGTTGAAGGAGTTCTGTTAAAACCTTATTTTTCCAAACGGCTTATGGAAAACTAATGGCTTGACTCAAAAGAGGTGTCTTACTTCATTTTCTTGAGAAGTGCATGGGATGAGAACTGAATATGCTGTGCACATGCAAATTGAGTTACTATATATATATAATCAAATAAATCTATTTTCCATATCCCATTTGGAAATGATCTCTGTAAGTGGTTTGTACTCTGCTTGTGAGCTTCTGTCTGTCCTGTTCTTAGTGAATTCTGCTCTGTGCTGAGCTCTCAGTAGGGACTCTGTTGACAGAGTTTGCCTGGACGTAGCTGCTTGCCAGCTACAGCAGCCACGGCTTCACATTACCATAGCTGGAAAAATCACAGAGCGATGCTGAAGGAAACGGTTCAAGCACACATAAGCTGACACATTTCTTTTCCGGCATGTCTTTGTGTGCATAAATGTGCGTTTCCATCTGTTTTAGAGACTGAAAGGGTCATTGAAACATAATGTAAATTTGTATTAAAGTGTCTCAACTGGACAGAATGATAGCATGATATTAATCTCTGGCTCTGAATCCAACATTAGCACTGCCAGTATGTCAGTGAGACAGAGAATATTACACATTACACGCTTATAAGAGCTGAACATTACTGACCTGGACTGACTGAACCACTTCACCCTGGGCCCAGTGCCCAGCTCACTCGCTTTCTCTCTCTTTTTGATCAAATTCATACCAGAACCTCAGTATTGCTGTGAGATTGTGGGTGAATTTTCTGCCTTGTGTGTCAGTCAATTCTGGTTTTGTTTGGATTAACTCGATTGCACATTTATATGATTGCATATTCCTAGTTCAGTCAGTGTATATCATGACTAATTTAGCAACATGGTTTCCTCTCTCAAGGTTACATCTGTTTTCAATTCATTTTGGCACCTTGAAACAACACATTTTATTATAACTATGGTTGGCATCAACAAAATACAATTTTAGTAGTCTGCTGTGTGGCCTTCAGCTTCTGAAGCTGAAATAGCAGCATTTTTAGGTGAGTCCAGCAAATGCATTCAGTAGTAAACAAACGGCCATGTTCTATTCAGATGTTTCATCTCAGTGCCTCTAGTGATGCTGTAAGGATGAAAGAACCTCAGATACTTTGAACTCCTGAGAAACAGACAATATAAACATGCACGGGCATCTTCGAGACCCCCTACAGAGGGGAGGTGTGGGAAACTTCCTTCCCTTCTGTCCATTTGTTCCTTCTTAAATCCCTTCACCCATCATTCCTTCTACTCCGTCTGCTCAAATGGTCAAGTTTATAATGTTCTACATGAATGCAAGTGATATTTACAGTCATGTTTGGTATCATTTGAATTGTCTCAGGGTGTCTGGTACAATGGTCTCATTCTTACAAGAAGTCAACTAAAAGGTAATACAGATCCTTGAGTTTAGATATTTTGCACACTGTAGTGGGTGGGTCAGTGCCTTTCATGCTAATTACCTTCTGTCCCAAAAGGATAACTCTACTTGATCAATGGAAATTCCAATTGTTAGTTCCTGTCTCCATTCTGGGGGATGTTTATCTTGGTCAGAGTACTTCAGGGAATCTTGCAAGAAGATCAGGGCGATTCTGTAGCCAGAAGCCCGTAGTGTGGTGTGTCTCTATACTTCACACTATGTATTTCTATAAAGTCAGGTATGCATCTTTTACTCTTAGATTTATCTTTGAGAATTTGATGTTTTGTATTGATATGATTTGATATCTCTGAATTGGCTATGTAATTGGCATAATACATACAGTATTTACCTGACTGATAATAAATTGTTACATTTGATCTTATTCTGTTTACTCTGTAGTTATTGACTCTAGTGGATTATGTTGTATCCTTGTTAAGAGACATTAGCACACGAATGAACGAGTAAATATAAAGTAAAGGGTTAACTAGAAGAATCAAATATCAGAAGAATACGAATTGGAAATAGACAAACAACCAGATTAGTCAGATTAGAATTTATCCTACATTTAATAACTTTAAGTGCTGAAAAGACTGAACATGCAGGAAACCTTCATCCACCATTGGATACCTTCTTTGGGCCAAATGTGTGGACCTTACCATGCCAAACAGAAACGCTTTCTAATAGGTTTCTTAAACATTCTCCCATCTTTCATCGTTCAAATTTCAAGCCCTCATTTAACTCCACTGCTTTACCTTTATATGTATTGTTATGAGAATGTTTGTTACGAGCCACAATGAGACGGCTCTCATATTTGTGCTCATCACCATAGACATCCTGCATGTGTGTCAGCTGTGGTTAAATAAATTGTAGATGCTCTTTCCCTTCCAAGTAAAGTTTGCTGAGTTGGCATTGTGGCTTCTACCTAGAGGTCTGGGATATACAAACTTAATTTATCCTGTTGATGTATGACTACCTCTGAGATAATATACTTCTGAGAAATATGACGCCCCTACATGCTCATCGTCATGACAAAGTATCTTGAGGGGAGGATCTGTGCCAGGTGGAAATATGCTACCATTTCATTTTTTGTTTTCTCTGTTTTTAAAAGTCTCTTATACTCACCAAGGCTGCATTTATTAGATGAAATCAGTATTATAGTGGAATATTATTATACAGTAATTTAAAATAACTTCTTCTGTTTAAATATAAATACATTTTAAAATGTAATTTCTTTCTGTGATGGTAATAACTCCAGTCTTCAATGTCAACTGATCCTTCAGAAATAATGATAATATGCTGATTTGGAGCTCAATGTTAAAAACAGCTGTGTTTTCAGGATAACAGTTTGAATTAATCACACTTTTATAGCATTATAAAAGTATTTACTGTCACTAATACATCCTCACAGAATAAAAGTCTTCATTTCATATTTTTTCTTTCTGGCCCCAGACTATTGAATGATACTGTGACTCAGTTGTAGAGCATTGCGTTAGCAGCGCAAAGGTTGTGGGTTCAATTCTTGGGGAACACACATACTGACAAAAAAATTAATAGCCCCCGAATGCAGTGTAAGTCGCTTTGGATAAAAGCATCTGCTAAATGCATAAATGTAAATGTGTAAATGACTTCTTAAATCAGGAAATAATCGGTCAGGAGTTCTTTTCTTTCACTTGCTGGTCCTGAACTATATTTATCTCTGTATTGTAATCTGTGAAAAAGTCTCCAGTGGAACAGTTTTCTAAACTGAGAGAAGCTGAGAAAGAGGTGCGGGGCTGAAAAATGCTTCTACAGCAGAGAGGTCCAAGCAGTGAATTACAGACAGAAGTACAGAACGCTTGGTCTCACATGCACACTTCTCTAGAGGATCCGTCTGTGAAAGTAGACATAAGAAGAAGAGTTTTCCAGCAGTACTCCTTCAAACAAGCAGGCCCTCACACAGTGTTCTGACCAATGTGTTCTGGCCTTAACCCTGACACTGACCCACACACACTGACAGACAGACGCACAGACAGACAGACAGACAGAGAGACAGACAGACAGACAGACAGACAGACAGACAGACAGACAGACAGACAGACAGACAGACAGACAGACAGACAGACAGACAGACAGACAGACAGACAGACATTATTTTAATACACTTGGTGGTTGTAGGTGCAAAGTTTCTATCATGTGTTTATTTGCATTGTAAATCAGGGTGCTTAGAAAATGAGTAACAGAGATAAGAAAGATAGAGAGAGAAACATGTTTAGCTTGAAAAGGATTTTAGCTACTTTTTGAGTAATTCTGACATCTTTCCCACATAATTATATAGACTTTACTTGACTTTGCTTTTTAATTTAACACTGGACCTTCTAATGCAGTTTCCTGAGCTAGAATTTTTTGTGGGGGAACTTCAAGAGGTTCGTTAGCTGTAAAAAAAAAAAAAATTGATCAAATCATAAAACTATGAAAATTAGGATTCTGTTTCTTTACTCTTCATGACACTAGACACCGTGTCTAAGTGTTTTATAAAACTAAGTGTTATTTCTCTGTGATGTTTTGTGTTGTGCATTGTAATGTTTATTTATATGCACATCTGTGTTTCAGAGCGTGACTATTGGGATTCAAGTCTGCAGATCCCAACAGCTGACTTTCAGGAAGTTCTACATGATGACAAGGCTGCCCTGGCCTGGCTAGAGGCTCTGAGACGCATTGGCATTGTTTACCTGAGGGGGGCGCCGGCTGAGCAGGGCCAGGTGGCCAGACTGAGTCAGAGGATTGGCTATCTGCGCCTCACCTTCTACGGGTATGGACTATAGCTTTGGCAGCACTGTAGTTAAAGCAATTAAATTACTATTTTTAGATAATCATAAAGATCTAACCCTTTAGTATTACAGTCATTTTACTACTGCAGACTTGGAAACAGTGTAGTAATAGGACTCATTCTTATACTGACAACTAGTATTACTACTTACCCAGTGATCAGGAAGTTTCTTTAACTAACTGCCTATTTGCGTAGTGCAAAATAAATGCAAACATATTTAGTCTGTCACTGGAAACTATATGAAAAATAATTATGTACATTTCAAACCTGGTCAAACAGCAATTACAAACTCAGTGGTAGTACTGTAAGTTTCTCAAATATATAATTTCAGAAATGTTTTAACTGATTTTGAACATCTGTGACACTGTGTTTATACCAAAAAATGTGCAAAACTACCATTTATGCCAGAACTGCTATTCTCACTCCAAGATCTACAAAGAAAGACAAATAACCTGCTGCAAAGGGCACAAACCCATCATTCATGGAAAACGAAATATGGTGCGATGAGTAATGTGGTCTGATCTTCCACCCTAATGCGTTACATCTGTACAGGTTTATAATTGAAGGAAATGAAAAGTCCCTCAACCCACAATGTCTGTTGAAAGCATGGTAGGAGATGTGTAGTAGTCATTGCACCCGTCTCGTAAGGTCTCAACAGCCAATGAATACAAGGCCATTTTAAAGGACCAGGTGCATTTTATAACCATTTTTTTTTTTTTTTTGGTGTTGGTAGTTTGGGGTCAGTAAGAATGGTTAAATAATGTTTTTGAAAGTCTCCTAAGCTCGCCAAGTCTGCGTTAATAAAAAAATACAGCAAAAACAGTAATATTGTGAAGTACATTTTTTTTGGGTTAAAGTATGTTTTAATAATATTATGTAAATTAATAATATTACATAATATTAATTGTCCATTTTGATGCACTTAATGCTTCCTTGCTTAATAAAAGTATTAATTTCTTTAAAAAAAAAAACTTACTGGCCCCAAACTATATATATATATAGCTAGTTTTTTAAGGATGGGCCTTTAGCATTTAAGAAAGATTAAGATTAAGCAATGAAATTACCGTACCTGCCATAATACTTGGTATTTATTTGCTAACAGGTATTTCAGTTATTTTGCCCATCCCTGAGAAGAATAATGGTTGCATTATCTCTAGTCTTCAAGTCATATCTCTGTTTCTGCCACACACATCTTCTGTCTACACAGCCAAGGATCACTGTCTACACCAGTGATCCTCACATCTGGCTCGCGAGATCCACTTTCCTGCAGAGTTTAGCTCTAACCCTGATCAAACTCACATACCTGTGATTTTTCTAATGATTCTGAAGACATTGATTAACATGCTCAGGTGTGTTTGATCAGGGTTAGAGCTAAACAGAGGGTTTTTCTCGGCTGGAAAGTGGATCTCGCGAGCCAGATTTGAGGATCACTGGTCTACACCACCCTTTGATGAAAGCATTTCATGCTGTAACTGTTGGCCAACAATCAGAACAATGTTCTGTTTCAAAGAAAAAGAAAACTGCCTCTGACGGCATCTGAATGAATAGGAAATGATGTGAAAGAGCTTTGCTTTACACTCAGTTAAACTTGTTCCATTGCTCTAGACTTACTGAGCCCATTTTATTAACCGAAGACCATTGAGATTTTGATTTATTTTCTTGCCAAACACCAAAGTCTCTCACAAGATCATGCAGAGAACAGTAAGGATGAGTGAATGGAAACCACAGCCTAGAACAGACAGATAGAGGAGCTGGAGAAAAGAGACAGAACCGAGACAGACACACCGTGAGCTTCTGGCTCGAATCACAAATCCACGCATGAACTCCCTCTCAGCTGACACCTGTTAACTGACAGGCTGAACGATTTAACACCGCACTAGACCCAGGAGCTCGCTCAAACTGGCCAAAAAGCAGCTTCACCTGACCCAGACTGGAACAAAAAGCACTGCATCTGCCAAATCAAGACTTCACTGGCTAGGGATCCTCAGACTGAAGAGGAGTGTGGTGTGTCTGACATGGAGTATCCTGGTGTCTAATATCTCATTGTCTTCTTGATACCACTAATCTGCCTCATTTCCTTTTTAAAATCCATACATACTCCTCTCCTTTCCTTTGATTTCAATTTGATAACAGGGGAAAATCGTTTTTTTAGAAATCGAAAATTAATCTAGTTTTGTGCTACCAAACTTGCTTTTTGGGGGCACAAAGTAAATCAAGTTTTTTTTAAGTGTCTGAAGAACTCTATTGAATCAAAAGGGCTTGTTCTGGATAAGCAAGCAGTGATCAAACATGTCTGTAACATTATATAATCCATATAATGCTTTTTTATCGTTTGTTAGTCTTCCAAGAAACAATAAAAAGCTAATATGGATTATATAATGTCACAGACTTTTTTTATTTGTGTTTTTATTTTTATTTGTGTTATTTGTAAAATATCAAAGAAAAGAAACAAAATTGAGTAAGACTTGCGTTCAGATTCAGTTAATTTTAAACTGAGGGTAAAAAATAGCAATTTTGAGAATGGGGAAAATGGGGAAAATATTTAAGATATATAAAAACTAGTGGTGGGCCGTTATCGGCGTTAACGTGCTGCGTTAACGTGAGACTCTTATCGGCGATAAAAAATATCGCCGTTAATCTATTCTCAAAGTTGGGTTGGGAGCTGGGTCTATACTACGCAAGCTATGATGACTTTCACCCTGATATTTTAGCGGATGTATACCTAGCCGAATTGCACTGTAGGGGGCGAGAACGAGTCTTGAACTAGAGGCTCGCAGTCCGTGATGGACAGATTGTTAACGGCTGGTCTATGTGGTAATACAATCGGGCACGACATCCAAACGCCACCTATCATTCATCAACCTCAAATATGGCTTTTCCTCTGAAAGATGTATGTAGTAGCAACTTTACATGGCGCTCAATATGATGTTAACCTAGAGAAATGTGCGCTATTCAAGTGTTTGTGTGGAAGCGCTTTGCTGCAGGACAGGCTCCGTGCGCTCACTTGCTCTTAAAATCTCCGTCATTTTTGGTCATACAGATAAAAGTAGCCTAATACATCTTTCGAATCTGTAAAGACTCTACGCTTATTTGTGTGCACTCAGAATAACAACGAACGTTGCGCTTTTAAGCAAACAGGATGCGCTTTAGGTCTCATGTGAACTTGAGAATTCACTCCCGTGTCACCCTCTGCTTGAACCTGTGTGTAAGCCTAACGTTACTGTGAAATTACCACATCAGACGTGACGTGCTAACATGGATGCAGCTATGAAGCCGCGGGTTTGCTTCAGGAAAATTAATTTTAAGAAGCTTCCCAATGGAAACTGTAAACAGTTCATCACGAGCTCTTATGTAGGCCTACAGTTCAAAATTCATGTTTAACTGAATAAACAGTTAGTAAACACAAGTACATCTTATTGAACATAGTTTATTTTCATCACCAATTATCATAGTAGAACAGCTTTCTCAAGCAGTTTGGGATGCATTTTGGAAACAGGAGATGAGCCCCTGGTCTAATGCACCACCTGGCTTGAGAAACCCGTTCTCAAAGACTTACTTTTAGTCATTATTTGGGTAGCACACATATTCTGAATGCCTTCGGCAGAATTCAAATGAGCCATTTTAATCTAGATTAATCTAGATTAATTCCAAAATTAATCTAGATTAATCTAGATTAAAAAAATTAATCTATGCCCACCCCTAATAAAAACACAATACATTTTGTGAAAACAAGCTTAATTTACACAGATATCCTTCTAAATTAAAAAAGACCAAAATAGTAATTACAAGTAGTCATTTTTTCTTTGCAGTGAGTAGTTTCAAGAATTCACTACCAAAAATCGATGAATTTATCGCAATGCGTTGCCATAACAAAAATGTCTGCTTTGTTCATTGAAGAGATTCCTTAGTCTTTAAATGTACTCTCAAGACCATACTAAATCAAGTAAGCATTTTACTGCGGTGGTTTCCTACAATAAATAAATGGAGAAATGCAGTAAAACTTTACAAGCCCATAGTCACCTGTTCTGATCCATCTGTGATTTCAGACACACATGGCAAGTGCAGGACAAGCCCATGGCTAACAATGTTGCCTACACTTCTGGAGAGTTGAGCCTGCACACAGATTACCCTGCTCTGCACCATCCACCTGGAGTGAGTGTACACACACACACACACACACACACACACACAGTTCTGTTTTACTCATTAAGGTGAATATATGCATTCTTTAGATCATGAGGGGACTTCCATTCACTGTGTTTTTTAATAGATTAAGCTAATTAGCATTACTACACCCTAATTAAACAATAGAATGAATTTCACGAGTGGCCTGCTGTTGTTATTCCTCTGGTTGTAGGTGCAGTTCCTGCATTGTGTCCGTCAGGCTGATCAAGGCGGAGAGAGTGAAGTGGTTGATGGGTTTCACATGGCGGAGCAGCTCCGTAGGGAGGATCCTGAGGCGTTTAACATCCTCTCCTCTCTCAGGGTGGACTTCACAGACAGCGGTGCTGACTACTGTGACTTCAGTGTGCAGTCCAAAAACCACATTATAGAGTAATACAGACTGTGGTTCCAGCAGACGCATACATACTCACATAATCACGCATGGCTAATGCAATGGATTAGCTTTGTCACATCTCATGGTCATCAACACTGACTATACGTAAATAATGTAAAACAGCACCATCTCATGGTCAGTTATGGAACTCAAATTAATAAGAGCCAAATTTCTACAAATAATTTGTTTATTAGGTTAGAAAATTGTCAAATTTTTTGCCACTGACACGTGACTTGCTTTCTTCAGTGTAACACAACCCTGCTGAAAATAAACAAACAGCTAAAACCAGTCTAAACTGGTTGGCTGGTCTCAGCTTGTTTAAGCTGGAAGCAGCGCTGGTCTCTAAGCCTGGCTTGGCTGGTCAAGTTGGTTTTAGCTGGTTGTTCCAGCTGGTCTCCCATCCTGACCAGCTAAAGAAGTGGCCAAAGCCCCTCTAAAACCAGCTTGCTGATCAGCGTGTTTTTTTGAGCAGGGGAAATTGTACTGTAGTTGCTCTTTCCCATGCAATTCTAAACAACAGCAATCCACTGTAGTAGTTCTCATAAATCCTGGTGACCTTCAATAAGAGCTTGTATGTAATGTGCAGTGTGGACTCAGATGGTCGGGTGATGAGGATCAACTATAACAACGCCACACGAGACTCGGTGCTGGATATGCCTGTGCATCAGGTTCAGCCCTTCTACTCGTCTCTAAAGGCCTTTGTGGAGCTGCTCAGCAGGCCTGAAAACGTGTTCACGTACCAAATGGAACCAGGTCAGTGTGGTCAGAAACTGCCACACAGTTCACCTCTTTATCTAATCAGATTACGGTTGTTATAGCTCACATTTGTATTATAGTTGACAGTCATAACTGCATTATAGTCAAAGATGAATGGTTTTAGGCTTATGAATTTGGGATTAGGCTCAGGCTTTGGAAACTTTTCTATTTTAAATCTAATGCCAGGGTTTTTCAAAAATGTTCACTAGAATTATCCCATATTTGATGTATTTTGAATCCCCAAAGCTTTCCCTTTGCTGCTAGCCTTCTTGCTTAACCAAATATGACATTGCATGTATAAATACGGGACTGATGCTGGTCGTTCATTTCATCTCTGTGCAGGTGACTTGGTGACCTTCGATAACTGGCGTCTGTTGCATGGCCGAAAGAGCTACCTGTCACGAGGTCAGAACACAAGACATCTTGAAGGAGCATATCTGGACTGGGATGAGGTCATGTCCCGTCTCAGGATCCTCCAGAAAGCTGTCCGTGGAGATAACTAGACACTTCTCTTCTTCCTCCACACTACAGTGACAGTTATGATAGGAAGCAAAGTTGATGTCTAAGCCGTACTCTTGATTTGGGCTAGTGTTGCTTCATGGTAACTTTAAAACCATCTTTTCACTGTAGAAAGCTTCAGGTCCTAGGGATATTTTCTGTTGGGCATTTCAGTTTTGGCAAGTGGATATTTGTTCTTCTGTAGGTAATATAATACTATAATTGCGGCCTTTTACTGAAGGGTTCTTGGAGTCTACGGCTCTTTCGTGCACTTAGACAGTAGTCATTTTCTGTCTTGACATATTGCTTGTTCTTTGGTATAAGGGACAGTTTGCCAGAGGTAATTCGGTTTTAGTCTTAATATGTTCATGACGATCACAAGCGATGGTGAAATTTTGTTTAAAACTAAAAGTTTAGCATATGTATGGACAACTGCCAAATATATGGTACTAGTTTGAGCTAATGCAATGGGTTTATTCTGAAGCACTAATGTTTTCATCAGTTAGTCGTGTTGAAGCAAAAAGTGACATTTCTGGCACAGTTCGAGATTTAGTTTGTGATGTATATAATTTTCCCTTTTATGTATTTCACATACGTTGTCAACAAAAAGTTTTTAGCCAGTCTTTGTTTGTCTTAAAGGGATTGTTTTAACGGTCCGTACTTTCCCCTCTCCTCTACAAAAACATTCTTGTAAGACCAACCATGGTTAATGGTAGTTTCCCCTTTCATTCTCTAACGAATCATTTAATTGATATTTGCTTGTATTGTAAATAGTAGTTCGGACAATGATGAGACATTGACTCTCAAAGAGAAAAAGGTTTCTTGTGGTATAATTTTTTTATAAGCTGATGTCCAAAACAAAGTGTCTCTGTTTTGATATACTGTATGGAGATTGGATAGTTCATCAGCACTTGTATACGGATTGTCATGTGCAGTACACATTAAGCTCTTTGATACTTGAAAGGCCTCAAATATGGATTTTTAAAAGAAAGACAAACTGGCCAATTTGTTCTAATGCAGCAACAATGCAAATATAGCTCATGTGGCTAATGACTAATTAGTTGCTAACAGCTATAGCCTCATTTTTTGTAAATACACAATGTCGATATTTAAAAAGCTCAGGATTTTGAGCACCTCCAGTGGGCTTTTTTGGATGGGCCTCAACGTAACAATGCAATGTTTATAAAAATATATATATGCTGGAGCTGAAGTATTACAATAATTTAGGAGGACTCTGACAGAGATTATTTTTTCCCTGAAATGCCAATAAAATACATTTATAATATACAGAGATGCCACATTTCGTTTTCATTCATGCACTTACACAAACACTCACATGCTGTGGTTATCTTCTGGGACAGTTTTGAATATGTTGCTAATATAGAACTCCTAAATTTATAGTGGCAATTATTGTGTTATGACAATGTTACATTTATATTTGATGATTTTATAGTTAGTTATCCAATTAAAGTATTTGACAAATGGCTTTTTAAAAGCTAAATAAACAGTTTATATATAGTCAGATAAAAATTCTAAGAGGCAAATATAATCCCTTAATAAATAAACAATTATTATGTGACTGCTGAATAATAATTGTAATTCATACAGTAACAATACACAGTCACAGAGTCGGGTTGGACAATTTTATTTTCATATTGCCAAAGCTGTACAGGTTCTATAAATATTTTTAAATGCTGAAATATTTACATCCATGTCTCAATTTTTTCCTTTCCCTCTTGTTCTAAACAATACAGTCTAAAATGAAAGCTCAAATAATGTGCAACTGTATCTCTCTCACACTTTCAAACAACAGACCTGATCCACTGTCCAACTCAACATCTGTTTTGGGAGACTCTGGGAAATCAGTTTTGTGCTATTTACATCTCAACCAATATCGAGTGGGGCTCAAGTCCATTTACAGTCTGCATTCAACAACTGAATTTAATGGAGATGCAAAGCAACACTTCATACATTTAAATTATTAAAAATGTGAGCAAAACATAAAAGAACATTAAAATATGTAAATCTAGTAGTCAAAAAGCGATGACATGAGGAAATCTGCGCCTCTATAAACAGACACAATCTCTTGACATCCGTGTTTCTAACACAAACACACGCAATCCCACACACACACACACACAGGAAGAGGACACCTCAAACAGGACATTTTGGACAAGACTTTTCCATCACTATTTAAACAATCTCCAAATGCAGCTGTCTTATAGATTAATAATGCCCTTTTCATTGCGGTGTCAAAATAATGACAACAAATGAACAGAAAACATGATGCCTGATCTGCTCTCTGGTCTCCTCATTATGAACACAGGAGGACAGTGGATGAACTCTGAAGACATGCCTGGACTTGTTCTTGGTACCCACTAGTGACAGTATTGCACATCTAGAAAACAACTACAGTATTTCCTAATTATTTGAGTTGCTTTTTCAGAGATGTACAGATTCCTTTTTTAAATATTCATATTTTTTTTAAGTGACATGCAAATTTAACACAGCAGTTCACAGACAGGGAACTTTACAGCAGAACTAGTACAGTAGTTTGAGCCTTTTGAGCTAAAGAGATACACAGACCTTAGATCACTTACAGCAGGTGGAGGAGGGCGAATGGAACATTTACGAATGGGACAGCTCCTCCGTCGTGGACGGTTAAGGCAAACCCCTTGTACGTGGCAGCGCTAGATTGCAAAGACTTGAACATTTCACCCACCACAGACAGAACAGACTGGAATTTACAGTACAACTTAGCACATAAATATTAAATACACAGCCTGTTGACTGATATCAGAGGGGGTCGAAGAGGGGAAAGACGTTTGCCTGATGTCTGCATGCCAGTGCCAACTCGCAAGAGCTGCGCATGGGACCTGCATGCAACCAAATGCCTCTTATTGAAATAAATAAAAGTGTACAAATGTGAGGACGTCAACCAATAGTCAAAGTCTGTTCTTCTTCTGGTTGGTCCATATTATGAGAATGAAATGCCAGCATTTTAGTGTCCAAGGACTTGAATATTATATCAGATACATTATATGAACAGGTTGTTTCTTTTAGGACGAATGTGTTGACTATGTGAATGCATCTACATTTGAATCGGTACAGGAGTGACAGCTTGTATTGAACAGAAGCAGTATTGCAGGGAGTTCAGGAGCTGAAGGGTTGAAGTAAACATAGGAGAGAAGTGTGCTAGCTCGGTAGTGGACGAGGGGACAGCATCTTGGGCTTGCCCTCTGACTCTTTCCCCTTGACCGCCGCCATGTAGGAGAAGAGGCAGAGCACCGAGTAACAGATCTGGTGTGCCTGTCCGAGACAGAACAGTTAACAGCTGGTATGGCAAAAAACAACATCAACAACAAAAAAACACACACATTGCTCTATACTATATTGTAGGGCTGGGTAAAAAGATTGATTTCCTGGTTAACTGCAATTGTTATTTGAACAATCTTGATATTCATTTTTAAAATCCCAAGTATGTTTTTCTTCTTCTATTCCTGTATTTTCTGTACCACTTTTCATTGGTGTCACACCTTAAAAGTAGTGTTGCACGATATAAATTCGATATGCCGATATTTTTAAAATCATTTTGGCTGATATTTCCCTTTGTTTTGAAATGCCACCAAGCCTCTCCCATGCGGAAATTATAAACAAATAATTTTTCATTTTGGTTAGTTTAGAGCAAAAACGTATTTGTTAGAAGTAATAAACTTAATTAAACTTATTTTTAAAGAGCGTACATTGAAAGCCTTGAAAATAACTGTAATAAAATCAATCTAATCAAATAAAAAATTACTTTAATGATATTTAAAAATATTTACTATTGAAATATATAAAAAAAATGAAATCAGATACTGTAACAAGTTAAGAGCCCGTTAATTGAATCTGGAAATCTGCATTGATACCCAGCTCTACTGTTTAGTATTTTATGAATACTGAAATCTTACCATAGGAGTCTTGTACTTATGGATCACCACTTCTTTAGTTTCAGGAACTGCAAATCCCAGTGCAAGACACAAAATAAACAAATAAACTGCAGTGGAATAACAAATATAAAATGTTCAAGGGCAGGGGGCAGAAACAGTGAAAGAAAGAGCGATAGAGAGAGCGATAGAGTGATAGATAGAGAGAGAGAGAGAGAGAGAGAGAGAGAGAGAGAGAGAGGAGGGAGGGAGGAGGGAGGGAGGGAGGGAGGGAGGGAGGGAGGGAGGGAGGGAGGGGAGGCATTCATACGGCCCATGGCAATCGAATATTAATAACCTATATCTGACCCCTGCACATTTCAGACAGAGCACTGAATCTTGCAGCAGAGGAGCAGCACCCATAAAGATCATATGACTGAACAGGATTGATCATCAGTACACGTTTCCCACAAGACTGAGAAACTCTTATGCAATAGGAAACTGAATCAAGGCAGGCTCAAGGAGAACGACAGCCAGAGGGAAAAAGATATACAGAGTGGTGGGGGATAGATGGAGAAATCAGAGAGAGAGAGAAAGCAAGAAAGGGAAGATCACCGAAAGTTAAAGTTGGAAGGAAATCTGGGGTCTGCTGGGTTTTTCCATCATTTATGGAATGACTTTTACTACAGGCACGAGTGTATAAACTCGAGAGTAGGAGAAGCGACATCTGACATCAAGGCAGTGCAGTGCAGATGAGCAGTCGACAGCCATTAGTGGTGAAAAAGAATGAATGAGAGATAATGACAGATGAAGAGATAAATGAGGAGGACAGGTTAAGAAAGAGAAGAAGATAAAGGTGACAGCACTTTACCTGCTGGAGAATGAAGGTTTTCATAGCAGCAAAGATGAGGGGCGGATTACAATAAGGAAGCACAAAGACACAGCACTAACCCAGTCTAGAGACGACTCTGACTACAGAAGAGACTTCATACACCGCACCTCTCAAATCTCTGCATGGTTTAGTTATTATCTAACTCTATAAAGACTTCTATTCTGGAGACTGACAATTTTAGTTGAAGCATCACTTAAAGCAGCATTCTTGATGAAAACCTATGACTCCTCCTCCAAAATATGTATCAAAGGAAACAACTACAATCTAAAATGGAGCTGATCAGTTAATTTGTCACAGAAGAACTGTGCAGTATTTCCTCAAAGCTGCTGATAGCGTGCACGACCGTATCCACCGGAAGAATCCTTTCCCTCCATGCCAGAGTTATCTTGTTTTAGCTAAAAACAGAGCATTTCTTCACCAGTTAACACTACATAAAGCTGTTAGCTTGCTAACTGAAGATGCACTGAAAACACAAAAGTTTAATTTAAATGTTTTATATAATACAGTATGATATGTGAATAATAAAAACAGTATTTTCACATTATAACCAATAAATAGATGACAATAAAATGATGTATTATTTGATTTAATATACAGGGTTCGTACACATTTTTACCAACAAATTTCTATGACTTTTGTGACAATTTCCATGACCTAATTTCACATTATTTTACAATAAGAATAAAAATCTGTTCAAATTATCATAGCATTTTAACTAAAATTAATGACTATTAATACTATTGTTTGCTTTTTTGTTTTAGTACAAGCTTAAACTGCGCCAGATGTGAAGGTCCTTGCAGTCCGAAATTTCACATGCAAAAATGCATACAAACATTTCTGACTCGGTGTGTAAGGACCTTTACTCCACACAGAGAACATATCACTATTATCATTTATTTAACTCAATTAAGCATGAGGCCAGAATTTCGTTTTGCAATATATATATATATATATATATATATATATATATATATATAGGGCACTATGAAATCCGTTTTAATTTTTCCCAAATTCCATTTTATTTTTTCTAAATTCATTTTTACCGTTTCAATTTTTCTAGATTCCGTTTTTTCGTTTTCATTTTATAGACTCCTTTTAATGATCAAATTAAATTGTATTTATCAAAAAGCATGTCTAATTAATTAAAATCATGAAACTTATACAATTTAATTTATTAAAAGTGTAACAAAAATGACATGTTATGGCCGTATGAAATGTTATATTTTTCTTACCTTATGTTTTATTGTTGCCAAATTCTGTTTTAGCTCATCTGATTATTTGAATGCATACAAAAAAATGTTTTACTCTTACAGTAGCCTTATGAATTGTTATTTTTCCTCAGAAATTCTGTGTTGTGTATTTAAATTTGACTGGTTATCAGATTAAGGCATGAAACATCGATTTAATTTATATTTTAATGAATGAAAATTAAACATTTACATGTTGAAAAATAAAGGGGATTTAGCCTACTATTAAAAATTAAATATTTTGTGATTATGTCTTAATAAAATAAAGTTGTATTATTTTTCAACAGTAGTAGGCTAGTAGACGTGTTTTTAAAGTAGAACTAAATTCACAGTTTCATTGTTTGTAGGGACAAACAGATGCAGATAATTAAAACATGCACATTTCTTCTCTGTCACTCTTAAAATGGGCATATTTGAGAAACAAGTCGAGTAGTTTGCTTCACTGAATAGAATTGTTGGTCATTTAACATTTCTTTCGTAAAACAGTTGACTAAACATCTTACCTCGCTCTCTTTTATTAATCTGACGCCTGCGCTCAGCACCTGTGAACGCTAAACTCCGCCATACTTTGATTTGATTTGAATTCAATTACTTTGACATTGACGGCGCTGTTTGCCGCTGAGGCAGAGCAGACTTTAAAGCTTTTTGTCATCCTAACAAGAGCGCTGCGTGTCGAGGACAGCAGATGCTCATGTAGGCCTATAATTATCTTTATTGAAGTGAGTTAGGTTTAAATCGCAATCGTCAAGCATTAATTAATGATTTTGTTGTTGCAATTTTACACATAATAATCCACGATGATCACAGTAGGCTACACAAAACTGAAATTGCACGTCAAAATAACAGTCAATATTTTTTGAGACCCACCCCCCAAAAAAATAAATTACTTTTCACAAATCACGTTGTTTTCAGGGGAGCCCATATTATTAATAGTTACATATAGCCCATAGTTCGCACCCTGCTCACCAGGATGGCCATTTTAACGTAATTTTGTGTGTAATTTTGCCGCTTAAACGCAACAAGCTGCACTTTTAGAGCCCCATATTTCAGCCTCGACTTTTAGTTTATGGCTTCGGGACAATTTTCACGTCAGACGCGGGCCGGGCATCGGGCTTGTTTTAAGATTCCTCCTTATGTTTGTATTTTAGAAATCCATCAATTATTATGGTGATGAAAAGGATTAGCCTCGTGGAAACAATACGCGACTGACAAGAGCAGCTCGACCTGTCTAATAGCACACATTTGTCTAGGTTAAACGCTTAAACTAACATTGTGATATGCTTTTTTAAGTATTTTATATAGATTTAATTTTAGTCAAGTGGTGATTTAAGAAGGCTAAATTGATCAAACATAATAGCCAAACTCACTGTCTGCAGCTGGCCGATTGCTCAAAAGATACTTTAAAAACAAAAACTTGAATTTAATAAACAAATACATTTTTCAAACATATTTCTAAATTAACTTAATAAAAAAACGAAATACGCTTTGCCATTAAAAACGAAACTGAACTATTTTAATGGCTAGAACAGCAGCTGTGTAATGGGGAAGAGAGAAAGAAAGACATGGGCTCCAGTCGGACTCGAGAAGGTAATTCTGATCATCTGCTGGACAAGGATTGGACTGGGGCGTATGTTTGAGGCCCGTGCAGGATTCTACTGAGCTTGTTTGGTACCAAAGTCAATTTGGTGCTCGCAAGGCGGCTTTATACGGACGCCATTTGGACATGACTGAGTGCAGCGCAGTGGAAACCGCCTCTGGAGCGCGCGAGTACAGAACGGCTTAAAAAGACGTGCAAACAAATAATAGGCTACATTTTAGTGACAATGCAACAATGACCCGATTAGGCAGGTGACAATTCTGTCAACTGTACCAAAATGCCAGAGAAAGACTTGTATCGCACCGTGCAGCTCTTTAGTGCAGACGAGATGCGCTGATTACGTGTCGTAAGAAAGTCAAAGAGAGAAAACACAGCTGATGAATCCGTTTTCAAATGACCGATTTGATATTCTGTGTGGATCTATTTACTCTTCAGCCTACAAGCTATAGGCTATTGAATAAATGTGTGAATATCCATCATTTTAAATTCGAAAGCTGCGGGAAAGAGTAGAAATATGCGATATAGCCCATGCGCAATCCCGCATCGAAATTCAGGACCGAATAAACATAATTGTATTATACAAAGATTTGTAAAATAGATTTCCATGACTTTTCCAAAACTTTCTGGGTTTATTCATTTTTCCAAAACTTTTCCAGGCCTGGAAAATGCGGTTTTAAAATTCCATGACTTTTCCAGGTTTTTCATGACCGTACGAACCCTGAATATATAACTAGAATTTTACGCTAAAAAAACAAATCAATAGTTTCAATTGATAGTGAATGTATGGAATATTATTATGTAGAGTATGACAAATGCTTATTTGTTTAAAGATCACATTTAATATTTTGTTAAATTTATATGACATTATTTGTGTTTTTACAGATTAATGTTAAGCGATCATTTCTAGATAGCAAAGTACAAACAGAGGAAATGAGCATACATACTAGGGGTTAACGATACGCGTATTCGTATTGAACTGTTCGGTACGAGGCTTTCGTTAGGTACACATTACAAACTGAATGATTCGTTGGACTAATCCGATTATGATTGGAAAATAAAAGAGCTTAGTGTGAAATATCAGTGCCACTGCGCTCAACAACGCAGTACAAACTGGAAAAAAAGAATAAAGTATTTCGTGGTAAACAGGTTGTTTTTGAAAGTCGGTGCTTGAATTAAAAGCTTTTTTTTCATTGATTTTTATTTATGACTGCAGTGTTCATTTTTTATTATAGGACTATCATTCATTGTAGGTAGCCTATAGACGTGTTTTAAAAGCCCTTTTTAAAAACATTTTAATTGAGGAGTAAATAGCCTAATCGTATCCTCAGTTATGTGGTAATTATTCAGAATCAGAATTATTGTGGGGCAAATTAATTGTCTTTAATTTAATAATAAAACTAACTTCATAATAATAATAGGCCTAATAAAGATAAGAATGTAACAGACCTACATTAATTTGAAATGCCAAATCAGTGGAAATAAATGAAAACGGCTATAGGCTATACCGTTATCAGCATATGTTGAATTAGATTCATCTCTCTTTGTCTCTGAGAGAATATGCGGCGTTGGATGCCAAAAGCTCCGTCATTAAGTTTTGACTTTTACTTTTTGCTTATAGTGAAATGACTGATTAAGATGTTCACCTGCATAAATCTTCCACTTAGTTTGCACTGTAACCCTGGTGCAAACGCGTGCTTGTGTGATATCCATTGGCTCGCCTTCATGGTTATATTTCCATGAAATATTTCCAACATTGCGACATAACCAATTGCCCCCGTATCAAAAACGTACCGAACCGTGACACCATGGTGTCGTATCGAACCGAACCGTGAACTTTGTGAACTGTTACACCCCTAATACATAATGAAACAAATATTATATAGTGTTAATACTATAACTCTAACATTAATATAATATTAATAATTAATACACCACTGTCTCAGCATGTAATGGCTTTGGGTCCATTGGGAACAGGATTCCGCAGGCAGATAGGATCAGGTTCATTTTGGCGTTATGTTTCATGTAACGTCATTCACAGACTGCATTGCACAACAGCTAAAAACAACAGTCTACTGTCTTACATATAACCTTTGCTTCTAAAGCTCATACAGTCGTTCAGATCATCACATCTAACAGTACTGAACATGATAACTTCTCTGCTCTTCGTGTGACTGGGTTACTGCTGTGTCACGTACAGGCCTAGAATCAAAATGGGGGTAATTACCAAACTCCTCCAGGACAAAGACTCCTTTCACTGTATTGCACTTTTTAATGTGACTCAGCTCTATGAAAACCTAAAAACAAACAAAAACAAACAAAAAAACAACAGGACACACTGTTACCAACTCAATCACGCACTTGTGGGAAAACAAAACAAGTATTTTCTGAAGAGATGACAATCTAGACAGTTAGTAACTGTAAACTAGGGAGAAACGAAGAAAGAACATGATAAGCAAGCTGTTGAAAAGCTATCAGAACTCAAATATGACTGCACAGAAAGAGAAGTTTCCATGTTGACAGGATTACATGGGCCACTGACGCAAATGGAGAGCCGTGAAAGTTTCAACACCTGAACAGCATTATGGGTTTTCATATTCTTGAGCATAAAAATAACCCCAGAACTATATTTTTAGTAATTTTAAAATTGTATTAAATTAATCGACAAGTCAACACCATAGCTCTTCGGAAAGTCTCGCTTTCAAAAGAATCACTGTATATTTACAATACTTGTCCAGCCAAGAGGAGAACTGCCTTCGTTCTACACTATTCGTTCATGACGTGTTCTTGAGGCACTTGGAGACTTGTATAACAGATGTATTTTTGAAGCACTTAAGACTAAAGAGCTAATATAAACCCTGCAGCTGCGACCATTTGCACCAAAAGTGGGAATGAAATCATGGCACTGATCCCCTACGTGCTGAAAAGGCCCATGCAAAGACATCCATGGAAAATTCCATTATCAGAAACAAAAGACAGACACACAGACCAAAAAGAAACAATACAAAAGACATCAAAAAATAAACACACAAAAAGTGGCGTCTGCAAGAAAAGTTACAGTACAAGGAAAAGAAAGAAAAAGTAAATGAAAATGGTACACTAAAAAGCGAAGACGGCAGAGGATGTGTACCTTCGACTCCTTGCAGGGGGAGAGAGCATGGGAGAGAAACGGTTTGGATTATTATTGGACAAAAAGAGCACAAAACACCCTCTGGTGCTACGAGCCCACCCTTACGGTATCAAACTACAACCGCTGATTCCATCCAAAAGTAACCAAGTCTTTGTACATTGACTGTTCATAACTTCCATTATGTTTACGTTAGTTTTGAATCCCTGATGTGTTCCCACCCCATTACCCTCCATGCCTCCTCCACCAGCAATGAGGACCAGCTCCCTCACACATGCCTACAGCCAAAACAGAACAGTGCCAAAACCATTACAGCACACACAACTACACTACATAAACGAGTTTTAAATTCAAAGTTTTACAGTTTCAATAGCACTCAACTCTTCTGCTGACATTTAGAACCCAGGCAAAAGACGTATGTTGGAAATACAAATAATAATAAATGATTTATTTAAGGTTTGCATTGTTTCCTAATTGGTCCGTAACTACTGTTTCTCCTCCTTGAGGGAGTTCAATGGGATATGAGTTTTTTCAAATCAAAATGAAACAGGATTTAGGTTTCTATACATACGTTCAAGTTCACATTAGAGCTTAACGAACAGCAAAGTAACCAGAGAGAAATTACCAGGTTAAATAATCCCAGAACAACAATATTAGGCAACCGAAGGCAGACATATGGTCTTAATCACTTCAAGTAGAATCATTAAAATCTGTTTTATTAAGAACTATTACCTGATTGTCTCCCATTAGAGCCAGTTTAAAGCATGTTTATATAGTTGATTAATTAAATTGATTAGAATTAAAACTCACTAAAGTGGTTTTAAATAGAAAATGTATTATTTCAATCACCCCAACAAAGTGTTTTGTACATTTTGAATATGTTTTGCACAAGGTTCTACATCTTACCTCTGGCACACCACAACAAACCGACATCACACCAACACTCACAAACCGTAAGGACCAGAACTGGGCGCCGTGACCATTAACACGTCATACTAACACACACAGCGGGTGGAATGTTCTGACATTTGAAAAAGTAAATCTCTGCTCGTGATTATGCAACCCAAAAAACAAACATCCAGCAAATAAAGCCAAACAACAACGGCAACAAAAAACAGCTATTCCTCTTTGAGATTCTTCAGGAACAACACGAACAGACTTTTTCCCTTTTAAACTGATTTTAGAGACTAATATCAAAACAAATTATTCATACTTTATTTAACTTTTTAGCAAAGTAACTTATTACTTTGTCAGTTGTTCCAAATAAATTCTCAAAGGAAGACAGGCACAAATAGAAAGAAAGAGTGAGAGGAAGGAAAAGAGACTTGGAGAGATGATGAGATGAATACAGACGACAAGTGGCAGAAAAGAGAATCAGGATTGGATGGAATGAGAATGAGAGGAAGGGTGGTGTTGAATCTGGCAAGCACTTTGTCATGGTTATGATAAAGGCAACACCTCATACCTGGCTATGCATAAATTTGAGGTTGATGCCTTCCAGGGTGACCTGAAGGAGACCACCCTCCCCTGTCTTCATGTCCTGCACTGGAAACTCGCCTCCCAGCTCTGGCCCTACACACATGGAGAAAAAACACATTGCGGTGAGAGAAAAAAAAAAAACGTAGTTCATTCCAACAACAAGAAGTGGACTATCCAAAAATTCAAGGAGCAAATTGGGCCAATTTCATTGAGATGACTGCCAAAAGTGTTCCATTTTAACTAAATTTAACCTACAAACACATCCACTACAGTTCAACAGTTTGGGGTCAGTAAGAATTGATACTTTTTATTCAGAAAGGACACAAAATAAATAGTTTGCAAGCAATTGTAAAGATTTCTATTTTGAACATCTTGAAAAATCCTAAAAAAAATGTCATGGTTTCCACAAAAATATTAAGCATTAAAACTGTTTTCAGCTGTGACAATAATAATAAATATTTCTTGAGCACCAAATCAGCATATTAGAATGATTTCTGAAGGATCATGTGACATGTGAAGACTGGAATAATGGCTGCTGAACATTCAGCTTTGCCATCACAGGACAAAAAATACATTTAAAATGGATTCAAATAGAAAACCGTTACTTTAGTTTACTGTATTTTTGATCAAATAAATGACCCAAAACTCTTGAATGGTTGTGTACAAAGATGCACAATGTACCTGGTTTGATGCTCTGTTGTCGTGCGGCAGCACGCTCCATGCTGTCTTTAACACAGTAGTACAGTTCCCGACACTAAACACAAAAACACATAGGAACTACAGTGACCGATTCCAATTCACACTGACTATACTGAAACAATATCAAATGTGTGAATTGAGAATGAGACTAAGTATGTACACATTTTGAAGTATGTGGTGTCTGTGTGTACTACTGTATGCCTTTATATTGATGCGTGTTCTACCTTCTTGGTGTAGAACTTGTTAAGCTGCGTTTCTTGACCATTCCTTCTCCACAGACACAACACTTTGGTCTTGGGACAGTAGGTCATATTTATGAGCTTCTCATACCACCAGCGCTCATAGACTGTGCCGATGTTACTGCGCAAGACGATGCAGTCGTCACACACCTAAACACACACGAGGATGAGGAAAGAAAGAATGAATGCTCATTTACAACATGTTTTCATGCAGACACACAGGCACACAGACACACAAAACTCATACCTCCATGAAAAATATATCACCAGCTGTATCAGTCCCAGCATGCACGACAAATGTCTGCTTCTTAATGTGCCGGCTGCCACTTGGCCTGATAGGAAGCTCCCGGCCACTCTGCAACAAAACAATCGATCTGTCATTCACTCATCTCCTGATTCTGATATGTTTGGCTACTGGTTTACATGCACTAGCTGTAACTCTTCATCTAACCGGCTCTTACCAAATGTGTGAGGCGGTCCAGGAGTTCATTGATCCCTTGACTGTGTGTGAGGCCAATGTGAGATTTCCCCATTAGACGCCGTACCTTCTTCCTGATGTCATTTTTATCGACCTAGAGAATAGTGAGAGTTAATATTAATGTTAATAGTTTTGTGGAAGCCATAGTACTTTTTTCGCCCAGTAGTCTTTAATGAACAAAGTTCAAAAGAACATAATTGATTTGAACCATAATTATTTTGTAACATTATAAATATATTTACTGTCACTCTTAATCTAGTTAATGCATCCTTGCCAAATAAAAGTATTGATTTCAAAAAAAAAAAAAGAAAAGTTTATATATTTATATAATATGAACTGACCCCAAACTTTTGAATGCTAGCGCAAGTATACATATATAATAACTTGAGAACACTGAATATATGTCACAACTGAACTGTTCACTTTAAAAATATCCATATTCACTTAAATATATATACGTGTATACCTTTATCATAAGCATGTAGGCAATCATGTTATGCAGGAGAGTGGCCAGTAGTCTGTCCTCATCGTCCTCCAGTCTCTTGCGGTCATGCTCTCCCAGAGACAGATACCTGAGAGACCACATCAGTCTTATTTGGACAACATAATACAAACACAACAGCACAGTTTACATCTGAATCTTAGCATGACTAAATAGCTTCTAGCTTAAACCATTCCAATATGTTGTCATTCTCCTGGAGTGGAACATGTGAAAGGCATTTCAGCTGTCATATGGGTGTAATTTGTATAAAAGCATGTGAACAGCCAAGATGCATTCTGTTATCAGTAAAGTATGTGAACTTTTGAAATCAGAGGATTATGAATGAAAGGGATTCATACTGGACTAGTTACGCAGATGATTTTCCATTTAATTTTGAATTGCTTTAATTTGGTCTGAACACTTCTGTAGGCACTTAGAGGACATTCTAACCTGTCAATCATTTCTTGTGGTCCCTGATCCATCCCCATTCCTTCCCTTTCCAACATAACGGCATCCAGGTAGGCATCCTCCCAGAACTGCATCTGATCCCACAGAGTAGAACGCTCCTTACCTACACATACACACACATTTTCACTCTTAACTTGAGTAAAACAGTATTTCAACTAAACATGCCAGCATTAAACACTTATTATTGTAAATGTAAGATGTTCAAGACAGTCATACAACTAGAATAAATGAGTATTGAGATAAAACATACAGTAACAGAAAACACGTCAAGCACCCAAAGCAACTGCGCAGCATGCTGTAATAAATAGAGCTTGCTATCAAAACTTATGAAATTAATTTTAACAAAGAGATAACACACGCCTCCATACATCTGCTTATTGTTTCAGCATTCACATTCTCTCAAGAAGCTTTTATCACCCCTCCATTTCACACAAACACATTCAATTACAAAATAAAGTTGGCTTATCTGATCCGTCTGGCTTGCGTATTTAAATTCTCTCTTCATGCAAACAGTACCATGCACACACCATCAATACATACTTATTTCATTTCTTGGGAAAAAAGCACCCTACATGCTCCATACAAGACTTAAACACAGTCATAGTATGGATGTGAGGGAAGGCATGTAGTGTCTAATACTACAACGTCACAATCCCCAAATACACACATCCCAAAGGTCAAAGGCAGAGTTCAGCCATACTCAGAGAAAAGGTTTCCATGGCAGCATCCTCCAGTTGGTCCCAAACTGAGCTTTTATCTCGCCCTTCGTGGCATTAAATGTAAGCAGAAAAAGAAAAAGGAGAGAGAGGGAAAAGGAGGTGGCCGCAGAGCAAAGGGCAAAGAAAGTGTTAGAATGTTAGAAGCAAAGCTGTGTGCTGTCAGAGATATGCAAACCAATAATTCATCACACGCTGGTTAATATGAGGACATATTTGGAGCTAAACAGAAAAACAGCAAATTAACAGAACACTTTACAAAGCTCTAATGGTCAGAATATAAACAGGGATTACAGAATAAACTGTTGCAATCATTAGAATAAAATCAGTAATATAGGATTGTTCTGAGCAGCAGACATGTTATTACAATTTGGGTTATGGAAAACCAACATAGACAACTTTTGGAAATACCTCATAATTTTTATGAACACAGACATTACAAAATATGCCAGAGTTTATTACTAAAGCAGTGAGAACGGTCATGAAAGAAGAGAAGAAAAAAGGAAACAAAATGAATACAAGGAAAGTAATGTTGAATGGATTAAGGAAGAGGATCAATTCTTACCCAGCAGCCCCTCACACAGATAGATCCTCATGCTAACATCCTCGAGGGGCGGAGCTGGTGCTCCCTTATTAACACCAACAGGTTCCTTCACTCCTGGCTTCAGCTTATGAGTCTTGCCCTATATGTGTGACATTGACAATTGTCCATATTCATTATTATATTATCTTTCATTTTGATCAGATGAAGTGAAGATGATGACTAAAACAGAGAAATACTCACAAACACAGAGCTGGTCGCAGGGTTGGTCTCAATCTCACTGTCAGACAGTGTGCCACGGGACAGGTTGAGATGTTTAGCATGTCTTCCTGTCAGGCCGTCTCCAGCAGTGCTGCTCGGGTCACTGTCCGCACCCAGCGTCTCACCGGAGCTGTTACTCACCTACAGATCCAAGCTCAGACATCAGCAACAGCACAACAACGAGAGGGATTATACAGCTTCTTAACGGGATAGTTCATTAACAAAACGTTGTTTAAAATCTGCAGTTTTGATTTTTTGCAAGATGAAATCTTTTTCATCTTTTTCTTACACTAATATTTATAATGCTAATATTTATAATTAATGCTCTTGAGAAAAGACTGCTACTCAAAGCTGAAAATATTTGATCAAAACATAATAATAACAGAAATATTATTACAATTTAAAATAACAGATTTCTAACTTAATATATTTGAAAATGCAATGTATTGCTGTGAAGGGAAAGCAGTAGTCATTACTCCATTCTTCGGTGTCACACCATCCTTCAGAAATCATTCTAATATGCTAATTGGGTGCTTAAGAAACATTTCTTACTATTATTATTTGATGAAAATAACGTTCACAAGAACAGCACATATTTGAAACTGAAATCATGTTTTTACTTTACTTTTTGATCGAGTAATGATCCAAGCTTGAGCTGTATTCCAAGTCTTTTGAGGACAGACTAAATCCTAAATTCCTAAATAATTTATTCACAGGTAATATTAGATAATAGATTCAGACAATATCAGATTCAGAACTCTTGGAGTTGTATGGACTACTGTTATGGTCAGTGAGACCATTCTGCCTAAAATCTAATTTTGTGGTCTATAGAAGTAAGAAAATTATCAAAGTTTGAAATGAAAAGGGGGTAAAGTAAATCACGAAATAATTTTCATGAATTTTGAGTGAACCATCCATAAACACAAACAGGAAGTAACACAATTGTCTATAATACAAGATATAAATAAATAAAGTCTGGCATAAAAACTATGAAACAAATCTGTACATAACTACATATGATCTAGATGGTATTTAAGGAAAGGATGGCAGTGTCTCTGTAATGGCTGTGCCCTACCACTGTGCTAGCCTCGGAGTCCTGGCTGGAGCTTCTCGTCAGAGCCGGAGGCTCGGAGCTTCCCAGGGACTCTGTATCACTCTTCTGCAGAAGGAAAAAAAATCAACAACATGAACAATAATGTGCACAGCTATATTTACATAATTACAATTCAAAATAAAATAGTTAAAGTATTAAGATTTATATTGTGATATTAGGTTAAACCCACCTGTGAGCCAGACGTCACACTGAGGCCACTGTCAGCACTGATCTGTGATTTCTTTTCCTCGGTGTCTCCACCTTCCAGACGCTGTTTTGCTCCATCAGCCCCTGTAGAAAACACATAATCAGCTCTTCCATCTATTAATACTCTGCAAAGCATTCTGGGACGTCACACGACTAACAGCGAGCTGAAGCCATCTCTGTTCTGGAGAGTGACAGTTATCACCGAGGGGAATAATGCCATTCAGCTGGCTGCCACTCATTAGACTACGCAGGTCAGGCAGAGAGAAACAAATAATGCATTGCGGTTATATTGGGGAAACTCACAGAAGCAGATCAGCTGACAGAGGGCCAGATCAGTTCACAGTAGCGCTAGGTATCACAGACAGAAGCAGTCACACATGCAGGCAAACACAGTCAATCAATCTGACAGACAGGAGGAAGCTTCAGCTACAACTAGCCCACTCACTGCTTCTTAAATGAAGAAATGATATTGCGATTGCAAACCCCAACTCGGTTAAAATTGATTACGCTGTACTGTATGAGGCATCGTGAACAAAAAAAAAAAAAATTCTAAAGCTGCAGAATCTTCTTCACAGATGCACGTGGTCTAACAAAATCCTTTGAAATTCTTTCAATACTCAACTGAAACAAGTAACTGAAATGTGGGATGATGTAGTTTATCTCATATCTCAAAAAGTAATAATTAAAAGGAGGTGGAAAACCAAAGACGACACATGCCTGTGTTCAGGCATTGAGAATTAACTGTAAATCGAACTGTGCTACAAATGTACTTTTATTTACCAGACCTGACAGCAATGAAAAAGTAAAAAAAAAAAAAAAAAAACTTTTAATAAATGTAGGTGTATGTGAGATAAATGTATTTCATCACGGTCAAACAAATGTGAATGCTTTCATGAACAGTTGCCAAGTTAAAAACAGAGCAAACCAGTCAAGAGTAGGGATGGGCATTAGTACCTGAGTACTATGAAGAGACAGCATTGTTTAATTTAATTATCCATTTTGTGATTGGTTACAACAGTACATCGGTACGGTACCTTGTTGTCTGATTGGATGCCACCTACACATGGAGGTGGTCTTTCAGTCCACATGAGAAACGGCACGCATCACACTTGATGAATACGTGTTTTTTTGCAATGTATTAAAAGAGCTAAACTAGACAAACATTTTTTTACAACAAGTCATAAAAAACACTCGGCTCATGGCGTGAGACGCTTAACAAACAATGATGTGATACAATGGCAAAAGAAGACCTGACATTGTGCTCATTTCCCACCCAGAGTTCTCAAGTAGCCCAAGCTGATATGCGTCAAGTACTCAAGCTGTCAAAATGACCAAAATGCACATCCCTAGTCAGGAGCTAGATTTGCACACTTAGAAATACTGGCCCAAAAACATATTTAATTTCAATATGATTTAAATCTGTACGTGTACAGGGCTTAATTTAAACCTCAAAATTGACTTTGGATGGATTGCATCTTCATACCTTGCTGCTCTTAAATAAATGCAATTTATTTACTGGCATAAAGTTTGGGCCACATGTCTAAATGGGCTTGGAAAAGTAGTTGTATATTTGGGGGCACCTTCTGCTTCTCCCCACAACAGAAAGTGGTTTAAGGGAAGAGGACTGGTGCAGATAGAAGGAGAGAGTCCCTGTTTTACAGTTCTGCAAAGGAAAGTCTAATTGGGTGCTTAGGGAAGTGATCTTACGCTGTTCTTTTTCCAAAGCTTTTTGCTTTCTGTTATCCTGGTGCTTGCTCCACAATTCTACCCAAGATGCATTGCAAGCAAGGAGAGAAAGACAGAGAGAGAATCAGAGAGCCGGTTGAATTGTCAGATATGGAGGATGAGCTTTTTTTTTTTTAAAGAGAGAGAAAAATAATAATAAATAAATCAATAAAATAAAACTGAACAAGTGCAAAGTATAATTTTCCAAAACAAGGATGTTTTGCAATGATCACACAGCCATATGCAAAATAAAGGAAGGATCTGACATTATATAAAACCATCCAATCATTTAAAGCTAATGGGGTCCCATTACAAAACATCCTAAGCTCTGCGACCCTGTTCCTGAAGAGCCACAATGATGGATTTCACAAAATCAGCCTCATGCCTTGGTTTTCTTTCTCCATTCTTGTCATCCATAATGGGCAATGGCTCTCCAAGGCGAGGGTGTATAGCCTGGGAGATGCAAAAGGCGTGAGATGAGGATGACAAATCAGCCTCACAGCTGGTGGGTGAAATGATGTGTCGCAAAAGCAGGGGGTACAGTCTCAAAGACATTCCGTAGAATTGCAGGTGCATTATTACCAAAGGACAGACAAGGCAAGGTTATGAGAGTTGGGCTTTGGAGAGGGTGAACAGTCCCCTGTACACAGACCCAGATATGACTGCCAATCAGAGGCCTGGGTCTAAAAATCCACAAGCCAGACGTCCGTGGTTAGATTTAGGGCTCATCATAGGACTGTTAACAGGGGGGCATGCAATGGGGACTGTGGTTTACACACCAATGGAGGCAATAAAATTCTCCTCGTTCAGACTCCGGGTATCAAACTGCTGTGACGATTTTCCAGAGGAGGGTGGTTGCAATTGGATACGGGGTACCAAGAGCACACCAGCTGCCCTGGCGCTCTCTATTCGGCCCGATGGGCTCTCCTTACTGCCCGGGCTGCTAACCCCCTCCGTGGGGCTCCGTTTCCGCTTCTCTGGGTCTGTGAGCCACAAGTGGGCACCAATGAAACAGAGCACAGGAAAGAAGAGGAGACAGCAAAGACACAAAGGATAGAAGTTAAATTTGAAGGCAGGCTACAGGTGATTTTTCTCTTAAAAGGTACAGAAAGAAAGGCTGAAACCCAAGGATATGTAAAAGTGACTGACATCAAGATGGACACGGCTGGGAAGAGGAACAAGACTCTTTCAAAAGCAAAATCTCTTTGTGTTGGTACATATCGTTTGCTCTGAATGCAGGCAGAAACCACGTTTGAGGCTAAATATTCACATACAAATTGTATTGGGACATTTGAATGAAGGTTACCTTTGGTTTGGTAGTGGGTGCGTGCTATCTCTAGAAGACTGAAGACACTGGCCATGCCTCCCAGGCCAGCATTAGTGTACGAGTGCTCCAAACTGGACACTGTGCACTTCAATAGATCCAACATGCCTTTGTACACCTTCCTGCTGATCTCCTATATACACAGGCACACAAAACCATATGATGAATAAAGCATAAATCAAATATCAGAGTCTTGCTTCGGTTCAGTTATTTGACTCATCACTTCTAACTTACCACATCTCTTATAATTTCCTGCTGAGCATCCTCCTCTGATTGGACTGCACGGTTGAGTTTGCTGAGCACAAATACTCGGAGCTGTTCGTTCTCTAGCAGGCGGCGTACTTTCTTCATGTTGAGCCAGCCCACACCCTGCCCATCATGCACGCTCTGGACCACCTCCTTGAGAAACTGCTGGTTCTCACTGCGCAGAAAAAACACCAGGTTTAACCGAGGAAGACCTACATGTTCACTTCATAAGCACTCAATAGAGCACAACAGAAGTAAAAAATCCCAACAATTTAGTTGTTCTGAGGTTATGAACTAATGGTTTATTTTTACCAAAGGGATATTTTTAACATCAGTCAGGACAGTCAGTAGGATTTCTTTTTTTTTATTAGCAAGGATGGATTATATTACTAACGATTAACATTTCAAATAAATGCTGTTCTTTTAAACTTTCTATTCATCAAAGAGTCTTCTAAACATTAATGAGAAATGTTTATTGCGCATAAAATCAGCATACATTCAGAATTTCTGAAGGATCATTCTAATATGACAGCTTTGCCATCACAATAATACATTTAATTTTTAAATATAATTTCAAACAGAAAAAGTATCATTTATATATACATTGCTTATAGATGTGCAGCGTGTTTCTAAATATCGTTATATATATATATATATAATTTTATTTTAAGTGGATGGTCAATATTGTACTCTTGTGCATGACAGCTAGATCACGCAAAAAATCAATAGTATTTTTCTAATTTGTAAGATCCTTCAGATAAAGGCCCCTAAATAAATAATCATGAGGGTCATTGCAGTACCTGGTGTTGTTGGCTCTGCCCTGAGGAGATGGAGACTCTCTCTTGACGGTGGGACTGTGCTTAATAACAGAGGATTTCTGATCTACCAGCGCTCTGGGGGCTCGAGCACCTACAATAGACCATTCACTTCGTCAGACTGGATATAGACCTTATATGTACGTATGTGTCACATGAAACCTGGTTCCATGTGTCAACACCCACCCATCCACCAACCTACCCAGCTCTACATATACAAACACACTCACAAATAAAGCATGACTTAATTTAAAATTCTTTAGTAACCAATCCAGTAGAATACACACATCTAACAAACACCACAGCAGAAACACAAAGACGACAGCATTAAAACACAGTGCAGTCTAAGGCCTTTACACAGATGTTTTAACCCTGTGTCTGTTAATAGTATAGAATCAATAGAAGTAAAAGGAAAAACTCATAAAGCTTTGAACAGACTCACACACACACACACACACACACACACACACACACAAACAACTTGCAAATATTGCTTTGCACCTCAGTTTTTTGGACACTGCAGTTAGGGGGAATTACATGACCAATGACACTAACGCTGACAGTTAGAGGTGCGACTGAAGGACTGGAGCAGTAAGGAGAGCTACAGGAGCAATGACGCTGGTTGGAGCAAACACACACACACACACATACACACAGGAAAAGAACAGAGTGAGAAAGATGAGTGGAAGAATGGGTGAGTGACAAACATACTGCATGGCAACAACCAACACAAAAAAAGAATGAAAAATGCCCTCTTGGTTCAGATGATCAAACTACACACACTTAGCTGTGAGTGTACGGCAACAGCACATACACTAATACACAGTGTGTGTGTCTAGACAGCCTCTGTGCATTCATCTGAACATTTACATGTGTAAAGCACAACCGGTGCATGGATGGTTTGTGCTGCATGCAAAGGCATTAACAGATGGACATCGTCACACATGTCACACCAGGCTGCACGTTAGATTTGGCCAATGAATATTTTCAGACAAGACTTACATGCCTCATAATAGCTACAGTATATGTCAATACAAACTTGCCAAAAGAGGTTATTTTGAATCATCTCACAAGAATAAAGAGCAAATACATGAATTATGAATTCAAGGCTTCTAGGAAAATGCATACATTTAAATAACAATGGCATTCTCCATCTATAAAATCCAGCAGACAGCTGCTGATTAGAGCCCCATCAGTTTTGTGACTCAGTGCACTCCTCTATAATTATCTGCATAGGGTAAAATATATATATATTTTTATAAAGTTTATTCCGCAAGGATGCAATAAATTGATCAAAGTAAAGACATTTATAATTTTACAAAAGACTTATATTTTATTTTTTACTTTTTATTAAACAAAAGGTCATCAAAAATGTACCACGGTTTCCCAAAAAATTACAAATATTTACCAGTGCAACGGGTTTCAACAGTAATAATAATATGAAATGTTTCTTGAGCACCAAGTCAGCATATTAGAATCATTTCTGAAGACTCATGCCCTAAAAATTGGAGTAATTGCTGCTGAGAATTGATAATAAATTATACATTTTAAATATATTAAATATTTAATTTAAATTTTAACATTACCATACATTTACTATATTTAAATATAGTGTATTTATTATCAGATAAATACAGCCTTTAAATTCTGATCACTAAAAAAAATCGTACTAACCTTAAACTATAATGTACAGTCAGAAGGTCAATATTTGAAGAACACGGATGCGATGATCAGGACTCAATCTTCAATAACCATGAGCCGGTTTATTTTGTCATAACAACTGACTAATTGCCGGAAACATTCCAGAAAATGTCCAGGATTTTTTGGAATATTCAGAGGATTTGTGGAAAGTTTCCGGAAATTTACAGGAAATTTTCCACCCCTTTGCAACCCTATCACAAAATCAACACAATTATTTCCAAATAAAGAAGATACAGTCAAAGTAGCCACTTTCTGCATAGATCTGCTCTTATATTCATCAAATTTAATCAAATTTTAAGGATAATCCATAATCCAAATGCTGCCTAGAGCTTAATAAGCCTCAATGAGATCATCAATCTCTAACCTGCACTTTTCCCAAACTTTCTATATAACAGTCCTTTTCTTTTTACATTACAGGCCCAGTCAATCAACAGAACACATGACATGTGAAACAAAAGAGTCAAACGGTTTCGATCACAGTGACTGACATCTGACATTAGGAATGAGGAAGCAATGGTGGAACAGGATGCTGGGAGATGTAGCTGACTGGCTTTGGAGAAGCATGCAGCTCACGCAGCAAAGGGGCGGAACCCACCTTCTCCGCTCCCCGGGCCGATCTCTGTTACAATCTCCATTAGAGAATTTAGCCCAAATACTGGACACAGAAGCCAGAATTAGTGCAGGGGGTCAAAGAGGGGACAGAGAACAACACCGGCCCAGACAGAACCAGTCCAAACATCAACCCACAACCACAAGCACCGGACACATGTACATATACAACAGAGAAAACCAGCAGAGAGCATGGAATATGAAAAAGAGAGAGAGAGAGAGAGAGAGAGAAAGACTGAAATCAGAAAAATAGAAGCATTTCAGACTTCCATTTGCTCAGAATAGCTTGAGATTTGGAAAGTCTTGATTATTTGTGATCATATGTGATTAATGATAGAATGAATCCATTCTACAAAACTCCATTCATAAAAATAAGAAAAATAAACAGATACCATGGCATATAATAAGCAGAGATATCATTTTAAAAATGTTTCAACTCTTAAAAAAGTAAATAGTGCTTTTAAAGATAATTTATAAATTAACTATAATTATTTAGATTTTTAATGTTGCCATGAAATAAAAATGTCAAAATTTTGTAATGCATGTTATACATCTTAACTTGAAAAAAATTATTTGTGCATGTTTTAGTTTCTACATTTAAAAAAAAACTTATCTCGGGTGATGAAGCAAGACTTCTGCAATCATTCAGTCCAATTAAACAACAAAATCGACTGCAAGTTGCATTATTCTTAAAATCCAACTAACAATCAATGAACCAAGTCACACTTTAAAAGAATTATCACATTCAACATGACATGAAAACTAGATTCATTCCTCTCTGTGAGTTTTTAAAATCAGAATAGTTATAATTCTTTGCTTAACATTGTTATATCATATTTGTATATCCAGTGCGTTTTGAGAAATATGAAAAAGAGCAAAAAATTTCTTTTAGGAGGTAGCAAAGGGGGCATATTTTTAACAGAATTATATTCAATAGATTTGTTTTATTGTTAAAGAAAACAAGGCTAAAAGCAACTTCTTCAAATGGACACAGTAAAACTGCTGGAAGGACTGTCTGGACAACACAAGTGTGTGAAAGAAAAAAAGAAACAAATTATTACCAATCGACATGAAAGCACACTGCATGCCAGCTAGCGTGTCCTGGAGTGCTCTATTGGTTTTCTCCTGGTCCCAGCTTTAAAAGCAGCAATACTACTGCTCTGCTTAAAGCTGCACAATATCTGTGCATAGAAGCTACAATCCTTGACATATCATCGATTTATTTTAAAACACCTACACAACCACCAGACTTCAAAGTCTCCTTTATGGAGACTTTGGTGGAAACCCATCTAGCACGTTCAGTGGAAAACACATTTCAGTTCTGAAGCTGATCAGAGCTTGAAATGTACTGAGTGGCTACACTTCTCCCAGCGTGGTTTTGTTATCTTCAATTCACCCAGAGAGTTCAGGTGGAATTGAAATGGAACAGACCTCAACTCTGTCTCCAACTGAGATGTCACACAAACAAAGGAAAAAATCACTTCAAAAACACACCGCACACAACACAGCAGTCAAAAATCTAATCATTCCATTCCTACAGAAACATCCTTTCTTTAGAAAGAAAGGTTTTGAAATGCAACAACAACTGGCTGTTTTCTATTAAGGCGCCACCTTATTATGTTCATTACTAACAATCACAGAATAGGAACAAGGAGGAGGAAAGGAATAGTGGATATATGTGAGCACAGATATATCCTCTATCTTAGAGGTTCCAAACTGCTGTCCCACAAGATTTTACTTTCCAACCCTGAAACAGCACACATCATCCATTCATGACAAGGTGGAGACTCATGACTATAGTGGAGATTCAGGGGTGTAAAAGGAAGCATCAGGGACAGGAGTTAGGAACCAATGCTAGTCTGTCAGTCAGGTTCAGAGGGAGAAAAGTGGGCAGAGTTTCTCATTCTCTCAGGACTCAGAGGGTCTATATTACTATAAACAGCAACTGGTTACATCATTAGGGCAGGCTACAGATATGAAACATACCAGGACTCTCAGGACTGTCATCAGCATCGTCTGAGCAATACAATCATCCAAAATCATAAACAAACAGAAATATATGGTCAACAATAGCAACAACAGCTATAAAAACTGTGGTTGCTAGCTTAGAAAGTGACTATGTCTATGCCAGCATTTCCCACCAAATCATATTCTTCACAGTGCAAAAAGGAGGCAAGATCTTCGTCACTTTCAGGGTAGCAACACTGGAAAAAATACATGTGGGGCAAATAATTCAGACAACATTCCCACAAACCTTGATCTGTGTCCTCTGTTAAATCAAAATTAAAATATTCTTTAAAAGAAATACAACAAATCATAAAGGAAGAAGAGAAACAGTAGAACAATGAAATCTAGTCAACTAAGAAGAAGAAATAGGAGAAGAAGAAGGAGGAGAAGATAACTGGACTAGACTGGAAAAATGAGACGGGGTGAAAAGGGTGGATGAGCGGGAAGGTCGCATGGAGAGATCTGGGGGGGTGTATGTACCTTTGAGGCTGGGGAACGGCGTGTTCTTCTCCCGAGCTTTATTAGGCAGAGCCAGACTGGACAGACTGAAACTGGTGCCGTGGTTTTTATACAGGTTACCTGCACACATACGATAAAGGTTAGATGTACAACAGAGAACACACATTTCTGTGTAATGCAGCACCGATACCAGAAATGCCAATAGTCAGTGTCAATACCAGTGGAATTTACAATGTTCAAACCCTTAGCAAAAGCTAAAATGCCACTGAAGATATTCTCATATTTATAAAGTCATTATTAATATACACTCAAAGCTTTTGTTTTGCACCAAATCCGCATGAATTTATTTAAAAAATATAGTATATAGAATGTATAATATATCATTGTGAGATATTATTGAAATATGAATAATATTACAATATTAGTAATAATAATCTACTTAAACTTTTTAACTGAATTATGACAATAATATATTAATATAATAATATTATGACAAAGCTGAATTTTCAGCAGCAATTAATCCAGTCTTCAGTGTCACGTGATCCTTCAGAAATCAGTCTATTATGCTGATTTGGTGCTCAAGAAACAATTCATTTGTTTACTGTTTTTAATTTTACTGATCCTAAACTTTTGAACGGTAGTGTATTAACAAATAGTAAAGTTGAAAAAATGGCATGTAACCTTCTAGTATTTGTCAATTCTGTTATTGCTATCTTTTGTCTAGACAAAAATCGCTAAAAATTCAAGCAAACATCTTCAAACATTCATTTGCGTTGTCTGTATTTTTATGTCCAAATTTTCAACGTGAGCTTGAGCTACTAAGGAATGAATATAGGTTATGTTAAGCTGGCCACTCACTGGCGAAGGACATGAGTCCCCCGAAGCCATCGCTGCTATTGTTGGAGATGGTGGAGTTCGGAGAGCTATTTCTGGAGTCTCCCTCTCCATCAGATTCACCCGGAAGCTTCAGGCTGCTGGGTCTCAATGGACGAGACGGTCTAAACACACACACACAATTCAAGGAGAGGATGTTGAGAGCTGGTCTGTGCAGCAGATATATAGATTCTGAGTGTTTGTGTAGGATTATCTCCAAGTACATACTTGTTCCCATTGAGATTCTGGTTGAATCGGTGTGTAACTCTCCTCCTGCTCATCTGCTTCAGTATCATCCTCTGAAGGGAAGCCATACTGGGGCTCAAAATAGGGATTATCATACTCTCGCTTTTTATTGGCTGGGTCAACAGGGACCGGATCAGGAGTGGGTCTTGTAAAAGGTGGAGCTCCCAATCCTGGGACAGAGTTAGGGAGGGCTACGTCTGCTGTCGCCTCCTCCTCAACGGGTTCCTTCTGTTCCTACACAAACAAACACACACACACACTTTAGAGATCACAGCACATGATGCTTACCTCTAGATTCAGATAACATGTAGTCTTAGCACTGACATTGTTGACTCCCTGTATGACTGGACTGGGGCTGGAACTGGCCGTCGTGCTGGAGCTGGGGCGCAGTGGCTGGTTGTCCGCTGCTTCTGGGGGGCCTTCTGGATCTGGGTCCCTGTTGTCCCCCTTGTACTCATGGAAGTCATGGATCTCTACCTCATTTGCATCTCCCAGCGCAGCATGGGTCAGGGTGTCAACATCTAGATAGAGTGTAAACATAACAATTATAAATCCATAATTGGTCAGAGGAGGTAAGAAGAAGAATCTATTGTCAGGAAAGAGATTAAAAATGGAGACGCTAACTTGGTGTGTCCCCTTGTATGTCCCCTTTGATCATCTCATTCACAAAGTCTCCAAGAGACGAGTAGGAAGAGCTGGAGTCATCGTATGCTTCACTGTCACTGCCACTGAAATAAACAGCAACAAATAATATAGTTTAATAGACAAAAACAGTTTGAACATAAAAATGCATGCGTGTAAAGATTTTTTCAATAATGTCTTATTGCTCACCAAGCCTGCATTTATTTGACCAAAATAGTTAAAAACAGCATGTTGTTAGAATTTAATATATCAATTTAAAATAAATAATTTCCTATTTGTAATATATTTTAAAATGTAATTTTATGATGGCAAAACTCAATTTTCTGCAGCCATTTCCCCAGCGTTCAATGTCACATAATCCCTCAAAAATCATTCCAATATTCTGATTTGGTGCTTATTTCTTATTATACATGTTGAATACAGTTGTGGTATATGTCAGGATTCTTTTACATATAGAAAGTTCACAATAACAGCATTTATTTGAAATAGAAAACTTTTGTAACACTATAATAGTCTTTACTTTCATTTCTAAATAACTGAAAATATATGCTTGCTGAATACAATTATTTAATCATCTAAATTCTTAAAAAAAACAATACATTCTTTGAATGTGTATGTATATGTAAAAAAAAAAGAATCAATAGCATTTGTGCAGGAATTTATGTGAATGTGTATAAAGGTCTATGTGTGCAAGGATGGGTGTGTATTGGGTATTCAACCTGTCATCTGTTGGGTCTGAATCATTGGTCTCATCCTGCAGGGGTCCACTCAGCACCTCCGCCAGATGAGAGTTCCCATCATAAACACGGTAGAATACTGGCTGTAACTGGTGAGCATACCACTTAGGCTTATCGCCTATTAGAGAGGGGTCATACACATCTGAAACACACACACACAGTATAATTACCATCTACAAACAAAATGGGAAAAACCTAATGAACAGTCTTTAAAGTGAAACTACATGCAGGTAAGTGTAAACCTGTATTTAGAATGCAACAAACAACAGCATAGAGACTGGAAGACACAACTGAAGAGGGAGCGGAGTGGAGTTCTCACCCTCTGCAGATGTGAGACTTAATTTTAGTTTTGCATACTATATCTACTATACATAAATATATATACTATTCTATATTATATTATATGTAAATACTGTAACTTGTGCAAATATGTGGTGTGAAACCTTCTGAATGGATTTGGTTTATTTACACAAGGTGAGAATAAACAATAATTTTTGTTTATTTTCATAAACAACTGTTAGTTCTCCAGAACGGGCATTTTAGCGTAACCCATAATATAATCCTTCTAAAAGTGTTGGAGATCATTTATATGGGCAACTATTCATACATTATTCATTTATTCCACCATGGCCAATAAAACGTACTCTACTTACTTCTAAAAATGATCTGGGTCCCTGTTGTCCCCTTGTACTCATGGAAGTCATGGATCTCTACCTCATTTGCATCTCCCAGCGCAGCATGGGTCAGGGTGTCAACATCTAGATAGAGTGTAAACATAACAATTTTAAATCCATAATTGGTAAGAAGAAGAATCTATTGTCAGGAAAGAGATTAAAAATGGAGACGCTAACTTGGTGTGTCCCCTTGTATGTCCCCTTTGATCATCTCATTCACAAAGTCTCCAAGAGACGAGTAGGAAGAGCTGGAGTCATCGTATTCTTCACTGTCACTGCCACTGAAATAAACAGCAACAAATAATATAGTTTAATAGACAAAAACAGTTTGAACATAAAAATGCATGCGTGTAAAGATTTTTTTAATATTTTCGATAGAAGTGTCTCATTGCTCACCAAGCCTGCATTTATTTGACCAAAAATAGTTAAAAACAGCATTGTTGCTAGAATTTAATATTTAAATTTAAAATAAATAATTTCCTATTTCTAATATATTTTAAAATGTAATTTTATGATGGCAGAACTGAATGTTCAGCAGCCATTTCCCAAGCGTTCAATGTCACATAATCCTTCAAAAATCATTCCAATATTCTGATTTGGTGCTTATTTCTTATTATAAATGTTGAAAACAGATGTGCTATATGTCAGGATTCTTTGACATATAGAAAGTTCACAATAACAGCATTTATTTGAAATAGAAAACATTTGTAAAACTATAATTGTCTTTACTTTCATTTCTAAACAACTGAAAATATATGCTTGCTGAATAAAATTATTTAATCATCTAAATTCTTAAAAAAAAATCCATCCGTTTGAATGTGTATGTACATGTAAAAAAAAGAATCAATAGCATTTGTGCAGGAGTTTATGTGAATGTGTATAAAGGTCTATGTGTGCAAGGATGAGTGTGTATTGGGTTTTCAACCTGTCATCTGTTGGGTCTGAATCATTGGTCTCATCCTGCAGGGGTCCACTCAGCACCTCCGCCAGATGAGAGTTCCCATCATAAACACGATAGAATACTGGCTGTAACTGGTGAGCATACCACTTAGGCTTATCGCCTATTAGAGAGGGGTCATACACATCTGAAACACACACACACACACAGTATAATTACCATCTACACACAAAATAGGAAAAACCTAATGGACAGTCTTTAAAGTGAAACTACATGCAGGTAAGTGTAAACCTGCATTTAGAATGCAACAAACAACAGCATACAGACTGGAAGACACAACTGAAGAGGGAGCGGAGTGGAGTTCTCACCCTCTGCAGATGTGAGACTTCATTTTAGTTTTGCATACTATATCTACTATACATAAATATATATACTATACTATATTATATGTAAATACTGTAACTTGTGCAAATATATGGTGTGAAACCTTCTGAATGGATTTGGTTTATTTACACAAGGTGAGAATAAACAATAATTTTTGTTTATTTTCATAAACAACTGTTAGTTCTCCAGAATGGGCATTTTAGCGTAACCCATAATATAATCCTTCTAAAAGTGTTGGAGATCATTTATATGGGCAACTATTCATACATTATTCATTTATTCCACCATGGCCAATAAAACGTACTCTACTTACTTCTAAAAACAGAATTTAAATAAATGATCTTACTGTCAGTGTATTCACAAATTGAAATTGACAACTAATTGAGAGGTCCTCACAACTGCCACTAGGGGGCAAACTGTGACAGTCAAATCTGGGGGTCAAAGAAATAGCAACTTAAGGACAAAGGATGAGGTATATCTATGTCTCTCACTGTTATGAATCCTTTGGAAAGCCAGGTTGGTGGGGTTGAGAGCCCACTCTCCATAGTACTCCACTGCCTGGGTGTGGGAGAGCTTTTCGGTGAATCCATTCCGCCGTGGCCTAGAGGCCAGGAAAGATGTGGACTGGAATGCCACCACAGGACGGGGGAAGAGACGCAGAGTGCGAGTGTGCATCTGGAACCCTTGCAGCACATTTGGAGAGTTGAAGAATCTCACCATCGCCACCCTAACGGCAAGATCGAAATAATAAAACATTTATACTATGTACTTTATATGCCCAAACAATTTAGGAAGTTTATTTTTTCATAAATACATTTTCGTAAAAAATTATTTTAGTATGAAAGTTATTAATGAATCATGATTTGTTCGTGAAAGCTCCAATTGTTACTTCAAATTAAACCAAAATCATGTTCTATTAACTCTACCAGCCACTAATTCATGTCACATTTGATACAGCATACCTTGTGGCAACATCAACAGAATCCACATCATTGCCATAGATGAGTGGGTTGAACTCAGTGGAGGAAGGGGAGGCTTTGTCACGACCAGGGGGCAATAAAGACACCTCCTGTCCATCCTGAAACTTCTCCAGGTTTAGAATAGGCTGCGTGTTCACACTCATGCTAGCCAGAGCCTGTATAGAGGAGTCGATGACACCGAACCAGAGAAGTGGAGGAGGAAGATAGATACAGGAGAGATCAATTTAACAATGAATCCTGACAGGACAGACTGATGTAAGAGCACTATCACCTCAGGCAATCATGTCTCACTGTGAGGGCCTACGTTACCAACTTCTGTCTAAAAATCTACTGAATGACAAAGGTAAAATCATTATCACTATTTTTATTTAAATAAGATTGCGCATGATTAGATTAAATATGGATTCTCACCCAAAAATGTAAATTCTGTCATAATTTCCATGCCTTGATTTCTGTTTATGGTAAGCAGAAGCTCAAATGTGAACAAACCCTAATTGGTTCACGCACAGTAAACAAGTCCATTTGAGCTTCGGTTTACCATATTTGATGAGCTCTATGTCAGTGTTGATAGATGAATCATATAAATAAATCTAATATAAATCTGTTCATCATATAAAGCCATTATGTCTCTTCTGAAGATTCACATGGATTACTTTTACAATATCTTTATTCTCAATGTTTTGGTCAAATGTGACCCTGGAGCACAAAACCAGTCATACGTAGCACGGGTATATTTGTAGCAATAGCCAACATCACATTGTATGGGTCAAAATTATCGATTTTTCTTTTATGCCAAAAATCATTAGGATATTAAGTAAAAATAATGTTCCATGAATATATTTTGTACATTTCCTACCGTAAATATAAAAACATAATTCTTGATTATATATAAATTTTAAATTTTTAAATATATAAGATTCCAGATTTTCAAATAGTTGTATCTTGGCTAAATTTTGTCCAAACCATACATCAATGGAAATCTTATTTATCAGCTTTCAGATTATGTTAAATAAATTGACCCTTATGACTGGCTTTGTGGTCCAGGATCACAAATGGACTTTCAGTGGAGAGAAATAAATCTATTCCATTACAAATACATTTGTGTTTCGAAGATGAGTAAAAGAAACAGAGTGAATTTTGATTTCATGTTGACATTAAGGATGTTACATAACATTTGTGTTCCTGTGTGGCTCAGTGGTAGAGCATTGCGTCAGCAGCGCAAAAGGTTGTGGGTTCGATTCCCAGGGAACACAAATACTGACAAAAATGTATAACCTGAATGCACTGTAAGTCGCTTTGGATAAAAGCGTCTGATAAATGTAAATGTAAAAGTCTTATGGATTTGGAAAGACATAAGAGTGAGTAACTATAAAACATAATTTTCATTTTTGGGTGAACTATATCTTTAAAATTCAGAAAAGGTTACATGGGGATGAGAGAGAAAGCTATTGCCTGAACCGATAGTGTTGCATCAAATATGTAGTAGTCAAAATGTTAGAGGGAAGGGTGCGGTCATCACATAGAGCCATTAACAAAGCACTCTGGGAATTCTGCCATTGCTCACTCAATGCCTCTCAGCTGGCATTCCATCAGACCCTGCTCTCGCCACGCCATTTAACCGGCACGCTACCAAACCAATCGCATCATCTGCTCCTGATGCTTACGATGATTTTTGCTTTGGGTTATGAGTATAATGTAAGTGAGATGTTGCATTGAAACATGCTCAAGCCAAACATAGTGCTATGAGATACAGGGGGCTTCTGTAGGACCTTCCTCACACAAAGAGAAGGGAGGGACGAGTGCAAAGAGTTAGAGGCTATGGAGGCAAACAGAGTCAGTAGTGTATACATTTGACAATTTGTTTATTCAAAGGGTGTGGAATAAAGAAGTATCTGGATGGCTTCAGTATTTGTTAAGTTTACAGAGAGTGTAGGGCTACAGGTGTTGATGAAGGGGGAGATAATTTTTCCGTGCACAGTCAAAATGCAAAGATTTGTGAACCTTGGAATCAGAGGCGAAGATCTGCTTTTGGGTGATCACAGTCAATCTTATCAGACACTGAAGGACACAAGAAAACATGGAGGAAATGTCACATGACTACCTGTCACTGAGAAAGATTGGGAAATCATGTGACTTAACATGAGGGGAGACAATTCAAGGATGGGGAGAAACAGAGAGACAAATAGAGTGAGGACACAACACAACACACCATGAACTGGACAGTATGAGTGCGCACAGGTCATAAAACACACCAATCTCAGGAAAACCAGTGGGTTATCAGGTGGAAAGGGAAGCAGATCTCACACAAACTTGTCATTGGAGAATGTGTACAAATCTCAAAATCTGACTGCAAACAATATTTGGTAGGTGTTAGTCAACACAAAATTATATTCTCAAACTATTTTACCAATACTTCATTAATGTGATGCTTTTCAGAGTGAAACAGGATTTAAAAAAAAAACTTTCCCCAAAAAGAAAAGGCGTTCTAGTGAGATTTTGTGGAAATATTATGACTTTTTCTCCATAAATGTGCATTAAGGAAGAAACAGAGGAATTTTGATTTCATGTTGACATTAAGGATGTTACATAACATTTCCTTAAAATCTAAAGCTAAACTGAGGGAGAAACAGAACTGAAGGACAGTCACAAGAAAAGCATGATTTCCATATTGGCTCATGGAGCTCTTGAACTACTACGTGTGGTTCATGAATGATAGGGCAATGTTGCACATCTATAGACCACTGAAAAACATGACCTTCAATCTAAATCAGCTTTTAGAACAATAATGATCTGAAGATGAGGACCTGACTCATGATGATTCATAATGGCAAATGAAGAGTCATGACTCATGGTCTGTGGGACACAACTGATGATTCAGTGTATTGACTATTTTGGCTTGAGTTATTACAATAACAGCATGATAATTATGTTTGATATAAGATGAAACAAAATGGTAAATCAATTTGGCTGAGAAACCCTGTTGCAGACCAGTGAAAACAAAAACAACAGATTGTGACCAAATTAAATGCATCTCTATTAAAAAGACAAAGGTTTTTGCACACAGAGTCTGAAATTCTTGTCCGAAAAATTCGGAACTGGTTCGATTTCACTTCCGTTAAAAAGCATTTTGATAGGAAAGGATGACGAATACAAAAACAAAACAACAACAACAACGGAAATACACATACAAATATTTCGGACTCAGTGTGCAAGGACCTTAGGGAAAACCAGAGTTGGTCAGTATATGACAATGATTAGTGACAACACAGTGAAATGTTTAAAAAGTTAATATTAATGGGGCTTGATTAAGTTCAGAGGTGCCAGAATCAGGTCAGAAGCTCTAGGTAAGGGTCTATGTGGGATCGTAAAGGGTTAAGCGAGAGAACTAGAACCATTATTGAGTCTATAGATAGGGAAACTCAAAACGTATTACCTCCAAGAGCTGGAACAAAAAAAGGGGGAGAATATACAGTCATTACAATACACTAAGTGATCATATAAAATATGAATCCGTCAGAATAAACCCTATAAGCATCAGATTCAAATGACAGGGTTTAAAAATATCTTTGCATTGTCAGTCTTCTCTTTGGTTTAAATGCAATTAGAATTGGCCATGTTTACAGCAGCTTTTAGAAGACAGTATAATTACTATGCATTTCTTCTAGAATCCAGTTAGTATCCAATTCCGATTCAGAGCTAATAATAGTGCTCCTTAGAGAAAAGAGAACATCTGGTTCACTTACCTGCTTCAAGTGTTTCTTCAGCTCAGAGGCCTCGGGTTCAGGAAGGGGAGGGAGAAATTCTGCATTGCTTGGAACAATGACCTACATTGATAAAGATATAGAAGCAACATAAGACCACTATAGTATATACATAATTATATGTTAAAGGCTTTACAACATGAAAGAAAGCAACACAACCCTGTCTGGGTAGTTACAGATATATGTACCTTGTTGCAGTCCAGATCCACTAACCAAACGTCATCAGGCATCCTGAAATCAGCCTTGTACAGGAAGAAACTGGCAGGCACACCAATGACATATGGAGTGGGTGCTAGCAAGAGCTAGAAAAGAAAATAGGTGTGTGACAAATAGAGAAAGCTTCATTGTTTATACACCAACTGTTCAAAAAGATTGTGTTACCTGTTCTGCGGAGGCCATGCAGGTGGGCAACAGTGGAATGACAGGAAACATGTACTCAAGGGGGTAGATCATTGCAACAAATGCCATGACGCTCATTGAGAGAGCGTTATAATCTCGGGACTGCAGTACCACCTACAGACAGCAGAGGGTGAGCGTAAGTCTCCCTGTCATTATCAGTGTGACCCGCATAGGCAAAATGATGAAGACTAGCTTCATTTAAAACAACATATCTATGGACAACCATTAACTTCATCCATAAAAAAACTGCCTAAAATGTGTGTTTCCTCTCATGTGTCAGCCTGTCCAACACTCTCGGTAAATGCAGTGTAAAATATTTATATAATACTGTATATATATATATATATATATATATATAAATATTAATATTTTACACTGTATTTACCAAGAGTGTTAGACAGACTGATAGATAACTATTACAGATAACAGACAACAGATAACCCAGGATTCCATTTATCTGGGGTTTAGCATGACCCCGGGTTAATAATTTCAAGTGTGAAAAGCCCTTATGGGTCTTTGCCATCTGATAGAGTTGTGGTTGTGTTCCTCTGACCATCCATACCTTGTGTTCCAGCAGAATGCAGGCCAGGACCTGCAGACAAGCATCGACTCCCAGCAGCTCCAGGGGCAGGTGGAGAGGGAAGTCTACAATGCTGAAGCGGGAAGGGTCTGGAAGGGCAAAGGTCAGAGCAGGCTGCAGTTCATGGGGGAGCACTTCCACGTCAACACGTCGCTGACCAGCAACAGGCACCGGGGAGCGCAGCAGTCGATACACCCATGACTCGATCTCCCTCAGGTCCTGAAGCACTTGACTGCCCTTTTCCTTTTCCTCGACGGAGAGAGCGCCTGTGAACACACGCCACATTGTGTCCCTGAGGGAGAGAAACACACACATACACATTTAAAGTGTTCGATTAGTATCAGGGTTCGGGTTCAAAATTACAACCACGAACAAGTATGACAAGCTCTCTTTCCATTGTTTTGTCTTTGTTCGTACTGCTGCTCAGTTCTATTTAAATTTCTTGATTTTTTTTAACATTTAATTATTCGTTAACCAGTTTTAGAACTGTCATGTACATTCAGGTATTGTCTTGATTGGATGATTTGTTCTAACGTCTATACAAAAAAATTGAAATAGCACAAAAACAGTGGCAGCTGGCTTCTACAACTAAGGATTAAACAACTAATCACTTTAAGTAAAACGGCACAGCAGTGACCAGGCACACAGTCCAAAAGCTCTACAAGCACTAGACTACACCATAACATTCACAACAGTGGTCACTTACTGTTTGCATTTCCATATATTCTTAATGCAAATATCTAATCGGCCATTCATGCAGCAGCAAATCATTGCATAATTGCATCATGTTCAATTGGTTGAATTATGCAAACCAAACATTAGCATGAGGAAGAAAATACGGCTGCAGGGTTAATCAAAATAAAACTATCAAAGCATAAACTATGCTTTAATTTAATAAATATATAAGCTGTGTGTTTTACAGTGAAGTGTGGCATTGTGTTCATACAAACAAGCACAGCAAACCTGGAACTTTTTTTTCTTTACACATTTTAAATTACAATCACAATGTTTATAAAAAATCAAAACAAATCATGATTCGATTCTTTTTCAAACTGTGTAACTCTATAAAGGAATGTTATCTACATGACTTTAATCTTTAACACGACTTCAATAATAAAAAGAGAGGGGTCTGAGTATCTCAAGAACCTGCTAATCTTCTGGGAATTTCACATACAGCAATCTCTAGTTTGTCTAGAAAATTGGACAGTACAAGATTGGTAAGGTCAGAAATAAACAACACAAATCCATGGATCTATCTAGCCTTTTCAATCATTCAAGGTGTTGGTGACAGTTCTGTAATAGTCTGGGGAATATTTTCTCAATAATACTCAGTATAACTCAATACCAACAGAAAATCACTGGTATCAAGTATTATTTCTGACAATGTCCAAACCAGTTCTACAAAAATGAGTACAGTGCCCTCCAAAAGTTTAGAAGCACTCTAGGCAAAAATGGGTTTTGGATAATATCAGCATAAATCCGTATGATTTCTTGCCATAAAAAGTTCATATCAGTTTACTGGAGCTCAAAAACACTAGCACAGCGTCTAAGATCCAGACAGGCCAGACTATGGTTGTGTGGGCTGAGTAGAGGTGCTGCAGTAAGTCATAATTGGTTCATCTGAGAACTCCCACTTCTCACAGCTGCTCTCTGAGAACAGTCAGTGGCCTCAATCTGTCATACAGCCTGTCTCCTCCAGCTCCACAGACTCGTTCCAGCTCTTAACACGTTTGTTCTCTCACACTATACCTGTCTTTTTCCTTCTACTGTCAATTTGTGTCGTCAAAACCACAGAGACGTCTTCATTAATTGTTTTGTTGCTTTATAGTTAAATTGTTGCACATTAACACAGTCCTGTTTAGGGATACAAATGCTAATGAATGTAGACTCTCTAGCCAACCACAGTTCTGTAATGAAAAACGATGACGCTAATGTAATATCATTTATGTGCAAAATAGTTTAATCATTGTATTCAGGGTTCCTGCATCTGAAGTTCCATACTATTTCATGACTTTCCGGTCATTCAAATTACTTATATACACTGACCAAAATTATAAACGCAACACTTTTGTTTTTGCCTCAATTTTTTCATGAGCTGAACTCAAAGATCTAAGACTTTTTCTATGTACACACAAGGACTATTTCTCTCAAATATTGTTCACAAATCTGTCTAAATCGGTTAGTGAGCACTTCTCCTTCGCCGAGATAATCCATCCACCTCACAGGTATGGCACATCAAGTATGATTATTGCACAGGTGTGCTTTAGGCTGGCAACAATAAAAGGCCACTCTAAAATGTGACAGTTTTACTGTATTGGGGGGGGGTCCAAAAACCAGTCAGTATCTGGTGTGACCACCATTTGCCTCACGCAGTGCAACATCTCCTTCGCATAGAGTTGCAATGACTGGAGATTTTCACTTAATAGATTACATTTTCGATTTGTTTTTCGGCAAACCCTATCGTATGCCTTCAGAACAATACTTTTTATGACATTTTAATCCTTTTTGTAAAAAGATTGAAGAAGTGTACAAATCATTAAATAGACAAGGGCAAGCATTTTTTATATAGGCTTTTTTTTATAATGTCTTTTGTGATCCGAAAAAAATAAGGTAGCTTAATTTAGCGTTAGAATAGCATCAAGTTGACTAATTATTTAGGCTACTTAAGCTTTGAAGGGGTAATAGTTATAATAAATAATATTTATAGGTATAATGAGAGAGAGCTTGCAAGAAAAATAAGGGTTAGGCCTAAAAGAGCATATAGTTATTGTGTTGGGGCTCCGAAATCACTTAATTCGTCCCTGATCATGGTGTTTTTTTTTAGCTGTTTGGACTCTCATTCTGACGGTACCCATTCACTGCAGATGATCCAATAGTGAGCAATAAAGTAATGCTACATTTCTTCAAATCTGTTTTAATGAAGAAACAAATGCATCTACATCTTGGATGACCTGAACATTTTCATTTTTTGGGTGAACTATTCTTTAAGAACAACATTTAAACAAACACACCCTGAATCTCATCACTGTAAATGCCATTCAAGCCTCCATCAAAGAAAGAAAGTCAACTTTTATTCATAGGATCACCTCCTCACCCCTACAAAAAGCTCTACACAGGCCTTAGTAATGATCAATTAATTGATTATGGACTAAGACCAACTACAGCTAACGGTGGACTAACACCTAGTAATGTACATACTTCCTTTTCGCTCGTCCCTCTCTATAAGTCACAAGCATCGTCACACATCCTTCCACTTGTGACTTCCTTTTAAAGAATCATCAGCAGCTCGTTACTTGTCAATTTAATCACAGCCCCGACACTACAGGATCTAACAATGTCAAACCCTTCTGACCTTCCCAGCGTAACATATTTAAAGACGCAATACACCCCCAAAATTAAAACTCATTGTCCAGTGTCCACTCATATTCATGTCGCTAGATTATGAACAACATTCCACATGGGCAGCAAATGTGACCATGCATCAATCTCACTAATGACAAGGGAAATTGACACATTAAACTCGAATGGAAATAGTGTACATTTGCATTGAATATATGTTGATCAGTATTACATTGATTATCATTGACTACCCCATATCAGTGTATATTAACAATATTTTAATCATTTTTGGACTCTTTTTAATATTGATAGTAATTTCAAACAAATGTTTTTGGATTTTGATGCAGTGAGTGCAGAATGTTGGGTTTCGGTCAATATTTTTTTTCATTGCATCTAGGGATGCTCATTTCGGTTAATTTTCCTGACCGACAACCGCTCCTCGTTAACCGAACATTAACCGTAAACTGATCAAATTAGAATAATAAATTAGGATTAAATAAAAATAGAATATGTGATGGCACATAAAATACAAACACATATGTCATTTTAACGTGTAAACCAGGTATAACTGCAGACCGGGGATCTCCAAAATGGGGCGTGAACTCCAAAAAGAGGGCAGAACCTCCAAATTGTGGCGGGTCTCTTCACGCACAGACTCACCATTGGCTCTGGCTTCAGCCAATTGTTGTTGACTTACATTTCAAAATAAAACTTTATAAATTAAAAATTGTTTCTAGTTGATCTAAAATAAAATATGCTATATAAATCATTATTCTCCGTGAGAGTAGAGCCCAAAGCTCGTTGTCAGTGGTGTTCGGACCGGAGTTTGAACCTCCGCTTCATGATATAAATGGTATGAGCTCTCCTGCGAGCCGTCCCAGCGCAGGGAAATAATTTACTCTATCGCTTTGTTTTAAGCAACGGGGCTTCCTGGGCTTGAAATGTGCAGGGTAGGGGGAGGTAGTGACTCTGGGTGGAACTAAAAAGGTGCCATTGTCCGGTGAGGTCCGGTTGGGGAGTTACAGAACGGCCTGTCCCGGCGATCTCATATCGCATCATCTTATTAACTACTTATCTCCTGAACTGCAACTTTCTTTTCGAAGCTAATCCCGCTGTGCAGCCAATTTCACTGGTTAAGGTTAGGGTCAGGTGTGGGGTAGGTTTAGGGGTTAGCATTTTTTGTAGCATAGTGTAGGAAATTAAATTAACACTGTGACAGCAAAAAAAAAAGACATTTAAACCGCTTAATTGATAGTATTAATCGGTTAAAATTCTTACTGTCGGTTAACGGTTAAACTGTTAATATAAGCTTCCCTAATTACATCAATAGAATTTCTTTTTTTGTGTGTGAATTAACTCAAAGGAATAAACACAAATGGAGATAGTAACAGCATTTGTAAACAGAGAGGCAGAATGTCTTCTGGCAGCACCGCAGTTTGACACTTACACATCTACTGTAAGATACCACAAAACATTGCAGTCGTTAGACATCACTTCTGTGCACAAGTATTATCTTGCTGAATCTCAGGTTAATGTAACATATCTGCATATTTCACAAAAAATAAAATAAAAAAAGGCTGTTCTCACCGCTGTGTGGACTTGGCAGCACCTGGTCTCTGGTTGAGCTGCTGGCTACAGCAGTCCACCATGCGCTTGAGGATGTACAGACACTCCCTGAATGTAGAAAAGAAGGGGTAGTGGCTCAGAATGCACAGACTTTCTGCTGCTGCCCGGCTCGCCTGGTGGCAAAGTCCCATCTCCTGCAGGGGGCAGTGTAGATTCCCCTGGAAGAGTTAATGTGGAGGGGTCAGATTTCTCTGTTGCCTCCACTGCAGAGTCTGTATAAGAGGGCTTTTCTCCTGTATAAAAAATATATTAAGGAGAAATTAAGTAATGCCCCTATGAAATCCGTTTTAATTTTTCACAAATTTTGTGTTTTTTTTAATTACCTTTTCTGGATTACATTTTAACCCTAATCCATTTTAATAATTCAAATGGATGTTTATTCAAGCTAATTAATATGAAATATATATCATATAAGTAAATAAAAACATTTTTTTTTTTTGGGAGGGATTTTGTATGTTCGGATTTAATACAAATGTATTTTCAAAAACAGTGGTAATCAATCGAACGCATACAACTTTAACGATTGAATTACCCTTTTAAAATACAATTCATTGATTACATTAATTGATTACCTTAACAGACACATGCAGAACAAAAAGACTTCATACTTAAACAGTGTTTTTGCAGATTAATATTAGGGATGGCTCGATACCACTTTTTCAGAGCCGATACCGATCCGATACCAAAAATCCTGAGTATCTGCCGATACCGATATCGATCCGATACAGCACAGTTTTTTTAAATCAGAATTTCTATATATCGGTGTGTGTTGACCTGCTCATCACTCTTTTGTGTTTTACACACAATCTACTAAATATAGACCACTTTACTGTAAAGAAAAACAACAAATGAATGGATATGTCATTATAATCTATGAAAAAAAACACTTTTATAAACTAGTTTAGTGGATAATTCAGTAGCAAAAGTTACTCTAGAAAAATCATGAGTGCACAATCATTTTATAAAATCTAAAATTTGTGAAAAAAGTATTATTGGGAAACAAAGAAAAGTTAATAAATGTAGGACTAAATCTGGTAAAAAAAAATTATATATTGCTCTTTGTATTGTTGTAAGATACATTCATGGAAAACAAGTAATATATTTATATAGAAATATATATGCTGATAAATTAAAATTAATTTAGTACTGCACAGTAATGAGGCAGCACCATATAACAGATGAGAAGAACAAGAAAGGCTATTAAGAAGAATGAAGCAACACTGAGTCACAGCGCGCAGGCGCTGCACTCCGGAGTCCGCATAGAGAAGCTCAAAGCACCATGGAAAGAGATATTAATGCGTAGTTTATTAAATCTGTGCCACAGTTTATTGAGCCTTTTCTTTTAACCGTTTTAAATGTCAGTCACTGTGCTTGTGAAGAACCCTTCATAGTGCTCTCTACAACAGTATTGTGATCTAACAGACACCTGGTAGAAAGTAACACGATTTAGAAACAGCACGAGACTCTAGCTAGATAAAATCCTTTTATACAAAACCATTGGACTTTATTTACAGACCAAGTATAATAGGAACAGTGGAGAGAATTGTATCGTCTTGACTAGTAACGTTAACCGAACGCGGCACGCAGTTTGAAAGCTGATTGGAGGATGAAGAAAAGCTGCAGCGGAGAGAAATGTTTACGTGAACTTGACTAAAATATTAATCTATACCTCACATTAAATTATGTAACGGCTTCAGAACACTTGAAATATAGTGCACGAAAACTTTGTGTTTTATAATGTGTTTATGGCTTTTGTGGGGCTTAACAATAACACAATATTAGCTATGCAGAATATCGAATTTGGATCGGTCTCGTCAGACCGATACCCCGATCCAGCAGAAAAGGCCAATATCGAAGCGATACCGATCCTGAATATCGGATCGGCGCACCCCTAATTAATATTCACAGACATCACTATAGATCACAATACTTTTGATGTATTCATCCACATTTTTGCAAAATCCGTGACATTCCATGTTATACAGCAAATACATTTTTATGATTGAGTTACATCCACATTTTCCACATCACAGAAATCACATCACTCTACATATGTGATGCTTCAGATGGGTTACGAATGTCAACACCAGGCCACTAAACAGTTGATAAAATGGTTCTGCCTCATAAAACTGTTCCAAAATGACCTCTTACCTTTTCCTTCAGTTCGTGGGCGGTGGTGGCCCTTCTGGAAAGAGCGGTAGAAGTTGAGGCAGATTCCATAGCGAGTGATACCAGAGTCTTTGTCGGTGAGAGCGAAGACGAAAGAGGTGTCGTCACGAAGGCTGACCCGGTGCTGACGGATGCTCAGGCAGCCCTCAGGCTGGCAGAAGAAGACAACGTCAGGGGCAGTGGGAAACCATTGTGGTCCTCCAGTGGATAGCGCCTCAGCAGCTGAGGTGTTTGTGCCACGCTGTCGCTGCTGGGTTGTCTATTTAAAGGAAAAAGACTGAAGTGAGAGACAGGAAGACAGATCTCTGGCTTTTCTCAGCCCCAGCGCTTGTTCTTTTATGTACTTTGTGTGAAGTGTTGCGCAATGGCTATGTATACACTACTGTTCACAACCTAATCGATATTCTATAAATAAATCCCATTTAACATTAACTGACAGAGTACACCTGAGGCTGGAATACACCTGCACAGGTCACATACAAACAAAACACAACATCAGTTCACCTGTGATTCAATTCTCCTGTCAACAATTTACTTAAGCACCTTTAGAACATACGTCTGAGCCATATACTAGGGGTGGCTCGATACTACTTTTTCAATCCCGATCCGATACTAAAAAATATGAATTTTGCTGATACCGATATCAATCTTCGGTACTTGAACTTTATTGTAAAGAAAAACAACAAATCAAAGGAATGCATATATAATTATAATCTATCAGATAAATACTATTATAAACTAGGTTAGTGGATAATTCAGTAGCAAAAGTTACTCTAGAAAAATAACGAGTGCACAATTTTATAAAATCGAAAATTTGTGGGGGAAAAAACCTTTAGTGGGGAACAAATAAAAGTGAATAAGTGTAGGACTAAATTTAAAATGATAATGTAAATTTATATACATTGCTCTTTGTATTGTTGTAAAATACATTCATGAAAAACAAGTAATATATTTATATATAGATATTTAGATATACATACTGTAAAATCAACAGACATTTATTTTAAATGTATAGCGCAGTAATGAGGCAGAAACATATGATGGATAAGATGAACAAGAAAAGCTATTAATAATTTTTTTTAAATGTATAATGTGTTTGTGGCTTTGACTGATACCCCGATCCGGCAGAAAATACCAGTATCGGTACAGAATATCGGATCGGCGCATCCCTAGCATATACACACAAGCACGCCCACATACCATTCAACAATCTCCCTTACCTGGCTCCAACTACCACCAGGTAGTCCACGAGGCGGGGACACAGTTTCTTTTTCTCCATCTCTGTATCAGGAGTGTCTCTAAGTCATGGCAACTGTAGCAACCATTAGCTCTCAGGCAGGCAGTTGTCCAATCAGGTGCAGCAGAACTAGGAGTTGGCTGATCGAGGCAGGCAGCAGCCAATCATTGCGGTCTATGGTGTACAGGAATGGGGGCTGTGGAGGAGTAACAGCGAATATTATAGAAGTAATCCATCACAAAGCAAGTGCTCTGCAGTGAAATGAAGCCTTCTGCACTACTGAAAAGCTTGAAGGTGCTGCAAGTGATTTTTGTACGAAATGCCATTCAAAAGACGGAGCATCCCCATTTCCCGACAGTATCACTGAAATAGTTGTCCTGAAATAATCAAAGACAGCCCTAGGCTTTATAAACAGCACAAAAAAAAAAAAAAAAACCTCACAGAGTAATGCTTCTTTTCAGAGCTGATTTCTGACTATCAATTAATCAATCACTTTGCATTGTCACAGAGGAGCTCAATATGCAGTTTTCAGTTGTTATTTTTCTACTTGCAATATTACAATGGTATCCACAAAGGGCGAAGTTTTGTAAGGAGGGTGTCTAAAATTCAGCAGTTACGTTTTTTAAGTAAATTTTTTTTGCAGAAACCAAACATTTTCATTTTGCTGAAACAAAGTTTTGGAAGTTAAACTTGGGAAAGGTAATTGCACCCTTTATGCTGTTCAGAGTGTCATGTTCTCAGATAATTTTTGTTGTTGTTGTTGCTGTTTTGGTCACATATTTGTCAAAAGGTGCAGCACTACTTCAAAATACTTGAAATATTTAAAAAAAAATTCCTGGCTACTTGTAGGAGTATCGGATTGATAGTCATTTTGCAGTGGCACGTTTATGTACCCAAGTGTAAATGTACTGTCCATGTTAAACCCCGAGGAGGAAGCATAGCATTCAGTTATAGCTACATACCACTGGAATATGATTGATATATTTCTGACAGCAATCTTTACAGTCAAACAGAGCACACTGTTCAAGCCAAGCTTCGGAAGTCTTCACGAACACATCTTGACATGAGGGCTCAACTTCAAATGTAAACACACACACACACACACACACACACACACACACACACACACACACACACACACACACACACACACACACACACACACACACACACACACACACACACACACACATTCAGATAAGGTAAAGGGATTAGAGCCCAGCTGTGTCCTCACGCATATATTTGCCATTTGTGTTTCTCATGTGTTAGCATGAGCAGATGCCTCAATATACAAGCATGCTAAAATTTCACACAGGAAAAACACACCTATATCCAGTTAGATTTTCGTGGATGCTATCAATTCAACTAACATTACTGTTCAGTAAACCAGTTAGATGTTTGTGATTAGAATAATTTATATATTATCTATATCAAAGTTGAAATTACTCAAGCAAGACATTTTCTGGATGAATATATTCTGTTAACGAAGCAAATACGGTCTTGAAAGGCTGTAAACAGAAGCAATTATGAAGTGAGAGCCAGATGGCCTTTCACAAGCAGTTGCTTCTGTCTCACTGCAGTGTCTGTGTTTTTTTTTGTACTGATCCAAAACTGGGTCAGAGCTTATCTGAACTTCTGGATACTCTACACTGCAGAGAGTTTTCCGTCATGCTCTAACACAGAGACAGACACCTGCACACTACATCTGACAAACAACTGCAATAACTTTTGCAACTATTAAGCTTAATAGTCTGAGGTAATTTATTTAAATCACAGCCCAGAATTTAAAAAGCCTATTTAAACTCATTTATGAAATCATATTTTTTTCTGGCGTCTGCTAGAATACATTTACATGATAAAAAAAATTTAAATAAAAAAATATTTGTGCACATTGTTGCAGCACCTCTAGTCACTCTGCCTAAAAACTTTTGTTTTAGTTCTTGTCTCTTTAACACCCATCTTTGCGAAAAGTTCAACCTGCTCTGATTGGTCCCCAGACCCCAGTCTGTTGTGATTGGTCAACCTGGAAATAAAATGCACCTTATTTAACAGCTCCTGAGCTTTCATTAGCAGCTGTGAACAGTTTATATCTACGATAACCCAGGTGTTAAATAACGATAACCCTAACCAAACAAAAAAACTGTGTAAAAAAGCTGTGTATCCTCAACATCACTTTCCAAGCAGTTCTTTCAAACCTGTCCTGGAGGCCCCCCTGCCCGGCACATTTTGTTTGTCTCCCTTTTCTAACACACCTGATTCCACTCATCATCAGCTTGTTAGAGACTGCAAGAACTAAATAGGGTGTGTCTGATTAGGGAGACATACAAAATGTGCAGGCCAGGTTTGGGAACCACTGCACTAAAGGAAAGGTAATATACATTTTTAAAAGCATAATAGGTGCCCTTTAAATAAAACTCATATGCCCTAAAAGCAGAACCCTTCAGAGCTGAGATGGTGCAATATTATGTAACTGCACATGGATCACAAAACAAGGACTTCTGCATTCAGCAGCATCTCATCAGGGTCAACACTGAGCAGGTACTCAGTCTATAGTAGATCATTTGTCAAAATACAAGCATCCCAGCTAAATATATATTTTCAGCTTATTAAAAGAAAGGCAGAGAGAGAGAGAGAGTCAGAAGTGCTCTGCAATGCAGCTCTGCAAATGTGCAAAAAACTAACATGACTTGTAAACTAACTAAATATTCTCTGTTGTGGCTGGCTACAGTTAACATTCTAGTCAAACCTAATTCCTAAAAATTAATTGAGCATTCCTTCAAACATGAAGGAAAATGATGCTCCTCAAAGTCTATTGCACTCAGCCAGATTCTCTGGAAGATTTTAATTCTGGAAAGAACAGAAACATATTCATCTTGAACCTTGACTCAAACTGCTTTTGAATGACTAGTCCAGTCAGCAAGTTTGGCCTTGTCCGAAAGGAAGTATTAATCTCTGGTGTGAGAGGAGCCGAAGCGTTCACACTGTGATTAGTAGCCTCCTCTTTCTGCTGGAATGGCACTTTCTGCTCTTCCTCCGTCACTCTCAACAGCTCAGAGAGGAAGAGGTGGTGGAAGGGAGGTGAGAAGATGGATGGTCTGTGACTAAGACATCAATAACGCCTCTCTTTCTTCCTCCAAGCATCACCCGGATCATTTGACACCAGGAACTCCATGCTGTTCTTTCTTAAATCACAGCCCTCACTACTGACCCAACATGAATCACTTGCCCTTGGAGCAGATTATTTATTTTGGGACTTTTGTACTTTACCAGCAGAATACGAAAACTGAATACTCTTGCTCAATTACATTTCCAATGGCAAAAATTATGTTTCACTTCTCACAAATTAATTTAGACCTTCAAAGTAATTTTTTGCAGCTCATTGTGAAATCTTTTCACTAATCTAACAAGACAAATCAAATTACACACCAATGACAACCTCGTCACTGTAAACGGCATTGGGACATATCTTTCCTTGCCTAGAGATACAACTAGGGCTATGACGGATAACCGCATCACCACTGTAATCAGATGCTGACCTTACAGATCTCAGTTTAAATGCTTCAGTTTGTTTTGATATTATATTATGTTATGTAAGGCCTATATCATAAACCTAATAAATAATTTACTTTCTTATGCTCATCAAGGCTGTATTTATTTGATCAAAATCGATTTTTGCGATTAACCGCCAAACCATGATATTTGTTGCTGCTTCACCGCGGGGTAAGAAAAAAAAAATCACAAACTGTCACAGCCCTAGATACAACTACTGTATATTGTTTATGCATCTACACACACGTGAACAAATCAGCCTTCAGTACAGAAATATCGTTGATGCGATAGCTTTGGCTTATGCCTCAGAATACTTACAATGCCCTATAGGTGTGAGGGCCCATTCCAAAAGGGGGATGGCCTCCTCCTGGGCATGGTCCAGCAGAATTTCTATTAGTGAGATGTGTGCGGCCGCCAGCTGGTCGTCGCCATCTGCATTTGCCAGATTTGACAACTTGGACGTCCCTGCTTTATATGTGCGAGTTCTTTCAGTTTAGAGTACCATTCTTTCTCCTTGGGCGAAGCTAGTTATATTAGTGCTTCTCAGCTACTAGCTTGGGGCACAATGGGCTCATGTTCTTAGAGGTCCGTATTAGTGCTCCAAGACTGGGCTCGCAGAGCAGGATGTCCTGTATCTGCTCATAGCGCGGCTTTGGTGATGCATTTTTGGCTCAAGGTCTGCATTTAAAGTCACACCAGAAGTGTTCAGCTGGGATTAGGACTTGGCTTTCTGCAGACCAGTCAGGTTTTTCCACACTGACTGAATCATAATTTCTCTTTGATCCTTGCCTTTTACACAGAGACACTGTCATGTTAGAATAGAAAAGGGTTCTGTCCAAACTGATGCTATAAAATTAGAAGCACACAATTCCCTAGAATATCATTATATGCTTAAACATTAAGATTTGTACACTTGGAAATGACAAAAGTAGTCAAACCTTTCATTAAAAGGGGGTGACCCAATACTTTTGGCAATATAGTGTAGGTTATATTTTACATTTTTAGCCAAAAATACATTGTATGGGTCAAAATTATAGATTTTTCTTTTATGCCAAAAATCATTAGGACATTAAGTAAAGATCATGTTCCATGAAGAAATTTTGTAAATTTCCTACTGTAAATATATCAAAACTTAATTTTTAATTTGTAATATACATTGCTAAGAACTTAATTTGGACAAATTTATAGGCAATTTTCTCAGTATTTAGATTTTTTTGTACCCTCAGATTCCAGATTTCCAAATATGGTCTAATCCTAACAAACCATATATCAATGGAAAGCTAATTTATTCAGCTTTCAGATAATGTATACATCTCAATTTCAAAAAATGTACCATTATGACTGGTTTATGATATGCTTACTTCAGCGTTGCGTTGAAGAAAAATGTGGATCAAATATATAAAGATTAGGTGAATAAGGTTTTAACATTACCAAAATGTGTATACGGTAATGATTTGAAACATGTGAAATGAACGTATTAATCATACAGTGATCTGCAATAAGCTCATAATATTGCTTCTTGCAGTTACACACACAAAAGAAACAGATTTCCATTAGCTTGTGTTATAACTTTTCCAATGCATCTAAGAGAATGTATTTAATCCAATGCCAATAATACTCAAATAAAAAAACAAAAAAAATAATGACGCACTTTATGTGCCCTCTATTTTTCGTAATTACCTGGTTAATTTGGTAGTGTGGAACAAATACCAGACCTCATCACCTCCAGGGAACATATACGTTTATGAGTCTATGGGAAACGTGACATGATCCCGTACCCTGTCAATCATAGTGAGTCTGCCTCATGGCTCTACAATCAGCATCAGGTAATGAGATTCCACACGGTCACCGTGGAAACCAATACTGCCTCTTTCATGAGCACAGCTGTGATGGCTATTTTAAACAGACAATACACTGTCCCAATCACCATACACACAGAAAGACATTGAACAGCCTTTAGCCAATAAAACGAGCATGAGCAAAATGAAAATGAGAAGGGCTAATTGCTTCTTTCCATCCACAGAATTGAACAAACAAATGCCTTAGCTAATCATAAATCAGCTATTGCAGAGAAAACCTTTCATTGCCTATAAAGGATCTGACTGAAGTTTAGGGTTTTTCATGCGTTGGAGCACAAAATTGTGTTAAAACTCAACTAAACTCTATGACTGTAAAAACACAGAGAAAGATGTTAAGATGCCACTGTACATTAGAGCTAACCAAACCTAAACAACCAGGGAACTGAAAAAATTATCTAATTTAATCGATGCGAGAAGAATGAAAGAGGACTTCAAACACGGAGCATGTTTGTCCTCTGGGATAAGTCAGTGAGGACATTATTTTTGAAGGGACGTGTCTTTCCCTAAGGCTTGAGGCTAAATGCTGCTTCTAACTATTTTTTAAGATTCTTGCCAAACACACAAACTAAATATTTCGAAACGGGTACAAATCTACATATTAACACATGTAATGTAATCATGTAATTGGCTATAAACAACTAACCTAATGAACACAAACTAAAGCACACTCTTGCTACGCTGACCAGCAATACAATTATGTATTATTTTATTTGTTGTCTCAACATGTCGTTATGCACGTATCTGCCACTGTAACTAGGGGTGAGTGATGGTGGGCCAATACTCACATAAATATGTCAAAATTACATGGTATGACTTGGTCTTAGTAAGTAATAACTTGAAGGTGCCATAGAATGAAAAACTGTCTCTACCTTGGCATAGTTAAATAATAACAGTTCTGTACATGGAAATGACATACAGTGAGCCTCAGACACCATAGTTTCCTCCTCCTTATGTAAATCTCGTGATTAAAAAAGACCAATGAAAAACAGGCGAATCAGAACATAACACCGACTGTGATGCAACTGTCGAGATCACTACGCCCCATCATTCTATAAACCCGCCCTTGTTTTAGGCAAGCGCCAGCTGAACCATCAGAAGTTCTGCAGGTGTTGTAAATAAACAAGCGCGGACAACAGCGAAAATGGCAGATCATGGAAATAAATGTCATGTTCCAGGCTGTGCAGGGGATGTGAAGTGCAGGGATGAGTTGGTGTCTTTATTCAGAAAGGCACGGAAAGCAAATAACACGTTCTAAAGGGTGTTCTAAAGTCACTAAAGGGACACGGTTAGCTTCTTGTTAGCTGTGGCCTGTTAAAGTACATAAGATTTAAATTACCACCTAAACAGAGTAAGGAGATATGAGGATGATGGCGAATGATTTACAGATCCTGAGCTCCACTGACAAGCGTCTGATCTTGTGAAATGTGTGGTAAGTACTGTTGCTCCATAATATAAACCGAGTTTGAATATCGCATCTCTTGAAAGTGAAACTATAACATGATCGACTGATTGTTCAAAAGCAGTTTCAATGCCTTGCGTATTAACAACGGCTCCCTGATGTCCGCGTTTTATATACAGTAGAATTACCCGACAATATAACTGCAAGAGAAAGTATTTAAATGTATATTTTCCTCCGTGTTTCCTTCTTGCTGACAAGTGGCACTGTGAAACAGCCAATCAGAGCAGAGCTCAATATTAAGCAGCACTGTGAAACAGCCAATCAGAGCAGAGCTCAACATTAAGCAGCCCGCGAAACAGCCAATCAGAGCAGAGCTCAATATTAAGCAGCACTGTGAAACAGCCAATCAGAGCAGAGCTCATTATTATTCACGACCCTGCCAATAATAAGCCAATAACAGACTGTTTCATTCTAGGGAGAAATCATAGGGTTGTAAATGGACATGCAAATTAGTTTCTGGAGATTTTTTGCCCTTACCTAAGCCACATGCCTTCTATGTAGATATCAGAGAACAATTTAAATTACTGTATCAATGCATTCTATGGCCCCTTTAAGTCTTAATTGAGTGTAAAAATAAAAGCTGGGAGACAATTGGATGTGTGGCAATATACTGGATCCATGCATGAGTTCCTAAAGTGACAGAAACCTAATATACCTGCTGTTGTTTGTGTCCTGTGTTAATCAAACAATTAAAAAAAAACAAAGTGAAAGTCTCTCACTGCTCTTGATATAATCACCCTACAATGATAAAAATCCACCCACTCCTCATTTTTAATACCCTTTAAATCAAATCAGTCTCACTAGGCCTGCCATTTTGATTCTCACACAGTGTGACGTCACATTGTGTAGGGCAGGCCACGGGGGTTGACTGACAGCCCAGCATTGCCATAGTTTCCGCCATTAGTGCCGGTTACACTGTCCTTCATTTTCTCCACGCTCTAGCAGCTGTACACTCAAAACATATTTTTTTTTTACCCAAATGCTGGGTTCAGCCTTTTGGGTCATTTTTTCCGTTTTTGGGTAGTTTTGTGTTGCCCAGCTCCCTGGGTCAAATATAACAACCCCATGTTTGGGTGTTTTTGTATTACTCAGATCCTGGGTCAGAGTAACCCAGCGGTTGAGTTATTTACTGCGGGGAATTTGTGTCGTCTTCTGGAGAGAGCAGTTCTAAGCGCCATCGAATTGATGCATTTCTTCGGTAAATGTTATTTTATATATAAAATTTTTACTGTGCATTATATCACTCAATTTCATGCAGAGCAACATACAGGTGCGTGGTGTGAATCACAAATGCCAGCCTTATCATGTGATGGAAAAGCATGATACTCTGCATAAAATAAACAATTTTATTTATAAAGATACAGAATACAAATATTTTGGATGTTAAAATATTTGCTCAGAGCTGTTTACTGTTTGTTTTTGGGCAGGTTATGGCAGTCACAGTATATTTCGGTGATGAGTAAAACGCAGGGCGGCGGTCTTATCCGTGAGCAGTTCCCGCCGAACAGATATTCTAAAGAATCTAAAGAAAAATGAAGAAAGTTATCACGTAAACCAGTGGTTGTGTGGAGTTTTTTACAAAAGTTAAGAGGATTTAAGTTAATCTGTAAGCATTATTTCATGTATAAAGTAACAAATAAGCTATATTATAATAAAATGTAATCAACCCATTAGCTGGGTTAAATCAACCCATTATGATGGGTTAAATAAACAACTCAAGTTGCTGGGTAAAATTAAGCCCAAATGTGTTCTGTCCTATATTTATTTACCCAGCCCTTGGGTTAAACACAACTCAAATGACATATTCTAGCTGTTATAATTAGAGATCGACCGTTATATCGGTTTACCGATATTTAAGCATTTTACCATAATCGGATATCAGTTTTGAAAAAAAACGATAACCAATATATATATTTTTTTGTCACATACACAATTATACAGAGTATAACCAGCAGTGAAATGTGTTCTCTGTATTTGACCCATCCAAGTACACACACACAGTAGTGAACATACACACACACACACACACACTTGGAGCCGTGGGCACTGTTCACTCCAGCACGAGAAACCAGCACGACCACCGCATGTAACTTTATACAAGATTCACTTGTTTGAAACACACTAAATTATATTAACATTTACTATAGAACCATTATTTCACCAATAAACATCTAAATAAATACATCTCTATCGAAATGAATTATTTATTATCTCCGCAAGCGATCGCAGTTTGAGTATAGTTCTGTGTAAATAGATAAACCGCTGTCAGCAGTTTTCATAATCTAGAATGACAAAAACATTTGAATAATTCTGATAAAACATGCCAGTTAAGAAATGCAATAAAATACGATGTTTTGATTGTTATAGCTTATTTAAATATTCCAGAGAATATTATTAATTGTATTAACATATCCAGTGAATTATTCTTCACTCTTTAGTCTATTCAAACAGCTTATAAACCTAAAACTGTAGTTTAAAATTAAGTTGATATGACTTATGTCCTTTATTTTCTCCATTTGAAAACGTTAGACATTATTTTGCTTATTGTTAATATCAGTGTTGCTGATGATGCTTTTCATAAATAAAATGATTTATTGTTGTAATTTTAAGATAAAATTTTACATGAAAGAATGTTAATTTTCAACCGTTGTTTGTTGTTGTGAAGATGACTGAAAGGAGGAAAAACCAAAGCGAATAATGGACTTACTTCATTCTTTTATTTATGTACTTTATAACAGTAAATAAATATTGGTTCTGCATATCGGTTATTGGGTACATAAACGTACAAATAATCGGTATCGGTTATAAAAAATCAATATCGGTTGATCACTATTTATAATAAATGATCTGTTGGGTATTTGGGGCTGAAATTTCACAGACACATTCTGGGGACAGCCAAGACCAATATAACACATTTTACGAATCCGTTTCTGTAGTATTTCTTATTTCTGATAGACTTGCCTGAAAACTATATTTTATTTATTTGTGCTAGTGCAATTTGTTCTTATTTTATTATTGACTGTTTTTGTGTCTTCGGTGAGCTTGAATTTTTTTATTATATTAGTTAGGCTAGTATTTTCTTTCTGTACATCTGTAATTAACCGCTAATGTTTTGATATTCATTTGTATTTATTCATAAATACACTCAAATCTAGTTAAAATCGTTAGATAAATCTAAAATGAAATACACATTTAATGATAAATCAAATTTAGTAGATGAAAATCTTTCATATTTCAACTAGAATGAAGAAAATATAAATAAAAAGCTATGGTTACAGTTTCAATCTACAGGTCTTATCTTTACAACATGTGCTTCAAGACAATAAAGCAAATAAAAGACTTCCTCCACCTAGAAGACAAATACTTTTCCATTTAAACACACATACATCAGCATAATGAAAAGTATCCTGTATCCAAACATGAAGAGCACTGGACATCTCTGGATGAAGTGATCTGGAGAGGAATTCTGGAAAGAATAAACCTAAACATGCCATTTTACTTCGATCTTTGAGGATGGTCTTTTCTAAGAAACTTAACACGTTCCAACAATCCTCATATAGACCACAGGTTATATCAGAAGGTTCAGTTTCAGAAGGGTTAACATCACCCTGAAGCTTTTTGAAATTCTCAAGACTCAATGTTTTGCACCCCTGGTTTTCTCAGCTGATTTGCAGCAGGCTCTTTTGTTGAGTTAAGAGTGGTTTGATCTTAACTGTCCAGTAAAGGAGCCACTTCAAACAGATTAGCACTGACAACAAGCTTGATCTGATGGTTAACAGTCATCTTACTGACTACAAGGTAACAAAAGGTACACAAAGGCTAACACAGTCTAAAATCTAAATACACACACACATTTTAAAAAGGGCAAACAATATATAAGACCTGTTTGTTTCACACATCCATCTGTGACGCATAAGCAGCCATGCACTTATTTTCGCACATTTATTCACACTACCTGAATGACCATCATCATTGAGAGTACAGTTTCTCACCAACAAAAAACAGAGTGAAAATGCACAATAAACCTATTTATTAACACAACATTTTGCAATTTAAGCTAAAATGAAGCGACATGCCATAATAGTACGGCTGCAAAACGATTAATCGATTCAAAATAAAAAAGTTTATGTTTACATACTATTTGTGTGTACGGTGTGTATATTTATGTATATATAAACATATGTATTTATTAAAAATATATTTGTATGTAAACACTTGTATATGATTTCTATTATATATAAATTTCAATATAAATGTTTTATATATAAATACATTTTTTTCCTTAATATATACATGTGTGTGTGTGTATTTATATATACATAATAAATAGACACAGTACAGACACACATAGTATGTAAACAAACTTTTCTTTTGAATCGATTAATCATGACTAACTGTTTTGCAGCCCTACATAATAGTGTGACCTATTTACTCACTGTTCAAAATAAATATGTCTGTCAGGCTTTTATTTTATTTACACATGCTGTGACAGGCATACAAATTTGAACAAAGTTAAACTAATACTAGTAGTAAAACTAATACAAATAATTTTGTTAGTTGAAATAAATATGCAATACAATACAGTATAAATATTAGATGAAAACCCAAAAAATAAAAAAGTAAATCAATGAAATAATTTAAATAAAATAAGTTGAAGTCATGAAATTACTAAAACATAAAATAATGCTAAACAGGAAAAAAAAAATGGCCATCAAAATGACTCAAATATACTACAAAAATACAATTAAACACTACGGAACATAAATAATATTGAAATGCACTGTAATGGCCAGAACCATTAAAACCATTTTATAATGTACTGCTGTAGAGGAAATAGTGTAAATCACATTCAGTTGTTTTCTGTCACAGATGTGTGAAAAAGGTGTTTGATGAAAAAGGTCTTTGAAAAAAATTGAGAAAACACGCTTGTACTGTTTTTTTTTTTTTTAAAGCTTACATTTTGTGGGAAGAAAAAAAAGCAGCCTAAATGTACACTGTCTTTTTCTTATGCGTTTATTCTGACAAGAAGCTGCATTACACAAAACCATGGTCATGCCTAGTAATAAGTTTGCAAAATGTGCAATGACATGTACTATCTGACTGTAATTTCAGGTCCTGTCGTGGTGAAATACAGTGTAAACTGTGAAAGCCAGTGGCGATGCATTACTCAGACTTGTTCATGTGGTAGGAGAGAGGCTGATTACCAAAAGCCATCCCACCCGTTGGCAGCACACATGCTCACAGCACACCCCTCAAGCTACTGCTGTGCTTGAGATAAAATAAGCCTTTTCTGGCAGTGCTATCAGACCAGCCAATCAATATTAGAGAGACAAGTTATACAGCAATCCCATCGGTTTCCTCTTAAATCTATAACTAAAACCACCCGCAAAGAGTCTCAGAGCTCGACTTCTCACAGGCAGTTGCTACTGAATATTTATGGCAATAGTAAAATCCCACGTATACAAAAAGTTGCTGATAAAAATCTCCATCATTTCTATGGATATGGAGCAGAACTACAACCAAGGAGGAGAAATGGCTGTGCAATTGCTTTCTAATCTCTAAAATGAGCTTCACTGTAAACTGTGTGTAATTGTGCATTTAAACTAACTCAGGTCAGGGAGGAAAACCTAACACGGTGACAGATGAAATCTTTCAGACAGGACATAACCACATCAATCAAGATTAAGTGTGGAGAGGAGAGGCCATTTCAATCAATTCAGGACCCAGCATTCCCCAGTGGCCAAATCAGATTAAATCAACCTACACTTCAGTCTGCCCACTCCACGCTTACGCACACATAAAGTCACAGCACCATTCACTACTGGGAGCACGTAGCTGAAGGATGAGCTGGCAGGATTTATTTCATATTGCCCTAACAAGCACATAAATATAGAGATGTTAGTTAGAACCATCATCTAGTTACTTCCGGTGCTCAGAATAAGAGAGAGTGACATAAAACAAATCTGATATAATAATATCTCGTGATTTCCCCTCCCAAATTCACCAGTTTGAATATCGGTTTTATTTTTTTAAATTCCATTCTATTAATTATTCTGATTATTTAAATGGAGACTTTATTTTTTATTGACAAAATGTAACTAGGGTTGGGTATAATTTGAATTTTATCAATGGCATTTCCAATGCGATTCTGCTTCCCAATACTTATTCTTATTGATTCCCAGTTTCGATTCCAATGTAATAAAAAAATAATAATAAATAAAAAAAGTCAGACATTTAGATATCAAACATATTTATTCTGTATGTCTTTTTTGCAAAACATTTAATTGCTGCTGAATACTACGAACAAAAATCTGCTGATTACATAAAAACTGGACTTGATTAAGAGCTTTTTTTAAAACTTTTTTATTTTTTTTAAATGGAGGTTTTAGTTCTCTCACAATTACGAAGAAAAAATATTAGATAACTAAACAAAATCTGATGGAATTTATGAATGGATTGAGTCAATGACTCAAGATTTACTTGTTTCATTACTGGATGAATCAGTGTTTTTGAATGAATCTCTTGAATAAATGATTCAAAGATAAATTCATTTTTGACAGCCCTAACCCTCTTCGCCACCTAAAAAAGAAAAAAATGTGCACACATTAATAGGTGGAACTGAAATTTGTATTTTAAAACAAGTATCTGATTCCTGAGCTTAAGTATCTGATTCTGGAATTGGAATTGATTTTCAACCCTAAATGTAACACACATCTGTGGCCTCATTTATAACTGTTGCATGTGCACAAAACCTGCCTTGAAAGAGACGCAACATTTGGGGAAATTGACAGAAAAATGTGCACATGCACGCAAATTCTGACCCATGCATACGGACATTTTTCCTGGAGAGAGGATTTTATTCCAGGATTCAATTTTAAAATGTTTTTATTTGGATATACACTACACATTTACATGAAATATTCCACTCTCATTAATGGAGATAAGCACTGAAATTACATAAAGTCATTATGCAGAACCATAATTTAGAAATAGCATATTTGTAGTGGATGCGCTTGATTACTTTTCCTGTGGTATGTTATGTTTTAATGACAGCGAGGCGTGCTATAGGTGCACGATAACTCATCTTTAAACTAAACTGCACATCTCATGTTATGAGAACATATTTTAACGAGAACAATGATCCAATGATGCACACTTACTTCGATATTATGGCGGACACTGCTGGATTCGGTGGTCCATTGTCCTGTTTTAATAGGTCCAATGATGATAGCTTACTGTACAACCACAGCTGCACAGAGGTGTTAATGTCGTGTGAAGGCATCTCCACAACATTATGAAAAATGCCACTGTATTTGAAGGATACAACTTGAAGGAAATACTAAGATTTGCACGTTTCCTTTTTAAAATACTTTGTCAGTGATGCCCAGATCAGAGTCAGATCATTGTATTTACACTGCAATAAATACAGGCCTATATTTTTCCACTAAAAATAGCTAAAATACGTTCACCTTATCAGCAAAACTGCATTCATTTAATTTAATTAGATTTGTTTTTAAATTGCAATTTTATTTGGCCAGTGGAAATGAATGAGATCAACTCTATTCTAAATTATTTTTCTGAGAACTTATTTAAACAGTTTTTTTAATGGTTATTTTGATATATTTATTCTAAAACATAAGGATACGGGATGATTTTTAGCAATATAAATGTATGTGTATGGCACAAATATTTCCTTAACATCTTGTACGTTTGACAGTGTTAAACATGGTGTCACATGGTTGGGTATGCATGGAAATGATATGCAGATGAGGTTATGCATAGTAAAAAAGAGGCGTTGTAAGCTCCATATATATGGTTATTTCGGAGAGGAGTCGGGGTGGAGATGCATGTACGCACAATCTTCCCCTGACTGGGATTTATGTGCAGGTTCTCACAAAATCTAGCTTTTGTGCTTACATACACTTTTAGGATGAAATCTACGGAGAGTTTTATAAATGAGACCCCTGGTGTAAATAAATAAAATACTGTCTCAAATGCCCCTGAAAATCAACTCCAGGTGAAAAATATTGAGAAAATATATATTAAAAAATAAAGTTAATTTCTGACACTCTTTCATAATGCAGTCTGAACTCTCCACTAACAGCAGGACATTCACACAGATTCCTGTGTCTGTCATTATCAATACAGTTTTCAAAGCGCGGGAGACAAATTCCAAGATTAATTTATCCAGACACTTTTACTACTTACCCCCATCTGACCCTTTAATTTAAGAGAGATGAAAGCATATTGCTGTGAATATAATTATGCCCCTAGTCAAAATCTAATCCTGCACAGGGTTTCGAACATATTTTTTTACATTTAACAGACACTTGCATGGTGATGAACTATATCAAAGACACATACTATAAACCACATACTGTAAATTTCTACACCCAAATTAACACTCATAATATATTTCTGATTGTATGCGTTCAATTGAATGGATTCTTCCATGGACCAGTCTTGGGCTGCAGGGTGATCGGAGGATACCTCGCAAACAGGAAACAGGCTAAACTGACAAAGGCAGAGAGAATCTCATATTTCACCCAAGAGAGAAACAACACCACCCAAGTCATCTTATGCACGGCCTGATGTCGCAGCTATTTCAAGTGTCCCCCAAAAGCAAAAAGGTTTACTGCTCATGTTTAACTAATTCAGAGAGATGAAGCTGCATGATAAAGCCAAGCTTTTCCTGTGTCACATCATCATCATCATCATCATCATCTTGACAACATGATGAGATGACTACAGCCCTACATCCTAACCCCCTCTGGAGAGAAAACCTGTGTCCTTATGACCTCTGGAGAATAAACAGATGGCACTTACAACAATCAAATTAAGAGGCTCATCTGATCATTTTTTGGAAAAGGGTGTGTTGTTATATAGCTGTTTATATTATTCATCCCTATCAGCTGCACTGAGTCTAAGGACATCAAATAATGATGAGAGCTCTGCCTATCGACAGCCTTCTTACTAAGCACTCGTGACATTTAAAGTCTTTGATCATATATTATAAACAGAGATCCAGCGCAACACACATTTATACAGTGAAAAATAACGATAAGCAGCTAGCAGCAGCTAACGTTAACAGGATCGAATGGCAGCACTGAGCTAGCTGTCAAAGCTGCTTATACAACCAGCTGCGTCCATTTCCACGCCGTTATAACGTAAACACCTTCATCCATCCGATCACTGCACACCCGCTTCAGAGCAAACCATCACATAAGAGCACCATATAACAGTTCTGAGGTATAATGTTAGACGCGAGAAAGGGAGTAAGAGAGATACTGACCTCCAGGAGCTAACGCCACTGCTACTCGCTCTAGCCGTCTATCTGTGGCCCTGCCGCGGCGAAGCAGCGTCTCATATCGCGTTCGTCGTTACAGACGATGGTGAACACATGATGTGACAGAAGCACGACGCGACGATCGCACATCCGTGTTCTGTGGCGGCGGGTCGGTCAGTGATGCAGCGATAATTGTGCCTGTAGATGAGCGCTGCTTGTCCTCCTCCTCTCTCCCTCACTCTGCTTGGAAACTGACTGTACGACAGCGACGTCCGAATCGTTCGTTTGAACCGGTTCTTTTCAATGAATCAGTTGAACCGGTTCTCAGATTGGTGCGTCCCAAAGAGCACGCGCATTCAAGTGGCCAAGTGTGGGTATTTGGACAAGGCATGAAAATTCCAAAAAGAAAAAGTTAACTTTAAATACCCGGATGATGCACTTAAATAACCGAAAAAAGAAGTGTGGAATTTTGGACACTTCATGCACTCACTCAACTGTCGCAGCTTTAATTACATCGTGAAGGGGGAGGGGCTTTCAGACTCTAGCCATATCACCCTGCAGCCCAAGACTGGTTACCCACTGAAGCTAAGCAGGGTTGAGCCTGGTCAGTACCTGGATGGGAGACCTCCTGGGAAAACTAGGTTGCTGCTGGTAGAGGTGTTAGTGAGACCAGTCAATGAGACCAGTGCTCATCCTGCAGTCTGTGTGGGTCCTCCTAACACCCCAGTATAGTGACGGGGACACTATACTGTAAAAAGCACCGTCCTTCGGATGAGATGTTAAGCCGAGGTCCTGACTCTCTGTGGTCATTCAAAATCCCAGGATGTCTTTCAAAAAGAGTAGGGGTGTAACCCCGGCATCCTGGCCAAATTCGCCCGCTGACCTCTGACCATCATGGCCTCCTAACAATCCCCATATCTACAGATTGGCTGCATCACTCTGTCTCCTCTCCATCAGTAAGCTCAGCTGGTGTGTGGTGGGTGTTCTGGTGCACTATGGCTGCCGTCGCATCCTCCAGGTGGATGCTGTACACTGGTGGTGGATGAGGAGATACCCCCTGACAATGTATAGCGATTTGAGTGCTTAGAATAGAGTACTTAGAAAAAGCAGAAAAGCGCTATATAAATGAATGATTATTATTATAAATGATAATCCTTTCAAGATTCAAGATTTTTATTTGTCACAATTATACAGAATATGAAATATAAGTCAGGTCCGTTCCATGGACCGTGTAATTATACGGAATAAAAACACAAGAGAATATACATAAATATGGGTATGGGGGAAAAAATAAGTAAAAAGAAGAATAAAAATAACAATAATTTGCCATCATGCTACGGAAGCGCTTACCAGATAACAGCAAAATGAAGAGATGGTTATGGTTTGAATTGAGTCCTTGATGATTTTGGCAGCTCTGCTTTTGGAGCGTTTGAGGTAGATGTCCTGCAGAGAGGGGACCTTATATAACTCATACACTACATGGTTGAGTACATAGTGCATAAGTACATAGTGGACAGTGCGTCATGTGGGATGCAGTTACTGATTTATAACTCACCGACTTGCACTAAATTGTTATCTAGGAATAGTATTCGGAGCAAACAGATGGTTTAATTGATAGGGTAAAAGGTAAAACAAAAAACAAAAATTATCAATGGTTTGTTTATGACTTTACGCTGAATTATGGCTGAGACTAATTAAATGAGATTACAATAAGCACGATGATTAGTAATAACAAATACACCCAACTCACAGATTGCATTTGGTCGGAAATATAATAAATGACGGACGATAAACAAAAATAGCCGGTTTAATGAAACGAAGTGTTCAAAAGAACCGATTCGAAGAAAAGAATCGGACTTCCCATCACTACTGTACGAGCCGAGCGTGGGTTCCGCATACAGCCGGAGCCTGGACTGTACCATTCAGCCATCTAGAGGGGACACCGTTCTCGGTCAGGCTTACAGTCAGACATGTGAACTTAACACACGTTTATTTAACAATGAGTTGAACCGAGGTTAAAAGTGAAAACATTCATTATGTGCTAGAGCGTGGTTCAGATTGCACAGACCCAAACTGACGTGCAATGACGTAGGGCAGTGTTTTTTTGCATATTGTTCAGAGGGTTTGAGTAAACAAACACTATATGCTTCCGTTGGAAGCTCATGTTTCCTTAAATTAGGATGCTGAGAGATGCTTACATAACACAAATGCTAATAGACAGATCATCACTGACACCGGTGTTGTAAGCTCAGATTCAGTATTTATTTACAGGATCAACCCTGATCTATAAAAAACAGCAGAGTAATAAAAAGACAGAAACAATACAGGGGTTCCCCGTTTCAATTAAATGTATTTCTGTATAAAGAATAGGCTTTGAGTCATCTAGGTTTTCAGCATTTTTATCAGATAAATATATACTCTCACAGAACAATAAATTTATTCTACTTTTAATTTATACATATAAAGCAGTATACATCCAAGGACTTAAGGCGTTAAACATAAGGTTGCATTTCTATGATGTCATCCTTCCATGACTCTCTATTGAAGATTAATATTAATCAGAGCAATGAGGTCCACTGAGCCGAGAGGCTACAAATAATTAGAACCACAATCAACTTTGCATTACACTCTGCCTTGTGTAATACAATTCTGTTAGAAAATCATTTTATCATTTCAGTTTGGAGAAAACCGATTAGAGCAATGGGAGTAAACACTCATTTCGGCGATGACTAGAATTTGTCTATGTCCTCGTCATACTTCATATGAGCACAAATGGATGATAAGCAACGACAACTCATCAGGAAGATCAATGAGGTTGAACACATCTTTCAGTAAGCTTTTACACCAAACTTCAGTGTGTGAACTGTCTTGAGTTTGGCTGCTGAACAGATGAAGGTAAATGAACTGCATTGACACACTTGTATTTCCAAGCCCTTTTGAAAGATGGGAAATGACTTCGAATAAAATGAGCCTGGACAAGTCTAATCAGAAAGCTCTTGAAGAATACGAATGCGCATTCAGCATTTTCACTAGCTGACAGAAAGGTGGTATAAAACGTACACATCAGCATCTGATTTAGCAAACACAGTCTCAATATGCAGTCAGGGCAAAGAATGCCACAGCAAACCAACTGTATTAGTCAACCATGCAAATTATGCTTATTTCTGCGATGCAAAATTTATAATTGATTCACAACAATCGTAAGTGGTTTTTAAGATCAGTAAAACCTAAATTGTTCATGGTCACACCGGACTTTTGCATTGTTATGGTGCGTAATAAGACGTTACAAAGTGCTCTCATTTGCCAAGTCCCTTTTTCAGAGCTACTGCTGAGATCCAGTTGAGTTTAATACTAAAACACGCTTGATTCGTATACATTGCCGATCTCTCTTGATGTGGATGGGACAGGTTTTATTCTGTGTGTATTCAGACTATCTGAATATCATCATAATGTATAAGTGAGGTACAACAAAACTGTGTTAAAACAGACTGCTAGATAATTGCAAAATCACACAAAAAGGAATATTAAAGATTTAAATTAAATTATTTAGTATGTGTAAATAGAAGTTGACAAAACTATCCTCATTGAAGAATTGGTATAGAACTAAATATAACAATGATATTAGAAAAAAATATCAAGTGATAAAGTACAACAATAATGGCCCAAGTTATTTTCTATGACAATTTCAACCACTGATTTTGGAAGATATATATTTCTGTAAAGTTTGTTTGTGATTTGTAATCAGGGACAAAAATGACATTGGCATGATCAAGACATTTTCCCCATATGTCGGTAATAACCCAAGTAATCCATACATACAAATAAAACAAATAACTTCAGAAATTGAGTTATGCGAAATGGAATGACCCGGGGAAAAGTATTGAACCCTCTTACTGAAATTGTATTAACATTTCGTACAAAAGCCTTTTTTTTGTTAATGACCGCTTCAGGACGCCTCCTGTAGGAGAAACTAGTCGCATGCATTGCTCAGGTGTGATTTTGGCTCATTCTTCCACAGAGTCTTCAAATCTTGAAGTTTCCATGGGCCTCTTGAACTCTGATCTTTAGTTCTTACTTTCTATTGGATTCAAGTCAGGTGATTGGCAGAGCCATTCTAGCAGCTTTATTTTCTTTCTCTGAAACCAATCGAGTTTCCTTGGCTGTGTGTTTGGGATCATTGTCTTGCTGAAATGTCCAGCCTTGTTTTATCCTCATCATCCTGGTACTGTAGGGGTGGGACTGAACCAGCTAATATTAATTTCCACTGACAGGGGGCAGGATTGCTTTCTAATTACTGATTGGCTTTCTATGCCTTTTGCACCTTCCTTTTTTCATGTGTTCAATACTTTTCTTCCCTGTGTCAATCCATTTTATTACACAACTTAATTTCTGTACTTATTTGTTTTTTGTATGCATGTATGTGCTTGTATGTTACCGACATCTGGTGGAAATTTCATGTCAACAGACCTTCAGAAATATATTTACTGAGAAAAATGGTGATCTGTTTAATACTTATTTTACCCGCTGTGTTATGCTTTTGAGAATGAAATGTCAAACAACATCAGTCCTTCAAGTAGAACTGATGAGTCAAAATAAATTTCAAAACAAACTACAGCATGTTAAGTTGGAGATTGCAGTAACGACACATGATAACGTAATGGAAAAGGAATAATCATGGTCTGCATGAAGTTTTCAGAAGGCTTCACACTTGAAGGTTATCAAGGTATCTCAGTAGTCGCTGTGAGTTGAGCAGCACACTGATTCAGGTTAACAGCTCCAGTGACTCTTACCGATCCCAGCCAACCATATGCTACACCGATAAGCACTTTTAACCACTACAGAACATTGTGTTAGTGTGCAGAATACATCTGCAGTACGTTCGACCTAAGAAAATCAGGCCATTTGGTTTGTCAGTTCTTCTGAATATTCCAACCAGCAGAAAACAGAATTCCTTGTGAACGTTGTGAAGTGCTGGCTCTGTGTAACATGGGCTCTGAATGGCTTGCACTGGTAAAGCTCGGATTGATTTTGTCCATAAAAACCTTTGGGTGTTAACAGAAGATAGCATTTTAACATAATTAGATACTAAATGCATGTCAAACATATGACTGTGTTACTCATTGCTATGCATGATCTATGCAAAAAAAAAAAAATGGCCATCAGCCATTTCCAACCAATCATCCAGAGCGGAATCACAAACAACACTGTAAATAAACTACATTTCTGTAATGAAGAACCTTGAAGACAACCTCTTCTGTTAATTACAAAGTAGAAACCATTGACAAAACCTGCTCAAATCTTTTGGTACTGGAAAAATTAGGTATAGACAACAACAATGACTAAAAAAAATCATGACCACACTGTTTGTGTCTGCTCACTCTAGCAAGTCAGTCTCTGAATCCAAACCCATCCCGATGCCCAAGCTCTATCACCATGGTCAAATAACCATTATCTGTCCTGAACGGTCCCTGAGCTACTTCTGGCCATATAGTCTATCAATAGCACACTCAAAGGAAGCAGCTCACTGACCACTGGGTCCAAAATATAGAAGTCAAGGAAGAGGATGATAAAAGCAGGCTTCTCGTGACAGTGATTTCAGCCCTTAAGGACATCATGACCCTGTGTTCTGTCTGTAGAGGACCCTGCCCACCCATGTTTCCCTGACACTGGCTCACCTGTGGACATCCCAAATTTCAGAAAGCAGAGGTGGGAGTTTCTTGTCTTGGAGGCGCAGAGCGAAGACTTGCTCTGAGTGGACGCTGCTCAGTGTGCGTAGGCTGACCAGCTTCATCAGCATCCGGGGAAACATCAGATGATCCTTTGGTGGGATTAATGAGCAGTAGATGATTAGAAATATATAAGAACAGCTACATTTCTTCAGTTATACAGTTGTTGTTATTGTTAAATAAAACCACAAAAATTGTGTTTGTTAACTGAAATAAAATATAAATATTAGATGAAAAACAGATACAAAATAAATGAAATAAAGACAAGCACATGACAATATCACTAAAATTAAACTGAAAATATAAAAATACAATTAAAATATTAATAAATGCTATAATAGTATATAAATAATAGTGGTTATAGTCAATTGTTACGTTATTGGTGCAAAGGTTGATTCATCAGTGCCACCAACTGGATGCAAAATATATACTGTCTTTGTTTTATGACAAAATACTAATATATTTACTATGATCTTACATCGATACACTACCGTTCAAAAATGTGTATTTGTAAATTATAATACAAAACATAATACAAAGTATAATACAAAAAGTTATTTTTAATGGCAATAATATTTCACAATATTATTGTTTTACTGTATTTGAATCAAATAAATGCAGTCTTCGGGAGCATAAGACACTTCTTTCAGAACATTTGAATGGTAGTGTATGACTTGAAGAAATGAAGAAACACTTTAACAAAATATCCTTTTAGCACTAATCTTTCTTCTTTAAGTGTTATGTTTGGCCTCTAAGGTAAATCATACTCACGTTGGGTCGTTTTATTCGGATGTAAGAGCGGAGAGCGTCCACATATGGCAGCTGTAGTCTTTCCACCAACTCGTGATCCCGCACGTTCGGTCGGTCTGACCCCAACACGCACACACACACACGCACACCAGAGACAAGAATAGCAAGAGTGATTGACAAATGAATTTGTTTTGTGAGAAAGTGCCTTGGGAATTACTGTAGGATGGATCATTAAAAAGCTCTCAAAACAAACCAGCAGCACACCAGATGCCAATCTCAAATTAGAATCTACTAAATCTAATGGGTTATTAAAAATGACTTCCCCTTTCAAAACATAAACTTTTATTAAACCCTTTATGACACTCAAACAAAGCTTCATTATTAGAAATCCATAATAGCATGCTGAATACAAATACTCTTCTATAGAAGGAGGTTTTGTGCGGTTATAAAGCTCATTGTATTCATAATTATTTTTGCTGCTTTTTTATTTATTCTCCCCTGAAAATGGGGCGCACTGATATTTCTAAATAGGGATAGGGACAAATAAATGCCTGATAGACAAACAATATAATATTGGTGCTTATGTCAAACTGACCTGCTGAGAAAATGTTGATAGCGATGAGCAAAGCGTACTCTGCCTCATCCAGGTGGAGGTCATTCATGCCTTTTGAAAAATCAAAGATGGGGTTGATGAACTCCAACTGCAGCCCTGCAGACGAGCCAGAGAGGACACAGATCTGTTGTTATTTTAGATCTGTTGTTCATGCCTGTAGGGCATGAACAACAAAAACAGGTCTCAAATAAAACCACACAAAATATCCATAAGGCTTGAACTGGGGGGGTTATATTACCAAAATAAAATAATTAATTGTTTTATTTTTTATTAACAGTAAGAATGCATTTAACAATATAGCTATTTTATGATTTTATTTTAGCTTTATTAGAAACAATGCAAATTAGACATGCCTGTAAGCCATAGCTATGACGAATCATATTCTTCATCGTTGTAAACATCAGGGATGTTTAACCCTCTGGTTGTGTTCGGACTCCTGTCACACTTGTGGTGTTCCCGGTCAAAAATGACCGGACTCCGATCAATTGCTTATAAATCTGTCATTATGCTATATTATCACTAAATATTGGATTCAATCTTTTTGTCAACTTATTTTCTTTCATTTAGGACTGTTTTTTTGTTTCTATTTGCATCTGATTAATCGTAGGCCTCATTTATCTGAGAGTAGGTACCTCGTTTTTTGAGTGAAAAAAGCATTTTTTATGAATAATATTCACAATATGAGTTAAGAAATTATGAAAATGTGCACTGTTTATCACACTAGTGTGCTTTAATGTTTAATCAGGAAGTTTTCTTTTAAATGCTTTAATTTTGTAAAAAATTGCACAAAGTCACACTTGTCAAAAATGGCCGGCCATTGAAAGTGAATGGGGAAGAATGAAAGTAAGAGAAACAACTAGTGTTCAGGAGCATGTTGTGCTTACAAACATAAAGGCCTTTGCGTGTGTAAATGCATGTATACTCACGCTATCACACACACACACGCTCAAACTGCCTTGTCTTTAGCCTATTTTCTTTCATCACATATTCTAGACAAAACATTATGGCAATAGGTTTTGAGGCTTTCATGTTCTCACAGAGTAGATGAAAGTTTACAACAAATGCTTTAGCACAGAGAGAGAGCATATAAATGCCTCACATCACCTTGCTTGTCATTCAGTCCGTGTCAGCGCAATGGCGAAGAAGCTGTCTTTATAAGAGGTTCTTGATCATATTACTGATCAAGAGAATAGCGGAGTATAGCGGAATAGAGGAAGAGACAACTGAAGATGAATCTTACAGTGAAGATGCATTGCAAGATATATTGGAAGAGGAAAACATCACTGAACAAGCTGAAAACCTTGCAACAACTGAAGAGGAGCAATCTTCTGATTTTGAGGGCCAAGCTGAAGTTGATGTAACATTCTGGTCGAAGGATGGAAATTTGTCTTGGTCATCATCTCCAACTGAGAAGAAAGGAAGATTATCCACAGAAAATGTCATAAAGATGACACCAGGGTTGACAAAATATGCCACATCCCGCATTGAAGACATAAAATCATGCTTCAACCTGTTTCTGGCAGATTTATTGAAAACATAGTCATGACTAATTTGGAGGGAAGACTGTGTTTCTGTGGCTCAGTGGTAGAGCATTGCGTTAGCAGCGCAAAGGTTGTGGGTTCGATTCCCAGGGAACACACATACTGACAACACAAATGTATAGCCTGAATGCACTGTAAGTCGCTTTGGATAAAGCATCTGCTAAATGCATAAATGTAAATGTACAAGGAAAACTGGAATGAGGTAGATCGAACAGACACAGAGGCAAACATAGGTCTCTTGATTCTGTGTGGGGTCTACAAGTCCAGAAATGAAAACGTCGCCAGTTTATGGGATGCAGACACAGGTCGGGCAAACATTTGCAAGGCACATGCAACATTTATTTGTGAGTCATGTGAATAAGTTCACAAAATGACCAGCTGCACGGCACATACAAATGCTAGTGTCAGTCACTTGCATGAGTTCAAACAACAACCAGGTGTTCGTTGATGTGGTTCTCTATATGGCAATGTTTTTTTGTTTTTCTGTCACAATGGTCAGATTTGTTGTTCCATGATATTGTCTGTTTGACAGTGTCAGTGTGCAGGATATATATAACTGAAATATAACAGTTTTGGTTTGTTGTTCCATGAAATGTTATAATGTAAAAAAATCGTAATGTGTTCTTTCTTGTTTGTCACGATGGTCAGATTTAACAGGGAACGGCATAAGTGTTACTTTGTGCCCCTTTTCAGAAAATAAAAGCATTTCAAAAGAAAGGTCCTGCTTTTTGTGATCTTCCCCATTCACTTTCAATGGCCAGCCATTTTTTACAAGTGTGACTTTGTGCAATTTTGTACAAAATGAAAACATTTGAAAGCAAACTTCCTGATTAAATATTAAAGCACACTAGTGTGATAAACAGTACACATTTTCATATTTTTTTAACTCATATTGTGAATATTATTCATAAAAAATGCTTTTTTCACTCAAAAAACGAGGTACCTACTCTCAGATAAATGAGGCCTACGATTAATCAGATGCAAATAGAAACACAAAACCAGTCCTAAATGAAAGAAAACAAGTTGACAAAAAGATTGAATCCAAAATTTGGTGATAATATAGCATAATGACAGATTTATAAGCAATTGATCGGAGCCCGGTCATTTTTGACCGGGAACACCACAAGTGCGACTTTTTGCAATTTTATACAAAATAAAAGCATTTAAAAGCAAACCTCCAGATTAAACATTAAAGTACACTAATGTGAGAAACAGTGCAAATTTTCATAATTTTTTATCTCATATTGTGAAAATTATTCATAAAAAATGCTTTTTTTCACTCAAAAAACGAGGTACCTACTCTCAGATAAATGAGGCCTACGATTAATCCGATGCAAATAGAAACAAAAAACCAGTCCTAAATGAAAGAAAACAAGTTGACACAAAGAATGAATCCAATATTTAGTGATACTATAGCATAATGACAGATTTATAAGCAGTTGTTTGGAGTCGGTCATTTTTGACCGAACACCTAAGTGTTACTAGGTGAAATAAAACCCACAAAAATTACGAAAATGTTAAAAAATTAATGAGAAGTACTTATACCCTATGTGAACAAAGTCAGTAAGTTTGAGTCCAATGCGATAAAGTTAACTAGTATTTTCGGGAAAAAGAAAATCTTTTTCGGGTCAATTTGACCCGAACACAACCAGAGGGTTAAAACAAGAACCCATATAATAATTTCATCCAGTACCTGCTTTGGCAAAATCTTCCTTATTATAACTGAAGTCTTTGAGAAAGGTGATGCTCTCTATCGCTGGGTTATAACGTCTGGAAGTCTCTAGCAGCATGATCTACATGAGAAAAGACAGTTTAGCAGGTATGTTAAACAGGCAGTACAGGCTGTGCTTAGTTTTTATGAGAAACGACATTTGTCACCAGGTGGCATTTTTTCTAAAGTACTTTGTGTTACAAAATAGCAGCAGAAACAAATCTGCCAAACAACAGTGCTCCATCTGTGCACACAAAAACAGCACCAGAACATGGCCGAAAACAATGTGTGTTAAGGGTCAGTCAAGTCTAACCTCTATAGTCGAGGTCTTCAGCAGGGCGATCTGGTCCTCTCGGGTGAGCTCCAGGAAGCCAGGCAGCTGTTTAGCAAAGTCTACAATCTCCTGCACAGACATGATGGCCAGCTCAGTGAAATGAGCAAACCGCTGCTGTCGAACCTCTCGGTTAAGTGGGTCCTGATTCTGTGGCCAAGGCTGAAAAACAACAGATCCTGATGTTAACTTTTAGAATCAATGCATCACAGATTCAGAAAGATTTAATCAACATGGCACAATGCCTTACTGGATATTTGAAGGATTGAATACACATTTTTCTGAGCAAATGCACAATGCAAAGGGCCATTGTAGTTGAATAAACTGCTTTACAAAGCAGAGTTACAATAGTAATAGGCCTTTTAGTCTGACTTCACAAAAACCAGACTAGTGTGATTTCAGTCAGACTATTCCAACAAATTACTGTTTTAGTCTGATTTACATAAAACTTTTAAAGCTCACTTAAATGCACTTACAGTGACTTTGGGCCGGTCGAGGAAAGAGCGTTTGTTGCACTGTTTCTGCATGGCCACCAGTTTTTCGATCATCTCCTGCTGTTCAGGAGCCAGAGGGAGCATCTCAGGAGCAGGGCTGGGTGTTGCCACTGCAGAGGTACGTGCCGTCTCATCGTCCTGTTTTTTCATCTTTTTTAGTCGGATCTGCTCTTCTGACAGCACACCTATAAGAGACAGAGATAAAGCTGCTAATAGTTTGATAAGCTAAACAAGCACTACATGATCACAATGTCATATGAACATATCATAACAGATAAAAGATCGGATGGCAGCTGTATGGACTGCTTGTGATATTCATGTTTAATGAAAAATTCCAGACATTAATGAAAAAGAAAATTACACTGTTGCTCCAAAGTTTCATAAAATTAATATTTTGATTCAGTAAGGATGCATAAAGTCACAAAATGTTCTAATTCAAACAAATTCTGTTGTTTTGAACTTTCCGTTCATGAAAGAATCCTGAGAAGTATAACGGTTTCTACAAAAAATATTTAGCAGCACAACTGTTTTCAACATTGACAATAATTAGAAATGTTTTCTGAGTACCAAATCAGCATATCAGAATGATTTCTGAGAGATCATGTGACACTCAAGACTGCTGCTGAAAATTCAGCTCTGCCATCACAGGAGCAAATTTTTGGATAAAGGTTCAAATCAATCACACTAACCCTAGTGTGACAAAAGTCAATGGGCAAAATAATCTGTTAATGTAATGTAATTTTCCTAATAGACTTCCAATGGTTGTTAAATTTCACTGAGTGAATTTCACATTAGTTAAAGTTTTTTGTCAAATCACAGCTCTGACCAAACAGCAAGTTACTTGGTCTGCTAGTGACCTCTGTATGGGCAGTCCACAAGGTCCTGCCTTCTTTTCTAAGAAATTTTGCCATGCGAGGGTACATGTGAGCACGCCTTATAAATGCAGCAAAATATGCTGATTCAATTCTACAATTTGACCTCATCAGCTTTCAGCAACAACAAAAAAACACGACTCACGAAAATAAAATACTGCTTAAGAAAACCAAAAGAACAAAAAACAACATCAAAAAGACTTGTAAGGGTAACTTCTTTTAATATCAATGTCCTTAACTGATAAGCCAAATGTATTCCAGCACCTCCTAATAAAAATTACATTGATGAAGATATGAAGAAATTCACTACTTACTTTAAAACGCACAGTAAACTTTTTCAGACCAAACAAACTAATTATCATTAAATACCCAACTATTCATTAAAATAACTATTTCTTTTCCAATTCAAACAGAATACCTGACATCAGTTAAAGCGTAACTATTTAGCATGTTTTCATTTTCTAATTATTTTCTTTCTTTGAACAGTAGTAAAAGTAATAAAGATTTATATTATTGGTCATAACATAAAAATATTATCAGCTTAATTGGTGCATGCCAGAATATATGCACATCTTAATGCTGCTGATATATCAAAAAAGATCAGTTAAAAAACATGAATTAGGCTGTTACACAGCGGGTTTGCACACCCTAACAACTGAAAGATAAGCCTCTAACTATGAACATAAAACATGGATTTAATCATTATGGTAAACTAAAAGTTCAATTTTTCAGCATACAATAAAAACACCCAAAACGCATTTCTATTTACAGAACAGGATTGCCCAAATGTGTTCCTGGAGGGCCACTGTCCTGCAGAGTTTAACTTCAACCCTAATTAAACACACCTGAACCAGCTAAACAAGGTCTTCAGACTAACTAGTAGAAACTTCCAGGCAAGTGTGTTGGAGCTAAACTCGGCAGGACGTTGGCCCTCCAGGAACAGGATTGGACATCCATGATATAGAGTGAGTTGAAGCAGCAGAATAAGTTATTGTAAGTGAGAGCTCCACTTACCCCTAGCGTGACGATTTGTTATTGTCTGTTCATGTTGTTCTCTGCGTCACTAGCAGCACATCATGTTTATCCTCTCCAATAGTCTGGATGCCATCGGAGGAAACTTCTCTCCTATAATAGACTCTTCTGTGTTGAAGCTTTCTGACTGACAGCAAAACAAAAGAGAGCAAGTGAGAAAACAAGCAACTGGAAAGAATGACAGAAGAGAAGGTAGGTGAGGGAGTAAGAGAGGGAGAGGAGAAAAAAGGAGGGAGAAAAAGAGAGCAAGAGGGTAGATGAGAGGTTACTAGCGGTCGTTCACATGGCTGTGAAATCCCCACAGAGGCCTGAGTTCTTGTAAGTGTCTCCCAACGCACATCTTTTACACATCTTGGAATTTAGAAAGATATGGAGTCATTGAACAGATGCACAAAAAACGTACAATAAAAAATAGGCTCTTACAGAACCTATTCTCTACTCAAATTATGACATTCTGTAAATCTTGGATATTGTTTCTGCATTTACTGAATTAAAAATAAGCAGTAATGCGAGTACCATCCTAGACATCATAAAATGTTTGCGCTTTAACAGTCAGAATAATGTCAAGCAGGAGACAAGCCCGACATGCCTCATCCCACGGTTACAGCTATGCAGAAACTGATCAAAGTCCAGGTTATGTCACCAGCAGTACAACCCTTAGGAAATAAAACAAATAAAATTGAAACAGCAACTATAAAACCATAAAAGGCAGCCCCAGGTAATAAACAACCATTTCTAATACAAGCTGTAAAGTAAAATATACTTTGCAAGATTCTAAAGAAATATTTTGTTCATAAACTACATGACACACATTATATCAGCTGTAAGAAATTACAAAGGATTCTTTCTCCTTTTCACAACTGAACCAGTTATCGTCTCAATTCCTCTTTGTTCAAGGGTTCAATGAATTGTATAGGTCCTCTTTGAATTAACCACTCATTAAAATTGAACGTGACCTGAAGTAAACAAATGGAAGGCGTCTTTCAGTGTCCAATGTTCTGCACTTATCAGTGGGCTGTTACCTTTGTCCTGTAAACCAGTATCTGCCAGATCAAGAGTCATCTCATCTGCTGGCAGACATGATAGCTGGAAAGTGACAACGAACAGTTGAAAAACTAATAATCCAGACTCCTTCATTTCAGAAGAAATCATGGTTAACTCGCTTGTGTTCATTTGCTATGTGTTTATCGTAAAGTGCTGCCTGAAAGATTCAAACCCAGAAATAGGTTAAAGTTAAGATCTAGCTTGTTTTAGGAAGTGGTGTTTTCCAATTCTGTACAAGCTTCCTCTAAATTTGTCATGAGAATTAAGAGGAAGCAATCCTTACTATACATAGGATGCAGATTCATAATGCAAGGCGGCAACATTCGATTTAGTCTAAAATTACTGTTAGCCAACACCCTCAACGTGGAACTACTTTTGCTGTTGATAGGTACAAAAAAGCACAGCGACACATAGAGAGGATGCGTGGGCTGGTTTCCACCCTGAAACAGACCATGTCTTTCACAAAACTAAAAAGAGGTCACTTATAGAAAATGGACACAAAATTCAAGTGAGAGGTAAATTATGTATGAACTATACATGAACAGGGCGTAATAACTTTCTCCACGACTGTAAACAAACAACGGTTACACTTTACAATAAGGTGTCATATGTTATTATTGGTTAATGTATTAACTAACATTAACGAACAACGATCAACACATTTATTACAGTATTTATTCATCTTTGTTAATGTTAGTTAATAAAAATACAGTCGTTCATTGTTAGTTCATGTTAGTTTGTTCACAGTGCATTAATGTTAACAAGCACAACTTGTGATTTTAATAATGCATTAGTAAATGCTGAAATTAACATCAACTAAGATCAATAAATGCTGTAGAAGCATTCATTCTTAGTTAATTTAAATCTATTTTAATTTTCGATAAATTATGTATGAATTTCTTATGTCTTTATAGGTATTTCTTTAGTTTTAGTTTTAATAGTTTTTATTTTAGTAACATTTCTTTAACATACTACATGGAAATTAAATATATATATATATATGGGTGTTTGGCTTAGTGTCATGTTAGAATATTTTTTATACTCATACCTTTTGTTGTTTTAATATTTTGAGCTTTATTTTTTTGTTTTCATTTAAATGTTTAGTTTTGAAATGTTGTTTTACGCATTTGTCATTTTATTTAATTTCTCAATTTTCTTAAATGTGTATATATAGTATTTATAGAGTTTTAACTTATAGTTTTAGTTACTTTTTCTTATTTGTAAGTCGCTTTGGATAAAAGCGTCTGCTAAATGACTAAAAAGTAAAACAAATGTAAAGTAAAGTTAATGTTGTTAATTAATGAACCTTATTAGAAAGCGTTACCCAAACAACTTGTCAGACACAAATAACAGAGCTAAAAACGGCTCTTTCACAAACATACAGATGTCAATGACTGCACACCAACTCCTGCATTCAAACTATTGTGTTCCTCACAAACAGGTCTGGAATAAATAGTCTCAACATAGTTGAAAATGGCTCAAATTTAAGCACTTACTGCTGCTAAATGTGCTTTTTTACAGCGTGAATGTTAAAGGTAGAGTACGGTATATTAAGTTGTGTGTGTATAGATGTGCTGATATTAAAGTTGGATGAAATTGAGATAATTCCAGATCTTTTCCTCTGCAGTGTGATGTATATATAAATGTAAAGGATTATCAAAAAAATGAAGGACGGAGAATTGGCTCTATCCAAAGCTTGCTGAATGGATTTTGAGATGCAAACATTGCACTAATGAAAATGGAAGTATTGAGGAGTCTGCAGAACAAAAATGGGCCTTTCTAAATTTGTGGGTGTTTTTAAACTGGTGGGTGTTAATGAAGCATGCAATGAAAATGATGTCCCTTCACCCCTCCCCTAAACACAACCGTCACCATGAGCAAACTGAGAAGCTGCTTACTACAGAGCCGATGGGTTAAGTTTGACATCCAGCTACCCCTCAGCCAAACCACATCCTAACCCACCCTAATCCTAACCCTAACCTACTACATCAAGCTCAACTCAATAGGTGTGTTCGACTTGAAGCGGCGCCGAGCAGAATGATCAGTGTATGACATCAAAGTACCGCGAGAGCTATTCGAAAGATAAGGATCCATCTGCTCTCTTATCGTTCTCACGGTACTTTGATGAAATGCACTGATAACTCTGCCAGTAGCCCCTCGCTGCAGAACAAAGATCCATGGGGCGGGTTGGATCCACATCTAGGGGGTGGAGATTGGTAGGTTTAGGGGTGGAGATGGGTAGATTTAGGGGTGGAGATGGGTGGGTTTAGGGATAAGGGGGTGGAGACAGGTAGGTTTACGTATATCTAAGGTGGGAGGAGTTGATCTAGATCCAACCTCGCCCCCTGGATCTTGTGGTCTCCACACCTATTACATCCAGAGAGGAAGTGCTGGATGATATTTGGCTCTGCAGCGAGTAAATCAGGTAACACCATTAAAAACGCCCCTCCCTCCATTATGGCCCAACCCACAGCTCTGGTAACTCCCATTACTGTCCCGCAGAGCCCTGCGTGTCTCTCTTCCTCTAGTTGCTGTAGATCACAGTGTCTACAGATCCTCTGCTATTGCTCTGAGTGTCCATGTGTGTCTACGTCTCCCTCTCTCTGTTTCTAAATCATGGTTGTTTAATCTGTATTTGGAGAGGATTTGTATTGAATTGTATTATTGATTTCATTGCTGCTGGAAACACCGACGCTCTTCTGCTCGTCGCTGGAGGCAGGAGTCACGCAACTACGTTTCGATTCTGGAGTCAAAACAGATCTATTAAAAACAGTGACACTGCTGTCATCCCAATAACTATCAGCAGATTTGTCAGGTCACTCGTCACTGTCAAACTAGAGGACCAGTTGTATAAACAGCTCACTGTGTAACTACTCCATCACAAGCATTTCTGTGAAGGGTTCCGAGTAAATTAGCCCTAGCCTCACACCAAATACTGTAACTCTAGGATTAGCCTCTAATAATCTCAGGACATGATCAACAAGGCAGATTACGACTCAAAAAACTGTACTGAAATGTAGTGTTAGTGGTGATCAGTTAGCCAAAACTCCCTGTTAGCCTGGGTTCCTTAAAACAACACTGATGTAACAAAATAAACAAAAACAACCCCTGAATACCATATAAACACTGAGAGATTAAATCGGACAACTTTACGTTAAGTGAATTAGACAACTGTAGTTTGATCCAGGGTGTTTACAAGCGTTATATTAAGAAGCACCTAGCACTGACAGACATGTCTCCCATCATGACAGCTACACATGAGCTAAAATATCCACCTTGTTACACAGACCCCGGCACTGCGTGAACAATGCTCTAGTCGCATCACGTGACCAAATGAAAATAACGCCAATTTTCTAGCCATACCTCGCTTTGCTGAAGATGACAAGATCTTTAATCCAGCACGGTGAACTTTACACTGGCGATGTGAAGAGAGAAACGCCTAGGTAGGCCGAGAAGAGAGAGAGAGAGCTCTAAGATGGCTACATATGATCACAGGACTGTTATTGTCTTCTGCCTTCAAAATAAAAGTTCCTTAGCGATGCATTTGAATTATTTATTAGACGGAATACTCGATAGAAATATGTCTAATAACTAACTTTCTATAAATAATGGTGGAAAATTTAGGATTATTTTAAATAATTAAAAATAATCAGTCAAAAAACAACATTGTAAACAAGATGTATCTGACGTGTCTAAACCGGTAGCCGGTAGTTGGCGATATATACTCGTTTGATTTATTATTACTGAGGGAACAGCAGTCTAGTTGAAATAAATTACTGGAAAGTACACAAACAACACGGAAAATTAACTTGGACTTGGAGTTTGTTTTCTATATTTTGAAAGTGAAATTGTATATTTTAGATGCTGTAACTTGACAATCTATTCAATAATATATCCACACAATATTTGATATGTATGATTAGTGGTGGTAGTGGCATCATTAATAGAAGTATGTATAAAGGTAAAGAAGCAAATATTTAAAGACGAGTAAAATGTGTAACTTACTGTCATACCGAGGGATGCTTTCACTACACTGGTCTGACTTCTGTCTTATAAATATAGAAGTGTATTGCAGAAATAGTAAATAGCACGCCTTTCCGAATTGACACAAATAATATTTTACGTCTTAATGGTCAGTTTTATTAAAGTCCGGCAGATGGCGGTAAGAGTCCTATATGGTTTGCTGCAGCCATGACTGAAGAAAAACCGGTCCGACCGTCACGTGACTCAAATAAACAAAAATACCGTGTTAAGTAATTTGACTCTGTGTATAGTCAACTGAAACTGAGTTAGATATAAATCGTAAAAATACGTTGTATATGAAGATAAATACGAAACGCATAATGCATTCAAACTTTTAACGTTACAGCTTCCGTGTAGGACATGTGACTGACTGAATGAATGCTTAGATACAAAGTAGTCTTGAAATTACTATAAATAAAACTTCTATTAACCATGCGGAGAAGACCACAGTCTGCGGCTTTGACATCGGCATTATTGAGGTCTGGGCATTGTCGGAGCTCTGCGAGAATTGTTGTGTGTTGTTTTACAGCCCTAATGCTACAATATATTAATGCTACAATATATTGTTTCATATTCTAATGCTGCAATGTTATTTAATATCACCTTTTGATAGCGCAATGCTACTTGAACAAATCAGTATTGTCGGGGGATTTACTGTACTGTCCAAATTTAGATTCGTCTGGCAGCTAAAAAGCTTCTAAAATAGTTTCTTTTTGAAATAATGCAAATTTATTTTAATTCTAGAATTTATAATAAACATGCTGTACTTTGTTTTAAACAGGGCTGGGAGTGAGAAAACAGTTTCTACAGCTGCAGCACAGTTGCAGTTTCACACAGACCTCTGGCTCTGTTTCACTGTGCAGAACTGGATATTGGACTTTGGGAGACCAATTGCTATGGTACAAGTTAAACCAGGGGTGCCCAAACTCGGTCCCGGAGGGCCGGTGTCCTGCAGTCTTTTGCAACAACTTGCCTCAACACACTTGCTGGGAAGTTTCAAGTATACCTAGTAAGAGCTTGATTAGCTGGTTCGGGTGTGTTTTATTGGGGATGGAGCTAAACTCTGCAGGACACCAGGAGTTAAACCAAGCTGTGATATATATGCAATAATGTATTTTTCTTCTTCAATACTTTGATAACAACTTTTTTTTAGATCATAATGCCCCTGGAATGGTTTCCTCTAAATAAACCCAGTGTTGGAGATTATTTTCACATGGCATATAATGTCATCACACCATTCCTATTACTGAAGGTACAATTTCTTCTACACTAAAAATACTAACAAAGAATGTATTCACACACACAGTGGACCTTAATGTAAAGTTCTTATAGGACGTTCCTTTCCTCTAACCCTTACTTATATGTGCTGTTGCTTGAGATATATCAGTAAAAGTAGACATTTACACTTATTCATTTAGCAGCTTATATCCGAAGCACTTATAATGTAACCAGTGCTGGGAGATAGAGAGGTATGATGACTTGACCCTTTTGGAGTTGTTGAAGACCGGTCTAGCTTCTGTGCTCTGAATAATTTGTAAGAGGTTTCATTGCACGCGATGGAAGTCCAGCTTAGAAATGACAAGGGCCTGGTCAAGAAGTTGTGCTGCATGCTCCATTAGGAAAGTGTTGTTTTAAACTAAACATGGCTGTTTTTAACATTTTGTAGCTGATTGAGCGGAGTCCCACAGCTCTTCCTCGCTCAGCAGTTTACCTCTGCATCATCACCTTTGTCATGGGAGCTAGCATACACCTGGTAGGAGACTCTATTAACCATCGTCTCATCCTCAGTGGATATCAGCTTCACCTTTCTGTCAGAGAAAACCCAATAATCAAAGATCTGAAGCCTGCCTCACTGGTACAGTAGATTAATGTACAGATCAACCACATGATTTGCTCTTTTGGAATACATAGTTTTTATGAAAATGGTAACATCCTTTATGTGGTTTCCAGATTGATTCCTTTGAGCTTCTGTATTACTATGATGAGCACTTAGGGCATTCCATGTGGTAAGTATATTTTCCATACTCGTATTTCATCTGTAATTGTGCTATAATTTACAAGTGTACATTACAATTAATGTGTGTAAAACACCCCACTCTGTTATCATTATAGGTATGTCCCTTTCTTTCTCATCCTGTTCTTATATTTCACTGGCTGCTTTACACAAGTTAAAGATGAGAAGATGCCTTACTCTGGCTGGCTGCTACTTGTTCCCAGTGCAGTGTACTATTGGTAAGTGAATTGTTCACTTAAATTGATTGCGAGTGTTTTCTAGGTGTAGAATTTATGTGAAACAACCATTTTACTTCTCTTAAGTATTTTCAAGTGAAACTTGTTTATTTCTGCAGGTACCTGATTACTGAGGGGCAGATCTTTGTCCTGTATGTCTTCACCTTTTTTGCCATGGTTGCCACTGTGATGCGCCAGAGGAGGATGGGCTTTGTGTTAGACAGCAATGGCCGTTTCCTTTTCTATAACTTCATCATCACTCTGGGATTAGTTCTGGTTTGGGTCGCATATCTCTGGAATGATGAAGTTTTGCGCAAAAAGTATCCCGGTGTCATCTATGTTCCAGAGCCTTGGTCCTTCTATACCTTACATATCAAAGGCAGTTAAATACTAACAGCAAATCTGAACTAAATTTCATTGACATTTCTCCAGTATAATGCTTTGACCAAGTTTAATGGCACTTTTAATGAAGCGGAGGAGATTTACTTAAGTTCCAGTATTACTTAAAGGGATTGTTCATCCGTAAATGAAAATTCTGTCATCATTTATTCACCCTCAGGTTGTCCCAAAACCCTCAAGGTGTTCCAAACCTTTATGAGTTTCTTGTTGACCACAAAAGAAGATATTTTGAAGAATGCTAGTAACCAAACAGTTGATGGTAGCCATTTACTTCCACAGTATGGAGAGTAAAAAAACTGGTTACCCGATTCTCAAAATGCCTTCTTTTTGTGTAAACAGAAGAAAAAAAAATCTATTTTGCTGTAACTTGAGTGTGAGTAAATGATGACCGTTTTCATTTTTGGGTGAACTATCCCGAATTTGATATTTATCTGCATACCCCAGGGCATCCAAGATGTAGATGACTTTGTTTCTTCAGATGAACACAAACAAAGATTTTTAACTCAAACCGTTGCAGTCTGTCAGTCATATAATGCCAAACGTTCCAAAGCTTTGAGAGTAAAAAAACATACACAGACAAAACCAAATTAAACCCTGCGGCTCGTGACGATACATTGAGGTCATTAGACACGAAACGATCGGTCTGTGCGAGAAACAGAACAGTATTTATACCATTTTTTTTTTTACCTCTGATACACGTAATGTCCAACTGTCCTGATACGGCACGTGACACATACTGTGCTCTGGCACATAGATATATATAACAGGATATATAATGTATGGTTTTTTTTTTGGAACGTTTGGAACCCATTGACTGTCATTATATGACTGACAGACTGCAACGGTTTGAGTTAAAAATCTTTGTTTGTGTTCTACTGAAGAAACAAAGTCACCTACATCTTGGATGCCCTGGGGAAAGCAGATAAACATCACATTTTCATTTTTGGGTGAACTATCCCTTTAAGGAGTTGGATCTAGTCTATATTTGAGTCTTCACAAGGCAAACTATTCAATGACCTGTTTGTAATTTTGGTGTACTGAATAATAAAGTCATTTATTTATTGTGGCTTACAGTAAAATGTTGCTTTTATGTCCTTGATTTATCTGAATAAAGTTTGTACTCCCTATATATGTTATGAGTCATTGAGTGTGTCATGGCTGCACCTGGAGCAGACAGTATAATGTGGCGGTTGGAACTCTATATCAATGTAACTATGACAACGAGGCTATCGATTACATCAACACTGCAGTGGACTTTAGTTCCTACAGGTGATCCAGAGAGTGACTCTTTCCCGGAACACCTGATACGTGTGTAGACATGGTGAGATTGATATTCTTTTTTCTATTCTACATTTATTTTTAATTAATTCACAGTACATATTTTCAACTAAGCTGTTTTTAAAACTCTTTTCAGGCAAAATTCTTATCACAAACTCAGATTGATGGTAAGCTGTACACCGAAGTAATGTGTTTGTGCTTCACGATCCATGAATATAGTAAAATAAACTAAATTGTTCCTTTACCAAAATAAAAATGACAGTACATTAGCATTAAGAAAATGTGTGGTATTGGTTTATACTGTACTTTCCTTGTTCTAATGCAGAGTTCAAAGAATGTTTCTCGCTTTATGACAAGAAGCGAAAGGGGAAGGTTGAAGCCAAAGACCTTATTACAGTCATGCGCTGTCTGGGAGCAAGTCCCACGTATAGTGAAGTGGACAGACATCTGCAAATCCACAAAATAGGTAACAATCTCATGATTAACATTACATTGAATTGTGAGTGTCTTCCTTGTCTGCTCTTCCATAGCTTCCTTGTGTCACCTGTGGCTAACAGCAATATACGATTGGACTAGTGGTCTCCTTATGCTGATTAAAAACATGAGGAGGGAAAAAACCTTAATGAATCAATATAGTTATGGCATTTGATTTTAATGGACAGTGTAAGAGCGTATTGAGGCACTGGTATCAGTCATAATCTGAAGACAAATGCTCAGTTGTTAATCTTGAATTCTGTGCTTTCTTTAATGTTAGGAGTTCATATATCTTTTACTCTATCCTCACCATAGATAAGACAGGGGAGTTGGATTTTTCTACATTTCTTACCATGATGCACAGACAGATGCAGCAGGAAGATCCTAAGACTGAAATTCTGGAGGCTATGCGCATGACGGATAAACACAAGAAGGGCTACATTCTGGCTTCTGAGCTACGGGCCAAACTCACAGGCTTGGGAGAAAAGCTCACTGACAAAGAAGGTATAAATCATTTATCTTCTTGGTTTGTGTCGTTTTCATCAAAGCTAATCAAATAAAAAAAAATGTTTAACTGTGAATTATTTTTCAGTGGATGGGCTTTTTAAAGAGGCTAATGTTGGACGTGATGGACTTGTTTATTACGAGGAGTTCACTAAAATGGTCACACTTCCTACAGTTGACTACCAGTAAAGAAGAGTGGGTTGGCCCCTTATCCTGAATATTGCAATTCATTAATATCAAGAATGAGATATTTTTGTTCTATGTATACGCTGTATATAAAATAAAAGTTGATTAAATTACAAGGACTCATTTTGATAGACAGCTTGATTCAAGTGTTCGCCACTAGATGGCAATCATGAAGTAATCTGAATAAATGTGGCAGTGTTGATAGTGATATTCAGAATGCTATTTAATGAAGTTTGAAGATTGTTAAACAATGAATGAAATGTAAGCTGTTTGTTGTCTGTTTTTACTCTATTTACAAAATACAAAACAGAAACCTATGAGACTCCATCCTTTCCCCAATCCAGAGCTTTCATGAACTCCTCTTCAGTGAAGGACAACAGCTTGGCCGCTTCAAAATGCATCTTTTAAAATAAAGCCATAAACATAAAATGCTTTTAAAAAAGTGCAGTTGGTGAGGTATCATATTACTGTAATTGTAAATGACAGATTCAAGTAATTGTGAAAAATCTGATTTCTTACCTTCTGTCGCTTTAAAATATCTATTAGCTTAAGTTGCTTTTTAAAACCCACAATGAGCTCAGCCTTTTGTCGTTCCAGTTTTCTGTTCTCAGCTTGTAATGTTTCAATCTTTTGTTGCTCCTGATTGGTTAAATCCTTAGGTTGGATACAAAAACAGAAGAGAAATGTAAAATGAACAACCATTATTAATAAATAATTAACTAAATTTCTGGAGTGTTGCACAAAAAATGTCACTTGGTTTATTTCATGCTGGTTTATTTGAGATGACTTTACCTTACTGCTCTGTTTGAGTTTGTTGAGTTGTGTTTTAGTCCTCTCAACCTCCTCCAGAGCTCTGTTCAATCGCACCTCTGTTGCACTGTGGGTACTGGCTGCCTGCTTGTGGGTCTTCTTCATGCTTTCCAGCTCCTAGAGTGTATAGACAAAGGAAAAAAACATTATGCAGATTGTGTTTTCAGATGTAGACGTTCCAATTCAATATTTTGCTGTTTGTTTAAAAAGTCGAATCTTTAAACCAGAAATAAATGCTTTTAACCTAAAACTACCCAAACATGAGATACTTTTATTAAGTCTAAAGTGAGATGACAGTGATTTTTTATCCCACAATATATCCCATTCTGATATGATTTATCGGACTCTACTGTTGTTCGCTATCTTTATTCAGTTTCCATGTCCCTATCGTAAGGGGAAGGGAGAGTTCCAAAGATATCTGTCCCAGTTTGCAGTGTGCTCTGGTCTCTGAGCAGCTGTGGTGTAGTCTCACTTTACACACAGAGGACTAATCAGGTTAAAGGGCCCGTGCCAAGAATTCCACGGCTCTGGATCCTGGCACAACTCTAATTAACGGGAATCAGTTTTGGGGGTAACGCGTTACAAGTAACGCGAGTTACGTAATAATACTTTTTCAAGTAACTAGTAAAGTAACGCATTACTTTTTAATTTACTAGAAAATATCCGCGTTACTTTAAAAAAAAAGTATTGTTTTGTTTTTTATTGCTGAAGAGTGTTGAACCCTCTTCTCATGCGTTCTACTTTACAGACGTGAATCTACTTTTCCTTCAGCCTGAGGTTTATTCATTACACTTTTAGTGTGAAAGGCTTTTACATTTGCTATAAATAGAACTTCTTGTATTAAAAACAAACAATCAAGCCCTGCTCATATTACATAACACATTACTTTCCATAAAAAAGTAACTAAGTAACGTAATTAGTTACTTTTTTAGGGAGTAATGCAATATTGTAATGCATTACTTTTAAAAGTAACTTTCCCCAGCACTGACGGTAATTATGGTATATATATATATATATATATATATATATACTATACAGTTCCTATAGGAAATCAGTAGAGGTTTATGATCAAAGGAAAATTTTTGTTCAGTAACACTTATCCTGTCACAAGGTCACTTTCTTCAGTAGTTTGTGAGACAAACAGAATAATATTTTGCCAACAGTTCAAGTACCTTTTGCAGTGCTGCCACTTGCTGTTGCAGACCTTCACATTTCCGACTTGATTCTTCAGCTAAAGCTTTTTGCTTCTCAACTTGAGTCTGTTGGACATTTGCAGTCCTCTGCAATCTTGCCTTTTCCTCCTCCAAGTCCTTCAGTTTACTGCTTAAAGTGCTGTTTTCATCATCCTTCAAGACATGCAAAAGAGATTTTGAGCATGAGTGACTTGAACTGACTGAATAGATGAACTAACCTTGAACACATCTCAAACTTCTTACCTTCTTGTTGTATTCATATACGAGTCTGTTCAATTCTTCCTGCATTACTCGAAGTTTAGCCTTCAAAAATCTGATTTGAGCTTCTGTATTTATACAAAATAAATGCATAAGCAATAATGCAAATAGTATAACAGCGCAGCAGATTCAATATTTTAATGTGTTTGTTCTTTTTAACCCACCTGCACCCATCTCATCTCCAGCACTGGGCATGATGTCATCCTGAAAGTGTTCCTCCGTGAGATCATCACTAACTTTGCCCTCAATTATGCTGATTGTTTTAGCAAGTGAGAAATCCCCAAAGTCTTCAGGAATAGCAACATCATCAACCACAGTCTGTGGTGCTTTTCTATAATTGGAAGAAACTGTTGATGCTACCCAAATATCTTCATCGCAAATATATAAACCTAACAAATAAAGGCCCAAATTCATCCAGATCTCATTAGATTTGATCACATCTTACATAAATGTGTTTATTATTATTATTTTATGTACACATTTCTTTGAATAAAAGTTTTGAGAATACACTTACTGGGTTTTTTTTCTATTTCCCGATCCTGGCTTGTTTGGGTTTGAAGATTTTGCAGAGTAGGTCTTGTTTCTCATGATCTACATTACACAACAAAAACTTTTCTCTAAGTTAACTAATGGTGTCTTGCGTTTAATACACATTTCCACTGATTCATGTGATATTTGTTTGAGTTGTACCGTTGTAGGGGGCTGCTTGGACGTGGATTGTCTTTTTGTATCTGCCTTCCTGATAAGACACACAAAATGTTATTCTGGCAGACAGCAAAAGATGTTGCTAATGCTTATGTCAAACAGTGTGAAGACCATTACCTAGAAACTTCAAAATCACAGTCAGTATCAATGGAGAGGTGGGAGGAGAGGGGTTTGGAGAGCACCTCATTTTGATCCCTCTGAAAAAATATGATCAAAAACATACAGTGTTAGTATCTGGGTTTGTTGCAACATCACACATATCACATTCTATAAACTTTACATTAAATATTAGAGATTACCCCCGTTCTCTCAAATATTTATTATCTGAATCTATTATTATTTTTCACGTTTTTCTAGTCTTACCATCACTTTCTCTGCTTCCCGAACAAGTTCTGCAGTTTTTGCTTCTAGCTCTGCATTGAGACGTCTGAGGAGAATTGAAACAATTTTATTAAAATAAAATTAATTGAATTGCAAGCAGTTAGATATTCAACACACTTCCATGTGTTATTCAATCCTAAATTCTTTATAGCACCTGTTATGCAGTGAACGGATATAAGCTAAATACAAAGCAGTGAAGATAAACTAATGTGCATTTAAGTAATAAATCCATAAATACTTGTATTCTTCTTCTTTGGCTAAGAGGTCCATGTGTGGTGGTTTCTTTGAAGGAACGGAGGAAGACTTGCTCTGAGGTCTGGGTCTTGGAGGCCTTTCCGGTAAGACGGTTGAAGCTTTTTTAACTGATTGGAAAGAAAATAAACGTATTATAGCAGTTATTAATCCTTATCTGTCCTCAAAATGTATTTATTTCCCGGTTCTTACGCATTAGGATAATTTAAGACAGCTAACGTATTGCTCTGTTAGGGATATTCAATTTCATGTCTGATTCCGAACGAGCAACGAAATAACTGCCTTTATTGAGATTTAACGAAAAAATATTTGATTTAACACACAGCAGAGTACTTTAGGCGAAATAGTAAGTATAACTTGAAAATAATTGTATTTCGTTAGACTTACAGCAGGTAGCGCGGGTCTGGGTGTGCTGTCTGCCATGTTTGTTTGTTAGTAGAGAGACGCCGTTGCTAAGCAACAATGACACTTTCATTTCAGATGCAGTTCAGCGAGGCGATTGATTCTTTTAATTCCTGTTTTTATATATATAACTTACATAAAAATGCGAGAGTTTTATGTATCCTTTTAGCAGACGCCTTTATCCAAAGCGACTGATAAATGAGGACAGCAGAAGCCATCGAAATCAACAAAAGAGCCATAATATTTAAGTGCTGTGACAACAAGTCTCAGGTTTATATATATATATATTACGTTATATGGGTAGTTGACGTATCCATGTGTCCTACTGACGGACAAATGTAATAATAATACAAACACTCCAACAATGAAGATAAACCTCTCTCGTGCTATTTGTAACTGTAAGAATGAAGATACATTTTTCTCATGTTATTTGTGTTAACTTTTGTTTCTACATTTTTGCGATGTCAGACTCAGACCACAGGACACAGTCCAATTTTTATTTGTCAACTACCCATTTATATATATATATATATATAATATTCAAAAATAGTATACAACATGAAAAACCAAGCAGAAGACATAGATGCAATAATGCTATAATATGCAATATACAGATAAGTTACAAAACAAACATAAAGCATAAAATTAAGGCAAGCAATCAATGAAGAAAACATATGGTAAATAAGTGAGTTTTGAGGGAAGGCCTGGAGTGAGGAGATAACACGGAGACCTTGTGGTAGTTTATTCCAGAACTTGGCATCAGAAACACAGAAAGCCCTTCCACCCACACGTAACCTGAATCTGGGTACTGCAAGCAAATTATCAGAGCTAGATCTCAAAGTACGGGCAGGGACTTAGGGAAGAATTAAATAAGATAGGAAGGTGCTAAACCATGACGGGTCTTGAAAACTAGGACAAGAATCTTAAACTGAATGCGATAGGTGACAGGTAGCCAATGTATTTGCTGTAAAACTGGAGTGATGTGGTCTGATTCTTTTGGTAGATGTAAGAACATGAGCAGCTGAATTTTGGATTAGCTGCAAGCGATTCAGGACTTTGTTGGGCACTCGATGAAACAAGGAGTTACAATCATCCAAACGAAGGTGAAAAAACAGGATTCGACAAGCTGATTGATATGGGATTCAAAACGTAGACTAGAATCAAACAGTATACCAAGATTATATACATATATAAATAAAACAAGTCAAAAGAACAGAAAAAATAGAGAATGCTAGTGTTATAGGATCCTTTTTTATAATAAAATGGAATCAGGGTCAAGTGTTTTTATAAATAAAAAGAAAACAAATAGATCAGTTAGAATAGAGTGCTAGAGTTAGAGGGCCAAATTATTTAATTAATTTACTAATCTTACTTTTTAATAATTATTTTTTACTATTTTTATAGTTGATTTAATTCTTCATGGTAAAGTAAATCAAAGGTCAAATCAGCATGTTTTGCATTTCAGACCATTCATTATTATTTGTATTAACTCTAAAATATCTCAAGGGCATTCCAGCACAACCTCCAAGATGAACACTAAACGTGAATGATAAAAAAAGACAAACAACTGAATATGGTGGGAATCTTGTAAAACAATGAGAAGGATTGTATCAATCCTCACTGACAGCCAGTTACGCTTCAGACACGAGTGACTGATCATATTCTGAACTACGTGAACTCGCTGCAGCTCCCTCGTGTGGGTTTCCGCTGGTGCGCATGCGCGGTCCAAGCAGCATCAGTTCCCCAGCAGTCGCCAGTGAGCGAGAGGAGGTAGTGTCTGACTCTGAACCTGCTGCAGCTCCAAGTGTTACCCTGCTGTTGATGCACGCGCGGGGCTAGTGACTTCAACTGCAACCGCAAGCCATGACTTACCACCGTGATCTATTAGAGTCGAGTCCGATTTGTCCGTGAAGTCAACAGGCGGTGATCGTGATGTACTATTTACGGAGGAAAGCTGCATTCTCCAGTTCAGGTTAAGGCCTACTTGTTAGATCCCCATCCTCGTCTCAACAGAGTCGCATCGTGATGGCTGATGACCAGCAGCAGTCTGGAGCTGGAGTAGGACCTTTACCTTCCGCGGTTCAAGGATTGCAAGGGGCTGAGGCGAATGCGTTGCAGCTAAAAATAAAGACCTCGATCTGGTAAGCGCTGTGCGAAATATTGCCCAGTAATTGAGTGCTGTTGGATATGTGTGGGTTAATGGAATTGAAGGCTCCATTCTAATTAGCTGTATTCTAGATGTTCCTTCGTTTCCACCTGACATTGAGTCATGATTCTCTGTATTCAACTAATCTCACAGTTTCTTTCATTATTGTAATAACGATAAGTTAATTTATCAAAGTTGTTTGCTTTGGACACCGACATTTTAGGCTGACCAGATTATGCATGTTCAAGTCTGAGGTGGGTAACTCGCCCTGACTGTCATGAACAGTGTAGTCGTTATTTACAGAGCCACTTTTGTCTTCTTTTGAAAGTGTACAGAAAGTGAAATGTCTGTGTCTTGGATTACGTGAAAGATTCCCCGCGACCACGCGTTCGCTACAGATTTAGTGGGCGCGCGCTTGCGGTGGTAAACAACTCGCGTGCACAGCGTTTAAACGGCCAGTGTGCAAAGGCATGCTTTCATCGGACACCGCTGCATGCCATATAGTTATACTGCTCTTCTTCATCTTTTAGTTTGCTTTGCGGTTATGCAAATCGTGTTTTAATTCACCGTGTAAGCGCTTAGTTACTGCTATTACAGATGAAGACGTCGTGAGACATGCAGCCATGGTTCGTGATGTTTATAGCGTAGCGCATGTGTTAAACATGCATTTGTATTACTAAGTAAATATTGTGAAGACAATGTATAGCTTCTGTGTGCATGGTCACTCAACCTAGTCTTGTCTTGGCTCAGTAATTTTACCTGGAATTGATCATTATTGGTGCACATTGCTTGAGGCAGCGAAAATAAAAATCGCTGACACGATTATTTTGAAGCCTCCACCCCCCTCACCCTCACCACCACCACCCTTGTTTTTGCATGTTGAGACATGCTCTCAACGACATGCATCTGCAGGAGTTACTCTACTGTACTTCCAGTATGGGACAATAGATTTGTTTAGCCTCAAGTGCATTTACTGTGTGTGTGTGTGTGTGTGTGTGTGTACCCACATATACATAGATACATACATGCAGAGTTACATTGCATATATGGCAGCATTCTTTATGGATCTTTCTGCTTAGCATTTATAATTATGAAGGCCCTGTTGTTTTCAGCATACATATGAAATGTGTATTCAAAACGTCAGTTTCACAGGGCTTCCAAGGTCATGGGAAAAAATGGAAATATATTTGAAAATTAAAATGTTTAAATATTTCTTCAGCTACAAGTACAGTATGTGTCCTTATGCAGTTCTTATAAGGAACTAGAAAAAGATTATTCAACCTAATTTGTAAAAAGGAGTGGGAACCTTGTATATAACATATTTCTCATTACTCTAGTGTTTATTGAATTATGCATAAATCAGTACAGCTAATAATCAGTGGAGTGATGAAACCATGTTGACATTTTGACCTTAAATGTAACTTTCTGGGAAGCTTTAAGTAAGCTGGTGTAGGAGGACAAATAAATAACAATTAATCCACTCATTTAGTAACAGTGTTTACTTTTTGAACACAGTTTTGTCTCAATATAGCTGCTCTTTATGGGCTATACTGTTCAGTGGTTCTATTGGAATATATTTGTATACAACATTTATAGTTATTTAACCAGTTAATTTCAGTTAACCAAGACACACAAACAATTACGATATCAGTTTAATTTCAAGGACCTGGCTTTTACAGATTAGAACAAAACTATTCATTTTTTGATAATTAATTTAATTCTCTAGAGGTTGGATTTTTTGCAGTAAATACTTATTTTACTTTGATCTGCATAACCGTGGATTTGATAATTACTGGTTTACTTTTCTAATCACAACATTGGCATACTAATACTATTTTATTCAAAAATGTTACACGTTGTAATTGCTATTATTGATTTAAGTTGCTGACTCTATTTCTCTGTGAATTTGACTAATGTCTGGAAAAATAACTTGAAGTTGTGCATCATTCACACTCGAATTCTACTGTTCATAATAGCTCTAAGTGCTATTGGATGGATTGACCATTTGAGCAGACAGCTTAGACATGCATATGATGAGCGGACTGTCTCAGTCTGTCTCCTTGCCTCTATGCTGAGCAGAGCTCTAAAGGTTAAAGGTGATAGCTGATACCCATTTTCATTTGGTATGCTGGTTCACACGGACGGTCTCTGTGGAAAAGAACCGGTATTTGGAACTGGTGCTCAGTGGTATTGGTCAGTAACAAAACTACTTCAACTGTACTTAAATTTAATTTCAAGTATCTGTACTTTACTGGAGTAGTTTTATTTTGAGTAACTTTACTTTACTTCACTACATTCCGATTTGATAATTACTGGTTTACTTTTCTAATCACAACATTGGCATACTAATACTATTTTATTCAAAAATGTTACACGTTGTAATTGCTATTATTGATTTAAGTTGCTGACTCTATTTCTCTGTGAATTTGACTAATGTCTGGAAAAATAACTTGAAGTTGTGCATCATTCACACTCGAATTCTACTGTTCATAATAGCTCTAAGTGCTATTGGATGGATTGACCATTTGAGCAGACAGGCTTAGACATGCATATGATGAGCGGACTGTCTCAGTCTGTCTCCTTGCCCTCTATGCTGAGCAGAGCTCTAAAGGTTAAAGGTGATAGCTGATACCCCCATTTTCATTTGGTATGCTAGTTGGCACACGGGACGGTCTCTGTGGAAAAGAACCGGGTATTTGGAACTGGTGCTGGCAAACCGCATGGAAAGAGATTGTGATTTGCCTATAGTAAAGTGTGTCACTAATGGGAATATCTTGTAATTTATACATTGATGTTGGAGATGATTCATGCATAATAAATACTGCTTACTGAAGCAATGCCTACTGAAATGAAGGTAGACGATAAGTCACTAGAATCTCACCTGTTACTGTAAGGGGAAAATAATTTACCTTTTGCAACAGACCAGCAGAGGGGTTGTTTTAGAATGAGCTGTAATTATGGTTCAATATTGTGATTGTGATTTAGCTCTTTGAGCTTATTTCAGAGTTCATTTGTGTGAAATCTGTCGGTTAATTTTAGATTAACACAGACCTTAAATTCACTAAGATGAGTGTGGACGGGGGTGAATTTGTTCCCTTATTTTTACATGGATGTTCATGTGTATGCACATGTACATCAGTGCGAATATTTGTTCATCTACATATGAAGGGAAATTGGATGAAATTGGGAGGAGGGGAAGAGATCCAAACACAATGGTGGTAATCACCTTCAAAGAGAAATGAAAATGAGCCATGGCACCGCTGGCAAAAAGCCCAGCTGTTTTTACCAAACTGCAGTCTCTGAGAACGGATTACAACTGCTGCTTTGGCGCTGTTAGACGATTCTGTTTTGGTTTAGCCTACATATAGGCCAATGTTCAAACAATGGAAGGATGCATACACATTCTATTAGGTCTGCAAAATACCCAATAAAGTTTACAGTTTTCCTGTTTGAGAAGACATTCAGCAAACTTATTGTAGCAAATGTATCGTAGCATTTCCTCGCTGTATTTCTTCAATTTACGAATGTTAGGTTTTGCAAGTAGACTGTTTTTATATTTGCACACAGGTAAAAGACAGAAGAGTTGTAAGAGAAAAGGCTGTCAGTAAGATTTTTAATGCATCTATTTATTTATTTATTTTTATAAGAAAACTACACTTTTATTCATCAAGGATGCATTAAATTGTTCAAAATTGGCAGTAAAGTCATTTATAATATTACAAAATATTTATATTTCAAATAAAGGCTGTTCTTTTGAACTTTCTTTTCATCAAATAATCTATTTCTTAAATTTAAAAAAAATCATTGGAATTTTTTTTTCTACAAATATATTAAGTTGAAAATAAGCTGAAATAAGAAATGTTTATTGTGCACCAAATTATCATATTATAATGATTTCTGAAGGACCGTGTGACAATGACGACTGGAGTAATGGCTGTTGACAATTCCGCTTCGTCATCGCAGGATTAAATTACATTTTAAAATATATTCAAATAGAAACGTTATTTTTAATTGTAATATTATTTCAAAATATTATTGTTTTTACTGTATGTTTGAGCAAATACATACAGCCTGGGTGAGCTTAAAACCCCAGACTTTGCGTTATATTACGTAATATGTAGGTCCTTCAAGGTAGCCACCCTTGAAACTTGACAAAATGACCCCAAACCTTTACTAAAGACAGAAATCCTGTCTGGCACCCCAGCATTTACAACAACTAACTAAAGAGTGGGAAAACATTACAGTATGCATGCTCTTACTTCCATCCTTTTCCTCTGAGATATTAAGATATCAGTAATTTAGCAGCTATGTGTTTGAGACCTGAGATCACCTCTCTGCTCACAGCAGAGCAGCTGGAAGGAAGCCTGCCATGCTCAGTTTTCTGCTATTAGCAGCACTCTAATGCTAATAGCGTTAGCATGCTGCCAGTGATACTCATTTGTGCTTCAAATATTTGGATGTGTAAAATAAAATAAAGGAGAAGTCTATGTAAATATCACTTTACCAGTTATGTATCTTTAATTTTGTTATATTGTGCCTGTATTATACACTTAAATTACTCCCATTTAAGTGTAGCATGCTTGTTTGCTCAGTGCTGATGGCTTGATTAAGTTGTGTGTGTTAGTGCACACATGAGGTTATGAGACGCAGCACATTAGTTCAGTGGAGTTTTCTGTCTGTTGGTGAGAGAGAGAGAGCTTTCTCATCTTTCATCATCAATCTCTTACACACACACACACACTGACACACAAATATCACACATGTAGGTCATGCTGACTAGCAGTACTGTTAGTCTCTGTTGTGTCTGGCTGTTCTCAAGTCAGCACTCTGCTCATGTGGAATTAGCCATGAAGCTCACAGGCCTCTGCCCTCTTCCCAGGACAATCGTATTGAGAGCAAAAGAAAGAGACGTCCACAACTATCCCTTCCAACCAGTGACACAGTGACCTCTCACCTTCCACCCCCGCTTCTCTGTGTCTCTCCCTCTCAGGCGGTTGTTTACGTTTCTGTTATGATGGGAGCACATGCGGCCAGCTGGAGGAGGGGATCTTAGGGGGAGGGGCAGTGACCAACAGGATAAAAGTCTGTGGCTTAAATCAGGCCACTGTTTACTAGGGCTGAACGATTTTGCAATCTAATTGCGATTTTTTTTTTTTTTGTTTACCAATATTGCGATTGCAATTTTTTCAAAAATTATTCAACAAAGACAAGCAATACATCATTGTATAGTATGCAGTGTTGGGCACGTTACTTTAAAAAAGTAATTAGTTATATTAGTAGTTACTTCTCTCAAAAGTAACTCTCTCATAAAAAAAAAAGAAAAAAAGAAAATCGAATGCCAACCCACCGAAGCAATAATCAAGTATTCTGGTCCAGGCCTACTGCGCACACACACACAAAGAGCACGCACAAAAGCCTCTTATATAGCCTATAGGGCTGTCAAATTGGCTGAAAACTACTTTTTACCCAAATATTATCAAAATTCGAATTATATTTGAATTTAAAAGGCATAAATTCAGTTAAAAAAAAGAAAAGCTTTTTGCTTCTCTCCTGAGGCCACAAGAGGACGAATTGAGCAAAATATTACCAAATGCACATCTCTTCAAAGTAGGACTGGGCAATATGAGCAAAAGTTCATATCTTGGTATTATTGTCCTGATTATATCTCGGCATTTTGTATTTGTATTAAAATAAATAAAGTGAATGTAACCATGCATTATGTATGCCTAATACATAATGTGCAAAAAGGGTTAACATCACATTACATTCTTGACTGAATCACTTTTGCAACCTCAGTTTATATTTGATTTGCCTGTTGTTCAGCGCTGACTACTGTAATGGCAATGTGCATCTGTGCATGCGATTCATTTGGAGATATGTTCCAATATAATTTATCCTTATTTAGGGTATAGCCATATTCTTTTTTGATCTGCAGTTTAATAAAAGTTAAACAGAAAAAAAGACAAATATTAGCAATGCATGTGTTTCTGAATATTTATTTGAACAGAATGTATAATGATGACACCAACATAGCAGCAAAGCTTATATTTTCTGTTAGTTTAAGCACAATCTAAGAAAAGTAAAACCAAACTTGAATGTGCCAATAATTAAGACCAAACTGAACATGGTGTGTGTTTATAGTGCATGTCGGCAATGTTGTCTTGGCGGGGGCTGGCGTGGTGGAGGTGGGGCTTGGGTAGACAATATTATCAGATATTGCAATATTTTTAAGGCGATTATCTATAAGATATTTTTAATATCTCCCAGTTCTAATGACAAATAATAGTGCAGTGCACTTATGGCATACTGCAGTCTAGGGCCATTTCAGGTGTATCAGGTGAACACCAGATTAATAGAGTTAAGCTTTGGTGTTGATGATTGTATGTTTAGCTTATTAAGCCAGTCAGAATCAGGTGTCCGCTTGTTGTTGCTACAGGAAGTGACTTTAACGGGAAATCCTGTTTTTACTGCCTGCCTTGACAACAGTGGTGTGATCCTTTATCTGCTTCACGACTACCTAGATACAGTTTAATGAGAGTTACCTGGCCTGAAGCCACATGGGAGCAAACGACAAGTCACCTAGGAACAGTTCATTAGTGACCTCTTACTTGCATAGGCACAGTCATATGACTGACTCTCTAAGAACACACATGATGCTTGGCTTTGGCCTCTGGCATAAGCCTGAAAGGTTTTATATGGGATTAAGAAGTCAGAATGTAGGAACAACACGCTGCCTGATTGGATAGCCTATAATTAAAAGCCATAGTATGTGGTATAGCTCTAGTGATTGGCAAATCAAGACTTGACAGTAAGTATGGTCTGATTGCTCGAGCCTCGGGGCCAAGAGAGATTTGGGCCCATGTTGCCACTGTTTCTTGCATTCATAGGTTGTGTATGTGTGCATATGTTTTATGTCTTGCCAAACTGTGATTTATCCTGTGATGTGTAATTAAATAACAAAATTGTCAATGGTTGCCTGTCCATAATTTGTCATTACCTTAATTCATGTTACAAATGTTGCCGTTTAAATCTTCACTTGTATCTACCTGTTTAAGCCTCATTTGCAGATTATTTGGTTTCTGAAAAAAATAAATTTATACCAAACAAGAGGCCAGAACTGGTGGGTTTGAATTAAGGTGGTCATGTGAACAACTAGTCTGTAATTACACTGATTTGTTGTTTAAAGTGGCCTGCTCTCTGTTGTCCTTGTGCCAGTTAGGCCTAAACTTTAGCTTTGGCTCTCAGTCTTGTTGTACAGCCACTGTGTGGCCTGATGGGACATTTCTTGTGGTGTTGAAGGAAATTAAGGAGATACATTTCAGCATTTTGAGTAGTCTTTTGTTACATCTCATCCTTAATTCATATTGTCTTTTGAGTGTACCCAGGATGTACCGATTGTTCTTTGAAGGTTCAAATGATTCTACAGTCATCACATGGAAAGTGTCTTTACATTACCCTGAGTGCAAATTTGACCCTTTCTACTGTTCTGTACCTGTATATAGATTCCATACTGGTTCATTCCGGTCTCTCAAACATCCTGATGGTCAACACATTCTGATTGACAGGAATATTTAAAGACCCCCGTGTGATGGAACATTATTGCTAGATCCTTTTTTTTGTGCATGAGCACATGTGTTCCTGAGGATATATTAGTCTGAGGGCCGTCGGTTAGAGGATGGAAAGATGTTTTGAATGCCTCTGATTTATTTATAAAGCCAGCTTTATGAATGATTCTCAAATTACTCTTGTGTCATGCTGACTCTTTCTCTTCTCTTTTTTTGCAGCAAAACCGTACAATCAAAGGTGGATTGCATTTTGGTGAGTAATTGGTATGAAAAAATATGATGAAACATGTTGATTCACAGAAAATACAACAACAAAAATAATTATACAATTAATCAACAAGAAATAACCTGAGCTTTATCTAATAATCTAATATTATGGTTACAAATCGTATAAAACATTACAATAGACATACAAAAATGTGCTTTAAACCATAGTAAATTTTATTAATTGGTTAATATAAAGTGCCCTATTATGGATTATTGAAAATGACCATTCATGCAGTGTAACACAGCTCTGAGGGAATGAAAACATCCAGCAGTTTTAAATCTGAAAGTGCTCCGTGTATAAAGTTATTGTCTCTGAAAAGAAAAATCGACTCTGAATCATTGAAATGAGTCGGTTTTAAAATCAATCCCAAGCTGTTTCATGTTGACGTCACATTAGCAAATTGCCGCCCACTTGTTGGTCTTTTCGCATTGGTCTGAATGAAAATTCATTCTTTGCAACTAGGTGCAGCTTTTCAAGCGGTAAAATAGTGGTCTCCCCGGTAGCACTGTACACAAAGCAGCACTGTGCTCACAAACGTTACTTTATCTGGCATTACAGGTGTGAAAAAAATTAATAGTGGAGCGAATCGTCTGAAAGACGTCGAGCTTGTAAGGTAAAAATAAATGCATATTATAAGACAATGAAAGTTTTTTTTTGACCTTGCATGCATGTCAACCTGTTGTCGGGGACTCTCAAAACCAAAACATGAACCTTTCATTACCCATAATAGGTGCACTTTAAATATATTTGATTAGAGTCATGGTGAATCGCATAATAACATTGGACAGTAACAAGTAAACAAAACTTTTCTTTGTTTGTTAAGAAGTAGACTGTTGCATAAATTTACATAAGCTGTGTTAAACACAAACCAAAAGTGAAGGCAGTCCCTCCCTCCTCTGAAAAAAATTGGTTTTCTTTGGTTCTTGGGTTAGTTATAGAAATTGTGTTGTTGAAAGTTACAACAGGGCTGGTTGTCGAGTGATAGAAGGTTGTGTTTGTGAGTCAGATCTGTTAAATGATGACATTATGCTGAAAAATACTGCATCTTCTATCAAATATCACAATAATAAAATGCTATCAAATAAAAAATATGTCCCCTCATGTATGTATGGAGACAAAGAAATATAAATGTTCTAAGGTCAGTGACTTTTGTGCCTTTTCTTATAATGCTGCAGTTTTTATTTGTATTTTTTACAATTTAGGTTATTTAATGTTTGAAATGACATTAGAGACGATCCTAATATGGTGTATGGCATCTTGTGGAATGCCCAGACAGAGGTCATTCATCTGTATTGGCTGACTTTACTTTTCTATAGTGGTGTTTTCATTCAGAAAGGGTTTGGCTGGTTCAGCACTGACATTGGTAGAGTTCAGTCTTTAAGTGCAGTTTTTCTGTTGTGGTCAAAACAGTGACCAATATGATGATATTAGCATAACAGAGCTCTCAAACATTATGGTCAACACATTCCAAAGTATAAAGTAATATTATGAGACAGAGACCCCGTGTGATAACATTATTGCAAGGCCGAGTCCAGAGCAGCATGTGTTCTGAGGATATATTTCTGGCCACGTCAAGCTCACATACATGTTTCACACCTTCTGATTTATTTTAACAGCCAGCTTTATGAATGATTCTAAATGTCATTGTTCGATTAAAATAGAATACAGTTATTTTACATTGTAATGATATTTCAAAATGTTTTACTGGATTAATAAATAAATCCAGCCTCGGTGAGCATAAGATAATTCTTTTTGCAATTTATTGTAATATAATTGTCAGCAAAGTAAGATAACTAGTGTGAAGTAGACTTTGGCTAGCATATATATGAGTGAGGGCTGCATAAAGCATTGGGTTTGTCACTGCTGATGTTTGTAATTTGTGGACAATTTGTATTAATTGGTTAATATAAAGTGTTCCCATTCAGGTGATGAAAATGACCATTCAGTCAATAAGGGTTTGAGTTATGTGAGGGATGTGTGAGGGGAAAAGGTGACAGCGGTTTGTTAATGGCCCCTCACGGTAAAGAGAAACACAAAATCCTCTCCAGATATTAGCCGGTGCGTCCTGTGTCCGATGCTCACCTCGTCTGTCCTCTCCCGCCCCTCCTCCTCTAGCTGCCCCGATTGACCTCAGCAGGATGTTGCCAGCTCTCGCCGAGTCTTGCATCAGCCTCCTCGCATGAAACTTTCATTCCATAGTAGTATCCCACAAAGCCTTGCTTTTTAACACTTATTACCTCACATTTACATCTTGCTAACCATGTCACAAAAAAATAAATATTGCTTCAAAATTTTCAACATTCTGTCATAATATTTCAGTTTTTCTCAACCTTGTAAAAGAGAAATTCAGAGCAAACAATGCCTGCTTTGATTAAATAAACATTTAACTCTAGCAGGGTTACGTCTATAATTAGATCTTTTTTGTGTGTTTAAGCTTTGTTTGGAACAAACAAAGCTACAGTCTAAAATTATTTCTTTGTTTGTTAAGAAGAATTTGCATAAATTTACATAGCTGTGTTCACAAGACCAAAAGTTTCAAACTGTTTATTCCCAACTTGTATGACTTATTTCTTTCTTTCATGGAACACAAAGGAAAATACTTTGAGACATTTTTTTAAATATCTTCTTTTCTGTTCCACATTAGGGTCGTAACGGTATGAGATTTTCAAATGATGACATTTTCTCTGAAAATATCATTGTATCAAATATCACAATAATCAAAATGCTATCAAATGAAAAATGTTTGTATGTATGGAGACAAAGAAATATAAATGTTCTAAGGTCAGTGACTAACTCTTATAATGCTGCAGTTTTATGTGCCTCAAGAATTTAGGTTATTTAATGTTTGAAATGACATTAGAGACGATGCCTAAAATATATGGCGCTTGTGGAATGCCCAGACAGTGTCATTCATCTGTATTGGCTCTTTACTTTTCTATAGTGTTTTCATTCAGAAAGGGTTTGGTGATGCTCCGACATTCTATCATTCTGCTCAGTTACCGCTCAGACTCACCGGAAAAGCAGAGTCCGCCTCAAATGGGAAGCAAATCGACAAGTATAAAGGTCTATGTAACAGAGAATATTTGTTGCTGTTTGCAATAGAACTGCTGTGCTATGACATGCAGTACAGCTGGCACTGGGCAAGCTCACATACTCTGCTCACATTCGCTTTGATAATACATGGGCTTTGAAAAGTAAATGATGTTTTACACAGAATCATCAGTTTCTATTAATTTGTAATGATATTTCAATCTGTTGATGATTAACTCATATTACGGTCATATCTCTGTATGAATGGATGACAAAGACGCGCAATTTTTGTAGCACACACACACACACACACACACTGTGAAGTAGACTTTGGCTAGTATATAGGAGTAAACACATAAAGCATTGGGTTTTCCAGAACTGCTCTGTTTGTAATTTGTCACTTCATGATTTTCATTTGAGTAAGGTTCCTCATCAGGTGATATATACAGTCAATAAGGTATTGACAGCAACCAGTGAAAATAAAAGTGACAGGTTTTTGAAGACAGTGCAGCAGAAATAATTGTTCAGCAGAATGTACATTTACATTTATGCATTTAGTGTTTTATCCAAAGCGTCACCTGTCTGTCCATTCAGGCTATACATTTTTTGTCAGTATGTGTGTTCCTGGGAATTGAACTCATAACCTTTTGCCAGCTGCTAACGCATCAGCCTCTACCACTGAAAGCCACAATACTACTACTAAAATTATGAAAAGCCTTTATTTTTTAACAAATGATCACACAACATTTCCAACATGTCACAAATAGTAAATATTGTTTGCCTAAAAGTGTATTTACCAATAAATCTGTAAAATGTCACACATTGCTCTTGTATCGTAAAATACATGTAATAAGCAAATACATTTATATATAAATATTTACTATAAAATTTAAATAAATGTATTTTAAATGTATAATTAGATCTTTTTAGCAACATATGATAGATAGGACAGAACAAGAAAGACTACAGGCTCTGAATTATTTCTCACGGTGAATTTAAACGATAACATCCCAGATTGAAAGCAAACTGTTTATTCCCAGCCATTGTATGAAACTTATCCTTTCATGGAACACAAAGGAAAAGACACTCCCTTTGAGACATTTTTTAAATATCTTCTTTTCTCCACATTAGAGATAGTGAACGGATGATTCACGTGGTAATATTCTGTATGTGTGTTGCGTTGACAAATCACTTGTGCTTGTTTTTTGACAGAGAGAAAGAGGTGAGTAGTAGAGATGCGTGCAGTGTTGACAACTTAGCGACATTTAGCAAATTATGTAGCCCCCATAGCAACTTTTGTTTTCCATTTACTAAAAGCAACTAGTGACAAATAGTCTCTCAGAGTGTCTCTGTGATCGCCGCACCACCAGCAGTGTCCAGGTTTCTCTGCATCTCAGCTCATCATCAGAGTCTGAGAGGAGCCCGTTCAGTTCGATATTATTGCTTCTCTAAATGTACATGCAAATATAGAAGAAATCACAGCACAGAGTCGCTTATATTGTGTCTTAGATTTCATCAGACAAGGCTCAATACAATTATAAATTAGTATTTTTGTGCAGACTAGCTTCTTGCAAGGAGAGCTGGTTATGAATTCTTAAAGGGACATGCAGTCATTATTTTATTTATCCTGTTGACTGACAACATAAACAGTCAAATATATAAAGTAAAACAGTTTTATTGAGAATTTGGCTGCATTAAAATTATGAGTACAGAGAGACGATTAGACAGAACAGTTATTTTTTTCTTTACTTTACTTTGTCTGTATTTTGGCGCTTTTATCCAAAGCGCTTACAAATAGTAACTAAAATTAAAAGTTAAAACTATACATAATATATACACACTAAGAAGATAAAGACACAAATAAACATGACAAATGCATACAACATTTCAAAACTAAACATTTAAATGAAAATAAAGCTAAAAAAAATCAAAATATTAAATCAAGAAAGGTATGAGTATAAAATGCTTCTAACATAACACTAAAAAGTATACTTCTTTTTTGCATAGTAAGAATTGGTTATAAAAACTGTAAATACTCATTATGTTTAGTGCAATTATTTGGTAGTCTGTGGTGGGATAGGATTGTTTTATGGGTTTAAGGGGGTTTGAGAAGCACTGCACTAGAGCATTTTCAGACACAGTGGAAGATCTGATAAGACTCAGTGTAGAAGCCAAGTCTGGAAGATGTTGATGCTAGAGAGAGTGTGGCCAGCTGGTTTATGCCAAGGACAAAGATCAAGAAAGCTAAACTACAGGAGTTCATCCGACATGACTGCAATGGAGGATAGTCCATAATACATTGAGCCTTTGTTTGCGCCCTTAAAACACTTAATTTAGATTTTATTTATCTTGAGATGTTTTAAGGTTAAATCTCTGCTCAGTGAAGCACATTTAAGCACCAACACTTTTTCAGTATATAAATATTTCTTGTATAAATTTCAAATAAAGAATTTTAAATGTTGACCAGATTGTTAGTTTATAGATACAGAACAATATTGCCTATATAAAATTTGGGTGCACCTAACTTTTGTGCTGGTGCACCTAACAAAAACGGCGCACCAGCCATTAGTGCAAAAAGTTAGTCTAGAGCCCTGCTATTATTTATATTTCATTGCGCAAAGTATTATAAAACGAAAGGCTCAATACAGCGGTGCAAACCAATCAGAATGATGGGCTTGAAACAACACTGAGTCACAGCACACAGGCTGCGCAGCCCTCCGAGTCCGCATAGAAAAGAAAAGTACAGAGGGAATAGATATCCATAGGTAGTGTATTAAATCTGTGCGTTAGTTTGAGTCTTTTCTTTTAACAGTTTTAAATCTCAGTGACTGCGCTCTTGAAGAAAGTTTGACTGTAGTAACCGAATGCAACGCACAGTTTGAATGACCTTTATGATGTTTTGTGGCTTTCGTGGGGTTTTGTGGCTTTCGTAGTCAACATCTTTGGATCTGTCTTGTTCAGCAACGAATCCGAGAAAATGACTGGATCAGATATTATATTCCACATTGACAAAATGATACAGGTTTGGAACAACAGGGAGAGTAAATGATGCTGAATCATTTTTGGGTGAACTATGCCTTTAAGATACAATACAATAATTCAGTTTATTATATTCACTCACTGTTTATTCAGGGTTTATCCTGACTGTTACTGAATCATCACTTTGTGCCAGTATTGAATTGTTCCAGCATTCAGGCCTGGACGAATTTGCTTGTGAAAATTCTGTAGGCTTGTCAGTAAGAACTGGGTTCAGTCCATCTGAATAATGCAAGAGTTATTCAAGCATGTCTAGTAGGCTCTTTAGTGCTGAGTAAGGGGTCTGCACACTACCCAGGGGACATTACACCTTCATGAATGAGCTGAGGATGATGAGTTACAGGTTCTTCATAACTTTGTTATGACCTGATTGCCAGTGTCTTCTTCATCTCAGTGTTGAGACTAATGAATAAATTGCAGGTTGAAAACATATTTTAAAAAGCTTTTACATAAATATGTATTGTCCAAATGTCCAGTTTGGCTTGAATACTGCTGTTCAAAAGTTTGGGGTCAGTAAAATACATTTTATAAAAGGAAATTCATACTTTTATTCAGGATCAAAAGTGTCAGAGTAGGCATTTATAATGTTACAAAACATTTACATCTAAAAAAATATGTTTCGATTTTTTTTTTATTCATTAAAGAATCCTTAACAAAAAAAATATATCACAGTTTTCACAGAAATATCAAGTATTTATCATACTGTACCAGAACTGTTTTCAACATTGAAAATAATATATTTTTTAATGTTTACCTACCCCAATCTTTTGAACAGTAGCGTATGTGTTAATGTTTGTTTTCCACATGCTTATTTTTGTCCACCCTTAAAAGTCACCCAAGTCCTCTCTTAAATAGGGTTGCTCACTTGGCTCCGAGATGTCTGCATTCTTGTGCCATTTTTACTTTCCTTTCTTACCCTTCTCCAATGTTAATACTAACGGCGCTCAGTGGTTGATAACTTTAGCTATTTGTTAGCCATCTTTCCCTCAGCAACGAAGAGACGAATAGAAAAGACAGAAAGAGACACAACTATTCTTAGGATTCGACGGAAAGGGGAGGGCGGGAGAATCAGCGAGTGATGATGCCATCACTGATGAAGAGATGTTTATGTAACAGGTGCATTTCCCCACATTTCATAAGCTCTGTGTGTGTTGGACTGTTTATTTTGACATGGCCCTCGCCCCAAGGAGATCATTTGGACTGATTGTTGGTGTAGTTGTGTTGTGGGACTTTTGAAGATCCCCTCTTCCATTACTCCCACAGGACAGACACCATGAAAACAAAGGCTTGTTTATGCTGGCTTAACCGACTGCTCTGATCGCGGAGGGATTAGGTATTCTTCAGGATTATTTTGACCTTGGATGACTTCCTGTTTAGGGTTATGCCATACAATCCTATTGAAGTCTGTTTATTTTAATTTGCTGCTCTGCAGGTCTCAGCCCTGCTTGCTCAGTAAAGGCCTCTGAGTGTTAATATTGCATGTAGTTTCATGATGGTTGCCAGATGCAGAAAACCTGTCAAAATCACTTTAGTGAAGTCAAGTGACATACGGCTAAGTATGGTGACCCATACTCGGAATTTGTGCTCTGCAATTAACCCATCCAAAGTGCACACACAGCAGTGAACACACAAACACACACCGTAGTGCTGGGCGGTATACCGGTTCATACCGAGTACCGGTGTTTATCTTATGATGTAAATTTTTTAAATACCCCAATACCGGTGTCATTTAAATAACATTCGGAACGCGACACTGTTAGAGAGGGGTCTCTTTTCACTATTGCATTTTGTGAGGATACACCTGCATGTGTTACTAAGCGTGAAGGTTCTGAAACTGAAGCTGTAGCACTAGTAGAATGTGATGAGAGAGAAGAAGTCATCCACAATATCCACATCGACCGCCACAAATATCCACCGTCCGCTGCCATCAGCTCCCGCATCTCTCACATACGAGTGTGACTTTAGCACTATATTTCAACAACTTTCTGACCCTATTAGTGGCTTTTTCCCATAGAATATACAAACTGACAAACCTAGCAACTTTTTTGGATAAACCTTATGGTTCAGTTAGAAGATGTCACCAGTCGTGAGTGCGAGGTCTGACTCTCCCGGCACAGTGTTGCCTCTCTCTGCATCTGTTCAGTGCAGTGAGCTGAGCGGCAGAGAAGAAGCAGTGCATTCAGCTGGCCATACTGCAGCAGAGCCGTCAGTAAAGGAGTACAAAACAGTGTTTCCAAGCACCTGTCACTTACGGACAGTTTGGAGTTATAAATATGTGCAGTCGTTGGCCTAATGGATAGAGCGTTGGACTTGAAACCTTTTTCTAAAATATTCGCTCATCATGACACTAAAATATGGCATTGTATGTCAATCTACTGCAGTTTTTCCTCTCTTCAGTCAGTAGAAAATGTGGTTAACACCCAGTTGGTTATGCATGAAAAAAATAAATACAGTCATATACCGTGAAACTGGTATAATTTTGAAAAATACAGTGATATACATTTTGGTCATACTGCCCAGCACTAACACACCGTGAACACACACCCAGAATAGTGGGCAGCCATTTATGTTGCGGCGCCCGGGGAGCAGTTTGGGTTCGGTGCTTTGCTCAAGGGCACCTCAGTCGTGGTATTGAGGTGGAGAGAGCGCTGTACATTCACTCCCCCACCTACAATTCCTGTCGGCCTGAGACTCGAACTCGCAACCTTTGGATTACAAGTCCAACTCTCTAACCATTAGGCCACGGCTTCCCCTTTAATATTTATCCAATTTATGTTTGCAGTGCTTTAGAAAAGGGTTGAAGTGTATGTTTGCGAGTGAGAAAGAGCGGTTAAGTGAAGATGGGGAGCAGTGCCTGGAGGGAGAGACTCGTGTCTGCTGTTCTCTACTCGGGCAGAATTTAAATCAGCTCTGCCCCACCCAAACATCTTACACATTCTCTTTGAAGAGCTGTTCGGTGCTCTCGCACACTTAACAAGAGCTGTAAGAGAAATAAAGAGACATAAAGATCAGAATAAGGTCTTTATTGTAGAAAGTAAAAGGGAATTAATTTGTATTATTTGTTTATTGCTTTATTGTTGGGTAGCTGTTGAATCATTTTGACTTGGTAGGTCATATAACACTGACTCTGATGCCTTTCAAACATCTATAATTTTTACATTCATTCTGCACTACCCCTCTGTGCTAGACAGTAGTGACATCACTTGGTTTCATGCCGTTGACACATTGACCACTTGCATATTCTCCTGTTATTTTTTATTTATTTTTATCAAAAGTGGCATTAAATGTGTGACATTATGTTTAAAATAAATGCTGTTCTTGTGAGCTTTCTATTCATCAAAGAATTCTAAAAGATGTATCACAGTATCCCAAAAAAATATTAAGTACCATTACTTTGTACTTTAAGTACTTTGAGCACCTAATCAGCATATTAGAATGATATCTGAAGGGTCATGTGCCACTGAAGACTAGATTAATGACTGCTGAAAATTATGCTTTGCCATTACAGAAATACATTACAATTTAAAATGAATTAAAATAGAAAACATTCATTTTAAATTCTATAAATATTTCACAATATTACAGTTTTTGCTATATTTTTGACTGAACATAGTGGACTTTCAAAAACAAGGAAATATTGCCAAAACGTGTACAAACCCTCAATGTTTGAACAGTAGTGCATATTAAGAGTATGATTTGTTTTATTATTATTATTTAGTCTGATCAAACTTGTACACTGTTAAACCTTTACATTTTTTTCAAATATGTTGTTTAGGAGTAAATGCATAAAATTGTGAATTTGTTCATTTTGCTTCTGCTGTAGCCGAAAGCTTGTTTTCATCGTGACCACTGACCAGGAAGTAAAATGCTGTCATATCCCTTTTGTTTCATGATTTATGTTAGTTTCTTATACTTTTGTACTTGACAGAGATGACAGCAGGTGCTTGACATTTCATATTCTTGAAATATGCATGACATTATAGATTCTTAATACTGAGCACACATCTCTGTTTCTGTTGCTTTGCAGCAAGATGTGGAGAAGCTTACAGACATTGAAAAACTCTACCTCTATCTCAAGTTGCCTTCTGGACCCAGCAGTGGCAATGAGAAAAAGTAAGTGATCTTTACTGTGTTCTACTAAATTACATTATGTAATTAAATCAAGTGCAAATTCAGGGCAATGCAACCCTTCAGTAATGCTTTGATCATATTTCATTTTGCTAAAGGTAGGGGAAACACAGAAGCAAAATAGTATCTGAGCTACCAACTGTACATTCATTCAAATTGTATTGTTAAATGCTTTCCTCTCAGTGAGCAGAGCTCCATGTCATCAAGTCGCACCCAGCAGTTGCACGCATTTAACTGGATTCGCAACCACCTTGAGGAGCATCCTGAAACATCGCTACCTAAACAAGATGTCTACGACGAGTACAAGTAAGCTAGGAATCATGTGCCATCTTGCTTTCTCCATTCACTTAAAACTCAATCATCTTGAAGAGATGGAATATGTATATATATTAGGGCTGGGCAAGTTAATGCGTTATCAACGCATTAATTGATTAATGCCGACAATTATTTTATCACGCATTAATGCAGTTTTTATTATTATTAATTAAATGTTGCTCACTGGCTCTGAATACACATACAGACAAACCATGTGTCACAGGGGTGGGATGTTGATCAGTACTGGCTCGGAATGGGTGTTATCACGCGTCTCAACCACTGAGAGCATTTGGGATGGGCCTAAGATTGCAGCAGCGCTCACATTAAGAGCACACGACTTCATAAGTGGGAAATAGGAAGTTTCCGATAGCACGTGAAGACAGCAGAGAAGTGCTCTCGCTCAGCACAGTGGAGTGCATCGTTTTGTTAACTTTGTGGTTTATTGTTTTGAGTCTTTTGGGATGCGGTAACACACGGCCCTCTCACAATATATTGTTTTACAGATCTATAATTTTTACCGCTCAGAAATGTTAAAAGAGTCATATAATGCTGCATTCACTTTTAGAAGTTGTTTGAACTGAAATGTGTGTTTGCAGTGTGTGTACACAACCACCCTATAATGCTACAAATCCACAGTGTTTTTTTTTTATCTACTAAAATCTTTACCCCTTTCTCAAATCGAGCCATCTGTCCATGTGATGTCACACGGACGGAGGCTCCTCCCACGATTGTTGATTGACAGTAGCGTTTCAGCACAGACTGCACTGGTGTCTTACTTCAGACTAGAGCAGCGGTTCTCAACCCGCGGGCCGCATGTGTCCCGCCACGAATCCGAATGCGGCTCACCATGCTGAATGCTGAATTGTCTTAAGTGTTGAACATAATTAAAAAATAACTTTAGTTTTAGTTTTTAACTTCATTTAAAAATTTACTAAACAAATATAAGCTAATGTTTTTGTTATGTAAAATAATTTTGTTTTTCATATATTATTTTCATACATGAGCAGACCTATGTACCAATTCAGATAGTCATCAGCAGCCATTAGTTCTGAAAAATTGAGCATCGGAATGGACACATTTGTTAAGGGGGACAACTAAATGTGGAAAATGCCAGCAAAGAAACGCATTTAAACAAGAATAGTCTCAGCATCAGCGGTGAAGAGAGTGCTGGACTTACTTTCGGTTTGCCTCCCGCCACTCACTTGAAGATGTTCAGGCAAAAAAGAAACACCCATAAACTACTACGCAGCAATCATCCTTATTACAGAAATGTGGCAAAATATCTCTGGAGAGAACCTCAGATTATTCAATTCGAAAATTATTTCCATATTTGGATCAACATAGGCTACATCTGTGAACGCACACTTTCTGCAATGTCGCGTGTCAAGCAACACTTCCGTGTGCGTCTTACAGACTGCTACTTACAATCGCAACTTCATTGTGCTGTTACTCATTTCGAGCAGAATTTCACAAAATTGGTTCCTGAGCAGGTGTTTTATTATTGTTGAGTAGAATTATTTATTTAAATAAATGCAATCGTTTAGATATCATAATATTTAGGCTATAAATAATATTATAAACCTGGTTGGTTTGTATTGATGACGTAATATGTAAATGACATGCGTGCGGCCCGTGAGACTTGCACTTGGACCATAGTGCGGCCCGGTGGAAAAAAAGGTTGAGAACCACTGGACTAGAGGGTGACACGGGAGTGGATTTTCAAACCTCTCCCGTCCCACTCCCACAAAAAAAATATCATCCCGTCCCAATCCCACGAAAAAACTGGGGGAATCCCGTTCCAATCCCGGAAGATTGACTCCCATTCCGTGTTATTTTTATTTTTTTGGCCGGAATCTGTTACATTAAAAATACAGTACAGATCACAGCGTGCCCACCTTAGTTAAACATCAGTTTACAAATGGTGAATTAATAAAAAGAAATTAAGAACCACAGGCCTGTATTTTAAACCTATTCTTTTTTTTTATAGGGTCCTTTCTTAAACAATAAAAGGGCCCTATAAAATGTTCTCCTTCATTTTTCTGGTAATCAGATGAAGGCATAAAACATTAATTTAAATTATCCTAATCAAATAAAAATTAAATCCTTTGCTGCACAAAGTGCTGTTTACTGTTACAATTAAAACAAAAACAAATGGGATTATTCCTTTAAAAATAAAGATTTATTAATATTTATTAGTAGTAGCAGCATTGAGTCTTAAGACGGCTAAATAGTGCAATTTAAACAAAAGTTTTATTTTGACGGGTAGCCGTGAGAAATTTGCAGCTGCTGTGAATGTGATATGACGGTAGTTTTCTCAAATAGATATGAACATGGATTGACACGAAAATGTAGAAATTACACTATACATGCAAATAATTAAAGTCTACTAAAGTCATCACATGTGGCTTTTTGGCTAGGTTTAAAGGAAAAGATCACTTTTAGATAAGGCAATAATAGATGATGCTCATGAGGTATGGAAAGCAAAGTTCTTTATATACCGCAGGATCGCTTGTAATAAAGATTTAAATGCAAAAGAAAATTCAGTAGAGCTGACTGTTTAATGACTGTTAGTCATAAGTTTATTTAGAATGTTTGTGATAACATAAGGAAAATAACTAAAATGTTTTGCCACTTGCTTGAGCAACTTAATATATAAATCTAAGTAGCCTAAATGCTAAATTAAAAAGCATTGAATAATGTGTTTCTTATATTTATTGCATTTAAACACGTCTATGAATATTATATTACTGTAAAAGAAAAAAGTTTGGATTAACAACAAGTTACAATTTTGGGGATTTGAAATCAAAATAATGGATACATGTTGTGTTTGTGGTAAACAGATGGATCAGTAGTGGAATCAAGCTTGTGCTGTGTGTCAGCTTTTCTGCAACAAAAATGCCCCCTCAAATAAAAAAATCCTCTCACAAGAGTCACCTAAGAGGGGAATCCCCCCCATTTTCAAAAATGAAATTCAGGCACTGAGTAAATGTCTAATAATACTGATAAACTATAAATAATTTAAAAAGATCGGTATCTGTGATCGGATTGGCTGATACTGCTTCCTGTAATTCGGCAAACGTTGATCGACCTCTAAATCCTGATCGGAGCACCCCTAATTAATGCTATAAGTTGACATTTACAATAAATATTTTAACAGCTACTATCTAAAAGGAATACTGCTGTAAAAAAGCACCTTATTTGTTTAAAGTGTTTGCAAACCAAATGTTATTGCACTTTTGTTCATATAGCAGTACGTAAAAAAAAAATATTTTGTACATAACAATGCAATTAATCACGATTTATTTTTAAAATTGTAATCGTTGCCCAGCACTAGTATATATGTATAATGTACTTTAACAAGTTGTTTTACACAGAGCTTGAGATTCTTTGTTTGTGCAAATTGTAATATATTTTTTTATACATGTGTGCGTTTTACAGGAGTTACTGTGATAGCCTGGTGTATCACGCTCTCAGTGCTGCCGACTTTGGAAAGATCATAAAGAACGTCTTTCCCAACATGAAGGCACGTCGACTCGGCATGCGAGGCAAATCCAAATATCCTTCAGTGGAACTTTTTGTAACAATCCCATCCCCCCTCTTTCCAGCCCCCCAAAGCAGACACACACATATACACGTTCCTGTCCCTTAACTCTGTGTACTAAAACATCTGTTGCTGTAATTCATGTAGGCGCTATATATAGATCAGAAATTGAATCAAATAAAACTTCCTTGAGTCCTTGAACAGAGTTTTGCTGTAAAGCAAACCCCTTTACGTTTGGCTGCCAAATGGTTGATCTTGAAAAGACATTCAGCAAAGTGCCCATTCATTTCTGTACAGCCTTGCAGTGGAGATCATTTCTCCTTTGCGCTGCATTAGGTTGTACAGGCTAGCTTGTTAGCTTAGGTAACATCATTTGAAATAGAAAAGAAATCCTATTTATAGGAAAAAAAATATTTTACATTATTCTACATTTTACAGTGATGCTTTTAAAAGGTGAAATGTAAATAAATTAATCTTCGTATTTTATAGTTTTGTTAGAAAATGTCATAAGAGTAAGCAACATAACAACAACATATATTTAGCTGTTGCGACAAATCTGAGAAATGATGTTGTGTAACTGTGGTCATGGTTATTTTGGTGCTAAGTAAGGCAGGGTTAAAAGTGCATTTGTGATTGTGAATTATATTTTTAATTTCAAAGTGCGTCACTGAAATAAACCATGCTTGTTGTTGACGTTTGCCACTGCAACGGAAACCCAATCCTCACCAACTCTAATGCCTAAGAAAGCAATGCCATTATTTCAGCAGAGGACCTCTTGTATTTTCTTATGCTAGAGAGGTGAATAAGAGCTTTTTAGAGATTAATTTTTCCATTCATCACTGCAGTAGTCATGCCTTTTTTTGTGAACATCATGTTTGATGTAATGCCATACGCAGTGTACGTCTAAGAACATGAACGTGGTAATTTTTTAGCTTCCATTCTGAGCTGTATGTGATGCTCAGTAAAGGAATGGGATTAAAGTTAAAGTAGAAGTTCATGAGCTGGAAACCTACTATAGACCTGCATGGTGTCTCTTCTCATACCCAAGCTTTTCATACCCAGGAGAGTATATGGGTTAACAGTAAATTAGTGTGATGTTGTATTTTTGGTTTGGTGTATCATAGTCTTTACTTGTTACCCACACCTCTGCCCTGCATGGCTTATGGCACTGGCTCAGCATCACTTGTGCTTTTTACATATTGACATTGATTAAACAAAATTAAATGTTTAATTCCATAGCATTAAAGATGTCATATTATGCAATTTCAAGTTTTCCTTTCTCTTTGGAGTGTTACAAGCTGTTTGTGCATAGATAAGATCCCTGAAGTTGCAAAGACTAAAGTCTCAAAACCAAAGATATATTCTTTCTAAAAGTTAAGACTTGACCCCACCCTCCTAAAACGCCTCGGTTAAACACACCCCCACATGTCTACGTCACTGTGTGGGAAGATTTGCAAAACACCGCCCAAATTTTTAAGCAAAGAAGGTACATAGTCGATACACGATACTATCGTCTTATTGGCACAACCCTACTCTGTAGTGTTTTAGCTGCCGCCGGCGCCATGTTGTGGAGATTCTGTTTCATTGCGAAAGCGAAACTACTTTGTTTGGGCTTCCAAAAGAGTACACAACTAGAAATCTGTGGTTAAGGTGTGTTTACAACACTGTTCCAGAACAGTTCAACCCAAATTTTAGAGTGTGTGCAGTGCATTTTACAGAGGACTGTTTCCTGAACCAGTAGCCTGCCAGCTACACACTAAGGCTGTTTCTATAAAGTGGGGCAATTCCAACTTTGCAAAGACAGTCTGGCGCTTCTGACTCACAGAATGCAAGTACGTTTTCTTATTTAAAGAATTTGCCACTGATGATTCAAACGTGAGTTTTGAGCAGTGTAGAGGAGGACTTGTTGTTTGTTGTATCTCCGATCACAATGCAGACATGGTAAGATATAAGTCAATATAATCAGTAATTATGTCCCCATTGGATGCAACAAATGCCTCGTTTGTAATGAGTTTTATTGTTTTTGTGTCGTTGCGCCGGGACACGGCATCACAATACGGTAAGGGGCGTAACATTTCCGTCTCAAGCTTGAGGTATTCGGCCAATCAGCGTACACCTCACTTTTTAGAATGATGAGCTTTGTAAAAATCTTTGCATTTCAGAAAGGCGGGGCATAGAGGAGCAACAATAATGTACAGTATGTGGAAAATAATGTGTTTTTTTTATCTTAAACCGCATAAACACATTGCATTACACCAAATGTACACTTAATTTTTTTTAGCAACGTCATATGACCCCTTTAACAAATATTGTTATTTGCTTCATGCAAGGGATCTAACACATTTTTTTTATATGTGGACATCCACATACCTTTTATTTGTTTGATGGACATGTATTTCCTTGACTTCTGTGAATGTATTGCTATAGTGGACTTAGGAAGAAGGCTTTTGTACACATGCCATCTCTTCCCAACCTAGATCTTCACAAATCAGGTGATGGGGTAAGTTACTACTCTTCTTTTTTTATTTAGTTATTACTTATCTTTCTTTCTTATGTTTCTTTATGTATGTTCTAGTCTTACCTCTGTTTAGCTGCAATTATATCACTCTTATTTAGGGATGGGTATCGTTTACATTTTATCAATACCGATACCGATACTGCTTATTGATAACGGTATTTATCGATACTGTTATTGATACTATTTGGTGCAAAAAAGATTTGTGATTTTTTTTTGAAAATGTCAAGTTATTTTATAACAGCTGAACTTCAGGAACTATATTAAAGTTCTTCAGTCAGGAGCAGTGAGTTGTTTTTCTCTTTGTGTTTTGTTTTATTAACATTAAGGAAATAGTTCTCCCATAAATGAAAATTGTGTCATCATTTAGTCTCAAGTTGTTTTAAACCGGAATGAGTTTATTTCTTCTGTTAAACATAAAGGTTATTTTGAATAATGTGGGAAACCAAACAGTTGCTGGTCCCCAGTCACTTCCATATATAAATATATATATAAAAATTATACTATCAAAGTCGGGGGACCAGCAACTGTTTGGTTTTCCCACATTCTTCAAAATATCTTCTTTTGTGTTCAGCACAAGAATAAAAATGAATATAGGTTTGGTACAACATGACAGTGAGTAAATAATGACAGAATTATAATTTGTGGGTGAACTATCCCTTTAATGACAATGGGTTCTGTCCCTTTAAGACCTGCACACATCTGTTTCTCTCTCAACTGTGACTGTCACTTAAGACATAACTACCTTTGTTTATATGTAAACATTGTGTGTTTTTGGCGGTATTAGCGGAATCAGACGATAACTAAGTAATCATGTGCTGTTTGACCGGCCTTTTAGTGTACACACGCTTAAGTCAGGTGTATGCGCTCTGAATAAGTGCACGTCAGAACAGGACACGAATGAAACGTTTAACCGGCAAGACTTTAAAGCACACGCAAATAACATACTTTTGTGATTTGCGAATAAGGGCCGCATGAGTGTAACTCTGCTGCTGAATAACATTTTGATGTGAACGTGTCTCGCGATTTGCAGTTGGAGCTGGTGCCTGGAGACATAAGCCGCTTTTCTACCATCGCGCTGAACGGTTCTCTTTTCATAACCGTTCCATTCCATGCCGATCCGAGCCGGCCGTTACAGTTATGGTTTTGTTTTCCACTGCGGGGCTGATAACGGATCTCTTTGGAATGCAATTCAAATGCGTCAGTCGTTGCCGTGGTAACACAAATGCACTAGTAAATACAGCCAATGCTTGAGGTAGATTGTGTTTTGTTAGTAAATATTTCATTATATTACTGGTGTTGCCTCCTATGTTAACAATTACACTACTGTATATATTGCATCTGACACTGGTGTCGCTTAGTTTTGTAACGTGAGCCCACACTTTTGAACATTTCACTCTTGCCGCCACTGATTGCAGCAAACACACACACCGCATATGCGCTTGAATAATCACACGCATGTCGAGCATACAACAGCCACATCAGTCAGTGAAGGAAAATGTCAAGAAGCAGCTTCTAATTCATCATTAACATTGAAGTATACTGAGATAAAACAACGCAAGTATCAATAACAGTATCATTTGTTCTGAAGCTTATCGGTGGTCCGGTATTGACCCAATTACGTACCGGTCCAAAAAATACTGGTTCTCTGTACCAACCTACTCATATTTTAGATATCACTCAAACAATGGCATGTGTCAAAGTCTGGAATATTGTCTGTTCTATCGGAAACTGTTCACTTCATTCACTTTTCATTGTCAGTGTGAAGTGTTTGAACCTACTGGTCAACTGTCCAGTGCAGAAGATGAGGTGCGCATGGCTGCATGTGGGTTGGTGTGCGAGTGGGCACAGAAAGTGCTGAGTCGGCAGTTTGACAGCGTTGAGGATCTGGCTCGATTTCTTTTGAACAGCCACTATATTGGAACTAAGTCTGTGGCTGCTCTTACTGTGATGACCGGTTCTCCCTCAGGTACAGTAAACTTGTAATAGCCCAGCAGTTGACTCCATGTACCTAAACTTGCAAATGTCTCCACCTTGTGGCTAACAAGTACAAGACAAGGACAAAAATAATGGCATGTTTTGTAAAAATGCATGTTTTTTTAACGTCATCATTATTCTACAATCATTTCTTTTTTTCCCACAGGAGCAAAATTGTCCATTCAGTCATCTGCATTTGCTCCCACAACCAATGCATACTCCTTCCAACCTCAGGTTAACCTGGCCTCACCTTCCGTAGATGCCAAACAGCAGCTACAAAGGAAGATCCAGAGGAAGCAGCAAGAACAGAAACTGCATTCTCCACTGCCTGGTGAAGCTCAGGCCAGGAGGGCAGATGGGGGCATAACTCCTGGGGCAGGGACAGGCATACCCTGTGGAAGTCCTGCTCTTCTCTCGCCACAGCCTATTGGGATTGTAGTTGCTGCTGTTTCCAGCCCTATCACAGTAAACTATGATTTTTACACAAAATTAAAAAAATACAAATTACATTTTAAAGGGATAGTTCACCAAATAAATGAAAATTCTGTCATGAATTATGCACCCTCGTGTTGTTCCAAACCTGTAAGACGTTCATCTTCAAAAACAAATTAAAATATTTTGCTGAAATTCTTACCCTGCATAGACAGCAACGCAACTGACATGTTCAAGACCCAGAATTGTTGTAAGGACATCGTTAATATAGTCCATGTGACATCAGTGGTTCAACCTGAATTTTATGAAACTACGAGAATACGCGAAGAAAACAAAAATAATGACTTCTTCATATTAACAATTTTTATTCTCCCTGTCAGTCTTTGACATGTGTTCACAAGAGTACCACACTTGCAAATAAGGCACAGTGCATTTAAGGCTTCTGCGTTTGCAGCATCACATGCATGCATGGTACTGTCGTGAATGCATGTCAAAGACAGGCAGGGAAGAAAATACATTCTTGAATAAAGTCATTATTTTAGTTTTCTTTGCACACAAAAAGTGTCTCGTAAAAAAAAATTACAGTTGAACCACTGATGTCACATGGTTTTTACAATGTCCGTACGTTCTGGGGCTTGAACGTTCAGTTGCGTTGTAGTTTATGGAGGATCAGAAAGCTCTCGGATTTCATCAAAAGTATTTTAATTTGTGTTCTGAAGATGAATGACTGTTGGGGTTTGAAAAAATGTGAGGCGAGTAATTACTGACAGAATTTGATCTATCCCTTTAATTTAATGTTTCATTTATATTAGCAACCATTATTTGACTAATATTTCTCATTCCTCCTTTTTTGTATTCCTGCAGGTTCAGAGGAGCAGGCAGTTGTTGTCTCCTAGCCCTCTTCCCATGGGAGCTGCAGACAGCAAAGTTCTTCCTGTAAACTTTCAAGTGGTTACCCAGTCAGTGCAGCCTGTGAAGCAGTGCCCCAAGACACCTCATAATATCTCGGCTAGTCCAATAAGCGACCGGTCAGCCCGTTATCGGTATGCCCAAATCCTGCCCAAGCCATCTGCCTCAAGTGGCATAACCCTGCGCTCACCAACATTGCTTATCACCAACAGCCCCATCAAAACGGTAATGTCAACTCCTCACGTCAGTTCGGTCAATGTAGTCAAGATGACGACCATATCTCTGGGCTCTAATGGCAGTGGGACCAGCACACCAGCTGATACCCCTGCCAGCAACAAAGTCAGACCCGCATCTGCTGGAGTTGCCAGCCTCAACGAGGATCCACAGCCAATTAAACGTGTTCGCAGTGGTTCTATAGCTGCAATGCCATCTGTTTTGGCAAGGTCAGGGCGCTCAACATCCACGACCCCTTTCATCGACACTAAAACAAATACTGAAGCTATAATTGAAAGTGTTCAAGAGCACGGTGGTACAGGTAGACTGGCAACCTCTCTGGACACCGTTGGTGGTGTACAGTGGTCAGGGATATTCAAACCCAGAGTGGCAAGCATACCCGGTCCTCTTGACAAGGGCTCTCTGGGATTGGACATTCTAACAGGGACCAAATGCAAAGAGAGGACACTCCTTGGTGTCAAAACTCTGGCTGCTGGCAGCAATAAAACGTCCAACACTAATGAAAGCACTTTGTACCAGAACACAAGTAACACTCAGTCAAACAGTGGGAATACAGTTGTGACACCACCCAAAGATGCAGTGTTGGCATCCAAGAGCCCTCACAAAAGACCTGGCTTATGCACCGATTTGAGCCCAATAGCTGTTAAAAAAGCCCACATTTCTGCGCTACCAGCAGGTGGATCCGATGTACTGAAGTCAAATGTAATGGCGAAGCAAATTCCAAGATCAAGCACTCCTATAAGGCCAGATAGTGCACCTCTCACAGCCACAGGCAAAGCTACTGCAGGTCCGATCAGGAATACTGGCTTCCAGACAGTTCGCAGGCCACAAAGCATCTCCCAGGGAAGATGGGAAGGAGCTTCATCAGTAATGAATTGCAGAGTTTCTGTCACCTCCACAGCAAGTCAGGATACTTCAGTTGGGAATACCATGTTTCAGACTGTTTGCAGGCCTCGAAGTATCTCCCAAGGGAGATGGGATGGATCTTCAACAGGTATCGAAGGTAGAGCTGTGGTTACCCGTACTGTTAGCGCTCCAGGTCAAGCTTTGCTACAACAAGTAAGCAAAAACTCTTTGCTTATAGACCAGTCCGACTCTTCTGCAGCATGTGAACTGAAAAGTGTATTTTGGAATAGTGAGCTGCAAGATGGTGCTCCACAACATCAGGAAGTTTATGGTCCGCAAATGGTGTCTGAGCCAAAGCAAATGTCCACCCTGGTGATGCAGCCCATTTCTGTAATTGCTCAAGCCTCTCCTTCAAACCAGCAGGCTCAATTAAGTGACTATGGCACCCATGCCAACCTTAGCTACTTTCCCTTTGATGATGACATGACCCAGGATAGCATTGTTGAGGAACTTGTACAAATGGAAGAGCAGATGAAAATTAACAATAGCATTCAAAGTTTCAGCAGCTGTGTGGATAATTCACTGCAAGGCCAGCAACAAACCATGCAGACTACCATGATGTCTACCCTCCAGACCAACACCCTGTATTACAGCTCTGCTCATAGCAGCAGCACCCCAATCCAAACACCCACTCCTACACCTACGCCCACTTCTGAGATGATAGGAAGTGGTCAGGGTATGATGCACGAAAGCCCCTGTTCACGCTTAGCTCCTACCACTCCAGTTGACAGCGCTCTTGGAAGTAGTCGACAAACACCTATTGGCACGCCACACTCCAACTGCAGCAGTAGTATCCCACCTAGCCCTGTGGAATGCAGGAACCCTTTTGCCTTTACTCCTATTAACTCCAGCATCACTGGATACCACGATGGAAGTACTGTCTCCTCAAGCCCTATCAAGCCCATGCAAAGACCAATGGCCACACATCCAGATAAGACTAAACTGGAATGGATGAACAGTGGGTACAATAACAGTGGTGGGAACTCCAACAATGGCATTAGCATTCTGCCCAGCTACCAAGACCTAGTAGAGGACCACTTTCAAAAGCCTCACGCCTTCGCCATCCCGGGCCAGACCTGTCAGTCACAAACCAGATATCATGACACTCATATCAGCCGTTTAACACCCATTTCGCCTGTCCAACAGCAAGTGGCGAGCATGGCTAGCCTCAACAAGAAAGAGGGTTTTGCTGTTCCAGCACCCCTTGACAACAAGGCCAGCTCAGGGTCTGGAACATTTAGATGCCGCAGCGTTAGCCCGGCAGTCAGGCAGCGCAACTTGAGCGGGACCCAAAATCCCAATGTTCCCCACTCTGTGGTCTCTCCTTTCAACTCACCTGTAACACCTGAAGTGCTAAACATCTTTTCTAACAGTGACCCTCATGCAAGCATCAGCAGCATGGCACAGAGGAGTCGGTCTGTTCCAGTCACTGTGATGATGCAGTCTGAGACTCTACCCATGCAAGCAGGCCAGCAGATGAATACCAAAAACATCACCAATGTCCTCATCAACAAAATGGATGGCGGTGGAGATGACTCTGTACGTGGCATCGGAATCAACAACATTCCTTCCAACTACACTGCCCGCATGAATCTCACTCAGATTCTGGAGACCACCACAGTGCCCAACTTTCCTGGTAGTGCCAGTCACCAAGCTCTGATCTCGCCTTGTTCATCAGCCTTTGAGTCCCAGAAGCCTGGTTACCTCATGAAAAATGCCAGAGAGGAGCCGATGAGCTTCTCTGTAGACGAAAGCCAAGCACAATCAGCCTCAGGGGAGCACCAGCCGCCGCAACAGCAGCAGCAGCACTTAGGCAGACGGCAGCTCCTTGGGCAGGAACAGCTGAGTCAGGCTATGCTGTTGCCTCTACAGCAAAACCTACAACAATATCAGCACCAGCAACCCTTGGATTTAGACAGAACTGTCAAAGATCTTTTACATGAGGAAAGCTTAAATGCTGGCTCACAGCATGTGGGTCAAGGATCAGAGCTCAGTGCTGGGAGTTCAGAGTTTCCCAGCGATATGCGACTGACCTCTGAGCTTACCGGTAGCATAAATGACTTAAATGCATTGGACACCAACCTTCTTTTTGACCCCAGTCAACAGCAAGGACAATATGAAGACTCGACACTGGAAGAACTGAAGAACGACCCACTTTTTCAACAGATATGCAGCGAGACTGTGAATTCTGCTGGCTTTGACTGGTTGGAGAGCAAAGACCAGGCAACAGTGGAAATGTTGGGTTAATTTGTGCTTTTGTGTTGTTTTGCTATTTGAATAGGTTTATATGTATGTATTTTCTAAATCTCATCAACGTATGTATCCATCTCGTCATGCAGCACTTACTGCTATAAGCCCCTGGATGTCACAACACAGGTCCATATTGAAGTGCCAGGCTTAACAGAAATGATTGCCCAAGATCGCTGGTTCTGTGTCTCAATGGTTAGTGAGAAACAGCCTAACCTAGAAGTAATGTCACATTTTTCCTGCTTTTTCTCACCAGTTTTGCAAGAAAACACGTAAGAGCTTACATAAGAAGACATAAGTACATAAGTCATCGGAGACATTTTTATGCCTCTACACTGTTTTGTGCATTCAGTTACACAGCTTTTATATAATCCTTTGAACATTTTGGAGTGAAAGGGCATTGTATGGAAGATTGGAAAATAACTTATTTTTAACCCTTTATCTTAAAGAATAATATTTGTATTTTGAGGTTACACCAGCTATATGAGGTACTGTACCTCATCTAATTAGCTTTTTCACTCTGTAAACATAATCGGTGCTTCCATTTGCAGAAAATCAGCTTTGAACATGTTGAACATCTGTATTGTCTTTCAGTAAACAAAGAATAAGGCAAGATCCCATTAGCAATGTTAAGCTTTCAGGTGATGCTTAATATTGAAATACAGCAGCTTATACCTGCAGCAGCTGTTTACAAAGTAATAACTTATTGCACACAAATGTGCCACCTTGTTGGGATTTGTAACGTGAGCCAGTAAGCAATTTACATTTGCAGCTTTATTCTTATTGTCAAACACTGTCAATTGGGAAGTTGACTTTTGGAATTTAAATTTACTTATGCTAATATTTAACTAAATTGAAAGGTACAAATATTGGCCCATGTAGCCCCCTCCACCCCCTAAACTGCATCTCAGGTTTCCCCAACCTCTAGATTGGAATATATCAAGAATCAGATTTTATCCAACAGAACAGGCTGGGTTTAATTTAAACCCAATCAATTAATAATCATGCATTGGTTATTGCACTGGCTGGCACGTTGCTTTTGCAATTTGAATATGGTTTTAAAATGGAAAAATTGGTTGGGTAATCGTAACTGGTGAAACCAAAATGCCAAAGTGGATTATAGTTAAAAAGTTATAGGACAGTTGTCAAACTATACCAAGTGTTTGTTTTATTGTTAACTATGCATTTATGTGGCCAAGAAATAGATGAGTAGCCACTTTTCTGACTCTGTATTAATTTTCCCCAATTGATACTTGTCATTTGGCAGTTTGTATAAATGAGATTCATTGAAGTATATATTCTCTCGAGCACATGCCTTGTTTTGGCATTTTCAATGATGTTTTGGCATTTTTGGCGTTTTCTACTTGAGCACTTCATTCAGGAACTTCTTTATAACATGCACTAATAAAGAGCCTTTACCCCTTAATCAAAGCATTGCACCAGCTGTAAAAACATCAGGAAGCTGAAAATACCCAAATCACAATACTAATAAATGAGCTCCGTGCTAACATCATCAGAGAGCCCCCTGCCCCCACATTTAATTCAAAAGGCCATGACTGTACCATGTACTTAAGTAATTGATTAGTAGTCTGCTTTCAGAATAGCAGAGCATAAGATACACTTTGTTGCTGAGTGTGGTAGTTATTGAATTCCATCTTAGCCTTACTTCCATACCAAGACAAGTTTTGTAATTACTGAGAAAAATGTAGAAGGAATTCTACCGTTTTAGTATCACCATTTCAAATGTAATTCTTACCCCAGTTTTTAAGATGCATATTTTAAAATGCATTTATGAAAATGTCACCCAGGTTTAAATGGGGCCATGATTGTGGGGTTGAAAGGGAATTTGTTTTATGCATAATTGTGTCATTTGCATATGACCACTGTAGCACTTGAATTTTATGTACATGACATGTCAGACTTCATGCTTCTGGTATTTATTGCAGGACAGTTATTATGGGATGAAGAAAGTCCACTATGGAATTTCTGTTTGTTGACGCTCTGTAAATAATCTCTATTTATAAAAGGAAAAAATGACACTGTATTACAAGTTTGACTAACATTCATATTAACAATATGACCATGATGATAGTGATCCAGTGGTCTTTGACAAAGTTTTTGTTTTGTTTTTGCTACAATTAATAGTTCACATAACTAGACATTTCTTGTATAGATATAGCTTGGAGTTAGTTGTTCATTTTCAAGCTTTTCTTCTCATTTATTTATTATTTGGCTTCCAGTTCTTTTTTTTAAATCCGCAGAAGAGTGTAATTTTGTGTGAGAATATAGCATGGATTTTAAAAAGTGTTGTGGTTTTTGCATATCTTTTTTCTTCTTTTTTTGCACAGGGATCTAGAAGTTAACTGGAAATGTAAGAACTGAAAATTCACAAAGTTCTTCTGGTTCTTTTAATTGCACTAATTTCATTGAGGAACTTTGTTTGGCTTTGAGAATTTCAGTGCAATACATGAAGCCCCAGTATACTGTGTTTTTTTGGGGGTTGTGCTCATGTTCAGGAGCCCTGCTTTGAGGATCTCGCTGAGAAGTGCTTACATGTAAATGAGTGAAAGCAATTGAAATGTTCAATCAAAAACATTGAAATAATACACTGTTTATTTACAAAACTTGCATTTTAAATTTGCATTTAATCACTGTACATATGTTATGACTTTATTTACAGTAACACGAGTATTTCTGTCCAACAGAAGAAAATTAACTTGTGACGTGATTTTTTTCCCCTTTTCTTTAAAAGAAATGTCTTCAACATTACTATTTCCTTCCTCTTAAAAGTATGTATGTAAACGTTTGTTTTTTTGAACAAGCACTACTATTTCTACTTTAATGAAGAGGCAGGCCAGAAACATGACTGTATTATTCTCTGACTTGGTAGAATTGTCCGCACCCTGTCTTTATTTCCTACCTTTGCTCTTCCCTCATTTTATTATTGTTTATGTACAGACTCTTTATGGTAGTTTGATGAAATTTGTTATGACATTTCAGCAAGATTTTCTTCATTCTTTTGTATTGAAAGTGCTTACTGATGTTGAGATTTTTTTAAGTGGTTTTAAAAACCAATAAACATTTTGTAAAGTATTGCAAATAATTTGTTATGTCGGTTTCAGACAAATTGTGAAGCACGGATTGGCTTGTGTAAAAAGACAACACCAAATATCTTTAAAAATATTAATTTAAATGATTCGGTGTAAAGAATGCAAGGCTTAGCTCTGGATGCAGGTCCTGCCAGCCTTATTTTAGAATAAATCAGTTAACCAGTTTGAGCTGTACTTTAAGCATGAAGAAACAGCTCAACCAGATCCCCATCGGCTTAACAAAGGTGACCTTAACCAGGTTGACCTTTGCTATGTAAAACTAACCTATTGAAACTGACAGGGATTTATTAGAAATATTTAAAATAAGTGAAAGTGCCGTGATATGTGGCCAAGTATGGTGACCCATACTCATCATTTAACCCATCCTAAGTGCACACACACCGCAGTGAACACACATAGACAGCAGTGAACACACATACACACCGTGAACACACACCCGGAGCAGTGGGCAGCCAATGCTGCGGTGCCCGGGGAGCAGTTGGGGGTTCGGTGCCTTGCTCAAGGGCACCTCAGATTTATGGTATTGAAGGTGGAAGAGAGCGCTGTACATTCACTCCCCCCACCTACAATTCCTGCCGGACTTGAGAAATAAATGAGGTTACGAGTCTGACTCTAAACATTAGGCCATGACTTCCCCAACAGGAAGTCGAAGTTTAACAGATATTTACCTATTAAATATATAGGGATATAGTGTTTACAGAAGTACTGTATGTTTCATGGAAACTAAAAGGAAGATTATCATTTGGCTGATGATGAGTCACTTGCTTTACATGAAATTTGACATCCAAACAGACCCATCACAAATGAATGAAGCTTCTCTTGACCAGCAGATGGCGCCATAACGCATTACTTTACTCTATACAGCGTCCTCACAAACAACCGTTTTTCCATAACCTAACATGCGAGGTCGTCAAGACAACAAACATACATAGCCTATCAAACGTGCTATTGAATGATTTATTGCTTCTGTAATTGTCTTGAGTGCTATCGTGAATGCGAGCGGCTGAGCTCATATCAATCTCTATTTCCAGCGTGTGACTCACTGATGACGTCTCTGTCTCGCTCTTTAATTTGCCTACAGCCTCAGTTTCATCTCAGTGTTGACAGCGGCGCGTGGCGGGCTACTCGCTTTTTTATTTTAGATGACTTTTTAGTAACAAAAGGAAAACTGCGGTGGGAAGCGAGTTTTACGTTTAGACTTTGTGACCACGGATGAACCATGGCTACAATAACGTGTCGATTGCAATACCTGGAGGACTCGGACCCATTCGTGAGTTCAAATTTCCCCGAGCCCCGCAAACCTCTGCAGTATGACCTCAACGAGCATTTGCTGTTGAACGAACAGATCGCCGGTATTCACAAACTGCTAGAAGCGCCTTTGAAGGTTAGTCATTTACTTCATTAAGGTGTGTGTTTACCTGCGCCGAATGCCTGCTAATCAGTGTCAGCGTGTGGAGTTGAATATTTTAGGCGTTAAAGCTGCGTGTAACCGCAGACGTTGTGCTTAAAGTTTGTATTGTTTAACAAAAGGCTTGGTTCATTTAGTCACTGAGACTAAACTTCTGGTACGGAGTTAAAGTCTATCGTACTGTCGTAAATGAATGTTATGAGATGTAGAAATGGTACATACTTTTTTCTTAATGGGGAAAAATCAAACCGCTAACATGGTATGTCCTCGGTATTTTGTGTTAGTTTGTTAAACCTATCTAATAATTCAAACCAACAAAACAGAAAACATGGAATTGTGCCTCTAATACTTAAAAGTACAGTGTACTACTGTATTATTTTAATATATCGCCTGTGTGTAGTACAATGTTTGAAGGAAGTGAAAACGGTTAAATTCAAGACCACATGCCCTAATTGAAGGACATGTGAATGTATATAGGCTTTGGTAACTCCTCGTTCATTTGCCTAACTGAAGATGCTGGAGCTTCAACTTTTTAATAATTGCTAGCAATCAGGACATTATTTAAACTGTGTTAAAATACTGTAAAAAAGTTTAATAGGTCCATATATGCTGCACACATTAAAACACTAGAAATGTGTTTCCAAGTGTCTTTATTTGTACACCGAAAAAGTACAAAAAGCTGTCAGTTTTTAACAGTACCCCTTGAAAAGCCTTAGTAATTGCCCCATTAAGTTCTAAAAGTAGGCCTACCATTTTTGTACTAATGTGCACTCTTTGGGGATAAAGTACAATACCTTTTGAAAAGGTACCACATCATTGACTGCTTTAGTACTTTTTACTGTTGGTGTACTTCTGTTTGGCTGTATGATAACATAAGCATGCATGTAATTTTGCACGGGTTTGTGTGTGAATCCTTGAGTGCATTATGTGAGGAATGTAAGTAAGTTTGAGAGTGTCGCCAGAATGGCCTGCAGCTGGAGAGTGAGTTGATGCCTGCGGAAAGGGTGGGATCTGTAAACAGATGATAAGCTCAGCTCAATCAACTCATTATTACAGCACAGCTTCAGACGTGACTCTGTATCAAATACTGCCATTCGAAAACAATGACCTCTCTTTGTTGTGCACTAGTTGACTGCTAATTATGTCTGTTTTATGTTGTATGAGTGTATGTTCATATGCTATAATGTGAATGTCTCAAGGGTTACACGTTTGAGATTTGATTTTTACTATAGTTGTGATGAAGTTTGTGTCTTGCCAGATCAAAATGTGTTAAAAGAGAAGACGACTTGTCTTCCAGTTTCACATACAAAAATCATAAAGAGTCTAATATGAAACTAATCTGTTTATGTGCTGTGTCAAGTCACAATGCTAGGCAGTGATGTTACTCTCTCTCTCACACAGTTAGAGGAGTGTGCACTGCAACTGGCTTGTAATGGCAACTACCTGGATCTGGATTCATCCCTTTCTGAACAGAGAGATGATCTGGAGCAGCTCTATGATGACGTGGAGTAAGAATTACTTCATACTTTGCCATCCAATCTTCTCTCTCTTCCCTCCCTTTCACTGTCTTTTTATTTAAGTTTTTCTAGCGATGGAAACTTGCATCTGAGATGCAAAAAAAAAAAAAAAGACTTAGACCTGTACGCAACTGACTTGCCTTCAACTCCAAAATAGAGACTAATGAAGAACAAGTCTTTCAGTCTACCAGATTGTTTAGATAAAAGGGAGTCTTGTCATGCACTCTCGGTCATGAAAACCAAAATAAATTCAATTTAACAGAATGGCAATTATTTATATATAGATGGATAGATTTTTTTATTTGTTTAAAACCTTGTCTACTTTGTTTTAGGGTGGAATTAATTAATAATCAGGAAAATCCTTCAAAATAATAACTAATTAAAAAACATATGTATTGTTATTTATGTAAGTCAGGTGTCATTGTCAAATCATAGTCTTGATTTGGCCTTGAAAGATTTTGACTTGGTTTAGTCTAACATTAGAGACTTTTCAACATGTCTGCCTCCATCTAATCCTCCTTTGAGTTTTTTTAACAAATAGGAAAAACAGCATAAATTGCATAAAAGTGAAGAAATATTTCCATTCTTGGGTCAGTATGAGCTCTTAGTCATATTCAAGAACCAAATTTGGGTGACTCGTTCATACGGTGAATGTTACTTACACACACAGATATTCTTAGTGAGGTCAGAGAGAAAGGAGTGGACAACATTAGTCACAGACGCTGGGAACGTGGCTTCATAATGATAGAGCGTTTAGAAGAGAGCGTGGATAAGAAAAGCTTGCAACATTCCACAGAATCTGTTTTTTGGGATATGCAACAATGAAAAATTGACCAGTTTTGACCTCTTGGGAAAAATAAAATACAAAGGGTGTTTTAGCACTGCCCTCTCTAATGCTATATTTAGTTGTTGTTTTATTACATGGTGGTGTCATCAGACTATAATCATGACTCAAGTGTCTTAATGCCCCTCCTGTTGAACATTTGTATGTTGGCTTTGTAGATCTGATACAAAAGCTTCTTTGAGATTATAAATTCTTAAATTACTATTTGTTTTCATTGGTATAACATGGCCCACAGAATAAAGGACTTGACTTGTTTGTGATGATAAAGCTGCTATTGCAGGTCCTGTGGGATGCTTGTCTAAACAAGCACAGGTTTCAGCCAACACACTCTTGTGACATTCTTATCCATTTTACACTTTTGTAAATTGATGGTCAATTTGTACAAATTCATATAATCTAATTTGTACATTACCACATGGTCTGCTTATGCCCAACTGATGGTTAAGTTTAGGGATGGGGTTAGAGGTGTCCTTTTTCCCCAAAAATTGTTTCCGCATGAAAATCCCCACCATACAAAATTACCACTTCACTAAAGTTACGTTATCTTGTGAGATCAGTTTGGTTTTAGGATAAAATTGTGTTTAGTCCAGATTTAAAATATTAGTCTGCATTAGTAAGGGGCATTTGTTTGTTTTTGTTTTTGTTTAATTTCAATTAGACTATACTTTAGCTCCCAAGATTAACTTGCCTTTTTTAAAAGTAATTCAGCAGATATATTTAAATTAATTTTTATTTATTTGAATGCGTCTTTAATGAATTTGTTTTTAAACACCGTGTACTGTACATCTGTTAGGTGTGAGAAACAGTTACACGGAATCATTTTCTTCTTTTGTATGTGAAGATCTCATATCAGCAAAAAATGACTTTGTTCAGCTTGTTCATTTTTTGTTTTGTATACTTTTAATCCAACCTCATTTCAGACATACACATTATTTTAGCCTACCATTGTCAAGAAGGTCTGTCCGACAGAAAAAATCTAATCAAAGAAAGAACATTTCCTGTTTGTGTGTAGATCTCCGTCCCAGCACATCCATCCATTTGTTCCTCTGTCGGATGGAGAGAATTGAAACAATGCTGCAGAAACTGTTATTGTCAGGAAATGCACTGATAACTCTATTCTCTCTGTGTTTGTGTTTAGTCTTTGACGCTATACTTGAGGAATTCCCCAATTTTAGTTATTTTTGTAAACTAATCTCAACAATGACCAATTTCAACAACTTTTTCTTTGAGAGACAGTGAACATCTGTTCAGCCTCTTTAGATCACAACTGTTGAATAAGTTTTTGACTTTTATTAAGAAAACACTTTATGAAATCAAGGTAAAGACTCTGTCATGCTCAAAAGGCTGAAATGAGCAGCAGTTTTCAAATCAAATCACTTTTATTGTCAGTCACATCACCACAGCACGTGTGCCTTGGTGAGTGAAATTCTTGAGAGCGTGCTCCAGACAGTGCAGAAACTATTTACATATAGACAGTACATACTTACAGACTTATTCAGAATACACATACATATAGTCAGTACACACAGTGTACTATTAGACATACTTAGTTATCAATATACACCATATGTACACATTCTACATTATGTACACATATATAAACACAATAATATGCGAAGGTGCAACTGATTATACATATGCCGGATATGCAATGTCATGGATGTTGTTGAAAACTCTGTTCTTCTAAAGTGTAGAAAACTCAGAAGAGAAGACCAGGAGACTTCGGATTCGATCGTCAGCAGAATTTCTTTATTCTATGACATGTGTTGTTATCTGTAGTCATCGAAGATCTCCTCTTAAGTAATTTTTACAGGGTATCTTATAGACAGAATTGGAGGAGGAGTTTTTACAGGTTGAGACAAAACATCAAATAAACATACATCTGAGGGCAATAAACCTAACGAATCCCCATCTGGCCAGGACAAAGTCATTTGCAGATCAAAGGTTCATTGATCTTGCCATTATCATAGAGACAAAGGCACAGGTGTCGAGCTCAAATGGTCAGGAAGCGATCTCAAACACCTGAATTTCCTGATACACTTTTCTTAGTAAGAAAAGTATCTAAATTAAACATTTAAAATAACATTTGTAATCTTTCAATTCCCCTTTGAGAGTTCTAATAACTCTCACAAAATACAAATTTAGACACTTAAAGTTAATTCTTGTAACTTGTAATCGTTAAAAGTTAATTCTTGTAACTTGTAATCTGTTACAGGCACATAGTACATGTTCTGTGTTGCTTATATGTAATTGCATGCTGACACAGAAACAAAACATGCAATTAGGGTCTGTGAAGATTTTACGGGTAATAGTCTCTCATGCGTTGTGTATTTTTATTCTTTTCTTCTTCTTTCTTTTCTCTTTCTTGTGTGATAGTTGGCTCGGTAATGGGTCTAGTTGTTTTCTAGAGGTTGTGGCTTTATCCGCAGGTGAGAAGGGTGGTGCATATGGATCTCAGGACAGCCATCAAATGGTATCTGCACAGAGGAAGAAAGAAACACAAACAAGAGAGAACTAACGGCACAGAGCAGTATTTGTAGAGTCTGCATACATTAGGGTTGTATCCTCTGTTCAAAATATAGTCTGCTATGGTTGTTCCTTCTTTCCCTATTTCTTAATTCCTCGACACCTAAAGAACAGTGAGGAAAGGATGGACTAATGGAGGGAAAGGCCTATGAGGAAATCTTCACCTCAGGGTTGGCCCCAAGCCTGTTGCTTTCGGTTCTTCCCTGGGCTCCTCACTGGTTCTTGTGTCTGCCCTATCCTATCCCTGCAGGGGAGGAACAACCTTACAATGTGACACATGAGTCCAAGTTTTCCTTCCCTGACACAATACTGCAGCTGCTGTAATCAACATCACTTGTGGTCCGTACCACTTAGGCTCTAATGGCTTGTTTTTGAATGCCTTTATCATGACCCATTGACCTGGGACGATTGTGTGTCCACCTTCTGGTGGAGTCTGCCAACACGACTCAACTCTCTTTGGCACTCTGCACTGCCTTTGTGAGGTTTTCACAGTAAGCGATCAGGGCATCTGAAGCAATGTGCACATCAGCATTTCTAAGATCAATCACACCTGGCATCTGCATTGGGCGTCCAGTAATAATCTCATGAGGGCTCAGTCCTACTGATCTGTTAGGTGATGCTCTCATACTACACAGTACTGCGGGCAGTGCTTCAACCCATGGTACTCCTTCCTGATGCATTTTGCTTAGCCTGGTTTTGATTGTTCTGTTTGATCGCTCAACCTGTCCTGATGCTTGTGGCCTATAGGGACAGTGAAGGTTCCACTTAATCTTCAACATTCTAGACACTTCCTTGACTACCTGTCCTGTGAAGTGGGTACCTTGATCTGAGTCAATGCAATCTGGTAATCCCCATCTGGGAATGAAATCAGTGACAAGACATTTAGCAGTATGTGCAGCTGTAGCGCCCTGTTGGATAAGCTTCTACCCATCTTGAGAACTTGTCTATTACTACCAAAACGTCAGTTTTTCCTTTACAAGGGGCAACGATATGTAATCAACTTGCAGGTGACGAAATGGCCCTGGTGGAGCTGGGGTATGTGCTGCTGGTGTAATGGCTGCTGGTACATCATTATTTTTCTGACATGTAACACATCTCTTGACTGTTTCAGTGGCTGCGTTTCTGAATTTTGGATTCCACCATTGATTTGAGAACCTGTGATTCATCGCTGGACCACTATGACCCAAACTGTGTATTTGTTGAGCCAAATATGGCAACAGTGATTCGGGAGCAACATACTTTCCCTTTGGTCCAGCAGCCGGATGAATCCACAGTGGCTCCGTTGTCTAACCATGTCCATGCTTCATATAGAGGAACGCCTTTATACAGATCAACGATTGATTCAGGAGGTAGAATTATCTTCTGTGCTGTACTACCTGAACACACTTGTACAGTTGCATAGAAACAAGCCTGTTTAGCCGCTACATCAGCAAGAGCATTACCTTTAGCTTCCATAGTATTAGTTGTGAGATGTGCTTTCACTTTGATCACTGCTAATTTCTTTGGGAGTTTCATGGCAAACATTAAATCTTTCACTAATCCAGCATGCTTAATGGGGATCCAGCAGAAGTTAGAAATTTTCTGGTTTGCCAAATGACACCAAAATCATGAATTACCCCAAAAGCATACCTGGAATCTGTGTAGATATTTGCAACCGATCCTGAAGCTAGCGTGCATGCTCTAGTTAAGGCTACTAGTTCTGCAGCTTGAGCTGAAAAATGATCTGAAGACGACCTGAAGCAACTACTTCAGTGGTGGAAGTTACTGCATATCCTGCTCGCCTGTTACCTTCAATAACTTGAGCTGAACCATCAACAAACAACTCCAATTCTGCGTTCTCTATGGGAGTTTCTGCTATTTCACTTGTCGCTGCATATGTAAGCGTAACACAATCATGAGTCATTTCGCCTTCATCCTCTAACACAAATTCAGTCATTGCAGACATCATACATGAGGATGGGTTCGTGACTGGTGCACGCTGTATAACAATATTCGGGGCTGTGAGAGTTGCTAACCAATTTCCCCAACGGGAGGAGGTGACAGAAGTGACTTTTGCTTGATTCATTAGTGCGGACACTGTGTGAGGGCATTTTACGCTTACAGTCTGACCTAACACCATTCCTGATGAAGCCTGAAGCGCTAGATGAACTGCCTGTACTGCTCTGAGGCATGGGCCCATACCTTGAGCGACTATGTCAAGTTTACCGGAATAGTAATGAATTGGGCGTAAGCTGCCCCCATGATCTTGCATTAGACATGCAGTCATAAAGCCTAAGTGTTCATGGACATAAAGCACAAAGGGTCTATCAGATTGGGCAATTCCTAATGCTGGTGCTTGACATAGTGCTCTCTTCAAATCATTAAAAGCTTTGAGATGAAGTTCTTCCATACAAACAGTATCTGAATCTTTACCATGGCCTTTCAACAAATCATAGAGAGGCTGAGCAATCGAGGCATAGTCTTCAATCCAAGGTCTACAATAACCTGTTGTTCCTAAAATGAGCGGAGTGTTTTAATGGTATTAGGCGGAGGTATGGCTTTGACTGAAGCCGCTCGATCCTGTGTAATGGATCTATTTCCTGCACCAATTGTTTGACCCAGAAATGTGACTTGCTTTTTAGCAACTTGAGCTTTGTGAAAGCTGCATTTGTGTCCTTTTATGCAAATAGTCCAACAATGATGCCAATTCAGTTTGATGTACCTCATGATCTGTTGAGGCAATCAAAATATCATCAACATATTGGATCATAGTGGACTGTTTTACCGGACATTCTGGGTCACACAAATCACGTCTGACAGCCTGATGATATATGGTTGGGGAGTTTTGAAATCCCTGTGGCAATCGTGTCCACTGGTATTGTTCATAGTCAACTGTGAAAGCTAACCATGGCTGGCTGTCAGAGTGCAACGGTACAGAAAAGAATCCATTAGACATATCAATTACTGAAAAAATCTTACAATCTAATGGTAAGCCATTACAAATTGTAGATGGATCTGCCACTAGGGGGGTGATTTTTTTCAATATGTTTATTGGCTACTCTGTAGTCTATTGTAAGTCTCCATGTCCCATTAGATTTCTTGATGGGCCATATGGGTGAATTACATGGACTGTTGGTTTTAACTAGCACTCCTTGCGTCAGCAAATTTTCTACAATAAGTTTGATTCCCTGTATAGCTTCCTTATTAATCGGATATTGTTTGGTGACCGGAGGTGGAGTTCCTGTCAATTTAACTGGTTCTACACCTGTCAACAACCCACAATCATCCTTGTCTTTAGCCCAAATTGGATGATTCTGTAAGAAAGCATACTCGGGAGGGGTTGCATTATTGGTAGAAATCTGTGCTGAGGAAATTTTTATGCTAGTAGATTCTGAGGACATGTCTAAAGTTAGATTTATTTGTCTCAGAAGATCCATGCCTAAAATTGCACCTGTATTTAATGGAGCGCATAGTAATTTTGTAGTCAGAGTTTTTGGGCCAAATTGTACCTCTATGGGCGGAGTTTCATACAAAACAGAATCTTCACCTATTACACCAGTTAAACAAAGTTTGGTTTTCTTGTATGGGATGTTTAAACCTTGTGCCAATTTTGTAGGAATTACTGTAATTTCTGCACCTGTATCAAGCAAAAATCAATCTCTTTCTCTTTTATGCTACCTTTCACAAAAATTCTTTGGTCATTGTGTTGGATTACAGGGAAAGGTAGCTACTCACAGCCCCAATAATTAGTTTTTTCCTGGTCTTGTTGTGCTCTTAGAAGAGCCTGAACTAACTGTCCTATAGTTTCAGTGGTCACTGGCGGAACTACTTCGGGTTGTGTGCAGGCTGAGAAGGAGCAGAATTATGCATAGCATTTCTTTTACTATCTTGCAACTTCTTCCTACACTCTTTCTCCCAATGTCCAAATTTTTCACAGTATTTGCATTTGCTTTCTCTTTTAGACCATCTATTGTCTTGTTTCGTTGTGTTAAACGTAGCTGCTGCTACTCTTACTTTTGCCTTGACATCAGCGTCTCTTTCCCATGTAGTTAACCTGTCTAGGTTACTTCTGAGAGTTCTGTTAGACCAAGTTAGATCTAAGAATGGTAAAGCTTTTCTGTATTCGGCTACAAGGCCATCTGACCAGATACGAACCAAGGGTCCCTTGTCATCTAGCACACTTTCAGGGTCATCAACAATTCCACTGTAGATTACAGCTGACTGACAAAATCTCTCAGTATATTCACTCACAGTTTCTTCTTTCCTTTGCACACAGGTAGTAATTCTAGACCAATCTATTTTGGGTCCTAAGATATTCTTTAGGATTTTCAAAATACCTTCTCTTAAATCACCCTTACTGGCATTTCGCAGTTCAGAAGTGACAGCAGATTCAAAACTGTTGAATTCAGATTCAGTTAGTATTTGTGACATCAGCTGCGTGACTTCTGTCAACGACATGTCATAAAGACGCATTTTACTGATCAATGTTCTTCTAAATTCAGAAAAATGTGTGCGTGCTGACGGTAAACTCTGAGATAGTCTCTCTATATCTTTAGGACCTAAAGCTTTGGCAGCAGTTTGTATTTGCACAACAGAAGAATTCAGAGGAACACTATCAGTTTCCTCAATCCCCTGAGATCTTCTCCTAGCAACACACACATTGACTGAATTTACAGGCACATCAGTTACTGATTGGAGAGCTACATCTGTTTCAAAGAACGCTTGTAAATCAGGGTAAATGTTATCAGGCTGACTTACTTCTGCATCAGTGTTTGCTGCAACTTTCTTGAGGTTCAATTTCTTAGTCAAAGTGGATACTCTCGCACGGAGTTCATTGTTCTGTTTCTCTAGCTCTGAAATACGCTGAGACTGTTGTGTCGCTAGCGTTACACTGAATTCTCTGTGACAACAGATAATGCCTTTCACATTGTTCTTACGAATACTTGCTCCTAGTACCTTTTACACTCATCTGACCAAGTCTTGTCTGGATGAATCTCATATTTCTCGTTAGTTCTTGTCTAACTTTTTCAGTGACTATTAGGTCCATTTTTTCCCTAATAGTGTTTTGAATTGACTATCTGACCACAGAGGAGTCGCAAGACCACTCTTTTCTGTGGTTGGAATCAGCCTAGCATTCCTTCTAACCATTTTGTAAGTTTCTTGTACCACACAAACAAAACAAACACTTCTCTGATTAACAGAGGGTACACTTGTTTTTTAGCACGTGCCAAAAACCTTCCCTGCCTGAAACAACAGAGGATAAACCAAAAATTAGCACGTAAATGCCAAAATCTTCCCTGCCTGAAAGAACAGAGGATAAAATTTCATCTCTAAAAGCAGAACTTTAGAGGATAAACTCTTCCCTGTCTGAAAACAGAGGATAAACGTCCCTGCCTACAAGAACAGAGGATACTTTTATCTCTAAAATCAAAAAACTTTAGAGGATAAACTCATCTCTAAAATAAAAACTTTAGAGGATAAACTCTTCCCTGCCTGAAACAGAGGATACACGTCCCTGCCTACAAGAACAGAGGATAAAACAAAATTATTAGCATGAAATGCTAACCTTCCCTGCCTGAACAGAGGATAACTTTTAGTTAAACAAAACCCTACAGATGTATGTTAACTCTTCTCTGACGGCACAGAGGATACAAAAATTTGTACTGGTCTTAGGTTCTTTCGGATTAGAGACAGCACTCACCAGAGAGAAAATTTCAGTCTGGGAATCCTTGTTCAGTTTGAAGTTTCGCTGGATTCCAAAAGATGCAGATCTTTGTTTGAGCTTGAAGTCTTTCAGGTGAGAAAGCTGGAACTCTATCCGGGTTCACGGCAGCATCTGTTGAAAACTCTGTTCTTCTAAAGTGTAGAAAACTCAGAAGAGAAGACCAGGAGACTTGGATTCGATCGTCAGCAGAATTTCTTTATTCTATGACATGTGTTGTTATCTGTAGTCATCGAAGATCTCCTCTTAAGTAATTTTTACAGGGTATCTTATAGACAGAATTGGAGGAGGAGTTTTACAGGTTGAGACAAAACATCAAATAAACATCTGAGGGCAATAAACCTAACGAATCCCCATCTGGCCAGGACAAAGTCATTTGCAGATCAAAGGTTCATTGATCTTGCCATTATCATAGAGACAAAGGCACAGTGTCGAGCTCAAATGGTCAGGAAGCGATCTCAAACACCTGAATTTCCTGATACACTTTTCTTAGTAAGAAAAGTATCTAAATTAAACATTTAAAATAACATTTGTAATCTTTCAATGTGCATTGGATGGTATCCAATGGTAGCAGATAGATTGTTGTATTAGTGCAGTGTGTGCGTGTAGTCTAGTTTGAACTGTGTTAAAGTGCAGTGCATGGGGTACCGTAAAGTGGGAGTATGCTGTAGGGTGTATTAGTTCTGATTGTTCATTAGCCTGAGGGGAAAAGTTATCCCTCAGTCAGCCATGACAGCCATATATCCATGACTTTGGATATATTGTTCGTTCTTCTGTAATACAAAATGTAACACTTTCTTCAGTATGTCTATTATATGACCGATAAATAAACTTCTGCACTGGCTAAACTGCAAACAATACTAAATGCACTTATTTTTCAGATGAATGGTTATTTATTATTAATTTGTACTGTTGAACACTTGCAAAACTTTTATATAGAAGGTCTGTGACCCCTGAATGTTCAGCATTACCCAATAATGACAGGCATCAGTTTCACTAAATCATTTATTAGTGTTGCTTGGTAACGCACAGTCATTGGACCCACCAAAAGACATGAGTGATTTCACACAGGCAGAGCCAGCTGACCACAGCTTCGACTGAATAAAACACTGAACTGCAGATCTAGAATTCGGAGTCAGCTCAAACTGAATGATTGCATATCTTTGGCTCTGTAATAATACTTCTATACTTGGGCTGTTTTTTCCAGATTTGTTCAGCCGTGCTCTGGAGAACCACTTTAAAACCCAGCAGAGTGCTATATTTGTATAGAGCTAAATTGTTAATACAAGTATGGGAAAATATTCAAAATTTGATAAAAAAAAAATACAAAATGTTTATTTTTTTAACCCGTTGTAGTATTATATAATGGTTTAAAAACTGTTCTATTGGAATATTTTATGCTTCTACTCTATTTTGGGTCATACAAATGCAGACTTGGTAAGCATAAGAGACTTGATTGTGACCTGATTGTTGAAGGAGAACTAGCAGCTCCATGCCAGTGGAAATGCCATCATTTCTCATTATGAAGTATTTTAATTGGGTGGTCTCATTTTTCTAAGGACTCAGTGTTTGTGTGTTTGTGGGTGTGTTTAAAGCATATATGGTGTGTATTTGTAAGCTGGCAAAAATGTAGCCACAGCTGGAGCTCCTTCAGGTTCGCTGAAATTGACAAGAGGAAACGCGTCATTTGAAACAGCAGCACTTGGAAAATAGAAGACAAAATTGGGGTGTGTGTAAGAATATCGGTGTCTTTGTGACTGGGTGTATAAACCACACAGAATATCGTGAAGAAAACATAAGCTATGGATAGGTTCATTTTTAGCCACGGACACTCTTGATGCATAGTTTCCATGCCTGTTTACTTTCTCTTTCCATACCTTAATCCCTACCGACCCATATTCTCTCTTTCTGACTCGGTCTCCATTCTGACTTCAGTGTAGTGTGTCTGTAATAATGACAAATTCACAGTATTCTTTAAATGTATTTTACTCCATCTGTCTTATCATTAAAGTAGGGAAAGAATTCACCTAGAATAATGAGAAGCACAAACTGTTTGTGTTTCTGAATGAAATGACTGGGTTTGGTGTGTAATATCTTAATTCTCAAATGTTCTTCTTTCTACAGAAAAGGCAAAAGGCCCATCTTGATTCTACGCACAGCTCTCAGTACGGGTTCACTCCATCCTAGGTAAGAGTGTACGCACTGTTATACTCTATGATGAGCATATGACTGATATGCATGCACATTTCATAGGCAGTTGTATCTGTGTTGCTGAGGTGGCAAGTACGTCATCCTTGGCTTTCCATTCTGGCTGTTGGTTTAGTTTGTCTTGGAGAAGGCAAAAATGGACCACGTTCTCCAAAAATGCTGAAATGGTATTATCCCTGTACAGTTTTTCCCCTCAGTTGGGAAATTTCCAACTATATCCTCATAATCCTCCGTGACAACTTCAGGTTCAGCTGGCCTGTCATTGTGACATGGATCTGTTAAAGTAATGAACATAAGAGTTCCCCACTTAATAGTTCAACTACAATTGATATCAGTGATTTAAGTGAAAATATATCCATATTTGTAATTTATGGTCATCATAAACCGTTTTAAACTGGCTTATAAGCAAGCATATTGCCTTTATTTATTTTTATTCATCCACTTTTTCCTAACCTTGGTATCAGAAGGAAGGCAATACAAAGACAAAGGGGGTTTACTATTAAAATTAAAACATGGAAGTAATGTTGTGTGATCATTACTTAAAAAAATTAAGTTTTAATAATTGAATAGTAGCCTAGTAGTAGCAGTATGTGCATTTAATTAATGAATGGCACCTGAGCAATGTGACCAAACCAAAACACTCCATTTGTAATCAACATGCCCATCTGCACTGCAATACAAAAAATGTATTATCAGAAAAAATGCTCGTGTCTGCTTTTATTTTAATGCAGTTGTATCAATGAACAAATTCTTCAGTCTTTCACGTGCATCTTTAAAATCGGATTTAATTATGAGAGTGAAGTGGGGTGGCACGGCAGGGTTTTGCCTAGAGCGGCAGTTCAGTTTGTGCATTCGTTTTCTTTCTCAACTGTTCACATTTACCTAAGAAAAAACCTGGATACTCGCCAGGACGGCCATTTTTGCGTAATTTTGTGTGTATCTGGCCACTTAAGCTCAACAACAAACTAGGAAAAATAACTCCATGATACTCAGGCGGCTTTGGATGTGACTGAGCGCTCAGCTTGAACCAGCCTCTGGAGTGCATGAGTAAAAAGACCTGCAAATTATACATTTTTGTGATGATGCAACAATTACCCGATTAAGCAAGTGACAATTCTGTCAACTGTCCCGAATGCGAGTGAAAGTCTTGGATCAGCGACAGCGTGTAGCAGCTCGTTGTATTAGAGACTAGATGCGCTGATGTGAAGCCGCTTTGAGAGAGTGAAAGAGAGAAGACGCGGACAAAACGTGACTAAAGTGATGCGAGACACTATGATCCAAAAGCGCAATTTTTGTTGTTAAAGGTTCAATTTATTTGTTTAATATAAGCGAGTTTGTCTTTGTTGCTGTTTTCATAAAGGAAAAAAATGAACCACAACGCATTTGTTTTAAAAGAGAGAAGACCTTATACAACGAAAGTAAGCTATAATCTGTCTTATTCATTTTGTTAGTAAACGTTAGATGTTTAATATAGGCCTGTGCAAATTTGCCAATGTACTATTTTATAGCTAATGTGTTTTAATTAATAGGCTAATAATGAACCCCAAACTACGATCGTTTTAAAGAAAGGGGAAATCCAAAGACTGTTTATTTATTTGTTACAATGCGGGTAAACACATTTTCCTTATTCAAATTGTTAATAAGTTCAAAGTTTAATATAGGCCTAAGTGATTTTGTCATTGTAGGCTAAAGCCTTTATTATTATTATTATTATTATTATTATTATTAACAATAATGAGCCAAACTAAGCATTCGTTTGAAGTAAGGGGAAAATCCAAAAACTTGTATTTATTTGTTACAACGCGCGTATGTCTTATTCAGTCAGTTAATAAAAGATTTATGTTTATTATAAGTCATTGTATTGCTGATGTTTGTGGGATTTTTTTTTTTCTCATTAAGAATAGCCTAATTTTGAATCAACCTGAAGCATTAATTTTGTTCCAAGAACAGGAAAGATCTAGCGTTAAATATCAAAATAAGCGCTCCAGATGCGAGATTGGCTGCTGCTGAGGTAATAAACGCTCTCGATCTTTCTTTGCTGTATCTATGCGATGGCTGTAGAAATGGTCGTTAATTCTTGATTTAGACACTGCAGGTAATAATATGATCAAAAATGCATGGCAACAAATGACTTCCTAAGTCAGTTTAAGTTGAAACGTCTTTCACAATCAATTTGATTCAACTTAATTCATGTTCTACTGTTGCTTATTGTCATTGTAGGCTTAGGCCTCTTTTTTCTATTAATTTTAATGAATATACAAATTAAAAAAATTAGTTCTATTTAGTTTCTGTTAGAAAAAAAATTTAACAGTGCATCCCCATTTTTTCTTGGGCTACACGCACCCCTACTTTCCGCAGTAATGTTCCGGGACCTCGAAATATACAAATGAAGCACTGGCAATAACCTTGTTTGTTACCACATCATCCTAGCATATCCCTGCGTCTCCTTCTATTCTATATCAATAGCACAACAGTAAATGCAATTTATTTATTTTTCAATTTTTGTCTTTATATTTACATGTGCATTTTTTATTCTCATCTTATTTGTATTATCTGTGTTGTTGTTGTCTCTGTGTACTGAAAGCTTCTGTCACTAAAACAAATGCCTTGTATTCGCAAGCATACTTGGCAATAAAGTTCTTTCTGATTCTGATTAAGATGTTGAGTGAATTACGATGGTGCATGATAACAATACCAGCCGAGATATTCTTCACTCTCCTTCATTTAGTCTTTGGTTCAGCTAGTCTTGATAAATATTAAGGTTAAGCTTAAGGACAAAACATGATGACATATTTACTCTTTAATGACAAGCCACAGTAGCATGACTAGATTCTGCTAAGACAAAGGACTGAGTCCATGGTCCAGTTTTGGCACCAGATGTTTCCAAAACTTCTTTCCAGTCCTGTTAAATGCATAATCCCCTTGAAAAATGTATATACTTAGAACATTTGTTATACTTGTAGCATATCTAAATGGCAAAAACAATCTAATTTTTGATGTCCAGGGTGTAGTCACAAAGTTACCTCTGTGAGGGTTTCCTCTTCACATATTTAGAAAGTGCAGAATGAATGGCACCCGATCAATGTGACCAAACCAGAACACTCCATTTGTAATCAACATGCCCATCTGCACTGCATGTTTCAGGTATACACCACTTCATGTGATGGTATAAACAATTAATTGTTCACTTTAAATGTATTTTATTTAAATTATTGTGGTTTTTGCTGATTATTTATGGCTATTAAAAAGTTGCCAGGGCCTAGTCACGCCCCTTTTATTAACTGTCATTTTCATTCGTGTTTTGTGACATATAGTGAACAGATGAGTAGGTTGAAACAAGGGCTATGGAAACCTAGTGATACCCTCTGTGTATACACTATGAATGATCACCTGTCTCACCTCCATTCTGTCTGTGAATGCATGCCTTGTCTTGCATTATATTATGCAGATTTATTTTTCTGCTCATGAGACATGTTTGAATGGTTGTTGGTTTTTGAGTGTGATACCGAGTGTGTGTTTTGTGTGTGTGTTCGTGTGACACAGAGAATAACCTGCCTCAAGACTGGACAGACCGGTCCAGCCCTGGGGTTTCTGGGGCACTGTGCTGCACAACACTCCCTACTGGCTCTGATGGTGTGCTGAAACTTTGGTGCTCCTTTTGTGGTCATGCACAATAGATAATGATTTAGCAGTTTTGCACAGTAGATTTTTATTTCTGAACTACTGTAATAATTGAGGTAATGCTCGAGTAATACTATTAGTCCTTGTAATAGTGTTGTCAGTAATGTGGAATGTTCAGGAATTTAGTCGTGAATTTAGTCGCGTTGCCTGTTTATTTTCTTTGTGTCTCTGCGTGAAAGTGTTGCTCTTTTCAGAGATGTTTTCCTTTCTCTATTGACCACTTGAAATGGATGGAAAAAATGAAATTCTTGGCAGTTATTATTTTTTAAGCTTGAAATGTAATCACATTTGGATCAGTTTGAATCAAAGAGCACAGCAACCAACACCCACAGAGCTATTGCAGTGTCTGGCATACTTTCACTTTTGTTAATTAAGTCAAACTATGCTCGCACTTTCACTCATTTGTAAAAAAAAAACAAGTGGCCAGGCTCCGTTCCAGTGCTCGCTGTGACTGCATGGTCACATGACTTCGGCTCTTGAACATGAGCCCCCAGAGCTCCATTTATGTTGTCAGTGCCAGCTGGCCCAGCCAATAAGATACAAGTAAAAAATAGTGGCTGATTTTAAAGAAGCCATTGTTATTAGTCATGGCTGTTATTTTTCTGTTGGAACTGGAACAGGCTTGTCACTTGGCTAATAACCATGTCTAGTGAAATGGGCAATTTTATAAAGTTGCTTTGTCTTCAAAATAATGCATGATCTTTTATCATAACTATGAATACGTCTTTAGGGTTCACGTGCTTCTCCTCCAGTGACATTTTTAAGTTGTTCTTAGCTGAATCATAAATTGCTTTTCCCCGTTTGCACAATTCACATTTTAAGTGTGAATTAAACTTTCTGGGCTTTATGATGCTTTGTTCTTCCTGAAGTTCACTCATTTTCTGTATGAGAACACTGTTCCTTTCCATTCAGTATCAAGTGTGTCCTCTGTTGCTCTCTGCTGCAAACATCATTTATGGAAATGAAAGAATCTGCTGAGCTACTTCCAGAGTATCTGAAGGAGTGTGTAAAATGTATATATCCATTCAGGATAAAAAGACTACTTGGCTGGCTATGCAATTTATACTGTAACTCCACAGAGGCAATATCTAATGTACACATTGCGGCTCAAATAAGTGCTTTTGTAAACATTAAAGTTAAAAAACCTTTCCTTTGATAACAACCACAGCCTCTATCCCTGTTTTAGATGACCATTTATCTCCTTCTGTTTTGCTGTTGTTTTATAAGCTGATGCTGCATCCTTTTTCTTATTGTCATATGAATCATAAAAATACTTCCTCCTATAGAGGAATTTTAACAGTAAACCAAGTTTTAATGTCTGTTTTAGGACATTTGCTAATGTTTTAATTTTTTTACTGAATGGTTTGAAATGACACTTTGCACAGGTTCCCACAAAACATTGTAATTCATCATATCCTGTACTCAATCAAGGTTTTTTCCACTCTGCCAGTAAACGTTCAAAGCTTTCCTCAAGAGACCTCAGCTTGCAGGTCCTTACAACATTCATTCTTGCTGCAACTACAAAAATTAAGCAATATCATATTATTGTCTCCTGCTCATCCAGTTTTGTCTTGTAACTTGTGAACATGGAATGGATTCAGTTTGATTCAGTTTTGAACTGAAGATTACCCCCCCCCCCACTACTTTTATTTATTGTATTTTCAATTTTCTTTAAAAAAATCTGGATTATCTGGAAACCCTGGATGTTTGTGTGATTTCTAGACTCTTAAAAGTAATGTAAATTAATGATATCGGTTAATTTGTGCTGACAAATGATACAAATAACAATTAAAATAAAATATTTATTAAGTGTCGCCTTAGCATCACAATCTGCATTAAAATAGTCAAATTTAAAAAAAAGTTGTGCGTCGGATGCAAGTTGTATCGCGATGCATCGTTTATAACATATTTTAATCAGCAAAAATGTATTGTATTTATTTCTAAATAATTATTAGTAGATGCACTATACTTTTATTTAAAAAATGACAAATAATTTGTGAACAACATTTCAAATATTTATTTGATTTCTCCTCTCTAAACCGTTTCTCAAGCACATTCTTATCACCACTGCTGAATAACGTATCACAACACTATAGAGACCAAGGCGTGTCCAGAGAGTCACAGAATATAGATTAACAATTTTCCATTCCATCGTATTGCATTGAATCACATTTGGTTAATTCAATCGAACTCTGATTGCACTGTATATAATAGGAGTAAATTGTGTGGCATAGCATTAGGGCTGCAACTAACGATTATTTTGATAATCGATTAGTTGGCTGGTTATTCTTTCGATTAATCGGTTAAAAAAAACTTTCTTTTTTTTTATTGACAAAAAACACACTACTCCACATTCTGTCCAATGTCCTTTAAACAAACGTGCCAACTGAATGATACACATACAGTACTTAACAATTTATTAGACCATCTATCATAATAAAGAGAAAACACAAATATTTTTGGAATCTGTTGAAAAATTGTTTAAATCTACAAATGTTGTTGTCATTTATTGGGCAAATAGCAAACTGAAACAACCAAATAGTATTAATTCCCACTATAAGAAAAATGGCCTCCTATGCCTTGCAACAGCTTGTATTCTTGCTGCCATTATGTACTTTTTGACTGTAATTGGGTATCTGAAAATAAACTCCATGAAGTGCTCTGCCTTTCTTTCATAGATAACCGCAATAATTATATTATAGCATTAGAAATAGGCTACTATTGTTACTAAAGAGCTTATGCATATTGGAGGACTAACCAATACAGAAAGCTAAAAAAATGACTTTGGTAATCACCAATGCTGTTAGTTTAGAGAAGCAGTGGCACAAACCTTACATAATTTGTTAAAAACCTTACATGTGTTTTAATAAATTTGTTAAGCACTGTAATAGTGAATATAGTTTAAATCTCTATTAAAAAATTAAATAATAATAAAGACGAATAAAAACACAAACTCTGTTTGTGCAGACCCGACTAATCGATAACGTGAGTGAGTTAGTGAGTGACCCTGGACCACAAAACCAGCCATAAGTAGCACGGGTATATTTGTAGCAATAGCCAAAAATACATTGTATGGGTCAAAATTATCGATTTTTCTTTTATGCCAAAAATCATTACAATATTAAAGATCATGCTCCATGAAGATATGGTGTAAATTTCCTACCGTAAATATATTAAGACTTCATTTTTGTTTAGTAATAAGAGCTTCATTTGGACAACTTTAAAGGCGATTTGTTTTGCACCCTCAGATTCCAGATTTTCATATAGTCGTATCTTGGCAAAAATATTGTTCTATCCTAACAAACCATACATCAATGGAAAGCTTATTTATTCAGCTTTAATATGATTCAAAAATTGACCCTTATGACTGGTTTTGTCATATAGCATGTGTAGTATTGAACCAACAAAACATTGGTAATTTAATGGATTTTGATGTTTGTGCAAATTAAAAGCAAAGATTAGCTGTCAAATCTCATGTGCTTTACTTTCAATTTAAATAAAATCAGTCAAAACAATCACTTTTGAGAGTGCATTTAAAATAGTCAGTAAGCTAAAATAAATACTGTTGCAATTTTCAAGTGTTTCCAAGTAATTCTGTGCAGGAGGAACAGTGTCATTTAAATTGGCCAACAGGAAATGCCTTGCTGAAGATAGGTCATCCCTAAGGCCTCTGGCTTCTATTTTCTATTGTTTATGTGAGGCTGAGTAGCAGCACATACAGTTCAAATTTTAGCAAAGCCACTCATACATCTGTCAGTAGCATTGATTCTCGTTCACCTCTACAGGCCCCTCTCCCTCACATAGACATGTGAACGTGAACCACAGGTCGTAGTTTTCATAGTCCCTCACAAACATTTGATGTAAGTGGCATTTCAAACCTTGAAGTGTACAACATTGTTCCAAAACTTTAATTTTTATATTTGATGCCACCCTGCACACTGTTAACCCTCTTAAATGCCTCTATAATCTCTTCTTCCATCTACACCTTAAAGGGATTGTTCACCCAAAAATGAAAATTCTGTCATTTACTCACCCTCAAGTAGTTCCAACCCTGTATGAATGTCTTTGTTCTGCCGAACACAAAGGAAGATATTTTGAAGAAAGTTTGTAACAGGCTGTTTTGGGGCACCATTGGCTCCCATAGGGGGAAAAAATACTATGGAAGTCAATGGTGCCCCAGAACTGCTCTCTTTCCCACATTATTCAGAATATCTTCCTTTGTGTTCAGCAGAACAAAGACATTCATATAGGGTTGGCACTGCTTGAGGGTGAGTAAATGATGACAGAACTTTCAATTTTGGGTGAACTATCCCTTTAAATGTTTAACCCTCTCCAGCTCACAGAAGAAGCATAGTGACTTCTGGATCTAACTAAACTTTTGTTGGCTGATCTGCTTCAAATCCCTCCATACTACAGGGTTCCCACAGTAAGGGCAAACCTGGGGAATTTCCAGGGCTGAAAATCTTTAAACTTACCTTTTGAATATATGAAATATCTTTTTCCCCATACAATAAAAAGTCAATGGGCTCAAATATTGTGTTTTGGCCCATATGAAAAAAAACATGTTACAACATATTTTATGTTCAGCTGAAGAAAATAAGTTAAACGGGTTTGGAACTGCTTGAGGGCAAGTAAATGATTTTCAATGTTTGGGTGAACTTTTCTAGGGAAATTAATGTGTCAAAAGGTGTGGGAATCCTGATATCAAAGGCAACCTCTAAAAGCCTATCTCTGATTCCTTTGTCAGCTGCTCGTGTTCAGACTTGCTGGCTTTCTGTGCATAGTGTGTGATGAAATGCTCTGGAAGATGAGGTTATAATCTGGGGCTATAATCTACTTTACCAGTACCATTTACATCTATTCAAAATGCCCTTTCTATTGAATTCACTTCACTGTAGCAGCTCATAAATGTGTGAATTCAATGCTAATGTAGGTATAGTCACAATAGGATGTTCTTTTTTGGGTTGAAATGAAATAGTTGTTATTCACCTCAGACTCTTTGAATTTTCCACCATCCATTGCTCGAAGATGGTTTTCTGAGTATGGCTGCCAATGTTTGGTCCACAGGGACGAGGACCCAGACATCCTATTGGAGTCTATTTATAAAGAGGGTTTGTGTAGTGACAAAATGCTATATGCCAGTAAGTACTCTATGTTCCACATTCAGTTTTTATTATTTTATTTTATTCCCCCGCCTTCAGGCTAATCAAGAGCTAATGTGCCAATACATGTACTGTGGGTTACCCAAGTCTGCAAAACCGTAAAACATTTTTCCGTGTTGCTGCAAATCCAATTTTAGCTCCATATCTCTTTCTTCTTTCCCTCTGGGCCCAAGTCGTTTATGAGCTTTACAGCCTGATCTCTCTGTGACATCTTTTCATGCCTTGTGTTCCTCATCCACCGGACAGAGTCTATCTAAAGCATCACGCTCACCACCGAAGCATTTCGCATTCCTGTGGTGGCATCTCCCTGGGGAGTGGGGACTCCTCATACCTTTTGGTGATTCATTTGGATCACAAGTTTTCATGCCTAAAGAAAATCTCCCATAATACTCAGTCACTGGTGTCATACTCTGTTGCAAATATGTGCTGAGGTCAAGTCTGAATCGTGCTTTGGCTGGAATGAGTCATTACCCCAGGAAATCCTGCATCGGTGTCCATCAAAGTTTAAATGCATTTGTTCAACCACACATGAAGCACTAACAATAGTGTTACTAATAATAACAATGGTGAGCGTTAAACTTCCCGATGAAGACCGTTCAATGTCGTAATATTTTGAATGAGACCATATTTTTATTTTATTCAGCCGAACCGCTCTGAACTAAAATATTTACTTGAAGTCCCTCCTGAGATTTTTATTTATAATTTAAGAACGTTTTTGCATTTTCACAATTCTCTGGTTTTGGTTAATGTTCACATGACATGCAGGTGAACACATACAATATTAATATTTTTTTTAATCCATTGTTTAATTTGTTTCATTTTATTTATAATTTATTCATGATATTACAGGACACCAAAATTGTGTCGTGGACCAGCAATTTACCATACCATCTTATCTTCTGTTCTTACACAGTCTTAATACAAATAATATTTCAGATAAATTTGTAATCTGAAATATTATTTGTATTATGACTGTGAGGTAAGATGTCTACACCTCTCCTTATACCGGAACAATTTGGGTCTGCAGAAAGGGGGTAAAGGCAGTGGATAAGTATCATACACAAGCCTAATGACCTGCTAGCCTGGTAATACCAAACCTTCGTAGGCAGAGTCTGGAAGGGCATATTTGACAAGCGTTTACTTTCTCGTCGGGGGCGCTTGTCTGAAGTTTAAAATCATTGGTGTTACCCGAAAGCCAATCACATAACATTTGGTTATGACGTATGTTATGCATCGGCTCAGCCGCCTCGAACTGAGCTGATGTCGAAATAAGTTAACTTGTTGTAGTTAATAACCAAACCTGTGTATGCAAACTCACCATTTGTATGCGACGTGTGCCTCGTCACCGACAATGGCGACGAGGTTGTCTTGGTATAGGGTTGATGCCAACATAGCTCGCCATTTTGGATTGAGAATCCAGGATTCAGGGCTACCAAAAATAAGGCTGAAATTCCCCTCCATGATTTCTCAATCATTGTACACGCCAAGCTGTGCAGCACACAGACCGAGTTTTGCTGCCTCCTTAATCTGATTGTCCATGAAGGCAACCAAGGGGGACACAGTCACAATTATCGCCTTGCCAGACTTTGGTCTCCCCAGTTTCTCGCTGACGACCGGTAACAGTTGATAAATTAAACTTTTCCCAAAACCTGTCAGGAGTAGGGCCACAACATCAACTCCATTCAAAATGTGAACCAAACACTCTTCTTGTTCGGGCTTCAGTTGGCAAAGGCCAGAATATTCTCCACAACAGAGTGAATACCATCCCATGTCTCCATGTCCGCTGTCGTTTTAGATTTCCCTAACCTAAACTACAATCTTAAATTCGGCGCTTGGCGTCTACGTCACGGCTCTCAGCCCGCCCTCTGTTTGTTGGTTGGACGGCTGGTGTGGAGCCGGAGATAATCTGGGAGCTGGTTTGCTATATCAGACTGAGTACAGAAGCGAACTGAAATCGAGTGGAAGTACAAAGTCTGACGTAGTCAGGCTAATGACCTGCCGGTAAAGCCTAAATAAAAAAAACTAATGCTATATTTTGTTTTTTTTAGAAGAAAAGCCTACAAACATGGAGCCTTTAAGCAAATTACATAAAACTGAAAACCAATGTTTTTGTTTAAGCTCATCTTCAATCAATATAAAGATATTTGTATTTTTCTTTCCCCCCTTGCTTTGTGTAAGATGCCAGGCACACTTGGCTGATGTTACTATTAAAGAAATGGGGTCAGCCCTTATTACCAAATTATTGTTATGGCAACAGTGACAGAATTATTTCAAGCTGTGGTACACTTGGCTCAACATTAGCAGCTGCCCTTTGACCAAATAAGTTCTGTAAATGTTTTTTTTTATTATTAACAGAACATAAGCCATGTGTGGTGGTGTTCTTTTCTTTTTTTTTAAGGACGAGAATATTATGGACACAGAAATGTTTAGTCCCCAGTCTAAGTTAGTAGTTATTTTTATGATGTGACCTTTGATTGTGTGTTTTTAGGTCTACTCACACCTGGCATCAGTTTGAAGTCATTAGGTGTTAGCGTCTCATCCATTGGTTTTAGGGCATGCATGTCATTATTTTACAGAACAGAGGCCAAGACCCCTACTGCAATAAGTGAGGCTTGAAGTTAAAGAAGGCTGTGAGTGATAAAAATAAGTTTGTGATCTTAAGTGGACGCAGAGACCCAACAACAGCACAAATCTCAAGCTGGTAGGCAAAGATATCAGTGCACAAATGACTTTTAGAGCACTCACTTAGCTTAAGCTTAACACATGATGTTGATAATGTGACGAAGGAATCAGCAAGAGGCGATCATTTTACATGCTGTTCACATTTAATCGTAGTAAACCTTTCCAATGTGCAGTTTAAGGTTTAAGTTAAATCCTATGACTTTAGGTTGTCCTGTAACAAATGTCTCTCATTGGGCTAAGCATAATTTCCTTTTGGGGTGGTGTTTTTTTTTTTTTTTTTTGGTTATCATGGCCTCATTTACTGTTGATGATGTCTTGAACATGGTCTTCTGGATTCTGGGAATCATTTCGATTACTCTTTTTGGCAACTTGCTCTGGGCGTGCTTTCTATTGATGCAGATCAGAAAAGAGTGTTTTTCTAGTTTGCCCTTATAAGGCTGTGCAGGATCTGTCTTTAGATGTACTGTCTGCAATCAGGTAACCGAAAGCATAATCTAAACTGTTTTAAATGTCTAACATATAAACTTTTGTTGTTGCACTGCTGAAAAGGACACTTATCCAGTATTCACAGGCATTACACTGTCCTCAGGGACTGTCCCGTGTCCATATGGGCATGGAGCAGGAGTTTTTGTTAACTGCAGTCAGAATGGCATGTGTGAACATGACAAACAGAGCATTTCTGTATAGCCATTGTTTTGACCTGCAGTGCTAACCATTTCCTCCTCTAGGGTGGAAGCTTTTTCAGACGTTAAGCATTAGTTTACAGTCCCATTCATGTTAAAACATAACATTTAATAATACAAAGAGTCTGTAGCAGTGTTGTGTCTTTCTTGCTTTAAAGCAATGTGCTATTTTGTTGCCTACATCACTATCTATTCTTAATTTCGTATGGAATAGAGCGGTATAAGGAACTCACAGCATATCCGCTTTCAGAGGAACAGGCCCTGAGAAATAGGGGTTAACTGAGGTAGAAGTTTATTTCCATAGTCTTGCCAGGCTGCCACTGAGAATAACACTGTGTTTGGCAAGAAATGCTGTGGTTGGCTTCATTCAAATGTCAGGTCAGCAGTAACCTGTAGAGAACATTTGTTATGCTATTTTCAAATTTTGAGGTTCGTCTGTGTTCATGCTCTAACAAATTAACAAGTTCTCAGCCTGATTTAAAAAGATAATTGATAATGCAAAACTTATGAACTATATAGCTATTGAAATCAGTCTGTTATGCTCAACACAAAGCTATTGATACTTATTTAAAAAATGTTATTATAGAACCTGTGATTGTTAATCAGTTTATGGCATTGTCTTTGTAATTGTCTGATCCAGCTGATCTAAATTATTAGTACTCTGTGTTTTCAGACGTTGTGTTCAGAGTGCTGTCTGTTACTCTTCCCTTGTGTCACTCTTCCCACATTTCCTGTCCATTATGGCTTCCTGTGCTGGAGTCCTCTTACAATGGGCTTGACTTGAAGCGCCCTTTGTCACTACTGCAGGACTGCAGCCTGACTAATAAAACATATCTTCCCATGGTGCTGATCTCATAGCTTTTACACATGCTCTTTCGACAGGCTGACAATTGCTTAAATCAGATGTTATCACTAACACGGTTAGTACTCTGATATGTTGTGCAGTATGGGTATCACTGTTTATCCTAATGCTTCAATTTAAACCGTTCTTGAACTGATTCTGTGGTGTGAAGATCAGTTACACCTAATCACTTATTTTTGTCAAACCTTAGATGCATAGCAAGTATCTTGTCTTGAGTTGGAGCAGTGAATGCAGAAACGGAGGCAGAGGCCATTTAGTGAATAATCTCATTCAGTGTGATATGAAGAATGTGCCAAGTCACAGTTTCTCTCAAGGATTCTGTGTCCTCTGTCATATTTGGTTTTGTCACTCGCTTACCTTCAGATGAACCTAGAGCAAATCCTTTCCTTCAAAGAAGGTTTGAACCAATACTGTATAAATTATTTGACCATGCCATAACCATGTTTTCTTTCTGTGGACAGTAATCTAATAATGACATTTTAATTGTTAAATTATTAAATATTTTTAATAATGACTTTGTTTTTCTTGAGTGAGAATCAATGTGCAGTCAGTTGTCTAAAATGCAAGAAGTCTCTGTGTTTTGTGTAGAGATCGGCCGATATATCGGTTTACCAATATTTTTCCCGATATTTAAGCATTTTACCATAATCGGTTATGGGTTTAAAAATATATATATATTTTGGTCACATACACAATTATACAGAGTATAACTAGCAGTGAAATGTGTTCTCTGTATTTGACCCATCCAAGTGCACACACACACACACACACACACACACACCTGGAGCAGTGTTCACTCAGGAGAAGCTCCAGCACGACCACCGCATGTAACTTTATACAAGATTCACTTGTTTGAAACACGCTGAATTATATTAACATTTACTATAGAACCATTATTTCACCAATAAACATCTAAATAAATACATCTCTATCGAAATGAATTATTTATTATCTCCGCAAGCGATCGCAGTTTGAGTATAGTTCTGTGTAAATAGATAAACCACGCTGTCAGCAGTTTTCATAATCTAGAATGACAAAAACATTTGAATAATTCTGATAAAACATACCAGTTAAGAAATGCAATAAAATACGATGTTTTGTTTGTTATAGCTTATTTAAATATTCCAGAGAATATTATTAACTGTATTAACATTATCCAGTGAATTATTATTCTTCACTCTTTAGTCTAGTAAACAGCTTATAAACCTAAAACTGTAGTTTAAAATGAAGTATATGACTTCTGTCCTTTTACTTTCTCCATTTGAAAACATTAGATATTATTTTGCTTATTGTTAATATCAGTGTTGCTTATGATGCTTTTTATAAATAAAATGTTTTTATTGTTGTAATTTTAAGATTACATTTTACATGAAAATTTACATTTTCAACAGTTTGTTGTTGTTAAGATGACAAAGGAGGAAAAACCAAAGCGAAGAATGGACTTACTTCACTCTGTTATTTATTTACTTTATAACAGTAAATAAATATTGGTTCTGCATATCGGTTATCGGGTACATAAACGTACAAATAATCTGTATCGGTTATAAAAAATCAATATCGGTCGATCACTAGTTTTGGGTCTTCTGCTCTTCTCATAGTTCTGCTTTATGACGTGATTTAACAGTAGCTATTGTTGTATGACTGGGCTTGACCGGTTACAATATATTATGTTAGGAAAAGCAACAATAGCAAAACTGTCTAACCTAACATATGTCAATCATTTTTGTGCTTTGCATTACTAAGTATATAGGATATTAAGTGCACATGACTGCTTGTGTAACAAGTGAGTTTGGATAAAGCTCTCAGTTCACTTTAATGTGTTAGTTTGTTTGTTCTAGTTTCTGTAGGTTTACCCCTCACATAAGCGAATCAGAGGAACTCACAGATCCTTTGGTGGTTACATGTTTGTCTGATATCCTACTTTTCGAATATACCTGTTTTGTTTTCTATTTCATGTTCATAATCTTTTGCCCACATGCCTTCACTTCTTTTCTTTGCTTCATTCTTCTCTAATGAACACAACTGTGGGTATGTAGGAGAACGGTCAGCCACAGTGATGTACAGTTTAGACTGAAAAAACTGGTTTATGGTACCACATTTGCTGACTGTAAAAATTTTGGCAGATCTATTAGCCTGTTTAATAAGAGGTTGAATATAATTTATTGAAAGGTTATATTCTTGCATGCAAAGAATGTGCTAAAGGGATACTCCACCCCAAAATGAAAATGTTGTAATTTTTCACTTACCCCCACCATGTTACGTAAAATGCGTACACTCTTCTGTATCAGCCGGACCACAAGGGTGTGCTGTTTGTTTTCAAATCAGCGTAAATCGACGAAGAAGACTCATCCCTGTGTCGAGGCTGATAGTACGCATTTTGCGTCCAGAGAAGAATCTCCAAAATGGTGCTACGCTGATGCAGAGGAGACGTTATGGTGCCTAGTTGTTGAATAAAGTCGTTATTTTTGTTTTATTTCTGTACAAAATGTATTCTCGTCGCTTCAGAAGTCCAATTGAACCACTGATGGCAGAGGGAGTATTCTGACGATGCTTTTCATACTTTTCTGGACCTTGATGGTATAATTTACTTGGCAGTCAATGGGACAGTCACAAGCCTCCCGGTTTTTATCCAAAATATCTTAAATTGTGTTCCGAAGACTAACTAAGCTTTTACGGGTTTCGGAACGACATGGGGATAAGTGATTAATGACACAATTTTCATTTTGGGGTGGAGTATCCCTTAAGTATATATTTTTCTATGTGAGATGTTGAGGGAATTGTTTTAAATGTGTGTGCCACACTCTCTCCATGAAACCACTTCCTTCTCTCTCTCGCTGTGTGTCTGTCTGTGGCATATGACATCCAGGCTGCTTGTTGTGACATCCTTCCTAGCAGCAGCAAAACAACATTTCCACGTGTCCGTCATGAATGCCATTTGTGAATTTACAGTTTGTGTGAGCAATTGTGTGTTTGGCCATCATCTTTAATGTCTGTATTCCTTTGACATAGGGCTGGGCGATTAAATCGATTTCATCGATTAACTCGAATCGTAGGGTTCCGATACTAGTATCGGAAATTCCTCAGATACCACAAAAAATTCTGGCATCGGCGACTACTTGAACCCACGTTCCGATACCATGTTCTTGTTATGCCCACTAGCTTTGCTACATGCTGCAAATCGGAAATCAACTCGCTGATCAGAATGCAAACACAGAAAGTTGTGCTGTGTTGCCACAAGAAACCACTATTTAGAGCAGTGAAGAAGAAATACAAACGTGCTGTCGCATTTCCAGTAAATCATTCGCATATGCAACTAAATCTTGCCCCTGGGCAACTAAATGAGGTCTAATATTGGCCACTGGCTAATAAGTGCTCAGATTTTACTCACCAGTGTGTGAGTTGGAGGCTGTGTATAGGTTTAGCACAGATATATTTTCATCAACTCTGACTGCATCAGAGTTTTCACTCTCCGTCAAACGATCTGTGCTATTTTTAAGTTAATCTGAAATGATGCGCAGCGCACCTCTATTTGATGTACCAGTATAACATTATATCAGTTATATTATATTAACAGTATATCATTGTAATAAATATCACTTATGACCGCAATTTATATTTTGTTTTCTTTTTACATTAAACACATCAAATATTACATATGTATGTAATGTCTATTTCCACTACGGGTTTAGGTCAATTTAAATTGTAAATCGGATTGTTTGTGAGAATTTTTTTTAAGGCCATATTACCCAGCCCTACTTTGACACTGAACTTTGTGTGTGTATGTGTCCGTGTATGTAACATTATCAGTAGCAAGCAGCTGTCTGTGGTGGACCACATCATTCTCCATGCTGTCATGGACTTTACCACTGAGCTCAGATGCCTAGCTGAACGAACACACACACACACACACACACACATTCACTCTCTCTTGTCTGTATGTACCCCTTTATTTGGCAATCTCTATATTTCACTTTCTCTTTCGCGTATGTGAATGCACACACACACACGGATAGTAACTACAACAGAACACATCATAGTGACAGACTTTTGGTCATTTCGTTGTCAAAACAGATCACCAAAACAAAACATTATTAGAAACCTGTGTATTTGCTAAAAGCCAGAAGCTTCTCATTTGACGTGCTTCGAGACATAACATCAAGGGGTCCAGTGGCCAGTGATGTTCTATTCTTGTGGGACATTAACTTGGGCACATAATGTACAAATATTCACTGTTCATGACCAGTCTGGTTTTGTGAACCAAGATGATCTCAGCGTTCTTTTGGAATCACTATTCATGCCAGATATTTTGGGATATACATCTGTCCAGTTGAGAGCTTTAAAAATGTATTAATGCATATTAATATTAACATATGAATTTAACACACATTAGAGCTTTGATACCTTTATGTGTGCAAGACACTCTTTGCTGAGTCTTGGACCTTTTGAACCAGCAGGTTCAAAGTTGAGCTGCATTGCAAACACTTGTTTGTAAATAATGCTATTCCCAGGCATTGAAGAATAACGGTTTATTAAGCATCAAAATATAAGAGAGGCTGTTTGTAGCAAACACTGCGTAAGTGCATCAGCTTGTATTAGCTATTTGAGGAAGATTGTGTCTGCCGTGCCAGTTTCTGTCAGTTCTCACAGTAGGCCCAGGTTAACCAGCTGGACTGGCGTGTGTGTGTGTGAGAGCTTTAATGTCGTCATTTACACCACTGTAGTGATGGATGTACTTCTTCCTTTCTTTCTCTGTTATTTATAATGTATAGAACCAGTCAGAATTTAGATACAAACATGTTTCTCATGATGTTAAATGCCTTATATAAATGGTTCTTTATTATTAACTGCTTGAATTGGCATTTGTAGACCTAAATTGTGCCTGTGAAATGTCTTTACAAAAAGGTATTTTTTTTTTAAAGGATTAGTTGGGCCACATATGAAGGAAATGAAGGATTTCTCTTGAAGTCGGTTGAGAGAATGTGTAGGCACAGCTTCTTTTTTTTAAATAAAACGATAGAAATAAATAAAATCTGAAATGTATTATATCTAAAGTTTGATTTTCTTAGTATTCCCATGCTTCCATTTGTGCTTTTCACAGGTTTGATAAATATGTAGTTGCTCTAAGATGTGGAAAATGGTAAAGAATGAGTTGTTGTGTCTTGACTGGTGCAGTACAACAATTTTAAATGCTTATCGAGAAAGTGAAACTGTGCTTTAAAGGCGTGCTAAATGGTTTTACTTGATTGTATCATGACTAACCTGTCACTCAAGTGCTGAACACGTGAAAGGCATTTATGACATGAATGACTGTTTACAGGTAGTCCATGACACGCTCTCATTTCCTCTGATTCTGAATAACCCAGTTAGAGAATTCCTAAGATCTGATGCTTTGTTTTGATCAATGCAAATAGTTTGCTTCTGTTTACCACCACACAAATTGTACTTGTAGGATCTAGCTAGTTAAATGTGTTACACTGAATCAGATACTGTGCCTTAGTCATACAGTGACGTTCAATCTTTATGTCAGTAGGTATATTGATAAGGTGTGTTTAAGTGCTCTTTGTGAATGTGTCACTGCAATAATACAAATCTTTGCCTCCTAGATACAAGTACTGATGCCCCTGTCAGTTGACTGATAAATAACCAGTTTCCACCCCATTTCTCCCTTTTATAGAGAAGTTGTATAATTCCCATGGTCCTGAGCTTCGGCGGTCCTTGTTTTCATTAAAGCAACTCTTTCAGGTAAGATCATGAAAAACACACGCAGCAGGTTTTTAAGAGAGAAAAGGCAATTTGTGAGTGAGTTGGATAAGGACGATGAGATGTTACAGATAGTGAGAGTCAGAACAGACTGAACTGAAGGAGTGACACACTTGATCTCTTCCACATTTACTGTTATTACATTGGATTCTACATTTAGTCTAAATTGTGAGGAAAATTAAATCTAGTGGAAGTGTCTCATAACAGGACAGCACTACTGATACAATCCACATTTATACTAATGGAGCACGCATATACCATATACACCCATATCAATCCTGACCCCAAACGTCTTGAAATGTAGTTCATAACACCGTAGGCAGTTGTACACAGAAGCAGATAATGCTATTCCCAGGCATTGAAGAATAACCATTTATTAAGCAGCAAAATACAAGAGAGGCTGTTTGTAGCACACATTGCGTAAGTGCATCAGCTTGTATTAGCTATTTGAGGAAGATTATGTGTCTGCCGTGCCAGTTTCTTTCAAGCAGATCTGGGTTCTGTTTTATTTTGAACAGGATGATAAGGACTTGGTTCCAGAGTTTGTCATCTCCGAGGGTCTGACGTGTTTCATTAAAGTGGGTGCTGAAGCAGATCACAACTACCAGAACTACATTCTCAGAGGTTTGTACTCAACATCACGTCTTTACTGAAACATATGCAGAACTACTACAAAATACTTCATGCATGCCTCCATTAAAAAAATAACATTGTTAGCAGGGTTATTGATGGTTCTTTCACTAATCATCATGACTTGATGTCTGTATATCTATCAGACTTTCTAAAAGCAGTCTAATATGATGCATTTATTACATTTACATTTATGCATTTAGCAGACGCTTTTATCCAAAGCGACTTACAGTACATTCAGGCTATACATTTGTTGTCAGTATGTGTGTTCCCTGGGAATTGAACCCACAACCTTTTGCGCTGCTAACGCAATGCCCTACCGCTGAGCCACAGGAACATTATTATCCATGTACACCACACATCTTGCATGCAGAGTTCAAATAGCACAAAGGATTTTGCACATTTTTAGCTAAGTAGGCCATCTGTAACAGGAAGTTTATACTGGTTGGAATTAGACCAGCAAACAGGAAAGCTTTAGGACAAATCACTAGATCCTTAAGGACATGCACTGCACAGTAAACTCTGCTGTCCTGTTCCCAGCTCTCAGTCAGATCATGCTGTTTGTGGATGGAATGAATGGTGTTGTGAACCACAAAGAGACCGTACAGTGGCTGTACACCCTGACTGGCAGCCTGGTGAGTGACCGCAACACACCCCATCCCCATTAAACACTGACAATATAGTATTAGTTACGTTAAGATCATGTTTCATCAGTGGTTGTGTCTTATTGCACCTTGACATTTTAATACCACAACATACCGGCTTATTAAGAGTCAATAGATTAATGTTCAAAAGTTGATTGTATGTGATAACCATTTGGTTCCTGATGACTGGATTATATTTACTGTACATTAACTCATTGAGCAAATGCTTTTCTGCTAAATTATCCAAAGCAACAAATACATTTCTATAGCGCATACAGAACAGCATAGTGTTAAACACATTGAAGTCGCTTTGGATTAAAGTGGCTGCCAAATGTGTAAATGGAAAAAGAAAGAAAAGAAATGCAGTTCAGCAAAACAGTCAGTTCATCCTAAAGCAAAATAAAATCTGAAAAAAATATGAGGTTGGCCAGAAACATGCAAGCTAGTGCAGAGATGTTGGTGTGAATCCGGACCAAATTCAAGTAATTTAATCTTTAAGACTTTCTCGCAGATTCACTTCTAATTATTAAAGTGAAATATAATTTTTGTGGGAGAATAGTTTGCCAAATCTACCACAGAAATATTTATTACTAGTTACTTTATATTAAAGTGTCCATAATAAACTGGCTGGTGCTATTGTGCAACCATTTCAAGTTTGAGCCATTGTTCTGTTGAGTTTGCATCTTCACAAGTTTAAAATATGTATGTATAGTTTAGGAAGTTTCTTAATGGAAAGTTAGTGTGAATCTGTTGACATGAGATTTGTACACTTTTTACTGTAATGGATTCAGTCATCTTGAGAATCAGTTTGAGGTCATATCCTTCAGCATCGAAGAGGAAGTGAAAATGACAGAGTAATCAAGTATGAGAAATAAAACCTGATCTAGACTTTGTGCAACAAACACAAAATACTAGAGGTAAATTATTGTATTAATGTTGCAGATGCATATTTATTTTGTCGTCACACACTATTATGTGCAGTACTCGATTGCATTAAAAACATTATAACTCGCCATCAATGAGGTTTGATACTGCCATCTTCTGTTAGAAGACTGTAAATGCTGCCTCTTTATAGCCTATTTTTCTCTTTCTCTTCAGTCTCGGCTGGTTGTGAAGACCGCTCTGAAGTTGCTGATAGTGTTTGTGGAATACACCGAGTCCAACAGTCCACTGCTTATTCAAGCTGTTAGCATTGTGGATGGCAAGAGAGGTTAAACACGTTTAAACAGTCTCTCATGTGCCATTCATTCCTTTTTCTGTCATTTTCCTCACAGCAACTTTTAGAAACAGTACATTTTTAGAGAGAGAGCTTTAGGTGTATGTTATCTTTTTCAGGTGTAAAGCCTTGGACGTATCTAACAGAGATCCTGTCAGAGAAGAATGGATCAGACACAGAGCTGCTCAGCTACACTATGACCCTCATCAACAAGGTAAACAACCGATTACACACCCAAATCTACAACCGTGATGAATGTCTTTGATGGGTATTTATCCCTCTGCCTCCCAGACTCTGTCTGCGCTTCCCGATCAGGACTCATTTTATGATATGACAGACTGTTTGGAGCAGCTAGGAATGGAAGGCATCGTCCAGAAACACATGACTAGCTGCGGCACCGAGGGTGACCTTAAACAACAGTTCATCATTTATGAGGTAATCTCTCAGTATACCTCAAACACTCCATGTCTCAGACATATAGACCGTATTATTATTATTTTAATTTTAATAAAGAAATGAATACTGTTATTCAGCAAGGACACATTAAAGCTGCAGTCCATTAATTTTGGCACTCTAGCGGTTAATAAACAGAACTGCGTGCGTCTACTTCTCTCTATGTCTATGACAAGTCACGCTGGTACTGGGTGACTCCGCAGCGGTTCCTACCAGAACCGGTATAAAATAATCCAAACATAAAAACGTATTATAGGTAAACCTGCGTAGTGATTCAGGACAAACCAAATGCGCAGCTTGGAAAATTGATTCATGATGAACATGTATATGATGTACTTTTGATTTTGTACATTTTAAACACAAAATGTTACAGACTGCAGCTTTAAATTGATCAAAATGACAGTAAAAACATTTATAATGTTAGATAAGATTTCTATTTTAAATAAAGGCCATTCTTTTGAATTTTCTGTTAACCAAAGAGTCCTGAAAAAAACTATCATGGAGTACAACTGTTTTCAACATTGATTAATAATAATAACAAATGTCTCTTGAACACCAAAACAGCATATGTGAATGATTTCTGAAGAATCATGTGACTGCTAAAAATTCCGCTTCAGGAATAAATTACATTAATTATACTAGAAAATGGTTATTTTAATTTGTAATAATATTACACAATTGTCTGTACTGTATTTGTAATAAAAGCAGCTTTGGAGAGCATAAGATATAATTTTTTCAAAGTCTTAATTAAAAGTTCTGACTCCAACCTGTGGTAGTGTAACTGTGTTTTGTATATTATGTAGAATGCCCTCAAGAATGAAGATGATGAGATCGATGAAGGGGCATCAAATGTCCGTAAAGACCGAAGGAAACTGACACCCAGCGAGCAGGAGGGCAGGAGGAGCCGGCGGTCATCTTCTCACAATCTTACAGATAGTTCCTTTCGACCAGCTTCCCCAACTGTATCAGTCTCGTCTAACAGCCCTACCCCAGGTATCTTCAATGCAGTCTCTCTCCGTCCCTGTTCATGTACCTTGTGCTGTCCTCTGAAGGGCCTGTCTCACACATCCAGTGTCTGCACATTGTCATTTCAGACCTAATGTTAAAAGACTATAGCATTCACACTTCATCTGCACCGTTTGTGTTTCAGAGGCGATGCGAACAGCCTCCCCTCAGCTTTCCGATTCCTCTTCTTCTCCTGTTCCTGGCAGTCCTGTGCTGACCAGTCCCTCCTCTGTGACCCCTGGCTCCCCCACTCCTCCTCTCACTCCCGTGACTTATGGAGCAGAGTCTACAGCTACAGCTGAGCAGGAACAAAACTTGTGAGTTTTAACAGTGTTGTGTATTTATGCATTCTTACACATTCATAATCAGATCATATACTTGGAATATGTTTTGTATTACTAAGATTTTTATAATCTTAACAGTAAGGATACATTTGAAGGACTTTCATACAGCAATGCGATGTTTTTCCCCAAATGTTTTGGTTTAGCACTTCAACTTAGTTGACAAAGCAACATTTCTATTTATTATTTAAATTATTTATTTAAAATGAATGAAAATTACACCGACACCAGTATAGCTTTTATCATAATAATGTTTTCAATTGTATTATTTATTCGTTTAAAATTAATGAACATGACACGGACACCAGTATGGATTTTATTATGTATTTTAAATTAATTAATTAAATCTCTCTCTCTATCTATCTCTCTATCTATATAAAATTAGGTGTTTATTTTATTTTTTACCGGACCAAACATTCCTTCCAGATTTTTTTGTATTTTGTCCTCTGTGGATGAGGGTATGACAAAGACACAGTCCTGCATCCTGATGCGGTCTTCTTTATTTAAGACACGCACATATTTTTCACACACTGTTATCATCAGTGCTGTCTTTTAATGTAATGTGTGTCATGTTTTAAATACTATATCATTAGCACCTTCCTACTTGACCTACTGTGTCCAGTCTAACTGTGAATCTGCTGTAGGTTGCACGGTCGATATCAGAGTCTTTACACATGACCAAGATAGTCAGTGATTGATACATGCAACATTAATGGTAAAAGTGATGAGGATTTATTTTCCAGTCTGTGTAGGTGAAGTCCTACTTTGATTCATGTAGTTAATGCTTATTTTATTTACAATGCTCTGGGTGTCTTATGTAATTACCACTTGGCACCCAAGATGCACCACAAAATGATCTACCATTCTCATTTTTCATAAACTATTTATAAAAACATAATTGTGGGTTGAAAATATAGGCTACTATTTTGTTATGTTGATAACGCAGATCTGTATCACACGTGAGTAAACCGCATTACATTCTAGTTGCATGTTTGCATATAAGCTTGTGAATTTAATTTTAAGTTTTCGGTTTGTCAGGTGTTTCTGTTTTTGTAGATGGGGAATGTGAGAAGTTTTGTTTGGCTGCTTCTCCCAGTTTGCCCAAGTCACAATGTGCTATTTCAAGTGTTGCCTTTGGCCAAAGTGAAATGTCTTATTGAGTCAACAGTCACTGCACATATATGTGGAAAGTGAATGTTTTATTTGGGAAGCTTTCCTCTGCGTAGAGCTACTGGAATGTTTTCTAGGGTTGGACAGGATGTTTTTGGTCTTAAAAGTCCAGAGCTGGGCACAATTGTGATCAGCCTATCAGCTCTCTAGATCTGAGTTTGTGTTTTCCTCTAAATGTTTTGCCAGTTTTATGTGATGTCACAAAGGAGCATGACCAGTCACAAGCACAGGCATTAAATCCAATAATACAGCAGTTTAACTTTATTTTTTATAAGATATGACCACTTTAACTGCATATACCTAGTTTTTATGCATAGTAGTACATAATTAGTATAATTTATATTTATAAATATATAGAATACATAAAGCTAGCATTATTTCTAAAACATTCATGTCACAGAAATGATCTTTTAGGAGAAGTGTTTGTAATATTTGGTCAACACTGGTGACCATTCACTTTGTGTATCCTTAATTATAACAATTTCTATTCATATGCCGTTTTTCTCCTCTTCTAATTCAGTGCTGCATATGTTCTCAGTGGCTCTGGGTGGTTGGGACTGTTTTTCTGATTCTTGCTGATGTTTTGGTCTCATCAACATATTAACCCACTGTTTGTCCATGTAACCACCATCACTGTTCCTCCTCTTTCTCTCTACTTCTGTTTCTTCCCTCCCACAATTCCTTGGTCATTCACTAGGGGGCGCTCTTTTGTGAGTCAGTACATAGCTCACATGGGGATTTCTAGACGGAGGTTAAAAAAGGAGAGGTCTATATCAGAAGAAACCTCAAGATTATCCAGCAGGTCTGTATCACATTTACACCACTTTCTGCTTTCGAGCCTGGTACTACTTGTTTGGTGTTTGTTGAACTTGTCCTGGCTACTGATCTGAGGCCAGTTTAGAGCTCATATTATATTCAAAGTAATCTGGATTTTGGATTGAGGATGTAGATCAGCAAGCCAGAGTAACTTCAACATGAAATTCATCTCATTTCAAACTTTTCTGAACTAACAAGAATTACAAGATATAACACTCATGCACATGTATTAGTTTTTTTAATATCTGACACAGGGCCGCTGCTGGTCAAACAGGTGCCCTAAGCAGGATTGTATTGTTGTGCCCCCCTTCCTCAAATATTATGGAAGTAAAATAAAAACCAACTACTATAAGAGTCAAAATAGAACTTTTATCAAATATAAAAGTAAATAAATATATAAATTGTATTGTTTACTAATTACAATTGTATCTTTAGATGGTTACCTTTGGCTATTGTTTAATACAGTTGTCTTTTATTAATACAGTTGGTTTCATAGTCTCAAGCAAAAGTGTATGTACATAAATTGTTTATTTTGTATTACATTATGTATTTTAAGTGTTGTTCAATGAAACCATATAACTATTAATTAACCAATCATTTGTTCATTGTTTTTCTGTAAATTGTACATTTTCTGTAAATTCCGTAAAACAATGATTGCCTCGTTGTTTTTATATAATGCATTTTAAGTCATTTGAAAGGCTACTGTTGGCGTAGGTCTGTTTTTATAACCACAAAAAAAAATCTTAATACTACTTTGTAAATTATTGTTTGAAGTAACAAAATCATGGTAAATTTGTGGTTACCATGGCTACAAGAACCATAATTTTTGGTTTTATTCATTTTAAAACCGGGGCTAATTTTCATAAGGGAACATGGAAACTCAGAGAATATTAGATGCATTTTTGACATTATTACCGACATTTAAAACATGTTATTAACGTCAAAATCCAAAATAGTTTATTATGAATGTGCCTGAAAGTGATGCACAAGCTTCGTTTTCACTTTAGTTTTTCTTTTTTCTCGGCGCCGGATTGCTGATGTCTTCTCACGGAAAGTTTTCCATTTGATAATTTCGGTTCAGCCGCAAACATGAGGAGCGAGCGCAGATGCGGGGAAGGTGTCAGGTGTTCATTTGTTTTAGTTTTTTTTGAGCAACTGGGATCGTGCCCTATGCAAGCTGCGTACTCTGCATATAGGGAGCGTTGACAAGGAGCATCACACATATAAAACCAATGGCCACATAAAACAAGACTACAGAAACTGAATATAAATCTTACATAATAGCACTCTGAACAAATGGAGACGGGATTTTTTGCAGTGAGTATTTGGCAGTGGCAGTAGAGGATTATTGTAGCACTCTAAAGAAGTCCTGAATGCTGCTCTCTCGAGCAGAACTGCTGAAGAAACCTCTCACAGCTTTCTGCTCACTGCAGCCACGATCGCTCATCTGCAAAATGATAAATAAAAGTGCTGACTCTAATGAAGCAGCAGGAGGGTTCAAAGTGATCCATCTGAAGAAACATCACGTACAGTATATTAGATTAGCAAACTGCTGCCACAGCTGGCCAGTGCTAATAGTCATTTATTAGTTTATGAAATTATATTGATGTAGTAATAATATGAATTTGAAGCATTCATGACTACACTACTGCTAGTAATTATTTGTTATTACATGTAGAATTTAGATTTTAGCCTAGGATTATAAGAATCTTTTAGGATTTAAAAAATTAGTCTCAGAAGACCAAATCGTGGCCAAAATCGCACAGTGTGAGCCGGGCTTAAGTTGAAGGAAATTTATAGTTCTGCAAGGATGCATTAAATTGATCAAAAGTGACAGGAAAGAATTAAGCCCGGCTTTTCTATATAAACACTGGTTGTGCCGCTGTTTTCATGTGGGTGTGTAGAGCTGCGTACACTATTCTTCTTAAATAGTATTGCCGCAGTCACTGGACATGTATGGTTGATAATGTAAAACTCCAAGCAAGTTTTCTTGACGTTTATGACAACGGAGATCCCATAGTGTGACACGATCATCATGTTCATACAGTCTGACAAGTACAATCCTGAAGGACTTTAAAAAAAAATTACAGTGTGAGCCCGGCTTTAAATAGCTACAAATGAAAATTGAGACTGATCTTTTGAACTTTCTATTCATCAGAGAATACTGAAAATGTATCAACAGTAATAATAATAATAATACATGTGTATTGGACAGACACCATTTCTGAAGGATCATTTGATGCTGAAAACTGGATTAATGGTGAAAATGCAGTTTTACATCACAGGAATAATTTACATTTTAAAATATATTAAAATAGAAAACAGTTCTACTGTTAAAATGCTCAGTTTTACTGTATTTAACTATTTCTGATCTAATAAATGCAGCCTTGTTGGATATAAGAGACTTGCTGACCCTCAAACCTTTTAACGGTAGTTTATGTAGAAATTAACCAAGATTAATGAATGCTGTTAAGTTATTCGTTGTTAGTTCATTTTATTGAAAATATTAACATATGTTAACCTTATTTTACATTACATTTTTCTCAAAGGACCTGTTACCATTGTACCTGTAAGAAAAGCAGAATAGGAAAATTAGATGAAACAAAGCAAAGTGCCTTCAAATATTGTATTTCGGAATGGATAGAGAGAGACACATTTACTGACAAGCACATTCTTTTCGTGCATGTGTGGACCTGATTCACATCAAACTGCCCATAGTGTGCTACAGCCTTTAACTTGCACTAACTAACTGTCTCTCCACAGAACGTCTTTCACAGAAACCGACTCTCCTCAGGAGATCCCTTCCCAGACGGGAGCAGAGCAGCCCAGCCGGACGGAGGGAAAGAGAGTCTTCAAGTGAGTAACTGATCCTGTGATAGGAGGAGTGAGGGGAAGAGGCAGAGGAAAGAGATGTGAAAGGAGGTGTAGGAATAAGAGAAGGCGGAGCATGGGAATATTTTGGGAAGGTCTTGAAGCAAAACAAGGATGAGTTGAATGCGTGAGTTGATTTGAACAGTGTGGTCAGTGATCATGTATTTGGGAATCTACTGTTAACTGTGCAGTTATAGGAAAAGAGGTAAGTCTTCAGTTTTTGAGGTGTCGAAAAATACTGAATGTATTAAAATTGTTAAAGTGTTTAGTTAGTTGTTCTCTTAACTTGTAACTTTAAATATCTGGAATTGCTACACTGAGGATTATTCCTCTTAATTTCCATATAATGCCTAGGATCAGGTGTGTTTCTTTCTTTTATCTATCTACTTCTACTCCAAGATTATTTGCTTAGTTTTTGTAACCGATTTGCTTTCTTCAATGAAAGTTATTTGCCTGTTTTTCTGATCTATTTCTTTCTGTTTTTGCCAATTACCTGATTTACCTATCTTGTTTTGTCTCTGTCTCTCTTTGTGTGTATTCTCTCTCTCTGTCTCTCCACGCATCTTTCACTCCTCTCCTCTCTTCTCTCATAATATTTGGCACATCTCCTAATCTCTTCCTCCACTGCTGTGGCGCCCAACATTCCTGCACTTTGCTTCTTTCTCCTTTTACAGACTGCAGCAGGCAGACAGTGTTTGGTGAGTAACTGCAGTGTGGCCAAAGAATGTGGCTTTTGGAGGTGCTTTAAATCATTCTGATGCTTAGTCATTTTGGGGAGACAAAGTCATAGAAGGGAGGGTTGGAGGAAACAACTACTGGCTGAAAATGTAGAATAAATTGAATCGATCTGTTATATATGCCAAAGACTAATCCACAATATTTTATTTTCCAAATTAAGAAGTTTTAATTGATATATTTCATGTATGTTTAACTTTTTAAACTATATGTTTTTTATTTTATAGTTTGCTATTTAATATTTATGATATTTATGATTTCTGATAGGTCTGACATAACATTAGTGTAGAATAATTAGCCAAGTTTAGAAGTGAGAGAATTACTTTTATTGTCATGAATGGACAATAATTCTTTCCTCTGTGGCCTTTTCCCCTCATTGTCATTCTTTATTCTTTGTAAAAAAGTTCTTCTTTCATCAAGTTTTACTCGAATATGCCTTTATCTCTTGCCTTTTTATGGGCTGCTATCATATCCCCATTCATGGAAAAAATTGCTATTGTTGAAATTGCCAAAAAATAAATCCACAAAGCAGTTTTTTTAAAGCTTAAAATCCAAAGTTATACCAGATGTGGTGTAATGTGAACAAGTTTTTCCTAAAGGTATTTTCTATGCATTTAATGAGTCTTGTGCGGTGTAGTTAACAGGAGTGATATGGGCAAAGTGTGTAAATTGAAGTGTTTTTCTTCAGTCCAGAGAGTGTGAATAGAGACTTGCCGGTTCTGAGGAATTATGAGTAAGTATACAGCAGCTCTGTTTGGTTACAGGCTCGCTCTTGCATGCAGCCAGGTGTTTAGGGGCTAATTCAGCTGCTGTGCTCAGAAACTGAGGCTGTGTGTGAATATTAACCTTTAGTTTGGCTATTTATTTATTTTTCATTTCAAGTAGTATGATCCTTATTATAACATTAAAGGGATACACCACCCCAAAATGAAAATTTTGTCAGTAAACACTCACCCCCATGTCGTTCCAAACCCGTAAAAGCGTCGTTCGTCCTCTGAACATAATTTAAGAGATTTTGGATGAAAACTGAGAGGCTTGTGACTGTCCCATTGACTGCCAAGTAAATTACACTGTCAAGGCACAGAAAAGTATAAAAAACATCCTCAAAATAGTCCATCTGCCATCAGTGGTTCAATCTGAATTTTATGAAGCGACGAGAATACTTTTTTAGCTTACGGCACTTCTCATTCTTTCCTATGGTATCCGTAAACGGCAAATGAGTGTCGCACAACTGACTGAAAATCAGTGACGTCAAGGCTGTAATGTGTGTTCTTAATGTTATTAAGGGACACGTGATCCAAATTAGCCATTACGCTTTCTCCAATTAGTAAGTAATACAGACCCTCATCTCCATGTAGTAAAATAATCTCTGATGTATTGTACGTTTATTTACGATTTGATTTGAACAGAAACAGCATATCCATGCATTACTGATGAAAGAGAATAGGGTACGAATATGATGACAGAGAATAGGATGGACTTTGCATCCATCGGATGCTCTCCAAAATGGCGCTACGCTGACACCGAAAGACAGAGAGAAGACGAATTGTTGAATAAATATCGTTATTTTTTTTTTTCTTTGCATATAAAAAGTATTCTCGTCGCTTCATAAAATTCAGATTAAACCACTGATGGCAGATGGACTATTTTGACGATATTTTTTATTGTGGCGTGGCTGACACAGAAGAGTGTATGCATTTTGCATCCAGGGGATAATCTCCAAAATGGCGCTATGCTGACGCATGTCCATACAAAAAGTATTCTCGTCGCTTCATAACGTTACGATTGAACCACTGATGGCAGATGGACTATTTTGAGGATGTTTTTTTATACTTTTCTGTGCCTTGATAGTGTAATTTACTTGGCAGTCAATGAGACAGTCACAAGCCTCCCAGTTTTCATCCAAAATATCTTAAATTATGTTCCGAAGACGAACATGGGGTTAATTAATTAATGATAACATTTTCATTTTGGTGTGGCATATCCCTTTAATGATTCTACATAGGTTGAAGTAACACATATTAATGCAGTGGCATTGGGTTTAACAATTACTTTATCTACTTCACTGCCTTTTAAAAAAACAAAAATCTTATAAGATTTCATCATGAATATGTCATTCATGTGAATCAGTTTATTCTCGGCACACATGCCTCAGTGTAACTCTGAGTTTACCACATTTCTTCTGGTGAATCACTGTGGAGTTAATCAAACCTGATCAGCATGGTGGTTATTGAAACAAGTTACCATACAGAAAATTAGTTTTCTGCATTGGTTTCATGTATCTAAGCTTAAATATAAATAAGATTGGAAACTGTGGGAAATAATTTCTAAGAATAATTTATATGGTGGTGGTTGTGGTGGTGGGCTTTGTCAGACACATGGCTGGATTTCTGTGATAGGGATGCAAGGGATTGTTTTTAAAATGCATTTATTTATTATTCCATATTACTTATATGTGCCTTTTTTGTGTGACCATTTTTGATCCGTTTTCTCTTTGCAATATAACTGCACGGTATCAAACAAGTGTGTAATAACCTTTTAAAATAATATTTTTTTGTGTAATAAATAGAAGGTCTGTACAAACAAATTTTCAGTACCAAAAGCATATATGTATTATATGCCATTGTGATTTGAACTAGTTTATGGTTTTAGTGTATTCTGCAACCACTAATTTCAGAGCAGGTCTACTATATATAACTTATCCTCAGAATCAGAGCACTTTTGTCACCCAACCCTCCATTTACAGCTCAGTAAATGAGTGCTTCTTCTCTGTTGGCTTTATAGAGACAATTTCTTGCGTAGTCTGGCTGTATCCCAGTGGGAGAAGAAAAAGAAGCCATACAGTGCACATGAGATACCTTCTCTAAGCGAGAGCGTGGTGTCTACAGACATAGAGGCATCTACAGAAGCAGAGGAACCGGTCTCCAGCTCGACCACCGCAGGTGCTGATACCCTGACCTTCTGTTCCTTGCAATGTCACACTGTGGTCCTTTACAATATGCATTGACTTCTTCCTTTTCAGTCTTCTGCATTCCATCTTTGCACCACTTCTTGTGTCTTTGTCTAGTTGTTCTATTCCTTTGCTTTGTCTATCAAGACTCCAGTCATGATCTGACATCTTAAACTCTCTGCTCCCATGATCAGTGAAGCTTTACTAAATCCGAATGCATATGAGTTTATTTGTGGTCATTTATTCGTCTGTTTGTGTGTGTGCACTGTCATGAATAATTACGAGCTTGTCTACACTCTGTATGTCAACTCCTCGAGGTTATTGCACATGCTGTTAATTGCCAAGTCTGGAATGTGCTCTGATTGTTCTAGATCAAGTTTGTCACGATTATGCAATGTGTCCTGCTGAGATTCATAACTTTCAGCAGCGTTCCAACTGTGATGTTTCTGACTGTTTTTTAGAGCTGCACACTTTTAATTATTGCTTGCATGCGTGTCAACTGGTTTATGTCAAGCATACATAGGAAGTTGCCTAAATTGTAAGGGTGGGAAGAACTATTTGTATTATTCTGGAATCATGGGTCCTGCAGGGCTGAAAGTTGCTAATTAAGTGTGAGATGATTGATTGTTATGGAAGCAGAACATGTTTGCACCCGCAAGTCCACATCACTGCTGTATCTAAAGAGCTATACCTCATCAAGGGTAAATGAAATGCACTAATAAACTACTATATGTAGGGAAACGTCTTGTGGAAAATTAAAGAAGATATTTTGAAGAATGTCCAGGTGCCCGTTGACTTCCATTGCAGGGACAATAACATTTGAGACAAATAATAATAATAAAAGTAATACATTTAAAATTATTTTCTTGAACACAGGCATAATTTTAATTTGGGGGTCTACAATGTGTTGTTATTGTTAAGCTTTAACTATTAATAATATTTTAAGTGGCGTAAAGGTCAAATTAAATCTAAATATTACATTACAAAAAGAAAAAAAAATATTTTAAATTAGAAATCTCATTCGACTGAAATAAAATCATTTTGCGTTGAAATACTAAAATATTACAATTAAAACTTTAGTTAGAAATTAGAAGTAAAGCTTTTTTTTTATTAAATTAAATTCAAATTGATAAGCACATAACTAGAACTTAATGTTTTAAAATGAAAACCGAAAATATAAAAATAAATACCATAATAGTATACAAATAATGCTAAAACCGTGCTTATGCTAATTCATATTAACTTCCTGTGTCGACTCTGTGGTGATCCTTGTTAACAAATGCATTTTCTCAAATCAAAACTTGAGAAAGTCGATGTGTTAAGTAGATTAGTTGCATGGGCTTGGCCATCTTTTAGATATTAGTAGTGTGCTTCATGAGGGGTCATAAACTCAAAACAGTGATATGATCTTTTGTTTAGAAATATATAAAGTTTTTGTGTGGTTTACAAAAACTGCTAGATCTTCCTTGAAATTGTTTTTTTGTGTGTTTTCCAATGTGTATGTGTGTCTTGCAGGATCTAATAGTGGTCACGAGTCTCAAGGGGTAAACTTGACCAGGCACACCCTGGAGCAGCCAGAGGACTCAACAACAGCCCACAATGAAGCAGGCAAGAGATTCCATTCCCACCACAACCCCCCGTCTCTGTCATTCTCCATGTCATTCATACTGCTGCTCTGTCTGCCTAAGACATGAACTTCCACATACCTAATTCAAAGCTCACCCATCCTTCACTCTTAAACAAGAGTTCCGTTGTATTTCTAAACAACAATGTAGAGCAGACATGGCTTTTTGAGACATTTTGTTTAAAATGGATATAATAAGAAACTTATTTCTTCTATCAAGCATCTATTGACCAGTAGGTTTCTTAACCTGGTTTCTGCTGATTGAAAATTTCTAACACTGAGCAGTAGTCAAGCACTTCTGTGTGAGTTCTTTGAGAAGTCAAGAGCTTTATTTCAAGCAGAAATCTTCAAAGTGGAAATATGTGAGCGTGATTCCATCTCTTCCTCTAGTGGCCATGCTCCAAATGACACAGCCACTAACAGGCCTTTCGTCCAGGGAATGTAAATTAGCTGAAGTAGAGTGCAGAGATGTAAACTGTTTAGATTTGGAGATGGGGAATCTCCCCTTTTCAGTTTCCGTTTTGGCATGTACAGGTTTTAGGCAGTTAGCACTATAGTGCTGTTAGAGCTCAGAGGAATTACTGCTATTAGTCTGCACTGAGTTACTGAAACTAGAGGATGGTAGCATGTGGGAACAACATGATCCGTGCTTGCACTGGGCATTTTGAAGGTAGGATGTCTCTTTTGGCCTGCTGCTATTATACTGAAGTAAAGATTATTGCTTGATTACAGTGCAAATGGCAACACTGTAATATTGCATATTGTACTTTATTGGAATTCATAAATTAAACATTCTGGCCAATATCAATAAGCAGATTTATTTTCATGTTATGACAGATATCTGATACATGGCCGACATTAAAATTCTGTGCTATTTTTGTATTGGATTTTATATAAAATGAATATAAAACACTTAAATAAGCTGCAAATGAATTTAGGCACCATAATATTATTATACTCAGTATACAGTACAGTTGTACAGTATGAAAATGGATAGTCTTTTTTTTAGATTTTCTGAAGATTACATATAACTGGGGTCCTAATTATTATTATTATTTTTTTATAATTAATTTAATGAACATACACCATTTTTTATTTAGTATAATCTATATAGATTTTTTCAGTGTTGCATTTAAAATTAAATACAATTAATACTTATGTATTTTGGACATGCAACAATGTTTAGTATAGAACAACCATAATATGCATTTCATTTTTCTTGTCCATGGACTACAGGTGAAATTTATCTCTGTAGATAATTCTAGGGAAGTCATATCCATTGTCTGTTAAATATAATACTAAATAAAAATATTCAGTATCAACCGATATGGATAAATAATGATACAAAATGCTACTCTATACTGTATGGTACTGATATATTGTGCATCCCTAATATTTTTCCTTCAGCACTGAATGTTGTTGTTTTTTTTCCTCTAGAGGGTGGTTTGCAGTGTCAGGGCAGTGCAGCAGAACAGCACAGCACCCTTTCTAATGACAGGAAGTTCATGTTGGATATGCTCTACTCCAAAAACAACACCTCTGGAGGCCTAAAAAGTCCTGGTCTGGAAAGTACACTTGAGGACCATGGGATCACCAGTGTGGCCGGACGGCTCTCCAGACTGCAGTCTCTCACTTCTCAGCCCACAGAGGACACACCCAGTCGGGCGGACCTGGAGATCCCTGAAGGTACTGCTCAGGCCGCTCGCACCAGGCTAGCAGAGGAACAGAGGAGGATGCTGCGTCCTCAGTACAGTATTGAAGCGGAGACTCATTCACAGAGTTTAGAGAAGACAATGATGACGCCATTATCCAGGGGTAGTCAGGATGCCTGGGAGAAGCTGCAGCCCAGCTCCAGACCTCTGAGGATTAAAGATCTTGACTTCTCTGATCTGATGGAGGAGGAGGATATCGATGTGCTGGATATAGACACTTTTGACACTGGTTTGCCTAATGGAGTACCGCCACCCCCTCCTCCAGTGCCAGGACTGGGCTCTGCTCCCCCACCGCCACCACCTCCTCCTCCTGGACCTGCTGGTCTGGCTCCACCTCCTCCTCCTCCACCACCTCCTGGTGTGGCTCCACCCCCTCCTCCTCCACCACCTCCTGGAGGATTGGGTGTGCCTCCTCCACCTCCAGGACTCCCTCCGTCCCCATCTCAAGGGAATGATCCGGCTTTTCTAAAGAAACGGAAAACGGTCAAGCTGTTCTGGAAAGAGCTTAAGCAGCCCGACAGCCCCAGGAAGTGCAAGTTTGGGCGGGGCACAGTTTGGGCTTCACTTGATAAGGTTGCAGTCGATACAACTAAGCTGGAGCACCTGTTTGAGTCCAAAGGAAAGGATCTTCCTGTAGCAAAGGTGCGACGGGCAAACTTATTTTTCTCCTTGATCAGTATTTACTTAAATTCTTTAATAATAATAATAAAATGGGAAGGAAAATAATAATATTAGTTTTAATTATTTATTTGTATCTATTCATCCTTGCACATTTGTATGTATTTACAGTGAATGTATACAATCGTATGCATCTTATACCTACAAGTAACAAATATAGCATACATATGCCAGACAACTCAAACTGGCAAACTAGTTTAAAGGTCCCCTGAAATGCTTTGAAACACGAGGTGTTATTCTGTGTTGATGTCATTTTAACTGAATCAGGAAGACAGGGCGGGACATATCAAGCAGCCCCACCCCTTTTTAAAATAGCAATAGCGTATGTTTATATCACAGCTTGGGCTAAAGCCGTTCAGAGCCGTTGAGCTCTGTAAAGCCGCATTTGACAGGGTGACATATGACAGCCACAATCTCATCAATATTGCTAGTATAAAATGTAGCATTCTGTGTAGAATTAAAATTGTTCCGATACGTTTTGTGGTCTGCGCCGACTCGTGCATGTGATCCGCTCTGTGCTATCGTGTCTCTGGACCGGAGCAGATTTGTGTGCAGTGCAGTGCGGTGGTTAGTGTGACACAGCACGAAACCAGACTTCGTTTTTTCCTCGATGGAAAGCATATTTACACTGTCTGAATTGTTCCCTGTCCCCTATATAGTGCACTACGTGCCATTCACCATACAGAAAATACTAATTCTGTGAACAAGTGACCGATCTCAGCCGCAGCTTCAGCGTCTATTTTTAGTGTAGGGGCGGGTGTTTTGAATTCTAGAGAACATTTGATTGGACAGAAAGTTTGATGAGAACTTGATGAAGTTTGATTTGACATTAAAAAAAATTGTTAAACCGTTTGGCGGTAGTGAAGAACTGCAAGCTTTGAATGCTTATTTTGTCAATGTTTTAGAGCACACTGGCATACAGATAACCTTAAGACTAACATATTGATACTAACCCCCTCAAAAAAATTATTTTGATTTCATGGGACTTTTAAGAATAAAACATTCACCCCCGGTTTCATAGACAAGGTTTAAGCCTAGTCCTAGACTAAAATGTAAGTCTGAGCTGTTTCAACTGAAAGAAACTTGCACTGACTGATCTAAAATATATCTGTGCCTTTTTCTCATGAGTCACGATGCACACCAGTGATGTTTTTTCTAAGGCACGTTTATAAAAATTACTTAAATGTCCTAATTGAACTATTCCTGGCTTAGGCTAAGCCCGGTCTATGAAACCGGGCCTCAGGGTTACACAAAAATGAACACTTATAAATGTACTACAGCTATGTATCTTCTAAAAGATTATAGGTCCCCTTACTGGGGAAATGCTACTATTGAATATATGGATGAATAAATGTTAAAGCAACACATTTTTAATGGCCAGTGCATGCTAAAAATGGTTCTATCCTTCTCCTACAGAAAGGTGCTGAGATCAAGAAAGCAGTCATTTCAGTGCTTGATCCGAAGAGGAGCAATGCCATCAACATCGGCATGACTGTTTTGCCTGCTGTACATGTCATTAAAAGTGCCATCCTCACCTTTGATGAGTTCGCCATCAGTAAAGAGGGCATTGAGGTAATGTAGCACTAGCATCCACCAGGGGTCAGTAGAAGCTTCTTTAATTTGTTTAAACATTCCCTCATTTCTGTATTGAGTATAAAATATATATTTTGTTCTTTTTATAATTAATTATTATAAAATGAAGAAATATTAAAATGATTAATTTGTACATAAAAGATCTGAAGTCAAATATTCTCTGCCTCTATCCACCTGTAGAAGATCCTGACCATGACTCCAACAGATGAAGAGAAACAGAAGATTCAGGAGGCGCAGCTGGCCAACCCTGATATACCGCTGGGCACCGCAGAGCAGTTCCTGCTCGCTCTCTCGTCCATCAGTGGCCTCACAGCCAGATTACAGCTCTGGGCCTTTAAACTGAACTATGAGACCCTGGAGAAGGTCAGTGCCCTACGGCAATTAATCCTCTTTATACTAAGTTTATGTTTAGAATGAAAACCTGTTTACTCTAGTTGCATGATCATACAAGGATTAATCAGCTAAAGCAAATATACTATTATATGCTAGTTCTAGTCTGTTGTATTACACCATGCAGAGGTTACCATTTAAAGTTAATACAAGTCATTTATTCCTGTGATGACAAAGCTGAATTGTCAGCAGGCTTTACTTAATATTTTCTGGAAACTGATGCATTTATTTCAGGATTCTTTGATGAATAGACAGTTCAAAATAATGTGTTTTTTTTACTCTAACTTTTGATCAAAATGTATAAGTATTAATTTCTTTAAAAAACAAAACAAAAGCCTGACCCCAAACTTTCTGTAGTGTATTTGTAAGCATTAGATTATTGTTGTTATTAGTATTATTTATATAAATCAGTGAAGTCTGCTGAAAATCTGTAAAATTGCACATAAATGCACCCAATGCTGCATACAGTTAATGGATTATATTAATTGGTCGAAGCATTGTTTACACCTATTATAATCAAATGAATTATCTATAGAACACTAGTGTATTTTATCATATGGCTGTTTTTGCCAGTGTACTACAGTATAATGTCAAGATTCTATCTCCCGCATGAATGTTTCAGGAGATTGCAGAGCCTCTTTTTGACCTGAAACTGGGTATGGAACAACTCTCCAAGAACAAAACCTTCAAGCGTATCCTAGCTACACTACTGGCCATTGGCAACTTCCTCAATAGCTCCAATGTAAGTGCTCCATCTCCTCCACAGTGTGTCCTAGGAGCTGAGTTACCTTCAAAGCACCTGTGTTAAGGGCAAGTGCTCCAGTCTGAAGCTTGATGAACACACGTGATTAGTTCTCTGTTCTGATGCCTTAATCCTTTGCCTTGTGGAAGATAAGATATGATCAAGACCCTGCATGGCATGTGTTCTGTGCTGAATTATGTCACAACCTCTTGAACTCTTCAAACTTGTGTAGACACATGTAGTAAAGACTGTATTCACTCAGTAGAACACTTTCGTTTTGAACCAAGGCAGACAGATCAAACTGATTTTTTATTTTAAAAGTAAAATTGGCCCATGATTTACTATGACCTTTCTCTTTCAGATGAATACAATCAGTTATATAAAAAAATGTCCCGGCTCATCCAAGCTTTATAATGGCAGTGAATAGTGGATAAGATTTTGAAGACCAAAAAGTGTGTCCATCCATCATAAAAAAGTGTAATAAAGGCCTTCTGAATAGAAGTAATATTTGACCCCAAAATTGAAACTTTTCTCATTAATTCAGGCTCCCTTAAGCTTTACTTAGAATAAAAAGATCATTTCACATATTCAGAAATATCATTAGTTTTAATGAGGTCTTTAAAGCATTACCAATTTTACAGCTTACTGTCTGTTGCAATGTCATGTTAAAATCTTGACCGTTAGCAGTTAATAACTCTTCAGTGCATGATGTCCTTTAATTTGTGCCATTTGATTTAATTAGTAGCCATGTTCTTTTTGTTTTTCACCCACTAGTTGCCAACAAAGCTAATGTAGTATTTAATTGAACATCACTTAATGACTTTAATTGGCACTTGGCTCTCTGGCAGGCTAAGGGCTTTGAGCTCAGTTATCTGGAGAAGGTTACTGAGGTGAAGGACACAGTACACAGGCAGTCTCTTCTTCATCATACCTGCAATTTTGTGGTGGAAAACTACCCAGATACGACAGACCTTTACTCTGAGATCCCTGCTATCACACGCTCTGCTAAAGTAGGTCACTCAGACGCTTCATTATATGCATTTTTGATTTCTTTGTTCGGTTTGTCTTACCTTTTAGACGGAACAATGTTCAACATTATTTATTCATTTGAACTGGGATTTTCATTTCATTTTCTTTTCTTGGCTTTTATAGTTGCTGTTTTTTTCTATAGCACATCTTGTAAAGGTTCCCATTGTAGTTAATTAATAAACTGCTGTGTACATTGGTTTCTTTCTTGTTCCGTTTCTCCATTTGAAGGTAACTATGCAAATAACACTGTTTGCCTTCATAATTTATCACTACCTCCTTTCTTTTCCCACAGGTGGATTTTGAGCAGCTGTCTGAAAACCTGATTCAGTTGGAGAGAAAATGCAAAGCATCTTGGGACAACCTTAAAGTAGTGGCCAAACATGAAACTAAACCTAACATGAAAAACAAAATGACAGATTTTCTGAAAGACTGTACTGAAAGGATCATCATCCTGAAAGTAGTGCATAGGCGCATTATTAATAGGTAACAAATACCCGCTGAAATACATTTTATACTTCAGCATGTTAAATCAAAAGATACCAACTTCATTTGGATGCTTCCCATAAGTTGATGAGCTCGAATGATTGTGCCTGATTTTTTAATTAGGATTAACTGGAGCATACAGTATGGACACTATGTAATATACTTGTACTTCCTTAACTTTGCAGGTTTCATTCCTTCTTGCTGTACTTGGGTCAGCCCTCATACTCGGTGCGGGACATTAAAGTGACTCAGTTCTGTAAGATCATCAGTGAGTTTGCCCTCGAGTACCGCTCCACACGAGAGAGAGTCCTCACCCAGAAACGCAAACGTGCCGTCCACCGGGAGCGCACCAAGACCCGGGGCAAGCTGATCACAGAGGTGTGGAATAGAAGCTCTTGAGGAAAATCATCGACTTAAAACATACTTTAAGATGTCCTCTGATTTTAGTCCACTGACCTAATTCAATCACATAAAATGTTTAAAGAAGAATATTTTTTTCTTCTCATAGACAGAGAAGTTTTCTGGAGCAGTTCCACAGCTGTCTCTGGAGGACAACCTATCCCCAGTTTCTTCAACAGTAGAATCAGAGCCAGCCGAAGAGGAGCATGAGAACATGAAAAACCTGCTCATCGCCAGCAACGACAACAGCAAGCTGCGCAGGAGCCGCGCTGTACGAGGTAAGATACTACCACACAGCAAATCCAGGTTATAGAAGAACAAGCCGTTTAGACCAGTGTCATGCTGCGTTCCATGCTGCAGATGTGGGATATTTCCCACCACAAACCTGGAAGAAACATCTGGATTTAGTAACAAAAGTATTTGGTAACATTAATTTTACTAATGATTTAGTGACATTAAAATATTACAAGTATCTGTTAACATTAATAGAGCACTGTTCCATAAATTATTTCCGGGTTGAAGTGGGAAATATCCTAAATCCGAGTTGTTTAGAAACATTCATTAGGTGATCCAGATTTGTTTGATTACGGTCACAGAAGTAGCATCTGCAGGAAGGTAAATCTCCAAGCCAAACTCAGAACTACAGTTTCAGTCACAAAACGCTTAATTACCCAGCCCAGATGTAGCTCGCTTGTTTGTTTGTTTGTTTTTTCATTCTGCTACAACATCTGTTACGACATTTTGCAAAGAGTAGATTATGATGATTATTATTAAGTTTTATGTTGTTTGTCAATTTGGGGATCTTTTATAGAGGTTCTTACCACTGGTGGGGACACTTCTCCAATTTCACCAACTCTTCGGTTGAGTGATGAAGGTAGAGCATTTGGAGCATGGATGTGTGCAAAGATAAAGCAATTGTGCAGCTTTTAATATATGATAAACTGTATGTATAATTAGAGCATTAAGGTTGGGTCATTTGCTCTCACAGAGGGGCCTTATGATTCTGACAGCGCTCCTACTTCACCAGTAGAGAGCCAGTCAGTACAGGATGATGATGATGATGAAGGTAGAGTTACTGCACAAGCTGCATGGAGTGGGTTTGCTCAACTAACAGATTTATTACAATATAAATAGTAAATGAATCATGTCATTTGAAATGATTTTTGAGGGGTAACTGACAAGACAGACATTGATTCAGACTTTGCACCCAACTTTGTATTTGCCTGAATATCTGTGAACCTTTTACAAATGACTGATTTTCAGTAGCTTGCCACGATGTAATACCAACCTATCATTTAACACTTGCTTTGAAAGGTCTTGGACTGGTTTCTAAAGTAATTAAGGACAGTAATGAATGATCTCTAATGTCATTTCTACACAGGTTTTGGCAGGGTTAACACAAACACGTCTGTAGCCAAAGAGGACAGCCCCAGCTCACCGGACGATGCCACAGATGAGATCATGGATCGTCTGGTTAAATCTGTCACCCAGAATCCCACAGAGAGGGCATCTAGTCCAAAAACACGAAAACGCTCACGGCTTAACAGAAAGTCATGTGAGTACATTTCGACTGTCAATGCATTTTGTTTTTTGACCATTGAACTTCATAACCAGTTCTGAAGGTTGTTTTAGCCCTAAACCTGGGGGATGAGATTAAGGATTTAGTCACTGTTTGCATTCAACACTATCTGTGTCCAAAACACAATGTAATCTGGCTTCAACCATTGCTTAGCTTTCAAAAGCCCCTAAATCTCCCTGTCAGATCCATATCGTGCCACTTCTTTACTTCTGCATGTGCCGGATTGAACTGCCAGACGTCTCAGAAATCGAACACCACAAAGAGTCTTTTGTAGGGCATTCTTGCAACTGTACTTTTAAAGATGGAAGCTGAAAGCACACAAACCTGAAAAACATTCTATGCGGCCGAGACCTGTTAGATTTATTTGTAATAGGCTGATCGGTCTATGGTATATGTCTTAAGGCACAGTAACATTCACCATTGTTTCCAAATACAGTCATTTCTATAGGAATATGAATTCATGTTATCGAGAATTTAACATGAGGGAAAGACTTCAGCATGCAGACATTGCAACAGCTCAAGTTGGTCATTTTTGCCTGCAAAACTTTGCAAATTTTTCTACAACTTTAAGTTTTATTTGCATTTATGTATTTAGCAGATGCTTTTATTCAGCGTGACTTGCATTACATTCAAGGTACACATTTATCAAGTGTGAATCAAACCCATGACCTTGCCGTTGCTAGCGCCTTGCTCAACCGTTTGAACAACAGGAAAGCTTTACCTTTACTGTTCCAGATCATTTTGGCTCATCAAAAGATGGTCTCTATACATGTGCTAATAGTTTATGTATTATTTCGATGGTTTGACACGGAGTTGCATGTTTTATATTACAGTATAACCAGATGCTGTGGTTTTAATGGTTCTGTTTGCGTTGCAGTGCGGAGGACTCTGAAGAGTGGGCTGAGTGTGGACGTGGTGCAGGCCCTTGGCCTCGGCAGTACTAACGGGAAGGTCTGACGCTGGTAGTTCTCATGTGGGGGAAACCGTAGCAAGGCAGCAATGAGGCCATTAGGAGAGCTGCATTAATGACAGGAAGAACTGTGATAAAGACATTTCATGGGATGCCTGCAACTAAATTTGTCTGCCAATCTGGACGATTCAGTGGATGAATCATGTACTTCCAGATGAAATACAAACAGCTGCATTACTATATAAATACCTGAAGTGTGTGCATGATATCCATTAGACCTATCGTGATTTGATTGGTACAAACTTTAATGGCATAGTATTAAATACCATGTTTACTGATGGAGAACAGATGCAAATATGATCCGGTGAATTAAAATGCTGTATATTTTGACCAGATGCACATATACTATTTTGTAGAGGTTTAGATTGGAGCACAATTTATCGGTCAAGGATATGTATATAAAGTTTTTTCTGCTTTTTTAAAGACAACCCTTTTATATTTTTGCCGTATCTGCTAGAATCGCTCAGCTCAACGTTAGGATCGTGGAAGCCAGTAATTGAGATCAGTGCAATAGGGTAACTCAAACACGCTGGTTTCCTGTGCCCATTAATGAAGCTGAACCCTGCTAGAAACAGCACTGTCAGTAATGATTGACCATTGAAAACACCTTAGTCTTGTACAGGGTTTAATTTGTGCACCTGGGTGGTGTTCAACTGAATAGCCTGACTACCAAGGAGATCTTGATTAGAGAGGATATAAACTAGGTCACATTTGTTTTTCTTTTATTAATCACGAGTTCTCTTGATAGGTTTGTGGATGCTACAACAGTCCTGTATTCTGCTGTATCACATTTATGTCTTGATATTTAATATTGTGCAGTTTTTTTTTTTTTGAGTTCACCTATAGCATTATGATGTTATAAAATGTGCATGGACCCCTGTTTCTTCCTGAAGAGAATGTTGCGTTAAAGGCACAATTTTAAAAACTGTTACGAGCACATATTTTGGGGAATTTGTTGGTATTGCTTTTTTTGCACAGGGGGTTATGCTGTAGGAATTTAGAGTCCCTATGAATCACTCTGTTTTATGTTTGACCTTATTATCTGTCTGCATGAGTGCATGTGCTCTTCACTCTGAATGTATCACTATTAGCGTGTTCCAGTGCTGGACGTCCCGTCACCACTCTTGACACCTGCACAAAGAAAGCTTGTTTGCATCTACAGTGCTTCTAATGCTAGACATTATATTCTGTTTTAGAATGGTTTCATATTGACATGTTGGCCTTGAATCCAAAGACAGAGCTTTGTTTAAAAAATAAATTAAATGTTTGATAAGTCTTTTTTCCTGTTTTTATTCATTTGGCAATAAGCAATCAAGATCAGGTGCCAGAAATGCTTTATTGTTTGTCCTCCTGGGGGCGCGTGTGTCTTATAAATTCAATTGACAGCTGCTTTATAATTTAGTGATGTATTATTTAGAATATACTGCGTGGATGTTTAAATCGACTTGTTGATTATTCTGTTATAAAAGCAGATTTATTTGTATGTAATATTTCGTGATACATAACGCGAGTTTTGAATGCTGTGTGACTGTTTTGACGAGGATGATGAGTGACGGCTCTTTAATAAGGACCTCCTCGTGCACGAACGAATCACGTGCCCCTATACGCCAGCTGCACCTTCGCGAGTTACCGGCAAGTGGAGTGTGTGTTGATGTTGTAAACCCGTAACGGGGCGTCCCGCGGATGGCTTCCCATCGCAACAGGAGTGTATAAAAGCAATGAAGATGACACGCCGTTGAACACGCTGGAAAGATGCGGGGCTTGAGTTTGCTCCTGTTCATAACGGTGGCTAGTGATGCAACGACTGACCTTTACGCGACAGCAGTATCGCTGCCGCCAGAGCTGGGGGTAAGCGCCGCTCCTGCCGTCACATCCCCCGTCGCCTCCCGCTATGTTCCTGAAGAGTACGGGCATCCCGGGGTTGCGCTCGGCCGGTCTGCGGAGGAGCCGGCGGCGCCGAGCGCGGAGGACGGAGAGTCGACTCACCAGCACGGAGGAGGAGGTTTCAAGATAGTGCAGTGGGAATGGAGCTACGTGCAGACACCTTACGTTATAGCCAGCTGGCTTTTAGTGGCCAGTGTGGCGAAAATACGTAAGTTCTGTAATAATAATAATAATATACGTTTTCGCGCACTAAACGAGTTGTTTTGGCTGGTATGTATTCGTTACCTCTGGGTGTTAGGCGGAAAGTGTGGAGAGTTGACTTTCTTGAGGACGTGAATATGTGCAATGCGTTTTATTAATGCGCGGCGCGATGCGGTGTGTTCCGCAGCTGGCTGGAAAACGGTGCGCAACAAGCCTGCGCGTCCCTTCCGCTGACAGACGCTGGTGGTTGCCATGGCAATAAAGGCCATACATGTCCTCAGGGACATTTTGATATAGTAATAAAAAGGGCTTTTAGCTGCAAAGGAGGAGATGAGCAAACTGCGTTTAAGAGACAACACTGTACTTTGCGGTCAGTGATGGGTTTCTGTGTGTACCTGTAATTTCACCTTTTATTGCAATCGGTGCTGTAACACCCCACGAGCTATTTCTGTGCTCTGTGAGCTCAGCTGTCAGCTCACCGTGTTCCCGCCGATCCGGCACCGTTCCGAAAGGCGCGAGTCTCCGCGGACGGTACCGGCGTGCTCTGATTGGCTATGACTCATCATCTTTCTGCTGGTGGTGATGATGAGAAGTTCGATTCTTGTCCGAGAATCGGTTCTTTCGAACTGTTTGTTGCGAAGAACACGTTTAAAATCGATTCAGTTCTTCTTGTACCTCATGACATCTTCATAAGACATAAGGCTCGTAGCATATTGTTGTAAAACGTAGGAACAGAGCTATTTATTGCTTTTTATTACGTTTTATTAATGATGATGCATATGTAGCTAGCATATTTTCCCCATTTCAGTTTGTTGCAGACTTTGCAGCCATGCATCAAACTAGAGCCTCATTTAGAGCCTGAATATAATTGGCATTTACAACACTAACATTTATTTGTCTCTTGGCCGAAGCGGTTTTTGCATTTTTTTTTATAAAATGTCTATTAAAGGGATTTATTTTTAATGAAAATACTGTTATTTACTCACCATCGTGTTTTTCCAAATCTGTATTATCTCCTTTCTTCTGTTGAACACAAAGGAATATATATATATATATATATATATATTCCATATATGGAAGTCAATGTGGACCAGCAACTGCATTCTTTAAAATATCATCTTCTGTGTGAACAGAAGAAAGAAACTCATGCAGGTGAGGAACAACTCCTGGGTGAGGAAATGAAGACAGAATTGAGATTTTATAACCAGCACTGCTTTGCATGTGTATGAATAAAACTTTCATACCATCACGTTATTTCCAGTACGTTTAACTTGCACTATTGCTGCTGTTTGGTTAATATTTTCTTCGCCAAAATCGATTAGTCAAATTCTACTACAGTCATCACAAGATGATTCTTGTTTGTGAGTTCACACGAGAACTGTTTGGTTTTGTGCTATTCGTGAACGAATTTGACCTCTTATGTTCTCTGATGACGAATCTGACCTCTTATGACCTCTTATTCAACTGATTCATTGAAAATATCTCATTATATTATATCTCAATATACTCATAGGACTGATTTAATTATGTGAGAGGTCTGTTGTGTTCAGTTGTGCTGCAGTAAGTAGTAAATTGAGAGCTCACAGTGCCAAAAGTACATTATAAAAATATCTTAAGAACACAGGATTCTCAGTTGGGCATGAAAAACATGACATGTTGTACAGTAATGGTTACAATCAGCTTGCAGATTAAATAATGAACCATGAATGCAGGATTTAAGGACAAAATGGTTAACAGAAAAAATCGTACATTTTGTACTTTATTCATGAAAAAACACGCATATATATATACACAAGATGCACTGCCTCCTGTATTTGCATGTGTGGGTGTCTCTCAGGCGTCTCTCCAGCTTGTATTTTTGGCTAAGACATGCAGTTACTGTAGATCAGATAATTTAGTCCTGGCAGCTCAATCATCTGTTTCTGCATGATTCAATTGCCACGATAACACCATCAAAATTCACTCCGAATATTTATCTTGCATCTAGAGAAAGTAGCACTATCTGAAGCACCTGCACATCATCTGATTTCAAGTGCTGAGTACACAGTCTGAACTGGTGTTAACAGCATGTCACCTACAAAGGTAACAAAAACATGAAAAGTGTATTTATACTATCCTTAAACTACTGTATCATTATAGCACTGCCATAACTTTGCATCAGTGCATTATTGAAATGACTATGGTGTAATTAGACACACTTTTGTCATTTACATTAACATTTATGCATTTAGCAGACGCTTTTATCCAAAGCGACTTACAATTGCATTCAGGTTATACATTTTCATTAGTACATGTGTTCCCTGGGAATCGAACCCACAACCTTTTGCGCAGCTGACGCAATGCTCTACCACTGAGCCACAGTGTCATTTATGGAGGACCCCATTCAAACGTTTGGGATCTGTATTTTTTTTTCAGTGAAATCCCTTATGTTCACAAATACTGCATTTATTTGCTCAAAGATACAGAACAATTGTAATATTGTGCAATATTCACAATCACTTTTTCTGATTGTTAAATATATTTTAAAGTGTAATTTAACACCTGTGGTGGCATAGCTGAATGGTCAGCAGCCATTGCTCCAGTCTTCAGTGTCACGTGATCCTTCAGAAATCATCAATGCTCAAGAAATATTTTATATTATTACTGATGAAAACAGTTTTGCTTCTTAGTATATTTTTGTGGAAAGGTGATTGTTCTTTGATAATTTCAAAAGAACAACATTGTTCTGAAATATAAATATTTTGTAACATCGTCTTTGTTTACATCTCGATTGATGACTCTCGTGATATATAAAAAAAATTACATTTATGCTCAGCTATTGCCAGTGCCAGTTATTGACACTGTCTGCCCATTAGTTCAGCTACAGACAAAAACAAACAATAAAATCCATGTGGTGATGATTATGATCTGTCCTGTCACTTCCACACTCTCATTTCTCAGAGTATACTGCATTCAGAACACACGCTTTTCTAACATTCATTCTCACAGTTGTAGAGTTTGAGTCATGGGCTTTTATACAAAGCACCATCTCATTACACACACACTTTAATTTAATGACAGACCTGTTCTAATGTTAATAAGGTAACCGTAGTGGGACGGCACTCGACTTTATATTCTTAATTAGCTGTGCAAAAGTTCTCTCTCTGCCTGTCCCTGAAAATAAAGGGCATCGGTTTAATTGGATTTAATATTCTTTCATTATGGTTGTAATTATATGTGGACTGATTATTAAAAGCTTATGTCAAGTAATAATTGAAAAGCAGGAGGTCTTGTGATTAAGCAGTAGCCAGCGTCATATTCACATGTATGAAGGTCTTTTCTATTACAATAGTAAGAGGTCGGAGGGCATGCACACAAGGTGTCAGTATGATGAGTACTACTGTGAATATTATGTCTATATTTTTTTTGCGTTGTTGTGTTTGTGTGTGCACACATGCATGTGTTTGTGCAGATGTCTAGTATGCTTTTTTTGGTTGTCCGTTAGTGTTTTTCTGTCCTTGTGTGAATGACTCATGGTGAGCGGTAATTGTTATGTTTCTTGGCAGAAATGTGCAGTGTGTTCTCCCTCCACAAAACATTAATAATTAGTGCCATTAGAATCTCTCATTATGCTGTAATGTGTTGTGATTTTACACACTGCCATTTCATGAGGACTACTTTTGTAAATGTAGGCCAGTGTGTGTAATAAGGTTCATTAATCAAAAAAAAAACCTCTTAAAAATATCTCAGGTCTTTATATAGCTAATCTAAATGTGCTTTTGTCCATGAAAACAATACTTGTGGTTTATTAAGTGAAGCATATGCCTACACCTCATGTTTTCAGCCGACTCCTAATTCATGCTGATGAGGAGGAACCAGGAACCTGAGTTATTGCGGTGTGTCTGATAATCACTTGTACGGTCATTTGATATGTCTGACTTGTGATCCTGGTCATACTGAATTTCCCAGTGGAAATATTGTGATGACTTCTTGCAGCTGCTCCGTGGAGTAAGGAGCATTTTACTGGTGAAGTGAGCATGCAGTCACCTTGTTCAGTTTTTGGCCGTTTGTTTCGTTTGTGTATATTATACGTCTTTCTTAAAGCTGTAGTTTGAGATTGATGTTTTTGTGACAGCATACCGGCACATACTGTTCCTCTGTGACTCACTATTTGTCATTGTAAGGCATTGTACGAGTGGTGTTGAGTAACAATTCATCTGAAACCACGGAATGGAATTACAGCTTGAGCTTGTAAACTACTCTTTAAATGAGGCTTGTTGTCTGCTGTGGGCCATGTTTTTAGCTTTTTGCATGCTGTTTGGTTTGTTTTATTATTTTATGCATTTGCGTGTTTATAAAATTGGCACGTGTGCATCTTGAATCAAATATCGCAGTGATGTTTGATTTTGTATTACTACATAATACAATTACTATTCTATATTCTTTGGAATATAATTACTATACTATATACTACATGAATGCAGTGTGCTGTATTTACATTATGTGCAAAATCCAATTCAAGTCTGTATGAAAGGGGTGGAATTTAATATACAGCAATAGTGACATTTCACTAAACACCTTTTTACACTTTTAATGACACTGCATGGCAACATATCTCAATCCATTTACCCTGGTTTCTCTGTTTTCTCTGTTTGCTCTGTACTCTTCAGTATTCCACTTCTCTCAGCGTTTCACCACAGCGGTCCCGGAGAGCTGTATGCTGATTCTGCTGGGTCTGGTTCTGGGTGCAGTGGTTCTTATCGCCAGCAAGAAGCAGCCGTACCAACTGGACCCAGGACTTTTTTTCCTCTTTCTCCTGCCAACTATAGTGGGGGATGCTGGGTATTTTATGCCATCACGGCTCTTTTTCGACAACCTGGGTGCCATTTTGATGTATGCTGTGGTAGGCACGTTGTGGAATGCCTTCTGCACTGGATTCTGTCTCTATGGAGTCAAGATGGCAGGGGTCATAGGTGAGTTATGGCGTGTCAGTTCAAACTAATAGAACCAAATATGACACTTCTTAAAGGATCATACATCATACAGTGCTTTAGTAGGCCTGTTTTGGATCTTTTTATAAAGACAAATTACAAGTGGGTAAGCATATTAAAATAATAAACCTTGAATAATTTTTGGATTCCAGTCATTTCAAGAACTGCATGTTCCTCAATAAAAATAAGCATTGCTGAGGGGACAAATTAAAATAAGAAAGATTAAGTTTATATTTTTTAGCATCTTAATTAAGATTCTTAAACCCTTCTTAGACGTTTATTAACTACCCCCTAGTGGGCCCTTACCACGGCTGCAAATTACTGCTTTAATACATTTCAAAAGCTATTAAATAAGCTATTACAGGCCTTTTGGTACTGTGATATTACTTCAATTGCTTATTTTATTTAGAAAATACTGACAACTACAAGATAAAAAATGGGAACGTTCAATAAAGGATTCAATTTATTAATAATAATGAATAGTTATCAGAGTTAACAGTTGTCTAGTTCATAAGTCTAAATACAGGTAATACACAATTGGATGGACTCATTAATAATTCATTTGTCATCACAGGTCACATTTGTATATAAATATTAAACTGCTTTAAACTTCATTCAATCATGTTTCAAATTGTGAGTTATTTTTTAAATACAAGTCATCACTGCCTCATAATTATTGATCCAAGTAGCCCATAGGACTTAGATGTGGTGTAAGGATGTTTTAGTTCAAGAAACCTATTAAGTAAACATTTAGATGTTACTTTCCTCCAAGACAACATTCAGTACTCTTAGCACAAGGACATTTGACACATCACATCAAGTGCTTTGCTCAAGTGCACTATAGTGAATCACCACTTGCAATGTTTGAAGCAACATCACAGATCTTTAACCACTACACCACACCATTCGTGCTGTACGGCGGCCAATTTGGTTGTAATTATTGACTGCAGCTTGTTTTGTACTGTGTGTGTGTGTGTGTGTGTGTGTGTGCAGATGAAAAGGTAAACGCAGGTTTGATGGATTTCTTGTTGTTTGGAGCTCTGATCTCGGCTGTGGATCCTGTAGCAGTGATTGCTGTGTTTGAAGAAGTCCATGTGAATGAAACACTCTTTATCATTGTCTTTGGCGAGTCACTGGTCAATGATGCTGTCACTGTGGTGAGTCTGGATTTTTTAATAATCATCTTCCCCTGTATGACTCTTTTTTGCGTTGATCCTTTACTTATAATAAACAAATTACTTGTACTAAATAAGTATGGGCGATGTGACACAATGTGGTCAGCACTGTGAGAAAAAATACACTACCATTTAAAAGTTTGAGATCAGTAAGCTTTTACTTTGGAAAGTCTCTTAAGCTCACCAAACCCATTACTCCAGTCTTCAGTGTCCCATGATCCTTCAGCAAGTATTGGAATATGCTCATTTGCTGTTTCCTATTATTATCAATGTTGGAAACATGTTTTTCAGTATGACTGATATTGGAGTGTTTTGATATACCTACTTTAATTATTTTCTTGTGGACACATGAGAGTCAAGGTAAGCTTGGGGATTTAAAAGGCTCAGGGAGAGCTCAAGGCAGACGAGGAACATCTCTCCATCCTTCTGTCTTCTCTCTGTTCAGTCACATCTCTGTTGTTATGGTAACATTACACCAGAACCCTCTGCTATGGTGCTGACATGATTATGTAACCAAAAGTAATGTACTTGCTCTGGAGAAGCAAATCGATAGTAAATGACTTAGGCTAAGACATTTCCACTGAATTATGCAACCCATTTCTTTGTATTTTCTTATATAATGACTCTGAGGTCATACAGTAGCTACTGGTTAGAGATGAGCCAGCAGGGGGGACATGAGGGGGAATACAATTTTGAAAAACTATCCCTTCAAATGGCATTAAATAACAGCTTTTCTCCGCCATAATAATTATTTTTTGTTCTCTTCATGTCACTGCTCTTTGAGCTGGGTCGTTACAAGATTTCTATTGTAAGTCTCCTTTTTAGAAGCTTATAGTAAAGTTACCACAGTCACATTCTAGGGATTTTCCCCTTATGAGCATGTTCTCACCAGGCTTCAGTGTAGAAGTGGCAGTAGGTTATAGTGTGATTGTGTGTGTTTTACTGGAAGGTCACTTAGCAATTGAGGACTGGCTATTTGGAATGCATACATACCAATAAACGTAGTCATGACATAGATTGATGCTATATTGAGAGCTGCCTTCTCAATCTATACTAAGTGTCTAAAAACAAGTTGAAACTACTCAAACCAGCATGCACTTAAACTTTAGAGGCTGCTACTGAAAATCCAGCGTTGACTTTGCAATCAGAGTAATCTGTTGTTGAATAGACACTTGTTGTTATTGATAGGCACTGAATAACAGATTGAAAAATGTATTGTTAACAAATGACAAGGGGAATTACTTATTGTGCTACAGGTGCAGCCTTTTCTTATTATAATCATTATCAAAGCTACACGATAACACCATGTTCATTTAGTATGGGAAGGAGTGAACAGACTTGAGTCAAATGCAGGGCTTGGTCTCTTGTGCTACTGGTCTAATGGCCATATCGTAAGACAGGTTTATTATTCAAGGCAATCATGAGATATTTTAGATGGACAAAGCTCTTCACTAAATTGCACTGCTTCAGATTGGCTGCTGAGCTGCATATTAACTCAGCTGATGTGTTCAATTGGAAATCTTATTTTGACAATGAACAATAATGCACTTTCAGTCTGTCCAAGCACTTTCTCCATTAGCTTTGAATGTCAGTGTTGACTAGACTGCACATATACATTAATTAAGGTAACACTTCAGCTTAGGGGCTAGTTCTCTCTATTAACTAGTTGCTTATTAGCATGCATATTACTAGCAGATTGGCTGTTTATTAGTCCATATAAAGCACATATTAATGCCTCATTCTGCATGACCTTGTTTTAGATCCCTCAATCCAACCCCATAACTAAACCTAACAGCCACCTTACTAACAATTAATAATAAGCAGCAAATTAGGAGTTTAAGGCAAAAGTCATAGTTAATAGTTACTAAAGTGTGAACAAGATTAATACTTAATTTAGTAAGTGTGCATTAAAATGATGTAAAGAAATGTAATTACAGTTTCCACAGAAATATTAAGCAGCACCACTGTTTTCAATATTGATAATAATTAGAAATGTTCAGCATATTAGAATGCTTTCTGAAGGATCATGTGACACTGAAGGATAGAGTAACGGCTGCTGTACATTTATAGGAATAGAGTACATTTTTTAAAAATATATTTCTAATAGGCCGAGATAATACTTATTTTAAATTGTTATAATATTTAACAATATTACTGTTATCCATATTCTTTATCAAAAACATGCAGCCTTGGTGAGCATAATTTAGATTGTAGATTTAAAAATGTAAAAACCTTACCGACCCCAAATTTTGGAATGTTATTATCATTTAAAGGTATGTTTTAGTTTTTTATGTTTCAATGTCTATTTTAATTGTATTTTTTAGGTTTATAGATTGACAAGGGATACATTTGTAATTCTCTCAACAGGTCTTATATAAAGTGTACATATCGTTTGTGGAAGTGGGACCAGGAAATGTTCACACTGCAGACTATTTTAAAGGAGTTGGTAAGCACAAAATGTATCAGTTGTTTCTTTCACACCCAGTTGTTGAGAGTTTTTTATTTGTATTCTTTATCTTATATGCAATTATTCCAGCATCCTTCCTCGTTGTCAGTATTGGAGGGACTTTGGTTGGTCTCATCTTTGCCGTTATTCTGGCCTTTCTCACTCGTTTTACGAAGAAAGTGCGCATCATAGAGCCACTGTTCGTCTTCCTGTTGGTTTACCTGGCCTACCTGACGGCAGAACTCTTCTCTCTGTCCGCCATTCTATCGTGAGTATTGCCACTGCTAGCATACTCATCTGAATAATTTGACTTGTTTGAAAATGAGTCTCTATATAACTGTATACGGCATCTTTATGCATACTGTGACCAGTGAATTCATTTACAAGTCAAATAATATGACTGAAAATGTGAAATGAAGAAAGATATGAGCATAGTGGATAGTGGAAGGTTCCCATCATGATAGAAAAATAACTGTCTGTGCAGCTCTGTGATAAACGCTGCAGTGACTGACATTTAAAACGGTGAGAAGTTCAATGACAGTATTAATGCAGAGAGTGAGAATGATTCATGCTTAAGAGTACTACAGCAAAAGCGAGAGAGGAATATATGAGCACAATAGAGAAAGGAGAACGAAAACATCAGGGTCAGGGATAAATGATATTGAATGAAACTGGGGAGTATTTGTGTTTATATGAGCTGTATATGAATATTTCCAACATAAATTTGAAGATTGTTTCAGATTGTTTTCAAACCGTTTGTGCTGACCTGTAAATCTTGGTAGTTTCTTTGGTGGTCATAAATCAGATAATGAGATTATGCGCAGAGGAATTAGATTATTAACCCATTTTAGTATTGCTCAGCACAGCATTAGAGCAGATTTTAAGATGCAGAGTTATGCTCGAATACAACATGCCTTAAGGACAAGAATCAGTAGTACAAGATATGAAGTAATGATTTCTCTCGCATGTAGTTCAATGTAAAGGCCTGTCTGTCTGGTTTTATAAGTACATAATAATGCAGTATTTGGAGCGCCACCTGATGGCTCCTCATCACACATACTGCACAAGGAGGTTCTGAGTTAGTCATAGTAGGATTTAATGTCATGGGAAAGTGTCATGTGGAACTGGATGACATAAATATGTTCTCATCAATAAAATGTGCTGTTCTGTGGGTAATGCAGAGTGACTCATGTAAAATAGCACTATGAGCAAAGCATAATTCCTGTCTGAAGCACTAGTTTATGTATATGAAATGTAAATATGGAGATATCTCTATCTCTGTCTAAATATAGACACCAATCCAAAGGTACAAAGGTCTGAAACCATTTATATGAACATTAACAACCTCCCTGTTAAATTCTAAACTCCCTGTTCAATTTTCTTTATAAAATAATACATCTATTGTACTCTATCTGCATTTTATAACATCTGCCTCTTCATGGCATTCTTGATCGATAACAGGATGACTTTCTGTGGCATTGGCTGCAACAAGTATGTGGAGGCAAATATATCCCAAAAGTCCCGGACCACCGTGAAGTACACCATGAAAACCCTGGCCAGCATTGCCGAGACGATCATCTTCATCTTTTTGGGTATCTCAGCTGTGGACAAGTCCAAATGGGCCTGGGACACTGGTCTTGTCGTCAGCACACTCATATTCATCTTAGTCTTCAGGGCCATGGGTGAGAGAGAGTCTATTCTATTCTATTCTATTCCATGAAATTAAAAAAACATGGTAGTCACATTGTATTGTTGGTACACTTTGGTTACTGAAGTCAAAAACAAAAAGAGAACTGTTAATTGAAACTCTTCACTCATTGTACATTTTGCTTCACAGTGAATTTTCACTTTGGCTTAAGGCTTTGGCACTTTGGCTCATTTATTTTGCTAAACCACGAATGCTGAAAATGTACCATGTTCATTCATATGATTTTCATTTAACTTCTTTAGTCTTTTATAATGGGTTGAGATGCTGACTTAATCACTGCACTAAGCATTTACAATGGCCTCAGCTGTAACAGTTAGCATATGTATTTACTCAACATGTCATTTGCAGGTGTTGTAGGGCAGACGTGGTTCCTGAACTGGTTCAGACTGGTTCCCCTGGACAAGATTGATCAAGTGGTGATGTCATACGGCGGTCTCCGGGGTGCTGTGGCCTTTGCTCTGGTGGTACTTTTAGACAAAGAACGGGTGAAGGCTAAAGACTACTTTGTGGCAACAACCATCGTTGTGGTTTTCTTCACAGTCATGTTTCAGGTAACTGATTTAGATTTTCTGTATTCTTGCCAATTCATGTTTCCCTCTTCATTCACATTTACAGAATCATTGTGTTGATGTGTTTTTGTTCTATTTCATCTTTCCTCAGGCTCTGATTATTATTACTTGTTTGTATGTGTGTGTGTGTGTGTGTTATGGGTAGCATGCAAGTAATTGCCTTGCAGGGATTACATTTCCCCACTGCTGTGTCAAATTCCTGTTATTTTCGAAGCTGGTCTGACACAGAGATGCTAATTATGATGAATGGTGTGATTTTGAATGTGCTGCCTGTGTGTGTGTGTGTGTGTGTGCGTGTGCGTGCGTGCGTGCGTGCGTGCGTTGCCTGCGTGCGTGTGTGAGAGTGATGTGCCTATATCTGGCCAGCTCCAGGGTTTTTACCTTATTCCAATCTCATCCATTATTTAAGGCTAGAGAATCTCTGGAGTGTTGTGTCTAGGCGTGTGTTGTCATAATGGTGTATCCAACACGCCTCAGTATATCTGACTGCTGAAATCATTAGGCTATGCTGCCAAGCTTTGGTTAGGAACTCATCTGTCAATAGATCCCACAAATATGCACGCTGGTTAGACAAGTATGCCTTTTTTTGGTATTGCTTTAAAAAACATAAATACATATGTATAATACATATATAAATAATATACATTTTAACACTGTCTGTCTGGTGATTAGTGGTGAAGGTTTTTCAGCAAATCTGTCTGCAGGTTACATTGAAATGCTAGCACTATAGGTGCATACAAAGTGACTGTCTTTATGAGGTGAGACATCGACTCGTTCATTTAGCGTATTGGTTCAAAAACAATGATTCATTCAGGACCGAAACAGCCCGGGCTGGCTAAATTTGAAATCACATACTACTCGTATTATCTCTACTATATTAGGATATGGCAAAAATAGTAAGAGTAGTATTTATAGTAGTGTGATGTAATCCTAAATTCAGCCACAGTGAGTCATTTGAATAATTCATTCAACCAATTCATTTGAAAACGGTTGAATAATTAAAAACCTCATACTAGCACACTGTTATTACTTTTTTGCCTTATACCAATATCATAAAAATTAGAGTACAGTAAGTAAGTAAGAGTACAAGTACAATTAAATGCTTTTTTAGAGAGTATATGTAATTGGGCTATGTAATTGAAACCTTTCATTGGTGGAGCAAACACTCAAAATATCTGGCGATATGAAATATAAGTTAATAAGTATTATTTTAACTGTTGCTTACGTGCAATATTACATTGGCGATCACGCTGTTGGTCTAAATTCATTCCTAGGCCACATGTCTACTGATTTTCTAAAAACATGATTTTTGCTAGTGTGATACTGCTTAATTAGGTAACACATTTATATAAAAGACTGACTACTAGAAATATGAGCTGTGGAATTGAGTTGAGAGGTTTGGAGGTTTCCTTCTCTCTGACATTCTCCTATTCTTTCCTTCAAGGGTTTAACCATCAAGCCTTTAGTGAAATGGTTGAAAGTGCCTCGCAGCACAAACCGAAAACCCACCATTAACGAAGAGATCCACGAGCGTGTGAGTCAATATCAGTGTTTTCTGTCTCTGTTCCTCATCACCTGTCTCCCTCTGTCCCTGCCTGACTGCCTGTAGTGAAGTGTGTGACTGGTGATGCTGACCTTGCTGTCTGTGCAGTGCTTGTGATCTGACGACTGAAACAGCAGCATTGCGACAGACAGACTGATGTTAGACTCTTCATTCCAATGAATTAATCATCAGAGCTTTTTTTGCCTTTCCCCAAATAGATGTGCACACATAGGCATAGGGCACACAGCACCTTGCCATTTACCTCATCCTCTTTCTGAAGGCCTTACACATCCTGGTGCTGCATGCACGCTCTGGGACTCAAGGCTACCTGCTGAGCACTCTAAAACCTGCGCTAAAGATAGACTGTACTGTAGCTGAGCTGGCAGAAGAGATACAAAATAATATAGCAGAGATTCTGAGACAATAAAGGAGAATAGAAGAGATATTCTCTTGGAAAGCAGCCGTTTCTCAAACTCAGAATATTTAGAGTATTCACCTTATGGGCCACAGCCATTTTTAGAATTGTGTTCGAACGTCCTTTTTTGTAAAATTATATATATATTTTTTTACATTTTATGGCATCGCTGTCGAAGAGTAAGCTGGAGAAGTGCATTTACTTGTTCTAGAATTAACAAAAGTAATCATGATTATTATAATGTTTGAAGTGGATTTCATAACAAATGTCGGTAAACTGGAAAGATTTCAAAACAAGCTGTTCATAAATCCATAAGATTTGATCTTCATGCTGGGAACATACTGATATGAATTTATGCTCATGAATTTCCAACAAACAACATTAAGTCATTAAAATATCGATACTACCCTCTTTGTATCGTGTCATTTACACATTGTGTTACAGTTATAGTGAGCAGATTTGATCGTCTCAATCTGAGAAAGGGGAGGATTTCATACATAAACACATACACGTGAAACTATTAAAATTTCATTTCTATAAATTCATTGCTAAACGATTTTATATAAATTAAGAATTAAAGAAATATGAGGTGACAAATGAATTTCAAAAAGGGCAAGACTATTTTGACATGAAATTGCATGTATAATAATATAAGCTGTCACAGCTTCAACTTTCATGTCATTTACATGTTTTAACACAGTTTCTTAACAAGCTATTAAAAACCTAAAAATGTAAGCAAATTACACAGTTAATAATTAAATGCATATGTCAGTAGAAACACCAGCTTATGACACCAGAAGAGAACACAAAACCTGAAAGAGCACAGTGCTGTAAAAAGAGAATAAGGTGAACAGACCAACCAGATTCAATGAACTTTCAACATTGAACAATATCTAGTTACTTTACAAGGAGATATTTTGGAAAATGTCCATAGATTTTATACAAATCTGCCAGAAGTAGATTTTTTGTATCTCAAGGGCACCTAAAAATCCTATATTATTTTTCCCCTAATATATTTCTAATATAAATGATTTTTTTCTGTATGTCTGTCCCTTATCTCCTTCAAATGTGTTTATTATTTATGTTTTGTTTTTAAATTCTTCCTTGTTTTTTCTATCAAAATAGCCTTGGATGCTGACATGAAATAAACAACCTAATAAATAAATCTAAATGCAGAGATTGTATAATTGTCATAAATAACTTGTCTGTTCGTCTGTCTTCAGGCCTTTGACCACGTTCTGACAGCTGTGGAGGACATTGCCGGTTTGAATGGATATCACCACTGGAGGGACAAGTGAGCGGCACTTCATTCTGTTATGAGAAGAAATGTGCTCAGTGAAAATACAAGAACTAAAAGGAATCATTGTTTTTATCCTTTAGGTGGGAGCAATTTGACAAGAACTATTTGAGTAAATTATTGTTGAGAAAATCTGTGTACCATAAGAGTGAACTGTGGGAGGCCTATCAGAAAATCAACTTCAGAGATGCCATCAGTGTCATCGATCAGGTAAAAGTCTTAATGTAGCAATTTATCTGGTATTCAGTTGGTTTATCAGCATTCATTTTAAAACAGATTGTAGTTGATTTGGGTTGCTTGTCCTGTCGTTAAAAAAGTAGAATGGAACTATCACATTCTTTGGACACGGTGCTGAAACGGTTGTCATGTATTTCTGCATCTGAACATACAGCATCTCAGCATGGCTCTTTTTTGTAAGGGTTTCCATGCTGTATTATAATTATTGACCACTAGATGGTGCCCACACTCAAGAAATCAGTACTAAATAGAAACCTCACTGCTGTGCAATACATCTGCTATAAAACCACTTATATTTTCAGCTGCTTCCACTCTGTAAAAGTGTTTATTCATTCAGACTTAGTCAGTTGTGGATCATAACCAAGATTTTCTAACTTTTTGAATGAACATGAACTATTGTAGCAATGTCAGTTAGTGTTCTTAATAAAAGCTGTGCTAGAGTTTTTTAGGCTGGAGGGTCTCTGGGTTGGATGAGAGTCTGGTTGGGGGTCTCTGGGCCTTTAAAGGCTGAAAGCCCCTGGATTACGGCATTGAGCAGAGGAAGCACTAAGATCTTTTCTCATGCTCAGGAGAGTCGTCTGAGAAGAGCAGAGGATAATTCCTCTCTTTGTTAGGGACCCTGACGCCACTGTGTCTCTGCCAGTACTGGCCCTTTGAAGGCATCTGATACCTGTCAGCTCCAACATCAAACCTATCTACAAAAATATTCAGAGATGGCATCATACAGAGAGAGAGAGAGAGAGAGGAGAGAGAGAGAGAGAGAGAGAGAGAGAGAGAGAGAGAGAGAGAGAGAGTGTGAAAGAGAAAAAATGGGCACCAGTAGAGTGATGTAATATATTTAAATATGAATGCATTGAAATGCACGTCATAATTGTTACACACTTCCCACTTGATTATTTTTAGTTGATTATAATTTGTCTTTAGACATGTTAGAAACAATGCATCTGGTCAGAAAACTTTTAGAACACCTGGAACGTTAGTCACGCAGCACTTTTGTCCTCGAGCGAGATCATTTCCTGTTCCCTTGAGTTTCATAGAGCTTGGCTTCCTGAGAGGAGTTATCAAGCTAATATTAGCACAAGATTGAGAGATAGAAAACCTCGGTTCTTTTTCAGACCACCCAGTAAAAGAGGCTCAGAATCACTCTTTTAATATGGGCACAGGGTAAAAACTACATTTATCAAACAAAACATTTTAAAAAGAGAGAGTTTTCTTTTCTTTTTCTTGTACATTTGTCACATTTCTGTGTGTCTTCCCCACAGTTTTGTCCTGACTTACTGTGTGTATATTTTTAATGAACTATGAGGTCATATGTAAGAGTGCAGACCAGACGGTGTTTAAACATCATGCTTGTCCACATGGAGAATGATTAGTCACCCACATGCCTGAGTAATTTGTGGTAAGACAAACCATCTATATGGAGACTGGAAAACAGAGCTGGTCTACATTTATATCAGGAGAAAAACTAACTGAATCATTGAAAATTAATGCACACTGAAGGTGTAAGTGCACATTACAATATGGCTGTATTATCATCTCAGGTGTGCATTATTTCAGTATTACAAGAACTGGAACGACTTGATAGCTAGGCACTTATAGAACATTAATCAATAGCTTAATAATCTACTGTATGTCTCTGCAAGAATCAGTATCAAGCACAGAGTTAGTATTTGATTCCTCTCTCTCTCTCTCTCTCTCTCTCTCAGGGTGGGAATGTGTTGACCTCTGCTAGACTCTCTCTGCCTTCCATGGCCAGCAGAACCTCTTTTCCAGAGATCACAAATGTTACCAACTACCTGTGAGTATGTGAATATTTTTGTGTTTCAGGCACAAAATATTAATCAGTTTTTATCTTGTTGTCCAGTAAAAACATGTTATTGTCCCTAAATTAAGATACTAAAAATATACACCACTGAAAACACTACCATTCTAAGGTTTGTATATCAGGAAGAACTGTAATTTTATGAAATATCATTACAATTTGCTATTTTAAAATGTATTCCTGGGATGGCAAAGATTAATTATTTAGCAGTCTGGATGTTTTACTCTAGTCTTCAGTGTCACATGATCCTTCAGAAATCATTCTACTATGCTGACTTGGTGCTTAAGATTTTTTTTTTATTATCAGTGTTGAAATACATTTTTCTGGAAATTATACTTTTTTCAGTTCTTTGGCAAATGCTATTTTTATCTTGTCTTAAGTTTTAAGTGTAACAAATGAATTAAAGTATTTGAAACTTATGCTAAATCATAATTGAATACATCAAGGAAATGTGTTTTGTTTAAAAAATGTTTAGACAACACAAAACAAAACACTGATTTTAAAATGATATTTTGCATTGGTTTATTTTCAAAGGACTTTTTTATATGTGTTAGTGTGTGCATGGACATAGGGAGATATTTTGTGCATATCTGGGGTTTAAGTATACATGTGTTTACATGCATGTCGGTTCCTGTAACTATCTGTGTCTCTGTGTGTGTGATCCCTCAAGGAGAGAAAATGGCAGTGGGGTGTGTCTAGACCTCCAGGTGATTGACAACGTGCCAGGAGTCAAGATAGAGGAAGAGCTAGAGACACATCATGTACTTGCTGGAAACCTCTACAAACCCAGGAGACAGGTACAGATCCTGCCACACACACATCCTTCACTCTCTCTGTGAAGAGCTCTGGTTCATTATATTGCATCAGTGAATGGGTGACGATTTGCTTCTGTTGACCTCTCGTTCTCTATTCCTGCAGTATCAGTCCCACTACAGTCGCCACTTCATGACGGTGGGTGAAAAAGAGAGACAGGACAGGGAGGTGTTCCAGAGGAATATGCGCAACCGTCTGGAGTCCTTTAAGTCCACTCGCTACAAGCGCCACAAGAAGGACCGCAGTCAGAAAAAGGCAAGGGCTCAAAACTGCAGCAAAACACACTTATGTTGAGTTAGGTGGACCTGAGGGAGGCCAAGGTAGGCTAAGACAGACAAGTGTGTGTGTGTGTGTGTGTGTGTGTGTGCGTGTGCGTGCGTGCGTGTAAGGTCAGCTGCCCAAAGGCAATGTAGAGACACGGCACAGGTAATGTTTGTAGTTACTGTTGTATATCATCATGAGTGATGACTTGCTAATGTGTGTGTGTCTGTGAATGTGCATAGCAAGTGCATGTTATTGAGAGAGAAAGTGAAAGGGAATGTTACAAGTATTCGTCATTATTAATACTTTTATTCACCAAGGATACGTTAAATTAATCAAAAGTGCCAGATATAAAGATATGTTTCATTGAAAGATTTCTGTTCCAAATAAATGCTGTTTTTAACTTTCTATTCATCAAAAAATCCTTTAAAATGTATCATGTTTTCCATAAAAATATTAAGCAGCACAACTGTTTATTACATTAATAATACTGTTTCTTATTCACCACCTCAGAAATTATTTCTGAAGGATCATGTGACAATAAAGACTGGAGTAATGGAGTATATTGTTTTACAGCGGAAAGGGTCAGATGCTAAAGAGCAAGACAGCAATGACAAACCCCGCCGAAATGTCAGCTGGCAGGACAAAGGTTGGTTGTCAGATTAACTGTTAATTAAGCTATGTTCTCTTACTTTAAGTTTGCATTGTGGGTAATATGTTTTTGCACACATCGTCAGACCCAGCTGTGGTTCCAGTGGCACCTGAGGAGGATAAACATGATCCTTCTGAACCAGATAAAGATGATGATGTAGGCATCACCTTTGTGGCTCGCAAAGCCCCAGAAACACCAAAGGAGAGACCAAAATCAGGTGAGATATGAAAAATTTTGGTAAGACAATATGAGAGCTGATTGTTTCCTATCCTCAACACTTCTATATATTTTTGTGTTTTTTTCTGTTCTTTCAGTGCCAGCTGCACTGGATGTTTGTCAGAGCCCCGATGCATCCCCTCCATCGCCAACATGTGGAGAGAAAAGCCTGCCGTGGAAAAGTGGCATGGGTTCCTTCCTCCATGTGTGTCCATGGAGGCAACAAAAAATATCCCTATAGACCTGCAGCAGGCTTGGAACCAGAGCATCTCCTCTCTGGAGAGCCTGGCTTCTCCTCCAGCACCTCCTGAGCCTCTGCACCCACGTATTAGCGCCCTTGCAAGGCTGGGAGGACCCCTGCGGACCCCAGCAAAGGGAAAAAGTAATGGTGATGGTGCAGGATCAGGAAGTAATACAGGTTCCCCAAGTTCAGGGCAGTTCAAGTTCCCGACAGGAAAGGAGGAAGAGGAGGAAGGCGCCCTCTCTCAGCAGCAGATGGAAATGCAGCCCCTAATGTTGTCTTTGAGACCGCCGCCACCACCTCCTCCACCACCTGCCGCGCAATCCTCGGAAAGAGAAGGAATCCTTGTGTTTATCTTAGAAGTCTGGTGACAGTGCCACCTTCTGGTGCGGAGCCACAGAGCAGAAAGCCTACCCAACTTTAAAATTTCCCTCTTTCCTGTTATATCTTTTTAGGACCCTCAATCATCTTACTGCAGACATTTACCTCCTCAGGCCAAACTTTGTTTTTTAGAAAGTCAGTAAATTCCTTTCTTAGAGACTATTAATTTGGTTTTCTTTTTTAGCGCTAATAGGTTACGTGGGTTTAGAAATGGTTGGTAGAGTTTTCTGAGGGGAGTCCATTCCTTTATGTACAGGGCAGTTCCTTTCACAGTTCCTTTTTTTCTTAGTTTGAAGTGATCTGCCCTGTGTTGTGTACCTCTGCATATGTGATTGTCTAAATGTACAACTACTGAACATATAAGGCTAAACCACATTCCAAGGGCCTACTGGGTGTGTCTGTCAAACAGTGTTTTTCACTCACATGAAAGAAAAGAAAATCACTTCATGGTTACTCATAACCTCACAGCTTTAATCTTTAATCAGCCAATCCATCTTAAAACAAACATGCGTAATACTGAGGTCTTCCCTTTTCAGACTGGGATGACAAAGTAACACAGAAAGCACATGAGGTTAGGGTCACACCTCTTCAATCAAAGCCATTATCTCTCAGTGGGTTATAAATATGCATAACAAACACCCACAGCATTGGGTGACAAAAACCATGATGGTTGTCATCAGGAGCATTTATGCTGTGTACAGGATATATAAGCTTCTATGCAGCACGTTACCTGTTCTTTGTTGTTGTGTTTGGGCAAAAAAGCAAGGTGTGTTAATTTATTTTGAAATTATGTATCATCTTTATGCCTTTAATGCTTTTGCTTTCTGAATAAGGGTATGTGAATCTGCATTTTAATCTACAAAGCTATATTCATATTTTAATAACCAAAGTTTATAATGTTTAATGTCATTTTTGTCCATCATTAATTATGACTCTATATTTATAATCATGAATAATTAATTAAGGATCATCCAAATTTGATGTTCTTAATCCGTAGTAGGGGCCTGGAAATCTGTCGCCATGTAAATTGTGTGCTTAATGATATTGTAGGTCTGATGTGATGCAAATGTGATGTCTACAGAAATGATTTACAGACACAATGCAGACTCATCTATATAATCTAATCAATGCACTTATTTTAATGAGATTTAGCATGATCAACCATTTGCAGTCACAATGCACTTGGAGATGGATGTAATTTTTTTCTCTCTAAATATTTCGATTCTCAATCTGTTGCTCTATACCACATCTTCATCCTTTAAGCTTTTTACTGCACCATACAATGGAACAGAATTTAGGTTTTGCACTTTATACTGAACGCCATTAAGCCCAATTATACCTATGGGTGTTGTTGAATCTGTCCCATTGTTTTGAATTGCTGTGTAATTATTTGTGTGTACTGATGATTTTCGGGCCTTGTTGATCTTTATTGTGCCTGTAAACAGTATGGAGGGGTTTATGTTGGTTTATGTTAGGTTACTGTATGTTGTCTTACTTGAACTTGTGTTAGCAGAAATGTTGCCCCAGTCATTTGACCCCCTTGAAATTGAACTGGAATTAAATGATCCACCGATGAAATTTTTATCTCTTTTCTTGCATATGTTTATTTTTGTATAGGCATCTGTACTAGGTATCTGTGTGCCAAATATTGACTTTGAATAGCTTCCTGAAATAAAGTTAACATAAGCGAGGATAGCGCTTTTGAACGGCACTAGTGTTTGTCACATAATTTCATGCTAATTTACTTTTCTAATGCTTTGACAAAAACATATCATTTATATATTCCAGACTGTGTCATATTTAGGTGGTCTCAGCTGGCTTTTCGTCCATTTTAGGTAGCTCCTCAGGAGGCCCAGTGAAGGGAACCTTTTGGTGAATAATGAAGTTATATTCCCCCTTCATCCCAGGAGTCCCTGTGGTTTAGGCAGGGCTTCCCTAGACTGCCCTCAAAAGACTAGAGCGCATTTATGTGCTAATGTGCCATTTTCTCTTCCTCGAGCCTTGAAACAGATCTCAGCCAGCGATGAAGTCACCGGCGAGAGAACAAAAGTTAGATTTGAATGTGGAGACTTTAAACCGATCCACCAAGTGATTTTCCCACCTGACTAAATATCAGGGTTTTCTGTTGTTGCCCCTCAGAAGTAATCTTGAGATGTATATGGTCATGGTCATAAATAACTGTTTCTATGGGCACTTTAGGCCTTTTGTTGAGTTTTATAAATGAAACTACAAATGTAATTTGTCTACTAATGTCCAAGATATCCAAGTACATCCACCGCAGGAGAATTCTGTCATTTTTGTCTGTTTCTTTCCTTCACTGTCATGCTAGATTATGTTGAGCTTGATAGCATTATTTAATGGAAGTGGCATTGATGAACATCAGTGACATTGTAAAAATGCTTGAAATTAATTATCCAATTTTCCTGTGTTGATAAGGCTTAATTCATAGCTAGCATTTTATCCTTCACACAATTCAACATTTGCTTACTTTTTTGCAGTAATTTGGACAATTTATCGTTTTATTAGAAATAAAGCACAACAATGTGTCGTATTTAATTTCAGCAGGCTCTTTACTCACACTGCGATCTACTAACAAAATAATTATGATGTTGCAATGGCATACCATAGTCCAGGGCTGTTCTAACTTTGCGAAAATCATTCTCTCAAGGCTTATTGTCATGTACTATTTAATAAATAAAAGCGGGATCAAAAGTAACACGATAAAGGACACTATTAAAAATATGTCAAACGTAAAATAAAACATCGCAAATAATTATCGGCATCAATAAAATATTTAAAATAATCAGCATATAAATTCTTCCGCCAAGTAATATAGGTCGCTGTTTAGTGTTGCGCAGCAGCATAACTTGGCGCATTAATATTGCGATAACCGTTTTGGACGCGCATCATCCATTCGGAATGTAGAGCCAGAACCATCCGTTACGCAATAAACATGTAACGTATTAAACAACAACTTACATGGTTTACATATTTAACTAGTAATGTAGCTAGTTACAATAACAGAAGTTTCACTTATTTTGGATTTCTGTCAACTCGTCGACCTCTGTTTACCGTGTCACCCCAGGTAACGGACGTTACAATCATCGATCACTGTCTAACGTAAGTTAACGTTATATAAGTTTATGTTGTCGAATGAATCTTCAAAAAATGAGCAAGCGGGTCTTAATGAAATATTACAGTAGTTAGTGCTTGTGCAAGTAAATATGAATATTATTTCCTAACCTGCAAAATTTGTAGACTAAACTTGTTATATTTAAATGTTTAGAGAGTATGTTTTTAAATGTACAAACACACGCTAACGTGCCTCCGATTGCATTGGTCTGTGGGGTCTAGTGATAGTAGTGATGCTCATTTGAACTGATACCTAGCCAACCGTTTGGAGATCACTGGTCTTTGTGATCACGTGATAAATCGGTTGTCCGAACGAACCGATTCGATAAGAATCCGGATTGGCCAGCTTTAGTTGGTTCTATTCCTACGAGTGAGATGCTATTAATAATGCGTTTGATAATAAATGCTGATTATTTATTTTGGGTGCGCTGGCCTAAAAACATGTAGCATTAGCTCTGTTGAATCTGGTAACTAAAATGTGGTTGAAGCCACAAGCTCCTCGGGACTCCTGTAAAGGTGTGGAAAAGTGCCTGATAAGTGATTTTAGACGAATGTAATTGGAGTTCTTTAGGGCAAAGGACACAAGCTCAACCAGGAGCCATATTTCTCAGACCACAGAGGGCTGTTAGAGGTAATTAACTTGTACATTTGAAAATTGTTTCCATTTGTTGGCAGTGCCTTGTCCTCCACCCCTGTAATGACGATGGCAAAGGCCAAATT